>JAGIQG010000010.1:2106865-4506865 GCA_024679065.1 Sphyrna mokarran | reverse complement strand
GGGGGGGGCGGGGGGTGGATGTAGGACAGACTCCTCTCCCCCACCCATCTCGGGGGTTAATTGAGGCCCCTAAGTGAATTGTAGAATCCCTACAGTGCAGAAGGAGGCCATTCGGCCCACCGACAAAAATCCCACCCAGGCCCGATCCTTGTAAGTCCATGTGTTTATCCTGCTGATCTCCCCGACACTAAGGGTCAATTTAGCACGGCCAATCCACCTAACCCACACACCTCTGGACTGGGGGAAGAAACAGAGCGGAGGAAACCCACTCAGACATGGGGAGAATGTGCAAGCTCCACACAGACAGTGACCCAAGCCAGGAATTGAACCTGGCTCCCTGGAGCTGCGAGGCAGCAGTGCTAACCACTGTGTCACAGAGCCACCACAATGGCTACAATTTAATGGCCTTTTCCCAGCTTTGCTGTATTTTATCTGTGGGTGGGGGGAGGCCCACACCTTGCGGGTGGCCAGGCAGTTTTAGCTTTCAAGAAGAAATAGAGAGACTGGAACCTCCCTTGCAGAGTCCCAGACCCATCAGAAGTCCCCCCTCTCCCCACCACCAAGATCATCTCCCCCTTTAACCATCCCCCAGACCTCTTGAACCTGCCTTTTTGACCCCAGACGCAACTGGGTTTCTGAGGGTAATGGGACCACTTGTAGTACCAGCTGTGATGGTCGCTGGTTGATTAGAGTGCTGTCGGTCATCCAATTGACTGGTAATTCTCCAAGGCGAGGCTTCTTCCTGAGATAAGGACAGAATTCTCACCCTGAAGCGGTTAGCATTGCTCCTATATTAACTAGCTGTGGAGCAGCCTCAGGGATCTCTCCCTCTCGGAGTTGGGGGAAGGGAGCACCGCGTCCCAAAAAATCCAGCCCACAGACTCCTTTAAATTGTAGTCAAGGATGACATTTTACATCATAATCCCAGTTTATCCCAAATCCACACTATTCCCAATCATCAGAATCCTTGCCACTCACACTGTGTGCCCGAAAGTCTAAAACTATGCTGTATAATTCCAGTTTTGGACAAATTTAACCACCAGTTTTATCGATGGAGAAGTTGAAACCTTTTTAAATCAGCGAAGTTACCAAGAGGTCTCTACATTCACTCAAAAGTGTTGAAATTAATTTCAACAAATCTGCCATTTTGGGATGTGGCACCAGAATCAGTAAGCATTAAATTTACAGGATTAAAAATATCCGATTGATCCTCCTGGAAGTGAGTAAGAGACACATTAAACTCTCCAGCCTAGGTGACTCCAGCCACACACCATGCCCGTATAGACAGCACAGGCTATTCAGCCCCACTGCTAGTTCTGACCCTCCATGTGAGCCTCGTCATTCATCTCAGCCTATCAGTATTTCCTCCCAAGGCCTTGTGTTTACTCAGCTTCCTTTTCAATATATCTACCCGTTCACCTCAACCATCCCCAAACATTCCAAACACTCTGAGCAACGGGAATTCTCCCAAATTCTTTTATCCCATGGAGAGTATTATCGGCAGAGATATTTTGTACATTCTCTGTATCACATAGGGAGCTTATAAGCAGATGTGGATGACATTAGGCAGTGCTGTAAATTAGCACTGGCCTCCACTGACTGCGGCAGGAATGCAGTCGGACAGAACGACAGTGGAATTGTACAAACTCATTAGTCACTCAAAAAACGGCCAACGTGAGATTCTGAGCTTACCTTTCCCATTCCCAGTTCCTGGTAACTGAGATAGCCTAAGGGAAGGTTTGCTGAAACTGGAATCTGATTCTCACTGGTCACAACCCGGCAGTCTTTCAGCAGCGGAAGCCAGGCATAGCCAACTGGAAGCAAAGAAAAGCTGTCTGTTAAAACCATTTGTTGAAGAGATTGTACCAGCATCTTGGCAAGACGGAACCGGGTGACAGAAACTTTACATCAATCACACAGCGTCTGGGAGGAATCACCCAAAAGTGCTGAGTACAGTCAGATTGCAATGGAATGCAATTTTTATTAAACTGAAAAATAAAGACCAGATAAAGTTTCAGCCTGGAATAAAACAATATCTGGAAACAAAGACAGTGAACTTGACTCCTACATAATTAGACAACATGACTGTATTAAAGTTTACATTTAAAGATATTATAGAAACTAAGGGCATCATCCCACTCATCCCAGGAATCATAGAAGGCAGAATAGGATTATGTAGAGTCCACTGATGGGTAGGATTTTCTGGTCCTGGGGCAAGTGTGCCCAAAACATTCCCTCCAAGTATTGAAATGTTGAACCATGATGTGGAGATGCTGGTGTTGGACGGGGAGGTGGACACAATAAGAAGTCTCACAGCACCAGGTTAAAGTCCAACAGCTTTATTTGGAATCACAAGTTTTCAGAGCGCTGCCCCTTCATCAGGTGAGTGGGGAGGTAGTTTTCACAAACACGGTATTTATAGACAGAGACACAATTGCAAGGTAATTGTTGGAATGCGAGTCTTTTCAGGTATTCAAATTTTTCCAGGTGGTTACATGTAACCTCACCATTTGGTCTGGGCTTGCAAAATCTGATTAACTGTCCTGGCTTGAGACAATTCATATCTCATTAACCTGTGATCATTCCCTCTCTCCACTCGCACTGTCTGTACCTGTAAAGACTTGATTACTTGTAAAGACTCTCATTCCAACCATTACTTTGCAATCGTGTCTCTGTCTATATATGCCCTGTTTGTGAAACCAACCTCTCCACTCACCTGATGAAGGAGCAGCGCTCTGAAAGCTCGTGATTCCAAATAAGCTTGTTGAACTTTAGCCTGGTGTTGTCAGACTTTTTGCTGTGAAATGGCGAAGACATCAGTTGAGAAACATTAAATTTATTCTTTGAATGTTAGTGTTTTCCCACCCCCAAGTTTGCAGAATTAATTACAGTTATTAACAGAACAAAGCTCCATCCAAATAAATTACCGCCGATGCTGGAAATCTGAAATAAAAACAGAGAATGCTGGAAATACTCCGCTGGTCCGACAGTGTCTGTGGAGAGAGAAGCGGAATTAATGTTTCACGTCTGTGACCTTCCATCATCTCTGTTTCTCCCTCCACAGATGCTGCCTGACCCACTGATTATCTCCAGCATCTTCTATCCATCTCACAGTTGATTAAATTCTGTCATTTTTTTTTTAAAAAAAACTATTGGTTTAAACATTTTTTAAATTCTTTCCTGGGACGTGGACCTCGCTGACTGGGCCAGCACTTGTTGCCCTTCAACTGAGAGTCTCGCTCGAATATTTCCTAACTACTGTTAGGAGTCAACCACATTGTTTGGAGGAGGTGGATTGGCATCGATTAAGAATGTTGACTTTTGTTTTAAACTCTTCAATAGAACATTATAGTGGAGCAGGAGACCATTCAACCCATTGAATTCAGGCCTTCAATCTGTGGAGCAATCTAATCTGTCCTATTCCCCCACTCTACCCCATTGTTCATTTCTCCCCATGGCATGACCCAAGATTTAGGAAGATCTTGAGCTTAATTAAACCATACTCAGTTATTCAGTCTTTAACATAAAAGTAATATTTTTTCTCTCACCAAGGTGTAACAGATTTAGGTTGAAATTTGTTGGGCGGGGAGTAAAGTATTTTTCAATCTTCGCTGGAATGAGCTCCAAGTGGAAACTCCAGCCCACTGCTTCAGGCCCGGCCTGCTAACTGTTTCTACCTAATCCCTTTTTTTCCCCCCAATTTGAGTGTATTCGGGTGGGGTTTGGGAAACGGGTGATTTGTTCAATTGTTGCTTGTGGGATCTTGCTGTGCAGAGATTGTCTGGCCAGCTCGATTCTTTTGTTAAAAAGAAAACGAATGTATCTGAAACCTTGGGATTCGATGGTTTCCCGCTTCTTGGTGGTGCCTTTGCTCGAGTTGTCACAGCTGACGTGGTAGAAGGTGAACAATAGGTGGTGCTTGTCATGTAACTGGGTCGGCAACTCCACCTTAATCTGAAACGCAGACAGAATACAGACTGAGTCTTGCTGAAAAGAAGAGATGGGTGGCTGAAGCTTTTCCTCTCGCGCTCATCAGGACAAATGTAAGAATACTAAATTTCAAATGATCACACCAATTCATCCCACAGGAGATACTACTGCTTGGCAAGTTGACTCTGATTTGCCGTGGAGTTATCATGGTGATAACAACGGAAACTCCCCAAGATTCTGGGTAATTCAGAAAAACTGCACAGGGCTTGAGCATGTTACTTTTGTTTGCAGGGAATGGGTCCCTCTGCATGAATGTATGTTGATTCTAGCGAGCATAAATGATCCTCGTCCCTTAATGAGCTTAACTGATTATCTTAAATTGGTTGTTGGCTAGCTATGAGCACACACAGGATTGTTCAGTAAGTGCTGCCCAATCACAGAATCACATCAAACAGTAGACGTTTTGTTTTAGGTGTCTCATTCGTCAACCTGGTTATGTTTAGTCTGCACTTTGTTTTGTGTTTACAGCTGCAACATCTAACATTCAATGGTCACTCAGAGTCAAGTTATCAACCAATCAGCACCCCAAGTATAAATTCCTATGATCATTTGAAATTTGGTGTTCTTGTGTTTGTTCTGATGAGTGCAAACCAAAAAACTTCGACAACGTTTTGCTTAACAGATTTTAAAGTCTAACCCCAGAAACCTATACAATCCATTTAGCGCAAATCCTAAATGCCCCCAGAAAATGTTTTGTCTCGTCCTTACCTCATCATAGAACTCTGGATTTTGGTGATGGTGTAATACCACCGTGAAAGCATATTTTGTAAAGACAGGTCCCCCAGGTCGCCCATAGATACACTACAAAAAGAAGTGATATCACAGCACGCAAATTAGTACAAAATATATAATTTAGCAAAAAAAACTCCATGATCTGCAACATCTCTGGATTTCTAACTTCACACCAAAACGACCAAACTTGCTCCAAGTGGACCACACTTGGTGCACTGTGAATGGTTTGGGCCTCCAGTTGACAAAGAGACACCGGAGAAGGTGCAAAGAAGATTCGCAAAGAACCGGGAGGTCACACCCCTGAGGAATGTTTGTAAAGGCTGGGATCTTTCAGATTGCAGTAGGGGTTTGACAGAGCAGATGCTTGCACTTGTGAAGGAGACTAAATTGAGTTGACTAAGTCACAGTGAGTTGATCTTTCTCTACAGTCTAGCTATGAATGTAACACTACATTCTGTATCCTCTCCTTTCCTTCTCTATGAAGGATATGCTTTGTCTGTACAGTGCACAAGAAACAATTCTTTTCACTGTGTGTTAACACATGTGACAATAATAAATCAAATCAAATCAAAAATGAGTGTTGTGGATATGAGATAGTCACTCAAAGTTTAAAAATTTGTTTATTAGTGTCACAAGCAGGCTTACATTAACACTGCAGTGAACATACTGTGAAAATCCCCTAGTTGCCATACTCTGGTGCCTGTTCGGGTACACTGAGGGAGAATTTAGCACGGCCAATTCACTAACCAGCACGTCTTTCGGATTGTGGGAGGAAACCAGAGCATCCGGAGGAAACCCACACAGACACGAGCAGAATGTGCAAACTTCACACAGACTCAAGCCAGGAATCAAACCTAGGTCGCTGTTGCTATGAGGCAGCAGTGCTAACAACCACTGTGCCACCCTAAATAAATAGCAGAAGGAACGTAGGGGAAACTACTTCACCCGTAAGATGGTGAGAATGCAGAGCTGCTTACTATCACACGCATTGGTTGAGACAAATAACTTAGATACATTTAAATGGGACACCAGATAAACACAAGTAAGGAATCTCACAATATCAGGTTACAGTCCAATAGATTCATTTGGAATCTTGAACTTTCAGAGTGCTGCTCCAATCACCTGACTCACCTGATGAAGGGGCAGCGCTCCAAAACTCGTGACTCCAAATAAACTTGTTGGACTTCTTACTGTGCCCATCCCAGTCCAACACCGGCATCTCCCCATCACAGATAAACACAGTGAGAGGCAAATGGTAATAACTGAAGTAGGGTTGGAGGAGGGAGCATAATAATCTAGTATATTGAGCGGACAGTTTTTTTTAAAGTTTATTTATTAGTCACAAGTAAGACTTATGTTAACACTGCAATGAAGTTATCGTGAAATTCCACGAGTTGCCACAGTCCGGTGCCTGTTCGGGTCAATTCACCTAACTAGCACGTCTTTCAGAATGTCAGAGGAAACTGGAGAACCCGGAGGAAACCCACACAGACACGGAGAGAATGTGCAGACTCCATACAGACAGTGACCCAAGCTGGGAAACGAACCTGGGTTTGGCACTACGAAGCATCAGTGCAAACAAACCACTGCGCTACTGTGCTGTAACATGTATGTAATAGGTATGCACGATAGATTAAAGCAGAAAAGGCAAGTTACTATATTGCAATTCAATAATTTTTCAAAGCAGTGTTTCTTCAGTTCAGACTATTTTGTTTCACATAAAGGAAAATTCTTGCGATTAAGTTCCACACGAACCTTCAGAGGTTGTGAATCTTCCTCATCGCTGTCCCTGAACTCGATGCGGACTGCAATATTCCTCGCCTAAACAAAAAAATAAAACCCCTTTATGTACCGGCAATACAGGCACAAATCAACAAGGCTGAATTATAACAAGGTCTGCCTCACATGGAAAGCTCCAACCCAATCTCTCTCGCTATCTAAAGGTCAAACTGATTAAATTTACAGCCCCTCGCTGGATATCAAAATATTGATCCGTCTACGAAAATTGCAACAACTTGCATGACTACAGCACATCCCAACATGACAACACATCCTGCGATGCTTTACAGGAGTGTGATCACAACATTTGAACAGCTTGCACATGTTGGTCTAATTTTACCCTGTGAAGACATAACATTCCCACAAACAGTACAAACCAGAACCAGGTCTGCTATGAGTGTGGTATATGTTTTTCAGCAACGATATTCAATGAACAAGTCATGGAATCCCTATAGTGCAAGAGGAGGCCATTTGGCCCATTGAGTCTACACTGACCATAATCCCATGAAGGCTCTATTCCCATATCCCACATATTTACCCTGCTAATCCCCCTGACACTAGGGTTAATTTAACAAGGCCAATCCACCTAACCCACATATTTCTGGACTGTGGGGAAAAAACAGATCACCTGGAGGAAACCCATGCAGACACGTGCAAACTCTACACAGACTGTGACCTGAGGCCAGAATCGAACCCTGGTCCCTGGTGCTGTGAGGCAGCAGTGCCGCCTGACAATGTAAATATCAGATGACAGGCTCACTTCTACAGCAAAGCGCCGCCAGCAAAGCGAAAATAGAAGCTGACCACAGCACATTGACTAATCAGTGAGACTGAAGGAAACATTCTCCATAACCTTTCCATTTACTTTAATGAAATTCACATTGTTACTGATGAGAAAACGCTGAAATAACACAAGACACCATTATATGCCAAACCTGCAAAAACAGACTTTAATTAGACTGTGCCGTATGGGACCACAATCTGGTAATAAACGTTTAAAAGCAGCTCTGCGTGTTACACACAACCTTTCTCCTGACGTAGAGGAGAAGTTAAAAACAATTGCATTGGAGGGAAAAAAAAATACTCTGAACAGCAAAACACTCAGATCCCAATCGCTTTTGCTTCTGACACAGAGAGAGATGATTGGCATTACACTAATGCCATTGGACAAATAATCAAAAGATCCAAGCAGATGCTCTGGGGACAGGGGGTTCCATTGCAGCTGGTGGAATCTGAATTTAACCACTGAGATTGACGAGTATGTTGCTGTTATTAATGGGCCTGAGTTACAGGGAGAGCTTGGTCAAGCTGGGACTTTATTCCTTGGAATGTAGGAGAATGAGGGGTGACCTCATTGAGGTGTATAAAATCATTAGGGGCATCAATAGGATGAAAACACATAGTCCTTTACCCACGAAAGGGGTCACTGAAAGCTAAGGGGCATAGCTTTAAGATAAGAGGGGAGAGGTTTAATAGGGATCTGAGGAGCAACTCCTTCACGCAGCGGGTGGTGTGCGTATGGAATGAGCTGTCAGAGAAAGTGGTTGAGGCACGTTCAATAGCAACATTTAGAAAGCATTTGGATAAATACATGGGTGGGAAAAGATTAGAGGGATATGGACCAAACGCAGGCCATTGGGATTAGTTGGGTGGTTACCATGGTCAACATAGACCAGTTGGGTTGAAGGTCCTGTTTCTGTGCTGTGTTGCTCTCTAGCTTTAGGGATGGGATCTTATGGCCTCACTCGAGCGAGACTGGAAAATCCTGACCAAGCACAGTGGATATTTCCACTGTCCGCCCCTCATCCGCTCCAATTCTGTGGTAGGTGGGACAGTAGAATTCTGGCTCTGGAAAATCGGAACATAAATCTAACCCCAGTAATGATGGCTGTGAGACTGTTACTTGTCATAAAAACCCCTCCCCAGGGAACGAAATCTGCCATCCTTACCCTGTTTGGCTTACACGCAAGTCCAGACCCACCGCAATGTGGGTGACTCTTAACTGTCCACAGTAGCTAAATGAGCCACTCGGTTCGGGGGCAATTAGGGGTGGGCAATAAATGCTGGGCCCAGCCAGCAATGCCCACATCCCTTCAAAAAATAAAGAACAAAAGCTGCCAGTTAAGATTGTAACCTTTTGGTAGAAAGTCATAGATAGGGTCCATAGCTGAATGATGTAGAGACCAATCAGGCAGCAGATTTGATCATGTCCGATGGCCAATCAGTTGACCTTGATTTGATGGTATTTGGGTGTGGCCAAATGGGCCATTTAAAATGGCGATTTGTGAAGCACTCTGGGACAATTGGGCAAGAACTAAAGAGTAGGTTGCAGACTAAAAGACAGAGAGAAACAGTCTGTAACTCAGGGAATTGAATACACAGGATATGGGTCATCTCCAGGACAAAAGGGATTTCCTGGTCAAACTGGGTTATCTACCAGACATAGGGGCACCATAACTCCTTATTTTGGAGGGAGGTCCGTGTCCTACGTGTCCCCAGCACCTACAGACATGGCCTTGGGGACACACCCAGGTGTGGCAGCCTGATTGGACTTTATCGATTAGGGTGATCAAATCCTGATTGATTGATTAGCAATGGCCCAAAGCGGTGTGAAACCCCAAGGGGTACAAAGGGTGCTGCGCAAGCAGGAAGCTCTCTCTCTCTCTCTGACCCCATGAATGAGCTACAACAACGGTGACTGTCGCTAGTGACGACCAGCCCGAGGAGAGCCACCACACCCGAGAAGAGAGACTGGAACCAGAGTGCCAGATCAGACCAAAGGACCAGACTACGCAGGGGACGACTGAGACCAGCGCACAGATAAAGGCCAATATCTGCTTGGGTACTTACCAGTCACACAAAGTTAATTCAAAGTCTATGTCGGACTTGAACTTTAGTATTTTCTTTAAGATAACTTATTGCTGGTTGGGTGGGTGATTATTGATCGTGTGTTGTACTAACTAATAAATATTGGTCGTACTAACAAGAAGTCTACTTGCAATTCTTTGTCCATCATATAAAGGTTAAAACAGACTGTGCAGCAAGCATAAGATGAGGTACGAGAGCTGGCCTCCGGTTTGCTGTGTTGAGCTGTGGGGTGGGTGAGAAAAGGCAAGAGTTGGTCAAGTGATTCCTGAGTGTGCAATCACCGTTCCTCCTGTGGACATCAAGTCAGGAAGAGGATTTGGTAGTGCGCCAGAACCACTCAGGGAACAAAAGGAGTGGGGGGGGGGGAGAAGGATTGAGTGCAAGGTTGGTTGTATACCTCCCTCTACCCCTTGATTTACTCTCCACTGAAGCCAACAGTAATATTGGGCAAATGTAAAATTAACATCTCATTTAATCTCGGGGATTTCCTATTCCGGAATCGTGGGAAGAACTGTCCCCTCCCTGATAGCCATGGAAATGTAACCTAGGGCTCTGGCTAATGACTCAGAGCAATGAGCTGGGGAACTGAAATTCAACTACTTAATAAATCCAGAAATAACCAATAAAAAGCTGGGATCAGTAACCGTGGCCATGGACAGGGTTCCTACCCGCGTTATCTGATACAGAAGGCACCCTCTCTGATCACAGGAGTATCAGTTAGCCAGAGATCGAATCGGATTGCTGGCAGCTCTGTCGTCACAGCAACACCAATGAAAGCAGACGCCAGGATTGGGACTACAGGCAACAATCCCACCAGATTGTAAATCCAAGAGTCCGGGGCCACTGCGGGAATGAAGTCTGGGAGGTGGGAGTGGTCTTGAAGGAGAGGCCGCTGGGTGTAGGGAGGAGTTGGCATTGTTGGGGGGATGGTGCAAGATGGATTATCCACTCGGTACTTCTGGTTGAAGGTTGTTGCAAATACTTCAGCCTTATTCTTTGCACTGATGTACTGGGCTCCTCCATCACTGAGGATGGGGATATTTGTGCAGCTTCCTCCTCCAGTGAGTTGTTTAATTGCCCACCACCATTCACAGTTGGATGTGGCAGGATTGCAAAGCTTGGTCAGATCTGTTGGTTGTGGATTGCTCGGCTTTGCTTATCCAGCTTTGACAAAGGGTCAACTGGATTTGAAACACTAGCTCTTTTCTCTCCTTAGATGTTGCCAGACCTGCTGAGATTTTCCAGCCTTTTCTCTTCCGGTTTGCCTATCCAATGATGCTTTGACTGTTTGACATGCACGAAGTCCTGCAGCTTCACCGGGTTGACACCTCACTTTTGGTTATGCCTGGTGCTGCTCCTGGCAGGTCTCCTGCACACTCCTGAAACTGGTGAATGACGTAAGAAATGATCTCGAAACAGTCAGAGCCCCAACAAATCATAAATGGACCCAGGGATGGAAGGAGCATAAACCACAGCCACAGAGGAAATAACTGATTATAAACCCTTCGGTCTGTCAGACTGAAATTACAACAATAGAGATTAAAGAACTATTTCGCAATCTGAAATTGAATAAATGCCAAACCTCATATTCTTTACTCACTTTTGCGAATGATTTTTGACTGTCATACTTCAGATGTTTTGGATAAATATAGAAATGATTGATATAGGTGGTGAAAGGCTGAGATAGCTTAGCGATACAGGGAACAAATTCCTCCACTTCATGAGTAACTGTGACCTTGGTGCCACTTTCGAAATGTTTCACTGGGATATACGAGGAGTTAACACAAGCTGCAAAAACACACAAAAATATAGCCCGTGTTAGATTCGGTAGGATACAGAATCTCAGAATCCTTACTGCGCCAAAGAGGCCATTCAACACATCGAGTCTGCGTTAACTCTCTGACAGAATCCAGTCCCAACCTCCACCCTGTCCCCGTGACCCCAGACATTTACAAACTTTAGGGGTTTCTCCCTTCATCACGTGAATGGAGAGTTCTGGCCTCAGACAAAGGGACAAACCCTAAAAGCTTGTGAGTTTACTGTCAAATAAATCGGTTGGACTTAAACCTGGTGTTGTCAGACTTCTTACTGAGTTTACCCCAGTCCAACGCTGGCATCTCCACATCAATGACCCCAGACATTTACCAAAGCTGATCCGTCCAAAGCGATACACCTTGAGACACTAAGGGGCAATTTAGCATGGTCAATCCACCTAAACTGCATATCTTTGGACACTAAGGGGTAATTTAGCATGGCAAATCCATCTAAGCAGCACATCTTTGGAGTGTGGAGGAAACCAGTGCACCCAGAGGAAACCCATGCAGACATGTGGAGAATGCGCAGACACCACAAAGTCATCCAAGGCTGGAGTTGAACCTGGGTCCCTGGCATGGTGAGGCAGCAGAGCCAACCACTGTGCCACCATGCTGCCCAAGACTATAATCTCAAGTCATAACAACCTGTATGCTATAACACCACGGTAAACCATACTAAGGGACTTTGTAAAGTGCTATCAGACTCTCTGATATTGAGCCACATGAGAGATGATTTGGACAGGTGACCAACAGCTTGGTCAAAGACATCAGCTTAAAGGAGTATTATGTAGGGGAAGAGAGAGGCAGCAAGGTTTAGGGAGAGAATTCCAGGAACCAAGCAGCTGAAGGCAGTGCTGGCAATGGTTGAGACGCAGATGGCAAGAATTGGAGGAGCACAAAGATCTCAGAGAGCTATCGAAACTGGCGGGATTGGAACAGGAGGATGAAATTGTTTAAACTTACACAGGAAATCTGAAGACACGTTATCAATGTTGATATCCAAGTTCCCCAAAATAACTGGAAGTTTAGACATCTTTTCTGGTCTAATAAAACAGAAAACAATTGCAAAATTAGAAGATTAATGTCATTTTGGAAAAACGTCAATGAATGGCAAATGAGAAACCAATATAATAAATTACTTCAGTCTGATCTGCAACATTAACAATTATAATTTCAAAGAATTACCAAGATTTTGATTTATTCTATGTTAAACCTGCACTAAAACATGAAAGGATCACACTGAAGTTGTATCCAAATGAATATCTCCACAAGGTTTACCATATTGTAATATACCAGAAATTAAAGAACACTCACTTCCGAAAGTCTAACAGCAACTTTAGCAAATCTTCGTCGGAGAGTTTATTGCTATCCTGTCTGTACAGAGCTGAGAATCGGGCACCCTTGTCAAGATTTCCTTGAGTATCTTTAAAGATGGTTCTAAAGAATAGAAAGCAGATATAAGACAGCAGCTTGGGGTGGGGGGAGTGAGATAAACACTTGTTAATTAAAGAAAACAAAATGGTTGATACTCAAAACTTTAACAAGAGTATGTCAGAAATACAGACAACACATTTTGTTTTGGATGAAGTAACATTTTCCAACCATATCCCTTGTGTTATTTACAGGAATGCTGTTCCACAGTTCAAGATTTTTCAAAGCGTACAACAGTCCAATGATCGAATGCCATTTATTCATTCACAAATGCGTCATTATCACATTAGGTTTATTGCCTGTTACTGAGTTAGAACAGCTGTCTGAAGGGAAGTGTAGGAGGGATGAAAATTTCACCGAATTGTACAGCATAGAAACTGGCCATTCAGCCTGATTGCTCCACACTGATGTTTGCTCTCTACCCGAGCTGCCTCCCCAGCCCTCCATCTTCTCCAATCAGTATATCCTTCTATTCCTTTCTCCTTCGAGTGTTTACCCAGAATGTACCAAGTGCTCCTGGACATTCAATAGCAGCACCATTGCTGAATCCCCCACTATTAACATCATGCGGGCTACCATTGACCAGAAAGTGAACTGGACTATCTACATAAATATTGTGGCCAGGTTAAAGGCTGGGAATCCTGCAGAAAGTAACTCACCTGAATCCCCAAAAGCCTGTTCACCATTTACAAGTCAGCAGTGTGATGGAACACTCTCCACTTGCCTGGATGGACGCAGCTCCAACAACACCCAAGAAGCTCGACACCATTCAGGACAAGGTAACCCCACGTGATTGCTACCCCATCCGCAAACATTCACCACCTCCAACCACTGACACAATAGTGGCTGCAGTGTATACCGTCTACAAAAAGCATTACAGAATCTCACCAAGGCTCCTTAAGCAGCACCTTCCAAATCCAAACCACTACTATCTAGAAAGACAAGAGCAGCAAATACCTGAGAACACCACCATCCTGACTTAGAAATATATCACTGTTCCCTCACTGTCACTGGATCAATGTCCTGAAACTCCATCCTAACTGCACTGTGGGTGTACCTACATCACACAGGTGGTAGCAGTTCATGAAGGCAATTCACTACAAACTTCTCATGGGCAATTAGGGATGGGCAATAAATGCTGGTCTGGCCAGCGATACCCACATCCCATAAATGTTTTCTGAAAAAAGGTTCCATATAGAATCACAGGACATTTACAGTACAGGAGGCCATTTAGCTGGTCATAACTGTGCTGGCTCCCTGCAAGAACAATCCAGTTAGTCCCAAGATCCCCTTCTTTTCCCTGCAGTCCTGCAATTGTTTTCTCTTTAGGAGCCTACCCAATTCCCATTCAAAGGCATAACTGAATCTGCCTGCACCACACTCTCAGACAGTGCATTCCAGATCTAACCACTTAGAGGGTAGATAGGCTTTTCCTCAAGTCACTGAATGCTTGGTTTGCTATTGGATTTATAGCAAGAGGTTAGTTAATGTTTTGAAATCCAAATCCTGAGCTTCAGGTGTTGTTCGAAACACCAGTCTCTGGTTTGGGACTCATTCTGGATTCAAGTGTTGTGATGTATCTTTTGAGACATCGAAGTATAGATTGAGGGCAGCTATTACTGTTGGCTGAGGGGGTGTTGGGGGGGGCAGGGGAATTCCACAATGAAGCAGCAGAGTCAAAAAAAGTTGTGCGAGATATTTCAAGAGTGAAATCCGAAAATCTCCAGGCACCACGCTCCAGTGCCTGTTCGGGTACACTGAGAGAGAATTTAGCATAGCCAGTCCACCTAGCCAGTGCATCTTTCAGACTGTGGGAGGAAACCGGAGCACCCGGAAGAAACCCACGCAAACATGGGGAGAACATGCAGACTCCGCACAAACAGTGATCCAAGCCAGGAATCCAATCTGGGTCCCTGGCGCTGTGAGGCAGCAGTGCTAACCACTGTGCCATAAATGATTTTAGATCAATTTTGTGTTTAAAATTGGAGACTCGTGGATTTTTGAGAGTTAAGGTCAAGAATAAAGGAGCAAACAGAGGCAAACAGGAGTTAGGCCGGAAACCAGTCACAATCTCATTGAATAGTGGGCTAGGCTCAAGGGGCTTAATGGCCTCCTCCCATTCCAATGTTCCTTCACATTCAATGTTTCCAACATTCACACTATTTACGTAGAATTATAAAGAATATGCAGATCAGAAACAGGTCAATGCCAAGTTCCTGTTCCACTGGAGCTATTGAATTCAGAACTAAATATCATGCAAGCTTCTGTTTTAGCTCTTTTCAAGGCAACACACATTGAGAATGTACTACATCGTTCAAATTCTGTTTCAGAAATTATTTTAAGACCTGTTTTAGGGCAGAACACATTATGAGGGTGAAACTTAATTGTCTCAATGGATTGAGGATTGACAGCTGGTAAATTTCTGGCTACATTAAATTTCCAGCACCCGGGATGTCTGTGCCAGTATTAATGCTCCGTACAAACCTGCTCCGATCCTTCAGATCCCTCGATTGTGTTCTCTCTCACATACTTCTTCCGCCTCCCCTTAACTTCTCCACTCTAATAACTACTCTTCTTTCATTTCCAATATTTAGATTATTCCTATTTCTTTATATTTATAGGATCATAGAATCTCTCCCGTGTAGAAAGAGGCCATTCGGCCCATTGAGTCTTCTCTGATTCTCTGAAAGAGGTTCCCACCCAGGCCTTGCCCTATCCCCATAATCCCAAGCAATAACCCCCGCCAATCCACCTAACCCGCACATCTTTGGAGCGTGAGCAGAAAGCAGAGCACCCTGAGGAAACCCACGTAGACACAGGGAGAATGTGCTAACTCCACAGATACAGTGACCCAAGGCCAGAATCGAACCCAGGTCTGTGAGCGAGCAGAGGATTTACGCAGGTGACTTTTTTCCATCCTACCTTGCAGCCCAGGCAAAAGGCATCCTGTACTGGCCAAGTCTTGCACAGGCTTGTTTGGCGTTCTTCAATACTTTCTGTGCAACCTGTAACAGTTACCAGCTGATTAGCTCTTTGCAATAAAACTTCGGTACTTGCCGAATACAATCCATTAAGACCCACGATGCACTATAGCAGAGCTGTTTGTAATAAACAGGTCAACACATTAACAACTCACATTTACATCATCAATCTGACCAACTGCTACACAGCATTGCTTCATGTTAAATAGAAACGTGTATCGAACCACAAGGAGAGATGGTTAAACCCTTGGCCACAGAGGTAGGTTTTAAACAGCGTCATAAAAGACCAGAAGGGGATGACAAGGTGGCGAGGTTTAGGGAAGGAACTTGGGCCCAGGTAGCAGAAGACAGAGTTACCAATGGGGACGGGAGTAGGAATCTTGGTGGGAGTATGTCTGTGGGTGCTGTACACTCACCCCTTGCACAGCAATTCAGCATATTTGTCTACAATAAATAAAGATCACAACTATGTGTTGCAATATTGTGAGCAGTTTAGGGCCTCCATACCTAAGGAAGGATGTTCTGGCCTTGGAGAGGTTCACAAGAATGACCCCAGGAATGAAGGGTTTGTCATATGAAGAGTAGTTGAAGAGTCTGGGTCTGTACTCAATGGAGTTTAGAAGGATGAGGGGGAAATTAATTGAAACTTACAGAATACTGAGAGGCTTCGATAGAGTGGACGTGGAGAGGATGTTTCCATTAGCGGGAGAGACTAGAACTCGACAGCACAACCTCAGGCTAAAGGAATGCTCCTTTAAAACATGGACGAGGAAGAATTTCTTCAGTCAGAGGGTGGTGAATCTGTGGAACTTGTTGCCACAGAGAGCTGTGGAGGCCGAGATATTGAGTGTACTTAAGACAGAGGCAAATAGGTTCTTGATCAATAAAGAGACCAAGGGTCATGGCGAGAAGGCAGAAGAATGGGGATGAAAATTATGTCAGCCATGACTGACTTGTGGAGCAGACGCAATGGGCCGAATGGCCTACCTCTGCTCTTATATCTTACTGTTTTGTTATCTAGATATGGTATTGGACAATCACAGCATTGTTCAATAAAATTAGAAGTTGCTCATTTAGGACAGAGATAAGATTTTTCCTCAGAAAGTCATGAGACTTTGGAACTGTTCCTCAAAAATGGGCAGAAGCAGAGTCTTTGAATATTTTTGAGGGAGAGCTAGACAGATTCCTGATAAGCAAGAAGGTGAAAAGTTATCTGGGACAGGTTACAATCCGACCAGCTATGACCGTATTAAATAGCACAGCAGATCTGAAGGGCTGAATGGCCTACCCCTTTTCATAATTCAGATATTATTTTGTACTATCTAATGCCTTTGGGAAAAGGGAGGCAATGGTTCATAAAAGAGGTGGGTAGCAATGGCACTGGGCACACAGATTTTCATATTCAACCCTGCTGATGTGATTATCCATGGCTCAGTGGGTAGCACTCCTGTTCCAGAAGGTCGAGAGTTCAACTCCCACTCCAGGAACACAAATCTAACTGAGGGAGAGCTGCACTGCCAAAGATACTGCTTTGTGGATAAGATGTTGCAGAGGAACATCGGAATTAAGAGCAAAAGTATGCCATTCAGCCCTTCGAGCCTGCTCCGCCATTCTATCAGATCATGGCTGATCTCTCCCTGGTCTCAAATCCACCTCCCCACCTCTTCCACATATCCTTTTAATCCATTTTTAAACATCAAAAATACATCTATCCCCCTCCTGATACAATTCAGCAACTCAGACTCCACTGCGCTATGGGGCAGGGAGTTCCACAAGTTCACCACCCTTACGAGTAGTCGTTCCTCTTTAAACTGAGGCCCTGACTGTCCCCGCCACGCTGATGTAGGCAATCTCGCAGTCCTTGTTTGAAAACCAGGCTAATCCTGTCTGACATCCTGGCCAATAGTTATTCCTTAATCCCCACCACAAACACAGATCTGCTCATGACCACAGGGCTGCTCCTGGGAGCTTGCTGTGCGTGGATAGGCTGCTATTTTACCAACACTGACCAAACTGACCATAAAATGTTTCGAGATATTTTGAAATAGTGACAGGTTCTACGTAAATGCAGTCGGTAACTGGCCCAGTGCTGGATTGCTCCACAAGTTTTGTCATAAAGAAGTTAAAGACCATAAGATATAGGAGCAGAATTAGGCCATTCAGCCCACTGAGTCTGCTCTACCATTCAATCATGGCTGATAAGTTCCTCAACCCTATTCTCATAGAAACCCTGCAGTGCAGAAGGAGGCCATTCGGCCCATTGAGTCTGCACCGACAACAATCCCACCCGGGCCCTATCTTCATAACCCCATGCACTTACCCCAGCTAGTCCCCATGACACTGAAGGGCAATTTAGCATGGCCAATCCACCCAACCTGCACATCTTTGGACAGTTGGAGGAAACCACGCAGACATGAGGAGAATGTGCAGACTCCACACAAACAGTAATAGAACCTGGGTCCTTAATACTATGAAGCAGCAGCACTAACCACTGTGCCACCATAACCTTTGATCCTCTTGCCAATTAACAACCTATCTATCTCTGCCTTAAATGCACTCAATGACCCCGGCCTCCACAGCCTTCTGTGGCAATGAATTCCGTAGATTCAGCATTGAAACATTCACCGTCAAAGGGAAGCAGTCACTTTACTTTCTGACACTGGTACCTTAGCGGAATCTGAGCTTTTCATGTAGGGCTCAGCACACTGTGTGATGCCTCCTTGCAGAACCTTCTCCACCCGAGCAACAAGAAATATATCCTGATGAGGGCACGTGACAGAGAAAATCCCCTGAACAAGAAAAAAAATTCAAACAGTCAACATTCCCTTAAAGACCTTTTCATTCGAAACTTGCTGCTAAAACACAGAGGCTACTAATTACATCAAACCAGAACGGCAATACCAGCTTGAATTAGCACTTTATAAAATACCTTGTAAGTAAGCAACTTTGTGGACAAATTTATACTACTGTGCCTCCAATTTATTAATTGAAGTTTATTTCATCAATTAAAACTTACAGAATTACTGCAGTTTAACCGATCAGTCATGCTGTGGTTTCATTCTAAGGTCTGTGTATCAGATTGGAACAACAGAGGTCATTCAGCCTTCCAACCTCTTCCCCAATTCATTTTAGCTTTATTCATTCCTGGGACACAGGCATCACTGGCTGGCCAGCATCTATTGCCCATCCCTCGTTACCTGAGGACAGTTGAGGAACCATACTGCTGTGGCTCTGGAGTCACATATAGTCCAGACCAGGTAAGGACAGCAGATTTCCTTCCCTTAAGGATTATGAGGAGAGACTAAATAGGCTAGGTTTGTACTCTTTGGAGTTTAGAAGGCTGTGGGATCTTATAGAGATGTATAAGATAATGAAGGGGATGGATAGGGTAGAGGTTGAGAGACTCTTCCCGCTTAGCAAAGATAGCAGAACTGGAGGGCACAACCTCAAGATTAGGGGGGTGGTTCAGATCAGAGTTGTGGAGGAATTTCTTCACGCAAAGGATGATGAATCTTTGGAATTTTCTGCCTGATGAAACGGTGGAGGCTTCCTCGCTAAATATGTTCAAGTCAAGAGTGGATAGGTTTTTGATTGACAAGGGAATTAAGGGTTACGGGGAGAAAGCGGGAAAGTGGTACTGAACCACTACAGATCAGCCATGATCTTATTGAATGGCAGGGCTGGCTCGAGGGGCTGGATGGCCGACTCCTGCTCCTATTTCTTATGTTCTTGTGTTAAAGACAGTAATGAACCAGATGGGTGTTTCTGACAATCAACAATGACCATGAAACCATCGATAGATTCTTTGACTGGAATTTTATTGGCACGCCTGCCCCACTTCTGGGTGACGCTCCGAAAATGGCATTCTCTGTTGGCCTTGGATGGGATTGTACAAACCTCGAGTGGACAGTCCGGTAAAATTCCAGTTTCTTCCTTTTCCATTAATATTCTTGTTACTGATGAAAACCTGTTGTGTCAGGGACACTAGTTCAAAACCTGTGAACCCACAATGTTTATCTGCTTGTGTCATTTTTCACCCAGTAAGTTGACTGCCTGGGATCTCCACCTCTGTCTCTCCTGAGCAGACCCTGGACATTCACTATTAGGTCAACTGCGTCCAGTCCATTATACCCATCAACCATTTTCCCCTCTGCTTTCCACTCCTACATTTCTTGCTGTTCTTTCCTCTCCAAGAATCATTGACACAGGAAGAAGTCTCACAACACCAGGTTAAATTCAACACATTTACAGCACAGAAACAGGCCATTTGGCCCAACTGCTCCGTGCTGGCATTTGTGCTCCATACAAGCCGCCTCCCAGCCCTCCATCTTCCCAATCAATATATATACATATTTATATCAATATATATATTTCTTTCTCCTTCAAGTGTTTAAACCAGAATGTTCCCAGTGCTCCTTCACATTCAATGGATCACCTTTTCTGAATTCCCCACTGTTAAAATCATGGGGATTACCATTGAGCAGAAAATGAGCTGAACCAACCATATAAATACTGTGGCTACCAGAGCAAGTCAAAGGATGGGCAGCACAATGACACAATGGTTAGCATTGCTGTCTCATAGCACCAGGGACCTGGGTTCAATTCTCAGTTTGGGTCACTGTCTGTGCGGAGTTTGCACATTCTCCCCATGTCCGCATGGGCTTCCTTCACGTGTTCTGGTTTTCTCCCACCATCCAGAGATGTATTGATTAGGTGGATTGGCCGCGCTTAATGTCATTAAGCGTGAATGCATTGGCTTGAGGGAATGGGGTCTAGGTGGGATTGTGATGAGTGCAAATTTGATGGGCCGAATGGCCTCTTTCTATAATGTAAAATTCTACAATATATGATGAAGGAGTAATGCTCCCAAAACTCGTGATTCCAAATATTGGACTTTAACTCCGTGTTGTGAGGTTTTTACTCTGTCCAACGTGTGCATCTCCACATCATGATCATTGACACACAGAGGGATCTGGGCGTACAGATTTACAGTTCATGATGCTCTAATTAAACTAAAAAAATCTTCTGCCCTCACTCCCTGAAAGTAGCAACAGAGGTGGTCAAGATGATTAAGAAGGCAAATTGTATGCTTGCCTTCACCAGCTGCAACACTGAGTCCAAGACTTGGAAAATCATCTTGTAGCTAATATAAAACCTTGGTTAGGCCACATTTAGAGTACTACGTGCAGTTCTGGTTAGCAGAAGGAAGGACGTGGAAGCTTTGGAGAGAGTGCAAAGAAGATTCGTTCACCGGGATGTTGCCTGGTCTCAAGGGTGTTGGTTATCAGGAGAGGATGAATAAATAGAATTGTTTTCTACTGGAAAGATAAAGACTGAGGGGAGACCTGATAGAGGTCTGCAAAGAGGCTGGATAGTCAGAGGCTTTATCCCAGAGTGGAAGTGTCAATTACAAGAGGGCACAGGTTCAAGGTGAGAGGGGGAAATCTAAGGGGGATGTGCAGGGCAAGTTTTCCACACAGAGTGTTGGATGCCTGGAATGCGCTGCCAAAGGAGATGGTGGAAGAAAACACATTAGCAACATTCAAGAGTCATCTGGATAGGTACATGAATATGGAGGGGACAGAGAGATACAGACCCAGTAAGCATCGAAGATTATTTTAGTTTAATTAGGGCATCGCAATCAGCACAGTTAGTTCAGTTATTTATTAGTGTCACAAGGGGTATATTAACACTGCAATGAAATTACTGTGAAAATCCCCTAGTCGCCACACTCCAGCACCTGTTCGGGTACACTGGAGGAGAACTTAGCATGGCCAATGCACCCTAACCAGCATGTCTTCTGGACTGTGGGAGGAAACCAAAGCACCCGGAGGAAACCCACACAGACATGGGGAGAATGTGCAAACTCCAACAGACCATGACCCAAGCCAGGAATCAAACCCAGGTCCCTGAGCTGTGAGGCAGCAGTACGAATCACTGTGCCACCGTTCCGCTACAAGATGCGTTGAGACAAACATTTGGATTAAAAAAGCGAGGGTCAAGATTGAGAAGTGAGTTCATAGTCAGTCTGCAGCTACTAAATATCAGAAGGCTGCAAAGTGTCTAACCAGAAAATGATGTGCTGTTCCTCCAGCAGTTTACTGATCGTCTATTTATTATCTGTGTCCCTGAGCCAGAGGTGATAATATGTAGGACCGCAGCACTTTTCCCCGAAGACCCAGGTTCCGTCTTTGATGTCAACATGCCCTTCATTGGGAGCAAGTTCAGCACGTGTGGGAATTACATTTTCAAACATCTGTGCTATCCCTTCTAACTTCAAAACCGCCCCACACAATCACAGCGCACCAAATGAAGTGAGTTCTTTTTTTCTTCCTAAACTTTGACAAGATAGTGCTTCAGGCTGGACATGTCACGAGAAGGGGCTCCCTTCCTCACCTGTTTGGGATACTGCAGCATGCTCTCAGGGATGCCATTGACGTGTTTCTGGGAAGTGGCTACACCATCGCCCCCATTCATGATGGACGTCGAGTTTGAGAACATGTGTCGGACTGTCGGATGATTGAGATCAACATGGAAGTCAGCTGAGATCTTTCGATTATTTTTGATATCAAACAGTGCCAGAGTGACAAAGAAAGGCTCCACCTAAAACATAAAAAACATCTATCGTTATTACATAGAATTTACAGAACAGAAACAGGCCATTCAGCCCATCTGGCCAATGCTGCTGTCCGTTCTCCACACGAGCCTCGCTTTACCTCATCCAATCAGCATTTGCTTCTATTAGGTTGTTTACTCAGCTTCCTCTTAACTTTATCTAAACCATTCACCTCAGCCACTCACTGTGGGAGCAAGTTCCACATTCTCACACTCACTGGGTAAAGAGATCACCCAGTAATTCTTATATTAGATTCCTGGTCTCTTGTGTTGGTCTCCCCCACAAGCAGAAACATTGGCCGGAATTTTACTGGCACGCCCACCTCGATTCTGGGGCGAACGAGGCTCAAAGAACAGAATTCATTGTTGGCTGTAGGCAGGGTTTTACTAGCCTCGCATAAGCAGGGTAGGAAAATCCTGGCCATTATCTCTATATCCATCCTTTCATAATGTAGAGGTTTCTATCAAATCACCCCACAACCTTCTACTTTTTAGATTAAAAAAAGACCTCGTTGTGTTCAGTCCTTCTGGGTAAGAGTTGGGCTCTCTCTGTGATCAGTCCATGAGAATCCTCCCCCGCCCTCGCCACACTCTCTCCACTCACACTCTGACATGGAGACCGCTGAACTCACGTTAGTTGTGGGTCCCTCTTCATTTTCAGCCACACAACTTTGCAGATTGAAGGACAAATCGTTGCATTTCACCAGAAATCGTTTCCCAAATTTGTCCTCGAACGGCTTCACGTCTGGTTCGATACTCGAGAAATCAAGTTTCTTAAATTTAGGAAAAAAATAAAACTATTCAGAAACAAGAATCGCCAGGATCTGGAATGCATTGTCTAACAGGTCACGGGAACTTGATTTGATGATAATTTTCAAAAAGGAGATTGGATTTATACGGGGAGGCAATGGTATTATCGCTAGTCTATTAATCCTCAGCTAATACTCTCAGGATCTAGGTTCAAATCCCAGTGGAATCTGAAATCAATAAAATATATCTGAAATTAAGAACCTATTGATGACCGTGAAACCATGTCGATTGTCGGTTCAATCCATCTGGTTCACTAATGTCCTTTCAGGAAAGAAGTCTCCCGTCCTTACTTGGTCCAGAGCCACAGCAATGTGGCTGACTCTCAACTATCCTCCAAGGGCAGTTAGGGATGGGCACTAAAGGCTGAGGAAAAAAATGCAGCTTGTGGGATCATGCAGTACAAATGGAGACCATTTGGCCCATTGTTCCCATGCTGGCTCATTAAAAAAGCGATCCCATTTGACCCACTGCCCTGCAAATCTCTCCTTTCCAAGTTCTTTTAAATTCAGTTTGTGGGATATGTACAGCACTGGTTGGCCAGCATTTATTGCCCATCCCTAATTGCCCTTGGAGGGCAGTTGAGATTCAATCACATTGCTGTGCTTCTGGAGTCACACGTGGGCCAGACCAGGTAAGAACGGCAGATTTCCTTCCCTAAAGGACATTAGTGAACCAGATGGGTTTTTCCGAAAATCAATAATGGCTTTGTGGTCATTACTAGATTCTTAATTCCATAGCTCCTTGAAAGTGGAGTCACAGATGGACAGGGTGGTGAAGAAGGCATTCAGCATGCTTGGTTTCATTGAATACAGGAATTGGGATGTCTTGTCGAAGTTATACAAGACATCGGTAAGGCCACACTTGGAATACTGTGTACAGTTCTGGTCACCCTATTATAAAGAAGATATTTTTAATCTAGAAAGAGAGCAGATAAGATTTACTGGAATGCTGTTGGGACTTGATTGTTTGAGTTACAAGGTGAGGCTGGATAGACTGGGACATTTTTCTCTGGAGCATAGATGGCTCGGGGGCTGATCTTATAGAGGTCTATAAAATAATGAGGGGCACATATCAGCTTGTCAATATCTTTTCCTAAAGGTAGGGGAGTCTAAAACTAGAGGGCATAGGCTTAGGGTGAGAGGGGAGAGATACGAAAGAAGTGTCCAGATAAGGGAATTCTTTCACGCAGAGGGTAGTGAGAGTCTGGAACAAGGGTGGCATGGACAAGTTGGATCAAAGAGCCTGTTTCCATGCTGTAAACTTCTATGATTCTATAAGGCCCTACACACCAGTTAAACATTGTCCGCACATAATTCCAATAGTTTGGTCTTCACACTCGAAGTAACTGTGAGGCAGGATCTCTGCGAGTGACATTGTCAGGCTGACCCAGATACACTGTCCATTGAGATAATGCAAATATCAAGAAAAGTCTTGTTTAACTTGTCCATTTTTAGTCTGATTTTAGGGCAGGGAGATAGTCTCGTGTGGCGAGATTGAGCAGACTCCTTTTCCTGGAGCTCAGAGGAATGACAAGTGATGCTAATGATGAGGTTAAAACATTTTTAAGGGATTTGTCTGGGTGGCTGCTGTTGCCCCTGGATGGCTACGGAATCTTGGACACAGAGTCACAGTCAGTGAGGACTGAGGTAAAGAGATTTTTTTTTCTGAGTAACAACAGTAGATTTTCTTTTGCAATCTGAAATATTTATTTCAAAAACCCGTCCATTTATCAAACTCCTGATAAAAGCTCTGTGCACGAATAAGTTCGGAAACCAATCTGCCCGGCATCTGTAGACTGTAGCCTTTTCCCTCAATGCATCTAACATTATCGAGACAGTGACTGATCTTCATTGTTCAAAGGCACTTTCAACAACAACAAAGCAATCAGCTTATCAAAGATCCTTCCTGTCTGGTTCAATAACCTCTATATCCTCGAAGAATCTATCTTCCAAAGACAACAATACCAGGCCAAATATCCAAAAAAAGAATAGCACTCTCACCCACAGCCGAGCCAACAGTCTTATCGTTGTGGGATCTACTCCAAAGGATTTAAAATTTCTGAGGTAGCATAATGGTGCAAGTTAAAATCCTAACGCATGGATCCCACAATCACAAAACTCTTCTATACAGCTCCAGTATCGCCCACATCTCATGATAGAATATAAGAATCATTAATTTAAGGTGAGTAGTCAATGGTACAATGAATCATAGAATTTCTGCAGTGCAGGAGCAGGCCATTTGGCCCATCAAGTCAGAACATCTTACTCGGAACCTATCCCTGTCACCTCACTTTGTCCCACTAATCCCCCTAACCTACATATCTTGGAACACTGTGGGAGGAAATTGGTGCACCGGGAGGAAACATACACAGATACAGAGTACAATGTGTAAACTCCACCCAGGCTGGAATTAAACCTGGGTCCCTGGTGTTGTGAGACAGCAGTGCAAACTACTGTGCCACAAAACCATTTTATTGCATGTGGGTTAGGATCTGGAACACACTGCCTGTGACCAAGGTGAGGAGAGATTGAACTGTGGTATTCAAAAAGGAACTGGATAAATATTTGAGGACAAAATGTTTGCAGGGAGAAAGAGAATGACTGATCTGCTCCTGCAGAGAGCCAGCATGGGAACAATGGGCCCAATGGTCTCCTCTTGTGTGACTGTGATTCTACAATAAATCAAACTTGTGTAGCCCAAATTCCTGCTAAAGCCACAACACCTCAATCCCAAAATCCTGCAGAAATATTAAATCCAGCCTGAATCAGATAAACAATCAAAACTCACCTGTGTATCTGCATCTAGAACAAAAAGCTTTAACCGTCCCTCGTTCTTCTTAGTTTCTATTTCTCTTGCGCTCTGTAATGGAAACAAATGGAACATTCTATCTTTGCGGTAAAGAGGAAACTGAATATTGCAAACCTAAAGTAGCAGAAATTACCAAAACTGTGAACAGTCACTTCAGGCATAAACCTTCATCATGCAGTATCTGCTTACCTTTCATTCTAATTTCAGATTCCTCCATCATCTTGCCCCTTTTCTCCTCCAGTCCCATAACGTTCCGAGATAGCAACCCTCCTCTAACTCTGGCCTTTGGAGCATCCCGTGATTTCCATTGTCCCACCACTGGCATTGGGCTTCCTGGGCTCCAAGTTCTGGAACTCCCTCCCTAATCCTTCCTTTGCTCCGGTGTCACACTTCGTAAAACCTCCCTCTTTGACCAACCTCTTGGCCAAAAGTCTTCACTTTGCCTTATGGGGTCCGGTGTCAAATTTTATTTGAAAATGCCTGGTGGCATTCCATGATATCAAAGCCACAACGTAAATGCAAGTTTTTTGTTATTGTTGGCAGGGTGACGCGCACACACGAGACATTTTTGGTTTTTAATTTCATGCCCTTGTGGGTGGGTCACATTACAGCCCTGAAGTGAAATGAGTAACTGAACAATTACAAACATAATTACAGTCCTCCCACACCTCCTTTCAGTGTGGGGGCTGTACACTCACCCTCTGCACTGCAACTCAGCGTATTTGTCCACAATAAATAAAAATCAGAAGTACGTGTTGAATATTGTGAGCAGTTCTGGGCCCCATACCAAAGAAAGGATGTGCTGGCCTTGGAGGGGGTCCACAGGAGGTTCAGAAGAATGATCCCAGGAATTAAAGGTTTGTCGTATGGGGAGTGGTTGAGAAGTCTGGGTCTATACTCGATGGAGTTAAGAAGGATGAGAGGGGAATCTAATTGACACTTACAGAATACTGAGATGCCTAATAAAGTAGACATGGAGAGGCTGTTTCCATGAATGGGAGAGACAAGAACTCAAGGGCACAGCCTCAGAGTGAAATAACGCTGCTTTAAAACAAAGATGACAAGGAATTTCTTCAGCCAGAGGGTGGTAAATCCGTGGAACTCTTTGCCACGGACGGCTGTGGAGGCCAGGTCATTGAGTTATCTATCTCTGCTCCAATATCTTATGGGTGAGATTTACAGAGTTCTCCAATCATGTGGATCTTACAACATGTGACCAATTTGCAACAAAAACTGTCTAGTTTTTCAAAACAAAGTTCAGTACCAATTTCTGATCTCGGTGAGACAACCTCGTTCAATAATTGACAGTCATTCATAGTTTTCCACACTTTTATTGAAAGGGAAAATTCTAGTTAACTCTTCACTCCTGTCATTACATTTAGCATCAACTGCAGCCTGTCATTCCCATTGAAGATCTAAAGTATTGATGGAAGCAGCACAGAGGGATATGCCTGTCAAAGTTTATGAAATATCTAATGATAATATTGTAATATAGAAGAATCTGCATTCACCAGCTGCTCGTTTAAGGATATTAACATTTAAAATTCCCAATATCCAATATCATGCTGGATATTATTTCTGTCAGTGGTATAGTACAAGTTCACAACTGGATTATCAGAAATGGGGGTGAAGACACATCCCTGTGCCCACTGTGTAGGCTGTGCTGTCAGCAAGACAAAATATAAATTACTTCACACCATGTGAGGTGTTATGGTCCAATTGGTCAGTCAGTTGCTCAGAGGGTGAGTGCTGAGGGAGCGCCGCACTGTCAGAGGGTGAGTGCTGAGGGAGCGCCGCACTGTCAGAGGGTGAGTGCTGAGGGAGCGCCGCACTGTCAGAGGGTGAGTGCTGAGGGAGCGCCGCACTGTCAGAGGGTGAGTGCTGAGGGAGCGCCGCACTGTCAGAGGGTGAGTGCTGAGGGAGCGCCGCACTGTCAGAGGGTGAGTGCTGAGGGAGCGCCGCACTGTCAGAGGGTGAGTGCTGAGGGAGCGCCGCACCGTCGGAAATGCTGTCAATTAGGAACCACCTCCCAGAAGATTGTGCCGTCGGTCCCATTGTCAGTGAGGGTTCAAGACTCCCATCTGGTCTATTGCCGGGGTCCTAAAGCAGGAGAGAATATTCAGGTCTTTGTGTAGATTAGTCGTCTGCAATATCTCCCAATCTCCCAAATATCCTCCAGTGAGAAAATTACTAAAGATATTGCCGATATTTAGTGCTGTCCTTTTGCAAGTAGCCTTGAAAAATTCACACCTCTAAGCTGTCTTCATAAATAAGTGAAGCTTTCCAGTAAAAACAGCTAAACTAACCAGACAAAATTATTGAAAGAGAACATCTTTTTTAGTGATATCTAATGGAAAATAATCTTTTGTGACAATCTGTGGATTAACTAAACAACATCACTTACTTTCTTAGAAAAATATCGCACAAGGGCACCCATTCAGTAATAGTAAATGGAGCCTTTTTGATACCTGAAAAGAACAACGAATAAAATATTTCCACATTTATAACCGCCTTCACCACTAAAGAATTGGCAAAATGAGAAACAGCACCTTTGTATATTCATTGTGGAGACTTTCCCAGCTGGTTACGTGTTCTGACCTCCCTTGACCGGACAACTCGTCATCTGAAACTAGATATAGAAAAAAAAAAGCCAGTGTTAGAACAATTTTAAGTAACAAAGAGTTAATAATTTCCAGCTTCTTGCTCCAGGAGGCTATTCCTAAACTTCAGCCAGTTCCAAACCAGACAGAATTCACTCACTTTTTGTTTTAAAAACGATTGAAGAATCTGCCTAAAAACTGTGTCACGGAACAATGTTGATTCTGATTAGATTAATATCTCTGCTTTGTCGAGTAAACAATATGTTTATTTTTCAGAAGGCATCCGATGCAATTTAAGAAAAAGTGTTTTAAACGTACTTTTCTGGATGGGATTTGAGGTTTGTGAAACCGCTTTGATTGAATCTCACTTCAAGAAGCAGGAAACAAGGCAAACCAAATAATCTCAGGGCTCTACCCTAAATTCATCATTATTTCCTGAGAAGTCAATTTATTTATGAAAAGCTATTTATACCTCCTACAGTAATTGATTATAAAGTTAAAACTTATTCATTAGTGTCACAAGTGGGCTGACATTTTGTTTTGATTTATTGTTGTCACATGCATTAGCATACAGTGAAAAGTATTGTTTCTTGTGCACTATACAGACAAAACATACTGCTCATAGAGAAGGAAAGGAGAGAGTGCAGAATGTAGTGATACAGCCATAGGTGTAGAGGAAGATCAACTTAATGCGAGGTAGATCCATTCAAAAATCTGACAGCAGCAGGGAAGAAGCTGTTCTTGAGTCGGTTGGGACGTGATCTCAGACATTTGTACATTTTTCTTGACGGAAGAAGGTGGAAGAGAGAACGTCTGGGGTGCGTGGGGTCTTTTGATTATGCTGCCTGCTTTCCCAAGGCAGTGGGAAGTGTGGACAGAGTCAGTGGATGGGAGGCTAATTTAACATTAATGCTGCAATGAAGTTACTGTGAAAATTCCCGAGTTATCACACTCCAGCGCCTGTTCGGGTATACTGACGGAGAATTTAGCATGGATCAACGCACTGAACCAACATCTTTTGGAGGAAACTGGTGGGCAGTTATTAAAAGTTTATCCAGAGAGATAGGTTTTAAGGAGTGTCTCAGAGGATGAAAGAGATATAGAGAGGTGGGAAATTGACAAAAACAACTCCTGAACATGGGGGTCTGGTAGCTGAAGGCACAACCGCTAACACTGGGATGATTCAAATTGGAGAAGATTGAAGAGGCCAAAATCTGAAGAGGGCAGAGGTTTCGGGAGGATTTGGGGACTGGAAGGGATGACTGAGATAGCAACAGAAAAGGCTATAAAGGGATTTGAAACCAAGGATGAGAATTTTAAAACCGATGTGTGGCTTGATTGGGAATCAGTGTAGGTCAATGAGCACGGCGGGGGTAATGAATGAATGGGACTTGGGACAAGGGCAGTGGAAGCAGAGTTTTCCATGATCCCAAGTTTACACTTGAGTAGAATGTGGGGGGGACTGGGCAGGAGTGCATCAGAATAATGTCACCTAGAAGTTACCACAAAAAGATGAGGGCTTCAGCAGTGGATGGTCTGAGGTAGGGGCAGTGTTGGTATTAAAGCAGCATTCTATTTTAAAAAGGCTCCAGAACAGATGGAATGTCACAATTCCGAAGCAACGTAGCATATCTTTTGTCAAGCGCAGCATTTGTGCTTGTCGAAAATTTAAAAAAAGATACAAATCTCATACAACCGAACACACTGCTGTCTGGCCAGTGGTAGGTACAGAGTGTATTGAGGTCAGCATTTCCACCACTGAACCACTTCCAGTTTGTGGTGAGGAGGGGAAGCTGGGTTTGCAGAAAAGGGAGTTTATGAATCATTGATGAATTAAACGTAGAGTGCACTGAGCTGATTTAACGGTGATGTGACTCAGATCAAATTTGTACAGAATCATCTTTCAACAAGCGAGCCCATCAGTGCTACAGGTAGTGAAACATCTGTAAGTTTTACGTTTATTAACACAAAAAGGTGCAGGAAATAAGTTTTATTCAGAGTCTCAGCCTGTGAGCGAGAACATTGTGTAATATTTATATATTTCTAAGGAGAGCCAGGAAGGATTTACTTTGTATCATTCTGTTAAGGTTTGACTGGTTTCCAGAACTTGTTCTCCACAAACTTTGCTTATTTTGCAAATGTTTCCTTTTGCTCCCTCGCACATTAACCTTTTGTACACAGATTCATTCAGCAGAGAGTGAGGCCATCAAACCCATGCTGGCTTCTCTGAAACAGCGATTCAATCAAGCACACTCAGTCTGCTTTGACAAAGGGTCGTCCGGATTTGAAACATCAGCTCTTTTTCTCTCCGTACAGATGCTCCCTGGCCAGCTGAGATTTTCTGGCATTTTCTCTTTTGGTTCCTCTCGGCCTGCTCCTTCCTGTACACTTTCTCCACATTTCAGGCAGTGCATTCCAGGTCACAACAACTCTCCGTGTTAAAAAAAAATCCTCATCCTTCCTCCGGTTCTTTTGTAAGAAATCTCACAACAACACCAAGTTAAAGTCCAACAGGTTTATTTGGAATCACAAGCTTTTGGAGCATTGCTCCTTCATCAGGTGAGTGGAGATAAGTTCACAAACACGGCATATACAAAGACACAATTGTAAGATAATGGTTGGATAATGGCTTAGAATTGTCTCTTTGCTTTTAAAGACCCTGTTTGTGAACCTCCATTCACCTATTGAAGGAGCAATGCTCCAAAACCTCATGATTCCAAATAAACCTGTTGGACTTTAACCCGGTGTTGTGAGACTTCTTACTGTGCCCATCCAAGTCCAACACCAGCATCTGCACATCATGGTTCTTTTGTGATTTACCCATCTGTCAATCTAGTCTACCATATTTGCTGCTCGCAATGAAGTCTGCTCTATACGGGGGAGATAAAGTGCTTTGAGGAGGGTCTGGGTTAAGTCTGCCAGTGTGACCCTGAGCTCCCAGTGGCCCATCAGTGTAACTCTCCACCTCTCTGTCAAGCTGACATCCCTGCCCTTGTCCTGCTGCACCGCTCCAGTGAAGCTCAACCTAAGCCAGAGGAACAGCCTCTTGCCTTTATGATCAGGGACCTTACAGCTTCTGGACTCTACACTGAGTTCAACAATTTCAAACCCTAATCTCAGCAACCATTTAATCTCCTTTTCTTAACATGCTTCAGCTTGCTTCTTTTTTCTTTCTGTCAGTTTCACCCGTGTTCCTGACATAACTTTTATCTCTTTGTTTCGCTTCTTGCCTCATTACTGTTCCCTTTGGCCCTGGAAGACTGCAGTCATGTAGGTTTACAACATGGAAACAGGCACTTCTGCCCAACTTGTCCATGCCACCCAGTTTTTAACCATCAAGCCAGCCCCGATTGCCCACAATTGGCTCATATATCCCTCCACCCATCTTACTCATGTAACTGTCTAAATCCTTTCTAAAAGCCTCTACTGTTACCTCATTCCAGACACTCACTCCCCTCTCTGAGGGAAACAATTGCCCCTCTGCCTCCTTTTGTATCTCTCCCCTCTCACCTTAAACCTACGCCCTCTAGTTTGCGACTCCCCAACCCTTCTCTGTTATTCAATCTCGCCTGTTTTCCAGTCTATCTCACACCTTCCTTTTGTCAGGGTCCCATTCATCCCTTGCTCCAAACCTCGCACATCTCTAACTTTCCAAGTTCTGATGAAAGGTCACAGATCTGAAATATTAACTCTGTTTCTCTCTCCACGGATGCAGCCTAACCTGCTGAGTATTTCCACCATTTTCTGCTTTCACAGAATAGAATCCCGACAGCACAGAGGAAGGCCATTTGGCCCACCGAATCTGCACTGATCTCAATCCCACCCAGGTTCTATTCCTGCAAACTCCACTCATTTTATCCCACTAACCCCCCCGATGCTAACAAACAATTTAGCATGGCCAATCAACCTAATCTGCAAATCTTTGGGCTGTGAGAGGACCTGGAGGAAAACCACACAGAGATGGGGAGAACGTGCAAACTCCACACGGACAGTGACCCGAGGCTGGAATCGAACCTGAATTCACAGTGCTGTGAGGCAGCAGCACTAACCACTGTACCACCTCAAATGCTTTCATTTCAGATTTCTAAAACTGCAGTATTTTAAATGTGTCCTTCTGGTGACTGACCCACCTGCCAGTGGAAACTGTTTCTGCTTATTTATTCCATCAAAACCTTTTGTGATTTTGAATGCTTCAATCAAATCTTCCCTTAACCTTTTGTGTTCTAAGGAGAACAATGCCAGCCTCCCCAGTCTCTGCACATGGATGACTCCCTCATCCATACGGTATCTTTAACAAATATATTTGTGTCATGTTTCTTGCAAAGGGGCTGTTTTACACTTCAGTTCTGATTATGGTGCTGATTGGTTTACAACTGACAGCCCACATGCTGAGAATGTAGAAGAATATTTGCTCCTAATTATTAGGGGTTTGTTTAATCTGGGTTGTACTATTTTCGGCTCATCCCTTGGAGTTTCAGAGTAAGGTTTAATTCGGTGATCGGCTAGAAGAGAAAGCCATGTGAATGGGTGGAGCTAGGCTTACAGAAAGACATGCAGTCAGTTGCTGATTCAATTTGAAAGGAGCAGCTTTTTCTCTCTCCCTCTCTTTCTCTGTAAATTGAAGTCTGGGACCGACTGGAAAAGAGGTATTTCTCTCTAGAGGGCTGCAAAAGACAAGAGGTGTGTACGTTTCCCACCTCTCTCTGTAATTCTGTTGTTTGAGAATAGGTCTTTCTCTGCAGTTCTGCTGTCTGAAGACAGATCTTTCTCTGGAGGCTGCAGTCTGAGAGTCAGAGGGCAGGTGTCTCTCTATATCTCTGCCCAGAGGAGTTAACAGGCTGGAGGCCTGGCAACTAACATAGCCTTTGTGTTAATCATAACTGATTCTGAAGAGGGATTTACATCTATGGGGATATTGCTTAAACTGGAACTAATAGAGTTGGTTAGCAGTTAAGAATTATACCTTGTCATGTTTAAGCATTTCAATTGGTAAAAGTTATGCTAACTCTTTCTGTCATAATTAAATTGTGTTGTTAAATAAAGCTTGTTTTCATAAAAGCTTCCGTGTGAGATCAACAGAATCATACCTGGAATGAAACACCTTACGCTGACACTAAAATTAAAATGAAACACAATTGGAGTCTTGACGAACTTCATTAATAACTTTGAGTTTTTGATCTCGTCCCTAACCCCGTACCCGGTACAAGTCGAGTTTCAGAGGGCAGGGACCTTTCTCATTTAAAAAAATTGCAGCATCTGCAAGAGAGCACATGTTTGCACATGAAGGCACATTTATATATTCTATTCCTTTTGCAAATGCTCCAAGATTCAAGAAACAACGCTCTTGTGAGATGCTGTCACAGAGCAAGGAGAGAAAAGGATGGTTCTTATATCTGTTTGCTCAGGATCGAAGTTTGATTACTTGTTTGGTAGTCAGTTATTTAACTTAGGGTTAACTTGAACCACAAACGAACGAAGTGTATTCAGGGGCAATTGTGAGCACCAACTTGACGTCAAATTGGATAAATTGGCAGGAAATTCAATTCTTATTTTGGAACAGTAAAAGCTGCACTAATTGAGAACTAAAATGTTTACATACAATCATTGCGTTCAGGAAGGTACAGAGAATGTGTATTAAAACTTGCGTAAGCATCACGAAGCAGAGCTTCCGTTCTGAGCATAGTGGGGAAATTTGTTGCAAATCTTGCTTTGAGATGCATCAATTAGGTTGTACTTCTAACTTTCTACTGATACTTATATGTATAATCACATTAAAACTTTCGAATGAACCAGTGCAATTGTACAGTAAGAATACAATAATGAGTGTCATAACACCAGGTTAAAGTCCAACAAGTTTATTTGGAATTACAAGCTTTTGGATGCTGCTCCATCAGGGGACCGATGAAGGAGCAGTGCTCCGAAAGCTCATGATACCAAATAAACATGTTGGACTTTAACCTAGTGTTGCGAAATGCCTTACTGTGCCCACTCCAGTCCAATACCAGCATCTCCACATTAAGAATACCATGTAATTGTAAACTTTTCTCAATCAGAATGTATTCCTGGATGTATTTAAAAGCAACAAGCTGGGATTGTTTGAGTCATTTGGCTAAAAATGAGCTTGTTATCAAAATACAGCTTTTTTAAAAAAAAAAATCGGGGTGTCCACCTGTGAGTAACTGGATTTAAAAGTACCAAAAAGGACTTTTTAAAATCTATTCTGGATTATTTACTGGTTTCACTTTGGCACACCACTCAGTTTCTCAAAAAGGTGACTTTGATCAATCGATCTTTCCATGATTTTAGCCAGCCTGCAATCACAGTTCTGTTGCTGCTACAGCCTTCCCAATGTGGTTCAGGGTTGGGTGGGCACTGGCTAGCAGCGCAAATTCACATTTTCACCCCCACCCCACAGCCTTGTCTGCTTCTGTTGCTGTCTCCATCAGTTTCTATAAACTCAGCCAGTCGGCATGGCGACCACATCGGGAATATAAGGCTCGATTCACTCACTCTCCAGCGATTCCCCATTGCGCTTCTCCTGCATGGCAGCTTCGAACGTGCTCTGGAGGATTTTATTCAGGGACCCGATCCACTCGTCCATCTCTTGGTCGCTGTCGGCTGCCAGCAGGTAACTGCTCTTATCCTGCATCTTCAGCTCAAAAGCAAATCGCCGGATTCTGTTATTCTGCAGAAAGAGAAACCAGCTCGTTCACACTTGCTTTCTTCTATTAAAATTATTTAGAATTACTGCTGATGACAGCAATCTGCATTCATATAGCACCCCCCAACATGCTTCACAAGCACATCATCAGGATAAATATGAACACCGAGACACAAAGAGGACAGGTGATGATAAACTCGGACAGGTAGGTTTGAAGGAGGGTCTTACAGGAGAGAAGGGTTTAGGGAGGGAATTCCAGAGCTTGAAAGGGCAGATGTGATGGGCCTAAGGGCCCCTTCTGCACTGTAATATTCAGTGATTTGGTGAAGGCACACCCACCGACCCTCGAGCAATTAAAACTGGTGATGTGTTTCACCAGTGTGTGATTGGAATTGGAGGAGAACAGAGATCTCGGAGTGTTTCTGGGATTAGAAGAAAATGACAGAGAGGTATCTGAGAGATTGAAAGACAGGATTTTCAAATGGAAGCGTTAGCTGGCCGGGAATTGATGTTGGTCAGGGAGACGATGGTAAGTCAGTGCCGGGTGAAAGCGTAAGTTAGGATATGGAGAGAGTTTCGTATTGAGCAAGATGACCCTGCAGCGAAACCCCAAAGTTTAAAAAACTGACACTGATCTCAAACGTGTCTCAGTTTCTCTCTCCACAGATGCTGCCGACTTTATCCAGCATTTGCAGTTTTTATTTCAGGTCTCCGGCGCCCGCTGTATTTCACTTTTGTTTTAGCCTCTTGATAGAGACTTGTTTACACAACTGATCCCAGGAATAATGGATATACGGATAGACACTGTTAACCATTCTTTAACCAGTCCTGAAAGGTAAGAGGCCATTGCAGCACTGTAACACTTCAATCCATCATGTCTGCACCAGTTTCAGTTTAAGTTAATAAATTAAGTTTCAAATTTAAGTTTATTTATTAGTATCACAAGTAGGATCACATTAACACTGCAATGAAGTTACTATGAAAATCCCCCAGTCGTCACACTCCGGCACCTGTTTAGGTACAATGAGGGAGAATTTAGCACGGCCAGTGCACCCTAACACATCTTTCGGTGTGCGGGAGGAAACTGAAGCACCCTGAGGAAGCCCACACAGACATGGGGAGAATGTGCAGACTCCACACAGGCAGTGACCCAGGCTGGGAATGGAACCCTGGTCCTGGCACTGCCAAGCCCCAACTGTTTTAAACCAGGAGTCTAGTGCTCGAATTTCACACTGCGAGGGGACATAACTTTAAATTAAGAGGTGATAGTTTTAGGACGGATGTCAGAGGCAGGTTCTTTACACAGAGGGTGGTGAGGGCGTGGAATGCCCTGCCTGCAGCAGTTGTGGACTCGCCTACTTTGGGGCATTCAAATGTTTGGTGGATAGGCATATGGATGATATTGGAATAGTTTAGGTTAGAGGGTCCACTGGCCGGCGCAACATCGAGGGCCGAAGGGCCTGTACTGCACTGTAATGTTCTATGTTCTTTGTCAAGTCATCACAGGCTTCATGTTGAAGAAACTTTCCTTCTGTACTTAATCATTCAAGATAAAAACTATTCAGAAAGGAGCAGATGCAAAATATGATGGATTGGGAAAAACTGTCAATCATTAGCTGATTTTCCTTGTCTCACCCACCATTGGATCACTTTTGTTTTAAGCTTGCAGTAAATCATCAGTTCAAACATTCAATTCCCTACCTGGACCACTCCCATACACGAGTCCAGAAAGATCGAACCCTTCGGTTCCTTCGAGATCTTCTCATCTTTGTAGAAATTGAGAATGTATGACCCATCACCAAGCTGCGTCAGGTGGAAAAACCGTCTCTTGAACGACTGAAGAGAAAAATTGGTTTCAAAGCGTCAAGTACAAAGATTTTGATCCCGATCTGCATCACGTATCACTCGCTGCCTGATAACAACTTCACTCACTGTCAGCCGTGACTCAGAGGGGGACACTCCCACTTCTCCAGAGACCTGAGCACAGAATCCAGACTGAAAATCCTGTGCAGTGCTGAGGGAGCGCCGCGCCGCCACAGGGTCAGTGCTGAGGGAGCGCCGCGCCGCCACAGGGTCAGTGCTGAGGGAGCGCCGCGCCGCCACAGGGTCAGTGCTGAGGGAGCGCCGCGCCGCCACAGGGTCAGTGCTGAGGGAGCGCCGCGCCGCCACAGGGTCAGTGCTGAGGGAGCGCCGCGCCGCCACAGGGTCAGTGCTGAGGGAGCGCCGCGCCGCCACAGGGTCAGTGCTGAGGGAGCGCCGCGCCGCCACAGGGTCAGTGCTGAGGGAGCGCCGCGCCGCCACAGGGTCAGTGCTGAGGGAGGGGGGGGTGTGTGGGGATGTCGCACTTCAGAGGTGCCATCTTTCGTGTGGAATATTGAATCAAGTGGTGGTAAATAATTCCACTATTTCAGAAGCCAGGAACTCTCCCCGATTCCCTGGGCCAGTATTTATCCCTCAAGTAACATCACAGAATTACCATCCAGCCATTATCACATTGTGGGAGCTTGCTGTGCACATATTGGCTGCAGTACTTTCTACAACAGTGACTACTTCGGTTCAGGACACTCTGAGGTCATGAAATGCAGGTTCTCTGCGTAATTTAGGGTTTAGAATCATCGAATCCCTACAGGTTGCCATTCAGCCCATCAAGTTTGCACCAACTCTCCATCAGAGCATCCCACCCCGTAACCCCACTCATTTACCCCTCACCTACACAGCTCAGGAGACTAAGGGGCAATATAATATGACCAATCAAACTAACCTGTATACCTTTCGAGTGTGGGAGGAAACCCACACAGACACAGGGACAACATGCAAACTCCATACAGACAGTGACCCAAGGCTGGAATTGAACCTGAGTCTCTGGCGCTGAAAGGCAGCAGTGCTAATATGAAAACCCAGTCCTGAAGAGGTTCAGTGTTAAAGCAACTTCGTGAGATAGTTCAGTGCACACATGATTAGGTCTTGCACACACATGCAGTTCCTGTACATGGTCCAATGACTTCCTCCAACACATTGCTGATATACATTTCCAACCATTGTCTCTGTCCATCAATTCTCCAACCTCTGATAATCTTTAATTAAATCCAAGTCTGATTTCGCAGTCCCCCTCCCCCCCTCACAAGTGGGTGGTCACTGGTTATTCTGCCTGAACTTTTCCACTTGGCTACGTCTCCCAATGTTTGACTGCTCCGGTTCCTGAAGCCACCCACTTATTGACTCAGTCCCCTCATATTCCCCCCACCTGATTCCTTCTCACAGCTCACTGCTCCATCCTCTCTCTCAATTTAGCTGAGCCCTATCTCGGAGGATGTCTGCGAGGGCAGACTGTAGGCCTCGACACCCATTTCTTTCTCTCACTGATATAGAGAGCAACGACAGATGCTGCATTTCTATACTGCCTGTCACATCCTCAGGACTTCCCAAAGTGCTTCAAAAGACTAAATAGGAGGGCCTGAATTAACGTGGGGCCTTTCATTGTTGAAAAGTGCGGTCACTGTAGAGTAGGATATGCAGTAGTCAGTGCACAGCAAGATCCCAAACACTCCAGTGTGATAATACAAGGTCACCGTTGAGTCAGACACATTGAGTGAAGGTACACACCCCAGGATTTACAATGATCATTATTATAAACTACTAAGCACTGTTGGTTAGTTTAGATTAATTTGCCCATTGAAGAGTATTAGCAACTACTTTAAGGATCTATTTTGATTCGCAGTGGACAACTAAACACAAACTGTGAAGGGAACACTCACCCTCATGGTTACACTGATCGCACTGTTCATGTTGCCTTTGTACAACCATCCTTGTTTAGTGATTCCTCCTTTCTGTGAACCCAGTGAAGCTGTGTCCTAGGGTTAAGAAAAAAGACAGATCTCCATGTTATCAATTCACACAGAATTATTTCAGAAACTTCAGACTTTTGTATTTCGATTTGGAAATATATCAGCCATCTCTTCACTGTTGCTGGGTCAAAATCCTGGAACTCCCTCCCTAACAGCACTGTGGCTGTACCCACACCATACGGACTGCAGCAGCTCACTATCACCTTCCCCAGGGCAATTAGGGATGGGCAATAATTGCAAGTCCTTTCAGAGATGCCCACATCCAAATATTATACCTGAATAATAGTCTGTTTTATAAACTTACACTGGAAGCAGAGATGACCTCTGATTTTGAAGGAAATGGGGTGAACATTTAAGGAAAATAAATTTGCAGAGATAGAGACTGGCTGGATTGGTCTGCAGAAGCTGGCATGAACTCAGTGGGCCAAATGGCCTCCTTCTGTGCCATGAATGACTCTGAAAGGACCCTCTTCTGCACTTTCTTATGGCCTCAATGTTACTTACAATTATCGAGCTATCTCATTGGTTCCAATACAGGCTGTGACATTTGGATTCTCCGATTTCCTCTCCCCAGTGACGTCTTTAACCCTGGTGCCATGTGGCAGTGTACCCAAGGTGACACAATGGCAAGCACTGCTGCCCCTCAGTGCCAGGGACCCAGGTTCAATTCCCGGCTTGGATCCCTGTCTGTGTGGAGTTTACATGTTCTCTTCGTGTCTGCGTAGGTTTCTTCTGGGTGCTCTGGGTTCCTCCCATGCTCCAAAGATGTGCAGGTTAGGTTGATTGGCCATGCTTGATTGCCCCTTAGTGTCAGGGGGACTAGCAGAGTTAACACGTGGAGCTATAGGGATAGGGGCTGGTTGGGATTGTGCTTGCTGCAGATACGATAGGCTGAATGGCCTCCTTCTGCACTGTAGAGATTCCGTGATAACCAGTTTCAGTCCCAAAACTCAAGGTATTAGTTATGAGCCATTTCTCTTCGTTCTGAGATCGGGATTGCAATATTTTCACTGTGGGGACCTTGGCAGATATTTAAAAACATATCAGAAGATGACCATTCAACTCCTCGAGCCTGTTCTACAAGAACATTGTATTTGGTAACTCTATCTTAACCCACCTGGATTTCACAACCTCCACCCAATAAAAATCAATCAATCTCGGTGGGAAATTTTCCACTCATCCCTACGACATCACCTTGAGTGACCAGGGACGGCACAGTGACACAATGGTTAGCGCTGCTGCCTCACTGCGCCAGGGACCCAGGTTCAATCCCGACCTTGGGTCACTGTCTGTGCAGAGTTTGCACATTTTCTCCGTGTCTGCATGGGTTTCCTCCAAGTGCTCCGGTTTCCTCCCACAGTCCAAAGATGTGCGGGTTAGGTGAACTGGCCGTGTTAAATTGCCCCTTAGTGTCAGAGTGACTAGGAGGGTAAATACAGGGATAAGGCCTGGGTGGGATTTTCTTTTTATTCATTTGTGAGACATGGGCATCACTGACAGGCCAGCATTTATTGCCAACCCCTGGTTGCCAATGAGAAGGTGGTGGGGATTCTTGTCAGTGCAGGCTCAATGGGCCAAATGGCCTCCTTCTGCAAATTTCTCCCTTTGAAACAAGACTGAGTTGAAAACTTCCTGCCCCGCATTGGTCAGTAATACAACAAGGGTTGTATGTGTTCACTTAACCAAGTAAGAAGTCTCACAAAATCAGGTTAAAGTCCAACAAGTTTATTTGTTGGCTTTCAGAGCATTTTTGCTAGCAAATAAACCTATTGGAGAAAAACCCCCCGAAAGCAAGTGGTGTGTTTGCTACCAAATAAACCTGCTGGACTTTAACCTGGTGTTGTGAGACTTCTTACTGTGTTTACCCCAGTCCAACACCGGCATCTCTACATCATGTCAACCTGACAAGCCATGTGTCACATTCCTACAAACATTCCAGCATTAAACAAATCCTTTCAACATTCTGTATGTTTTATTGAGAAAAAGCAATCCATTCACAAAGCCTTGCAGATTTCAGTTACACTTTACACAGGCTTCCTTAGCTTCCACTTTGTCACTAATCTCACCAACTCAGCTGGCAGGAGGTTGGCTGATGATCAAAGTGCAATTTAACTTCATAGTTTTTTTTTCAAGGACACACTGATTATCCCTTCATTTTGGTATATTCAATAAAAGGCTTATCGCATTTAATATTTATTTGCAAAGGCAGTTTGCCTGATCTACTCAAAACGGAGATGTTGTGCAAATTATCCTGTACAAAGCCAGATACTGGAATAGCAGTAGGCAATTTAAAAGATAAGAGATTAATTGGACGATCATTGAAGATGTTTATTTTACACCCAAATGGGGCCTAATTACTTGACTTCAGCAGGAATTTTGATCTCTTTTTCAGACTCTGATTACTCTGACCATTATCTCATAAATCTGTACCAGGACACACACAATTCATTTAACCCTAACATCCTATCCAAACCTTTCAAATGTGCCTTTATTACTCAGCGTCAGTGTCTTGTCAATTACATTGTTGCAGCTTGTTAATATCAATTACATTGTTACAGCTTTTTAAATGTCAATTACAAATATTAACGTCAATTACACTATTGCAGTTTTTAAAATCAGTTACAAATGTTACAGTTTGTTAATCTTAATTACATTGTTACAACTAATGGTTTTTGAACATTTAGATAAATAGGGGAAATCTAGTTTAATTTACTGACTTTTGTCTAACTTACTGAGCTTCGCTTTATCCAAAGATTACAGGCAGAGAGGTGCAATGAATCGTCAGCCCTGGGAATGATATTTGATTTTGATGAGCTAAGTTTCCTTTTGAACCATAGAACCCTACAGTACAGAAAGAGGCCATTTGGCCCATCGAGTCTGCACCGAACACAATCCCACCCAGACCCTACCCCCATACCCTACGTATTATACTTACTAATCCATCTAACCTATGCATCCCTGGACACTGAGGGCAATTTCTTAGCATGGCCAATTAATTTGATCTGCACATCTTTGGATTGTGGGAGGAAACCAGAGCACCCAGAGGAAACCCACGCAGACATATGGAGAATGTGCAAACTCCATACAGACAGTGATCCGAGCTGAGAATCGAACCCAGGAGCCTGGAGCTGTGAAGCAGCAGTGCTAACCACTGTACTAGAAGTTCGATTTTTGTCACAGTGTAGCACTGGGGGCTGAGAGCCTTTCATTTTATTAAATATTTGTTTTATTAAAAGAGTGTATCATTTGGGGGTAGCTGCGCTGAGTGGGTGGAGAGCTGAACATGTCAACGAGCTCTCTCAATAAAAAGCCCTGTCCTGTTTCCAGCCTCCCCTTGGATCCTATTAACACCCAGAGGCTGGAGAAGCCTATCATCTTCCACTGCTTTCTCTAATCAGCACCTTTTCCCCTTCAGTGTAAATAGTTGTGATTGTTTGAAATTTGATGTTTGTGTTTATGCTGATGGGTGCAAGATGAAAAACTTCAGCAACAATCAGAAGAGAGATTAAAATCAACAATGCTAAAGGATAGCAGATTGTAATCGTAAAAAAATTCTAAACACAATTATACTCAACCCAACGATGAAGTAAGGGGCAATGTGTTTACAACAAAACAATAGGGAGAGGCAGCCACTGAACTGGGCCACCATTCTGTCCTGCTCCCTGCTGGAGTTTTCTTTATCAATGTTAAGTTGATTTATTAGTCATGAGTAAAGTTTACATTAACACTGCAATGAAGCTACTGTGAAATATACCCACGATGGGGAGCTACGATAGTAAATCAGTTCCTTCATTCACTCTTGACTTTTCTTCTGTGTTTAAGGAAGCACAGTAAAGTTTTACAACACCAATTTTAAATCCAACCAATTTATTTGATAGTAAATTCGCGAGCTTTCGACTCTATAGCCTTCATTTGCCTGACGAAGGCTATAGAATCGAAAGCTCGCGAATTTACTATCAAATAAATTGGTTGGATTTAAAATCGGTGTTGTAAAACTTTACTGAGTTTACCCCAGTCCAACGCCAGCATCTCTACATCATGACTACTTTTAAGGAAGCAGCCAGTCTGCAATTAATCGGCTCAAAGTGACAGGGACATTCTCTTTCCCAGACCTGGGGCACTGTGTATAATTTCACTCTCCTTCACTTGGAATGGATTTACTCACACCGGAAGCAATTTGAGGAAGATTCACTCAGCTGGTTGCTGCGATGAAGGGTTTGTTTTTTATGGAAAGATTGAGCAAGCTGAAACCATACTTATTGAAGTTTAGCAGAATGAGAGGGGATTTTAGAGAAACATATAAGATTCCAGGGAGAATTAATAGGGTGGACTGTGGGAGAATGTTTCTTCTTGTGGGGAGTCTAGAATTAGGGAGATGGAGTTTATTTATTATTTTATTATTGTCATAAATCAGCTTATGTTAACACTGCAATGAAATTACTGTGGAAATCCTCTAGTCGCCATACTCCGGCGCCTGTTTGGGTACACTGAGGGAGAATTTAGCGTGGCTAATACATCCTAACCAGCACATCTTTGAACCATGGGAAGAAACCAGAGCACCCAGAGGAAACCCACACAGACATGGGGAGAACATACAAACCCACACAGACAGTGATCCAAGCCAGGAAATGAACCTGGTCCCTGGCGCTCTGAGGCAGCATTCCATTCCGAGGAAATCATTTCCCCACAGGGCAGTGGAGGATTGGTCATTGAACACATAAGGTTGTTGAGAGATAAGGGTCATCCAGACTCGAAATGTTGGCTCTATTCTCTGTCCCCAGATGCTGTCAGACCAGCTGAGATTTTCCAGCATTTTCTGTTTTTGTTTTGGATTCCAGCATCTGCAGTATTTTGCTTTTAGCAGCAATTTCTCCTGATTCACTCCATCAAAGCCTTTCACAAATTTGTATGGAGTTTGCACCTTCTCCTCGTGTCTGCGTGGGTTTCCTACAGATAGTCCAGTTTCCTCCCACAGTCCAAAGATGTGCGGGTTAGGTTGATTGGCCATGCTAAAAAAATTGCCCCTTTGTGTCCTAAGATGCGTAGGGTATAGGGATGAGTGGGTAAAGTATGTAGGAATGTGGGGGTGGGGCCTGGGAAGGATAGTGTTTTGGTGCAGACTTGATGGGCTGAAGGGCCTATTTCTGCACTGTAGGATTCTATGATTCTATGAAATTTTAATCATAAGGAGTTAAAACAGCTTCAAAATTAAACAAGATTAAAATCTCACTCTACACCCAGTGCGAATGTATAATATCCAGGCCACACTACTGGGTGCCTTCAAAATACAGTGAAAGTTATCGTGTGGTGGAAAGACTCACTTGAACATAACAGGTGGCACAATTAAAATTTCTCTCTATCCACTTCTCAGGTCTTTTGAAATTTCTAGAAAAACCCAAATCAAATCATCTCTTAACCCTCAGGAATATATGCCTAGCTTATGTAACCTCTCCACATAATTTAACTCTTAAGAGGCCTGGAAGGTCACAAGAAATAGGGGCAGGAATAGGCCATTCTGCCCCTCCAGCTTTCTAAAGATCTTGGCTGGTCTAATGAGGCCTTCACTCCACTCTCCAATCTGCCCTCCGAGAAACCGATGATGGATCAAAATCAAAAAGCCTTGAATATATTCGATTGCCCAATCTCCATCGCCTCAACACTCTGGGAGAAGAAATTCATCCTCAACTCCATCACACACTGGAGGTAGTTCTTTGAAAATGGTGCCCTCTAGTTTTAGATCCCATACAAGGGGAGAAAATCCAACCCCTCAGCATCCACTCGTCAAGCCCACTCAGAATCTTATGTTTCAATAAGGTCATCTCTCATTCTTCTAAACTCCAATGGCCATAGGTCCAATCTGCTCAAATCTTTTGCATGAGACAAACTGCTTCATTCTGGCAAATCACCACTACATGCTGTATACCAAGTATTTAATATACAGAGTGGCACAGTGGTTCACACTGCTGCCCCAAAGCTCCAGGGACCTGGGTTTGATTCCTATCTTGAGCGACTGTCTGTGCAGAGTCTGCACATCTCTACAATGTCTGCGTGGGTCCCCTCCAAGATGCTCTGATTTCCTCCCACAGCGCAAAGATGTGCAAGGTAGGTGCATTGGCAGTGCTAAATTGCCCCTTAGTGTCCCAAAATAAGTAGGATTTGTGAGGTAAATATGTGGGGTTTCAGGAAAAGGGAATGGATGGGATTGTTGTCAATGTAAACTTGATGGGCCAAATGACCTCCTTCTGCATTGAAGATACTACGATATTTGATATATTATTGTCACATGTATTAGTATACAGTGAAAATTATTTTTTCTTGCGTGCTATACAGATAATGGGTCAATACTTGAGCAACAAAAAGGGAATCTTAAGGATGCCCGCAGTTATTAACATGTGAATTGGATAGCAAGTTCAGGACATTGAGGGATGCCCCACGAGATGTGTCAATCTCCACAACTTGCTTCACTGGTTTGCGCATGAATAATTAACACAGCCTTTATCTCCAGCAAGATACAATACTTTAATTTCACAGCCCCCCTTGTGACTCGTTACTGAAGAGTTTGCTGGATTTGCATATTAATTGGCCATTAAACTTGTTACAGCAAGTTAGGACGCATAATGTATAGTCTCTTTAACAATGTGGTAATTGTGAAAGCAATGCTAATCAAACAGTCTGGTCCAGAAATTGTACATTTAAATTGCAGAGTCTCACTCCTCTGAAGTGATAAAATTCCTGAGGAGAATTTATCACACAGCAAATTTGAAATGCTCTCAATTTTTTTCTTAAGTTTCCTTTCTCCTCTTTCTCTTAATCTTCCTTTCCCTCCCGTAACAAAACAGATACTGCTGGAAAAACTCAGCAAGTCTGACAGTATCTGGAGAGAGAAAAATGAAATTAACGTTTTGAGTCTGGATGATTGTTCATCCTCTTTCCCTCGCTTTGCTTCACTTCCTTATTGTTTCACTTGCTGAAGACACCACCGTCGTGGGTCAGATCTCAAACAATGTCGAGACAGAGTACAGGAAAGAGATACACAATCTGGTAAACTGGTGCAGTAACAATAATCTCTTCCTCAATGTCAACAAAACAAAGGAGATTGTCATCGACTTCAGGAAGCATAAAGGAGAACATCAAAGGGGACTAAGTCGAAAGGTCAACAGTTTTTAGATGTCTAGATCACTAACAACCTGCCTTGGTTCCCCGATATTGACACTATAGTTAATAAAGCCCACCAACACCTCTACTTTCTCAGAAAATTAAGGAAATTTGGCACGTCCACTACAACTCTCACCAACTTTTACAGATGCACCATAGAATGCATTCTTTCTGGTTGTATCATAGCTTGGTATGGCTTCTGCTCTGCCCAAGACCACAAGAACTACAAAAGATCATTAATGTAGCCTAATGCATCATGCAAACCCCAGCCTCCCATCCAGTGACTCTGTCTACACTTCCCACTGCCTCAGAAAAGCAGCCAGCATAATTAAGGATCTCACCCACCCCGTATATTCTCTCTTCCACCTTCTTCCTTCGGGAAAAAGATACAAAAGCCTGAGGCCACGTAGTAACCAACTCAAGAACAGCTTCCTCTCCCTGCTGCCATCAAACTTCTGAATGGACTTGATCTTTCTCTACAGCCTAGCTAGAAGCGCAATACTACATTCTGCACTCTCCTTTCCTTCTCTATGAATGGCATGCTTTGTATAGTGCGCAAGAAACATGTGACAATAATAAATCAAATCAAACTTTTGTTCCTGATTTGATGCAATTAATAGCCCCCATGTTGAGTCCTTCCAGCATTTTTCCATTTTTATTTCAGATTCCAGTATTCGCACTGTTCTGTTTCTATTTTGCAAGTAATTAAACAGGGGTTTGGTTGCACTCCAATGCAAATTAAAATTAATCTGAAGATGCAAAGAATTGGGGAGGTGGTGGAGCTGAAATTCATATCAAATCTTTTCAAGTAAACAAATGTGGAAAGTTTTGGAAAGTGTATGGGAAAGATTTACCAGGATGTTCCCTAGTATGGAGGGCATTAGCCATGAGGAGAAGTTGGATAAACTTGGTTTGTTCTCACTGGAACAACGATACTTGAGGGGATACCTGATAGAAATCTACAAGATTATGAAGGGCATGGACAGAGTGGATAGTCAGAAGTTTTTTCCCAGGGTGGGAGAATCAATTACTGGGGAGTACAGGCTTAAGGTATGAGGAGCAAGGTTTAAAGACATAAGAGCCAAGTATTTTTTTTGTTTACACAGAGGGTTCTTGGAACTCGGTGCCGGGGGAGGTAGTGGAAGCAGATACGATAGTAACTTTTAAGGGGCATCTTGACAAATACGTGGATAGGGCGGGAATAGAGGGATATGGTCCCTGGAAAAGTAGGTGGGGTTTTAGTTTGCACAGGCAGCAGGGTTGGTGCAGGCTTGGAGGGCCTGCACTGTGCTGTAAGTTTGTTTGTTCTAAATCAGGTACAAGTCAAACAGCAGAGTGAAGAATGGCTACCTCATCTTTGTCAACATCTTCATCAACTTCAAAAACATGGACTGGCAGTTTCTCCGGCCTCGGTGCTTTGCTATCGGGAAACAAACAATAAAACACAGTGTCACTGAGAAGTATAAAAGCAATGAATTTTCTTCAAAAAGCCAGAGCTGGATTTGTGAGGGGAAAATAACTGGATATTAACTATCTTACACTCTTCACAACCTTAGCACATTTCAAAATGCATTGCAGTAAATGCGGTACCTTTGCATCGTTACAATGTTGGTAACACAGCAGCCAATATACACACAGCAAGATCCCACAAACAGTAAATCAACAAAGGGACCAGATAATCAGTCTATGTGATGTTGTTTGAGGGATGAACACTGGCTAGGACACCAGGGAGAATTCACCCTGCTCTTCTTCAAAAATAGTGCCACGGGACCTTTTACATTGAGCTACAAGTGCTGAAGAGGTCTCATTAGAAAGACAGTACCACTGATAGTGCAGCAATCCCGCGGCACGCCAGCTGAGAGTTTTCTAACGCACCCTCTTTGGACTGTGGGGGGCAACTGGAGCACCCGAGGAAGCCCATGCAGACATGGGGAGAATGTGCAAACTCCATATAGACAGTGACCCAAGCCAGGAATTGAGCCCAGGTCCCTGGCGCTGTGAGACAGCAGTGCTAACCACTCTGTCATTGTTTCTACACATTTTTGCAAATTGAGCACATATTTGCTCAATATCCTTCTGAATATCTGAGGGTCGACAATGAACACTTCACAATGTAGCTGCCCTATTTGTATTCCTAAATTCTACCCATAAAATTTCAAGCCCCCTCCAAGATATCATCTCTCCTTACTGCAGTAATTGACTCTTTAACTAATAAGCTGTTAAAGTTTAAAACTTCATTAGCTAAGTAGTCAATTACTGCAGGGCGGCACGGTGGCACAGTGGTTAGCAACGCTGCCTCACAGCACCAAAGATCTGGGTTCGATTCCTGGCCTTGGGTCACTATCTGTGTGGTGTCTACATGTTCTCCCTGTGTCTGTGTGGATTTCCTCTGGGTGCTCTGGTTTCCTCAGACAGTCGGAAAGACGTGCCGGTTAGGTACATTGGCCATGCTAAATTCTCTCTCAGTGTACCCGAACAGGTCCCGAAGCATGACCACTAGGAAATTTTCACAGAAACTTCATTTAGCGTTAAGATAAGCCTACTTGTGACACTAATAAATAAAACTTTAAGAATTAACTTGCAAACTTTCCACGCACAGTCCATAGGTATATAGTTTAGATGGATTGGCCATACCAAATTCCAAAATGTCTAGATTAGAGGGAACGAGTGGGATAAATACATGGGGGTACGGGGATAGAGCAGGAGAAGATGTTCTATCAGAGAATCGGTGCAGACTCGATAGGCCAAATGTTCTTCTTCTGTACGGTAGGGATTCTATGGTTCTTAGCCACATAAGGAGATCGGAGAACAGGCAAGTTTTAAAGAGCTACTTAAAAGGAGGAAACGGAGAGACGGAGAGGTTTAAGGAGGGAAATCCTGAGCTCCCGGCCTAGCCAGCTTAAGGAATGGCTGCCATTAGTGTAACAATTAAAGAGGGGACAATGCAAGAGGCCAGAACTGGAGCAGTGTAGAAATGTCTAAAGGTCGCAAGGAAGGAGGAGATAGGGAGGGATGAGGCTACAGAGGAATTTGAAAGCAAGAGATAAGAATTTTAAAATCAATATGTTGCTGAATGAAGAACCAATATGGTCCACGAGCCCTGGGGGGATCATGGATGAATATGACTTTGTGCAAGTTAGAACGTGAGCAATCCAGGGTTTGGGTTGAACTTCAGTTTATGGAGGTTAGAATTTGGGCAACTTACCAGGTGGACAAGAGGATCCAGAGGGAAGAAAGACATGGATGACAGCTTCAGTAGGCAGTAAGCTGAGGTACGGTCAGAGGTGAAACAGGAAATGAGAGTCTCTCACAGCCAACTGTTACTCAGGCAAACTTTGTGAATTAATGACATTAATTCAGCGGAGCTACAATTAAACTTCTTCCACTGCTGGAAAAATTAGCAATCCATGAAATGGGACAGCATCTAAAACATTAAAGCTCTGAACTGATAACATTTAAAGGCGGCTGTGAAGTTGAGGCTCTATGTTTAGAATTAAAAGATTTCACTTCAAAAAGCAGACCAGGTGTTTGTGAGAAATGAGTTCACTCACTTTGGCAGCTGTCTGAAGTCCCCTGAGTAATCTTCATACTTGTAGTGAACAAGATGCCAGTCAGAGTTGTAAGTCTTGATGCACTGAAAAGAAAAACAAGGCAATGCTGAATTTTAGATACTGTGTCAAAATTTACAGCACAGAAACTGGCCATTCGGCCCAACCGCTCCACGTTGGCGTTCCTGCTTCACACCAGCATTGTCCCAGCGTCCCATCTCACCTCATCCAATCTATTCTCTCCCAGTGTATTAATCAACCCCAACCTTTTAATTTTTTGAAAGCATGTTGAATATCGTACACAAGTTTCACAAAGCCAGAATCTCAAAAAGTCAAGTGCGCAGAGAAATTGACATTAATTCTTCTGTGTTCTTAGAGTTAGGTAAGAAGTTTCTCAACACCAGGTTAAAGTCCAACAAGTTTATCTGACAGTAAACCCACAAGCTTCTGGAATGCTGTTCCTTCATCAGGTGAGTGGAAGGTTCTGATCAGAGAAGGGCATATAAAGTCACACACAGTTTACAGAATACTGATTAGAATGCAGGTATCTACAGAAATCTGATCAGTATTCTGTAAACTGTGTGTGACTTTATGTGCCCTTCTCTGATCAGAACTTCTCACTCAACTGGTGAAGGAACAGCGTTTCCTGAAGCTTGCGGGTTTACTATCAAATAAACTGGTTAGACTTTAACCTGGTGTTGTGAGACTTCCCACTTTGCTTACCCCAGTCCAACGCCAGCATTTCCACATCATTCCTAGAATTATGCAGAAATCACAGGATACAACAGTACGAAGAGATCCTTTGGCTTATTGACTCTGCACCAATGCATGAAAGGCCCTGACCTGTTCATCTAATTCCACTTGCCAGCACTTGGCCGATAGCCTTGAACATTATGATGTGCCAAGTACTCATTCAGGTACTTTTTAAAGGATGTGAGACATCCTGCCTCCACCTCCCTCCCAGGCAACACATTCCAGACTGTCACCACCGTATTCACGCATTTTTATTTCAAGGGAACATGGCTGAGGTACATTGTACATCAGCTAGGCGTGTATAAATGTGATCTCAAACTAGCTTCTTTTCAATGTCCGAGGACTCAGAAAAACAGGTGGTCAGATAAAAAGGTCAAGATTGAAAACGATCTATTTTGACTTCTAAATAAATATCAGTGAGAAATGTTCAAATATCGCGTAACAACAAACTCCAAAATCTCTCTGTACCTCTGGAAATTCCTATGGAGAGACCGATTTAGAATGGAGTTAATGGATTGTTGTTTGATTTTGATTAGGTTGTTTGAAAGGGCCATGAGTTATTGATCAGGTGTTGATGTGGTCATGGGAGGAGTTAGATATGTAGCAGAAAGCAGGTCTGCCAAAGTCAGAGGCGTATGCAGGCTGTTGCTGAAGCTAGTTTTTTGGGGGCAGGTGGTTTTAAGGAGCGTCTTGACAAATACATGAGTAGGATTGGAATAGAGGATTATGGCTCCCGGAAGGATAGGGTGTTTCAGTTAGATTGGGCAGCTTGATCAGTGCAGGCTTGGAGGGACACAGAGACTGTTCCTGTGCTGTAATTTTCTTTGTTCTCGTTCTTTGTTTCCACAAGTAAAGCAGGCAAAGCAGTGATAGGATTCTGGACTCGAACCCCAAGTTATATTATGAAGCCAGACTAGATCATAGAGGTTTCCAACATGGCCCAACTTGTCCCTGCTGCTCAGTTTTTACCATTAAGCTTGTCCCAATTGCCCATTTGGGCCATATTCCTCTATAGCCATCTTACCGATGTAACTGTCTAAATGCTATTTAAAAGACAAAATTGTACCCCAACTATGAACTAGACCCCAACAGCTTTTCTACATTAGACTAAATGTGAGGGTAGGATCTCTCTCTCTCCAGGAATGATTCCACTGACTAATCATGCATTTTTTTATAGTAAAACAAACTTTATTTAATAACGCAGTTTAACTATAACTCTAACAAATGAAATAGCTTAACCATTAACAATTGAACCCTACTTAAAAATTAAAGGAAACTTTACTTTCCAGTTTATGACTGTTCCAGTTGCAAATAAGCTGCATTCATATATAAATCAAATCCACTACTTGCAAGTATAAACTGTGTTAATGGCCTTTGAATTTTTCATAGAGATATTGTGGAGAGAAAGTGAGTTCTCAGGAACATCCTGCATATGCCTCTGACTTTAGCAGACCTACACTAAAACAGTTTTCTGCTACATACCTAACTCCTCTCATTACCACATTAATACCTGATCAATAACTCATGGCCCTTTCAATCAACCTAATCAAAATCAACCAACAATCATTAATTCCATCCTAAGTGAACAATACATGGCTAAAATGAGTAATTATCCTGCTCTCCCAGCATCTGAACTGCAATCTCTCTAGACGTACCAAGTGCCTGTAGAATAGGGCTGAATTTTTAAACTTTCCCCATAAAAATAAATTAAAATTTATATCAATTGCACTAATGTCACCACAAGAGGATGAACTGGTGCAGGTCAGTAGCTGTACCAAATTTGTACAAAAAGGTTTCACAAACAAAGATTCCCATGCAAGCATGGGTTTCCTTTGGGTACTCTGGTTTCTTCCAACAGTCCAAAGGTGTGCAGATTAGGTGAACTGGCCATGCTGAATTGACCCTAGTGTCAGGGGGACTAATATGAGTAAATACCTGGGGTTGTGGGAATAGGACCTGGGTGGCATTGTGATCAGTGTAGATTTGATGGGCCAAATGGCCTCCTTCTGCACTGTAGGTATTCTACGGTTCTGTGCAACAATGAAGCATCACCAAAATGGAAAGTCTGTTTATCCAGATTTCTTTTATCACATTAACAAACAGCAATGTATTTAATGATAACACTCTGACAGAACACTATACACTGAACAGTGACCCAGAAGACAAGGGATATGCCAAGATGCTAGACCTGGTACTCGAGTTGTGAGCTCAGATTGAAGTTTGCAACTAAAGACCAGCAATGTGAATATAATTTTCTACACAGGGAGGGCAGTCAGGGATGTAGGGATTCTATGATTCTAAGATCCTGTTTCCTGGGTGATTACTCTCTCCATATTGTTCAGCAAGAATTATAGAATCCCTATAGTGCAGAAGGAGACCACTCAGCCCATCAAGTCCACACTGACCCACAATCCCACCCCAAGCCCTATTCCTGTAACCCTACATTTTATCCTGCTCATTGCCCTGATACAAACTGGTAACAGTACGGCAAATCCACCAAACCCTTTGGACTGTGTGAGGAAACCAGAGCACCCAGAGGAAACACACTCAGATACGGGGAGAATGTGCAAACTCCACACAAACAGTGGCCCAAGGCCAGAACTGAACCTGGGTCCCTGGTGCTGTGAGACACCATGCCACCCCACCTTCAAAGATTGCTGTGTGTGACCCCGTGATTCTGCTGTCGCTGCAATACTCTTTGGAACTGTGCCATTGACTCTATTGTCCCTCCCTATACTTACTGCCAGCAACACCTACGTCTCTGGAAAGAAGAAATGAAGTCTTGGCCAATTCTTTCCAGGAGCAATCCAGTGAGTCCCATACCGGCTCTCTCCCCAGATGCCTGAAATTCTTTCCCTCTTTCTTATCTCTATCCAAATCCTTGTTGAAAGTGACAATTGAATCTGCATTCATCACCCTATCAGGCAGTCCGTTCCAGATCTTAACTAATCATGGCATCAAGACTTTGCTCATTCGCTGGTTGCTCCTTTTACTCCCCCCACCCCAATTCCTCATCTCTGTAACTTCCTCTTCCTCCTGGGGCAGCTCGATGGCTAGCATTTCTACCTCACAGCGCCAGGGACACAGATTCGATTCCTGGCTTGGGTCACTGTGTGGGGTTTGCACATTCTCCCCGTGTCTGCATGGGTTTCCTCCAGATGCTTCGGTTTCCTCCTATACTCCAAAGGTGTACAGGTTAGGTGGATTGGCCATACAAACATGTGGGGTTACAGGGAAAGGATGGGAGACTGGACGAGGTAGGGTGCTCTTTCAGACTAATGACCCAAGTCAATATATGCGAAAAAGGAACACATTAAATTATTTCAATATTTCAAGTCAAAGCTTATACACAATTTTCAGTTCTGTGCACAATGTGACCATGCTCTCCTTGGGAATCATAGTGTCAAGTCACATCAGAATATTGCACAGCAGAGATGGAGGCTATTCAGCCTATCATACCTGTGCTGGATTTGTGAAAGAGTTATCCAATTCACCTCTCTCCCATTCTTCCTGCCAATTTCTCCTTTTCAACTACTGATTCAACTCCCTTTTGCACATTGTTACTGGATACATTGCATAGAATACCATAGAATATCTACACTGCAGAAAGAGGCCATTTAGCCCAATCAGTCTGTATCAACTATCCAGAGCAACCTACCTAGGCCCAACTTCCAAACTATCCCCATAACCCCACATATTTACCCTGTTAATCCTCCTAACCTACATCTTTGGACACTTGGGGACAATTTATCATGGCCGATCCAACTAACCTGCACATTTTTGGACTGTGGGAGGAAACCGGAGCACCAGCATGAAACCCACGCAGGCACGGGTAGAATGTGCAAACTCCACACAGACAGTGGCCTGAGGCCAGAATCGAACTCGGGTCCCTGGCGCTGTGAGGCAGCAATGCTAACAACTTGCTGCCCTAGAATCCGATAATCCAGCCTTAATGTACAGCACAGTCCTAATCACAACAACTCACCATTTCTAATTCTTGTCTGTTTCTTTTAATCCAACCCTCCAGCCAGTCCAAACAGTTTCTCCTTATTTACGCTCATCAAACCCTTTCCTAAGTTTCTTTTTAATTTCCCTTTAACCTTTTTGCTCTAAGGAGAACAGTTTCAGCTTCTCTCTCTCTCTCTGTCAAGAGCACTGTCTGTGTGGCCACACAAGGACAAAAGCTTTAGAAAGGCAGACCTGCTTGAAGGGATTTGGTTCTGTTGACAAAGCAAAGATTGACTGTAAGCCCAGCTTGTGAAATGTAACGATGATACCATCGCTTCAGATAAGATACTGCTTCCCCAATTGTTAGAAACCGAGCAAATATCAAAACCAAAAACAGACAGCCAACTGTTTTAGATAAGACTGGGAAAGTCAACAATGATCTCCTTCTCGAAAAACAGCAAGCAATCCATAAACAGTGCAAGAAGGAGAAACTGCCTTAACTACAAAGACATGCTGGTTAGGTGCATTGGCCGTGCAAAATTCTCCCTCAGTGAACCCGAACAGGTGCCGGTGTGTAACGACTAGGGGTTTTTCACAGTGACTTCATTGCAGTGTTAGAATCCCTCCAATACTGAAGGAGGCCATTCGGCGCATCGGGTCTGTACCGACCACAATCCCACCCAGGCCCTATTTCCGTAAACCCACACATTTACCCTGCTAATTCCCCTGACACTAAAGGGCAATTTAGCATCGTCAATTCATGTATCTGCACATCGTTGGATTATGGGAGGAAACCAGAGCATCCAGAGGAAACCCATGCAGATACAGGGAGAATGTGCAAACTCCACACAGAATCGAACCCAGATCCGTGGCACTGTAATACAGCACTGTCAACCACTGTACCACTGCGCTGTCCCAATGTTATGTTAATGTAAACCTACTTGTGACACTAATAAATAAATTTACAGTTTAGAAAGACATTATTACATGTTTGTGCTGTTGCAGGTTAACAAGAAATTCAATTTACATTACATTACATTCAGCCCAACATGTCTGTGCCACTGTTTATCCGCCACACCACCTTCCTCCCACTTCACTCAGCATGTATCACTTGCCATATCACTTACATTGATATAGCGCCACCCACGACCACGCAGCACCCCAAAAGCATCTTACAGCCAATGAAATATGTTTGAAGTGCAGCTGCTGTTGTAATGTAGGAAACACAGCAACCAATAGACACACAGGAAACTCCAAGCAGCAAACTGACATTGGGCAGATAACCTGTTTTTTTGTGATGATAATATTGGTCACGCCAACAGGGATAACTCCCCTGCTCTTTCAAATAGTTCTATCTAATGTTTTTTTTCCACAAAGAAGGCAGATGGATCCTCAATTTAAAGTCTCATCTGAATGATAGTACCTCCAACTGTGCAGCACTCCCTCAGTACTGCACTGAAAATATCAGCCTGGATCTTTCTGAATTAAATTGATTCCATTGATTATTGTCACATGTATTAGTATACAATGAAAAGTATTATTTCTTGCACAGTATACAGACAAAGCATACCATTCATAGAGCACATAGGGAAGAAGGAAAGGAGAGAGTACAGAATGTAGTGTTACCATCATAACTAGGGTGTAGAGAAAGATCAAAGTAATACCAAGTTAGGACTATTCAAAAATCTGACAGCAGCAGTGAAGAAGCTGTTCTTGAGTTGGTTGGTATGTGACCCCAGACTTTTGTATCTTTTCCCTGATGGAAGAAGGTGGAAGAGAGAACGTCAGGCATGCGTGAGGTCCTCAATTATGCTGCAGCTTTATCGAGGCAGCGGGAAGTGTAGACAGTCAATAGATGGGAGACTGGTTTGCATGATGGACTGGGCTACATTCACAACCCTTTGTCGTTCCTTGCAGTCTTGGGCAGAGCAGGAACCCATACCAAGCTGTGATACAACCAGAAAGAATGCTTTCGATGGTCCATCTGTAAAAATCTGTGCTTAAGTTCTGGAATTGGGACTTGCATTTTCCCAGTTGGAGCACTAGTCACTAACTGACATAAATCAACACAAATTTCCATTCCTGTCTCCCTCATGTTATTTTCCAGATTTCTCTTAAAATGTATTTGTACTATTCACCTCGACCACTCCCTGTCTGAGTGAGGTACGATTCTCCCCACTCTCCGGATAAAGAAGTTTCTCTTACACTCCTCATTCGCGCCCGAGTGTCACAGTCCTGTTACCCTCTGACCCAGTAAGAAGTCTGACAACACCAGGTTTAAGTCCAATTGATGTATTTGATCGTAAACTCGTCACCTGACGAAGAGACCAAAACACCTCGAAAGCTTGTGAGTTTACTATCAAATAAATCTGTTTGAATTAAACCTGGTGTTGTCAGATTCTTACTGTGTTTACCCCAGTCCAACGCTGGCATCCCTACATCATGCTCTCTGACCCAGCCAGGATTACTGAACACGTTCCACACCTGTTGGCAAATACCACAAACCTGCTTAAAAAAAGCAGATCAGATTACAGAGCCTCACAAAAACCAAAGCTCCATCAAAGCAGCAGTCTCAGCCATCACTGTCAATCTGACAAACAGTAAGAGGTCTGACAACACCAATTTTAAATCCAACTGATTTATTTGATAGTAAACTTGCAAGCTTTCAGCCTTTGTAGCCTTCATCAGGCGAATCTGACACACACACACACACAGATTATTTTACTGCTTTTGTTCTATCAGAAGTGTGCTCAAAGCTTCTGACTGAAGTTTTTAACAAGTTTTTAAACAGTGCGATATTCAGTTTCGAACCAGCACTATTTTGTCCAAGTCGCCACAGTTCCAAGTAACCATAAGCAGTGACTGGGTAAAGATTTAACCTAAGGATCACCACACCTCAGGCAAAGGGCAAGGTTGAAAAGATGCGGCTTTCATGAATAACCCGAACCAAAACGGGAATTGAACCCACGCTGTCGGTATCACTCTGCACCACTTACCACACAGCTAACTGAGCTAACTGACCCAGTGTCATACACGCGACATTCTGCGACACCTAAACCTACTGTTTCCGAGAATCATTTGATGCTGGCTGTCACTTCCAGATGAAATGTGGAAAAACTGGGAAGAGGAGGTGGCCATTTAGCTCTTTCAACCTTTCCCACCTTTAATGAGAAAATGGCTGATTTGTGACCTAACTCTGGACAGTCTCTTTGACCTGAATCCTTTGTTACATTTGGATGACAAAATATCTATCAACATTAGATGTAAAATTGACAATTTATTGATCCAGCATCAATGGTGGTTGTAGGTGAGAAAGCCAAACTTCTACAACCCCTTTGTGAAGGGTTTGAAAGATGCTGTAATTCAATGGGTTGTTTTTCACTGGCCTTTAGTGTTACTTATTATAAATAGCTGAAAATTGGAAAATTATTCTGACAAGGGTGGCACGGTGGCACAGCGGCTTGCACTGCTGTTTCACAGTGCCAGACACTCGGGTTCAATTCTGGCCTGGGGGGTCGGTTGGTCGTCACTGTCTGTGGAGTTTAGACATTCTCCCTGTGTCTGCATGGGTTTCCTCCCACAGTCCAAAGATGTGCAGGTTACATGAATTGGCCATGCTAAATTGCCCCTTAATGTCAGGATAATAGCAGAGTAAATACGTCGGGGTTAAGGGGGTGGGATTGTGGTTGGTGTAGACTTGATGGGCCGAACAGCCTCCTCTGCACTGCAGGGAATCTATTAAGCGAAACTCCTCTTTTCCATCAGTTCCTTTTAATTAGATTGTACTGATTTTTCCACAGCTGAGCACAGAGTATAGGAATGAGATAGAGAATCTCATGAACCGGTGCGGCAACAATAATCTCTCCCTCAATTCAACAAAATGAAGCAGATTGTCAGTGAGTTCAGGAAGCACAAAGGAGATCATGCCCCTGTCTACATCAACGGGAACGAAGTAGAAAAGGTCGAGAGCTTCAAATTTTTAGGTGTCCAGATCACCAACAGCCTTTCCGGGTCCCCCCCTGCCACCACTATAGTTAAGAAAGCCCCACCAACGCCTCTACATTCTCAGAAGACTAAGGAAATTTGGCATGTCAGCTACAACTCTCATCAACTTTCACAGATACACCATAGAAAGCATTCTTTCTGGTTGTATCACAGCTTGGTATGTGCTCTCTGCTCTGCCCAAGACAACTAGAAACTACAAAAGGTCATGTAATCCAGTCCATTACGCAAACCAGTCTCCCATTCATTGACTCTGTCTACACTTCCCACTGCCTCAGCAAAGCAGAATTAAGGACCACACTCACCATGGGCATTTTCTCTTCCACTTTCTTCCTTCGGGAAAAAGATACAAAAATCTGAGATCATGCGCCAACTGACACAAGAACAGCTCCTTCCCTGCTGTCAGGCCTTTGAATGGATTTACCTTATATTAAGTTGATCTTTCTCTACACTCTAGCTATGACTGTAACACTACATTCTGCACTCTTTCGTTTCCTTCTCTGTGAACAGTATGTTTTGTCTGTACAGCATGCAAGAAACAATACTTTTCACTGTATGTTAATACACGTGACAATAATAAATCAAATCAAATTATTTTCAAAAGGCATCATAACCACCAGTATATAGGAAATAACCTTTGTTTTAGCAAAGTCTCGAGTAGTTAAAACAGAAGTCCAATTTTCAGTCCACTGCTCTGCATTTACAAGATCACTAACACTGCTATTTATTCAGTCTTGCAAACTTAACTTGTCATTTAGAGAGAGTATATAATAACCCCAGCTTTGACAAAGGGATATCTGGACTCCAAACTTCAGCTCTTTTCTCTCCCTACAGATGCTGCCAGACCTGCTGAGATTTTCCAGCATTTTCTTTTTTGGTAATTATCCCAGCTATGATGCTGAACGATGCCACAGTCCCAGGTTCAATCTGAGATGTATTAATCGATCTTAGCCACAGAAGGATTGGAAACACAATGCGGCAAATTTTAACCGTCCCGCCCACCACGGGGATCAGACCGAGCCAGGACGGAAGATCCGTTGACCTCAGGCGGGATTTTCCGGTTTCAAGGTGCTCGAGGTTGGAAAATCCCGCCCAATGAGTCTAAACTGCCTCAGCATACCGGAGTAATGGAGGAGGGGGAGGCTTCCACTCCCAAACACCATCAGATGATCCCAATTGCTTTTATACTGGGACGTGACGAATAAATTATGTAGCAGAGAACTCTATTAAGTGCAGTATTTGGGTAGGACTGCCATTGATTCCTGGAGGAATCATCACCACTTGCCTCCACGTTCAGATATTAATCGGTCAATACACCCAACCTTGTGCAGCACTGCCTTCCGACACTGACTGGAAAGCAAACTACCCAATTAGATGATCCTTGACTGTCTGCCAAACAGCCTTTTCTCCTCATTTACAAGAAAATGAACCTAAATATATTTTTTCCAAGTCCCAATAATTTTTCTCCAAGATTTCTATTTAAAACCTCTTTGTACAGAGATTTGGTCACTCATCCTCATATCCCTTGTGCCAAGTTGTAAACCTTAGCGTTCCTGTGAATTGTCTTGGGACATTCTCCAGGTGCTAGATAAATGCAAGTTGTTGTTGTCACAGACAGAAAGCCTTGCAGCACTAATTACCAAACCTCGTGGGTGAACAGAGACTTAATAAAGCACATACAGGGCAAAATTAATACCTCTGCAATATGCCCAGCAAGGAATATAAGTCTCGGTCAAGACCATATTGGGTGGGCACAGCGGTTAGCACAGTGGGTTAGCACTGCTGCCTCACAGCGCCAGCGACCCAGGTTCAATCCCAGCCTTTGGTGACTGTGTGGAATCGGTGTGTGATCCCCATGTCTGCATGGGTTTCCTCACATAATCCAAAGATTTGTTGGTAGATTGGCCATGCTAGATTGCCCGTTAGTGTCCCAAGATAGAGTCACAGAGTATGGAAACAGACCCTTCAGCCCAACTTGTCCATGCCATCTTTTTTTTTTAAACTGCCAAGCAAATCCCAATTGCCTGCATTTAGCTCATATCCCTCTGTACCCATCTTACCCATGTAACTGTCTAAACACTTTTTAAGAGACAAAATTGTACCCATCTCTACTGCTGCCTCTGGCAGCTCATTCCAGGCACTCACCACACTCTGTGAAAAAATTGCCCCTCTGGACACTTTTGTATCTCTCCCCTCTCACCTTAAATCCATGCCCTCTACTTTTAGACTTCACTATCTTTGGGAAAATATATTGACTATCCAGCTGACCTGTGCCCCTCATTATTTTATAGACTTCTATATCATCCCTCAGCTTTCCGTGCGCCAGAGAAAAAAGTCCCAGTCTATCCAGCCTCTCCTTATAACTCAAACTATCAAATCCTGGTAGCATCCTAGTAAATCTTTGCTGCACTCTTCCTAATTTAATAATATCCTTTCTATAGGCTGGATAGATTAGACATAATAAATGTACAGAGTTATGGGGATAGAGGGCAGCTGTGGGCCTGGGTAAGGTGCTCTGCAGAAATTCAGTGTAGATTCGATGGGCTGAATGGCTCTTTCTGCTCTGTAGGGATTCTATGATCTACGTAAGGTGAAAACTGAAAGCAGAAATTAAATTATATTTCCGATTCTACAATCAAGCTTCTTCAACGGAGAGGATGAGTACATTTCTGTAATAGCGCGCTGGCTGTCCAGCAACAACCTGAATTTATATAGCACCAGTAAAGTAAGGACAGGTGTTGCGACCTTTCGCAAGATGATTATCAAAATAAATTTAAAATTACATCAGGAGATATTTGGACAGGAGACACTGGTTGACTGAACAGATATGCTTCAAGGAGCATCTTAAAGGAGGAGACAGGCAGACAGACAGAGAGGTTTGAGGAGGGAATTCCAGAGGTTAGGACCCAGGCAGCTGAAGGCCTGGTCACCAGTGGTCAGTGATTATAATCAGCCATGTTAACTGGCAGAGTGCAGTGACAATCCTATCAGATGATTGGGGCGATTCCACAAGATGATATACATGTAACCAATTAGCTATTTCATAAACAATGCAGAAGTTCAGGGCTCAAAAGTTACACAAGAATTATTTTACAACACCCTTATCCAGTTGGACAAGTTCGACAGTGAACTCCACCCCGAGATTAATCTTTTCCAACAGCAAACTCAACATTCCTCATCACAAACACAAGCCCCCACGTGTTACCATTCCAGCATTTCCACGGCCGATTTGATGCTGCTTTGAAAAGAGCAGTTTGAGTTCAAAGATCATAAGACATAAGAATAGAAATAGGCCACTCGGCCCATTGAATCTGCTCCACCTTTAATGAGATCAATTGAAATGATTTGAGTTATTATTGTCACGTATTGTGATACAGTGAACAGTGTTGGTTCTTGCACGCTGTACAAAGCATACTGTTCATAGGTACATTGTGGAGTAGGAAAGGAGAGGGTGCAGAACTTAGTGATATAGTCACAGCTGGGCTGTAGAGAAAGATCAGATTAATATAAGATACATCCATTGAAAAGTCTGACAGCAGCAAGGAAGCTTGAGTCGGTCAGTACGTGACCTCAGACTTTTGTTTATGACTTGATTTTGATTTGATTTATTATTGTCACATGTATTAGCACATAGTGTATCGTTTCTTGCATACTATATAGACAAAGCATACCGTTCATAGAGAAAGAAATGCAGAATGTAGCGTGACAATCATAGCTAGAGAAAGATCAACTTAATACAAGGTAGGTCCATTCAAAAGCCTGACAGCAGCAGGGAAGAAGCTGTTCTCGAGTCGGTTGGTACGTGAACTCAGACTTTTGTATCTTCCTCCCCATGGAAAAAGCTGGAAGAGAGAATGTCCGGGGTGTGTGAAGTCCTTGAGACTGATCTGATGTGACGATCCCCAACTCCACTTTCCCACCTTATCCCCATAACCCCCAATTTCCTCTGGATAAAAGCAAATTACTGCAGATACTGGAATCTGAGACCAAAAGAAAAAATGCTGGAAAATCTCAGCAGGTCTGGCAGCACCCACGAGGAGAGAAAAGAGTTGACATTTCAAGTCTAAACGACCCTTTGTCAAAGCTAAAAGGCACAGAAAGTAGGAGAATATACTTAACATGTCAGCGGTAAAGAATTCCACAGATTCACTCCCTTCAGAGAAGCGAGTTCAAGCTGGATGTGGATATGAAGACTTGAACCATCAACCTTGAGTGCATTCCACTTTACAGGTCATTTCCAATCAATGCTGAAGAAATGCATGATAAAACCAGCAAGCTTATTTTAATGTTCTGGGTGATGACGACGAAGGAATTCGCTTCATGTTTTGGAAGCAGGCAAACTGCGTTGAAGTCTTTTCTATCTCCTTTTCTCCTTACAATGCAGGTGAGGCCACACCTGGAGTAGTGTAAGTTTTGGTTGCCTTATTCGAGAAAGGATATACTGGCACCAGAGGGGGTGCAGAGAAGATTCACCAGGTTGATTTTGGAGTTGAGAGGGTTGGCTTATGAGGAGTGATGGATAGACTAGGACTATACTCATTGGAATTCAGAAGAATGAGGGAGATCTTATAGAAACATTAAGATTATGAAGGGAATCGATAAGATAGAAATAGGGAGGCTGTTTCCACTGGCTGGTAAAACGAGAACTAAAGGGGCATGGCCTCAAAATAAGAGGAAACAGATTTAAGACTGAGTTGAGGCGGAATTTCTTCACATAACGGGTTGTGAATCTGTGGAATTGCCTGCCCAGTGACGCAGTTGAGGCTACCTCAGTGAATGTTTTAAAGGCAAGGATAGATTTTGAAACAGTTAAGGGGTTAAGGTGAGTAGGCGGATAAGTGCAGCTGAGTCCACGAAAAGATCAGCCACGATCTTAATTGAATGGCGGAGCAGGTTTGAGGGATCAGGTGGCCTACTCCTGCTCCGAGTTCTTATGTTCCCACGTTCTTCGAAAGGGAAAAAAACTGAGGCGGGGTACATGGAGCTTTCGCACTGCGTGACAATGGAATGATAGTTGTAGTCGCTCAGGTTTTAAGCAGCTTGGAAACAGGAGGGAAACTTCAAAGTTATCGGTGCCTTTTTACTGGAGTACTTGGGAAGAAATTAGATTAGGAAACATGTCAAAACAATGAATCAGACAGGAATCAGTGAACCTAACTTCAAAGCACCAGTGTTCGACCACAGCCTTAAAATTACCCTCGTCAAACACTCTCCTTACACCTGATAATTTGAAGAATTTCAACACTTTAGATGAAAAATAGACAGGTAATCTTTAGCCCAAATAATGAAGGGGTTTAACTAATCATCACAAAGAACTTTCTCAGGTGTAGGTCTTTTGATTTAAAGTTGAGAATGCTAAGAAATGAACAAGAAAGTTCTACGTCAAAACGTAATCATTTCAGTGATACATTATTAGGAGAGATTCCAGACCCGTTAACAAGGGGCACTTTCATCTCCACAATTTGCTGCATATTTCCTGCTCTGAGGTGTATCACTCAGCAGATCATTAGGGTGACATGGGAGCACCGCTGCCTCACAGCGCCAGGGATCCGGGTTTGACCCCGGCTTGGGTCACTGTCTATGTGGAATTTGCACATTCTCCTTGTGTCTGCATGGGTTTCCTCTGGGTGCTCCAGTTTCCTCCCATGCTCCAAAGGTGTGCAGGTTAGGTTGATTGGCCATGCTAAATTACCTATTAGTGTGTCAGGGGGATTAGCAGGGTAAATACGTGAGGCTATGGGGATCGGGCCTGGGTGAGATTGTGGTCAGCGCAGACTCAATGGGCGGAATGCCTCCTTCTACACTGTAGGGATTCTATGACTTGGGAGGGTTTTTAACGAAGTTTTTTTTTTATAAGTTGGAATAACCTCACCTCCCCAGCTCACAAAACTGTTGTAAAGAATTACAACATAGAAAGCATCCTTTCAAGTTTGTAACATATCAAACAAGTTGTTTGATATGAATCCTGCTCTGTCCAAGACCACAAGAAACTACAAAGCCCAGTCCCATCACGCAAACCAGTCTCCCATCCATTGACACTATCTAAATTTCCCACTGCCTCAGAAAAGCAGCCAGCATAATCAGGGACCCCACGCACCCGAGACATTCTCTCTTCACCCATCTTCTTCCACCTTCTCCCATCTGGAAACTGATACAAAAGTCAACTGACTCAGGAACAGCTTCCTCCCTGCTGCCATCAGACTTTTGAATGGACCTACCTCGCATTAAGTTGATCTTCCTCTACGCCTTAGCTACATTCTGCACTCTCTCCTTTCTTTCTCTATGACTGATATCTTTTAGCTGTATAATGAACAAGAAACAATACTTTTCACTGTATCCCAATACACGTGACAATAATAAATCAGATCGTACCATTGGAGTTTAGAAAAATAAGAAGTGACCTTATTGATACAGATAGGATTCTCAGGGAGTTTGGCAGGGTAGATGCTGAGAGGCTGTTTCCCCTTCTGGAAGAGTCTAGGAGCAGGAGGCATAATCTCAGGGTAAAGGGGTCACCCATTTACATCAGAACTGAGGAGCAATTGCTCCAAATAAATCAAATCAATTCAAATAAAGTCAAATCTACCTTGGTTTCATTTTATCCCTTTACCCAACAAAAATATATAAATTTGGAATTTTTATTCACCCCCCGGCCCCCAGCTTCAAGAGCGTTTTTTTGGAGTTCCAGATTTCCACTCTCTTTGTGTGAGGAAGTGCTTCCCTGAACGGCCTGGTTTAAATTTTAAGATTCCGTTCCCTTGCTCTAGATTCACTCCCATTCCTCCTCGCCCGAAGCAGAGGCAATGGGTTCTATCTATCAACTCCTTTGATCATCCAACTAGATCACTCCTTAGGTTGGGATTTTACAGACTCATTTGTCCCAAAATTGTAAAATCCCAACCGAGATCAAAGGACTTTCCCGTTGTCTGCTCCTTGCTGGCTCCAATTCCCATGGCGGGTGGGATAGTAAAATTCCAGCCTCAATCTTCCAAACTAAAGCTAGTGGAAGACTGATCTATGCAACCGGTCTCTGCAAGTGAACCCTCCCAGTCCCAGCATCAGTCTGACAAAGCCTCACTACGACCCAAGGCTGAGTACAACAAAAGCAAAATGTTACAGCAGGTCACAGGTTAAGTCATTTACACAAACAGTAATCAGTTTGACGGTCAGCTCTGCAGTCAATGCTTTGAAAGCTGTGCCGGGAGGGACTTACTTCTGTAACCAGCAAACTGTGAGCTTCCTTCCTGGCATTTTCAGGCACAGTGGGGAGCAGTGTCCTTCCCTGGCGTTTCAGTGTCCCGATCTAATAAAGCAGAGAGAAACAAAAAAAAAACACTTTGAAATAATAGCGCAGACACAAAGTCAAAACATGCCAACCGGAATTCTCTGGCCATTCACGCCCTGCCGCTGCTGCATTAGAGGACGGAGAATTTGGCTCTCAGCTCAATCTCCATTCACTGCAGCGGGACTGGAGAATCCCACCTGCGTGAACTGCTGTAAAATTCCGATAGTCATGTTGTTCCTTCTACGTAGCCGTTTAAAATATTGCAGGGATTATCAGGCTCCCTATGGGCAGGAAAAAGCAGGTTCAGTTTTGGTTTATTGTGTGGCATTCACAACTGAACAACCGTTTGCGGTAAAACTACTTTTGCTTTTTGGGGAATTGCTAAAAACGTACATTTCCTTTTTCAATTCAGCATGTTTGGAAGAGGTTGAAGAAGTTACACACAAATAATGACCAACCTATGCAAAAAACACCAAGCTCCTTCACCCTTCAAAAGAAAATCGGTTCATCGCAAAGCATAAATTTTCCATTAATCACGCAAAATTTGTCTTTAAGCCACAAGACATTGGAGCAGAAGGAGGCCATTCAGCCCATCAAGTCTGCTCCACCATTCAATGAGATCATTGATTGATCTGATGTCATAATCTTCAACTCCATTTTCCCGCTTTATCCCAGAACCCTCAATTCCCGCAATGATTAAACATCTGTCAATCTCAGCCTTAAATATATTTAATGATAGGGAATTGAAGTGGAATGTTGACCTTTATTTCAAAGGGAATGGAGGAGGACAACGGGGAATTCTTGCTAAAACTATGCAAGGCACTAATTAGACCCACACCTGGAATACAATGAACAGTTTTGGAGGCAGTCCAGAGAAAGTTCCCACGGCTGATCCCGGATATGGAGGATTTCCTTTTGAGGAGAGGTTGAGTAGATTGAGCCTGTACTCATTGGAGTTTAGGTGATTGAGAAATGGTTTTATTGACACATTTTGGGTTCTCAGACAGCTTCACAGGGTAGATGCTGAGAGGATGTTTTCCTCTGCGATAAAGAATTCCACAGATTCACTGCCCTCTGAGAGAAGAAATTTCTCTTTGTCTCCATCTTAAATGGATGACCACCTTACTCTGAAATTCTCCCCTCAGGTCCTGGATGCTCTCACAAGGTGAAACATCCTCAGTAGCTAAGAACATAAGAAATAGGAGCAGGAGCAGGAGTAGGCCACCTAACTCTTCGGGCCTGCCCCGCCATTCAATAAGATCATGGCTGATCTGAAGTGGATCAATTCCACTTTCCCGCTTTTTCCCCATAACCCTTAATTCCCTTGTCTATCAGAAATCTATCTAACTGTGACTTAAATACACTCAATGAGGTAGCCTCCACCATTTCAATGGGCAGAGAATTCCAGAAATTCATCATTCTTTGAGTCAGAAAAGTGTAAGGCTTGAACAAATTCCTTTTGTTTGCATAGAAATGATCCCTGTGTATGAATGTATGTCATTATACTATGTGTAAGTGTGCTGCACCATTAGGTTGACAGATTATTTTAAGTCAGTTGTTAGTGTTGTTCTGACTGCAATCAGGATTGTTCTGTAGCTGCTGCCCAATCATGGAATCACATCCAACAGTAGACCTTTCATTTTGGGTTTCACCAGACAATTCAGGACGGTCCATAGTTGACCTGATACCAACTAGTCCAAGAGCATATCGGCCTTTACATCAATGCTGGAGCACATCTCAGCGGTCTGTGCATTACAGTGGACATACACGGCTGGTACCAGAGCATTGAGCCTGGAACAGATTTAAATCATTTCCCTGGGCGGCTCTGTGGCAATTGCTCACTGGAATGTTAATGTGTTTTTTTTAAAAGATGAGTCAAGTAGCTTTTCACAAGTTCAAATATCCCGTTGACAAAACGTAAATCATTCACGCTGAATTAACTCAAAAGACAGTGTCTCTGATTATTCTCTCCCCGCAGACACCAGCTGCTGTGGCTTCGCTCTCAGAGATATGATACTTGGAGCACTGTACAGCACACATGCACACTAGTCTTTTCAATCCTGATAGATGCAAACAGGTTCCTACTTTCTACAAAAGACGAAACTGCACTTAGGTTACTGTTTCATAAAAAGCCCCACTGGCTACCTCTAAAACATCATCAATACTTTACACATCAAATAACATGGTCTTTAGGAGGATACTCCCAGGTAGAGTCCCTGATTTTCACTTCATTTGATTTATTATTGTTATATGTATCAAGATACAGAGAAAAATATTGTTTCTTACCCACTATACAGGCAAAGTATACCATTCATAGAGTATACAGGGGGACAGGTGCAGAATTAAAACAAATTACTGCGGATGCTGGAATCTGAAACCAAAAGAGATAATGCTGAAACATCTCAGCAGATCTGGCAGGATCTGTAAAGAGAGAAAAGAGCTGATATTTCGAACCCAGATGATGGAAGGTCAGAGACACTGTCTAGCCTCAAAACATCAGCTCTTTTCTCTCCTTATAGATGCTGCCAGACCTGCTGAGAGGGTGCAAAATGTAATGCTACAGTTACAGATAGGGTGTAGAGAAAGGTCAGCTTCATATAATATCGGCCCATTCAAAAATCTGATGGCAGCAGGGAAGAAACTGTTGTTAGAACCATAGAATCCCTACAGCGCAGGAGGAGGTAATCTGGCCCATCAAGTCTTCACCGACCACAATCCCAACAACACAATCCAATTACTCTAACTAATCCTGTGACAATTCAGGGGCAATTCAGGATGGCCAATCAACCAAATCTGCACATCTTTGGACTGTAGGGGGAAACCAGAGCACTCAGAGGAAACCCAGAGAGACATGGGGAGAACATGCAGACTCCGCACAGGAGTTACCCAAGCCGGGAATCGAAACTGGGTCGCTGGCACTGTGAGGCAGCAATGCTAACCACTGTGTCACTCCTTGAATCGGTTGGTCCACGTCCTCAGTCTTCTGTATTTTTTCTCCAACAGAAAAAGTGGAAGAGAGAACGTCCGGGGGAAGAGAGAACAGCCTCGGAAAAGCAGCCAGCATAATTAAAGACACCTTTAATGGTGTCTTTAATTATGCTGGCTGCTTTTCCGAGGCAGTGAGAAGAGTACACAGAGTCAGTGGATGGGAGGTTGGTTTGCAAATGGACTGGGGTACATCCACAACCCTTTTGTAGTTTGTTGCGGTCTTGGTCAGATCAGTGAAGACATGTATTAGCACCTCAACGGGAAAATAATCAAGCTATTTGGGTGAAGGTTCAAGGTGCATCATTATCCTTTGATGATTATTATTAACTATTCTCCTGGCAGGCACTTCACGCAGGCACAGTCAAATCAAAAACCGACTCAAAATAACTCCAATTTCAACATAGCTTCGATTTATATAGCTTTACTGACGTAATGAAATGTCCCACAACGCTTTACGAGAGTATTATAGAACAAAGGGTGAGATTGAGCCACAGAAGGAAATATGGGTCAGGATTTTACACGCCAGTGGGATTTTCCCACATCCCACCACAGTGAACGGAGATGTGACCTGATACCAAATTCTTCACTGCAGCGGGAATGTGGTGGGGTGCGATCTTACTGAGCCTTCACAAGAGGCCAGATCACCAAAAGCTTGGTCAAAGAGGTAGGATTTCAGGAGTGTCCTTGAGGGGAAAGCAACGTAAAGAGGCCGAGGGGTTTTGGGAAGGAATTCCAGAGACTGGGAAAAGGCAAGACTTTAACATTAAAATGAAAACAAGTTCAAATAAAACTTCAGTATTTTCAACTAAATCGGACCAGGACTCAGTGAAGAAATTTCGTTGAAAAGCATTCAAACAACGTAATGGGAACATTCTGGTTAACGAATGTACATGAAGAATTCAGCTTAGCCAGGCTTGTAAATAGCCAGCTGAAGATTCATCTGTCTGAACAAACCAATAAGTGTCCTGCTTATTCTGCATGTTTTTATTTCAACGATTGAAGTAGCACGTCACAGAACAGTTTCCAGATTGTACAGATCGCAGTAAGATAGTGTGATACCAACTCTCGATGCTGTGTGAAGATAAGCTGACTGCAGATGGTCACCATGGAAACAAGGGAATTGAGAGAAGCATAGGATCCTGGGTAAAGTGTCCAAACAGTCCAGGCCGCAGCCAAACAGTTACGGAGATGCTAACTAGCTAAACCCAGCAGGTTACTGAGATGCTAACTAGCTAAACCCAGCGGGTTACTGAGGTGCTAACTAGCTAAACCCAGCGGGTTACTGAGGTGCTAACTAGCTAAACCCAGCGGGTTACTGAGATCCTAACTAGCTAAACCCAGCCGGTTACTGAGATGCTAACTAGCTAAACCCAGAAGGTTACTGAAATGCTGACTAGCTAAATCCAGTGGATTATTGAAATGCTGACTAGCTAAACCCAAGGAATTACTGAAATACTAATTAGCTAAACCACAGCAGGTTACTGAAATGTTAACTAGCTAAACCCAAAGGGTTATTGAAATGCTAATTAGCTAAACATCAGCAGGTTATGAAATGTTAACAAGCTAAACTGCAGCAAGTGAAGAAATGTTAATTAGTTAAACCACAGCAGGTTATAAAAAAACATAGAAGATAGGAGCAGAAGGAGGAGGAGGCCATTTGGCCCTTTGAGCCTGCTCCGCCATTCATCACAATCACGGCTGATCATCCAACTCAACTGCCCGATCTTGCTATCTCCCGGTAAACTTTGATCCCATTCACCCCAAGTGCTATATCCAGCTGCCTCTTGAATACATTCAATGTTTTGGCATCAACTACTTCCTGTGGTAATGAATTCCACAGGCTCATCACTCTTTGGGTGAAGAAATGTCTCTCCATCTCCATCCTAAATGGTCTAGCCCAAATCCCCAGACTGTGACCCCTGGTTCTGGACTCCCCCACCATCGGGAACACCCTCCTTGTGTCTACCGTCTAATCCTGTTAGAATTTTATCAGTCTCTACGTGATCCCCGTCTCAGTCGTCTGAACTCCAGTGAAAACAAGTCTAATCTAGTCAATCTCTCTTTATACGTCAGTCCCGCCATCCCCAGAATCAGCCTGGTAAACCTTTGCTGCACTCCCTCGAGAGCAAGAACATCCCTCCTCAGAAAAGGAGGCCAAAACTGCACACAATACTCTAGATGTGGCCTCACCCAGGCTCTGTATAATTGCAACAACACATCCCTGCTCCTGTACTCAAAACCTCTTGCAATGAAGGCCAACATATCATTTGCCTTCTTTACCGTCTGCTGCACCTGTATGCTCACCTTCAGTAACTGGTGACCCAGGTCCCTCTGCACACTCCCCTCTCCCAATTTACAGTTATTCAGGGAGTAATTTGCCTTCTTGTTCTTGCTTCCAAAGTGAATAACAACACATTTATCCAAATTATACTGCATCTAGCATTGATTTGCCCATTCACCCAACCTGTCCAGATTATATTGAAGGATTTCTGTATCCTCGTTACAGTCAGAGAAATGTTAACTAGCTAAACCAGCAGATTATTGAAATTCTAACAAATGAAACCACTGCGGATTACTGAAGTGCTAACTAGCTAAACTACAGCAGTTACTGTCACTCAAATTGAGATCAGCCCCGAATAGATGAAAATGATGAATATTTGGGGGCTGTCTTATTTGAAACTGTGCCCTTATTTTCAAAATGATGAATGTATTTATTTACTCAGAGGGTAGTAAGGGTGTGGAATGCCCTGCTTGCAGCAGTTGTGGACTCGCCAACTTTAAGGGTGTTCAAACGGTCAGTGGAAAGACATATGGATAATATTGGAATAGTTTAGGTTGGAGGGTCATTAGATTGGTTCCACTGGTCGGCGCAACATCGAGGGCCGAAGGGTCTGTACTGCACTGTAATGTTCTATGTTTTATTTACTGCAAAACTTACCCTAAGAATAGCAAGATCTTTATACATCATCTATACTGGTGGAGGAAGCATTGTAAACCTGGGGTAGAGTGGTACACCATCTTTCAGATACACAGCAAATTCACTGGCACTCTGCATTCCTTCGTGGCAATGTGGACAGGACAAGGATTTATCACCCATCCCCAGTTGCCCTTGAGAAAGTTCTGCTGTCCGTGTGGTGCAAGTACACCCACAGTGCTGTTAGGGATGGAGCTTCAGGATTTTAACCCAGATACGTTGATATATTTCCAAGTCAGGATGCTGAGTAATTTGGAAGAGCTCTTGCAAGTGGTCAACAAAAGTCTCATGCTGACTGGTATCCAATATACTCATGGGAATGGCGGGGGATGTGGATGGGGAGGCCAATTGCAAGGGGATGTGCCAGTAATCCTGATCATTCCGGATAATGGGGAGGCGATGGCCTAGTCGTATTATCATTAGATTATCCGTCTAGAAACTCATCTGATATTCTGGGGACCTGGGTTCGAATCCCACAATGGCAGATGGAGGAATCTGAATACAATAAAATAAAATCTGGAATTAAGAATCTACCGATGACCACGAAACCATTGTTGGTTATCAGAAAAACCTGTCTGGGTCGCTAATGCTCTTTACGGAAGGAAATCTGCCATCCTTATCGGGCCTGGCCTACATCTGACTCCAGAGCCACAGAGCAATTGGTTGACTCTCAGCTGCCCTCCAGCAAATAGAGATAGGCAATAAAAGCTGCCCAGGCAATGGCACCCAGGTCCCATGAATTAATTGAAAAAAAGATAAAAGTGAGCAGTATCATAACAAGCTGTCCCTTGTTTTAAGCTGTGGAAGGTACTTGGTGAGGTGAAGGCGTTCTGCAGTAGTCAGTTTGTGAGAGTGTTTCACAACTACACTTGTGCATTTCACCATGGAATTTATTCGGGTCTTTTTATTACAGACATTGCAGTTCTTGGGGGATTGTTCATTTACACAGGATTCACTTTATGGGGCCTTGCTGCACCGTACCACAGCTCCTTGAAGTGTGTGTCTGCAAAGCGATCGTAAAAATACACAGCAGCCAGAGAATGATCTCATCTCTTCCTATGCTTCCTGCTCAATCAGTAAAAGCTTCAGGAAATTTTGGAGTTATGCTTCTGGGTCCAACTCCTAATCAGAAAAGGAATGGAACTATAGACAATATAGTTAAGAAAGCCCACAAACACCTCTACTTTTCCAGAAGGAAATCTGGCGTGTCAGCCAAGACTCTCACCAACTTTTACAGATGCACCATAGAAAGTATTCTTCCTGTTTGTATCACAGCTTGCTATGGCTCTTGCTCTGTCCAAAATCGAAAGGGACTACAAAAGCAGTCCAAATCCATCACGCAAACCAGCCTCCTATCCATTGACTCTGTCTACACTTCCCATTGCCTCGGTGAAGCAGCCAGCATAATTAAGGACTGTACGCACCCTGGACATTCTCTTTTCCATCTTCTTCTGTCAGAAAGAAAGATGCAGAAGTCTGAGGTCACATAACAACCGACTCAAGAACATCTTCTTCCCTGCTGCTGTCAGACTTCTGAATGGACCTACTTTGCACTAAGTGGATCTTTCTCTACATCTTAGCTATGATTGTAACACTACATTCTGTGCATTCTCTTTTCCTTCTTTACGAATGGTATACTTTGTCTGTGTAGCGCGCAAGAAACAATACTTTTCACTGTGTACTAATACATGTGACAATAATAAGTCAAATCAAATCGAAAGAATTGTAGATCCCCAGGTGCTATGTTAGAAAAGAGCAGGGGTTAGTATTTATCCTTTAATCCACACCACTAGAACGGACAACAGGTCATCTATCACATCTGTGGGAGCTTGCTGTGCACAAATTAGCTGCTGAATTTCCCCCACATTACAACAGTAACCACTTCAAAAAAGTTTCACTGGTTGTAAGGTCACTTTAGCACATTCTGAGGTCATGAAGCAAATGGTATGTGGCCTTCACAGCGAGGATTTGAGTATAGGAATAGGGATGGTTTGCTGTAATTGTAGTGGACATTGGTGAAGTCACATCTATAGTATTGAGTGCTGTTTTGATGTCTTCATCTGAGGAAGGATGCCCTTGCTATCAAGGGAGTGAAGCGAAGATTTACCGGATTGTTTCATGGGACGGCAAGTCTTTTATATGAGGACTGATAAAGTTGGTTAGGATTATATTCATTAGAGTTTTTGAGAGTATCCTAGTGCTTCACGTCGTTAGTCTACGCTTGACCTGGACCATTTGATGGGCAACATGACAGCTCAGTGACCATCGCTGTGCTGTGCAGATACATGGATTTGGGCCTGTGTCTGCGGGAGTTTGCGCATTCTCCCCATGCTTGCGTGGATTTTCTCCAGGTGCTCCGGTTTCCTCCCCCATCCCAAAGATGTGCTCTTAGGCTGATTTGAGACAATTTGGGGAGAATTTGTTCTGCCAATTTGGTTTCAATCCATAGATCTATAAACAGAAAGGGATCAGGGGTAGAAATGGGAACATCAAGGTGGCGGCGCAGGCTCGTTGGGCCGAGGGGCCTGTTTCCCGTGCTGTTTTGTTTTTTGTGTTTAGAAGAGTGAGAGGGGATCTCATAGAAACTTATAAAATTCTAACAGGATTGGAGAAGGTAGATTCAGAAAGAACGTTCCCAATGGTGGGGAAATCCAAAAGTAGGGGTGATAATTTGAGGATAAGGAGTAAGCCTTTTAGAACTGAGGTGAGGAGAAACTTTTTCACCCAGAGGGTGGTGAATGTATGGAATTCACTACCACAGAAAATAGTTGAGGCCAAAACGTTGTGATTTCAAGAAGAAATTAGATATCGCTTTTGTAGCTAAAGGGATCGGGGAATGTGAGGGAAGGTGGGATCAGGATATTGAATTTGATGATCAGCCATGATCAAAATGAATGGCGGAGCAGGTTCGAAGGGCTGAATGGCCTACTCCTGCTTCTAGTTTCTATGTTTCCCGGAAAGGCGCTATATAATTGCACATTCTTTCTTTCTTTGGTAATAACAGTGGCACATTTCTTTCTTAACAGAATAACATGGCTTCAGGAGAGATCTCTAGGTCATAGAGTTGTCCAAAATGTAAATAAGAAAGAAAACCTGAGTAAGTCCAGAGAAGAGACATTTATTTTAAGTTTTAGATGAAGCCACATTGAACAATCACTGTCAGAACTTTGTTAAAATGTGAAGGTTCAGTTAGAAAATGTTGCCTTTTCAATTACCCCTCGCTTCACCATGGTAACAACACAGCCAATCACAATTGTCATTCCTTGAGTTGTAAACTATCATGACTCTTGGAAATTTGGCATTCTTGTTTGTCCTGATGAGTGCAAGATGAAAAGTTTTGACAACATGTCTCTCTTCAGCAACATGCAAAAAATGGAAGTAGTGACTTTTCTGGTTGGTTTGGTGAAGCTGAGTGTCATACGGACAGACATGTCAGTTAACCAATGACGAGTGGAATTGCGGGGCAAAAACTGATGTGACAAAACCTTAGGAATATTTCCAATAAGAGATGGCAGCAAGGTAGTACACTGTGTTTCAGTACACTTTTATTAAAATATGTAATACCTACACAGTGGCACGGTGGTTCGCACTGCTGCCTCACAGCTTCAGGGACCTGGATTTAATTCCCAACTTGGGTCACTGTCTGTGCAGAGTTTGCACGTTTTCCCTGTGTCTGCGTGGGTTTCTTCCAGGAACTCCAGTTTCCTCCCACAGTCCAAAGATGCGGGTTAGATGCATTGACCATAATAAATTGCCCCTTAGCGTCCTGGGATGCATAGGTTAGAGGGCTTAGCGGGGCAAATATGCGGGGTTACTGGGTGGGATTGTTGTTGGTGCAGACTCGATGGGCAGAATGGCCTCCTTTCGCGCTGCAGGGATTCTATGATTCTATCGGGAGTTGGGCAAGTTTCTCCGGCCTCCCCGCCATGTATTTCCCATCAGCGGGAAGGTGGTGCATTGCTTGGTCCTGCCTCTAGTCCTGCCGTGAATGGGAATTCCCACTAAATCACCCAGTGCCGGTGGGAAATCCATAGGCAGGAGTGCACTGCCAACAAGACAAGAGAATCCCACCAGCGTGAATATCACAAAATTCCAGCCAACATTCCTCATCACCCACCGATCTGCAGAAGGCAGAGGGTTAACTGAGAAGCTTCAGTGATGCCAACAAAAGTTGTGGAAAGCAAAGATAAAAAGACCTATTCATACTCAACAAGGAATATAAACAGAGGGAGGAATATTACTTGAAGATTCCCGAATTGGACAAGCAGGAATGAAATTTATTTTTACAGAATCGGATGTAAAATTGCTTTTTGTCTACCATTCACAACAATCAGCAGCTTCATGGCTGCTTGGCCTGCGTTGGTGCTTGGTTCAAAATTTTCTCCATGTCCGTCCTGGAGCAGCCTGTTCATTTTTTAATAACTTCCCTCAATTTTAGAAGCATCCAATCCTGGATCACTCACCAGAACACAAGAAATAGAAAAGGAGTAGGCCACTCGGCCCTTCAAGCCTGCCCCGCCAATCAAACAGGATCATGGCTGAGCTATGTCAGTCTCAACTCCTTTTCTGACCCATTTCCCCATGGCCCTCTGTACCTCGATCAAACATTTATCCACCTCCACTTTAAATCCTTCCATCGATCCAGCCTCCACTACCCTTTGGGACAGAGAATTCCAGAGATTTGTCACCCTCTGCGAGAAGAAATTTCGATGCAGTTCAGTTTTGAATGACCCAGTCTTTATCACATACCTTTTGTTTGAGACTCTCCCACTAATGAAAACATCTCACCATCTCCCTTGTCAAACCCCCTCAAGATCTTTTATGATCATAGAATTCCCAAAGTACAGAAAGCCATTCAGTCTATTGTTGTCCGTACAGGTTCAATCTCACCTAGCCCTAAATATTTCAATAAGGTCATCCTTCTTCTAAATGCAGAGGAATACAGACCCAAACCCTTTAGTTTCTCTTGATAGGACAACCCTCTCGTTCCAGGAATTAGCCAATTGAATCTCCTTTGGACTGTCTCCAGTGTTACTATATCCCTTTTTAAGTAAGAGGTCCAAAATAGTATTCCAGGTGAGGTCTCACCAACATCTTGCACAATTGCAACAAAATCTCCCTATTTTTAAACTCCAACTCCTTTGCAATCAAGGCCGAAATGCAACTTGCCTTCATAATTACTTGTTGGCTCTGCCTGTTAGCTTCCTGAGCTTATAAAACACATGTCACAATCATGTAAGTTACTACATCCACTAACTTGAGTAAATTTATTAAAATTAAATTGAAACTTAATTCCTTTGCCAAGTCTGCAAAGTTACTCCGCCTTCTGTAGGCATTGCAGTGATGGAAAGTAGCACTTTTTACAAGTTTACAACTTACATTTATAACTTTAGCCATGCCACTGACAAGATAGTGCATGGTAGATTATTCCATAAGGTTAAACCTCACAGGATCCAGGTAAGGAAGCTAAATAGATACAAAACTGGCTTGATGATGGGAGCCAGAGGGTGGTTATTTTTCAAACTGGAGGCCTATGACCAGCGGTGTGCCTCGGGGATCAGTGCTAGGTCCACTATTAATTTGTCATTTACATTAATGATTTGGACGGGAATGTAGGAGGCATGGTTACTAAGTTTGCAGATGGCACCAAGATTAGTGGCATGGTGGACAGTGAAGAAGGTTATCTTCGATTGCAACGGGATCTTGAGCAATTGGGCCAGTGGGCTGACGAATGGCATATACAGTTTAATTTAGACAAATGCAAGGTGATGCATTTTGGTAGATTGAACCAGGGCAGGACTTACTCAGTTAATGGTAGGGCACTGGGGCAAGTTACAGAACAAAGAGATCTAGGGGTACATGTTGATAGCTCCTTGAAAATGGAGTCACAGGTGAATAGGGTGATGAAGGCGGCATTTGGCATGCTTGGTTTCATTGGTCAGAACATTGAATACTGGAGTTGGGACATCTTGTTGAACAAAGAACAAAGAAAATTACAGCACAGGAACAGGCCCTTCAGCCTCTCCAGGCCTGCACCAAAGATGCTGCCTGACTTAACTAAAATCCCCTCCCCTTCTGGAGACCATATCCCTCTATTCCCATCCTATTCATATACTTATCAAAACGCCCCTTAAAAGTCACGACCATATCTGCTTCCACTATCTCCCCCAAAAGCGAGTTCCAGGTACCCATTACTCTGTGTAAAAAATCTGCCTCGTACATCTCCTTTAAACCTTGCCCTCACACCTTAAAACCCCTAGTAATTGACTCTTCCATTCTGGGAAAAAGCTTCTGACTATCCATTCTGTCCATGCCTCTCATAATCTTGTAGACTTCTTTCAGGTTGCCCTTCAACCACCGTTGCTCCGGTGCGAACAATCCAAGTTCCTCCAACCTCTTCTCATAGCCAATACTTTCCATGTCAGGCAACAGCCTGGTAAATCTCTTCTGTACTCTCTCCAAAGCCACCACATCCTTTTGGTAGTGTGGTGACCAGAATCGAACATTATATTTCAAGTGCAGCCTAACTAAGGTTCTATAAAGCTGCAACATGACTTGCCAATTCTTAAACTCAATACTGTAGCCGATGAAGGCAAGCATGCTGTATGCCTTCTTGACTACCTTCTCCACTTGCATTGCCACTTTCAATGACCTGTGGACCTGTATACCCAGATCCCTCTGCCTATCAATACTCCTAAGGGTTCTGCCATTTACTGTATATTTCCTGTCTGTATTATACCTTCCAAAATGCATTACCTCACAATTGTCTGGATTAAACTCCATCTGCCATCATTCTGCCCAAGTCTCCAACTGATCTATATCCTGCTGTACCCTCGGATGGTCCTCATTGCTATTCACAAATCCACCAACCTTTGTGCTATCCACAAACTTATTAATTAAACCAGTTACATTTTCCTCCAAATCATTTATATGTTTGAAGTTGTACAAGACATTGGTAAGGCCACACTTAGAATACTGTCACCCTATTATGGAAAGGATATTATTAAACTAGAAAGAGTGAAGAAAAGATTTACTAGGATGCTACCAGAACTTGATAGTTTGAGTTATAGGAGAGATTGGATAGACTGGGACTTTTTTTCGATGAAGCGTAGGAGGCTGACAGGTGATCTTACAGAGCTCTATAAAATAATGAGGGTCAGCTAGATAGTGAATATCTTTTCTCAAAGATAGGAGAGTCTAAAATTAGAGGCCAGAGGTACCAATCAACTCAAGAACAGCTTCTTCCCTGCTGCCAATAAACTTTTGATCGGACCTACCTTATATTAAGTTGATCTTTCTCTACACCTCAGCTATGACTGTATCACTACATCTGTACCCTCTCCTTTCCTTCTCCCCATGTACTCTACAAAGTGTATACTTTGTTTGTATAGTGCGCAAAAAACAATATTTTTCACTGTATCCCAATATATGTGACAGTAATAAATCAAAACAAATCATCTGCAGCAATTCTGAAAGAATGTGAGTACATGTACTCTTGTTGAGGTGCCAGACCATTACTATCAACCAAAGTGTTCCGACTTTCAGCATTCATTTAATTAAAATAAGTGATATCAAATTACTGAAGCTTGGACAAGAGTGGGCAACATTCATTAGCATCAGTTTCAGCTCTTCCCTGGGTTCAGGGGGGAAGCAGATGGTCTCCAGGCCAGTTTACAACCAGTGCTGTAATTGGAGAGGTTACCCTGAATCTCAGTTGTCCCTTGGGTTTTGAAGGGAACAGACTGAGACAGGCAAAACCGCAGCCTCTCCCTTCCCTGCCTCTGTAACTCCTCCAGCAGTAAAAAGTCTCACAACTCTAAGATAAAGTCCAACAAGTTTATTTGGTAGTAAACGCCACTAGCTTTCAGAACGCTGCTCTGGTTAGTGGCATTTGCTACCAAGTAAACTTGTTGGACTGGTGTTGTGAGACTGTGTTTACCCCAGTCCAACGCCGGCAAGTCCACATCATGACCTCCTCCAGCACCACGGCTTTCCACGATCTCCGCACTCTTCCAACATTGACCACTTAGTACATCTGTGTCCACTGGTGGCTGTACTTTCAGCTTCTGTGGCCCTTCGTTTTGGAATTCCTGTGCTAAACCCCTCCACCTCTCCAACTCTCTCTTTTCACGTGTCTCCTTAACACCTAACTCTTTGATCAAGCTCCTGTCTTGATATCTCGTGTGGCTCTCTGTCTAAACTCTGTTTGATAATGCTGCTGCAGAGTGCCCTGGGATGTTTGATGAAGTGAAACGTACTGTGTAAATAACTGATTAAGGGGATTGCAGTTGGATAAATTAACATCCAGCTTCAGACAATTCGGATTTGCCCCCATTGTTCCGCAGCTCTTGCGGCGTGGTTTTTCTTTCAAGATCCAAGCTAAACTTCGCTTGGATGCGGAGCAAAATCAGGGACGCCAAATGTTGGATTTGCATTTCCAAACACTCAGATAACTCAATCAATGCCAACTGGCGTAGGCGTCACCCCCTGTTGGAAAGTTAACCATCTGGTTTACCCAAGCTGCACTGAGTGAATTTAAAACACATTTCACCTCATTTCAACAGCTGCCAATTTCACATTCTGAGCTTGGACCGAGCACAACTTCACGTCTCCATATAATTTTCAATAACATCTTTAGGGAAGCATTTCCATCTCAAAGAAGTTTGTTTTTTTTTAAAAAGAGGGAGCTGTCGGTTCCACAGAATAAACAACCCAATTATCTGTTCAGAGATCATCCAGATACAGAACATCCCAGCAAATCATCGCTTCAAATCACTCGCTCAGTATTTCACTCACTGTAACGCTTAGAGGCAAACCAAAAACACACAAACATGAAAGAGGGGGAGAGAAAGAGAAAGAGAGAGGGAGAGAGAGAGAGGAAGATAGAGAGAAACAGAGACAGAGAGATGAGCAGAGAGAGAGAGAGAGAGAGAGACAAACAAAGATAGGGCAGAGGCAGGGTGAGAGGGAGACAGAAGCAGAGGGAGACATAGAGAAAGAGAGAGAGATAAAGAAAGAGAAATAGATAGAGAGAGAAATAAAGAGAGACACAAATAGAGAGAGAGACAGAGAAATGGAAGCAGAGAAATAGAGAGAAAGAATGAAATACAGAAAGCGGAAAGGAAATCGAGAGAGAAAAATACAGAGGGAGAGAGAAAAACTGGAAGGGAGAAATAAAGAAAGCTTAAGAGAAAAAGAGTGAAATAGAGAAAGACAGAGAGGGAGAGAGAAAAAAAGAGGAGAAAAAGACAGACGAAAAGAGAGGAAGTGATTGAGGGTAAAAGAGAGAGAGACAGGGGAAATGAAAGAGGGAATGAGAGACAAAGTGAGAAAGGAGCCAGGGAGAAGGAAAGAGAGGAAAAAAAGGACAGAAAAAGTGAAATGAGAAAGGAGCAAAAGGAGACATTACACAAACTCTTCAGGACAAAAGTGGATTATAAAATTTATATGCTTGTTTTTCTTAACAATATAGTTCTCCTCTTGCAGCATTAATGCTGAAAAGGAGTCACGGTTCTTTGCAGTTGCTTTCATTCAGAAACAGATTTAAATTGAAAGTATATTTTTGGCAGAGGGCCCATTCCACTGTCACCTCTGCCTCAGCAACACTGGGGGGGTGTGGGACATTTGACCGCACAGATACACTAAACACCAGGGAAACTCTCACAACTGTGAATGTTTACTGTCCCGGGACATTCCAATTACATTGAAGCTCAAAAGTGTTGGTCTTGTCACGGTTCCAGTTGCCCACCCATCAATGTCAAACCCAAACTGTGGCGGTGACTCTGACACTCAAATCCCAAACTCGGGTCCAATCTTCTTGGCTCTGTCACAATGGGAATTTTTCACAGAGCTAACACTACTTCCCAGCAACTTAAAATCCAGCCTGATTGTGCCTCTGCTCTGAGAGAGACATCCTCAATCTCACTCCCCTGCACTTCTCCCATAGCCCTCAAAATGCCCCCTCCCCCTTCAACCACAGTGGCACAGTGGTTAGCGCTACTATCTCACAGCGCCAGGGAGCCAGGTTCAATTCCAACCTTGGGTCTGTGTGGATTTTGCACGTTCTCCCCCGGTGTGTGAGCTTCCTCCAGATACTCTGGTTTCCAATGATGTGCAGGTTAGGTGAATTAGCTATGGACAATTTTTCTGACAGAAATATTTTGGTTGGAGTGATAAATGGGGTAAATATGCGGCGTTATGCCAATTGAGCCTAGGTGGGGTGCTGTGTTGGAGAGTTGGCACAAACTCGATGGGCCAAATGGCCTCCTTCTGCACTTCTCCTGCTTCCATTCTAAACACGTCAAAGTAGCCATCCCCTACGGACAAGTTCTCCATATACACAGGATCTGCTCAGATAAGGAGGATCGCACAGACACCTCCGGATGCTGAAAGACTCCTTTGTAAGAACAGGATACAGCACTCGACTCATCGATAGACAGTTCTGACACACCACAGTGAAAAACACACCAAGCTCCTCTGAAGACAAACACGGGACACAGTGGACAGAGTACCCTTCGTCGTCCAGTACTTCCCCAGAGCGGAGAAGATGCGACATTTTCTCGGGAGCCTTCAACATGTCATTGATGAAGACTAACATCTCACCAAGGCCATCCCACTTGTTGCCTTCAAAAAACCGCACAACCTCAGACCACTGCCCACAGCAAACTACCCAGCCTTCAGGAGAACAGTGACCACCACACAACCCTGCCACAGCAACCTCTGCAAGACATGCCAGATCACCCATGCAGATACCATCATCTCACGTGAGACCACCACCCACCAGGTAAAGGGCCACGTATTCTTGCAACTCGGCCAATGTTGCCAACCTGATAAGCTGCAGGAAAGGATGTCCCAAGGCATGGTACATTGCGGAGATCATGCAGATGCTACAGCAACGGATGAATGAACACCGCTCGACAATCACCAGGCAAGAGTATTCTCTTCTTGTTGGCGAACACTTCAGCGATCACGGGCATTTGGTCTCTAATCTTTGGGTAAGCATTCTCCAAGGTGGCCTTCACAATACACAACTGCGCAGAGTCACTGAGCAAGCTAGTCAAGTTCTATACATGAGGACGGCCTCAACCAGGATCTTGGGTTCATGTCACACTATCTGTAACCGCCATGATTTGCTTGGGCTTGCAACATCTCACAAACTATTCTGGCTGGAGACAATACACATCTCTTTAACCTGTGCTTAAAATGCTCTCTCCACTCAAATAATATGTACCTTTAAGACTTGATTACCTGTAAAGACTCGCATTCCAACCATTACTTTGTAAATTGAGTTTGTATTTTTATATACCCTGTTGGTGAACAGATGAAGGAGCAGCGCTCCAAAAGCTTAGTGGCTTTTGCTACCAAATAAACCTGTTGGACTTTAACCTGATGTTCTGAGACTTCTTACTCCTTCTGTACTGCAGGGATTCTATTCTATGAACCACTTATCCATTTCCTTTTAAAAAGTAGTACCAAATCTGCTTTCATTACCCTTTTGGGCAAAACATTCCACATCACAACAGACTGTGTAAAAAAGAAATCTCCCCATCATCAACAAAAGGAAGGAAGGAAGAAAGGATGTGCTGGACTTGGAGACTGATCTCAGGGACGATAAAGACTCTGGGTCGACATTTGATGGAAGTTATAAGGAAGAGAGGGATCTCATGGAAATTTACAAAACGGACGTGGTGTTTCCATGAGTCAAAGAGACTAGGATCCGAGGGCACAGCCTCAGGGTAAAGGGATTACCTTTAAGAAATGAAATGAGGAGGGTGGTGAATCTGTGAAATTCATTGGCTCAGAGGACTGTGGAGGCCAGGTCATTGAGTGTCTTTAAAACAGAGATAGATATGTTCTTGATTGGTAAGGGGATCAGGGGTTAAAGGTGGAAGAATGGGGTTGAGAAATGTATCAGCCATGATTGAATGGCAGAGCAGACTCGATGGGCTGAATGGCCTAATTCTGCTCTTATATCATATGGACTGATTCATTCAAACTTGTAGCTCTGAAACAGTCGCTTGGCATGGTATTAAAAGGGGTTGACTTTCCGTTTGGAAATTTTCAGGATACCGGATTGCTTCACATCTCAGGGAGGAATATTTCTTAAGATCTTACATCTTCTCTGCACCTCTATAAAGCCTTGACATCCTTCCTAAACCCAAAATATACCATATTCCTGCCTAACCAGTGATTATAACAGCTTTAGCATAACTTCCTTGTTTTTGTACTCTATGCCTCTATTTATAGTTTGCGTACACACACAGACACACCCATGTATGCTCACACATGCTTCCATACTCCTGCATACATACACAAACACACAATCACTCCCCATGCACCCACCCACACACACATGTGCACACACACACATACACCTGCACGCACCCACCCATATCACAGAATCATAGAATCCTTAGCGTGCAGGTAGAGGTCATTTGGCCCATCGAATTTGCACCGATTTTCAACAAGAGTATCTTACCTAGGCCCCATCCTTATAATCCCACACATTTACCCCACTAATTCCCCCTAACTCTGCACATTTTGATGCGCTAAGGAACAATTTAGCATGGCCAATCCACCTAACCCACACATCTCTGGACTGTGGGAGGAATCTGGAAACCCACCCAGACACAGGGAGAATGCACAAACTCCACACAGACAGTGACTCAAGGCCGAAATTGAACCTAGGTCCTTACGCTGTGAGACAATAGTGCTAACCACTATGCCGCTCTTTGTTGGTATTTTAGGTGCATATGTACATACATGCACACACGCGCACACACAAACTTGTTTACATTGCCTCTCTTCATCCTTTCTTGCAGAGTTTTTTTTAATTCATTCACAGGATGTGGGCATCTGTGGCTGGACCAGCATTTATTGCCCATGCCTGAGGGCATTCAAAAGTAAACCATATTGCTGTGGGTCTGGAATCACACGTAGGCCAGGGAAAACATGACAGATTTCCTTCCCAAAAGAAGAGGGGATGGCCTCGTGGTATTATCGCTAGACAATTAATCCAGAAACTCAGCTAATGCTCTGGGGACCTGGGTTCGAATCCCCACAATGACAGCTGGTAGAATTTGAATTCAATAAAAAATATGTCTGAAATTAAGAATCTACTGATGACCATGAAACCATTGTCGATTGTTGGGAAAACCCATCTGGTTCACTAATGCCCTCTCTAATCAACATGTGACTCCAGAGCCACATCAATATGGTTGACTCACAACTGCCATCCAAGGGCAATTAGGGATGGGCAATAAAAATGCTGGTCAGCCAGCAAACTCATGTCCCACCAGTGAATAAAAAATTAGTGAACCAGATGGGTTTTTACAACATTGTTAACCTTTTAATTTCACCATCCACCATGGTGGGATTCGAACTTGGGTCCCCAGAGTATTACCCTAGGTTTCTGGATTACTAGTTCAGTGACAATACCACTAGGCTACCTCCTCCTGCATCACTTCACACATATAAAAAGAAACTGCAAATATTTGGAAGATTGAAATTAATTCATTGATCTGTCAATTAGCAAAGTGATCTTCCTGTAATTTTTTTCACTCTAAGTCTCTTTACAATAGATGGAAGCAGAGTTTTCATCCTTTGTTAAAAGGGGGAAATTCTGTCGACAAACTCAGTCAATAGAAGATAAAAATAGCTTTATTTTTAACAAGGCCCCTTTGTCCCTGTGTTCAGGGAGTGGCTATCACAAATAAAAGCTTACTAAAACCCTTTCATCCACAAACCGTAGAGATTAGCAGATCATGAAAAACACATGGTAAAATGAGCACTTTAATCCCTGTGGACTGACTCAGTAACTCACCTCTTCTCTCAGCCCAGTTCTGTAGGCAGCAGACTCACTTGTAAGAAGGTCCTGAGATTTCTCTGGAGCAGAGGAGATACAGGGGCGCCCTGATCGAGGTGGACAAGATTATGAGGGACGTAGACAGAGTGGTTAGGGAGCCACTGTTCTCTTCAGTTGATGGGTCAGTCACGAGGGGACATCGGCTCAAGGTGAGGGGCAGGAATTCGGCAGGGGGTTGTGAAGAGAAACTTTTTTAGTTACAGGATGGTGATGGTCTGGAATGCGCTGCCTGGAAGAGTGATGGAGACGGGGTGCCTCACATCCTTGAAAAAGTATCAGGGTAGGCACATCACATCATTCAGGGCTATAGGCCAAGTGCTGGTAAATGAGATTAGGTTCGAATCCAGGGGTTTCTAATGTGTCGGTAAATATTTGATGGGCTGAAGGGCCTCTTCTGCACTGTATGATTCTACGAGTTCAAATCTCACTTGAGATGCAAAAGTACAAAAACATCTGGAATTAAGAATCTACTGATGATCATGAAACCATTGTCGATTGTTGGGAAAAAGCTTTTAGGGAAGGAAATCTGCCGTCCTTACCCTGTCTGGCCTACATGTGACTCAAGAGCCACAGCAATGTGCTTGAGTCTCAAGTGCCCTCCAAGGGAAACTCGGGATGGACGATAAATGCTGACCAACCAGTGGCACCCATCTCCCACGACTGAATATAAAAAAATAGGCTAATACCTGACACCCGCACGCGAGGGAGTGCTGCACTGTCAAAGGTGCTTCCAATTCCCCAACAACCCTCCCCAAATGGATGAAAAATATCACATATTTCATAGAGGTGGAGGGACCAGTGTCCTGGTCAATTTATCCTAACACTGGACATCACAAATCAATGGTTACCTGGTCATCATCACATTTCAGTTTACGGGATCTTGCTGTGCAGACTGAGATTGCTGTATTTTTGACCTTATAACACTGACTATACTTCAAAAGTACTTCATTGGTGGTAAAGCGTTTTGTGACATGCTGAGGTTCCACATCAAGGTGCTATATAAATGCAAGTCTTTCTTTTCTAAATACATATATAAACAACAAAGATATTTTTGCCCTGAATGTAACAGCATTGCAAAGTGGTATTTCAAACCGGGTTGAAAAATAGGCATTCCGTAGAGGTTTCTACAACATTCTCCCCGTATCTGCGTGGGTTTCCTCCGGGTGCTCCGGTTTCCTCCCACAGTCTGAAAGATGTGCTGGGTTAGGGTGCATTGGCCATGACAAATTCTCCCTCAGTGTACCTGAACACGCACTGGAGTGTGACAACTAGGGGATTTTCTCAGTAATTCCACTGCAGTGTTAATGTAAGCCTACTTATCATACTAATAAATAAACTTAAAACTTTATTTACAGCAAGTGTCCTGTGATGCTGTTTAGGTTCCACATGAGCCTCCTCTCTATCTCCATGATCTCCCATCTATCAACATATTCTTCTATTCCTTTCTTCTTTGTATGTTTACCTACCTTTCCCATCAGACGTTGCTATACAATTTAACTCAGCCACTTCCTGGAATCATAGAGTTCTGCAGTAGAGAAGGAGGCCATTCAGCCCATCGAGTCTCCACCAACCACAACCCACCCAGATTCTATCCCCATAACCCATACATTTACCCTAGCTAAATCCCAAGACACTAAGAGGCAATTTAAAATGGCCAATCCACCCAACCCACACGTCTTTGGACTGCGGGAAGAAACTGGAGCACCCAGAGGAAACCCATGCAGACATGGGGAGAATGTGTAAATGGAATTGAACCCGAGTCCCTGGCACCGTGAGGCAGCAATGCTAACCACTGTGTTGCCCTGCGGTAGCGAGTTCCACATTCTCACCATTATTTAGGTAAAGAAGTTTCTCCCACATTCCTTACAGAATTATAACTCACTGTTTGAGAAACAATTTCACCTCATCTCCCACCATTGGTTCTTTTTGCTCAATTACCTTAAACTTGTGACCTCTGGTTAATAATACTTGTGACACCAGAAATAGTTTCCCCTCAATGACACTATCAAAATCCCATCCACATTGGAGTAAAGGGTGTGTTCCTGAGTACATATTTTTCAGCAGAAGGTGGGCCTTGGTTTGTACACAAGTAACGTTCTCAAGGGATTGAAATCCAAGCCTCTTTTTTAAAAATTGGGTGGCATGTCGACACAGTGGTTCATACTGCTGCTTCACAGCGCCAGGGACCTGGGTTTAATTCCCTGGTCACTGTTTGTGTGGAGTTTGCACATTCTCCCCGTGTCTGTGTGGGTTTCCTCCAGGTGCTCCAGTTTCCTCCCACAGTCCAAAGACGTGCAGGTTAGATTGACTGGCCATGCTAAAATTGTTCATTAGTCTCCTGCGATGCATAGGTTAGAGAGATTAGTGGGATATAGGGATAGAGCCTGGGTGGGATTGTGGTCAGTGCAGACTCGATGGGCCGAATGGCCTCTTTCTGTACTGTAGGGTTTCTATGATACTATAAGTTGGGACATCTTGTTGAAATTGTACAAGACACTGGTAAGGCCATATGTGGAACATGTGTGCAGTTCTGGTCACTCTATTATAGAAAGGATATTATTAAACTAGAAAGAATGCAGAAAAGATTTACTTGGATGTTATCAAGGCTTGATGGTTTAAGTTATAAGGAGAAGCTGGACAGACTGGGACTTTTTTTTCCTGGAGCATAGGAGGCTGAAGGGTGATCTTATAGAAGTCTATAAAATAATGAGGGGCAGAGATCAGCTAGATAGTCAACCTCTTTTCTCAAAGGTAGGGAACTCTAATTTGGAGGGCATAGGTTTAAGGTGAGAGGGAAGAGATACAAAAGAGTCCAGAGGGGCAATTTTTTCACACAAAAAGTGAGTGCTTGGAACAAGCTGCCAGAGGCAGTAGTAGAGTATAATTTTATCTTTTAAAAAGCATTTATACATGAGGACAATGGGTATAGAAGGATATGGGCCAAACACAGGCAATTAGGGCTAGTTTAGTGGTTAAAAAAAAGGGCGGCATGGACATGTTGGGTCAAATGGCCTGTTTCCATGTTGTAAATGTCTATGACAATTATAACCTCGAGTCAGGGGTCAGAGGGAGAATGGTGTGGCCGTGAAGATTAAATCCAACTTCTCCTTGTAACTTAAACCATCCAGTCTTGGTAACATCCTAGTGAATCTTTTCTGCACTCTTTCTAATTTAATTATATCCTTTCTATAATAGGGTGACCAGAATTGTACACATGTTCCACATATGGCCTTATCAACGTCTTGTACAATTTCAACAAGACACGTGTGAATAAAACATCGGCATCAGTATCCCTGTCAACAAAGTATCTCAAAGCTGTCAGCCCCATCACTTCCAAACTATTCATCTGGAAGTTCACATTCTTGAACCCACTTACCCTGCTGATCCATTTACTTATCCCTCTGTTGTATCTTTGAAATGTTTTTGCCCTTAGGTTTATTGCCGGCCACAGATAAGGGAGTCCTCGCATTAACAAGCATTAATATCGTTTCAAAGCAGCTTCCATTTCTCTATCAGCTGAGAGCTGGTCCATCCATATTGGCTCTGGAGTGAACTGAGAGCAAGAAGCCTCTACAGAGTGTTACACAGGTATCAGCTTCAACCCATACCTTGCAGCTTAGAGGGGATCGAGTTTACTGTGTAAATACAGCCTGTGTTTTGGGGGAAATACTGACAAGTCAAAAGGCTCGTTTCTTGAAGTAAAGTTTAAAGTTTATTATTACAAGTCGGCTTACATTAACACTGCAATGAAAGTCCCCAAATCGCTACACTCCAGCACCTATTTGGGTACACTAAGGGAGAATTTATCATGGCCAATCCACCTAATGAGCATGTCTTTGGAGGAAACCCGTGCAGACACGGGGAGAATGTGCAGACTCCACGCAGATAGTGACCCAAGCCGGGAATCGAACACAGCTCCCTGGCGTTGTGAGGCAGCAGTGCTAACCACTATGCCACCGTGTCGTCCTTAATACAGGAAAGTAACACATGCAGCATCAGAACACGTATGACTTTGAGGGGCAACTCTTTTAAGATGCTTTATGTTTAACACTGGGTTCAGTTCTTGACAAGTACAGGAGTGACGTGAGCACGTTACTCAATACAGTGCCCAGGAACCAGAATTAACCATCAAGAGACAAAAATTCCCTGCTCACAAAGCCACTTTAAACACCATTAATGAAATAACTGGATCAAAAAGATATCTGATGCACTCATGCTCCTAAATTGAAGAGATTTTCCTCAGCTGGTCTGAACGTGACTCCAGATCCAGTGTCATTGTCTCTTAAGCAGCCTCTGAAACAGCCCAGCCAGGCACTCAGTTACAGTCGAAAGGTCGGCTCACTGCGAGCTGAAGGATAATTCGAGATTGAGAACCACACACTGAAGTTGGTGATAGTAAATCATCTATAGCTGAGCTGTGGGGTAGTTTGTGGCGTATGTGGTACTGATGGATCAAGAACTTAATCCAGAGGTCAGGAAGAGGCCATTTGGACCATAAACCTGGTCCAGAATTGAGTGAGATTTGTGACCCAACTCCTTTACCCTGCGACTCTTCCTAACAAAAATCTATCAATTGCAAAAGTGACATTTACACTTCATGTGGGGTCAAAATCCGTCCATATTATTGAAACCAGGCTCCTTTGAACTTTTTTTTTATGTTAGGTAAGTAGGCTTACATTAACACCACAATGAAGTAACTGTGAAAACCCCCTTCTTGCCACACTCTGTTAGATTTCACGGAGGGAGAATTTAACATGGGCCAATGCACCCTAACCAGCACATCTTTCAGATGTGGGCAGAAACCCGTACGGACATGGGAAGAATGTGCAGACTCCACACAGACAGTGACCAAGCCGGGAATTGAACCCGGGTGCCTGGTGCTGAGGGGCAGCAGTGCTAACCACTGTGCCACGGTGAGATTTTTTTGAGGGGTGACTTTTTGATGTTTGGAGACTCCTGGCAGGATTACACATCACTTGGGCGAGATTGTAAAATCCCACCCCTCGTAATAGAGATTTCCATCCAGGGCGGACGAGGTGGGAGAGTGTCAAAGTATGCAGATTAAAGAAAATTACAGCACAGGAACAGGCCCTCCTGCCCTCCAAGCCTGCACCGACCATACTATCTGACTGAACTAAAACTCCCTACCCTTCTAAGGGCCGTGTCCCTCCATTTCCATCCTATTTCGGCCACCTTCTTTTCATTGTCACTCACCCCTTAGACAATGCAGCAATATAACAACATCACTTTCAACATTTTTCCACTGGATCTTTCTCTGTGTTCCCTGCCTTAGACAGGCAAAATAGCAGAAAAACCACAACAGGAAGACTCTGTAATGTATTGCAGCTTCATCCAATCCTTTGCCAGGGATTAACGTATCAATGCTATAATACATTGAATCAGGCCATCCAGCCCTTCATGCCTGCTCCTGCCATCTGAGAAGATCATTGGGGGTAATGACTGTGGTCCCAACATCACATTCCTGTCTGCCCCCTTCCCCAAACCCCCAACAACTCCCTTGTCGATCAAGAACCCAGCCTCAAACACACTTAGTGAGACCAAGACAAACATCCCTCTGACAGGAAGCTCACCAAGTTAGACACAGTTACAATAAAAGGCAGCGAAAGCCTCTCCTGAACACTCTGAGCGAACAACATCAGGATATAATATATATGGGGGAGTCAATTTAGAACAGAGTTGAAGAGGAACTTCTTCTCCAAGAGAGTAGTGAATCTTTGGAATTCTCTGCCCAATGAAGCAGTAGAAGCCATCTCATTAAATGTATTTAAATCACAGATAGATTTTTAACCAATAAGGGAATTAAGGATTATGGGGAACAGATGGAAAAGTGGAACTAAACCCACTATCAGATCAGCCATGATCTTATTGAATGGCGGAGCAGGCTGGAGGGGCTGGATGGCCAACTCCTGCTCCTATTTCTTATGTTCTCAAAAAAAATTCAGCCATCCTCAGCCCTCGGAACTGCAAAAGACAGCTGGCTCCCACAGTCAAACGGACAGCAGTTTTATCTTTTTGACATATGTGCTCACTCAAAGTCAGACGGCCTAACTATACAAGTTTCTATTGTAAGACCAACAATTCTACAATGAAAAGAGAAATCCTGGCAGGATGTCATGGCTCCTTGATGTGAAGGAAAGATGCAGGACTTTGTCCTTGAATCTCTTCCAGCTGCTCCAACTCCCAGGTGAAACTCCAACGTTTCTGGGACACTTGTAAACATAAAACTTGTACAATTTCCTCTCATCCACTTTCAAAAACAGCCGCTTATCTGGCCAAGGGAAATTACTTCAGCAGCAGTGTGCCGAGCATTTGTCACAGTCAGACACCAGATTGTACAAGAAGACCTGCATTTGTGTAGCACCTTTATATTGCCGGATTTGCATGGGAAGAGGCTAAAGGTTTTTTGCCTTCGTTGTAATTACATTAAATTTGGCACAGGGAGGGGGTGGGGGGGGGAATAGAATTCTCTTTCCAAAGATCAGTGGAGTCTGGATTATTGAATATGTTCAAAACTGTAGAGATTTTACAAGGAAATCGAGGGTTCCATGGGTGATTGGGAAGCAGGCAGGAAAGTGGATTCGAGGCCACAATTAGATGGAGCAGGCTCAAGGGGCCGAATGGCCTGTTCCTGCTCCTATTGCTTATGTTTCTAATGAGCACAATGGCACAGTGGGTTAGCACTGATGCCTCACAGCGCCAGGGACCCAGATTCAATGTCCGGTTTGGGTCATTGTGCAGACTCCATGCAGACATTCTCCCCATGTCTGCGTGGGTTTCCTCCCACACTCTAAAAATGTGTGGATCAAGTGGATTGACCGTGCAAAACTGCGCTGTAGTCAGAGGGACTGGCAGATAAATGTATGGGGTTAAGGCCTTTGGTCGGTGCAGACTTGATGAGCTGAATGGTCTTCTTCTACACTGTAGGAATTCTATTACAACTATGATTGGACTTTAAGGTGAGGAAATAAGGCTTCTCATTTATCAAACACCCCAAAGATTCCACTACCAGTGAGTTATACCTGAATTGTAATGACTGTTTGATATACAACCTGTTCTCATCAAATAATTTCAAAGTGCCATCACTGTTTCAATGCAGAAAGTGCAGCAACCAATTTGCACACAGCAAGCTCCCACTCAACAGCATATTATGATTATTACCAGATCATCTGTGTTTGTGATGATGATTAAGGGGTGAAAATTGACCAAAATCTTGGGGATAATTCCACTATTCTTCTTCACAATAGTGCCACAGAACACTTTACGTTCACAAGCAGGTCAAACAGAGCCTCAGTTTAACATCCCATCCGAAAGACAGCACCTCCGACAGTGCAGCACTCTCAAGGTGTTGCATGGGAATATCAGCTGAGCTCAGGGGAACTTGAGCCCATAATCTCTTGAGTCTGAAGCAAGACAGGGTCCAGCCACTGAGCAAGGATGAGATGGCTACTTTTATCTTGTAATGTTGGCCAACGCAACCAGTGATCGCAGTCCCAGTGAGAACTCGCCTGCTCTTTAAAACAGTGTCATGAGATGGTGCATGGGAGGTTGCAAGTCCTTAACTGACTGCTCTGTTAAAATAACCTTCTCGCCACAGAGGCAATATATACGACTGAACGACAGCAGAGACTCACACAAGTAGGTGCCTTTGACAGCAGTTAAGCTTTCACCAGTAAACATTTATAAAAAGAGGGTTTAGCACATTAAGCACACATGGCCTCCTCCATATGGCTTTTCTTTTACAAGCCCAAGTAAAAGTATGTCAACATCTGTGGATTAAAAAGCCAGCAATGTTTCCTCGTGACCTCTCCCCTGACTGTGTCATAAAAATACCTCCTGATTCAAGGGGAACAAGTCGCAGAAGTAACCCTGTTCTTCAAATTGGGTCTTGTTATTTTCCTCCAAATATCTTTCTAGACCGAAATACTCCCAGCTGACCTTCAACCTTCTGTGAACCTGAGGCTGTCCAAAAGTCTTCTTCCCTTCTCATCGTTTGCATCAAGTTTTGTCCATTCGTCACCTCTGCGCTCACTGACCCACACACGGTTAAGTCAGACCTAGATTTTTAAATTTTCATCCAAATCCCCCCCTAACTCTGTAACTCTTCCCAGGCAGCACGGTGGCACAGTGGTTAGCACTGCTGCCTTACAGTGCCAAGTTCGATTCCCGGCTGGGGTCACTGTCTGCTTGGAGTCTACACGTTCTCCCCGTGTCTGCGTGGGTTTCCTTCGGGTGGTCTGGTTTCCTCCCACAGCCCGAAAGATGTGCAGGTTAGATGGATTAGCCATCCTGAATTACCCCTTAAGGCAAGTTGAGATTAGGTGGATTAGGTACGGTAAACGTGCAGGTTACGGTCATTGGATAGGGTGTGGGCCTGAGGGTGATGCTCTTTGCGAGATTTGATGCATGCACAATGGGCTGAATGGCCTCCTTCTACACTGCAGGGATTGTGTGGTAAGATAGTATTGTTCAGTTCATACACAGACTGCAATTCAGTATTGAGTTACATAGCATTCCGGTTGTTGTGAATGACATTTGCTTGAACATATAGTTCCGAAATCATCTTGGAAACTTTGAATACAATTCATTATTTAATAATGTTTACTTTAATTTAGTGTTTGGTTGAAGTGAGGAAGTTGCCTTTTTTACAATCAGGTCACAGCAGCTCCTAAACAAAGTCACATCTGGAGGCCATTCAGCCCATCAGGCATGTTCTGTCCTTCAATCAGATTATGCTGATCTGTATCTTAACTCCATTTACTTCCCTTGGTTCTGTAACCCTTAATACCTTGACTGAACAACAGACTATCAGTCTCAGTTTGGATATGTTCAATTGACCTCCAGTCTCGAGTAGGGTTGGGGAGAGGAAGATAGTTCCAGATTTCACTCCCCTGTGTCACTAAGCGCCTCCTGACATCATCCCTGAACAGCCTGGTTCCAATTTTAAGGTTCTGTTCCCCATGTTCTGGAATTTGTGGGACACGGGTGTCGCTGTTTGGCCAGTATTTATTGCACGTCCCTAGCTGCTCTTGAAGGGCAGTTGAGAGTTAACCACATTGCTGTGGCTCTGGAGTCACACGTAGGCCAGACCAGCTAAGAATGGCAGATTTCCTTCTCTGAAGAACATTAGTGGGTTTTTTCCAATAATCAACCAATAGTTTCATGGTCATCAGTAGATTCTTAATTCCAGATTTTTTTTATTGAATTCAAATTCCACCATCTGCCATGGTGGGATTCGAACCTGGGTCCCCAGAACATTTTGCTGAGTTTTTGGATTAATAAGCTAGCGATAAAAGCACTGGGCCAGTGCCTTCCCCATCAAAGGGGACAGTTTCTCTCTACCAAGACAATAAAATCCTTTAATCATCCGAAACACCACAATTAGGTCACTCCTTCATTTTCTATAGTTAAGTGAGTATGAGGCTAGTCTATGTAACTGTGTCCTCACACACACTTTAATCTTGTTAGCAACGGAACCATTTTGACAAAGTACAAGAATGAGATAGAGAATCTGGTGAACTGGTCCAGTAACAATAATCTCTCCCTCAATGTCAACAAAACGAAGGAGATTGTCATCGACTTCAGGAAGTGTAAAGGAGAACACGCCCCTGTCTACATCAATGGGGACGAAGTAGAAAGGGTTGAGAGTTTCAAGATTTTAGGTGTCGAGATCACCTGATGCCGCCATGCTGAGACTATGATTAAGAAAGCCCACCAATGCCTCTATTTTCTCAGAAGACTAAGGAAATTTAGCAAGTCAGTTATGACCCTCACCAACTTTTACAGATGCATCATAGAAAGCATTCTTCCTGGTTTATCACAGCTTCGTATGCCTCCTGCTTTGCCCAAGACCGCTAAAAACTACAGAAGGTTGTGAATGTAGCCCAATCCATCAAGCAAACCAGCCTCCCATCCATTGACTCTGTCTACACTTCCCACTGCCTCAGAAAAGCAGCCAGCATAATTAAGGATCCTGCACCCCGGACATTCTCCCTTCCACCTTCTTCCTTCAGGAAAAAGATATAAAAGTCTCAGGGCCGTACCAACCGACTCAAGAACAGCTTCTTCCCTGCTGCTGTCAGACTTTTGAATGGACTTACCTCCCATTAAGTTGATCTTTCTCTACATCCTAGCTATGACTGCAACACTACATTCTGCACTCTCTCATTTCCTTCTCTATGAACAGTATGTTTTGTCTGTATACTGTGCAAGAAACAATACTTTTCACTGTATCTCGATACACATGACAATAATAAATCAAATCCTTCCTCAGTTGCAATGTCTAGAAATGAACTCAGTAACCTATTGCAACAAAAATGAAAAAGCACAAGGAATATTATCAGTCTAAAATTGGAGTTTATAATTACCTGGAAATCATCATTGGGGAAAAGCAGCATGTCCCGTAAAGGATCACTGATGATTTGTGCTTTCTTCTGTAATAAGACATTCTCGTAGTCTATTGGTTCAATATCCTTTGGTTTAGCCTGGAAAGAAATCACACAAAACAAAATGTTCAGATCCAAAAGGTTTTACTGTTCTCACATTGCCAGAGTGATGGGTTCTTAGCATTCAAACAACTCGCGTTGGTCAACATTATAATTCTTCACAGTGGAATAGCAACACAGTAAACGTCCCTTGTCACACAGTCAGTAACAGTGAGCCAGTCCAGATTACCACTCAAAACAGAGCAGCTGTATATTCCTTCAAAGATGTAGAGATGCCGGCATTGGATTGGGGTAGTAAGAACTCAGTAAGAATTTAGCAACACCAATTTTAAATCCAACCGATTTATTTCATAGTAAATTTGCGAGCTTTCGACAGTCTGTGTCTTTGTCAGGCAATTGCAGTGTTCTGGTCTGCAATAGCACACATATCAACACAGACAGTCACAGATTGCTGATTAGAATGCGAATCCTTACATCTAACCTGCTATTCAAGTGTTAAAGTGGCTAACAATGTGTGTGAAGGGAATCCTGAGCATTGGTTAGAGAATTGTGTATTTTCTCCAGACAGCACAATAAGTGAGGTTTTTTGCTAACCCAGCCAAGTTACGGGGGTTACAGATAGTGTCATGAAGCCAAGATCCCTCATGTGTGCGGAACTTGGCTATCAGTCTCTGCTCAGCGACTCTGCGCTGAGCAGAGTCACGGGTTCACAGGTTCGAACAAGACTTCTTCACCACACGAGATCTTCAACCAAGGTTATATACTAGATACATTGATGACATCTTTTTCCTTTGGACTCATGGTGAACAAGCATTGAAACAACTGTATGATGATATCAACAAGTTCCATCCCACCATCAGACTCACCATGGACTATTCTCCAGAATCAGTTGCATTCTTGGACACACGCATCTCTATCAAGGACGGTCACCTCAGCACCTCACTGTACCGCAAACCGACAGACAACCTCACAATGCTCCACTTCTCCAGCTTCCACCCTAGACACGTTAAAGAAGCCATTCCCTATGGACAAGCCCTCCGTAAACACAGAATTTGCTCAGATGAGGAGGATCGTGACAGACACCTCCAGACGCTGAAGGATGCCCTCGTGAGAACAGGATATGGCGCTCGACTCATCGATTGACAGTTCCGACATGCCACAACGATAAACCGCACTGACCTCCTCAGAAGACGAACATGGGACACGGTGGACAGAGTACCCTTTGTTGTCCAGTACTTCCCCGGAGCGGAGAATCTACGACATCTTCTCCGGAGTCTTCAACATATCATTGATGACGATGAACATCTCGCTAGGGCCATCCCCACCCCCCACTTCTTGCTTTCAGACAACCGCACAACCTCAAACAGATCATTGTTCGCAGCAAACTACCCAACCTTCAGGAGAACGGTGACCACAATACCACACAACCCTGCCACAGCAACCTCTGCCAGACATGCCAGATCATAGACATGGACGACATCATCAAACGTGAGGATACCATTCACCAGGTACACGGTACATACTCTTGCAACTCAGCCAATGTTGTCTACCTAATACGTTGCAAGAAAGGATGTCCCGAAGCATGGTACATTGGGGAGACCATGCAAACACTACGACAGCGGATGAATGAGCATCGCTCAACAATCACCAGGCAAAACAGTTCCCTTCCTGTGGGTGAACACTTCAGCAGTCATGGGCATTCGGCCTCCGACCTACGGGTAAATGTTCTTCAAGGGGGCTTTCGTGATACACGACAGCGCAGAGTCGCTGAGCAGAGACTGATAGCCAAGCTCCGCACACATGAGGACGGTCTTAACAGGGATCTTGGCTTCATGACACACTATCTGTAACCCCCGTAACTTGCCTGGGTTAGCAAAAAACATCACTTACTGTGCTGTCTGGAGAAAATACACAATTCTCTAACCAATGCTCAGGATTCCCTTCACACACATTGTTAGCCATTTTAACACTTAAATAGCAGGTTAGATGTAAGGATTCACATTCTAATCAGCAATCTGTGACTATCTGTGTTGATATGTGTGCTATTGCAGACCAGAACATTGCAATTGCCTGACAAAGACACAGTGTCGAAAGCTCGCAAATTTACTATCAAATAAATTGGTTGGATTTAAAATTGGTGTTGCTAAATTCTTACTGAGTTCTTATTCCTTCAAAGGCCACAGCCTAGTTCACTGACACAGACACCAAAACTGTTCACAATACTCCAGGTACCGTCTCACTGAAAGCCTGTGCAGCAAGATAGCCTCATTCCTGTACTCAAATCCCCTTCTGATGAAGATCAACATACCATTTTCCTTCTTAATTGCTTGCTGTGCCTCTGTGTGCTAGCTGGGAGTGACTCATGAACAAGGATACCGCTTTGGACATCAACACTTCCCAATCTCTCATCATTGAAGAAATACTTTGCCTTTATCAAAGTGAGTAACATCACATTTGCTCACATTATATTTCATCTATTATGTTCTTGGCAAATGAGAAGTTCCGGCACAGATAGAAACATGAAAAGATTATTTTGGCCAACCTCTAAATAGAACACACTTGATGATTGTAAAGCCCAAATTACACAGTGAGCTGCAAAAGGCGCCCACACCCACACAGGCACTAGGACACATCACACACATCGATGTGTGCACGTGCATACACACGCACAGCCACACATGAGTATACAGACACGGTAGCACAGTGGTTAGCATCGCTGCTTCACAGCTCCAGGGACCTGGGTTCAATTCTTGGCTTGGGTCACTGCCTATGTGGAGCTTGCACGTTCTCCTCGTGTCTGCGAATTATTGAATTCAAATAACAAAGTCTATTGATAACCATTGATGTAAAAACCCATTAGGGAATGAAATCAGCCAACCTTACTCTGTGTCTCTGCACGTATACATGTGTGTCAGTGTGTGCATGTGCAAGTGCGTGTGTGCGCGTGTGATATGTCCTAGTGCCTGTGTGGGTGTGGACGCCTTTGTGCACATGGAAAGAATCATAGAATCCTACAGTACAGAAAGAGGCCATTCGGCCCAATGAGTCTGAATCGACACAATCCCACCCAGACCCTAACCCCCTATCCCTACATATTTAACCTCTAACCTACACATCTTAGGATACTAAGGACAATTCATTTAGCATGGGCAATCAACCTAATGCACATATCTTTGGACTGTGGAAGGAAACCGGAGGAAACCCACGCAGACACGAGGAGAATGTACAAACTCCACATAGACAGTTTCCTCCGGGTGCTCCGGTTTCCCCTCAGTCTGAAACATGTGCTAGTTATGTTGACTGGCCATGCTAAATTGCCCCTTAGTGTCATGGGATGTGTAAATTAGAAGGATTAGCAGGGTAACTATCAGGACGAAGGGGATAAAGCCTGGGTGGGATTATGTTGGTGCAGGCTTGATGGGCTGAATGGCCTTCTTCTGCACTGTAGGGATTTGGGGCAAGGTACAGTAACCAGTGCCCTTCCAGATAATTTATCAGTTCCCCATTAATACCCTCCAATCGAATCTCCCCTCCAGGGCCTGGTCAGCACAGCTGCAAAGATCAGAATGGCTAAACACTTGTTTACCAATAACAAGGCGGATACAGAACACTGTTAACTCCAAAACGTCAGATGGTAAGATCATCGTTGCGGACAATAGCTGGGTGTGGACCTGTTCATACTTGGCTGCACCATTTCCTACTCCCGCCTCGGGGATTTCCATCTACACAATGCAGCTGAGGTAATGTCAAGCTCCAGGCCAGAACTAATTGTAACCAGAATGACAAAAGTACAAAAGCAATTCAGGACTTCACACATTACAACACTTGAAACAAGTCATTCTGGTCGAGAGACCTGCTCTTTGTCACCCCTCACAAAACCATTCCAGTATGAATGGCCAGGAGATTCCCCCCGCAGTGATTCAAGTCTATGTTGCTCTCGTTCAGAACTCAGACAGACCGGGAACATTAACGCTTTCTCTACAGATGCTGCCAGACCTGCTGAGTTTTTCCAGCATTTCCTGTTTTTAATCTTCTGTGTTACACCAGTGCACAAAATTATGCGCTTGCATGCCTATTAATGTATGTACCTTTCATGAACAGAAAATCTGGGCAATTTTCCACCACAGTTTGTCAGGAATGTGGAGGAGGCAGAATTGCTCAGTCAGTCAGCTTTCTTTCAAATAGCAGCCTTCAGCAATGATGGATTTTTGCAGAGTGGGTTTCGGAGACTGGCTTCTGCAATTTCATTAGTGAGCCATCAATTGTGGAAAAAACATACTGATTCCCTCGTTTTTCACCAGCAGGAATTTTGCCTGGAATTGTAATCTCTGCTCAAAACTAAAACATTTACACAAATCATGGCCAATCAAAGGCAAGATTATCAATCAGTTTACAAATATAACTGCTCAAAGGCATCATTTTCGGCTTGTTAATGTCAAATAACACACACACACTCACATGCACGCACACAAATGCGCACTCTCGCGCGCGTACACACACACAGGTAGAACACAGAACATTACAGCGCAGTACAGCCTCTTCGGCCCTCGATGTTGCGCCGACCAGCGGAACCAATCTCATGACCCTCGAACCCAAACTATTCCAATATCATCCATATGTTTATCAAATGACCATTTGAATGCCCTTAAAGTTGGCGTGTCTATAACTGCTGCATTCCATGCCCTTACTACCCTTTGAGTAAAGAACCTACCTCCGACATCCATCCTATATTTATCATCCCTCGATTTAAAGCTATGTCCCCTCATGTTAGCCATCACTGTCCACTCTATTTAATCCTCAATTAGGCCACCTCTTAACCTTCTTCTCTCGAACGAAAACCTCAAGTCCCTGAGCCTTTCCTCATAAGACCTTCCCACCATGCCAGGCAATTCCTGGTAAACCTCCTCTGCACTCTTTCCAATGCTTCCACATCCTTTTTATAATGTGGCGACCAGAACTGTACACAATATTCCAAGTGCAGCCGCACCAGAGTTTTGTACAGCTGCAACATGATCTCACAGCTCCGAAATTCAATCGCTCTACCAATAAAAGCTAACGCATCGTACACCTTCTTAACAACTCTATCAACCTGTGTGCCCATTTTCAGCGTTCTATGCACGCGTACAGTGAGATCTCTCTGCTCGTCGACACTACTGAGTCCTTCCGTTAGCGCAGAACTCTGTAATCCTATTACTCCTTCCAAAGTGAACCACCTCACTCGCATGCACACTTGCAGATACACATAGCCACACGCACACTTGCGCAAGGCTTTTATCATTTAAAAGAACTTCCGCCGTACTGCCTGGAATTAAATACGAAACTGAAGAATATATTCAGAAAGATCATAAACATGATCCAATGAACTGCTTTTAATGGAGGAAAACTACAAGATATAAACTTACCTTTGTATAACACCTTTAACAACAGGAAAAACTTGCATTTTTTTATTATTTTATATTACTTGTTTCCTCCACTACAACAGTGAGGGTGCTTCAGCAGTATTTTACTGGTTGTAGAGTGCTTCAGGACATTGAGCGATTGTGAATGACATTACAGAAATAAATACAGGTCTGTTTCATTTGGTACTTTCAATGTAATAAAAGTTCTCAAAGTGACACATCGCAGCATTGTAAAAGAACATTCAACACCAAGCAGTGTAAGGGGATATTTGGGTGGGTAACTGAAAACGTGGTCAAAGAGGTCGGCTTTAAGGAGTGTTTTAAAAGAAAAGAGAGAGGGGGAGGGGTCCGTGATATCAGGTTCTGGAAGACAATCATTCACAGAGGAGCAATCACAGATTGAACAAGTGGCTGGAATAAGAGGAGCACAGAGATATCAGAGTGTTTTAGTTGAGTAAGACACCTCAAGGCATTTCACAGGAACGTTATCAAGTAAGACTGCAAACCAAGGAACACCAATATTATAACAGTGGCCAAAACTTTGGTCAAAATGGTAGGTTTTCAGATGCATCTTAAAGGAGGAGAGATTTAAGAAGGGAATCCCAGAGCTTTGGGTGAGACAATTGAAGATGCAGCCACCAGTGGCGGAGCAATGAACATCGGGGAAGCAACAGTGCACAGGATTCGAGAAACGTAGAGATCTCAAAGGGGTTATGGGGCCGGAGGTTACAGAGCTAGAGAGAGGTGAGGGCACTGAATGGTTTGAAAATAAGGATGAGGGTTTTAAAATCAATACATTCCTTGAATGGGAGCTAACACAAGTCAACGAGAACAGGGTAATGGGCAAATGCGACTTGATGTAAAATAGGAAACGGGCAACAAAGTTTTGGATGACCTCAAGTTGGCAGAGGGCAGAAGGAGGGGAACAAACCCGGACACACTCTCTTCCACCTTCTTCTGTCGGGGAAAAGATACAAAAGTCTGAGGTCACGCACCGACTGACTCAAGAACAGCTTCTTCCCTGCTGCCATCAGACTTTTGAATGGACCTACCTTGCATTAAGTTGATCTCTCTCTACACACTAGTTATGACTGTAACACTACATTCTGCACTGTCTCCTTTCCTTCTCTATGAATGGTATGCTTTGTCTGTAGCGCGCAAGAAACAATACTTTTCACTGTATCCCAGTACATGTGACAATAATAAATCAAATCAAATAGCAGCATGTTGAAATAGTTAAATCTAGAGGGGAAGGATAGCTGAGACTTACAGGAGGAGAGACAGTCAACATGATGAAGATAGAAGCAAGCGGTCTTGTTGAGAGGGAAAGTTTTGAAGCTGAACACATGTGAAGAGAGTGGGCTTTCTGATCTCCAGGATATATGGCCAGAAGCCCAATTTAGGTCAAAGTAGATACCTCAGCTGGGATCAAACCTGAGGATTCACTCTTCCCTTTTAAACAATGTGGATCATCTGAGATTGGAACTTGGATAAGCAGACTGACTAAGAGAGTTGAAGCAGACAGATAGAGTTAGTTGTGATCACAGCAAATGAGGAACCAGATTCCCGGCCTGCAGATTATTGCCAAGAGGCAGTCTGGAGATGAGGAAGAGGAGATGGGAGCGATGGATCCTTGAGTGATTCCCAAGGTTGGAAAGGGAAGCTATTGATAGAGATGCTTTGGCTGCTATCAGGTAGCTGTGAGTGGAACCAACTCAGACAGAGAGGAGGATACTGGAAGAGGAAATACCGCTGACCATTTGAGGTTACAGACCCAGAAACAGGTGGAGATCCAATCATCAAATTCATTTTAAATGGGCAAAATGATAGAGTGACAGGAAGTGACATAATGAAGTAATAATCTGCACTCATTTACCAATTTTCACAGCGTAGGATGTCCTGAGGAAATTCCAAGCCAATGAATTATATGGACATGTAGTCAGCGAGAGGTTAAGCAGATGAGCGACCGGGTACTTTGTACTGTCTGCTGGTAGATGCACAATACACCAAACTGTATAACATCCTGACCATAGCAAGACTGGGTGCAATGCAGTCTGGCACATTCCAAATCCCAGGACTACGTGATGAGGGACACATTAAAGCTTGGGGCAGCCGTCACAGAAATGCAATGCTAACATTACATTGAACTGAGGGGAGCAGAATCCCCTTGAGCTGAATAATTCACTGAATCATAGAATCCCTACGTTGCAGAAGGAGGCCATTCTGTCCATTGCGCCTGCACTGACAACAATCCCACCCAGGCCCTATCCCCCTAACCCGACATATTTACCCCCCTAATCCTCTAACCTACACATCCTGGGAAACTAAAAGGCAATTTAGCACGGCCAATGCACCTAACCAGCACACTTTTGGAGTATGGGAAGAAACCAGAGCACCCGGAGGAAAACCCATGCAGACATGGGGAGAATGTACAGACTCCACTGAAGAGTACACATAACTAGCATTTCTGCAATGTGCTACAAGCTGGGAATCGAACCCAGGTCCCTGGAGCTGTGAGGCTGCAGTGCGAACCACTGTGCCATCGTGCCAACCATGTACGCATGAATATAACATGTATCTTTGCACTATGTGTGAGGACCATTTTAAGATGTCTGTAACGTTTCCTTGACCATATTGAAGCATCTCAGAGGGTTACTTTGTGTTTGTTACTTGAACATTATCGTACTTTGCATAATGGTCATTTTAGAATGTTTGTAATATTCGTGCAGATATTTTATGAAGAAAGTATATTTTTTGCAAACCAAAAGATCTGGTGTAATGCCTGTTCTTGTCAGCTTGGATCTACAACGTCTCTTGTGTGTGGATGATGAATTGGATTCAATTTAAATTTTGTTTTTGGAGCAACCAACGAGATAGACTGCCCTATCCACTCTGCTCACTGACTCTGAGAAAGGAATAATTAAAAATAAAACTTAATATCGGCTCCAGCGTTCAGCTAAGGCCACAACATTATGTCTCATCTGAAACACAGCACCGCCAGCGAGGTAGCAATCCCTCGGAACAGCATCAAAATGGCAGCTTAGGTTCAGTTCTTAAGTGGGATTTAAACCCATCACCTTCAAACCCAAGCCTGAAGTGAGGTGCAGCTAACAGGTTTAATTTCCTCACTTTGGTAACATTTCCAAGCTTCGCTAAAGATACAAGGTTAGATTACAAACAGAGGAGTAATCACAGAAAACCTTTAAAGTTTATTTATTTGTCACAAGTAAGACTGATATTAACACTGTAATGAAGTTAGTGTAAAAATCCCCTCGTTGCCATACTCTGGTGCCTATTCGGGAATACTGAGGGAGAATTTAGCGTGGCCAATGCACCCTAACCAGCACGTCTTTCAGACTGTGGGAGGAATCTGAAGCACTTAAAGGAAACCCACTCAGACATGGGGAGAACATGCAGATTCCTCATGGAAAGTGACCCAAACTGGGAGTTGAACCTGGGTCCCTGTCACTGTGAGGCAGCAGTGCAAAGAAACTTCAAGGGTTCCTTGATATTATCAAAAGCAACTGCAACGCTGAACTCAAGAAATTTTTAAATCGAATGAAGAGTATGCAAGACCAACATTTCCGCAATGTGCTGCAGACAATTATGCACAAGTATTAGGTTGGGCACAATAACAAAAGATCAGCAATTAGATACATTAAACTAAAAAGGAGTTGGAAGTAAGTGTTACCATGCAGGGAATGAGTCACGTAGGCAATTATTTTCAATTTCCTGATGCAAAAAGGAAGGAACTAAATTCCTCAGAAAAATGAAAACAGTTACCAAATTTGGTTAAGATCGCGAGAAAGCTGAATGTTAAATGGTTATTGCTCAGTGGACTGATTCAAGAAAGAAAGAGGAGGAAAGAGAGAAGCGTCTGGACTTCAAGATGGATGAAGAAATCAAACGGAAATGAGTGGATGGAAGACAGACTCTTTATCCACGCAGTGAGTTAACGAACGTCCAAGTTCACCAGCTCCTTAAATAGAGCAGCAACGTAGAGATGGGCTGCTGACTCCCTGATTAACACAAGAAATTGAAGCAGGGGAGAGCAAATTGAGGTCCACAAGATGATAAAAAGTACGGATAAAGTAGGTGTGTTGCAGATACTTCTTTGTATGGGGCATTCTGGGACGAGAGGTCATAGTCTTAGAATAAGAGGAAGCAAATTTAAAACAGAGTTGAAGAGAAACTACTTTTCCCAAAGGGGTGTGAATCTGTGGAATTCGCTACCCCAAATTGCAATGATTTCTGGGACAGTGAGTAAATTTAAAGAGGAGTTAGGTTTTTAATTGGTAATGGGTTGAAGGGTTATGGGGAGAAGGCAGGAAAATGGGGATGAGGAGCTTATCAGCCATGATCAAATGGCAGAGTGGACTCGATGGGCTGAATGGCCTCATTCTGTTCTTATACGTTATGAAATTATGAGTTGGCCATTCAGCCCTTCAAGCCTGTCCCATCATTCAATCTTATCATGGCTGATCTATCTTGGCCTCAGCTCCTTTTCAGGACCATTTTCCCACAGCCCTCTATTTCTTGATCGATCAAATATTTATCCACCTCCACTTTAAATACTTGTAATAGTTAAGCCTCCACCACCCTCTGGGGCAGAGAATTCCAGAGATTCACCATCCTCTGCAAAAAGGAATTTCTACACACATCAGTTTTAAATGACTCACTCTTTATCTTGTAGCTGAGTGCCCTTGTTCAAGACTCTTCCATTAGTGAAAACATCTCATCATCTACCCTGTCAAGCCCCTCAGGATCATGTGTGTTTAAATAAGGTCACCCCTCACTCTTCTGAACTCCAAGGAACACAGACCCAGACTATTTAATCTCTCCTGAAAGGACAACGTCTCATTCCAGGAATTAGCCTGGTGAATCTCCTTTGGACTGTCTCCATTACAAGATCCCTATTTTAGGTAAGGGGACCAAAACTGTCTGCAGTATTCTAGCTGAGGCCTCACCAATACGTTGTACAATTGCAGCAAAACCTCTCCAGTTTAATCTCCAATGCCTTTGCAACCAAAATGCCATTTGCCTTCTTACTACTTGTTCGAGCAGCGTGCGAGCTTTTTTATGATTCAAGCATTAGATCACCTGGATCCCTCTGCACTTCACTCACCTGCAGTCTCCATTTAGATAATAATCTGGAAAAAACTGGAAGGGCAAAATATTTGCACGTATACAGCACCTTGGCCATAGTAAAACACCACAAGGTGCTTTACAGGAGAATTATCAAGCAACATTTAGCATTGAGAAGCAGGGTGGCACAGTGATTAATACCGTTGCCTCACAGCCTCAGGTATCCTGGTTCAATTCCAGCCTTGGATGACCGTATGGAGTTTGCACATTACCCCCGTAGAATGTTCTATGTTCTACATAGAATGTAGAACATAGAACATTACAGCGCAGAACAGACCCTTCGGCCCTCGATGTTGCACCAATCAATTAAGAAAAAGCTCTAACCTAAACCATTCCCTTTTTATCCATAAACCTATCCACAGACCTCTTAAACGCCCCCAAAACTGGCGCATCTACAACTGCAGCAGGCAGGGCATTCCATACCCTTACCACCCTCTGACATCTGTCCTATAACTACCACCCCTTAATTTAAAGCTATGTCCCCTCGTGCTAGCTTTCTCCGTGTCTGCATGGGTTTCCTCCGGGTGCTCCAGTTTCCTCCCACAATCCAAAGATGTGCAGGTTAGGTGGATTGACCATGCTAAATTGTCCCTTAAAGTTCAAAGATATGTCGGATTAGTGGGGTAAATACATGGGGTTACGAGGATGTAAAATGCTCTGTTGGAGAGTCGGTGCAGTCTCAATGGGCCGAACGCACTGTAGGGATTGTATGGATTCTATTTATGGAGAAGGAAATGTTAGGACGAGAGGTGTCAGGAGCTGTCTAAATAAGGAGTCAGAGAAGCAACTCTCGAGTTAAGGCTAGACACCTGATGGCACGGCAGCTAACAGTAGGGTAATGGAAACTGGGGATGTGGAAGTGTGAGGAACTGTGGAAATCTATAAATTTCAGAAGTTTCATGGAACCCCTACAGTGTAGAAGGAGGCCATTTGCCCTATCAAGTCTGCAATGACAATAATTCCATCTAAACCCTATCCCCACAACTCCACATTTTTGCCCCACTAATCCCTCTAACCTACGTGTCCCGGGGCAATTAATACTAAGGGGCAGTTTAGCAATGACTAATTCACCTATCCCGCACATCTTTGGATTGTACGAGGAAATCTGAAGGAAACCTATACCAACATGGGGAAAACATATAAATTCCACACAGTGACCCAAAGCGGGAATTGACCCTGGGTCCCTGGTGCTGTGAGGCAGCAATGCTAACCACTGTGCTGCCCCAAGAGGAGGTTATAAAGATAGGGATAGGGAAGTAAGAAGTCTCAGAACACCAGGTTAAAGTGTTTATTTGATAGCATAAGCCACTAGCTTTCGGAGAGCTGCCCCTTCATCAGGGGAGTGGGAGTTTTGTTCACGAGGGCAAACTCAATTTACAAAATAATGGTTGGAATGCGAGCCTTTACAGCTAATCAAGTCTTAAAGGTACAGACAATGTGAGTGGAGAGAGGGTTAAGCACAGGTTAAAGGGATGTGTATTTCCTCCAGACAGGACAGTTAAGAGATCCAACGCCAGCGTCCCCACATTAGGGGAGGGAGGCAGGCAGGGAAGATGAACGGGACTTGGTCAGAGGTAGAAAAAGCAAAAAATGCAAAACATAAATAAATACAACAGAAAACAGGGATCAGGAGACCTGAAAGACAGGTCTGCTATTAAGCAGCACTGGGAAAACTGGTGCAATTAGCATTGTGCCATACGCAGCACTGGGAACGAAGGTGGGATTCAGGATAGGAGAACGATATAGCAATATTTTTTAAAAAAAACAATCGTAGGGTCAATATTTTTTCACAATCTTTCCTAAAGTCAATGAAAGAAAAGCTTCTCCTGTTCATTCATTAAGTAATGAATAATTCAAAGCCAGGCAACAAGGAAGGCACACAACTCTGGAATGGCCAGCTTTAATGGGGGAAAAAGCGAGCATTGAGATACTGATGTGTTAAATATGTAAATAAAGAAACTCACAGAGAAAGTCGTTAAATAAATGAATTTGTGCTCCATTCTTATCGGAGCTAGAAAACAGCAGCTCCAATGGAAATGCAGACAGCTGCCGAGACCTTCCAGTAAGATCCGGAGAACTGTAAAATGGCTGTAAGTGGTAAAACTCAAATCCAGGTATCTACACTATTCCGTACAGAAGCAGTTTGCCAAAAGACCACTGAAACTAAATAAATAAAACCTCTGTTGTGAATTCGTTCATCTGAATGAAGCAGTATAATGGAAGGTATATAGGGCAAAGCCCAAAAAAGCAATTTGGAGTTAAAAAAGATTATATTCTGGCAGACTGCTGTCCTTTATGTGGCTGCCACTGTATTATAAACCCACCACAGTTCTTTATGGTTTAACTAACCTTTCACTGCGCAAAAAAGATTTGTCCTGCTTAAGAATCCTTTATGAGACCATCAGTTATATAAGATGCGGCAGTCTATATTTGCATACCTGCATCAGACGGAATGACAGACCGTCCTTCTACTGAAGAAATCTGTCACTATCTCCCACCAAAACGTCAGCAGTTCAAGTTCTACTCCACAGATCTGAGCACGAAATCTAGACTGACTTCCCTGGTGCTATACTCAGAGTGCACAGTAATGGCAAAAGTGTTTCAGATACTGTAAGATCATCTACATCCCCTCTTCCCTCGCAAGGGGCAGATGGATACCCCTTCCCCCACGTTTAATGTCTCATCTGACCCTGGAAGGTGGCCAGTGCAATCTTCCTGGCCATTCATGCCATGCTTACACTGCAGTGAAGTTGGAGAGTTTGGCACCCAGCCAAATCTCTGTTAACTGTCTCAGGATGAGAAAATCCTGCTGGTACGAACAGTGGTAAGATTCCAGGCAAAGTGTCGAAATCAACTTCAGGAAGCGTCAAGGAGGACATGCCCATGTCTAGATCAATGGGGATGAGGATAAAGAGCTTCAGGTTTTTAGGCGTCCAAATCACCAACAACCTGTCCTGGTCCCCCCAACGCCGACACTATAGTTAAGAAAGCCCACCAACACCTCTATGCTCTCAGGAGATTAAGAAAATTTGGCAAGTCAGTTACAATTCTCACCAATTTTTACAGATGCACCACAGAAAGCATTCTTTCTGGTTGTTTCACAGCTTGGTATGGGCTCCTGCTCTGTCCAAGACCGCAATAAGCTACAAAGGGTTGTGAATGTAGCCCAATCCATCACACAAACCAGCCTCCCATCCATTGACTTTGTTTACACTTCCTGCTGTCTCAGAAAAGCAGCCGGCATAATCAAGGAGCCCACACATTTTGGAACATTCTCTCTTCTAACTTCTTCTATTGGAAAAAGATACAAAAGTCTGGAGGTCCAACTGACTCAAGAACAGCTTCGTTCCGGCTGCTGTCAGACTTTTGAATGGACTTACCTCGCATTATGTTGATCTTTCTCTACACCCTGGCTATGACTGCAACACTACATTCTGCGCTGTCTCGTTTCCTTCTCTATGAATGGTATGCTTTGTCTGTATAGCACAAAGAAACAATACCTTTCACTGTACGTGAACACACGTGAGAATAATAAATCAAATCAAAAATGAGGGCCCACTGACTGTGGGACAAAGGCAGCAGAGGAGAAGCTGCACAGGCCCCTGAAACACAAGGATTAAAACATGTTCAGAGTATAAACAAGTGTAGCGCTCAGAGAGTGAGAGGGTCACGCAGAGGGATTAGTTTCCTACCATCTAACCCTTCAGTCATCTTAAACAGGGCACGCACAACCCAGCCTCTGTTTAAACTATATTTGATTTGATTTATTATTGTCACATGTATCAGGAAACAGCGAATAATATTGTTTCTTGTGAACTATACAGACAAAGCATACTGTTCATAGAGAAGGAAAGGACTGCAGAATATAGTGTTACAGTCGTAGCGAGGGTGTAAAGAAAGATCAACTTAGTTAAAGGTCAGTCCATTCAAAACTCTGATGGCAGCAGTTTTATTCCCGTTTCTGATTTTCCGAAGAAAATCCTCCGATAGTTTGATCATTGGGTCGTGGTTGGATCACCCTGTGGGCTAATGGTTAGACTCAAGTCAACAAGAAGCCAAAAAATCATATTGTGAGAGAATGAAATATTTCAAGTGACCACAGTTTGAATTCCTTCACAAGATGAACAATCTGCAGGATCTGGAAAATGTTCAGTCAGAGTCCACAAGATCGATAACTTCAAAGCACCTTTTTAATTATAGAGAAATGTAGACCTAAGGAGATCAATTGAATTATTTAAAGAATGCAATGACTCGACTGTGGCTGTCAGTAACTACTTGCATCACGCGACATTCATGCACGTTTCTGAAGAGAACTAGCTTACATATCAGTAGATGCTTCTTTTCACAGAATATCATGGTAGCACAGTGGTTAGCAATTCTGCTTCACAGCACCAGGGACCAGGGACCACTTTCCGGCTTGCGTCACTGTCTGTGTGGAGTTTGCACATATTCCCCATGTCTGCAAAGGTTTCCTCCAATGTTGCGGTTTCCTTTCATGGTTCAAAGATGTGCGGGTTAGGTGGATTTATCATGCTAAGTTTCCCCTTAGTATCCAAAGATATGTAGGATTAGCCATGTCGAATGCACGGGGTTACAGGATTAGGGCAGGGGATTGCGTTTAAGCAGGTGTTGACTCGATGGACTGAATGGCCTCTTCTGCATTGTAAGGGTTAATAATCATCTTCTGGTACAAGGCTGGTGTAAGTGAGTGTCGAGATTCATCACAGGTAACTCCAAATCGAGTTCCTCAATGGTGTATTGATATCCATCTTACAAAATATATACCGAGGAATGGAAGAAGGGGCAACAATGATTAACAGAGATAGTAACACAAAAGAGATTATAATTATCAGGAAATGGTGAGCTGCTTCAGGCTCTTTCCTTTAATAAAGAGAAGATTGAGAAGTGAACTGATAGAGATCTTTACAATCATGAGTGGTTCTAAGAGGGGAGATTTTCACAGCAACTTCATTGCAACGCGAATGTCAACGTACTTGTGACCAATAAACAAACTGAGATGCAGAAAAAATGTTTCCACTTGTGAAGGAGGTCAGAACTAATATCCAAACATATACCACAGTCATAAAAAGAGAAGAATATCAATAATCCCAGTGCAAAGTTCAGGAGAAACTTATTTTATCCGGAGAGTGGTGAGAAAGTGGAACTCGCTAACAGACAGAGTTGTATGAGACATAGAGGATGTTTAATAAACACACGAGGGAGAAAGGAATAATTCATCTCACCTTAGCAGCGGAATTTTCTGTTCCTCTCTCCTTTGTGTATTTAACTTTAAGGCACTTTGAACAACTGGTGTTCTTTTCTCCCTACCAAAAATTGTTTTCAACTCTTAACTGGAGAGTCAGGAAAAATAAATAGAAAGTTTTGGAATTGGCTTTTTTTGTAAAAAGAAGTTAAGCAGTTAGCTGCCTCACAGTGCCAAGGACCGGAGTTCAATTCGCAGCTTGGGCCACTGTCTGTGCAGAGTTTGCACGTTCTCCCCATGTCTGCGTGGGTTTCTTCTGAGTGCTCCGGTTTTCTCCCACAGTCCAAAAGATGTGCTGGTTAGGTGGATTGGCTGTGCTAAATTCTCCCTCAGTATACCCAAAAAGGCACCAGAGTGTGGCGACTAGGGTTTTTCTCAGTAATTTCATTGTGGTGTTAATGTAAACCTACTTGTGACACTGTTAAATAAAAAAACTTTAACTCAAGAGCTACAGATCAGAAACTCAGATGGAACATAAAATTTGTACAATGCAAATTTAAGAATCAATCGAACAAAAAAAAGGGGGATGGGGGGGATACAGGCAAGAGAACAGATGGCAGTGAACAAAATTAAAAGGATGTAAAAGCATTTAATTAAAATTTTGGGTGTTCAAATTTTTGGTTGCTGCCATCATCGAGAGGGAAAGAGAGAGACAGAGAGAGGGAGGCAGCCAGCACTTCAGTGGGTTTGTTAGTTATTATTGGCACTTGTTTCCGGTATATCATGCCAGAAATGGGAAACTTAAAAAGAAACGCAATTGATTTGAGAAGTCTTTGCAACGTGGAATACACGTCTCAGTGGCATCCACAGTTTACATGCTGTATAACCACATATATGTCTCATTTCTAACTGCTATATAAAGCTAAGCTCCTGCACACTCTGAGTATGTATCTCATTACAACAAAACTTGATGCATACACAGTACAATTAAAGACCCCACTCACCCCTGACATTCTCTCTTCTACCTTTTTCTGTCAGGAAAAAGATACAAAAATCTGAGATCATGTACTGACTAAGAACAGTCTGTTTCCTGCTGCTGTCAGACTTTTGAATGGGCTTACTTTATGTTAAGTTGATCTTTCTCTACATCTTAACTATGACTGTAAACATTATGTTTGCATCCTCTCCTTTGCTTCTCTATGAATGGTATGTTTTGTCTTCATAGTGCGGAAGAAACAATACTTTTCACTGTATACCAATACATGTGACAATAATAAAACAAATGAAAAAAACTAGATAGTGTGATCCCAGTAAGAGTCCAGCCTCAGTTCGCCATGCCAGCTGCAGTTCAGTTGCTTGCATCTGAATCAGAAGTCTCTGGGTTCAAGTCCCACTCCATGACATGAGGTCAAAAATCAAGGCTGAACTTCAGCACAGGACTGAAGGACTGCCAGACAGTGTGGTTCCAATGAGCCAAGGCTGTGTCGGCTTGGGGAAAAAGATCCCATTCCACTATTTTGAAGATGGATAGGAAGGTGCCCAGGCCAATGCCTATCGCTCAAGCATCATCAGAGAAAGAACAAATGCTCTAATCAATCACCGTTCATGGAACTTGTTGTGTACACACTGGCTACATTACAACGTGAGCTACACTTCAAAAAGGACTGTGTTAGCTACAAAACACGTGGGGATGTCCTGTGGTGCTGAAAGGTGCTATATAAATGTAAATCTTTTAAGTTAACAGGGCAGGGCAGAGCAGAGAGCTTCTTCTGCCAGGTAAAGGATACAAAAATCTGAGGTCACGTACCAACCGACTCAAGAACGGCTTCTTCCCTGCTGCTGTCAGACTTTTGAATGCACCTACCTTGCACTAAATTGATCTTTCTCTACACTCTATGACTGTAACACTACATTCTGCACCCATTCCTTTCCTTCTCTATGAACGGTACACTTTATCTGTATAGCACTCACGAAACAACACTTTTCACTGTGTGTATATACTGTGTGTATACTAATACACACGACAATAATAAATCTAATCACAAATCAGAAGAAACAAATGAAATGACTGCACAGAAAATCTAACTGGCCCTCATAGTAAAAATTACCTGATGCTCTTTGTGCTGAATTAATGGAATATTTTTCTTCTACTGAAGGGTCAGCCATGAAAATGTGACCAGCGGCTACACTAACACTGGTTAAGTGCTACATGCAGCAGATCAAAAACATCACTTACAAAACCCTGCCTTGTTCAACTGCAACATTGGGTAATTCCAAACGTAACACTACACCAATGAAACAGCTTCGTGACTGACAGCACCTGAATTCATACTTTACAGAAACTTCACAAAAACGTTCACTTTGATTTCCTCAGAAAAATGTTTTCTTTTCATCAAGTTAGCAGCAGTGTTGTACTGAATGCTAACTTCACAATCACCATGTTTCCCATATTCTGACAGTGATCACATTTCAAAAATACTCCACTCACTGTGAAGTGCTAATGTTGTTGCAGGTGCTATAGAAATGCAAGTCTTTGATTCGCATTTGCAAGGTTTGCTTTAGCACAGAGGGAGTAAGTTTATGTTTATTTATTAGTGTCAGAAGTAGACTTGCATTAACACTGCAATGAAGTTACTGTGAAAATCCCCAGTTGCCACACTCTGCCGCCTGTTTTGATTTGATTTATTGTCACATGTATTAGTATATATTGAAAAGTATTGTTTCCTGCATATTATGCAGTCAAAGCATACAGTCCATAGAGAAGGAAAGGAGAGAGTGCAGAATGTAGTGTTACAGTCATAGCTAGAGAAAGATCAACTTAATGCAAGGTTAGCCCATTCAATATTCGGATACACTGAGGGAGAATTTAGCACGGCCTAACCAGCACGTCTTTCAGATTGTGGGAAGAAACCGGAGTACCCACAGGAAACCCACGCAGACACAGAGAGAACATGCCAACAGACAGTGACCCAAGCCAGGAATTAAACCCGGGTCTGCGAAGCCGTGAGGCAGCAGTGCTGACTAACCGCTGTGTCACTGTGTCGCCAAAATGTATCAAATCTAAAATTACATTGGAAATCCCTTCTGTGAAATTTAGAAACTTGTTAAAGAACAGGCAACAAGCAAAGGCGAGGGGAGATTGGAAGGTTATGATCCTACAAGGAATATAATCCCAATGGAAGTTACAAACAATTTAAATCTTCCACTTTCATTGAGACGATGTACTCTCGTAAAGCTTCATTTTGAGAAGTAAATCTGAAAATAGTTTATTTACAAACTTGGATTATCTCAGTCCCGCCTTTCACAGTGCTTTCATTCAGCTGCAGCAGTGTCAGGTTAATCATCTCCTTAGCTGCCTGGAACACTGCAGATGATTCAAATTTCACTCAGCAACCTTCAAAACTGGGCTTTGTTCTGAGCAATGACTGAGGTAGGAGACAGCAAACCAAGCGTGTGGGTGATTCACTGCACTGAGAATCACCTAAACAAAGGTCTAACCAACACCCAAGAAGTCGAAATGCTCGTTCGTCAAGAGTGAATTCAGTGCATTCAAAATCAACAACTACACGCTCATTTTTTTTTAAATCCTTACCTCTGAATCGTTTCAATATAAGGTGAAGGATTGCTCCCTATTCCTTAAAGGGCCGCATGGTGGCACAGTGATTAACGCTGCTGCCTCACAGCGCCAGGGACTTGTGTTCAATTCCAACCTCCAGTCACTGTCTGTGTGGAGTTTGCACATTCTCCCCATGTCTGCGTGGGTTCCTTCGGGTGCTCCAGTTTCTTTTCACAGTCTAAAGATGTGTGGGTTAGGTTGACTGGCCATGCTAAATTGACCCTAGTGTGAGGGGATTAGCAGAGTAAGCGTGTGGGGTTAGGGGAATAGGGTCTGAGTGGGACTGTGGTTGGTGCAGGCTTGATTGGCCAAATGGCCTCTTTCTGCCCTGTAGAGATTCTATGATTCTCCCCAGTCACATAAGAACAAACCAAATAAACCTATTGGACTTTAACCTGCCTTGTGAGACTACATACAGAGCTACCCAGTCTAATGCTAGTGACTCCACATATAAGAACTAGGAGCAGGAGTACGCCATATGGCCCCCCAAGCCTGCTCTACCATTGAATAAGATTGTGGCCAATCTTCTCATGAACTCAGCTCCACTGACCCATCCGCTCACCATAATAACCCTTAATTCCTTTACTGTCCAAAAATCTATCTTTGTTTTAAAAACAATTCAATGAGATCACCTCAACTGCTTCATTGGACAGGGAATTCCACAGATAATACATGTACCATTCCAAAACTCTTTTTTTTTTAAACAGCCTACACAAAAAATACAAGTCTTTCCATCCTCAATGCTCTCATAGCTACACAAATATGCAAAGCTTCTATACTAGGAGGATTAAACATTAGCCAAATATCTTCTTAAATTTCTACAATCCAGCTTTTGAGGATTTTCTCAAAAAAAAAGGAAACTGGTTAAAAAGTTATTAACTAGCAACTGAGAAGGTTAAGCAACCTCACCATCAGTTTACAGATAATCCATCAGGTAACAATAATACTACCCCAGCGAGTGGCAGTGATGTTTTAATTCTAAATAAATTAAGTAATACACCGGGACAAGTGACTGACAAAGAAATCGCAAGCTGCTTCACTTTAAAAGCAATTCGTTGCAGACCCCAGAGAATTTATTCTGAAATACACAAAATATCTTGCACCGATCCAGCAAAGATCACCATCATCACTGCCTGCCAATTCTCTCTGAGTAGGAGGGAATGTGTAAAGAGTCTCTGCAGCAGCTGACAAGGGATTTCAGTTTATGCAGATTTGGGATTCATTCTGCCCACAGTCCCCTAGACACAACAGACTTGGGGCGGTGTCACAGTGATTAGCACTGCTGCCTCACAGTGCCAGGGACGCGGGTTCGATTCCCAGCTTGGGCCACTTTCTGCACGGAGTCGGCATGTTCTCCCCGTGTCTGAGTGGGTTTCCTCCCACTTTCTGAAAGGCGTGCTGGTTAGGTGCAGTGTCCTGCACAGGACTGTGGCGACGAGGGGATTTTCACTTCATTGCTGTGTTAATGTAAGTCATATTTGTGACTAATGATAAATTAACTTTAACCTGTTAAAAACACACACACACACAGTGAGAGACTGCAGATCTCCACTCTGGGAGGGGGAATTTCGAAGCAACTTTTAGACAGCAGAGTGTGAACACAGCAAGTGCATGGGAACTGAAGCTCAGGGAATTGTATCTTTGGGATATGGTTCCAGAACAAGTGTTTCTGCTTCGTTTTGTTTTGAAGCAACAAACTTGCAAGCCTTTGTGCAACTTACATCCAGGTTTTTGGCAGTGGAAGCGGCAGCAGTCTCAGCGTGTGACATCTCACCAACATCTGCTTCAGACTCGCTCAGAGCACTTCTATATTTCTGGGTAGACTCCACCGTAGCCAGTTCCTTCTTAAAGAGTCGGTTCACTCTGCCTTGCATTTTCTCCAGCGGGGGCACAAACTCCAGGAGGGGGCACTTTGGCCAAAAAAAAAAGAATTTGGCAAAGAAAATAAAAATTTTTCTATCACCGAGAAAAAGTTAAACTGTTATCCAAGCGCCTGCTCCGCAACATGGTAAGTTGAACAGAAAAATCACACACAGAGTCCAGGAAAGACGCCTCTTCACTGCAGCCGGAGTTAGTGGACTGTTTAGTTACATCTCACTCAACGAGGGGAGGGAAGAAAAGTTTCCAGGAACTTTCCTCTCCGCCCTGCGACCAGGGAATGCGTGAGTTACTGACAAAAGGATCTGCCCAAAGTTGTCCCCCATTGGAGCACTAACAGTGCTTGCTTCTTGCACACGCCCTCTCACCAGAATCACTCGGCAAAGATACACAGCAACTTAAAAGAACAGCATAAAGACAAGCAATAAACTCCACACAACCTCTCCATCACTCCCCCTTCCCCTAATCCACTTAACACTCCTCAACCCAAACACTGAAACTTCACCCTGAACATGTCCTTTCTGCAATTAACTGAATGCATCTAGAACCTATTTTGTTTTTAAACTTGCGTTAAAACTTCAACTGCAGTTTGTAATAGGGATAATTAATAATCCTCCAGCCAGCACTGCCTCAGAAACTCGAGACCTCTCTCTTAGCGACTGCTGCATCCAGCCCAGATTTACAAAACAAAAGATAAAAACAAAATACTGCTGGAATCTGAAACAAAAAGAGAATGCTGGAAACTTTCAACATATCCTGACCCTTCATCATCCTGATTCGAAACCTTGGCTCTGTTCTCTCGCCACACAGATACTGCTGAGATTTTCCAGCATTTTCTTTTAAAATCAGGAGTATTAACCTCCCCTTTTGAAAGCTGGTGTGTCTTGTGGGTCATCTGATGATTGCACGGCTGAGATTGATATGTTTTTCAGTTGGGTAATGTTGTTGAGTTACTAGGTGGCACAGTGGTTAGCCCTACTGCCTCATAACTCCAGGGACCTGGGTTCAATTCCCAGCTCGGGTGGGTTTCTTCCGGGTGTTCCAGTTTCTTCCCACAGTCTGAAAGATGTGCTGGTTAGGATGCTAAATTCTCCCTCGTGTACCCAAACTGGCACTGGAGTGGGATGACTAGGGAATTTTCACAGTAACTTCATTGCAGTGTTAATGTAATGTGACTAATAGCAAAATAAAAACCAAGAAATCAAGTCAGTGAGGTTAAGATACAGATCAACAAAGGATCTAACTGTACAGGAGAGTTGAGGTTTGATCTATCCCCGGTTTTGCAGAGAATGTGCCTGGCCACATTGCCACAGAATACCCCTAAGTAGCTGGAGTGTGCTCTACCACCTGTCCTTCATGGAAAAGTTTTGAGCATAAGTTCCAGGAGACTCTGTAGGAAAAGGAGATGGTGGATTTTGTCGGATGGCTCCCTGAGAATCAGAATCATTTGGCAGAACACCTTTCCAACAAGCACCAAGACTCAGCTTGACTGGTGCGGAGGTTGGCCCTTTCCGTCAAATCCTTCATGCCTGCCAGGAATCTCACCCCATTTGCATGCTGCCCTCGAGGTAACTGGGATGGGTAAGAGACCCTTGTCCACCTCCTTTTGGAATTTGCCTTTGCACAGGCAGTCTGGTGAGACGTGAGGTGTTTTTTGTTGATTCATCCCGAGCACTTCTGTGACTCTGTACTCTAGGAGCCGTTCCAAGGGATGTAGTCCAAGATAAACACCAGCCATTGCTGGTGGATCATCAACTCGGTAATAGACGCTCTTTGATCTGCGTGAGACTTGGTGGTCTTCCGCAGTCAAGTGTTACAGCTTGGCACATTTCAAAGTCCAGTACGATGTGCTGAGGGATGCATTAAAGCCTGGGGCAGCCAGCACAGAGATGCAATGGGGAAGGTCACTGTCAAAGATCTTACAACCACAGTGAACTGAGGAGAGCAGAACCTTTTCAAGCTGAATATCTCACTGATTGTGCTCGGTGAATATGACAGTTGGACTGAAGTGTCCCAGAGAGCAACTTCTTCTACGTAGACATTCTTTGCACCATTTGCAAGGACCATTTTAAAAAGTCTGTAATGTTTCCTTCGCTGTGTTGAAGCGTCTGAGAGTGTTACTTTGTATATGCAACAAAGCTGAACATTATCATACTTTGTGATAGCCATTTTGATATTGAGAGAGTCATATCTGATATGTCAAATTTCCTTAGCCTTCCGAGAAAATAGAGGTGTTGGTGGGGCTTTCTTAACCATAAAATCGGCATGGGAGGGGGAGGGGCGGGGGGGGGGGGGGGGGGGGAGACCAGGATAGGCTATTAGTGATCTGGACACCTAAAAACTTGAAGTTCCTGACCCTTTCTACTTTGCTGATGTAGACAGGGGCATGTTCTCCTTTACATTTCCGAAAGCCGATGGCAACCTCCTTCATTTTGTTGGCATTGAGGGAGAGATTATTGTTACCGGACCTGTTCACCAGATTCTCTATCTCATTCCTGTACTCTGTCTTGTCATTGTTTGAGATCTTGTTTGAGATTTTGAAATGTTTGTAAATATCTTATAGATATTTTATGAATAAAGTATATTATGCAACAAAAATCTGTGCAGTGGAGTAAATTTGATTTCTGATGGCTCGGCACCACATTGTCACAGGACTGGTTGGCCTAGTTTGGAGGGCTGGTACACTGAAAGAATAGAAGAGTGGGTGCAGTGTCAAAGGATCGACAGGTCACATTTCAACAGATAACCTCTAAGATCGACAGGGCACTTGTCAACAAAGGTTGACACAAGCCAAACGAGAAGTTGGGAGCAATGATTGGAAGCTTGATTGAAGAGGATCTTAAAGAAACAAAAGCAGTTTACAGAGGAAATTCCAGAGTTTGAGATAGAAATGGTTGGAGGCACCATTGCCAATCGACAGGAATAGTGGCTGAATGCAGAGCTCTGGAGGGGTTGCAAGTGTAGAGGAGATTACAGAGATAGGGAGGAGGTGCGAGGGCTTGGGAGGGATTTGAGAAGAAGGACTGAGCATTTTAACAAGCAGCTGTTGTTAGGCACAGAGTGAGGAGTGAAGAGGGAACTGCTCTGAGTTAGAATATGGGTGGAGTTCCTGATGAGCTCATATTTGTGGAGGGTGGTGAATCTGTGGGTGGGGTTGCAGGGGTCCGGGGGAGCGCTACAGGACAGCGTTGGAATAATTATGTATGGATATGACAAGAGGTCGGCACAGTGGTTAGCACTGCTGCTTCACAGTGCCAGGGACCCAAGTTCACTTCCCAGCTTGGGTCACTGTGTAAAGTCTGCACGTTCTCCCCGTGTCTATGTGGGTTTCCTCCGCATGTTCCAGTTTTCTCCCACAGTGCGAAAGACATGCATTGGCCGTGCTAAATTCTTCCCCATTGTACCCGACCAGGCACCCAAGTCTGGCAACGAGGGGATTTTCACAGTAACTTCATTGCAGTGTTAATGTAAGCCTACTTCTATCACTAATAAATAAGCTTAAAAAATAAACTTATAGAGCATTAACATCGTCCAGCAACTGTGGCGCTGAGGCAGATGCAGGGGATTTTTTTTTATTAATTCAAAGGGATGTGGTCTTCTCTGGCTAGGCCAAACTGCATTGGAGAAGGTGGCGGTGAACTGCACAGACAGTGACCCAAGCAGGGAATCAAACCCAGGTCCCTGGTACTGTCTGGCACTGTGCCACTGCGGGTACACTGCCACATGGCGTCAGGGCTAAAGACATCACTGAGGAGAGGAAGACAGAGGATCCAAATGTCACAGCCCATATTGGAACCAATAGCTCGATAATTATAAACAATGTTGAGGCCATGATGGAAAGTGCAGAAGAGGGTCCTTTCAGAGTCATTCGTGGCAAAGAAAGAGACCATTCAGCCCACTGAGTTCATGCCAGTTCTTGCAGAGCAGTCCAATCAGTTCCATTCCCCTCAGTCTATCCCTAAAAATTTATTTTCTTCAAACATTCATCCAATTTCCTTCTGAAATCGGCGGTCATCTCTGCTTCCACCATCGACATGGGCAATGGGGTTTAGGATCATTACCATCTGCTGTGTGAAACATTCCTTCCTCACATCACATCATCAGGGTAACATTTGTGAAGCCCAGTCCTTCAGCCATCAACCAATGGGAAGAGCGTTTCCTTGTCCAAACCTGTCGCCATCTTGTACACCTCTCTATCAAATCTCTCCTCAATCTCCTCAGCTCCAAGGAGAACAATTCCTGCCTTCCCAACCTAACCCTGTAGCTAAGACTCTCCATCCCTGGAACAGACTGGAGAGATTTTCAAGGATCTGAGAAATTATGATCAGTCCAAAGCTGATCCGTTTATCCTACTGGTGAACAGAATGGTAACGGGAAGGCATAAATTTAAGGACAGAGTGAAAAGAGGGAAATTTGGAGAATGGACAATCCCCAGTCAGAAACAATGGAAAAGACAGAATCCGGAGCAACTTCCTTCAGTTTTTTCATACAGAGGGTGGTCAGTGTCTGGAACAAGCTGCCAGAGGTAGTAGTAGAAGCAGATACAATTTTACCTTTTAAAAAGCATTCAGTTATATAGGTAAGATGGGTATAGAGGGATATGGACCAAACATGGTCAGTTGGGTTCTAGTTTATTGCTAAAAACTGGGAGGCATGGACAAATCGGGCCAAAGGGCCTGTTTCCGTGCTGTAAATCTCTGTCACTCTACTGTAAAACCCGATTGTTTATAAGGGCAAGGCAACAGCTGTTATTTACCTGGACTTCAGAAGAGCATCAGATGCTGTTTACACACAACACAATGATTCACAAGATGCTCACAGGATAGACAGCAACAATCAGACTGTCGTTTAAGTGTTTGGCTGAAAGTCAATGAAGGGCAGCATTATCCAGATAGTGTGTGAGTGAGAGAGTGAGAGAGTGTGAGAGTGTGAGAGTGTGAGAGTGAGTGAGTGTGTATGTGTGTGAGGGAGTGAGTGAGTGAGTGTGTGTGTGAGTGAGTGAGTGTGTGTGTGTGAGTGAGTGAGTGTGTGAGGGAGTGAGTGAGTGTGTGAGGGAGTGAGTGAGTGTGTGTGTGAGGGAGTGAGTGAGTGTGTGGGGAGTGAGTGAGTGTGTGAGGGAGTGAGTGAGTGTGTGTGTGAGTGAGGTTGTGATGAGTGTGTGTGTGAGGGAGGAGTGAGTGAGTGTGTGAGTGATGTGTTGTGAGTGAGTGTGTGAGTGAGTGTGTGAGTGAGTGTGTGAGTGAGTGTGTGAGTGAGTGTGTGAGGGAGTGGAGTGAGTGTGTGTGTGAGTGAGTGAGTGTGGTGTGTGTGATGAGTGAGTGTGTGAGGGAGTGAGTGAGTGTGTGGTAGTGAGTGTGGTGTGAGGGAGAGTGAGTGAGTGAGTGTGTGTGTGAGTGAGTGTGTGTGTGTGAGTGAGTGAGTGAGGGAGTGAGTGTGAGAGTGAGTGTGTGTGAGGGAGAGTGAGTGTGTGTGAGGGAGAGTGAGTGTGTGTGAGTGAGTGAGTGTGTGTGTGAGTGAGTGAGGTGTGTGTGTGTGTGAGTGTGTGAGGGAGTGAGTGAGTGTGGAGTGAGTGAGTGTGTGTGAGTGAGTGAGTGTGGTGTGTGATGAGGGAGTGAGTGAGTGTGTGTGTGAGTGAGTGAGTGTGTGAGTGTGTGTGTGGAGTGAGTGAGTGTGTGAGTGAGTGTGTGTGTGAGTGAGTGAGTGAGTGAGTGAGTGAGTGAGTGAGTGAGTGAGTGAGTGAGTCAGTGAGTGAGTGAGTGAGTGAGTCAGTGAGTGAGTGAGTGAGTGAGTGAGGAAACCAGTTGTCAGGAATCTCACAGGGAACTCGACTGATATTTTACAATAAAATAGTGTGTTGAAACGATGAAGAGACATTGAGGTGTGGAGCTAGCACAGAATTGGGTGAAGCACTCAATGTGATAAATAAAGTTGTCCAATCACAGTGACCAGAAACAGGTTCACTTCTGACCCATTTCTGGATATCCCCAAGGATCCAATTCTCCCTCCCCCAACACCACCTCTCCCCATCATTCTCACCTACACATTAACCCTGATAGAGAACACAGACGAGGCAGCTTGCACAGGAACACTGATGATACTCACTTTCCCATTCCACTACTCAACACCTCTTGTGTCCTTACCTTCCAACCTGACCTGAGCTGTTGAGCATCAGATGGAGCATTAAACTGAGGCACTATCTGCTCCTCAGCTGGAAATAACAGATCTCTTGGCAATGTTACTTTGGAAAGGAGAAGAGTCTTATCTCTAGTGTTCTGGCCAATACTTATGTTTCCAGTGGTAGGGGGTCCAGAACCAGGGGTCACAGTTTGAGGATACAGGGTAGACCATTTAGGACAGAGATGAGGAGACATTTCTTCACCCAAAGAGTGGTGAATTCATTACCACAGGAAGTAGTTGATGCCAAAATGTATTCAAAAGGTAGTTGGATATAGCACTTGGGGCAAATGAGATCAAAGTTCATGGGGAGAAAGCAGGATGAGGCTATTGAGTTGGACAATCAGCCAAGGTCATGATGAATGAAGAAGTGACTCAAACACCTGATCCAAATGGCCCCCTCCTGCTCCTCCCCTTTTCTGTTTCTATGTCATTCCTCTAAGAGTACGTCAGGTAAACAGATCAGAATTCCTCACAGCGCCAAGAACTCGGGTTCAATTCTGGACTTGGGTTATTATCTGTGCAGAGTCTGCATGTTCTCCCCGTGTCTGCATGGGTTTTCACTGGGTGCTCCAGTTTTCCCCCACACTCCAAAGTTGTGCATTGGCCATGCTGAATTTCTATTCTTGGGGCTGAAGGGATGAGAGATAGGGGGAGAAAGTGGAACTAGGATATTGAATTTGATGATCAGCCATGAACATAATGAATGACGGAGCAGGCCCAAAGGGCCGAATGGCCTACTCCTGCTTCTATTTTCTATGTTCCAAAATGTTTGGGTTGGATGGATCAGTCATGGGCAAAGGGTCTGGTTAAGATACTCTGTCAGACAGTCCATGAAGACTTGATGGGCTAAATGGCCTCTTCTGCAATGTAGGAATTATACAGTTCTGTGAATATTGCATTGCTGTTTGTGGGATCTTGCTGTGCACTGATTGATTGTTGAGTTCCACATCTTACAAAAATGATCACAGTTCAAAATGACTCATGTGTGAAGTGCTTTGGGACTCTTTGAAGTCATGTTAGATACTATATAAATGCACTTTGTATTTAGAAAATTTGGTATACCCATCCAGAGTATTGAAGAAACCCAAATACAGGTGATTAAACCCATCAAATAAATACATAACCAATTATGTTAATTACTGATTGAGAAATACTTGACATCACTTTGCTATTTTATAATTGAATGAAATAACCAATCGTGAATCATAAGCTTAAAATAGAATTGACATCATTGATAGACAGGGATGTGTAACAGGAGGACATTCAGCCCATCGCACCTGTGACAGTCCCAAACAAATCGTCATTCAGCCAATCCCAGTTTCCAGTGCTTTTGTTCCAATGAGATGAGGGTTTTACCATCCTTCCTCTCACTATCTCGGGAGAAAACGTTCTCAAATCCTCTTCTGCCATTTCCTTCAAATCTCTGCCCCCTGTTTTAACCTCTCTGTTTATGGAAATAGTAAATTGAATTGGGAATTGTTACAAACACAGTAACTAGGATGATGTTTTAAAAGGGCATGAATATTTAAAGCCCATATTGGAGTAAGGAGAGAGTTATTTTGGAACTTTAGGGAGGGAAGCATTCGAGGGAGAAGGGAATAGAGGGATACATCAACAAATTTACAGGAGAAAAGAGTAGAGGAGGCTCAAGTGGAACATAAATACCAGCATGGACTGGTTAGACTATTGGTGACCATTGACTTCTATGTTAATCTTGCTGTGGAGGTATGGATCACCTTTGTTGGTGGGATATGCATCCAGTTTGTGAGGCTCTTCAGAAAGATCATTCTTTGTCTACCTCAGTCTTTGTTGCTGTCAATCTTTCCCATCAGCATCAGACTTTCTAACTCCTTAACATGCCCAAGCAACTCCAGCTGCCTCTTACTGATCTTGATCAACAGTGTTCCTCAGATTTTACTCGCACTTCTTCACTGGCAGTGTGACTTGTCCAAGATATCTTCATTTGCCTCAATAACGAGAACTCTGGAGCCTCAATTCTTTGTTGCGGTTCTTCATTGGGCATCCAACATTCGCTGATGTATCTAATATTCTATCTGATCTCAACAAAATCCTTTACATAGAAACATCGAGGACAGGAGCAGGAAGAGGCCATTTGGCCCTTCAAGCCTGCTCCGTCATTCGTTATGATCACAGCTGATCATCCAACACAATAAACTCATCCCATCTTTCCCCCAAATCCTCTCGTCCCCTTTGCTCCAAGTGCTATATCTAACTGCTTCTTGAAAACATTCAATGTTTTGGCTTCAATTGCTTTCTGTGGTAGAGAATTCCACAGACTCACCACTGTCTGGGTAAACAAACATCTCCTCATCTCTATCCTAAATGGCCTATCTGCATCCTCAGACTGTGACCCCTGGTTCTGGACTCCTCATCATCGGGAATATCCTTCTTGCATCTCCCCTGTCTAGTATCTTGATTTAATTTACCAAATCTTCAGTTAAGAATGGAGTAATTATGATTCTTCAGGATTCTAATGGCCCTCAGAGAAAAAAAATCTTCTCATCTTAAGAATAAACCATCTATCCTTTAAGACTATGTCCCCAAGTTATAATCTCCCCCTGCACGAGGAAACATCTTCCCAGTATCTACTCTACCCGGTTCCCTCAGGATCTTATAAGCTCATAATAATCTATATAACTTGATTCATGTACCAGTATGCTCAGGTCCCTCTGTACCATTTTATAATCTTTCTCCACTTCAATAATATTCTGCTTTTCTAACCTTCCTACCAAAAATGGACATGTTCACATTTCCCCATGTTATACTCCATCTGCCAAATTTTCACTCACTTACTCAACCTGTCCATATCCTCTTGAGACCACCTCTTGGCAATTTACTTTCTTGCCTATCCTGGTGCCACTGACAAATTTAGCTACTGTACATTCAGTCCCTTCATTGAAGCCATGGTGAACTCAGCACTGATCCCTGTGGCACTCCACTAGTTGCTAGCATTATCAAGGACCCCAGACATTCTCTCTTCCACCTTCTTCCGTCGGGAAAAAGATACAAAGATTTGAGAGCACGTACCAATGGACTCATGAACAGCTTCTTTCCTGCTGCCTCAGGGTTTTGAATGGACTTACTTTATATCAAGTCAATCCTTCTCTACACCCTACCTATGTACATTCTGCACTCTTGCTTTTCCTTCTCTGTGAATGGTATGCTTTGTCTGTTACAGCGCGCAAGAAACAATTCTTTTCACTGCATACTAATACATATGACAATAATAAATCAAATCAAATAACAGATGATATCTTAAAGGGCAAATATTTACAAGGCTATGAGGAAAGAGCAGGGGTGTTGGAATAAGTTAAAGAGCTCCGTCAAAGAACTGGTACAGGCATGATGGGCTGAATGGCTTCATTCTGTGCTGCATCAGTCTGAAGTCAAACTGCATTGCCAGTTATAATATCTGATTTGAATCCTCTGCAGGCTGACTGATTCTCACAAGGAAATGTGAATTGATTCTGACATTCACACAACTCTAGAGCTTCAAGGCAAGGGTGACAAAAATACATTGACGTCTCTGCACAGACAGTAGCAAGAAAATGGGAGCGTTTACCAGCACTGAAGAGATTGGTTTCCTTGTCTCCTCACTTGCCACATTCTGCAGTGCATTTTCCAGAGACGCTGACTCGCTCTGCTGCTCACAGATATAACCACAGTTCTTTTCGACCACTGTCCTCAGACCTTTAAACAGAATGATGCTGGACGTGCAGCCCATTCCACTGCTGTGCGGAGGCCGATCACCACTCACTCCCGACCCACATGGAGAGCGCAAAGGCTACAGCTCTGGGTGAAGATTTGCAGTGCCATCCTCGGCATCCTCTCCCCTCCCCGTCTCCACTGCAAGGCGGAAGAGCTCCAATCCCAGGAATCCACCTCACCGAGTGATCACGACTCCCTCCCCCCCGCCGCTGTCACCTCCAGTGGACAGACACCGACACACACATTAAAAATAAAGCACTGCACGGGGGAGTCTAAAGTCAAATGGTTTCCCGACGGATAAATATCAGGCAAGTCAGCCACACTACAGCATGACGGAATCAAGAGGCAAGGACTCTCTTCAAAGAGTTAAAAGGAGAAGAATCAAATTTAAAAATAGAACTATATTTGTGCACATCTCAGGGATCATCTTCCCAGCAAATCAAATTCACAGCGATATCGCTGTCACTCTACCTTCCCCTGGTCTGAGCTGATACCGGCAGCACACAAATTTCCCCCAGTAGGTTTTGCAATATCTTTCATGCCAAGATGCACGTTAATTCCCATCTATTTTGCCGATCTAAAGGCGTCGGGATTTGTTATTCGAGATCCCACTGGGACACGCTTGGAAACAGGGTTGAAGGAAGCTGATGAACGTGTAAATGTTTTGCAGCTGCTGCTCGCAGGCACTGGTATCTTCAATCCACTGAGATTTTTAAATCTCTCTCTCTCTCTCTCACACACATTCTCCACCTCAAGAAAAAAGCCTCCCTCAGAAAACCGACCAGCCAAGGATGATGAAACATCTTAAAAGAGCCACACACACATGCTGGTTACCCCTGACCGAATTACACATTCTGCACAGACCACCCTCCTCACCTCAGGGAATTCTCTTCCCAGCGACAGTGTCAGACGTGGCTCACTCACCTCAGAGACAGACCTCAGCACCGAAGTTTCAAGGCCGACACTCCCACCCTCAGTGCTGAGGGGGTGCTGCAGTGTCGGAGGTGCTGTCTTTCTGTTGTTGGATGAAGCAGATGTTCTTTCGCCTTTCCAATTTACATCTATCATTAATCTCAGGACCCCCAAAGCATCGACTAGCGAATGAAGTACACTTTGAAAGACTGTCGGAAATGCACACAAGCTTCCATAAACAGTGATGTGGTAATGACCAGGTACTGGATTTGATTCGATGTTGAGGAATAAATGTTGGCCTGAACAACTTTATCTCCCTGATAATGCAGCACTCCCTCAGCACTGACCCTCTGACAGTGTGGCACTCCCTCAGCACTGACCCTCTGACAGTGCAGCATTCCCTCAGCACTGACCCTCTGACAGTGCAGCACTCCCTCAGCACTGACCCTCTGACGGTGCGGCACTCCCTCAGTACTGACCCTCTGACAGTGCGGCACTCCCTCAGTACTGACCCTCTGACGGTGCGGCACTCCCTCAGTACTGATCCTCTGACAGTGCGGCGCTTCCTCAGCACTGATCCTCTGACAGTGCAACACCCCTCAGTACTGACCCTCTGACAGTGCAGCACTCCTCAGCACTGACCCTCTGACAGTGCGACGCTCCCTCAGCACTGACCCTCTGACAGCGCGGCGCTCCCTCAGCACTGACCCTCTGACAGTGCGACACTCCCTCAGCACTGACCCTCTGACAGTGCGGCACTCCCTCAGCACTGACCCTCTGACAGTGCGGTGCTTCCTCAGCACTGACCCTCTGACAGTGCGGCGCTCCCTCAGCACTGACCCTCTGACAGTGCGGCACTCCCTCAGCACTGACCCTCTGACAGTGCGGCACTCCCTCAGCACTGACCCTCTGACAGTGCGGCGCTCCCTCAGCACTGACCCTCTGACAGTGCGGCACTCCCTCAGCACTGACCCTCTGACAGTGCGGCGCTCCCTCAGCACTGACCCTCTGACAGTGCGGCGCTCCCTCAGCACTGACCCTCTGACAGTGCGGCGCTCCCTCAGCACTGACCCTCTGACAGTGCGGCGCTCCCTCAGCACTGACCCTCTGACAGTGCGACACTCCCTCAGTACTGATCCTCTGACAATGCAGCACTGCCCCATGTGTTAGTCTGGATGGCATCGGAGTGAGGCGGCTTCTTGCAAGCTGTGCCCAGCATATCCTCTTATTCTATATTCGATTCCCATTCTATGCTTTTAAAACTCTAACTCTTATGACCTCTCTAACAATGGTCTAATTCAATCTCATCTTTCTCTGCACCCTAACTGTGACTGTAACACTGCATTCTGCACTCTCTCATTTCCTTCTCTATGAACAGTATGTTTTGTCTCTGTAGGGTGCAAGAAACCATACTTTTCACTGCAAACTAATACACGTGACAATAATAAATCAAATCAAAAAGCATGTCCCTGTGGAATTTCCATTGATTGCCAGAGTGCCATTCAGACTCAAGCTTTCAATAGAAGATTTGCATTGGTAAGTGAGTGTCAGATATTCTGGCTGTGTGACAGTCCCACTCAACTGTGTGAATTTCAGTGTGGTGATGTTTGGCATGTTGTGGAGGTGCCGGCATTGGACTGGGATAAACAGTAAGACCACTTATTGTACTGTCTGGAGACAATACACAACTCTTTAACCTGGGCTTAATACTCTTTCCACTCACATTGTTGGCAACTTTAAGACTTGAATAGCAGGTTCGGTGTAAAGATTCACATTCTAATTAGTAATCTGTAAACAGTCTGTGCTGTTATATGCTCTGTCTGGGCCAGAACTCTCCATTCGCCTGACAAAGGGGCAAACCCCCAAAGCTTGTGAGTTTACTATCAAATAAATCGGTTGGACTTAAACCTGGTGTTGTCAGACTTCTTATGATGCTTGGCACAGCAGCTCAGCTAAACACCTGAGTTCACAGATAACTTCACAAAAGGAAGTGATGCAGTGGGATAGCAAAATTTAGTGCAACCTGAGCTGGTTCAGTAGCGATAAAATAGTTCTGCCTTTCACACCGTAGATTCTTCAATCATTTTGTCACATCGTTCCATAAAAAGCATAAATCATTTCCGATCAAAGAAATCTCCCATGCTTGTTCAATTGATTACATCATCACAATGCCCACCTAGCCAGAACTGGAATTAAATATTGGAGATTGAATGGGTGCATCTCATTGAGAACAGCATTAAGCGATGGGAGGGCACCTTTATATTAATAAACAAACACTGAATCTAGGTGTGGCTCAACGATTCACTGAGGAATTGTTAGGAAAAATCTCCCCAAGGAACTGACTTTATCGTGGTTTATAATCCTTTTCATTCAAAGAAACCACACCATTACTTTAATTACCCTCTCTGACTCTCAGAACTTCAATCATTTCATTCATGGGACAGTGAGAGAACGAGAAGAATTTTCTTTAGTTTTGGCCAAACAACATCCCTTAAGAGTCTTGTACTTAATGAGGTGAAATATCAGATTGTAGTGTTTACCAGAGCACGGTTTTCAAGAATGGAATTAATTATGATTTAATTTATTATTGCCAATGTATTGCGATACAGTGAAAAGGATTTTTCTTGCGCACTATACAGACAAAGCATACCATCCATAAAGTACTTAGGTGAGAAGGAAAGGAGAGGATGCAGAATATAATGGTGCAGCTACAGAGAGGATGAAGAGAAAGATCAATTTAATGTGTGAAAGGACCATAGCTGGCATAGTGGCACAGCGGTTAACATTGCTGCTTCACACTGCCAAGATCATGGGTTCCATTCCCACCTCAGATCCCTGTCTGTGCAGAGTCTGCACATTCTTCAAGCGTTTGTGTGGATTTTCTCCAGGTGCTCTGGTTTCCTCACATAGTCCAAAGATGCACAGGTTGGGTTCACTGGCCATGCTAAATTGCCCCTTATGTCAGAGGATTAGCAGAATAAATATGTGGGTAGTGGCAGTAGGACCTGGGTGGGTCATTGCAGACTCGATGGGGTGAATCGCCTCCTTCTGCATTGTTCTATGAATCTATGATAAAAGTTTGACGGCAGCAGGGAAGAAATTGTTCTTCAGCTGGTAGGTGATCTCAGACTTTTGTATCTTTTTCCTGACGGAAAAACGTGGAAGAGAGAATGTCCAGGATGTGTTGGGTCCTTAATTATGCTGGCTGCTTTTCCAAGGCAGCGGGAAGTATAGACAGAGTCAATGGATGGGAGGCTGGTTTGCGTGATGGACTGGACTCATTTCACAACATTTTGTATTCTTTGTGGTCTTGGACAGAGCAGGAGCCAAACCAAGCTGTGATACAACCAGAAAGAATGCTTTCTATGGTGCTCTGTAAAAGTTGGTGAGAGAGTCGTAGCTGGCATGCCAAATTTCCTTAGCCTCCTGAGAAAATAGAAGCTAATTAATGACATACTTTGCATCAGTAGCTAAATCTAACATGATACAACAAGGAGGTCCTTTCATTTCCTGCTCAGATTGTCACAGGCTCCTGGAATTTTAAGCCCCATTACCCTTGGACTCTGCAATATAAGGAAGTGGCTGTCACAAGCCAGTTCTAACCACTCTTCTGTATCCAAGTCACATTTCCTTCTGTTAAAAAGACCAATGCATATTTAAACTGAAAAGACTCCCACGATGTTTGATATTTGAAGAGGAAAATGCTTGTCCTTCCACATTTTAGTGCTCTGTGTACCAAAACCAAACACAACTCTGGTCCAAATAAGAACGGAAGAAGAAGTGTTGCAAGGATATCTCCATAATGCCCAGAACAAGAATCTGACTCCAAGGTACAGAAGCAGTCGTTGAACAAGGCAGAGATTCTACTGGATTATAAGATTAGAGACACAAGACCAATATCTGAATGCATTCCAGAATTTCCTCAGAAAATTGAGAGGAATAGGTTGACTGATAGTCTGAATCTGAAGCTTTCAGTTTCAGACTGATGACTGATGACCCAATACAAATACTGCCTCTCGGTTTACAGCTTAAACCACCCCATCCCACCAATCACCCACCTCCTTGGCCATGGAAACACATCCATCTTTATGCCACACAGCCAATCAGAAAGTGAGCAGACTCTTTGTTACCCAGTTGGATGCACCAATGGTGTAATTGGCAGGATGAGGACTCACTCAGTGTCGCTGGTTTCTGCTACGGGTCTTCATGTGATTGAACAGGTCATGTCTCGACTGCAGATCTTTGGGGAATGTGATGTCCCGCTGGGTAGTGGGATCTTGACTGCAGGATATTCTTTCTTTTCTTCCCTGCTCTGCCTCAACAGTAAGATGTTGTGACTCAAAGCGTGAAGCAACTTGATTGACAAGTTATTGCCATTCAGAGTGATTGGTAGCCAGCTCCTCCTCGTCATCAGGAAGTTGTGTTTCAAGGAGAGCTTCAGGTACCTTTGAAGACTTTAGCATTATCCACCAATCTTTACTATTAGTCAAACAGCCATCTTCACTCACCCATAACCCATCTCCGCATGTTGAATATTTTAAATTGGTAACTAACGCAAACCTTCAAAGAAAAAAGATAAAAGCACAATTTCTCCAAAGCTTCCATTATACTTCTCCCCAAATATTGTGTGTCCAGAAAGCTAATATTTAATCCTTGGAGACTTAAGAGCAATCCTACAGCAATGGCAACCTTAATCTTTTAGACATAAAAACAGAAAATGCTGGAAAATCTGAGCAGGTCTGACAGCATCTGTAGAGAGAAAATCGAGCCAACCTGTCAAAACTCTCTGACAGAGAGTCATCCAGATTTGAAACGTTGGCTCTATTCTCTTTCTGTTGTTGTGAGACTTCTTTCTCTGTCCTCTTTCCACAGATGCTGTCAGACCTGCTGAGATTTTCCAGCATTTTTTATTTTTGTTTCAGATTCCAGCATCTGCAGTATTTTGGTATTTATCTTAATTTTTTTATGTTTTTCGTTGTTGGCCTTCTTAATGTGTGAGTAGGTACGCTGTGCAGTGTGGTATCAATGGCACAGACTACATCAAATCCACTTCAAATCCTGATTGCGACCGAGCAAATGAAGTCATCTGTCTCAATAGTCAATGAGCACAACTGAGGTTCAGAGTAAAAAAAGACAGATGTTATTCCTGCATCTTTCAGGACCCCAAGACATTCCAGGGTACTTTACAGCCAATGACAGACTTCTTGGAGTGTAGTTGCTGTTATTGTAATGTAGGAAATGCAGCAACCAATTTGGACACAGCAAGATTCCACAAACAGCAAATGAATACAGGGAACATAGAAACTGTGACTTGGGGATCTTCAGTTCATGTCACAGTAGATGTAACCTTCCAGCATTTGGTCTGAGCTTCCAAAATCCTACTAACTGTGCTGGCTTGAGACAATTCTCACCTCTTTAACCTGTGATTATCCCTCTCTCCACTCGCACTGTCTGATTCTGGAAAGATTTGATTACCCGAAAAGACTCGAATTGCTTCTCTGTCTACATAAGATGACCAACACGAGGGGACATAACTTTAAATTAAGAGATGGTAGTTATAGGACAGATGTCAGAGGCAGGTTCTTTACACAGAGGGTGGTGAGGGCGTAGAATGCCCTGCCTGCAGCAGTTGTGGACTCGCCTACTTTGGGGGCATTCAAATCGTCGGTGGATAGGCATATGGATGATATTGGAATAGTTTAGGTTAGAGGGTCCACTGGCCGACGCAACATCGAGGGCCGAAGGGCCTGTACTGCGCTGTAATGTTCTATGTTCTATATGCCGTGTTCGTGAAACATACCTCTCCCATTCAAGGAAGAAGCAGCACTCTGAAAGCTTGTGATTCCAAATAAACCTGTTGGACTTTAAGCTGGTGTTGTGAGACTTCTTGGTTTATTGAAGTGGCAAGTGAAGGTTAATATGTTATTATGGTTGTATTTTTTATTTGTAATTGATAACAGTTAATGTTATTTGTCTTTCTATATGTGTTAACTATATTCTTAAATAAACTTTGTTTGAGAAAAGCTCCCTCGTGGGTCATTTGAATCATACCTGAGATGAAACATCTCATGCTTATCCTAGGGCCAAATTCAAGATTTGAAACTTCTGTTTTGGGTGCTCTCTATAAAGAGTTTTTAACCTGACTTAGGAATTAGGAACATAACAGAATTAGAAATGAGAGTAAGCATTTCAGCCCTTCGAGCCTGCTCCACCATTCAATCAGATCATGGCCGATCTCATCTTGATCTCAAATCCACCTCTCTGCCTGTTCTACACATCACTTTAACCCATTTTTTAGTCAGAAACATTGACGAGATAATCTGTTTTTTTGTGGTTGAGGGATAAAATATTGACCAGGACACTGAAGAGAACTCCCCTGCTCCTCTTTGGAAAGTGCCGTGGAATATTTCATCTCCACCCATGGGAGAAGGCCTGGCTTCAGAAACAGGGATTAGGTCAGGTCATTCGGCCGATCAAGCCTGTTCTGCCAGTCAATAAAATGATGGCTGATCTGACTGTGGCCGTCGCTCTACTCTCTGTCTGTTCCACATAACCATCGACTTCCTCATCCATCAACAGTCTGTCTACTCAGCAAATGACCCAGCCTCCGCCGCTCGCTAAAGGGGAGGATTCCAAAGATGAATCAACCTCAGGGAAGAAATTCAACCTCATCTCGGTTTTAAGGAAGACCATTTCATTTTAAACAATGCACTTTTGTTCTTGATTCCTCCACAAGGGCGGCACGGTGGCACAGTGGTTGGCACTGATGCCTCACAGTGCCAGGGCACTGGTCCACTTCCAGCATTGGGTCGCTGTTTGTGTGGAGTTTGCACATTCTCCCCATGTCTGCGTGGGTTTCCTCTGGGCTCCCATACTTCAAAGAACTTAGAATGATACAATATAGAAGAGGCCCTTTGGTCATTGAATCTGCACTGACACACGAGAAACACCTGAACTCCCACCTAATCCCATCTGCCAGCACTTGGCCCAAAGCCCTGAATATTATGATGTGCCAAATGCTTATCCAGATACTTTTTAAAGGATGTGAGACATCTCACCTCCACCATCCTCCCACGCAGCGCATTCCAGACCATCACTACCCTCTGGGTAAAAAGGTTTTCCCTCAAATCCCCCTTGAATCTCCTGCCCCTCACCTTGAACCAATGTCCCCTCATGACTGACCCTTCAACTATGGGGAACAGCTGCTCCTTCGCCACTCTGTCCATATCCCTCAAGGTTAGGTGGACTGGTCATAGTAAATGTACGGAGTTATGGGGATGGGGCGTGATGGTGAACCTGGGTAAGACAGGAGAGTTGGTGCCAACTCAATGGACAACTGTCCTCCATCTGCACTGCAGGGGTTCTATAATTCTAAGAGCGAACATCCACTTAAGTGGTTAGTGTGTCATTCACCACCCTGTACTGAACAGGGTGCGGCAGATCCCATCGTGTCTCTGGAGTGGGATTTGAACTCTCAACTTTCAAACTCAGAGACAAGAGACCTGCCCACTGGTCACAGCTGGAATGAATTAAGATATCATAGATTCCCAATCCTAATCTGCCATCAACGTTCCCTTATGAAAACAGACATGATACAAGGGTGGGGCAAATCTCATCTGTGAAGCCTTTCTAATAAACAATAAACATTGTTTAGTGTAAACTTTGGACACTGTAAAGTGTTCGTCTGACGACCTGGAACTCATATTCAACCAACCTGATGTTATGACAGAGCATGCTTGTTGAATTTGCTTCTTATTGATAAACAGAGATTTTGTAAAATACCCAGGTCACTTGCAGATCCCTTCTATTTCAATGCTCTCTATAATATTGCTGAAAAAATAGATATGCCATCAAAGTTTTTCATCTTGCACTCACCAGGACAGACACAAGAATACTAAATTTCAAAGATAACTATTTGTTCAATGCAGAATAAATTGTCGTTCCCTGATCTTTGAAATTTCAGGGAACAACAATTTATCCTGCATGAACAAATAGTTATTTTTGAAATTTCCTTTTCTTGCATTTGTCCTGATGAGTGCAAGGTGAAAAGCTTCGACAGCATGTCTCTTTTTCATTCAGCAATATTCACGTTTTGCGCCACAAAGCAACTACGCAATGTTTGAAATAACTTATGTTTCTGCTGGCACACAATCTGCATCACTCTGCACTGAATCAATCTCGCGTGCTATTGCCTCAGTATGCTGCAGGCTTTATTCAATTGCTTTTAATAAAGAAAATAAAGTTTACTTATTCGTCAAAAATAGGCTTACATTAACATTGCAATGAAGTTACTGTGAAAATCCCCTTGACGCCACATTCTGGCGCCTGTTTGGGTACACTGAGGGAGAATTTAGCACGGCCAATGCACCCTTACCAGTACATCTTTCGGACTGTGGAAGGAAACCAGAGCACTCATAGGAAACCCACGCAAACACAGGGAGAACATGCAGACTCTGCACAGACAGTGACCCAATCATACTGTATCTCTGGTGCTATGAGGCAGTAGTGCTAATCTCTGTGCCACTACACATACTTTTGTACATTCCAAGCTCTCTTTCTGTCTCTGTCATCCAAAAACATGAAAAGTTTGCAATGGGTTTCAAGATGTTAATCTTTGATGTAGATTTGGAATGTGGAGAAATCCAGCACCCTGCACATGTCTTCACCCATCCCGCCTGGACTCCCCTGACGAGGACTCACACGTTTTGCTTCCCTTAGCTCATTCTCCATTTCTGGCAAACTCCCCAATTATCTCGGCCTTTGGCTGCAAACTGTGTTGAAGGTGTTTGGAAAGTGAACTGCGCCAGGTTTGCATTGTCTATTGGGACAGCATTTCCTCAAACTAAACGTCAAGGAGATTTAGCGGATGGAAGCCTGCTATTCTGATGTAACCTTGACTTGCATTTATTCAATTACTCCCGTCAGATAATCCCCAAATATTCCTGCTGATTTGTTCCAGCTGCTGACGGTAGATCGATGGATTCCCATTGCCCGGATTTTACTTATCCTCTTCCTCTTCATTTCAATCGATGGTGTTGATCTCTCACTACACTGCTCACCGATTTCATTCGGAGTCTCCCAATAATCTCAAACAGATTCATTCAAGTCCTTGGGGCCTGGTTGATGGGAGTCTTCACGCTTTGCTAGCATCTACATTTCAGTGCTACCAATGGTTGCCTGGAATTTTTTAATTACAGTGGCTCGTGTTGCAACTGAACTTGCTGCTGAACATGTCAGGAAAATATTTATTCTGATATATTGTGTGCACAGCACTGAAGCAATGTTCAGCCGTCAAATAACTTGGCCCAAATTAAACCCCGGAGGATATACCTCCTTACTCTTCTATGGGATCTTGCTGCGTGCAAATTGGCAGCCATCTTTTCCTAGGAGGGAACATCATCTGCTCGCCAAATGCAGTTCATTTCCTGTGAAATGCTTTGGGACGCCCCTTGACCACAAAAATATTGATTTGATAACAAAAGTAAGATTCTAGGGAAAGAAATCGCGATCTTGTGTGGTTTGACTCATACTCCCATCGATCTGACGAGCCATGGAATCACAGAGAAATCAGCACAACAGTATCAGGTCATCCAAGTCTACTGCAAGACCTACTCCATCTGCTATTCAAATCTTAGAGTGCAGACAATGTGAGCATTAAGCATAGGTTAAAGAGATGCGTATTGTCTCCAGACAAGATAATAAGTGAGATGTTGCAAGTTCAGGGCAAGTCATGGGGGTTATAGATAGTATGACATGAACCCAAGATCCCGGTTGAGTCCATCCTCATGTGTGCGGAACTTGGCTATCAGTTTCTGCTCAGCGACTCTGCACTGTGGTATGTGCCTTGAAGAATGCTTATCTGAAAATCAGAGGCCTGAACACTTCAATGGTCACGGGTATTCAGTCTCTGATCTTTGAGTAAACGTTCTCGACACACGACAGTGCAGTCACTGAGCAGAGACTGATAGCCAAGTTCCACACACACGAGGACGGCTTCAGCTGGAATCTTGGATTCATGTCAAACTATCTGTGACCCCCATGACTTGCCTGAACTTGCAACATCTCACTTAATGTCCTGTTTGAAGACAACACACATCTCTTTAACCAATGCTTAATGTTATCTTCACTTACATTGTCTGCACCTTTAAGCGTTGAATAGCAGATTAGCTGTAAAGACACGCATTCTAATCAGTATTTTGTAAACTGCGTGTGCCTTTACATGCCCTGTTTGCGATCAGAACTCTCCACTCGCCTGACGAAGGCACAGCGCTCTGAAAGCTAGTGGCATTTACTACCAAATAAACCTCTTGGACTTTAACCTGGTGTTGTGAGACTTCCCTGGAATCAGGTCCCTGAACTTTCTCTGAACTGCCTGCACTGCAAAGGAAACACCATCAACCCATAGTTGTGGGAATGGGGGGGGGGGGGGGGGGGGGGAAGAGCAGAGATGGGAAGTGGGCAATAGTTCCAAGAAGGTAGCACCCCCCTCTTCCCTCCCACCCCACTTTTATAGGGTAGCTCACAATAACTGTGGCCTTAACGACATTGCCTACATCCAGAATACTTCCTTTCTATTGACTTTTTTTGAAAAGCGCACATAATAACTGCAGCCTTTGAAAGCTTTGGCTAATTAAAATGATGTGCATGTACTGGTCACAACCTTCTGTGAATTAATGCATGCCCTTTGACAATTCACTGCAGCACACATTCCACCGAGCCCACTAAACACTCAGTGACACAAAAAAAAACCTGCAAACAAAATGAATGGTTAACAACAGGACGATTGAAATGGCTACAATTAGTTTTGCAAACAGGTCTAATGTGCAGTCAACTCCTTATTCACTGCAAGTAGCAAAACCAGAACAGCAGAACTGCCCGAGGTCAAACCATTTCTTAAAAATCTCGCAAAGCTGTTTGAACAGGAATTCCAAGCTGTTAATCGTGACAATGTTTTAGATTTGATTTATTACTGTCACGTGTGTTCTCGTATAGTTAAAAAGTATTGTTTCTTGCACGCTGTACGGACAAAGCATACTATTCATGGAGAAAGCACAGTGGCATACTGGTTAGCGCTGTTACCTCACAGCACCAGAGACACGGGTTCAATTCCAGCTCTGGGTTACTGTCTGTGTGAAGTTTGCACATTCTCCCTGTGTCTGCATGAGTATCCTCCAGGTGTTCTGGTTTCCAGTCCAAAGATGTGTGCGTTAGGTTGATTGGCCATGCTAAATTGCCCTTTAGTGTCAGGGGGACTAGCTAGGTGACTGCATGGGAATATGGGAATAGAGCCTGCATGGGATTGTGGTTGATGCAGACTCGAGGGGCCAAATGGCCTCCTTCTGCCCTGTAGGATTCTCTGGTCTTTGATGATCTAAGGAAAGGAGAGAGTGCAGAATGTGGTGTTACACTCATAGTCAGGGTGTAACGAAAGAACAACTTAATAGAAAGAAAGATCCATTCAAAAGTCTGATGGCAGCAGAGAAGAAGCTGTCCTTGAGTCGGTTGGTACGTGACGTACTTGCACCTACAAAACACCTTTCACAATCTCAGGATATTCCAAAGCACTTTACAATCACTGAGGGTCTTTGGAAGTGCAGCCATTGTGAAAATGGAGCAAATGTGGCAACAAATTTGGACACAGCAAGATCCCACAAACAGCAATAGTGTAATGACCTGATACCCTACTTTGAGATGCTGGATATGTTAGAAATCTGGCCCAGAACACCAGGTGGCAAAATAGTGCCACAGGATTCTTTTCCTAAGCAAAGCTGTGACAGCAGCCAGGGTATTGGTTTAATGTCCCATCTAAATGACAGCATCTCTGATAAGGCGGCACTCCCTCAGCACTGACCCTCTGACAGTGTGGCACTCCCTCATCACTGACCCTCTGACAGTGTGGCACTCCCTCATCACTGACCCTCTGACAGTGCAGCACTCCCTCAGCACTGACCTTCTGACAGTGTGGCACTCTCTCATCACTGACCCTCTGACAGTGCGGCACTCCTTCAGCACTGACCCTCTGACAGTGCGGCACTCCCTCAGTATTGACCCTCTGACAGTGCGGCACTCCCTCAGTACTGACCCTCTGACAGTGCGGCACTCCCTCAGCACTGACCCTCTGACAGTGCGGCACTCCCTCAGCACTGACCCTCTGGCAGTGCGGCACTCCCTCAGCACTGACCCTCTGACAGTGCGGCACTCCCTCAGTACTGACCATCTGACAGTGCAGCACTCCCTCAGCACTGACCATCTGACAGTGCGGCACTCCCTCAGCTAAGACCCTCAGACAGTGCGGCACTCCCTCAGTACTGACCTCTGACAGTGCAGCACTCCCTCAGTACTGACCCTCTGACAGTGCGGCACTCCCTCAGCACTGACCCTCTGACAGTGCGGCACTCCTCAGCACTGACCCTCTGACAGTGCGGCACTCCCTCAGCACTGACCTCTGACAGTGCGGCACTCCCTCAGCACTGACCCTCTGACAGTGCGGCACTCCTTCAGCACTGACCCTCTGACAGTGCGGCACTCCTCAGCACTGACCATCTGACAGTGCGGCACTCCCTCAGCTAAGACCCTCAGACAGTGCGGCACTCCCTCAGTACTGACCCTCTGACAGTGCAGCACTCCCTCAGACTGCCTCTGACAGTGCGGCACTCCCTCAGCACTGACCCTCTGACAGTGCGGCACTCCCTCAGCACTGACCCTCTGACAGTGCGGCACTCCCTCAGCACTGACCCTCTGACAGTGCGGCACTCCCTCAGCACTGACCCTCTGACAGTGCGGCACTCCCTCAGCACTGACCCTCTGACAGTGCGGCACTCCCTCAGCACTGACCCTCTGACAGTGCGGCACTCCCTCAGCACTGACCCTCTGACAGTGCGGCACTCCCTCAGCACTGACCCTCTGACAGTGCGGCACTCCCTCAGCACTGACCCTCTGACAGTGCGGCACTCCCTCAGCACTGACCCTCTGACAGTGCGGCACTCCCTCAGCACTGACCCTCTGACAGTGCGGCCTCCCTCAGCACTGACCCTCTGACAGTACGGCTCTCCCTCAGCACTGACCCTCTGACAGTGCGGCGCTCCCTCAGCACTGACCCTCTGACAGTGCGGCGCTCCCTCAGCACTGACCCTCTGACAGTGCGGCACTCCCTCAGCACTGACCCTCTGACAGTGCGGCACTCCCTCAGCACTGACCCTCTGACAGTGCGGCGCTCCCTCAGCACTGACCCTCTGACAGTGCGGCACTCCCTCAGCACTGCACTGAAATAAGCAACATTAAAGAATAGGAATACCTGGAGGCCATTCTGCCCCTTGAGCCTGTTCTACCATTTAATACGATTGTGGTGAATTACTGGCCTTGACCTCACTTTCCCGCTTACTCCCCATATCCCCGAATTACACAACAGATCCAAAATCAGCCTTGGTCAGCCCGAAACATATTCAGCAAACTTGTACTTGAAAAGGTTAATAAATGTAATGGATATTCTGTCATGTTCTGGCTGAAGGCAGTGGAATTCTCTCAGGAACTCTCAATGACCAGCAAATGTGCAAAAAAACACATTATCCAATTCAAAATAAACGTGGGTGTGGACAATAAATAATGAAGCTGGTAATAATATATTCCAAGTGCTGTAGAAGTTAGTTTTCACTGGCAGTTAGATTTATTTTAAAACGAATGTTATCATGACAAATTATTAGTCAACAGTTTTAAACCAGGTTCTGCATTCGTCTCAATGGATCCAAGATCTCTCAGTCTTTACTATCCTTGATGGACTGCGAGTAGGACACAACAAAATAAGATCATCTTGCTTTGAACTTTGGACCTTGTGCATCATCATGGGTGGTACAGCACTGAGACCGCTCCCTGGACAGCACGTCACATAAGTCTCGCATTCCACACATGCTTACTGGAGACCAAACCACACAAAACCAGAAGGTAGACATTCATCTCAAAAGTCACGTGTATTGATGTACAGTAAAAATTATTGTTCCTTGCATGCTGTACAGACAAAGCATGCCATTCATAGAGAAAGCATGGTGGTACAGTGGTTAGCACTGCTGCCTCACGGTGCCAGGGACATGGGTTCAATTCCAGCCTTGTCTGTGTGGAGTTTGCACATTCTCCCTGTGACTGCATGGGTTTCCTCCGGGTGCTCCAGTTTCCTCCCACAGTCCAAAGATGTGCAGGATTAGATTGATTGGCCGTACTAAATTGCCCCTTACTGTCAGGGGGATTAGTTAGGGTAAATGCATGGGGTTATGGGGATAGGGCCTGGGTGGGATTGTGCTCGGTACAGACTTGATGGGCCAAATGGCCTCCTTCTGCACTGTAGGATTCTCTGATCTTCTGTGATCTAAGGAAAGGAGAGGGTGCAGAATGTGGTGTTACAGTCATAGCAAGGGTGTAACGAAAGATCAATTTAACGCAAGGTAGGTCCATTCAAAAGTCTGATAGCAGCAGGAAAGAAGTACATGAAATACTTGCATCTATAAAGTGCCTTTCACAACCTCAGGATGTTCCAAAGGGCTTTACATCACTGAGTCCAAAGTAGGAAACAGACTCCGACACTGCAGCACTCTCAAGAATCGGAAACACCCGAAGACCAAAACCAAGTCAAATTCTTATTGTCGTCAATATTCAAGATGTTCCTTCCTTCAGAGGGAAGATCATTATCAACCCCAAACCTTAACTCTATTTCTCTCTCCGCAGACACTGTTAGACATGCTGAGAACTGATAACATTTTCTGTTTTTACTTCAGATTTCGAGCATCTGACCTATGGTCAGATGGGTCAGGGTCATCTGCCAAGCACAGTTTGAAATTTAAACCAGGCAGCTTAACTCTTACTGTTCAAGTCCTTGCCCTGAGGAATAAACCAGTGAATGGTTTGTCATCTTTTTTTGTTTAGTGAAACAGGTGCAATGTGTGTATGTGTTCTTTCTGTCTGAAATGAACAGGGCCCCATGTGTTTATACATGTAGTTTCCATTGCGCACAAACTTTGAGCCTAATTGACAATCTTAAATTGGTTGCGAGTGCAATTTTTAGCGCACTGAGGATTATTCAACAATCATGGAATCACCTCCAATTCAACAATACATTGTAAGATTTGAAAGTACAGGTTGGTTGGATATCATTGCCAGCAGTGACCGGGACATGCTGTTTGATATGATAAAGTTAAAATTTTATTTATTAGTGTCACAAGTAAGCTTACATTAACACTGCAATGAAATTACTATGAAAATCCCCTAGTCACCACACTCTGGCGCCTGTTCGGGTATACTAAGGGAGAATTTAGCACTGCTGATGCATCATACCAGCACTTCTTACGGATTGTAGGAGGAAATCAGAGCACCCAGAGGAAACCTATGCAGACACAGGGGGAACGTACAGACTCCACACAGACAGCGACCTGAGCCAGGAATTAAACCCGGGTCACTGGTGCTGTGAGGCAGCGCTGCCAGTCACTATGCCACTGTGCTGCCCTGTCCTGCCAGCCTTTGGGATGTATCACCTGAATACCTAACATCTGGCATCAAAATGCACTTCCCGCATTACTCATTTGTGTAACCATCTTTTGGCTTGGTAGCAGCATCCTGTTAGTGACGAACGTTGCTTGTGTTGCTGTACATCACAGCACGAAACTGCTCGCTTCACCCTGTTGCTCAAAGTTTGAGGTACACCACCCTTCCAAGATGATCCGAGGTACACTGGGCACTTTTCAGGGGTAACCTTAGGCCCATTCATGAGCAATGGTCTGTTAAGTTACTGAACCTCCCGGCCCAGAAATTGAAAGTGTGGAGGCTCATTCCCGTAAATTACTCCTTCCCTCTCTTTGTTTCACTTTCTGTCCTTGATTTGACTCAAATTCACCCGCTTTCCTTCTCCATTGTTCCTCTGTTCCTTTCTTAGTCTTTAAATCGGATTGGTTATGGGGACATGCTGTTAGCCCCTGGATGCCCCATTCGCCTCTCTCTCAGCCTGCACCTCCAGCGAGTCAAACCCTGTTCCTCGGGTGAGAAAGGTCCACAAGGGGACAATAGAAGATGTCCCCCATCCACCCCACACCATAGTAAAAAAAATAGAATCATACAGCCTCTGGCTCTGATCTTCAGGTCGTCGTTGGTTACAGGTATAGTGCCGGAAGACTGGAGGATAGCAAATGTGGTCCCATTGTTCAAGAAGGGGAATAGAGACTTTCTGGGGAATTATAGGCCGGTGAGTCTTACTTCTGTTGTGGGCAAAGTATTGGAGAGAATTATTAGGGATAGGATTTATAGTTATTTAGAGAGAAATGAATTGATTGGGGATAGTCAGCATGGTTTTGTGAAGGGTAGGTCGTGCCTTACTAACCTTATTGAGTTTTTTGAAAAAGTGACCAAAGAGGTGGATAGGGGTAAGGCAGTTGATGTGGTATATATGGACTTTAGTAAGGCGTTCGATAAGGTGCCCCATGGAAGGCTTCTGCAGAAAATGTAGATGTATGGGATTGAGGGTGATTTAGCTAATTGGATTAGGAATTGGCCAGCTGATAGAAGACAGAGGGTGGTGGTTGATGGAAATTATTCATCATGGAGTTCAGTTACAAGTGGTGTACTTCAGGGATCTGTTTTGGGGCTCCTGCTGTTTGTAATTTTTATAAATGATCTAGATGAGGGTATTGAAGGATGGATTAGTAAATTTGCAGATGACACTAAAGTCGGTGGAGTGGTAGATAGTGAAGAGGGGTGTTATAGTTTGCAGAGAGACTTGGACAAGTTGCAGAGCTGGGCCGAGAGGTGGCAAATGGAGTTTAATGTGGAAAAGTGTGAGGTAATTCACTTTGGCAGGAATAACAAATGTGTAGAGTATAGGGCTAATGGTAGGACTCTTAATAGTGTTGATGAACAGAGGGATCTTGGTGTATGTGTGCATAGATCCCTGAAAGTTGGCAATCAAGTCGATAAGGTTGTTAAGAAGGCATACGGAGTCTTAGCTTTTATTGGTAGGGGGATTGAATTTCGGAGCCGCAACGTCATGTTGCAACTGTACAAAACTCTAGTGCGGCCGCACTTGGAGTATTGTGTGCAGTTCTGATCCCCACATCATAAGAAAGATGTGGAGGCATTGGAGAGGGTACAGAGGAGGTTTACCAGGATGTTGCCTGGTATGGAGGGCAGGTCTTATGAAGAGAGGCTGAGGGATTTGAGGTTGTTTTCGTTAGAAAGGAGGCGGCTAAGAGGAGACCTTATTGAAACATATAAGATGATTAGAGGTTTAGATAGGGTGGACAGTGATAGCCTTTTTCCTAGGATGGAGAAAGCTAGCACGAGGGGACATAGCTTTAAATTAAGGGGTGGTAGTTATAGGACGGATGTCAGAGGTAGGTTCTTTACCCAGAGGGTGGTAAGGGTATGGAATGCCCTGCCTGCTGCAGTTGTAGATGCGCCAAGTTTGGTGGCGTTTAAGAGGTTAGTAGATAAGTTTATGGATGAAAAGGGAATGGTTTAGGTTAGAGGGTCATTGCTTTTTGTTAATTGGTCGGCGCAACATCGAAGGCCGAAGGGCCTGTTCTGCGCTGTAATGTTCTATGTTCTATATACAGTGCAAAAAGGCCCTTCAGCCCATCTAGTCTGCACCGACACATGAGATACACCCGACCTCCCACCTAATTCCAGTTTTCCAGCACTTGGCCCGTAGCCTTGAATGTTATGATGTGCCAAGTGCTCACTTTTTAACGGATGTGAGACACCCTCCCAAGCAGCACATTCCAGACCATCACCCTCTCTGGGTAAAAAAAATCACATTCCTCCTCGAGCTCCTACCCCTCACCTTGAATCTATGTTCCCTTGTGACTGACCCTTTAACAAAGAGAACAGCTGCTCCTTCTCCACTTTGCCCGTGTCCCTCATAACCTCGTACATCTCGATCAGGTCACTGCACAATCTTCCCTGCTGCAACATTAAAAACTCAAGCCTATCTGAATTCTCTTGGTGATTGGATACATATTTTCAGACGTAGACCTGATGAAATGGAACTTTAGCTTTGTTTAGAAACCATTCCTCCCTTCCATGAATATTCAATGAGTGAAAATGAATCCTAAAATTATCCACAACAGTGAGTATGTGTTGTATGAGATTCATAGTTCACCAGCAGCCACCCATTAGGCAGTGAATTGTATACATTAGTCTATGTGTTTCTCTACAAGGGATCTAACAAGGTTGAATTCAGCAGATGTAGCACTGGATAATTGATGTAAGTCTGTCAGGTCAGATCACTTTGCTACTGTGTCCTGGTGAGCAAGCAATCTCCATGTGCAGTCTACTCTCTGACTTTCCAACATCTCATCATTACTGGGCCGGATTTTGGAGTTAAACTCATTTTTACTCAAAGTGACCTTGTGAGTGGGTCAAAATCCAGGAACTCTATACACCAATCAGAGTTGTGCTGAGGGGCAACCTGTGTTTCTTAATGTTTCCTCCCACAGTCCGAAAGACATACAGTTTAAAAGTTTAGTTATTCATTTCACAAGTAGGCTTACAATAACACCACAATGAAGTTACTATGAAAATCCTCTAATTGCCACACTCTGGCGCCTGTTTGGGTACGCCGAGGGAGAATTTAGCACGGCCAATCCACCAAACCAGCACCTTTTTCCAGCTGTAACAGATCTCTGTTAAAAGAGTAACCAGGAAATGTCTCCAAATCATTAGGTACAGTTCCAGCACAAGATGTGGTCCCTGATTTGGCTTTCTGAGATCAGTGACCAGTGTACATGGAAATGAGATTATTAAATTCACTTCAAAAAGACCTCCTTCCTTCCCCTAAATAGTATTGATATAACAGAAAGATTTCTCTCTGCAATCACATATTCAGTAATCCAAGCCAGTACATCTTTAGGACTGTGGGAGGAATCTGGAGCACCTGGAAGAAACCCATACAGAGACGGGGAGAATGTGCAGTGACACAAGCTGGGAATCAAACTGGGGTTCCTGGTGCTGTGAAAGTGGGATGCTAACCACTGTGCCTGCATGATTCGGTGCACTGACCATGCTAAATTTGTTCTCCTCGTGGGTTTCCTTCCTATGCTCTGGTTCGTGTCTGGAAGACGTGCTGGTTAGGGTGCATTGGCCGTGCTAAATTCTCCCTCAGTGTATCCGAACAGGCTCCAGAATGTGGCTACTAGGGGATTTTCACAGTAACTTCATTCTAGTGTTAATGTAAGCCTACTTGTGACTAATAAATAAACTTTAAAAAAAACTTTAAAACTTGAATATTATCAGCAGTTTGTAAATTCATCGGCCTAATTCACAACCAAGAAACACACGCACAAAAAATGCCTTGTACTGGAGACCAAGTCACAAACAAGTAGTTTCACAGACCAAGGTTGAAATTCTCCCCTGAACAAGGTAAATATGGAACAGGGCAGCAAATAGCAGACATTGCACTGAATTCTCGTAATGCGGCTTTGAACACGATATTGTGACTGTCAGAAGGGACTGAATATCAGATAATAATAACTTTTGCTTCTGTGAGCTATTTTCTCAGTGGTACAAGTTTTGCACGCTAAATCTCTCAAGTTAAAAAACTGAAGAAAGACTTGCGCCCGCCCCTCCCCCCGACTCTTCCAAACTGCGCCAGTTCAATGGGTCAAAGTGCCATCTAAGTAAGTCTGGGGTTACACCAAGGTGCCCAGGGAGTGCCAGAGGCTGCTGATAAACTGATCAGTGCAAAGTAAAGGCATGACAACAGCCCCCTTTCCAATCTACTGGCCAGTCAGGAGGTTAAGTAACCCGGATAACAAAATCATCAGGTAAGTTAGTGTGGGCTTGTTGTACGTGAGGAGAGGGGAGCACAATCACTGCATGGTCCACCAACATTCACAGAAATCCTACAGTGCAGAAGGAGGCCATTCAGCCCATCAAGTCTGCAATGGCCATAATCCCACCTAGGTATTAACCCCAAAACCCCATGCATTTACTCTATCTAGACCTCCTCATACTAAAGGGCAATTTACCAAGACCAATCCACCTAACATGCACAGCTTTCAAACCGTAGAAGGAAACCGGAGCATCTGGAGGAAACCCACGCACACACGAGAAGAATGTGCAAGCTCCAGGCAGACAGTGACTCGAGGCTGGAACTGAACCGGGTCCCTGGCGCTGTGAGGCAACTAACCATTGTGCCACCGTGCCGCCCAACACGGTTGCATAGCTCATACATCCTCAGTGTCCTTTTGAAGGATTGAGTTAGTGTGGCTACACCGTAAGGTGTCTTTGCCCAGTTTATATCAGCTCTCCTGCGGGGGAATGGATTTTCTGAAGTGATGCAGAGAGATTTATCATGAAACTGGCAGGGATCAGAAACGCAAATGCAGATGTTTTTCTGTGAACTTCAGAGTTTTGTTTTTGCCAGAAGTTGCTTCCTCCCCTCCCCCCATGACGACAGCTCAAGGCTGCCCTGTAAAGGAGGAGTGTGTTTGTGTCAATGCTTTTGGCAAGAGGAGGAATTTTACAAGCTGCAGTTGTCTCACTTTGTGGCAGCACTAAAGGCTCGATTCCCTGCTAACTTCTCCAGCTCTGTTCCTGCAGACAGTGAGTGCAAACACTGCACGTGTTCCACACTCCACAGTGACCCTGTACCAGTCAACTGTTATTCAACTACAGGGAGCATCACAGCTAGTCCAGCTACCACCTGGTAGGCACTGTCTATGAGAGAATCATATTGCAGCAACTAGACTTGAGCTGCCCAGGTTCAATGAGGCAAATCTCTTGTCCCTAATATGAGACAGATAAACTGAAACGTAAACTAGAATCAAAGTTTCCAAATTGACCCCGTATTCAGAGTTTTTTTTAGGATTATGGAATGGTTACCGCACAGGAGCAGCCATTCAGCCCGTTGTATCAATGTTGGTCCTCTGTCAGGGAACTCAGGCCAGTCTCACTCCTTCAGCCATAAGCCAACCACCCTCCTTCTGCACTTCCATAAATCAGTGATAAAGTTTATTTATTAGTGTCACAACATTAACGCTACAATGAATGATGTAAAAATTCCCCTAGTCGCCACACTTCCGCGCCTGTTCGGGTACACTGAGGGAGAAACTAGCACGGTCAATGCATCCTAACCAGCACGTCACCATTGTGGGAAGAAACCCACATAGACACAGGGAGAATGTGCAGAATCTGCACAGACAGTGACCCAAATCAGGAATCAAACCAGGGTCCCAGAGGCTGTGAGGCAGCAGTGCTAACCACCGTACTGCCAAATATTTCATCCAATAGATGGTATCTTCAACAGTGCAGCATTCCATCTCTTTTTGAAGCTTAAGTTTATTTATTACATTAATAGTGCAAGAAGTTACAGTGAAAGTCCCCTCATCGCCATATTCCGGTGTCTGTTTGGGTACACTGAGGGAGAATTTAGCACGGCCAATCCGTCTAACCAGCACATCTTTTGGACTGTGACAGGAAACCCAGAGGAAACCTTCACAGACATGAGCAGAATGTGCAGACTCTGCGCAGACAGTGACCCAAGCCAGGAATTATGCCCGGGTCCCTGGTGCTACCCACTGTGCCACAATGCCGCCCTCAGTCCTGGCACTGAAAAATCAGACAGTTCTTTTGTGCTCAGTTTACTCAGGGGTTGGACTGCTGCCAACTGAGCAAAGTCCAACACAACCTACTCCTGACAACCCTATCAGGAGTCAGCGCCTCCCGTTGTAACTGATGCACCGTGTTGCTGAAACATTTGCTCGCTTGATTTTATAAAATGCGGTTATTTGTCATTGTTTCTTTGAGAGGTGTTGTCAGTCTATCAGAGAGGAAGGAAGGGATCTGATGAATTCATCCAGGTATCCAAGGGGAAATGAGGAAAGGGGAGATGTGTTTTTGGTGGAGCAAAGAGCATGCAGCAACACAACATTTTAAAATAGACTTATCCTGCCAATACATAATCAGTGTTTATACAGACCAACAATAACTTCCTTCATCTAGAACTCAGAGCAAAGGAACCTGCAAAAAGGTTCTGCCATCCTTGTCTGCTGCCTTAAGGTAAGCCCAAGTTTTCTCTGAAATTGCTGCTAATTTGCAGGACCCACACCCCCTCTACAGCCTGTGAGTAAAAAGGCAAGTCATTCTTTTTGAACATAATATCCACCACTACTGCTGAAAATGGGACAATATAGACAACGCAATGCAACAACAATTCACGACGTCATCCCGCTGTAACCCAGTAACTGATCCAGATGGTGGTGAAGTCCCAATTTCAATTTTCCATTAGCAAATCTGGACAAACCTTCAACCCTATGATGACGGACCAGGAGAGGTGCAACCACTTAGTTACCAGTTTAAGATCATCAGCAAGCTCATGATTCATTTGTACTTGCTAGAAGCAATGACACAGTGACCCACTCACCGCGAACAAAAAGCATATGTTTCAATGGCTTATACCATTTTTTGAATAACCCAGGAGTTTTGGGAGCTTACGTCATCATAGAACCCTCCAGTGCAGAAAGAGATCCTTCAGCCCATCGAGTCTGCACCGAACACAATCCCACCCAGTCCTTACCCCCCCCCCCCCATATCCCTACATATTATACTCACTAATCCCTCCAACCTATATGTCCCAGGACACTAAGGAACAATTTCTTAGTGTGGCCACCTAACCCGCACATCCTTGGACTGTGAGAGGAAACCGGAGTACCCAGAGGCAACCCACACAGACACGAGGAGAATGTGCAAACTCCACACAGACAGTGACCCGAGCTGGGAATCGAACCCAGAACCCTGCAGTGTGAAGCAGCAGTGCTAACCACTGTGGTACCATGCTGCCCCATATAGCTCCTCATGGCTTTCTCCACGGCAATGGCTCAGCCAATCAGAGTCAACTTGCCGACCAATCAGCACCTTTTCTAGTGCAATAGAAATTGTTGCCACTGTTTGAAATTTGCCATTCTTGTGTTTGTCCTGATGAGTACAAGATGAAAAGATTCAACAGCGTGTCTCTCTTTCCAACAAAGTTCAATTCCTGGATGACCAGGGGACTGGAAGTAGCTGCCAGTGCACACAGGGTTATACAATATAGATCGACAATCTGAGACTTGTTAATTCCTTCCACACATAACGGAATAATTACATCATTACAGTTACTCCCCAGCCTCATTCACTTGATATTGTACAGAAGGCCCACTCTCAAAGGAAATCATTGTAAAGATTTAAAAGCCAGCATTTTCCAAAGTAAATGTTTCCTTTTCCCCCGTCAAGCCTCTTTAACAACAATTCACTGCTGTTAATCAAATCACCCCTGCAAATGTCTGTCAGAGAGGATTCCTGCCTCCTGTCAGAGGATGTGAATACGAGACCAAATTCAGCAACTTCAGGATGTCCCAGAGCTCTATAATATTGCCACTAATTTTGTGCACAGCAAGATCCCACAAACCGCATTGAGATAATTACCAGATAATCTGCTGTATTGATCCTGCTGAGGGACAAATATTGGCCAGGACACTGGAAAAGAACTCCTCTGCTCATCTTCCAGACGGTGCCAAGGGGTTCTTTGTGCACACTTGAGGGGGCAGTTTGGACCTTAGCTTAATGTCCCCTTACTGCTGACAGTGATTTGATTTGATTTGATTTATTATTGTCATGTGTAAGCATACAGTGAGAAGTATTGTTTCTTGCGTGCGATGCAGACAAAGCATACTGTTCATAGAGAAGGAAAGGAGAGAGTGCAGAATGTAGTGTCACAGTCATAACCAGGACGCAGGGAAAGATCAACTTAGTGCAAAATAGGTGCAATCAAAAATCTGACAGCAGCAGGGAAGAAGCTGCTCTTGAGTCGGTTGGGACATGACCTCAGACTTTTGTATCGTTTTCCCAACGGAAGAAGGTGAAAGAGAGAATATCCGGGGTGTGTGGTGTCCTTAATTATGCCGGCTGCTTTGCTGAGGCAGCGGGAAGTGTAGACAGAGTCAATGGGTGGGATGCTGGAGTGACAGCCTCTGGAACGGGACTTGAACCCATAACATTTTGACTCACTGAGTCACACTTGGCACTCACACAGAAATCAGCAATTGAGTGTGTTCAAAATTATTTCTTTTTTGAATATTGGCAATTTGATTTGATTTGATTTATTATTGTGTCATGTATTAGCTTACAATGAAAAGTATTGTTTCTTGCGTGCTATGCAAACAAAGCATTCTGTTCATAGAGAAGGAAAGGAGAGAGTGCAGAATGTAGTGTCACAGTCATAACCAGGACGCAGAGAAAGATTAACTTAGTGCGAGGTAGGTCCATTCAAAAGTCTGACAGCAGCAGGGAAGAAGCTGTTCTTGAGTCGGTTGGTACGGGACCTCAGACTTTTGTATCACTTTTCCCAGTGGAAGAAGATGGAAGAGAAAATGTCCTGGGTGTGTGGTGTCCTTAATTATGCCGGCTGCTTTGCTGAGGCAGTGGGAAGTGTAGACAGAGTCAATGGGTGGGATGTTGGAGTGACAGCCTCTGGAATGAAACTTGAACCCATAACACTTTGACTCACTGAGCCACACTTGGCAGTCACACAGAAATCAGTAATTGGGTGTGTTCAAAATTATTCCTTTTTTGAATATTGGTTTGGCATGCTGCCTCAGCAAAGCACGCTGACTTGGGCAAAAAGATCTGGCAGTAATTTATTGAACAGTCACAAGGCTCTGGGTAGACCGGATCATTCACATCCAGCTGAAATTGACAGTCTCAGCTGGAACTGCCAGAAAGGAGCATTTTGAAGCCCTTGTGTCAGAAAGCCTCAGTGGAAAGTCGATATTGCACATGTGTGTTTTAACAGCTGAATAGCTCAGTACTGACAGCATTTACCCAAGGCTACAAATCTCCCACAAACTCCTCCCACTCACTCAAACTCTTCAAGAAAATTAGGGTTATCTTCTGTAGAAAATTAATATCTACAAAGCTATTTCAACAATAAGGACATCAACAGCACACTCACAAAGACACTCATGCACAGACACACAGACAGGCACAAACAAACAGAGACACACGCGTGTGTGCACACACACACACACAGAAACACACAGAGAAACCCAGAAACCGAAAGACTCAGAGAGAGAGGAGAGGCACACAGAAATTGAAACAGAGAGACAGAGAGAAAGCAACACACTGAGATACATACAACCTTCAATTCATTACAAAAAGGAGGGAGGCAAGAAGCAGTTAACTATAGGTCATTAAATTTGACATCTACAGTAGGAAAAATGTTAGAACCAATTAGTAAGGAAGTAATAGTGGCACATTTGGAAAACCATAATCTAATCAAGCAGAGTCAGCATGGCTTCATAAAAGGGAAATCACATAGAACACAGAACTTCGAACATTACAGCACAGTACAGGCCCTTCGGCCCGTCACGTTGCACTGACCTGTGAAACCAATCTAAAGCCCATCTAACTTACACTATTCCAATATCATCCAAATGTTTATCCAATGACCATTTAAATGCCCTTAATGTTGGCGAGTCCATTACTGCTGCAGGCAGGGCATTCCATGCCTTCACTACTCTCTGAGTAAAGAACCCACCTCTGACATCTGTCCTATATCTATTAGCCCTCAATTTAAAGCTCTGTCCCCTCACATCTGATTAATTTATCAGAGATTTTCAAGGAAGCCTCAACCAGAGTGGATACAGGAGAACGAGTAGATGTGTTGTATTTGGATTTCTAGAAGCTGTTCAACAAAGTACCTCACAAAAGGTTAAGTCATAAGCTCGTAGTTATAGAGGTAATATATTGCCATGGATAGAGAATTGGCTAATGGGCAGGAATGGGTAGGGATAAGGGTTCTTTTACAGGTTATTGATCTGTAACCAGTGGGATTCCATGAGGGATCTGTGCTAGGACTGCAACCATTTACAATATATATTAATGACTTGGAGAAAGGAAGAGAATGTACTGTAGCCAAATTTGCAGATGACATGAAAATAGGTGGAAGAGCAAGCTGTGAGAGAGATGTAAACAGTTTACAGAGATATTGACAGGTTAAACAAATGAGCAAAAAATTGGCAGATGGAGTATAATGCAGGAAAATGTGATGTTGGAAGGGAGAACAAAAGAACAGAGTTTTATTTAAATGGAGAAAAGCTGCAGAAAACTGCAATACAAAGGGAGCTAGTAATAGAACCCTCAGCTCAGAGGAGCAAGTTCTTCAAATCTCCTTTGTCTTAGCCCCTTATAATTTTGCACCCCACAATTAAGCCAACCCCTTAGCTTCCTCTGTTCCAAGAAAAACAACCCAAGCCAATCCAATCTCTACTCAAAGCTGCAATTTTCAAGTCCTGGCAACATTCTTGTAAATCTCCTCTGCTGTCTCTCCAGAAAAGTTATGTCCTTCCTTGAATGTGGTGACCAGAACTCTACACAAAGCTCCAGCTGTGGTCTAACCAGCATTTCATACACTTCCATCATTACGTCCCCGCTTTTGATTTAATTTGATTTATTATTGTTCCATGTATTAGTGTACAGTAAAACGAATACAGACAAAGCATACCATTTATAGACAAGGAAATGAGAGTGAACAATGTAGTGTTACAGTCATAGAAAAGATTGTTAGAGAGTTTAAAAAAGTTAGAACGAAGTTTCAGAAGCATAGAATGAGAGTAAAAGATAGAATTAGAAAGTATGCTGGACATAGCTTGTAAGAAGTCACCTTGCTCTGGCGCCATTTTGGAAAAATAATTGTTTTCAATATCTCTCCCAATAAAGGAAAATATTCCATGTGTCATCTTGTCCACCTACCCTGCCACCTTCAAGGATCTGTGGACATGCACTCCAAGGTCTGGGACTTTCTCCACACCTCTCAATATCCTCCCATTTATTGAGCATTCCCTTGCTTTGTTTGCCTTCACAAAATGCACTCCCTCACATTTTTCCACATTGGATTCCACTTGTCATTTCTCTGCCCACTCAACCAAACCATTGATATCGTTCTGAAGGTGACAGTTACCCTCTTCACTATCAACCACATGGCCAGTTTCTGTGTCAGCTGAAAATTTCCCAATCTTGCCTCCCACATTTAACTCTAAATCATTGATATACCAATCATTCAACAAAATCTTTATACTTTCATAATCCACTTTGAGTTTTGCATCGATGTCATCGCTTCAATTTGGTTGGATCTGTTTACCACACAGATTTATCTTTTGTACATATCTTGGGTCACATTTCTTTCAAACCAGTTTTGAGAATTATCCTGGTTTCATTTTGGATCAAGTTTCTTTTGATTTTGGAAGCTCTCAGATTCTGGATAATTTTCATTTCATATTTGCCGTGTCTTGTCACAGCTTGTTCCTGTGTGTCGAGCTTTCCAGGACACCTTTCCCAGAAGATCTGATTTCAGGTCTTGAATTTGCCTGAAGGTTCAGTGTAGGCTTTCTCCTGTGGTTTTCCCAGCGCTCTATGAAACGGCTGCTTAATTTAGCTTCAACCTCCTCTTTTCTTAGATCACCAGGTAATTATGCGTGGGAGGTCGTGTGGTCCATGTTATTTCATCCATTTAAAATGGCCTCTAACTTTCATAAATCATTCCAAGGCACTTCATAGGAGTGTAATCAAATTCTGACATCAAGGAGAGACAGTATCATACTGCTAATGTCAGTGGGTTAATAATCCAGGGATGGCAGGGTAGCACAGTGCTTAGCACTCCTGCCTCACAGTGCCAGGGACCCAGGTTCAATTCTGATCTCAGGTGATTGTCCGTGTGGAGTCTGCATGTTCTCCCCGTGACTGCATAGGTTTCCTCCAGAATGCTCCGGTTTCCTCCCATGGTGGATTAGCTGGATTGGCCATGCGAAATTGCCCCTTAATGTCAGGGGGACTAGCTAGAGTAAATGCACAGGGTTATGGGGATTGGGCCTGGGTGGGACTGTGACCGTTGCAGACTCGATGGGCCAAATGGCCTTCTTCTACATTGTAAGGATTCTATGAATGCAGAGGCCCAGACCAAGGCTCTGGGTCACGGGTTCAAATCCCACCACAGAGCTGGTGAAATTTAAATTAAGTCAATAAATCCAGAATTGAAAGCTCGGGTCGGATTCTCTCATCTCGACTGTGGTTGCCAGTGAGAATGGAGAATTTAATGTTCATTTTCAGCAGCACCTGGAAATCCCAGACGAAGGCAAAGATTTTCAGGAATGGTGACTGTGAAACTATCTTTGATTTGATTTACTATTGTCCCACGTATTGGCGTACAGTGAAAAGTATTGTTTCTGGCACGCTATACAGTCAAAGCATACTGTTTATAGAGAACGAAAGGAGAGAGTGCAGAATGTAGTGTGGAAATCATAGCTAGGGTGTAGAGAAAGATCAACTTAATGCAAGGTAGGTCCATTCAAAAGTCTGACAGCAGCAGGGAAGAAGCTGTTCTTGAATGAGGCGACTTCTTGCAAGCTGTGCCCACTATATCTTCTAATTCTATCTTTTTACTCTCGTTTTATGCTTCTGAAACTTCATTCTAATTCTTTTAAACGCTATAACAATCCTTTCTATGACTGTAATACTACATTCTGCAGTCTCTCTCTCTCTCGGTTCCCTCTCTATGAAGCAGAGGAGGTTGGTATGTAACCTCAGACTTTTGTATCTTTTTCCTGAGGGAAGAAGATGGAAGAGAGAATATCCGGGTGTGCGGGGTTCTTGTTTATGCTGGCTGCTTCTCCGAGGCAGCGTAAGTGTCAACAGTATCAATGGATTTGTAGACTGAGTGATTATATGAAGGCATGGCTATGAAAGAGAATCATGAGAGCTCTCCCTGGGAGGGCGGGAGGCATACAAACATGAAGTAGCTGCTGAGCTAGTCAATAAACCACTGCTCCATACAAGTCTTTCATAGTTTCATAGAATCCCTTCAGGTAAAAAGGCAGCCATTCAGCCCATCAAATCTACATTAACTCCCTCTGACAGAGAACTGAAGCCCTCTCCTCCTCCGTAACAACGCTCAGGACAGAGGCTTATTCCGCGAGAATGCCCTCGTGAAGCTGTCACTTCACCCCTTAAACTCAGCTCAGGCTCCTTTCCGTCTACTTAACTGGGTCAGAACCACCTAGCTCCTTTCATTGTATCTTGTGGGGTCAATTCTTTTTATCTGTGACCACGGTTAACTAATTCGACCAGGAAAGGCTTTTGTGGCAAGACTATTGCTTCGGGTCCAGCCCCCTGTTAGTTCTGAGAAGCACAATCGGACGCGCACTCCCTCCCCGGCCTACATTCCAATCAGCAACTATTCATCTCCTCGACTAAGATTCATGGCCTGGGATTGTGAAAAAAATATCTCACTGACCAGGGCGTTGAGATTCCACCTGTCACGTGCAAAAAGCTCCATTCGTCACGTAGATGTGTCCCGTGTCTGGAAGTGGTAGCAACCGTGTCTCAGGGAGTGGCGGTCTTTTGACAGAGGGTTCAGAGAGTCGAGTGCAGGAATCGGGGAGGGTTAGAACATAGAACATAGAACATAGAACATTACAGCACAGAACAGGCCCTTCGGCCTTCGATGTTGCGCCGACCAATATAAAAAGCAATGCCCCTCCAAACTAAACCATTCCCTTCTCTTCCATATACTTATCAACTAACCTCTTAAACGCCACCAAACTTGGCGCATCTACAACTGCTGCAGGCAGGGCATTCCACTCCCGAACCACCCTTTGGGTAAAGAACCTACCTCTGATATCCGTCCTATAACTATCACCCCTTAATTTAAAGCTGTGTCCCCTCGTGCTAGCTTTTTCCATCCTAGGAAAAAGGCTATCACTGTCCACCCTATCTAAACCTCTAATCATCTTATATGTTTCGATCAGGTCCCCTCTTAGCCTCCTCCTTTCTAACGAAAACAACCTCAAATCCCTCAGCCTCTCCTCATAAGACCTGCCCTCCATACCAGGCAACATCCTGGTAAACCTCCTCTGTACCCTCTCCAATGCCTCCACATCTTTCTTATAATGTGGGGACCAGAACTGCACACAATACTCCAAGTGCGGCCGCACTAGAGTTTTGTACAGTTGCAACATGACGTTGCGGCTCCGAAACGGGTTGGTGGATGACACCATTGGAGCTGCTAGCTGTTGGGAGGGGTAGGTTACGCTGTTAGAGCTGCCAATTGGGAGGGGTTACACCACTGAAGCTACCAGTTTGGGGGGAGGGGTGAATTCACTATTGGAGCTGCCAGCTCAGTAAGAAGTCACAATAAATATGGATCTTATGGTAGCCACTCGAAGAGAACTTCAGATGGAGCTTGTATTATAAAGAACAAAGAACAAAACAGCACGGGAAACAGGCCTTTTGGCCCAACGAGCCCGTGCCGCCACCCCGATGTTCCCGGTCAAAACCCAAACTAGGCGTCACTGAGCAGGTGCTGTTTGATAGCATTGTTGATGACCCCTTCCATCACTTTACTGATGATCAAGATTAGATGAGAGTAAATGACGGGGCAGTAATTGGCCAGGTTGAATTTATCCTGCTTTGAGAGTACAGGACTTACCAGGGCAATTTTTCACATTGTTGGGTAGATGCCAATGTTGTAATGCACTGGAAGAGCTTGGCGAGGGGAGCAGTAGATTCTGGAGCACAAGTCTTCAGTACAATTGCCGGAATGTTATCAAGGCCCATTACACCTTTGCATTATTCAGTGCCTCCAGTTGCTTCATGGTATTCCATGCAGTGAACTGAATGGGCTGAAGACTAGCATCCATATTAAATTGCAACTCATTCTTTAGGCAAGGGTAGGGAATTATGTGATTTATTTATTTTTAAAAATGTCTTATTATGAGAGGACTTTGTCACCTATCCTCAATCAGCACTTTTGACCCAGCTTTTAATCCTTGTCATGTTTGGGGTATTTTTAATTATTTTTTTTCACAAGAAGAATAGTAAGACATTCAAGTGTTAAATTTTAAAGTCAAGTGTATTCAAAACAAGTTCAAAGAGAGACAGGGCACCCACTGCTGAAACAAGTAAGAGGGGCAGCACAGCGACACTGCGGTTAGCACTGCTGCTTCACATTGCCAGGGATACAGGTTCAATTCCCGGCTTGGGTCGCTGTCTGTGTGGAGTTTGGACATTCTCCCTGTGTCGACGTGGTTTCCTCTGGGTGCTCTAGTTTCCTCCCACAGTCCAAAGATGTACGGGTTAGGTGGATTGACCATGATAAATTGCGCCTTAGTTTCAGGGGAACCAGCTAGGGTAAATGCATGGAATTATGAGGATAGGGCCTGGGTGGGATTGTGGCCAGTGCAGACTCAATGGGCCGAATGGCCTCCTTCTGCACAGTAGTATTCTATAAATTGGCTGGCCTTGAAACTATTATCTTCTAACTCAGAGACAGGAGTGCTACTCACTGAGACACGACATTGGTCAAAATGGTTTCATTCCTTCCTCCTAACTTCTTAACATTCAGGAATGCTTGAGGGAGGAAGCGTGTGTTAACATCACTGGTGTCTTGCCTCAGCCTATTTGTGAGAATTAACCAGAGCTGGTAGGTCAGGAACTGTCAGAAATAATCAACTTTTCAACAAGAGAAGCAGGTGCTTGAAGTGTGGGATTGTTTTTTTGGATTTAATGGAACATTTTGCAGAACTCTGGCATTCTAACAGAGGAAATGCATCGAGGCTTTGCCAAGAAGAACAGTAATCTCTCAGTGCACGACAGACGAGATGGCCAGAGTTAGATAAACACATCCCGCTGGAAACCCCTTTCCCATTCTTCTCCAAACTGGAACAAACCCATCAGTTCAAAGGGAGGTCGGAGAGGTGACGAACTGAACAACTGCTACAGAAAGCCATTTGTATTGGCGTCTCTCGTGATGAGAAGCAGATTGAGCAACTCAAAAAAAATGAACTGAAATAGTGATAACTGACCAATGCACTCATCTCTAATGCACAACCATCACTTCAGATACTGGAAGGAGTATTTAAGTTAATTCTATAATCATAGATTAGAATCATAGCATACATTTGCTGCAGAAGAAGGCCGTTCAGCCCATTGAGCTTACACCAACAACAATCCCACCCAAGCCCTATCCCCACAACCCCATGTATTTACCAGGCGAATCCTCCTGAGACTAAGAGGCAATTTAGCATGGCCAATCAACCTAACATGCACATTTTTAGCCAATCACACCCAACTTGCACGTCTTTGGACTGTGGGAGGACGCAGAGGAAATCCACACAGACACGGGGATAATGTCAAACTCCACACAGTGTCTCGCGTCTGGAATCGAACCCAAGTACCTGATGCTGTGAGGCAGCCGTGCTAACCACTGTGCCACTGTGCTGCCCATAACCAATTCACTTTGAAATTAAGGATGTTCACTCTGTTGGGTCAGGTAAAATGAAACTTCACGAATGCTCTGTCCTTGTGGCGCGTTTCCCAATCTAGCTTCAAAATAAACATTTCCATCTTTGCAACTTCCTCCAGCTCTACATTGCCCTCTGTAGTCTCCGCACCCCTCCAATTCTGCCCTCTAGTGCTGGTGATATTAGTGACTCCACTATTGGCAGCTGTGCCATTCAGTTGTCTGGGGCCTTAGCTCTAGAATTCCCTCCATAAACTCCCTCACCACCCTCTGTGTGAAAAATTGCCCATCTAATACTTTTGTATCTCTCCTCTCTCACCTTATTGTCCTCTAAGTTTAGATTCCCCCATCTTTAGGAAAAAATATTGACTATCTAAGTGATCTGTACCCCTCATTATTTTACAGACCTCTATAAGGTCACCCCTCAGCCTCCTAAGCTCCAGAGAAAAAAGTTTCAGTCTACTCAGCCTCTCCTTATAACTTAATCCATCAAGTCCGGTAGAGCCCCAGTTAGTCTTTTCTGCGCTCTTTCTGATTCAATAACATCCTTTCTATAATAGGGTGACCAGAACTGTACATAGTATTCCAAGTGTGGCCTTACCAATGTCTTGTACAACTTCAACAAGACGTCCCAACTCCTGTATTCAATGTTCTGACCGATGGAACCAAGCATGCCGAATGCCTTCTTCACCACTCTGTCCACCTGTGACTCCACTTTCAAGGAGCTATGAACATGTACCCCTAGATCTCTTTGCTCTGTAACTCTCCCCAGTGCCCTCCCATTAACTGAGTAAGTCCTGCCCTGGTTTGATCTACCAAAATGCATCACCTTGCATTTGTCTAAATTAAATTCTATCTGCCATTCATCAGCCCACTGGCCCAACTGATCAACATCCCATTGCAATTGGAGATAACTTTCTTCAATGTCCACTAAGCCACCAATTTTCATGTCATCTGCAAACTTACTAACCATGCCTTTTATACCCTCATTCAAATCATTAATAGAAATGACAAATAACAGTGGACCCAGCACTGATCCCTGAGGCACACCGTTTGCAAAACATTTGGTTAGCATCTAATTTGCATCAATGTTCATCTTTAATTCAATAAATTTGTTCTTTAAGATCTGGAAAGATATCATACATTGAGTGTCGCAATACAGAAGGAGGTCATTTAGCTCTCTGACAGATCTATCCAATTAGCCCCACAACCACAGCCCTTTCCCCAGAGCCCAGCAAATATTTCCTATTTATGAAATTCTCTTTTGGAAAACTGAATCTTTTCAGGCAGCACATTCCAGATCACAACAATGCACTGTGTAACAAAAAATTCTCATTCCCCCGTTTGGATCGTTTGCCAACGATTTTAAATCTGCGTCCTCATTTGATGTTTATCTAACAGATAGAATGAAATGCAGACCACCTCAGGACATCCCTGCAGGATAGGTTATTTTTAAATGCAGGTTTAAAATGGGCAGTACAATGACACAGTGATTAGCACAGCTGCCTCACGGCACCAGGGGCCCAGGTTCGAATCCTGGCTTGGTTCACTGTCTGTACAGAAACTGCGCATTCTCCCTGTGTCTGCGTGGGTTTTCCCCCAGTGCTCTGCTTTCCTCTGACAAACAGGCTGGGTTATGTCAATTGGCCGTGCTAAATTCTCCCTCAGTGTACCCAAACTGGCGCTGGAGTGTGGCGACTAGGAGATTTTCACAGTAACTTCACTGCAGTGTTAATGTAAGACTTACTTGTGACACCAATAAATAAACTTTAAAAGCCTCTTGAATGATTGTCAGTAGAAACATTCTACAATGTCTTGGCTTTCTGATGATAAGAGGATATTTCTCAGAGGCACGGAAAATCTGGGAACTCAAGCATCTTACAGAAATGCTTCCTGTTTGTTATCAAGTGCTGCTGAAAATGAACATTAAATTCTCCGTTCTCACTAGCAGCTCGGCACTCACGGATGAGATGGGAGAATCCGGCCTGAACTTTCAATTCCGGATTTATTGATTTAATTAAAACTTCTTCTGTGGGATTTGAACCCGTGACCTCAGAGCAGTAACTTAGGCCTCTGGATTCAGAGAATCCTACAATGCAGAAGGAGGCCACTAGGCGCATCTAATCTGCACCGCCTACAATCCCACCCAGGCCCAATCCCTATAACCCCACGCATTTGCTCTAGTTAGGCCCCCTGACACTAAGAGGCAAGTTAGCATGACCATTCCACCTATCCTGCATTGTCTAGGCCTGAGAGAGGAATTCAGAGCACCCGGAGGAAACATGGGGAGAACATGCAAACTCCATGCAGGCAGTGACCAGAATCAAACGCAGGTCCTTGGCCCTGTAATCACTGTGCCACCCTGAGCACTTGGTCACAAATCTAACTGGATTGCAGGGCTAACAAAGAGACTCGATAGATCATGGTAAATAAAGAATGCAGATCGAAAAGTAATCCAAGAAGATAAAATATCTATGATAATGGGGAAGAAAAATCCCAGAACAAAATCAGTTCCCTTTCACAGCATCAGCTGATGCTCCCTGGGCAACATTCCTGCCTCTCGGAGGGTTCCAGTCCTACTTGAAGTATTTGAATACAGAATCCAAGCCTCCCAGTACAGTAATGAGTAAGTGCTACACTGTCAGAGGTGCCCTCTTTCGGATGAGACACTGAACTGAAACCCCTGCTGTCTCTCCATGTGGAGGAATAAGATCCCATGGCATTTTTTCAAAGAAGACAAAAGAGTTCTCCTCATGTTGTTTTTTTATTATTCATTCATGGGATATGAGCATCGCTGGGCCAGAGTTTAGTTGTCCTTGAACTGAGTGTCTCGCTTGGCCATTTCAGAGGACTGTTAAGAGTCAACCATGTTGCTGTGGCTCTGGAGTCACATGTAGGCCAGGCCGGGTAAGGATGGCAGATTTCCTTCCTTAAAGGACATTAATGGACCAAATGGATTTTTCCCACAACGGTTTCATAATCATCAGTAGATTCTTAATTCCAAAAATTTTTTATTGAATTCAAATTCCACCATCTGCTGTGGTGGGATTTGGACCTGGGTCTCCAGAACATTAGCTGAGTCGCTGGATTAATAGTTGAATGATAATACTATTAGATAATACCTCACCTGACAAATATTTATTCTTCAACTAACATTACATATAAATATTATCTGAGTTTTATTACATTGTTGTTTGTGGGAGCTTTCTGTGCACATATTGGCTGTCGTGTTGCCTGTTTTACAATGCTGGCTACATTCCACTGGCTGTAAATGGTTTTGCCACGTCCTGAGGTTGCAAAAGGGGCTACATAAATGCAAGTATTATTTTGAGCCTTTGAAGGCTGCCCTTGGACTATTGAGACAGTTCGAACTGCATGTTCTTAGGGCAAGTTCTGGAAGCCTTCTCAATCAGACATCAGATTGTCTAATGAAACATCTTTCTAAAATCTCTCATCCACGTTTGAAAAAGCTGATGTTTCTTTGCAAATCTCAAAAACTATTAAATAAAGCCTGCCATCTGGTGGTTAAGGATGTAATTCTCAGTGACTTGAAACTTCATCAATTATTTAATTCATTATTAGTGATCAGAAAATGTCTTTTTAGACTGATCAGAAATTCAACAGTATTTCCCTCAGTATTAGGCTGAAAATTGGCATTTATATAGCACCTTTCACAGTCTCAGGATGCCTCAAAAAGTATTTCACAGCCAATGTACTAACATTTGAAGTGCAGTCACTGAAATATTGTAAAAAGGGCAGCAGCTGATTTTCACACAGCAAGATCCCACAAACAGATAATGAGATAATGACCAATTAAATCTGTTGGTTGCGACATAGATCTTGTTCTGCTCATTGGAGACGCTGTAGATGTATCACAGCTTGGCATGGCTCCTGCTCTGACCAAGACCACAAAAAATTATATAGAGTTACGAATGAAACCCAGTCCATCACGCAAACCAGCTCCCATCCATTACTCCGCCTACACTTCCCGCTGCCTCGGCAAAGCAGCCAGTATAATCAAGGTCCAAACTCACCCTGGACATTCTCTCTTCCACCTTCTTCCGTCGGGAAAAAGATAAAAAATCTGAGGTCATGTACTGACCGACTCAAGAACAGCTTCTTCCCTGCCATCATTAGACTTTTGAATGCACCTACCTTGAATTAAGTTGATCTTACAATGCAGGAGGCCACTTAGCCCATCGAATCTGACACTAAGAGGCAAGTTAGCATGGCCATTCCACCTATCCTGCATGTCGAGGCCTGAGAGAGGAATTCAGAGCACCCGGAGGAAACACAGGGGAGAATATGCAAACTCCACACCCTGGTTGTGACTGTATTTTGCACTCTCTCTTTTACTTCCCTATGTATGGTATGTTTTGTCTGTATAATACGCAAGAAAAAAATACTTCCCACTGTATACTAATGCATGTGATAATAATAAATCAAATCAAATCAAACAACATCTCTGTTCTTCCAAATAACATCATGTGATCTTCAAAAGTCACCCGATAAGCCCCCAGCTTAAAGCTCCCTTGAACGATGGCACCTTTGACAGTGCAGCACTCCCTCAAAACAGCACTGGGAGTGTCAGACCAGAGCATGTGCCCCAGTAGTGGACTGATACAAATCAGATACGTGCACAGACTTCGGAGGGTTGTGGGGCTTGAGGAGGTCAGAGCAACGTGGGTTTGCAAGTAAAGTTAAAAATTTTAAATTCACACCACGTAAAAACATTACTATCATTAGAACGAGCCTCATCATTGGAAGTACTTGCCTTTGAGTCATTCAAGGGCTTTTAAATGAGTATTTTAAAATAATCTTGCCTAAAGGGTTATTCTGAGGTGGCCTGCGTATCTTTTGATCCGTTGGGTAAATCTTGGGCCACACACGAAACCTAAACTGGGGTTGTGGGAAAGTCATCAATCCTACTCAAAACTCACAAACCACAGGCACTCATGATGTAAGGGAGACCTTGTATTTATAGAACACGTTCCCCACCTTCAGGTTTCAGCACAAGGCAAAGAACCTCCTATCCTCACTGGAGTAATGTGCAGAAAGGCAGATGCGCAATCAGGCACCACGTCATCAGTTTAGAGGGAACCAGTTCTGCAGATCACCTTGTGCTTCATCCCATAGAGTGTCAGAGTGACTGAGCGATTGGGGAACTGCATTGCAGTCCCACACAGGTACACTGGGCACAAAGCCAGGAGGAACATTTACAGTCACACTCATACATTTTCTAAGCTGCATAGAAACAGGCCACTTAACCCAACTACCTTCTTAATCATTAATTTACTGTCCCTGGTCGCCCATCCCTAACTGCAGAGGGTTTGTAGGTCAGACCCGGTATGGATGGCAGATTCCCTTCACATCAGCGAACACAGATTTTGACTTGGCTTACCATTGTCACGTGCATTGGTATACAGTGAAAAGTATTGTTTCTTGGGTGTAGAGAAAGATCAACTTAGTATAAAGTAGGCGCATTCAAAAATTCGATGGCAACAGGGAAGAAGCATCTGGGTTCAATTCCCGACTTGTCTTTGTTTGCACGTTCTCTCCGAGTCTGCATGTGCTTCCTGTGGGTGCTCCAGTTTCCTCCCACAATCCAAAGATGTGCAGGTTGGGTGAATTGGCCACACTAAATTGCACCTAAGTTTCCCAGGATATGTAGGTTAGGTGGATTGACAATGCTAAATTACCCTTTAGTGTCCCAAGATCTGAAAATTAGTGGGGTAAATTTGTGGGGTTACAGGGAAAGAGCCTGGGTAAGATGATTTGTCAGAGAGTCAACAAACAACAAAGAAAATTACAGCACAGGAATAGGCCCTTCGGTCCTCTAAGCCTGCACTGACCGTGCTGCCTGACTTAATTAAAATCTCCCACTCTTCTAGGGACAGTATCCCTGTATTCCCATCCTATTCATGTATTTGTCAAGAACGCACCTTAAGAGCCACTTCCGTATCCACTTCCTCTACCTCTCCTGGCAGCGAGTTCCAGGCATCCAGCAACTTCTGTGTAAAAAATCTGCCTCGTACATCTCCTTTAAACCTTGCCTCTTGCACCTTAAATCTGTGCTCCCTTCCATCCTGGGAAAAAGCTTCTGACTATCCACTCTGTCCTTGTCTCTCATAATGGTATAGACTTCTATCAGTCATCCCTCAACCTCCGTCGTTCCAGTAAGAAGTTTCTCCAACCTTTCCTCATAGTTAATGCCCTCCATACCAGGGCAACATCCTGGTAAATCTTTTCTGTACCCTCTCCAAAGCCTCCACATCTTTCTGGTAGTGTGGTGACCAGAATTGAACACTATACTCCAAGTGCGGCCTGACTAAGATTTTATAAAGCTGCAATATGACTTGCCAATTTTTAAACTCAATATCATGGCTGATGAAGACAAGCATGCTTCTTGACTTCTTCTCCACCCTGCGTTGCCATTTTCAGTGACCTGTCTACCTCTGCCTATTAATACTCTTAAGAGTTCTGCCATTTACTGTATATTTTCTATCTGTATTAGATCTTCCAAAATGCATTACCTCACATTTGCCTGGATTAAACTCCATCTGCCATCTCTCTGCCCAAATCTCCAACTGATCTGTATCTTGGTGTAGCCTCTGATGGTCCTCATCGCTATCCACAAATCCACCAACCTTTGTGTCATCCACAAACTTATTAAGCAAACCAGTTACATTTTCCTCCAAATCATTTATACAAATTACAACCAGCAAAGGTCCCAGCACTGATCCCTGAGGAACATCACTAGTCACAGCCCTCCATTCAGAAACGCACCCTTCCACTGCTACCCTTCTATGACCGAGCCAGTTTTGTATCCACCTTGCCTCTGATGTGTGTGATTATTCACCTTCTGCACCAGTCTGCCATGAGGGACCCTGTCAAAGGCCTTACTGAAGTCCATGTAGACAACATCCACTGCCCTCCCCTCATCAATCATGTTAGTCACTTCCTCGAAAAACTCAATCAAGTTAGGGAGACACAACCTCCCCTTCATAAAACTATGCTGTCTCTCACTAATACGTCCACATATTTCCCAGTGGGAATAAATCCTGATTCGAAGGATCCTCTTCAATAATTTCCCTATCACTGATGTGAGGTTGAAGTTACCTCCAACCGCACTGCAGGGATTCTGTTCATTTCAGTGCATGGTTTCTAAATGTACAGCACTGCTGCTAATTCTGGAGTTGAACTCCAACCTACATTTCAATGCCGAAACCTGCAAACCAGTTACAAATGATGAATTGCATAATTGGATTCTTCTTTTTTAAGCCTCTTAAAGTGGCCTCCTTCCAACATTCCACACTGAAGCAATCGATTTTGACTTTTTCTTAAAAACCTCTTGCCTCAAGCCACCCCGCCCCCCCCCACATTTCCATCATTGGTCACATGACATGTCAATCTTCACTTGTCATTACCTTATTGGATGGTTCTTAACCATGAATAAAGAAGCCTTTCTGCACAAAACCAGTTTCTTTTATAATTAATTATCAAAACTGTTCCCATAATGCTCATGGCGATACCCAGGATTAATCCTTAATTCCTGTCTGAGACTTTTCTTTTTGCTCAGGGAGTATTATAGTGATCTGGAATGCACTGCCTGAAGGGAAGGTGAAAGTAGATTCTACAGAAATGGGAATTGGGTAAATATTTGAAAAGAAAGAATGGTTTTCTGGGGAAAGTGGGACTAATTGTAAAGATCTTCAAGGAGCCATTTTTGATCTGATTTGATTTATTATTGTCAAAAATATAATTTCTTGTGCTCAAAAGACAAATCATCTTTGTTCTTTGTTCTTTATATCATTCACAGAGTACATGGGGGAGAAGAAAAGGAGCCTGCACAGAATATAATGTTGTGGTCACAGGTAGGGTGCAGAGTTCTCCCCGCGTCTGTCTGCGTGGGTTTCCTCCGGGTGCTCCAGTTTCCTCCCACACTCCAAGAAACATGTTGGTTAGGGTGCATTGGCCATGCTAAATTCTCCGTCAGTGTACCCGAATAGTGCCGGAGTGTGGTGACTATATTTTAACAGTAACTTCATTGCAGTGTTCACATAAGCCTACTTGTGACACTAATAAATAAACATAGAATCATCGAGTCTACGGCATGGAGACAAGCCCTTCGGCAAAAACCAGTCCATAACGGCCAAAATGTCCATCTAAGCTAACCCCATTTGCCTGCATTTGGCCCACATCCCTGTAAACCTTTCCTATTTATGTATGTGTCCAATGCCTTTTAAATGTTGTCAATGTCCTCACCTCAAACACTTTCTTTGGCAGCTCATTCCATTCATGTACACGCTGTTTGTAAAAAAGTTGCTCCTCAGGTTCCCATTAATTCTTTCCCCAGTCTGCAAAAAAGACTTCAGTGCACTCACTCTATCCATGTCTCTGATGATCTTATACACCTCTGTAAGATCAGGCCTCAGTCTCCTAAGCTCCAAAGAAAAAAAGTTCTAGCCTGTCCAATCTCTCCCTATAACTCACTCCCTTGAGTCTTGACAACCTCCTTGTGCACTCTTCTGCACTCTTTAATAACATCTTCCTTATAGCAAGGCGACCAAAATTGAACATAATACTCCAGATGCAGCCTTACCAATGTCCTGTACAACTGCAACACAACTTCACAACTTCTATACTCAACTCCCTGACTGATGAAGATCAGTGTGCCAAAAACCTTCTTCACTGCCGTATCTACCTGTGATTCCAGGGTTAGAGAACTGTGCAGCTGAACCCCAAAACATAAATAAATAAAGAGAAAGATCAGTTAAATATAAAGTAGGTACATTGAAGAAAAGGCTTGACGGCAGCAGGGAAGAAGCTGTTCTTGAATTGGTTGGTACATGACCTCAGACTTTTGTATCTTAGAAGAAGCTGGAAGAGAGAATGTCCGGTATGTGTGGGGTCCTCGATGATGCTGGCTGCTTTTCTGAGGCAGTGGGAAGTGCAGATGGAGTCAATGGTTGGGAGGCTGGTTTGCCTGAAGCACTGGGCTATGATTACAACCCTTGTAGTTCCTTGTCATCTTAGTCAGAGCAGGAGCCTACCATCACAGGTAGACAAGGCTGAATGGCCTCCGTTTGTACTGTAGGATTCTCTGATTCTAATAATTAGCTCAGCAAGAATTTAGCAACACCAATTTATAATCCAACCGATTTATTTGATAGTAAAAAAGCGAGCTTTCGACCCCTGTGGTCGAAAGCTCGCTTTTTTACTATCAAATAAATCGGTTGGATTATAAATTGGTGTCGCTAAATTCTTACTGAGTTCTTACCACCCCAATCCAACGCCGGCATCTGTACATCATGTCTAATAATTAGCAACAGAATGTAGAGGAAACAAGCTGGCAATCCTCAACCGGATATAAAACAGTTCCTCCTTTTTACTCCTTCACTTCTAATGTGTCTGAGAATCAAATGAAAACCCTGTACACCTTCAAAGTTTTCCAGAAATTGGTCAAATATATAGTAAAAGAATATTTCTACATTGTTAGTTTAGCCATCCATATTTCAAAAGCAACTACCTACAATTCTTACCTTAATCCCCAACCGATCTCACATAAATTCCTCCATCTACACACTCCTTTCATTTCGCAAAACTTCCACAGCTCACCACTCTTGGAATGTGGACAAGAATCTGGCTGTTCGTGTCCTGCGATCAAAAGCATTTCACAACATGCCTGAAGTAGACATTCCAGCAGGCAGCACAAGGCTGAGATAACACACACAGCTTCACTGTAACATTCCCACATACACAGTCTTCAGGATACAAATTGGAACAAGAAACCCTGCCACTAGTCTGTGTGCCCTGCACATCTCTACCTGTTCCACTCAAAATACCTGCTGCACAAAGCCCAGGCCATACAGTGCTTTGAGAGCCTCCTCCCACCCAAATTATCCAATATATAATCAGTGAACTATAGATGTGGCGATCTGGAATACACTGCAACGGTCTCAGAGAATCCCTACAGTACAGAAGGAGACCATTTGGCCCATCAAGCCTACAGCAACAACAACCCCATCCAAACCATGCATATTTACACTCCTTGACACTAAGGAGTAATTCAGCATGGAGGCAATCAAAGCAATCTCACACATCTTTGGACTGTGGGGGGAAACTGAAGCACCGGAAGAAACTCACGCAGACACGGACACAATATACAAATTCCACTCAGACAGGTACCAAGGCTAGAACTGAACCCAGGTTCCTGGTGCTGTGAGGCAGCAATGTTAACTATTGTGCCACCTGATTCAATAGTAACAAAGAACAAAACAGCTCAGGAAACAGGCCCTTTGGCCCAACGAGCCCGCGCCGCCACCCCAATGTTCTCACCTCTACCTTCAAAAGAAAAATGAATAGATGTTTGAAAGGAAATAAAATTTGCCAGGCTATGGGAAAAGAGCAGAGCGAGAGTGGAACTAATTGGATAGCTCTTTCAGAGAACTGGCATGGATGTGATGGACTGAGTGGTCTCCTTCTGTAGTGTCACATCCTTCCAATCCTTCACAGATTTATGTAGCTTCCCCTGGAATCCAACTGCAATAGAGCCACACTAGCACAGTGCAGCATGGTAGCACAGTGGTAGCACTGCTGCCTCAGAGCACCAAGGACCCAGGTTCAATTCCTGGCTTGGTCATTGTCCGTATGGAGTTTACATGTTCTCAACACTCTCAATTCTCAGAGCAAAAATTTCACCTCACCTTCATTTTAAATATGTATCTGCATGTGTTTCCTCCGGATGCTCCAGTTTCCTCCCACATTCTGAAAGATGTGCTGGTTAGGTGCATTGACCCAAACAGGTGTCAGAGTGTGGCAACTAGGGGAATTTCAAAGTAACTTCATTGCAGTGTTAATGTAAGCCTTACTTGTGACTAATAAATAAACTTTACTTCCCAGCACACTCCTATACAAATTAAGGATGCTTAGTCCAGAAGTTCAATAGATGCTTATTTCTAAACATTTCATTTTTCATTTACTGAGAAGTACAATTTTGCATTCAAGACATTCCCAAGTCAAATTTCTTAAGTGCAGTGAATAAATATGAAGAGCAAATTTTCATTACCTCTGACTACGAACTCTCTTTCTCCTTTACGGGAATATTTTTTATTTATTTGTTCGTACAATGTTGGTGTCACTGACTAGGCCCAGTACCTGTTGTCCATCTCACCTTCGTTTCAAATACGGACCTCCCTTTGGGCAATATAGTTAAGAAAGCCCACTAATGCCTCCACTTTTTTAGAAGATTAAGGAAGTTTGGCATGTCCATTACGACTCTTACCAACTTTATAGATGCACATAGAAAACATTCTTTCTGGATGTATCACAGCTTGGTAAGGCTCCTTCTCTGCCCAAGATCGCAAGAAACTACAAATGGTTATGACCATAGCCCAATCCATCACACAAACCGGCTTCCCATCCGTTGACTCTGTCTACACATCCTCAGCAAACCAGCCAGCATAATTAAGGACCACACGCATCACAGACGCATCTCTTCCACTTTCTTCTGGAGGGAAAAAGGTGCAAAAGAACAACTTCTTCCCGGCTACCATCAAACTTTTGAATTAATTTACCTTATATTAAACTAATCTTTCTTTACACCCTAGCTATGACTCTAACACTACATTCGACACTCTCTCCTTTCTTTCACTATGCCTTGTCTGTATAGCGCCCAGGAAACAATACGTTTCACTGTATACTAATACATGTGAGAATAATAAAACAAATCAAATTAAATCAAGTGATTGATCTCTTATTTTTAAACAGTGATCCTCCCCCTCCAGTTTCAGATTCCCCCACATCCACCCAGTCAGAAACGCTCAGGATCTTGTATGTTTCGATCAAATCACCTCTCGCTCTTCTAAACTCCAGCAGATACAAGCCTAGCCTATCCAACTTTTCTCCATAAGACAACCTACCCATTCTAGATATTCATCTCTGAGCTGCTTCCAAAGCACTTACATCCTTCCTTAAATAAGGTGATCAATAATACAGCACACAGTACTCCAGATGTAATCTCACCAATGCTTTCTTTTCTGCAATGTAATTGGGAGTGGCACAATGGCACAATGGTTAGCACTGCTGCTCACAGTACCAAAGATTCAATTCCAGCCTTGGGTCAATGTCTATGTGGAGGTGCACATTCCTCCTGTGTCTGCATGGGTTTTCTCCAGTTTCCTCCCACAGTTCAAAGATGTGTGCATTAGATGGATTGGCCACAATAAATTGCCCCTTCATCTCCCAACTTATGTTGGTAGACAGATTGGCCATGGGATAAGGTGGACTGGTGAGTCTGGGTAAGATATTCTGTCAGAGAGTTAGTGTCGACTTGATGGGCCAAATAAACTTCTTCTGTACTGTATGAATTCTATAACCATTGGCCAGGACATCACCAATGACTACTCTGCTCTTCTTCAAACCAGTGGCCATGGGACATAAGTGCCCACCTCAGAGAGTGATCTGATGTCTCGTATGAGACAATCTGCCAGTACGGCTCACAGTCAGCACTGCATTAAAAGGCTCAATAGTTACAATAATAAATGTAACGCATGCTGAGCAGGGACCACATCAGGATTATAATTATTGTGCTGAAGTCTCAGAGTGGGATTTGAACCCACAACCTTCTAAGTCAGAGGTGAGCATGCTTCCCACTGAGCCATAGCCCGGCTTCTTCCAAAGCATTCTAGTGGATTGGCTGTAATCCAAGGTAAACTCATTAGATTCACTCATGTTTATCAGCTTGGGACAACATGTAAAAAGCAGGAAAGTTATGTTAAACTCATATCCAACGTTGGTTAGGTCACACTCAGGAGAACTGAGCGCAGCCTTACTCTTCAGACTGATAAGGAGGCACGGGATGGGGGGGACAGAAAAGGTTTACAAAGCTGACTTTGGAACTGTTCCCAGCATACCCTCCAATTCTTTCTCTTATTCTCATACTATGCTTTTAAAACTGTTTCTACCATATATTAAGTTGATCTTTCGCTACACTCTAGTTATGACTGGATGGAACAATGGCACAATTGTCAGCACTGCTGCCTCACAACGCCAGGGGCCCGGATTCAATTCCAGGCTTGGGTCACTGTCCGTGTGGAATTTGCACGTTCTCCTCATGTCTGCGTGAGTTTCCTCCGGATGCTCCGGTTTCCTCCCAGAATCCAAAGATACGTGCGTTAGGTTGATTGGACATGCTAAATTAAACCTAATGTTGGGGGTGGAGGGGCGGAGTAGCAAGGTAAATATGTGGGGTCACGGGAATAGAGCCTGGATGGGATTGTGATTGGTGCAGACTTGATGGGCCAAATGGCCTCCTTCTGCACTGTAGAGATTGTCTGACTGTATTTTGTACCCTATGATTGATATGTTGTGTCTGTAGTGTGCAAAAAACAATGCTTTTCACTGTATCCCTATACATGTGACAATAACAAATCAAATCAAATTAAAATCAAATGTGTCTAATTGTGAGGGAGATCAGCTGCCATCAATGTAAATGAAAGTTTAAAGTTTATTTACTAGTCACAAGTAAGGCTTACATTAACACTGCAATGAAATTACTATGAAATTCCCCTAGTCGCCACACTCCAGCACCTAACCAGCATGTCTTTCAGACTGTGGGAGGAAACTGGGTCAGTTCTCTGCCTGAGGGCTATCCTGAGGAACAATGTCACCATGGTTACCGTGACAATGATTAAACCCCATGTTGTTGATTATCCAAAAGATCCACATCAGCATCCAGCCAACTGAGCCAACTAACTTTCCAAAGAATCTGAGTTGCTGTGGCAACTCATGTTTACACGCATGTTGTGGTCTGGGGCTATGGATAGTGATAGCAAAGACTCTTTCCATCAATTACCATTGCTAAATCCCTCATTATCAACATCCTGGGGGTCACCATTGACCAGAAACTGAACTGGACTAACCATATAAATACTGTGGCTACCAGAGCATGTCAGAGACTGGGAATCCTGCTGCGGATAACTCGTCTCCTGACTCCCTAAAGCCTGCCCACCATCTACAAGACTCAAGTCAGGAGTGTGATGGAGCACTCCCCACTTGCCTAGACGGGTGCAGCTCCAATGACACTCAAGAAGCTTGACACCATCCCAGACAAAGTAGCCCGCTTGATTGGCATCCCCTCCACAACTGACACACAGAGGCACACGTGTACCATCTCCAAGGTGCCTTCAATAGCACCTTCCAAACCCACAACCAGTATCATCTAGAAGGTCAAGAACAGCAGACACATGGGAACACCACGAGCTGCAAGTTCTTCTCCAGGTTACTCACCATTTTGACTGGAAATACATCATTGTTCCTTCACTGTGGCTAGTCAAAATCCTGGAACTCCCTCCCTAACAGCACTGTGGATGCACTAACACCACATGGATTGCAGTGCTTCAAGACAGCAGCTCACCATCACCTTCTCAAAGGGCAATTAGGAATAAGAAATAAATACTGGTCCAACCAGCAATGCCCACATTCTGTGAAAGATTTATTGAAAAAAAAGACACTCCTTAAAACCAGTATCTTTGACTTGTCCTAATCTTGCGTCATGTGATTTGCTGTGAAATTTCACTTCAAAATACTCCTGTGAAGCTGGGATGTTTTATTATGTCGAGGATGCTATATAAATATAAGTTGTTGTTATATTCATGGGGTATGATGAAGAGCGGTTGGAGAAGATTCATACGGAGCATAAACACCAGCACGGAGCAGTTGGGCTGAATGGCCTGTTTCATTCTCTCAGTTTTAACAAATCGAGTAAGTTCAGATACCTAATTCCCTAAAAGTGGCATCACAGGTGGATATGGTGGTGAAGAGTGCTTTTGGTACATTGACCTTTATAAATCAAAGTATTGAGTATAAGAGTTGGAATGTTATGGTGAGGTTGTATAAGACATTGGTGAGGTTGAATTTCAATACTGTGTACAATTTTGGTCATCTAATTACAAGAGGAATATCAATAAGATTGAAAGAGTGCAGAGAACGTTTACAAGGATGTTGTCAGGACTTTGAGACATTGAGTTACAGAGAAAGGTTGACTAGGTTAGGACTTTATTCCCTGGAGTGTAGAAGAATGAGGGGAGATTTGGTAAAGGTGTATAAAATTATAATAGAGTGAATGCAGGCAGGCTTTTTCCACTGAGATAGGGGAGAAAAAAACTACAGGTTAAGGGTGAAGGGAGAAAAGTTTAAGGGAATATAAGAGGGGGGGGTTCTTCACACAGAGAGTGGTGTGAGTGTAAAATGAACTGCCAGATGAATGTGGGCTCACTTTTAATATGCAAGAAAAACTTTGACAGGTAATGGATCAGAGGGACGTGGAGGGAAATGGTCCAGATGCAGGTCAGTGGGACTAGGCAGAAAAATGGTTCAGCACAGACAAGAAGGGCCAAAAGGCCTGTTTCTGTGCTGTAATGTTCTACGGTTTATTTCAGGACAAACTCAAAGGAGGCAGGATTCTCTGTCCCCCTCCAGCCAATAAACAAACTCATGCTGGACATTGAGTTCTGATAGGGATGGAGTTGACTCTGCTCTAATGGCCCTCCCCTAGATCGGATAGCCTGTCACCACTTAACATCCAGACTCACAATGTTAGCAAGAACTGTCTGTATTCCTGTAACACCATTAGTACCATAAAAACGCCTCATAACTGCTTCCCCGGAACATCACCAAACAAAACCTGCCTCCGAGTGGAGATATTGGACCAGAAAAATGGTCACAGGGTCAAATTTCAGGAGAATCTTAAAGAAAAGAGAGAAAAGAAGAGAGGAGAGAAAGGGAGGGAGGGAAAGAGAGGCAGAGGGAGAAACAGGGAGAGGGGAAAAGAGGGGAAGAAAGAGGGGCGAGAGAGGGAGAGGGAGAAGGAGGGAGGGGGCGGGATAGGGAGAAGGAGGGAGGGGGCGGGATAGGGAGAAGCAGGGAGGGGGCGGGATAGGGAGAAGCAGGGAGGGAGTGAGAGAGGGAGGGAGGGAGGGAAGAGAGAGAGGGGGAGAAAAGGGAAGGGAAAGGGAGGGAGGGAGGAGTGTGTGGGAGAGAGGGACTGGGGAAAGAGGAAAGAAAGAGACAAAGTAAGAGGAAAAGAGCTGGAGAGAAAAAGGAAGAGAAACTGGGTGGGAGAGAGAGAGAGATGAAGAGATGGGCTGAATTCCAGAGCTCAGGGAATGGACAGCTGAAGGCAAAGCCAATAATGCCACAGCATTGGATATCGAGGATTTACAGGGGACCAGAATTGGAAGGGGGCAGAGACCTTGGAATCCCTGTCACCCCCTGCATCCTGGGACAGAGAGCCCCAGCAGACCATGAAAGGATGAGAATTTTGAGAATTAAACACAAAGATGAGAATTTTGAATTTGAGACATTGTCGGAATAGAACCAATGAGAGCACACTGAGAGGGCAGGACAGCGGCAGAGAACCATCAACCACAGCCCAGACAGAGAGAGAGAAAACAGAGTAAAAACAGGAGAAAATGATTGATGGGATATCAGTGCTTTGACATCAGTTTAACATGATCTGTTATTTGGACAGTGCTTGTGAAAAAAGCTAATGTATTAAGTCTAACATACAGAGTGTTTCATTCCTTACAAGTCAATTGTTGTATATCAGATTTGAAATATGGCTTTTAATGGACCCAGGAGTGATGGAGATAAAACAATCACGAAAACTGTAGGGGATTCACCAGGTTTAAAAGCTTGGCGATTATTCTCAATGATATAACAATGAAAACCCTGCAGACTGGGATCTAGTGCAATTGCTGTGTCAGCAACTAGGCGCAAAATTCCCTGAACAGCAAAAATCTCTTCAAATTCAGCTGGAGAAGCGTCTAACTGCAAAGTCTACACTTTGCTGCAATCCATAAATCCATGCTCTGAGTCAGCAAGGGCTGAGTGATTAGTCCAATCTCAATCCAGTCCCAGGATATTGGATGATTTATTATTGTCACATGTTTTGGAATACAGTGTATTGTTTTGTGCATGCTGTATAGACGAAGCATACCACTCATAGAGTAATGTGAGAGAAGGAAAGGAGCAGGTGCAGAATGTGGTGGATAGGGTGTAGAGGAAGATCAGCTTAATATATGACAGGACCATTCAAAAGTCTGACGGCAGCAGAGAAGAAGCTGTTCTTGAGTCAGTCAATACGTGACCTCAGACTTTTGTATCTTTTTCCTGATGGAAGAAAATGGAAGAGAGAATGTCCAGGTTGCGTGTGATCCTTGATTATGGAGGCAGCGGGAAGTGTAGACAGAGTCAGTGGATGGGAGGCTGGTTGGTATGAGGGACTGGACCTTCACAACCCTTTGCAGTTTATTGCAGTCTTGGACAGAGCAGGAGCCATTCATCCAGAAAAGATGCTTTGAAAAGTTTTTTCAAGTTCTGGATATATCACAGCTTGGTGTGGCTAACACTAATAAATAAAACTTTAAAATAGAACGGGAGCCATACTAAAGACGTGGTACAACTAGAAGGAATGCTTGCTATGGTGCATTTGGAAAAGTTGGTGAGACATGTAGTGGACATGCCAAATTTCCTCAGTGTTCTGAGAAAGTAGAGGCGTTGGTGAGCTTTCTTAACTATAGTGCTGGCATGGGGGAATCAGGACAGGTTGTTGGTGATCTGAACATCTAAAACGTGAAGCTCCTTGAAACTTGATGTCAGGTGGATGGTGACAGAACCTGCGCAGGCAGCGACTCTGGATGCTGGGAATGCGATGTTCCCTAATTGCCATAGAAACAAAGTTCAATGTGATGATTAAGTCCACAGAGGACAAACAAGCAACATCATCCGATCAGTGCCCCATCGCCCAATCATCACTGTTCACATTGCCAAGGTGGATGAACCTGGGCCTAGGATTTTGTTGGCGCTCAAATGAAATTCACTGCATTAGCGTGTACCCAGTTAAAGGAGGAAAGTACCTCTATTGATTTAGCGCCTATAGGATGTCCCACATCATTTACAGCCAGTGATTTTTGAACTAACATCAGTACAAGACACTGAACATTGAACATTACAGCACAGTATAGCCCCTTCGACCCTCAATGTTGCATCAACCAGTGCAAACCAATCTAAAGCCTATCTAACCTACACTATATGTTTATCCAATGGTAAGGCCACATTTGGAATACTGTGTATAGTTCTAGTCACCCTATTATAGAAAGGATATTATTAATCTAGAAAGAGTCAGAAAAGATTTACTAGGATGCTACCGGGACTTGATGGTTTGAGTTATAAGGAGAGGCTGGATAGACTGGGACTTTTTTGGCTGGAGCATAGAGGGCTGAGAGGTGACCTTATAGAGATCTATAAAATAATGAGGGTCATAGATCAGCTAGATAGTTAATATCTTTTCCCAAAGGTAGAGGAGTCTAAAATTAGAGGGCATAGGTTTAAGGTGAGAGGCGAGAGACACAGAAGAGTCCAGAGGGGCAATTTTTTCACACAGAAGGTGGTGAGTGTTTGGAATAAGCTGCCAGAGGCAGTAGTAGAGATGGGTACAATTTTGTCTTTTAAAAAGCATTTAGACAATTGCATGGGTAAGATGGGTATAGAGGGATATGGGCCAAATGCTGGCAATTGGGAGTAGCTTAGGAGTTTAAATAAAAAGGGTGGCATGGACAAGTTAAGCTGAAGGGCCTGTTTCCATGCTGTAAATCTCTATGACTCTATAACTATATGTTCACTGTTGTGATGTGATGCTCAACTTTGTTCCTCAATCTTGAACTTTAGGTTGTTTTGACTGTAACTTGCTGGGAGTTACAGTAGGTAAACAGTGGGACTGACAGCCTACCTCCACAATCACCAAGAGTTAAATATTGACAAAGAATCAGAAGGACAATGGAGGAACAAATTGGACAAATTAGAGTCAAATCAGAGACAGGAAGAGAAATAAAGAGAGGGAAAGAAAGATTGAGAGGGGGAAACAAAAAGATAAGATTGAAAAATAAAAAAAATTTAAGTAACCAAATTTTAAAAAATCTCAAAGAACAATTTACCATAATAAACTACAAAGGATCATGAATGAAGCCCAGTTCATTGCACAAACCAGCCCCCCATTCACTGACTCAGTCTACATGTCGCACTGTCTCAGCAAAACAGCCAGCACAATCAAGGACCCCATGCACCCCAGACATATTCTCTTCCGCCTTCTTCCGTCGGGAAAAAGATATAAAAGTCTGAGCTCACGTACCAACCAACTCAAGAACAGCCTCTTCCCTGCTGCCACCAAATTTTTGAATGGACCTGCCTTGCATTAAGTTGATCTTTTTCTACACCCTCGCTATGACTGTAACACTGTATTCTGCACCTTCTCTTTCCTTCTTCCCTATGTACTCTATGAACAGTATGCTTTGTCTGTACGGCGCACAAGAAACAATACTTTATACTGTATCCCAATTAACGTGACAATAAATCAACATCCAACTGCAGGGATGAGGCACCACAATTTCATTTGTTCCCTTACTGGGTCAGAGAGGCTGAGCAACATTGCAAAAATATTTGGTCTATGGGCTAAATGAATATTATTTTGGATTCTGTTTCCAAGTCATTAATAAACATTAGAAGCTGCAATGGATGTATTATTGATTGCTGAGTACAGCAAAAAGTAAAAAGGCAAACAGAATGTTGGCCTTTATTGTAGAGGGGATGGAACGTGTTGCTACAATTGTACAGCGCCTTGGTGAATCCACAGCTGGAGTACTGTGTACAGTTTTGATTTCCTGACTTAAAGAGGGATATTCTCACATTGGAGACAGTTCAGAGAAGGTTGACCAGTCTTTGATTCTAGGATTAAAGGAGTTTGTCTTTTGAGGAAAGGTTCAACAGTGACTATTCTCAATGGAGTGCAGAATGAGAGACTATCTTATTGATCAAGATTCCAAGCCAACCTGCCAGGGTGGATGCTGAGAGGATGTTCCCCCTTCCCCTCCAACCCGGTGAACACAGAGTGGGTCTAGAACTGAAGGGCATAGTTTTAAACAAAGCATCTCCCATTTAGGATGGAGAAATTTATTTTCTTGGAAGGTCCTTGGCCTCTTGGCCTTTGGAATTCTATTCCCCAGAGAGCAGCAGGGTCATTGAATGAGGTGAGGAGAAATCCCCTAGTTGCCACACTCCAGCGTCTGTTCGGGTACACTAAGGGAGAATTTAGCACAGCCGATTTAACCAGCACGTCTTTCTGACTGTGGGAGGAAAGCAGAGCACCCAGAGGAAACCCACACAGACTGTGGGAAAGCATGCAGACTCCGTACAGACAGTGACCCAAGCTGGGAATCGAACCCAGATCCCTGGCGCTGTGAGGCAGCAGTGCTAACCACTGCGCCACTGTGCTGCCCATCACTCAGAGGATGAGGAGATGTGGAATTCAGGGCCTGAAAGGGTTGTAAAGGCAGAAATCCTCATCATAAGTGAAAAAAAGAATATTTGAATAGGCACTAGAAATGCTGTAACCTCTGGGATTATTGAGCTACACTGGAAGGTTGGATTAGACTGGATTGTTCTTTTTCAGACAGCCGGGACATAGTGGGCTGAATGGCCTCCTCCTGGGCTGTAATATTTCTAGATTTCTGCCTTTCTTTGCAAGCGGGCAACAATCTAAGCAGGGTGGCAGGCAAAGGTGTAGAACTTCAGCTGTGGCTAAGTGGGTGTTGGAGAATATCCCTTATTGCCGGTGACACACGCACTCTTTGCGTTTTAATAAATTAGCAACTAAACAAAGAATTTGTCCGTGGTGATGTCAGAGGATGCAATTTCTCCCCGGTGAAGTGAACACTGGTATCAATAACCGTAACCTAGCAACAGCTAACAACAAGACCAAATCCTGTAGAACTGCGTGCTGAAAATAATTGGCCTTTACAACTTTCCAAGGCACAACAAAGTGGGTCAGACTTGAACGGTTAAATAGACAGCAGCAATATTTTCTGTTGATAATGGATTTTTGGGGCACTTTTTGTCACTGCACTTTACAAGTGAGCAACCATCTCGCTAATCTTTTGAAAATTTATTAATTTTTGGGCTGTGGGTATCACCGGCAAGGCTGGTATTTATTATCCAACCCAAGCTGCTCCAAGAAGCTGATGATTAGCCTTTTTCTTAACCGATTGTTGCCATTTGATGCATGCCAGTGGCTGCTGGACCACTTCAGAATGCAGTTCAGAGTCAACAACAGCCATGTTGGTGTAGGCCTGGAGTCACATGCAGGCCCAGACCAGGTAAGGGTGGCCCTTTTCCTTCTCAAAGAAGGACACGATTGAACCAGTCTGGATTTGAAGAGAGTCCGATACCTTCCCGGTAATTTGTACTCACACTGATATTTTTGATTTTACAATTTCTTCGGAGAAAAACAGAATTCAAATTCTCAATGGCGAGATTTGATCTTGTTCTCTGGGTTACTAATGTAGTTATAGTCAGTTACACCACCAACCCCATTAAGCAACTTGTGCCACAATTTTTCAATTTTTGCCTGGCTCCGGCACTCCTTTCTTTGTTTAACCTCTCCTGCCTCTCATCCTTTCATTCCCGATTCCCTTTTCTTCTCTCCCCCCCTCCCCTTGCTTAAAACCCGTTACAGTCTTCAGCCTGAAACATTAACTCTGTTTTTCTCTCTCCCTATGGATGCTGCCAAATCTGCTGAGAATTTCCCACATTTTGTGTTTTGATAGTTCTTTGTAAAAAAAATGCAGCTTTGTTGCCTCTGCAAAGAGAGGCATCAGACTGTTCACATTTCTAACTGGCAACATTAGGGTAGCACGGTGGTTGATGATTAGCATTGCTGCTTCACAGTGCCAGACATTCAGGTTCGATGCCCAGCTTGCACAACTGTGTGGAGTTTGCACGTTCTCCCCATGTCTGCGTGAGTTTCCTCCAGGTACTTCGGCTTCCCTCCTACAATCCAAAGGTGTGCAGGATAGATGGATCGGCTGTGCTAAATTGCCCCTTAGTCTCCCAAGTTTTGTAAGTTAGGGGGATTATTGGGGTAAATATGGGTAAAGGGTAGGGGATGGGCCTGTGAAACCCAAAGGCCAGAATTTTATCAGAATCAGGGAGGGCGAGGCTATCGGAAGGGCATTCTCTGTCGGCCTCAGATGGGATCATACAAGCCTCGGGCAGATGAGATGATAAAATTCTGACAACTATGTCAGAGAGTTGGTATAGATCCAATGGGCTGAAAGGCCCCCCCCTCGTACTTTAAGGATTCTATGAATTACAAATTGCATTTGAGTGCGGTGCTTTTTAATAAGGCCGGGCAGTGGGGGAAAGACAGACAAATGCCGAATGGCAGGGGGAGATCGGTCAGTCCCAGCCTCAGACAGTTACCAAGAGAAGGGATGGAGCTGGTTGTTAGGGAATGAGAGATGTGGCACCAGTCGGATTGACCATCAGTCACAGCCTCACAATGCTGAAGCATTGAAGGTTACTGGAATGAATGGAGCCTTCCCACTCCCTCCTCCGTAACAAAGCTGCAAAGACACGGATGGACTGTTCAGCATTCAGTGTGCCCAAGAGCGGAACAATTGTTAACAAGGCTGCAAATGGTCCCTTTATACGACAGGGCTAATTCTAAGAGCACAAATGCTATTGACAGTAACAATGCAGTTTTAAGAATTAGCATCGGAGGCAACAATAAGCTTCTAGAACAGGCTGTCCGTTCACCGATTTGCACCCAAGCTGCAATCATTAGAAAAGAAATGTCAAGCAGAATAGAGTCAGTTTTCCTGTCTTTTGGCCTTTACAGGATTCAGAGCCTGCAGGATGGTCCCGGTGTCTCCAGGAATTAAAGATTAATTTCTTGGATAACAACATGCAAAAACCCAGCAGAAAAATCCTCAGGATTTAAAAGTGTCGTTTTTTGTTTTTAAAAAATTTCTTTGAATGAATTTCTTTGTCAGTTGATGACTGTAACAGGTTTGGTGGCACAGCAGTTCACACTGCTGCCTCACAGCACCAATTCCAGCTGTCTATATGGTCTATATGTCTATATGGTCACTGTCTATATGGAGTTTGTACATTTTCCCTGTGTCTGTGTGGGTTTCCTCTGCATTTCCTCCCACACTCCAAAGGTGAGCAAGCTGAGTTGATTGGCCGTGTTATAGTGTCCTTTAGCGTTTAGCAGTGCAAATATGTGGAGTTACAAGGATTGGTCCTTGGTGGAATTGTGGTCAGTGTAGACTAGATGGGCTAAATGGCCTCTTTCTGCACTACAGGGATTCTACGACACAAGTGATGAGAGTTGAGACAAAAAAAACGGGTGATGAAATCTCCAAGTACACCTCCAACCAGAGTTGGTGACGAGATCAGAGCGACGATTTCATCATTCCAGCCTCATGCTATCGGACTATTCTCTTTGAACTGCAAAGGAATCTCTGTGATAACTTGCATGGTCGCATGAAATCTTACACGGCATAACTCCTCCTTCCTGCTGGATCTGCCCCTGTAGTTTTAATAAGGTTGATTCAGCAATAACACATCACTGAACTGCTTTCAATAGAAGAGCCTGCCCAATTTGATCAGTGTATTTAGCAGTAGTTTATTAGAAGAACTCTGTTCTTCTTAATTATTACTGAATAGAGGTCAATTGTCCAATTGTTATCGTTAGCCTTTTAATTCCAGATTTTTACTGAAATCAAATTTCACCATCTGCCATGGTGGGATTCAAACCAGGTCTCCAGAGTGTTACACTGGTCTTTGGATTACTGGTCTAGTGAAAATACCACTGCACCATCACTTCCCCAATGCTGCAATGTAGAAAATATGTTTATTAATTTGCACAGCTATGAACAAATGTCCTGGGCAGATGGGGTTTTGGTTTAATGTTTCATCCAAAAGCCTGTCCTCCTGACAGTGCAGCACTCTTTCAGTAGTGTACTACCCGCACTAATAAAAGCAGAGAAATAACATCGATTCAGGCACCTGTTCTTTACGAAAATTGTCAGTTGAAAGGTTTAAAAGATTGATCAATTCTTAGTGTGTTTGGTGCAGTTTTTGCACTGTTGTTGTGAGAATCCTCAGTGTCGTTTTGCAATCACTCAGTCCCACCTAATGCTTTACGAAATGTGTGTCCCCATCATTCATGGAAAATTATAACTGTCATCATTTCAACTGAGTGAAAATAATAGGTTATCTTTGTTTCAAAGGCACCATTACGCAATCTCCCATCCATTGACTCTGTTTACATTTCTACACTGCCTTGGCAAAGCAGCCAGCATAATTAAGGACCTCACACATTCTAGACTTTCTCTCTTCACTTTCTTCCTTCGGGAAAAAGATGCAAAAGTCTGAGGTTCCATACCAACCAACACAAGTCTAGCTTCTTCCCTACTGCTGTCAGATTTTTGAATGGATCTGCATTGCATGAAGTTGATCTTTCTCCACACCCAGTTACAACTGTAACTCTACATTCTTTATTCTCTCTTGTTTCCTTTTCTATGAATGGTATGTTTTGTACGTAAGGCGTGCAAGAAATAATACTTTTCACTGTATGTTAATACATGTGACAATAATAAATCAAATCAACTTAAAAAGTCAAAGAACAAAGAACAAAACAGCACGGGAAACAGGCCCTTCGGCCCAACGAGCCCGCGCCGCCATCCCGATGTTCCCACCTCTACCTGTGATCCCTGTCTGTGTTTATAGATCTATGGATTAAAAACCAAATTTGAGACAATTTAGGGAGAATTTGTTTTGCCAATTAGCCTAAGAGCACATCTTTGGGATGTGGGAGGAAACCGGAGCACCCGGAGAAAACCCACGCAAGCACGGGGAGAATGAGCAAACTCCCACAGACACAGGCCCAAATCCATGTATCTGCACAGCACAGCAATAGTCACTGAGCTGTCGTGTTGCCCATCAAATGGTCCAGGTCAAGCGTACACTAACGACGTGAAGCATTAGGATACTCTCGAAAAAAATCCAAGAGCAGCCCTCTCACGACCCATCGCGTGTATGTCCCTCGTTAGACAACAAGGTGGACCAAAGCACCTGTAGGATAAAAACAAGTACATCAATATCATCATGTATTTACCCCAGGGACTCCCAAGGCTCATGATCCCTATTTTAAATCAGTTTTCTATACCCCTCCATTCCCATTCTGTTCATGTGCCCATCTAAGTATTTCTTAAATAACTCCAGAGTACCTGCCTCCACCGCTTTACTTGGCAGCGCATTCCATACACCCACCACGCTCAGGGGCTTTTAAAGAAAAATTCATTAGGAGAAAAACCTGTGTAAACTAAATGAAGCACTTCAGACAATTAAACTTTTGACAGCAAGAATGACAGATCTTTGTTGGATGAGGTTATTAAGTGGTCTGGGGCATAGGTGGTTAAATGATGAAACAGTTCACCCACTGAATGACAGAACAGGTTTGAGGAGTCTGAAAAGCTTCCTCCTGTTCCTGCTGGATTTTAAGGTGACCTCTGCTCAGTATCCAAAGCATTTGGTCATCTTCTCAGATATCTATGTTGCCACAGTTTTACCGCCTCATCTGCACGGAACTGGTAAGTTACTACCCAAGGCCAATGAAGAATGCTGTTCTGCAAGCCTCACCTACCCTGATTCCGGGGCAGGCATGCCCAGTAGAATTCCGGCATAGTTTCACATGTTATATTTTCTTTAAAGCCACTTGTTTAGAACCAGCAAATGAGAAGACTACGAGCTTTCTGTAATCTCTGCCATCGGATATTGCCCAGGTGAGCTTCAATTGGATTTACAAATATGCAACCATCTGTTACACAACGTTACACAAAGATTGGCCATTGTACAAAGAACAAGAAAAGGACAAAATATATATTATGACAGCTGATTAAGAGAATGCTGAACGTACATTGTTGACTAATGAGGTACAGATTGAAATTTGCTGTGACACATGTCTATAATCCATCCTTGAATATTCTGATACTCTTCAGGATTGATAATGGATAAAACTACAAACATTCTGAATCCCATGCAGAGGCCATTCAGCCCATCTTACCAAAGAAGACTACATCAAATGGTGATAAGAATTTGGGTTCATACAGCACCTTTAACTTGGTAAGACCATCCCAAAGTGCCATAGAATTCATCTTGATGGCCACTCCAGGTATTAACCTCCCCCTCAAGCACTTAAAACAGTGGTGGGCAAACTGTATCCTGGGGGGCGGGGGTGGGGGTTACATGCAGCCCATGTAACCAATGATAACATTAGAACCCGTTATAATGCTCCCAATGGTAAAATGCTGTGAGGGTCAGCTGATCAGCTAACCCTAAATAGAAAGGAGATGGAGATTCTGGGGAGCTTGTATGGCCGAGTTAAGACTTATTTTATTAGTGTCACAAGTAGGCTTATGTTAACACTGCAGTGTAGTTACTGTGAACATTGCCTGGTTGCCACCCTCCTGCATCTATTCGGTTACGCTGAGGGAGAATTTAGTACGGCCAATGTGCATGTATTTCAGATGGAAATCAGAGGGTACCCACGCTGACATGGGGAGAATGCACAGACACCGCACAGAGAGTGACTCAATCCGGGAGTCGAACCTGGGTCCCTGGTGCTGTGAGGGACCTATGCTAACCACTGTGCCACCATCCCACCCTATGTGCTGGTATAATAAAGTTTCTTCATCCAATCTTTTTCTTTGATTTACTGTGGCATTAGTTCTTTTATTGCTGGCAACTGAAGTTCCTTACTGCCAGGTGAACACCATTGGGGTCCTGAGTGTGGCCCACCAGATATTTTGTATTGTCCACATGCAGGGCTGCCAGATTCTGCTGAATTCTGTCCATGTGTTTTCTTTTCCCCTATCAGCATGACTACACCCATATTTAGCAAAGATACATGAAGTGAGGTTCACATTGATTGCTCACAACATTGACTGTGAGAGCTGTGCACTCTTTCTGCGTCTGAACAAAGCGGAGATATTTCATTTGAGGTTGATGACAAATGCATGACTGATGAAGCACTTTCTACAACTTATCCATGACACATTCGACATGTTTTCAATAATATTCATGGGGATAATGATTTGCGAATGTATGCGTATATGGAGACATGCCTCTTGGCATTTCTTTGGCAACAGTCCGTCCACTTGATTAATTGTACAGTATTTCCAAAGTAAAACATTTGTAATATTCCTGTTTCATAAACCATCAGTGAAACACAAATTTAAATCAGTTTTTGCAATGTTAGTAAAGCTTTAAATGGGAAGTTCTCCCCAACACCAATCTTGGGACACAGAAGATATCAAACCTCAGGAACAAGACCCCCATTGGTGACAAACATGATCTAAACAACTCAGTGAGGTGATTCTTTGGCAACCTTTCCAGATGATTTGAAATATTCTATCTACTGTGGGCTTGTTGGGACAGGTATCATAGCAGAGTGAAAACATGACAATTTTCGCACTGAACACTTAATAATTGCATCACAATTAAGCGACAGTTCACCAAACTCTTCTGAAACCAGCCACAGAACAGGGGCAGGAAAAGGACAACTGTTCATACATCAAAGGAGGAGGTCCCTTGACCCATCATTTCAGCGTGGGCTCTATCCACTCCCCTGCTCTTTCCCCATAACTCTGTCAGCTTTTCCTTTTCAAGGATCCATCTAATTCCTTCCTTTGCCCTAAAAGGCAGTGCGTTCCCAATCACTCCAGTTTGCTGTGATCTGTTGCATTCGCCTCACATCAGTACAGTCAGAGCACCAAAACTGGATGCTTCTCATGTCTCTAACTACCCCCTGTCTCTGTAGCTGTGTCCTTCAGGGAGATGTTTAAAGAAATAGCAGGGTTGAGAAGGAGAGATTAATCTCCAACTCCCCCACTAAAGCAAATCCAGAGGATCACAAGAACCAAACTTCAAAATTACCAAAAGAGAAAACTCTGGAAAATCATGTCTCTAAGCAGAGAAAAGTGCTGAAGTTTTAAGTCCAAATGACTCTTTGTCAAAGCTGGTCTCGTTTTGACAAAGATTTTCCAGCATTTTCTCTTTTGGTTTCAGATTCCAGCTTCCGCAGTAATTTGCTTTTATCCGAGCTTCAAAATAATCTCTGTCCTGAGTCAAGAACCCAGCCACTCCTGTTAAAGTGTCAGAAGTGACTCACTGTCCCGCCCACAACACATTCCACAAGCTCCCCATTCTCCATGTTCAAAATATGTCCTCATATTCCTATAAATACCTAACAATTGACTACCTTTTCTCTAATGCTACAGCAAGAAAAACTGTCAATTCAAAATGAACAACATGACAATCATTGCTCCAGTAAATGGGAAGGCGATAGCCTAGTGGCATTCTCACTAGATTATTAATCCAGAAACTCAGTTTATCTTCTGGGGACTCAGATTCAAACCCCACCAAAGCAACTGATGGAATTTGAATTCAATAAAAATAACTCTACTGATAGCCAAGAAACCATTGTTGGAAAAACTCATCCGCTCCACTAATGTCCTTCAGGGAAGGAAATCTTCCATCTTTACCCGGTCTGGCCTACATGAGACTCCAGAGCCACAGAAATGTGTTGATTCTCAATGTGTTGAATGGCCGAACAAGCCATTCAAGGGCAACCAAAGATGGGCAATAAATGCTGGCCAGCCAGCGATGCCCATGTCCCACAAATAAATAAAAAAACCTGCTCCAAATATATAGCACAAAAACCTTTAAAAATACTGAGCCTCATCTAATATCAGGCCTCATAAACAAAGAGAATGGTGCATTTTCTATGGCTTGCTACCTTAAGGTATGGGTCATTTTCTTTACCAGTGTCACTTGTAATTCTGTTTCCTCCACTCATCTATATATTTCAGATATGAATTCTAGCAAGACGACGGGAGCAAGTGGTTCTCACTGCTAATTGTGATTTGCCAGATTTGTAATTATTTTGAATTCGAGTAGCAACTAACTCGACTCCTGGCTACATGCTTCAGATTATTGTGACTATTAAATCTGGGAGCTGTGCAATAAACATTTAATTATTTTCAAAACACTAATATGCACATTTGGCCCAAGTTTAAAATATAGCAAGCAGACGTGAATCTGTTCAGGTAGAAATCAGTTCAGCTTCCTTTATGAAAATAAATGCAAATGAATGCTACAATATTGCCAACCATTGCCCCAACTTCCCAGATCTGAAATAGCGGCTGCAATTCTCTGGATATTTTTATTGGCAGGATTCTCTGGTCCCGTAAGAGTCATAAGACATACTGTGATAAAATAGAGTACTTAAGAAATTTAGTTTATATACAACATGCCAACACAGAAATTCAAGACAAAGATTTAGTATTGATTTGGTCAGGCAGGACACTGGTGAATATAGTTATGCAACATCTCTGCAATCACTTACAAATGTTCTGGATAGTGAAACAACATCAACAAATATATTGTCAAAAATACTCAAGAGCACAAAATTTTTCATTGTAAGCAATCAGAACAGGACTTAAGGGCATATTAACCAAATCTTCTACCTCTGCATTGTTAGTCTGAAAGGTAGACAATAATTTACATAAATAGTTCAACATCAAACCAAGGAAATATGGGATATCACTGATGTAAATCTCAATTAGGAAATGGCTTTCCCTGCGTGACCCTACTCTACACAAACAGGCTCAAACACATTAAATAAAAACACAAAGTGGCTAGAAAACATCAGTCTGTAGAGGGAGATCAAACAAGACTGATACATCCTTTCCGGATGTATCACAGCTTGCTATGGCTCCTGCTCTGACCCAAGACTACAAGAAACTACAGAGGGTCATAAATGTAGCCCAGTCCATCACGCAAACCAGCTTCCCATCCATTGACTCTGTCTACACTTCCCCCTGCCTTGGGAAAGCAGCCAGCACAATGAAGGACCCCGTGCACTCTGGACATTTTCTCTTCCACCTTCTTCTGTTAAGATACAAAAGTCTGAGGTCATGTACGAACTGACTCAAGACCAGCTGCTTCCCTGCTGCCATTAGACTTCTGAATGGTCCTGTTACATATTAAGCTGCTCTTTCTCCACACCCTATCTGTAACTGCAACATTGTGTTCTGCACCCTCTCCTTTCCTTCTCCCCTATGTACTCAATGAATGGAATGCTTTGTCTGTAACATATGACAATAATAAATCAAATCCAATAGTTCAGGTGGGATTTTCTTGCCTCGCTCAGGCAAGATCATAAGATCCCACCCGAGGTCAATGGAGATTTCCATTGTGGAACCCTCAGCTGCTCTGGGCGGACGGGCAAGGTGGTAGAGTTTGGACATTCAAGTCCAATCTCACTCTTCTTTGGGAGGGCAGTTTTAACAGCATCTCCACCTTGACTCTTTAAGAGGAGGAGCATGTGTTTTTATGCAATGAGTTGTTGTGATCTGGAATTGTCCAAAAGGATCAATTCAACATTAACTTTCAAAAGCAAATCGGATAAATACTTGGAGCAGGGGGAGTGGTGAGTCTAATTAGATAGCTCTTTCAAGGGGCCAGCACAAACACACTGGGCCAAATGGCCTCTTTGTGTGTTGTAGGCTTCTCTATTAAATATATAGCATTCTCACCAAAAGGAGAGAAAGGAGGTACAATGTTTCTGCTTACATTCATTTCATTAATTAAGCAAATGCACTTCATTGCAAAACTCAAAAGCTGATTTAAAAGTAAGAGCACAAAACAACAATAAAATTCCAAATAAAGTAATTCACCATTTACAAACACCGATGTACAATCTTCTAATACACAACACAATATACATGGAACATATAGAAAGTTATGCCCATGTATGAAGTATACAAAATGCTTCGATAACTCAGTTCAATGTGTTCAATACTCATCAGTGGAGGAATTTACCATCTATTTCAAACTGCCTTTAAACATATTGACACGGTGTGTTTACAAATAACAGCAACATCCTTTATACATTTGAACTTTTTACTGCACTGATTGGAAATTGAGGAGAATGGACCCTGATTTTGAAATATATATGATCAAAATAAATACACATATCTGCAAAATAGAGTATTGAATAAATATACAATGCATGTATATATTAGACAAACACAGAACCACAGACAGATCTAGACACTCACACATTCACTGACAGACCCTGAGAAACACTGAACCTGGGATGTGCAAAGTGACACATATGCAGATACAGTCACACACACATAAATACACACACACAGACCCTGACAAACATTGACCCAGACAAGTATCCACTGAGAAATACACAAATCCAGGCACACACACACACACACATACACAGATCAATCCATTGACCCAGACATGTACCTCTTGACATAAAAGATATCCAGGCACACGCACACATACAGATTCAGACACACACACAGATAGGCCCAGACAAACACTGATATAAACTGTATCCACTGACATACAGACAGATCCAAGCATACACATGCACGCACACACACACACAGACCTAGACAAACAGTGATCCAGACATGCACCCACTAACACACACACACACACACATCAGATACACACACAGACCCAGGTACGCACACATAGACAGGCCCTGACAAACACTGACCCAAACATGTACAAACTGACACATATGCAGATCCAGGCAGGCAGGCACACACACACGAACCCTGACAAACTCTGACAAACACTGACCCCGACATGTACACACTGACACACACACACACACAGACACACAGACCAGACACACGTCCAAAGCCTGAGCAACATTAACCCCTCACGTACACCCAGAACCAGATCCACACACACCAACCCAGGCACACACTCACTCACACACATACAGACCATGACACACACACACACACACAGGGAGCCACACAGATAGAGGCAGAATGAGCTCGCACAGCCTCTTGCCCTCTCTCCAGCGCAGGGGTGTAATGTGAAAAGCAGGCAGCTCTCTGCCAGTCTGTGTGCCAGTGTAGAGGCTGCTGTAGCTGGCAGCTACATTGTAACCAGGCCTGGAGCAGTGACAATGAAATAGAAAGAGGGAGAGGCTGTTCCCCACCCCCTCGGCACTCACCACGAAGATCGAGGTCCTCACCACCTCGGAGACACTCTGCCGGAGTTCAGCTGCGGTGCCGGGTTTGCTGAGAGCCCGGGTAAATCTCCGTGTCTCCTGAGCCATTGCCGGGGAGTCTGCCAGCAGAAACCCCCCACCCCCCCACCCCAGGGTGAAGCTCGGCCTTGCACACTCTCCCCACCTTCTCCTCCCAGCTTCCTGAAACACCTCCGGTGGAGCTCACATCCTCCTCCAGCCCATTGCTGCTCCTTCCTCTCTCTGCAGTATTCCTTCTACCGCTCTCCACTCTGCCTGAGCTCCGGGGATGTCCTCAATGCGGCAGTGAGAATGCTTTAATTTTCCCTGCAAGGTAAGGTGGAAAGGGGGTAGAATCTCTCCTCCCTGTGTGGCTGGTGTACTATATCCTCCTTCCTCCAGCACCCAGGCTGAGAACTCTGTAGCAAAGAGCTTGCTGAATAATCTCTACTGCCCTCTCTCTCCCTCCCCATCCACTGCCTGCTGCCCAGGTATAGACAGCAACGTCCTGCACTCTCTCTACACAAATCACTTCATTGCAAAGTTCTGCAAAACGAAATGTCATTGACCCATCTTGAGAAATAGCCCCCACCTTTCTGGCCTGGTTCTTCGCCCTCTGGAAACTCCTTCCTTCCCATGATTTACACCCTCGGCTTCATTTCATTGAATCTTACAACGCAGCCTCTTCGGCCCAATAACAGCTCTTTAAAAGCCGCAATGCAAAGGATGGCATGGTGGCACAGTAGCTAGCCTCACAGTGCCAGGAACCAGGGTTTGATTCCCTGACTGGGTACAGGGAATGATTGAGTCTCATTATGTAGACGTATTTACAGGGTCATGTGGAACATGCTAGCATCAACCTGATGGGCTGAATAGCCTTTCTCTGTGCTGTAACTCCTATGACCTACCAACCTTTTACACAGTGGTTGGCACTGCTGTCTCACAGCGCCAGGGACCTGTGTTCAATTCCTGGCTTGGGTCACTGTGTGAGTGTGTGTGTGTGTGTGTGTGTGTGTGGAGTTTGCACATTCTCCCCATGTCTGCGTGGGTTTTCTCCGGGTGCTCCGGTTTCCTCCCACAGTCCGAAAGACGTGCTGGTTAGGGGCATTGGCCGTGTTGAATTCTCCCTCAGTGTACCCGAACAGATGCCAAAGTGTGGTGACTTCGGTATTTTCACAGTAACTTCATTGCAGTGTTAACATAAGCTTACTAATAAACTTTAATTAATCATAGAACCTCTACGCTACACATGAGGACATTTGGTCCATCAAGTTTGGACCTGCTCTCTGACAGGATTTTTTACCCAGCCCCCAGCCCAGTTAGCCCACACATTTACCCCATTAATCACTCTAACCTACTCATCATGGGACACTAAGGGACAATCCAGCATGGCCAATTCACCTAACCTGCACATCCTTTGGACCCGGAGGAAACCCACGCAGACATGGGAGTGTCGGCGCAGACTCCACACAGACAGTCATAGAATTGTACTGCACAGCAAAAGACCCTTTGGTCCATCCTGCTGGTCATCCAGCACTTATCCATTTTAATCCCATTTTTCAGCACTTGTTCTGTAGCTCTATATGCTGTGGTTGCTCATCTAAATGCTTCTTAAATGTTGTGAGGATTCCCACACCAACCACCCTTTCAGGCAGTGAGTTCCAGATTCCCACTACTCTCTGGATGAAAAGATTTTTTCCTCAAATCCCCTCTGAATTTCCTGCCTTAAATCAGTTAAGTGCAGTCCTTGCTCTTTCGCTGGCACTGTTAGTTCTCCCGTACTCTGACCCCACCCCCCATCGCCCCCAGCCAAGTTTATATCCAATTCCTCCTTTTGCTGAATGTGTTTCCACTGCCCTTTTCAGGCAGAACCTTCCAGATCATAATGAACTTGCTGCACAAATGAATATGATCTTCAGCTTCCCCTCTCTGCCCGGGTTGACAGCTATCTTCAGTCTGCTGCGTCCCTCTCTCTGCTGGCTGACCCTCCCTGCCTGCAAACAGTTTCTCCTTCTCTGCTCCATTACATCCCTTCATGATTTTTGACACCTCTACTAAATCTCCCCTTGACGTTCTCTGCTTTCAGGAGAACGATCCCAGCTTCTCCAGCCTCTACTGAAGCCATTTCGGTAAACCTCTGCAGCCTGTCTGAGGTCAGGATATCCTTCCTAAAGCACAATACTCCGGCTCAGGCTGAAACAGTGATTTATAACAGTTTAGCATGACTTCCTCACATTTACACACCCTTCATCTCTGTTTATGAAGCCAAGACGCCACAGGCTAATAAACAGCTTTATATGCATTTCATCAACTCTGTTGAGGGGACTAACATGAATTACTTTGAAGTGCAGTGATTGTCATGAAGTGTATCATAGCACAGCAAGATCCAACAAATGGCAATATGAGGAACACGTTCTGATAACTCTGTTTTTTGAGAGAATGTTGATCAGAACAATGAGGAGAAACCACTGTTGTTCTATAAAAACCGGGTGTTCTACAACCATCTGAATGACCATAGTATTCAAATAGAACTTCAACTTATTAATACCTTTGAGGGACAGCACCTCTGACAATGCAGCATTCCCTCACTATTGCACTAAATCATCAGCCTTACTTCATCTGCTCAAATCCTGAGGTTAAGACTACTGACAGAGATGTCAAATTATACAGATTAATACAACTCTGGAAGGTCCTAGATTCTGTTCAGGTATAAGTCTTCCATTGCATACACCTCCCAGCTCCCCACAGCCTGCCCACCATCTACAAGGCACAAGTCAGTGTTCATCCAGCAGAAGACATTCTTTGGTTATAGGCAATAAAACAAAACAAAACTTACTCCAACAAATAAAGCAAAGAAAAAGATTTAATAAAGAAACTTTATGACTCCAACACTTGAGACCTCACCCTGAGCCATTCCAAATTATCACATTTCTCAATAGGTTCTTATTAATACTGAGTCATCACATCATTGTAGCATTGATTACATAGTTTACTGGGTCAACTGACTCTGTAAGAAGTCTCACAACACCAGCTTAAAGTCCAACAGGTTTATTTGGTAGCAAAATCCACTAACTTTCAGGGCTCTGTCACTTCGTCAGAAGAATGGGACCTGATGAAGGGGCAAAGCCCCAAAAGCTAGTGGTGTTTGCTACCAAATAAACCTGTTGGACTTTAAACTGGTGTTGTGAGACTTCTTACTGTGTTTACCCCTGTCCAATGCTGGCATCTCCACATCATCAACAACCCTTATAGCTTGTAAGCATTGGTCACACCACAACACATTCAGTGTTATCATTGGCTACGTTCTAACACAGTTAGGAGTGTAATGGAATACTCTCCACTTGCCTGAATGAGTGCATCTCCAAAAACACTCAAGAAACCCGACACCATCCAGGACAAAGCTGCCTGCTTGATTGACAGCCCGTCCATTCCCTCCACCACTGGTGCACAGTGGTAGCCGTGTGTACCATCTACAAGATGCAGCAACTCACCAAGTCTCCTTCAACAGCACCTTCCAAACACGCAACCTCTACCACCTAGGAGGAGCAGGGCAGCAGACAAATGGAAATGCCATCTCCTGCAAGTTCCCTTCCAAGTCACACACCACCCTGACTTGAAACTGTATTGTTGTTTCTTCAATGTTGCCGGTACAAAATCCTAGAATTCCCTCCCAAAGAGTGGGTGTTCCTATAATATATAGACGATATATACAATATATATAGACTGCAACAGTTCAAGAAAGTGATTCCCCACCAAATTCTTAGGGGCAATAAAAATGCTGGTCTAGCCAGTGTGGGAAAGAATTAAAAACGTTCTAAGGCCCAATTTAAATTGGATTTGTATCCAATTTGCTCAAATACAGTTCATATCCTATTAATTTTCTTTGAAATACAGCCAATGATGTACTGTAGGAAATGCAGCAGCTAATTTATGCACAGTAAGCTTCCAACACCAACAATATGATCATACCAATGTCATCTCCTTTAGTTGAAGTTACCTGGACACTGCGGAGAATGCCTCTGGTCTTATTTGAAATAATGCCATGGGGTCAATTTAGAGAGAAAGTGGGGCCTCAGTTTAACATCTAATCCAAAAATGAATTGGCACCACCGACAGTGCAGCACTCCCACAGCACTGCACTGGGAGTGCTGGTCTGAGTTTAACTTTCAAGCCTCTGCATCAAAGTTGGAGCTGATTGTGTTCACAAGAGTGTTAGAATTGAGCAATAATGACCTGTATCTCACAAGAAAATGTGCAAAGATTAATGTTCATTGAAGTGATCTTTGTTCCAAGTCACTGATCCCAAAGCCAGTTTCGTAACATTCCTGGTACAGGTCCAGCTGTCACCAATACAGTTTTAAATAAATTCTGGCCGTAAATCACAAACCTTCAAATTAGAGAGAGAATGTAGAAATCAGGAGCACAGGAAGTGATTAAGGTTAATAACATATGTATTTACAGGATCATGTGGAACATAAAGACCCACATCAACCTGAGGGACTGAATGGCCCTGTTTCTGAGCTGTTAATTCTATACTGTCCTATGCTCCCATCAACCTTTTACAGTACGGTGGCACAGTGGTTGTCATTGCTGCCTCACAGTGCCAAGGACCTGGGTTCGATTCCCAGCTTGGGTCACTGTGCGGTGTGTGCACGTTCTCTCTGTGTCTGTGTGGGTTTCCTCTGGTGCTCTGCTTTCCTCCCAGTGTCTGAAAGATGGACTGGTTAGGTACATTGTCCATTCCAAATTCTCCCTCAGTGTACCTGAACAGGCACCGGAATGTGGCGACTGGGGGATTTTCACAGTAACTTTGTTGCAGTATGAATGTAAGCCTATTGTAACATGAATAAATAAACTTTAAACATTTACCATTATGTCCCACAAACTGTTTCTCTGTTGATTTCCTTCATCAACTAAATATCTGTTCCCTTATTTAGACGTAATAAGGCAAGTTGCATGTTTTATAAGCACTGTAGTAGGAAGTAGCTGACATTCTCATCAATTAACACTTATTGTCTAAATAAATCATTGTAAGGAAACATGGTAAAATGAAACTTCCAGGAACATGTAAGAATGAAAATATTATGATTCATTTTCTAAGTAAACAATAATTTTAAAAAAAATTCTGTCACAATAAAAACATTTATAATTTCAAAATTAATGTGTTTTGTTAAAAGTACTGATTATCCTGTGTTATGGTGTGACAAAAGTGTATATTTTTCTTGGCAATATATTGAATGGTTTGCCTAGGCTGTGAAAAATAACTCATTCAAATTCAAAGAGGAGAATTCCCATTCGGTCACAACAGCGTTAACTAAAGTTTATTTATTCATCACAAGTAGGTTTACATTAACACTACAATGAAGTTACTGTGAAAATCCCCTAGTCGCCACACTCTGGTGCCTGTTTGGGTAACACTGATGGAGAAATTAGCACAGTCAATGCTCCTAACCAACATATCTTTGGACTGTGAGAAAAAACCTGAGCATCCGGAGGAAACCCACACAGACACAGGGAGAATGTGCAAACTCCACACAGACAGTGACCGAAGCCAGAAATCGAACTCTGGTTGCTGGCACTTTGAAGCAGCAGCAGTGCTAACCACTGTGCTGGGACATTTAAAATAAAAACTTTTGAAATGACACTGCAGCTTTTTAATGATACAGATAGGAATTCTACCCTGGGTACCTGGATGAGTGAGTACTTGGCTCACCATCACACCATAACATTCAAAACAATGGACCAAATGCTGGCAAGTAAAGAAAAGTTTATTTATTCATCATAAATAGGCTTAAATTCACATTGTAATGAACTTACTGTGAAAATCCCCTAGTCGCCACATTCAGGTGCCTATTCAGTACACTAGAACATAGAACATAGAACAGTACAGGGCCTTTGGCCCTCAATGTTGTGCTGAGCTATGTCCAAACCCAAGATCAAGCTATCCCACTCCCTCTCACTCTGGAGTGCTCTATGTGCCTATCCAATAACTGTTTGAAAGTTCCTAAGGTCTCTGACTCCACAATCACAGCATTCCACACCGCAACCACTGTCTGAGTAAAAAATCTACTTCGGACAGCCCTCCAATATCTCCCACCATGAACCTTATAGTTATGCCTCCTAGCAATAGCTACATCCACCCAAGGAAATAGTCTCTGCATGTCCACTCTATCTATCCCCTTCATATTCTTATATACCTATACCACTGAGGGAGAATTTTGCATAATCAATTTACCTGCAAATCTGTTTGGAGTGTGGGAGGAAACCAGAGCACGCGGAGGAAACCCACACAATCTCAGGGAGAATGTGCAAACTTCACAGACAAAGTCCACACATCGAATCTGGGTCCCCGTTACTGAGAGGCAGCAGAGCTAACCACTGTGCCATCGTGCCGTCCTTTTTAGTGGGATTAGGTAGGCTGGTCAGCGCTTTCCATGCATTGATGTAGACTCAATGGGCCAAAGGGACTATTCTGCACTGTAGTATTCTATGATTCTGTGATAATATTAAATCTGGAAACCTTTGACCTTGCTCGTGGCTGGGATTCTCCAGTCCCACTGCAGTGAATTAAGTTTTGGCTGAGTGCCAAATTCTTTGTTCTTGCTGGCGGGGGTGGAGTACGGATGAGGTCAGAGAATCCCATCCCAAATCTTCTGTCTGCTCACCAAAACTTCTCTTTGCAAATAGATAGTGGCGGTGATACTTCCTGCTTCCTGATTAACCCCCATCCATCTCAGGGTGAGATTCTCTAATCTTGTTTGTTCCTGTCCACTGCCAGTGAGAATGGAGAATTTGACGCTCAGCCAAAACTTCATTCACTGCAGCGGCACTGGAGAATTCCAGCCACGAATGAAGAGGAATTTCTGGTGCCAATATTACTGAGTATCAGTGTGTCCGAGATATACTCACCCAGAATCTTTTTTTCCCTTCATGGGATATGGGCATCGAAGGCTGGCCAGCATTTATTGTCCATCCATAGTTGCCCAAAGGCAGTTGAGAATCACTCACATTGCTGCGGCTCTGAAGTCACATGTAGACCAGATCGGGTAAGGATGGCAGATTTCCTTCCCAGTGAACCAGATGGGTCTTTCCAACAATCAACAATGGTTTAATGGTCTTTAGTAGATTCTTAATTCCAGATATTGTTTATTGAATTCAAATTCCACCTGGATTTGAACCCAGGTGTCCAGAACATTGGCTGAGTTTCTGAATTAATAGTCTCGTGATACCACTAGGTCATCGCCTCCCCTAACCAAAGGCCGTTTCCCCTTACTAGACTGAATTACTTGACCTGGGAACATCCCCAACTCAGGTCCACACTCGGGCAGTGGCTAAGGCCAGTGGAAGGTTTAGTAAAATGAAGTGGGGAGCTAGGATTAGTTAACACCTGGAAGACTCCAGTTCCAGAAGACTCCAATTCCAGAAGACTTCAGATCCAGAATTCTCTAGTTCTAGAAGATTCCAGTTCCAGAGGACTCTAGTTCTAGAAGACTCCAGTTCTAGAAGACTACAGGTCAATCTCAAAATGCTTTGGGTGTATGAAAATGAATGCAGTGGAAAGCCAAGATTGGCCATGATAGTATTGACTGGTGGAGCAGGCTTGATGAGCCAAATGGTCTCCACCTGCTCCGATACGTTCAGTTCTTGTGCCTGGACACTACTGGAGATGATTGGTTTGTAATGGTGCCCATATTTACCTCTCCTGCCCATTTCCAACAATCCTAGATAATGACAACATAATTCCTGCAAAGGTTGTGTAACTTTAACATAATCGCTGTTAGCAGCTGTAATCAGTGCAGTACAGGATGAAAACAAAGCTTTAGATTTGGCAGATTATTCCATTATTGTATTGAATGGAATTTGTAAGTCTTTCCTTCCACACACAACTAGCAATTATTCCTTACTTTTAGTTTGGAGCCAGGCTGTTCAGGGGTAATATCGGGAAGCACTGTCTCACAAAGAGGGAAGGTGGAAATCTGGCAAACCTGACCCAAAAAGCCATTGAGGTCAAATGAAAATTTCAAAGCTGTGATTGACAGATTTTTGTTGGGTAAGAAGATTAAGCATTACAAAATCCATAGAATCCCTATAGTGCAGAAGGAGGCCATTCAGCCCTTCGAGTCTGCACCGACTCTTCAAAACAGCATCTTATCCAGGTCTACCATCTGCCCTACCATGAATGCTCATTCACCATCTAACCTTAAACACCTTTGGACACTAAGGGGCAATTTAGCATGGCCAATCCACCTAACCTACATATATTTAGACAGGGGGAAGAAACTTGTCCAAAGGTTCCTTTGGACTTTTCTCTTCCAGGGAGCACCCAGAAAAGACACAGAGAGACAGAGGGAGAAGTGCAAACTCCAAAGTCACTCAAAACTATAATTGAATCTGGGTCATAATAAGTGTACAGAGGCAGAAGTTCCTTCACAAAAGCTCTTTATTCACAACTTGAACAGCAGTACATTAGCAGTCTATTACCGGGTGTTGACTCACCTGATGAAGGATCATTGCTCCAAAACCTCATGATTCCGAATAAACTGTTGGACTTTAATCTGGTGTTTTGAGACTTCTTACTGTTCCCACCCCAGTCCAATACTGGCATTTCCACATCATGGCAACCTCTGGGCAACATGATGTGGAGATGCCAGCGTTGGATTGGGGTAAACGCAGTAAGAAGTCTCACAACACCAGGATAAAGTCCAACAGGCTTACTTGGTAGCAAAAGCCACTAGCTTTTGGAGTACTGCCCCTTTGTCAGGTGAATGGGGAGTTCTGATCACAAACAAGGCAGATAAAGACACAAACTCAATTTACAGAATAATGGTTGGAATGCAAGTCTTTAATCAAGTCTTAAAAGTACAGACAATGTGAGTGGAGAGAGTTAAGCACAGGTTAAAGAGATGTGTATTGTCTTCAGCCAGGACAGTTTGTGAGATTTTGCAAGTCCAGGCAAGTCATGGCGGTTACAGATAGTGTGACATGAACTCAAGATTCCGGTGAGGTCGTCCTCATGTGTGTGGAACTTGGCTGTCAGTCTCTGCTCAGCCAGTCACGTCATGTGTCATGAAGACCACCTTGGAGAACGCTTACCCGGAGATCAGGGACCAAATGCCCGTGACCACTGAAATGTTCCCCAGTCAGAAGAGAACAGTCTTGCTGGGTGATTGTTGAGTGGTGTTCATTCATCTGTTGTCATAGTGTCTGCATGGTCTCCCCAATGTACCATAGCTCGGGACATCCTTTCCTGCAGAGTATCAGGTAGACAATGTTGGCAAGAATATGTATGGTATACCTGGTGGATGGTGTTCTCACGTGAGATGATGGCACCTCTGGGAGGGGGGGTCAGAAGAACTGATACTCCAGTTTAAGGACAGGACAAAGACTTCCTGATTGACTCATCAATTTGATTCTTAAGCAGTGAGTTCATATTCCAATAGTCCAACCTGATTGAAGTGATTACAGATCCTTGGCTCTGTGAGGCAGCAGTGTCAGTGTGGAGCAAAGGGAGGCAGATGGAGTTAAGCTGGAGATCGGCCATGATCTAACTGACTGGTGGGAACAGACTCGAGAGGCTGAAAGGCCTCCTCTATTTCACATTGTCGGCATTTTAATAACAGAAAGGCCACACAACCCAAAAACAGGCACTCTCACTCAATTCACTCATTGAGAAGCACAGTGGAAAACAGGAAAGAAGTTTTACAGCTCACACAATTCTCTCCTGCTTTCTGTGAAAGTTGGAACAACTGTCACACGGTTACTACCAGAGTATAACTGTGTAACCCCGACCCAGCCCAAAGCATGAACTAGTTCATGCAGCATGTGGGTGAGTATTTGCCAAGTGTCTCCTTGCAGTGTATGCAGTGTCAGCGTCCTGTGCTGCTGCAACAGGTGAATAGACCTGTACCCATTCGACACCAGCGGACACAAGTTTCTGAAGTCACCAACGAAGTAACATCTTTGCCCTCTGTACAAACACAACATGTTGACTCCCATGAACCTTCCAGCACAGCTACTGACTCAAATAGGTCACTGCACTGATCCACCTCCGGCCTGTGATATAGCAAAAAAAATTGCACTTATGTAGCACTTAATTGCACATCCATTTGTTGTCTCAAAGCACTTTACCACCAAGAAAGTATTCTTTGAAGTGCAGCCACTGTTGACCTGTAGAAAGCTTGACAGCCAATTTACGCACTGCAAGCTCCCATAAACAGCAATGTGATAATGACCAAGTAAGAAATCTCACCGCACCGGGTTAAAGTCCAACGGGTTTATTTGGAATCACAAGCTTTCGGAGCACCCACAATGATCATCACTTGATGAAGGAACAGTGCTCCGAAAGCTTGTGATTCCAAATAAACCTGTTGGACTTTAATCCGGTGTTATAGAAGTTTACAGCATGGAAATAGGCCCTACAGTCTAACTTATCCATGCTGCTCTTTTTTTAAACCGCTAAGCTAATCCCAATTGCCCGCATTTGGCCCACATCCCTCGATGCTCATCTTACCCATCCAACTATCTAAATACTTTTTAAAAGATAAAATTGTACCTGTCTCTACTACTACCTCTGGCAGCTTGTTCCAAACACTCACCCCATCTTCTGTGTGAAAAAATTGCCCCTCTGCACAGTTTTATATCTCTCCCTCTCACCTTAGAGTCACAGATTCCTAGAGGTTTACAGCATGGAAACAGGCTCTTCGGCCCAACTTGTCTATGCTGCCCTTTCTTTTTCAAAACCCCTAAGCTAAACCCAATTGCCCGCATTTGGTCCAATAGTAAATACTATTTATTTAATATTCATTTAGGATCTCACCTATCCCTTGTGAATCCTGCACACAGATGTGTTGTGAGACTCCTTACTGTCCCATCCAAATCCAGCATCTCTACATCATGGATAATGACCAAATCATTTCTTTTTCTTTTTGATTTGATTTAATTTATTATTGTCACATACATTGGGATACAGTGAAAAATATTGTTTCTTGTTCACTGTAGGGACAAAGCATACCGTTCATAGAATAATAGGGGAGAAGGAACAGAGTGCAGAACATAGTGCTACAGTCATAGCTAGGGTATAGAGAAAGATCAAGTCAGTGTGAGGTAGGGTCGTTCAAAAGTCTGATGGCAGCAGGGAAGAAGCTGTTTTTGAGTTGGATGGTACGTGATCTTAAGCTTTTGAATCCAAAACTTTTGATTCTGAGGCGGGACTGCTCAGTGCAGTACAGCTACTTCACAGAGCCAGAGACTTATGTTTAATCCCAGCCTTAGGTAAGCGTGCGGAGTCTGCACATTCTCCCCATTTCTGCATGGGTTTCCTCCAGGTGCTCCAGTTTCCTCTCACGGTCCAGAGATGTGGGGGTTAGGAAGGTTAGCCTGCTAAATTGCCCCTTAGTATCAAAAGGTGTGTAGGCTAGGAGGATTAGCAGGGTAGATATGTGGAATTATGGGGTTAGGGTCTGGGTGGGATACTCTGTCGGAGAGTTGGTGAAGATTTGATGGGCTTGCTCCTACACTGTAGGGATTCTGTGATTCTATAATCGAATGGTGGGAGAAGAGGCTCGAAGGACTGAATGGCCATGAGGGGCCGAATGGCCTCCTCCTGTTCCTCTGGTGCCAATACTGTGAGTGAGCGTGCTCTGTGCACCTACACATTATAGTTTGAGTCTTGATCCCAGGCAGAGCACAGTTGCCTCATTATTGGGTCTATTTGTAGCTGATCTGGATGTATGATGGAGGATGCAAGAACCGACTGGGCTAGGGGATTGGCTGTCTCACATACGGTATGCTCAAAATGAATGAATTTTGATCTTACCTCAGATACACTCTGCAGCCGGGATTCTCCGATGTTGTCCTTACCCACCCTACTGCCAGCGAGGATACAGAATTTGACACACTAGCCAAAATACCAATCACTGCATCGGCAATGGAGAATCCCAGCCGGGTTCGAGGATGGAGGTTTTCAGTATCCTTGGTTAAAGGCGCTATGTAACAAGCTGTTGTTGTAGTCTTTGAACATAACAATTGTGAAAATAACAAATACATGTTTGATCTTTCAAAGCCATGCCAAGAGCAGCAGACATATGAGAACACCACCACCTGCAGGTTCCCCTCCAAATCACTCATCATCCTGATTTAGAAATATATTAGACTCAAAGAATAGAATCTTTACAGTGCAGAAGGAGGCCACTCAGCCCATCGACTCTGCACTGAATCTCCATAATAGCATCTTACCCAGGCCATTTACCTCCAACCTATCCTTGTATTCCTACATATTTAGCACGGCCAATCCACCAAACCGACACACTTTTGGAATGTAGGAGGAAATCAGTGTACCCAGAGGAAATTCACACAGACAGAGGGAGAATGTGCAAACTCCAGTCACCCAAGGCTGGAATCGAACCGGGGTCCCTGATGCTGTGAGGCAGCTGCATTAACCATTATGCCACCGTGCCTCTCCTTCTGCCTTCCTTCACTGACGTTATTATTATAACACCGTTCCCTCGCTGTTGTTAGGTCAAAATCCTGGAACACCCTCCCTAACAGCACTGAAGGCACATGGACTGCAGTGGTTCAACAAGACGGTTCACCACCATCTTCTGAAAGGCAATTAGGGATGGGCAATGAATGCTGACACCCACATCCCAGGGTACATACTTAAAAAGGAAAAACTTGCAGGATTATGGGGAAGGAATAGAGCTAATTGGATAACTCAATCATAGAATCTTACAGTGCGGGAGAAGGCCATTCAGCCCATCGAGTCTGCACTGACCACAATCCTACTTCAGGCCCTATCCTCATAACCCCATGCATTTACCTGCACACTAAGAGGCATCTTTGGAGGGTGGGAGGAAACTGGAGCACCTGGAAGAAACCCAAGTAGACACAGGGAGAATGTGTAGACTCCACACAGACAATGACCTAGCCAGGAATTGAACCTGGGACCCTGCTGTTGTGAGGCAGCAGTGCTAACCATTGTGCCATCATACTGCCCCAATCAAAGAACACAGCAGAGGTATAATGTGCTGAATGGCCACGATTCACAATCTTTTGCCTTGAGCCGTGCCAGAGCACTGAAAGATTACAATAACTTGCATTCTTATAGCACCTTCCAAGTAAGAAAACATCCCTTCACCAGAGTTCTTTTTTTAGACAAAATGCGACACTCAGCCCATAAAGAGATATTGCGATAAGCGACCAGAAGATTGCACAGAGTTCATGTTTTAATTGATGTCCTGAAGGAAAGACAGCTGGAAAGGTGGGAAGTTCCAGGAAATAAATTCCACAGCTCGTGGCAGCTGAAGGCATGGCCACCAATGGCAGAGTGGTCAAAACCGAGGATTTGCAAGAGACCAAACTGGAGACATGCAGGTGGCTCAGGGACTGTGGGTCAGGAGAAGAATCAAAGAAAATCTACACTGCAGAAAGAGGCTATTCAGCCCATCAAGTCTGCTCTGATCACAATCCACCCAGCCCTATCCACATAATTCCTTGTATTTACCCTGTTAGACACCTGACTTTAATTTAGCATGGCCAATCAACCTAACCTGCACATCTTTGGATAAGGAGGCTTCAGAGCTCAGCACTGAGCTAAGTCCTGGAAGGATTTGAAATCAAGGATGAGAATTTTAACGTTCTAATGTTATGTCCCTGAAGGTTACATGATTCATCAGTTAATTTCAGATGTAAAATACCAGATAGATATTTTGTTGTGGAATTCTAATTATTCACCACAAACACCCACACAGGAAGAATGCAGCATAGACAAGTATTAATTATTTCACATATTTGTAGTTATTTTTGTAGATTGTAGTTTTTATCACTTTCTGTTAATTATAGAACCATAGAAACCCCACAGTGCAGAAGGAGGTCATTTGGCCCATCGTGTCTGCACCCACCATAATCCCACCCAGGCCCTACCCCCATATTCCATATCCCAACATACTTACCTGCTAATCACGCTAGTGAACAGTTAACAGTGAACCAAATTCATTTCATGTCTTTTTTATAAGTCTTCAAATACCTGTACAGCATGGAACATGATCATTTAGGCTTCGTAGAAACTAGAAGCAGGAGGAGGATAATTGGCCCTTCACATCTACTCTGCATTCATTTTGATTTGACTATGGCTGATCATCAAACTTAATAACCTGATTCCCTCTTCCCCCCATATACCTTAATCCCTTTAGTCTCAAGAGCAGTATCTGATTTCTCCTTGAAATCAGACAATGTTTGACCTTAACTATTTTGTGTGGGAGTGAATTCCACACATTCACCACCTTCTGGGTGAAGATATTTCTCAGTTCTAAAAGGTTCATCCCTTATCTTCAAACTATGACGCCTAGTTCTGGACTTCCCCACCATCAGGAACATTCTTTCTGAATCTACCCTATCTAATCCTGTTAGAATTTTATAAGTTTCTATGAGATCCCCCCTTATTCTTCAAAACTCCAGTGAATATAATTTTAATAGACTTAATCTCCCCTCATATGACAGAACTGTCATCCCAGGAATCAGCCAGGTAAACTTTTGCTGTACTCCTTCTATAGCAAACACATCCTTCCTCAGATAAGAATACCAAAATTCCACACAATACTCCCGCTGGGGCCTCACCAACACCTTATAGAATTTTAGCAAAGCATCTCTATCCCTATACTCAAATCCTCTCGCTATGAAGGCCAATATGCCATTTGCCTTCTTTGCTGCCTGGTGTACCCACCCACTTGCCTTCAGTGAGTGATGCATGAGGAGTCCAAGGTCTCACTGAGTATCCACTTCTCTCAAATTATGCCCAGTAATAATCTGTCTTCCTATTATTGCTAACAAAGTGGCTAACCCCACATTTCACTGTATCTACCATGCAGATGCCCACACAGTCAGCTTGTCCAAATTACGCTGAAGCATCTCTTCATCCTCCTCACAGCTCACTGTCCCATCCAACTTTGTATCAGCTGCAAATCTGGAAATAATATATTCACTTTTCTCTTCCAGATTATTGATATATAATCGGAACAGTTGGGGTCCTAGCACAGATCCTGGAGGAATCCCAATAGGCATCTCCTACTAGGCAGACTGCCAATCAGAAAAGGACCCTTAATGACAATTCTCTGAAACAGCAATTAAAGATGTGGCAACACACATATATATAAATCTCAGAAATAAGAGAAATTGGAATCCAAATACAAGTTAACAGGATATATCATGTTTGTTATTGTGGCATAGACTGTTGATTATTGAAGCTGTCTGAAATTAACTAGTTTCCTTTGAAATCCTGGAAATGAACTGAGGTTCAGGTATCTGCATCTTGCTAATGACAATATTAACTTCTGTTTCTTTCAGTAGATTTTTCCAGGTCACATTAAATACTTCTCTCATTGTGATGGTCTTGGTGAAACCAGTTTTTAAACCTATTCTCTGTATTGTTACCTGGAGAAGGGCAGTATGGTGTTACCTGATTGTTACCTAATATGGGCAGCAGAGTGGCATAGTGGTTAGCACTGCTGCCTCACAGTGCCAGAGACCTGGGTTCGATTCCTAGCTTGTGTCACTGTCTGTGTGGAGTCTGCATGTTCTCTCCATGTTTGCGTGGGATTCCTCTGGGTGTTCCAGTTTCCTCCCACAGTCCAAAGATGTATGAGTTAGATGGGTTGGCCATGATAAATTCTACCTTAGGATCAGGGGAATGAGCTAGAGTAAATGAATGCGGATGGGGCCTAAGTGAGATTGTGATCGGTGCAGACTCAATGGGCTGAATGGACTTCTTCTGTACTGTAGGGATTCTGTGATTCAAATTGGGATGGGCCATAAATGCTGGCACAGCCAACGAAGCTAGGACTCCATGAATGAAATTTTTTAAAAAGTACTTTTGAAGTGCACCCACTTTATATAATGTCAGAAAATTCACAGTTAAACCAGCTCTTTATTATTGGATAATTTCAATTTGAAATTTTGGCCCAGTTTTTACAGGAGCAGCAACAATGGGAGAGGGGTAATTATGATGCGATTAGGCAAGAATTAGGGAGCATAAGATGGGAACAGAAACTGTCAGGGAAAGGAACAAATGAAAAGTGGAGCTTGTTCAAGGAACAAATACAGTGTGTCCTTAATAGATATGTCCCTACCTTTTTACTTTTATGTGAGAAATAAAAGAATGACCAGGGTGAGGTTAGATTAAGGATAGTAATGGGAACTTGTGCATAGCGTCAGAAGAGATAGGTGAGGCAATGAATGAATACTTTTCTTCAGTGTTTACTAAAGAGAGGGGCCAAGCTTTTGAAAATGAGAGCGTGATACAGGCTGATAGGCTGGAGGAGGTAAATATTCTGAGGAAAGATGTATTAGCAATTTTGAAACACCTGAGGGTCAATAAGCCCCCTGGGACAGATGGGATATATCCTAGGATTCTTTGGGAGACAAGGGATGAGATTGCAGAGCCTTTGGCTTTGATCTTTGGGTCCTCACTATCCACAAGATTGTGCCAAAGGACTGGATAGTGGTTCCTCTCTTCAAGAAAGGAAATAGGAATAACCCTGGTAATTATAGGCTGCTTAGTCTTACTTCAATAAGTTAATGAAAAAAGTCCTGAGGGATGGGATTCATGACCATTTGGAAAGATGCAGCTCAATCCAGGATAGTTAGCATGGATTCGTCAAGGGTAAGTCTTACCTCACAAATTTGTTTGAATTCTTTGAGGAGGTAACTAAGTATATAGATGAAGGTAGAGCAGTTGATGCTGTATACATGGATTTTAGTTAGACGTTTGATAAGGTTCCCCATAGTAGGCTCATGAAGAAAGTAAGGAGGTATGGGATAAAGGGAAATTTGGCCGACTGTATAAGTAATTGGCTATCTCATAGAGGATAGAGGTGGTAGTGGATGGAAAATTTTCAGACTGGAAATCAGTTATCAACGGTGTACCACACGGATCAGTGCTGGGTCCTCTGCTTTTTGTGAGTTTTTCAATGACTTGGTTGAAGGGTGGGTCAGTAAATTTGCTGATGACACCAAGATTTGTAGAATAGTAGATGAGGTGAAGGGCTATTGTAGCTGCAAAGAGACATTGATCGGATGCAGAGCTGGGCCGAAAAGTAGCAGATGGAGTTTAACCCTGATAAGTGATTCATTTTGTTAGGACAAATTTGAATGCAGATTACAGGGTCAATGGCAGGGTTCTGAGGAATGTGGAAGAACAGAGAGATCTTGGAGTTCATATCCACAGATCTCTGAATGTTGCCACTCAAGTGGATAGAGCTGTGAAGAAGGCTTATAGTATGTTAGCGTTTATTGACAGAGGGTTTAAGTTTAAAAGCTGTAGAGTTATACTGCAATTTTACAGGACCTTGGTGAGACCACATTTGGAACACTGTGTGCAGTTCTGATGTGGAAGGATTCTGGAAGGATGTGGAAGAAGGATGTGGAAACATTGGAGAGAGTGCACAGGAGATTTACCAGGATGCTGCCTAATTTGGAGTGTAGATCTTATGTAGGAAAGATTGAGGGAGCTGGGGCTTTCTTGTTTAGAATGGAGGAGAATGAGAGGTGACTTAATAGAGGTTTTTAAGATGATGAGGGGGTAGATAGAGTGGATGTTCGGAGACTCTTTCCTCGGGTGAATGTAACTGTTATTAGGGAACATAACTACAAGGTCCATGATGGGAGATATAGGAGAAATATCTGAGGTAGGTTCTTTACTCAAGAGAGTGGTTGGGGTATAGAAACCTACTGTGATAGTAGAGTCGGATACTTTAGGAACTTTCAAACGGTTATTGGATAGGTACATGGAGCTTAGCAGAATGATAGGGAGTGGGATAGCTTAATCTCGGTTTCAGACAAAGCTCGGCACAACATCGAGGGCCGAAGGGCCTGTGCTGTTCTATGTTCTAATGAAACTATCAGCACTTTCTGCCATTGCCCTGCTGAAAATGGCAATAACTTTTTCCATCCTCACAAGCTTCACACAGCAATCCAGAAGTTGCCACTTGTGATTCCATATTTCTCCAGAGGGTGAGCTGCTGAGGTTCCCATGATCTCTTTAGAAATCACTGAATTGACGAGAACATCCATTTTAATATAGTAAACACCTGAAAATAAATTCGCCTTGCTAATAAGATATAATTGGGATTTTAATGATGTACTAAGTCATAATTACTGCTGAACAATCTCTCTCACCCTGGAAAACTATTTGAATATTATAATATCAATCTTTTCACTCAAAATAATATGAAAATCTATAATGTCATAAATCTTTTAAAAGTTTATTTATATTTCAGGATTTGCTTTGCTTGTCCCCAACTGTTATTTGTCTGTATTAATAAAACTGCAGCAGTTACAGTTTTTAAGCCAAGGATAGATCCCAGGGATAGAATTCCAACACATTGTTGTCACTGAAGAGAAACGATTTGAATGTAAATCTGACTCCAGCTGGCATCTGGACTTTGTATACATCAGGATACAACTGTACTTCCTGCTGTCCATTGTCTGCTTCCAGAGGTGAAATGGAAAGAGAAACTCTGTGAAGTAAGATAAATGGCACATGTTCAACGTGACAATGTTTGACATACAGATAATATAGTTGGAAGAAACAAGGCACTCAAAGGTGCATTTTGTTACAATCAAAATATTCATTAAGGATGTTTATAGAGCTTCTCTATTTCTCTTGGGAACATGTGTTGTTTCCCATAGAATTCCATAGAATTCTTATAGTGCTGAAAAAGGCTATTTGATCCATCAAGTCTGCACCAGTTCTCTGAAAGGACATCTTCCCCAGGGCCACTTGAGGCCTCCCTCCCCGTAACCCCACACTTTTACTGTGCTAATCCACTTAACTTAGGCATTTTTGCACACTAAGGGACAATTCAGTATGGCCAAGCTATCTAACCTGCATATCTTTGAACCGTATGAGGAAACCAGTGCACCCAGAGAAAACTCACACAGGCACAGGGAGGACATACAAACCTCACACAGACAGTCAGTCAAGGCTGGGATCGAATCAGGGCCCCTGGCGCTGTGAGGCATGAGTGCTAACCATTGTGCCACCTTGCTCCGGACTAAGATGTGGCTCCAGGCCACAGATTGCCCACTGCTGTTGTATAGTACTGCATTTGCCTACTTGAGGGTGAATGTTAAAGGTCCCATTGCACAAATTTTAAGAAGGACAGAGCAATTCTCCACTCCTCCTTGAACCGACATCATATGGAACAGAAATAGCTGGCCATTATCACATCACCGTCTGTGGGATCTTACTGTGCAGAAATTAGCCGCAGAGTCTTTTACATCATTATAGTGAGTGCAATTCAGAAAAAAAAATGACTTGTTGGGCTGTAAAGCACTTTGAGCGGTCTGGAGGTGTGATAAATGTTATGGAGAATTGAGCGGGCAGCTGGTACGCACTCACTCTGAGGGGAATGTATCCTGCTTGAGGCACATTATACAGGCATACCCCATGAGGCAGTGAAGCTGTGTGAGAGATTTGTAAATAAGGATGAGAATTTTAGAATGGGATCAAACTAGGAGCCAATGTGGTGGCTGATGGCTGAAGTCCCTGCAATTAGACTAGAAGTCATTTTTTAAAAAATTCATTCATTGGACATGGGCATCGCTGGCTGACCAGCATTTATTGCCTGTCCTTGGTTGCCCCTTGAGAAGGCGATGGTGAGCTGCCCTCCTGAATTGCTGCAATCCACATGTTATGGGTTGACCCACAATGCCATCGGGGAGGGAATTCCAGAATTTTGATCCAGCAACATGAAGGAACAGTGATATATTTCCATGTCAGGATAGTGAGAGGTTTGGAGTGAAATTCACAACTGGTGGTGTTCCCATGAATCTGCCACTCTTGTCCTTCTAGATGAAAGTGCTCGTGGGTTTGGAGGCACTGTCAAGGATCTTTGGTGAGTTGCCGCAGTGTATCTTGTAGATGGTACACACTGCTGCTACTGAGCGTTGGTGGTGGAGGGAGTGAATATTTGTGGATATGGTGCCAATCAAGCTTTGACCTGGAAGCTGTTGAGTGTTGTTGGAGCTGCACTCATCCAAGCAAGTGTGGAGTATTCCATCACAGTCCTGACTTGTACCTTGTGCCTTCTACATGCTGGTTAGCCAGTGACGCCCATGTCCAATCCTTGTAGATGGTGAATAGGATTTGGGAGTCAGGAGGTGAGTCACTCACTGCAGTATTCCCAGCCTCTGACCTGCTCTTGCAGCCACTGTGTTTATGTGGTGAGTTCAGTTGAGTTTCTGACCAATGGTAATCCCATGGATGTTGATAGTGGGGAATTCAGTGATGGTTACACCATGGAATATCAAAGGGCAGTGGTTAGAGTGTCATTGTCTGGCATTTGTGTGGTGTGAATGTTATTTGCCACTTGTCAGTCCAAGCCTGGATATTGTCCGGGTCTTGTTGTATTTGAACATGGACTGTTTCAGTATCTGAGGAGTGGTGAATGGTAATGAACATTGTGCAATCATTGGCAAACATACCTATTTCTGACCTTGTGACTGAGGGAAAGTCATTGACGAAGTAGCTGAAGATAATTGGGCCAGGACACTCCCCTGAGGGACTCCTGCAGAGATGTCCTGGAGCTGAGATGACTGACCCTCTATAATTACAGCCATCTTCCTATGTACCAGGTATGACTCCAACTAGTGGAGAGTTTGCCTCCTGATATTCATTGATTCCAGTTTTGTTTGGGCTCCTTGATGCCACACTTGGTTGAATATGGTCTTGATGTCAAGGGCTGTCACTCTCACCTCACCTCTGGAATTCAGCTTTGTTGTCCATGTTGGCACATCAGTTGCTCTGAACCCCCAAGTTTGACCATTTTGGGTAATTATCATTGAATTTATTTTGCCTGCCAGGCTTAACAGACAGGATAAATTGCTGCTTTGTAATTCTCAATGAGATAATTTTGCTCAGAGCCAATTAACTTTGATCCTTGCTGACACATTCTGTCTGCCCATTTACAATCTATTTTTGGATCATTAGTGTTACGTAGAGACAAGCATATAGCCATGTCCTCCGGGAGTTTTAATTCAATTATGGACAGGAACCTTTTCTGAGCCTTGAATTGGCAAATCTAATTCTAGCCTAAATTAGCTTTGACATTGCGAACGTGGTTTCATCCAGTTACAGAGCTGCATCATGGATAGATAACTGAGGGTAACCTCCCATCTCTTTTAACCACTTACTGAATTGACCAACAGTGAACTTGTTGGTTGAAAACTGCCGGTTCATGAGAGCTTGTGGCTGGTCGAATTAAATCAGGAGATGACTCGCAAAAGAAATTCAATCGCTGCAGTAAGCAAGACTCATTTTAGTAGAACACAGGCATTACCTTTATTTCAGATTTCCAGCATCCACGGTATTTTCCTGAATGATTCCACGGATGAGGGAATTTAACCACAAGGTCAGGTTGGAGAAGTCAGACTTGTTCTTCGTGAAGTAAAGATGTGCAGGTTAGGTGAATTAACCATGCTAAATTACCCCTTAGTGTCCAAGGTTTGGGTGATTAGCAAAGTAAATGCATGGGGTTACAGGAATGGAGTGGGGCTGGAGAAAGATACTCTGTCAGAGCGCTGGTACAGATTTGATGGGCCACATGGCCTTCTTCTGCTCTGTAAGGATTCTATGATTCTATAAAGAAGCTTACTGGGGGACCTGGTTGAGGTGTGCAGGGTTATAACAGGTTTGGATAAAGCAGTCAAATCGAAACAGTTCCCATTCACTGATGGGTGGAACAGCAGTAATGTCACTGGGCTAATAACCCCAAAGCCCAGGCTGATGCTCTGGAGACACAGGTTCGAATCCCATCACAGCAGCTGGTCGAACTTAAATTCTGTTAATTAAATTAGGAATTCATGGAAACCCTACAGGGCAGAAAGAGACCATTTGGCCCATCAAGTTTGCACTGACAACAATTGATGAGATCACAGGTCCTATCCCTGTAATCCCACATATTTACCCCGCTAATCCCTCTAACCAACATATCCTGGGATAATAAGGGACAATTGAGAATGGCCAATGCACCTAATCCATATATCTTTGGACTGTGGGAGAAAACTAGAGCATCCGGAGGAAACCCACGTAAACACGGGGAGAATGTGCAGGCTCCACACAGACAGCCACCCAAGTCGAGGATTGAACCCAGGCCCCTGTCACTGTGAGGCAGCTATGCTAATCCACAGTAACACTATGCCACCAGTCTCAGTAACAGTGGCTATAGAACTATTACCAATTATCGTAAGAAGCTACCTGGTTCACTAATGTCCTTTAGGGAAGGAAATCTGCCATCCTTACGCATTCTGGCCTACATGTGACTGCAGAGCCATTGGAATGTGACTCATGAATGGCCAAGCAAATCACTCAGTTCAGGGGCAATTATGAATGGGCATTGCCAGTGACTCCCTCACCCCATCAAAAGATTTTTCAAAATGGCACAAAGACTGGGCCAGAGGAATCAGGCAGAGGTGGACTTACACTTTTGGGGCCTGCATTCTTCCCCTCTGTGCCAGGGGATACCACCTCCCCACTCCCCGGCTTCCTTGTCCTCCTCAGCTCTGGCCTGGATGTCGAGTCGCCCCGGCAGCTGTTTCCCTCGATGACCCAGGCGTGCTGGTGGCTCTCGGCCTTGCTGGTTCCACTCAGCCCTCCTCGCTCTCGGCCCTGGCCTCTACTCAAGTTATCCTGCTGCTCCCCATCTTTGGACACTAAAGGGCAATTTAGCCTGGCCAATCCATCTAACCCTGACATCTTTGGAGTGTGGGAGGAAACTGGAGCACCCGGAGGGAACCCACATCGACATGGGGAGAATGTACAAACTCCACACAGTCACTCGAGGCCAGAATTGAACCCGGGTCGCAGTGCCAAGCCAATGTTTGCTATCCTCGAATTTTGACTACCACGTGTGCTCCTGGCTGGCTGCTGGCTCTGGCTTTATCTGGTTTGGTCGCTACTCTTTCTTCCTTTGGTTAGTTGCTTGGTTGCTCCTCCACAGTCTTAGCCTAGAGGTCAAGAGCCACTCCCGCTCAATGACCATTGGCCACATCTCCTCTTCAGTCCTTGCTGAAGGCCTCACAGGCTCACAGCCTGAGGAAGGATCATTGACCTCACCGTTGCCCCAGGCTGCTGGGTCCACGTATCGGAAACCCGGCTCCTAATTTAATAATGTATAGATCAGAAACTTCAGATCGGACAATTGGGAGATCCATCCAAACTGCTCTCAAATCACCACCACCCTCTCAACTGGGACAAGAGTGTTTTCTCACTCTAAGTGGACTCCACTAATCAGATCTTGGTGTCATTCCCAATTACCTACTGATCATCTCAAAAAAGTCAAATGAACCTATCAGCAAATTCAGAGTTACAAGTTTCTGATTGGTGCTCCTACAGCCACCCCTCCTACAACATTCTCCCCTTGTCCCAAGCTGCAGTGCTGTGTGTTTCATTGAAAGTCTGCCTCAAGTGTGAGGTTTGAGAAAGAAATCTGAGCTGATTGGAGGGCTGAGTTCTTTGAGGAGGTAACAAGGAAGTTAGATAAAAGAGAACCAGTGGAAGTGATTTATTTAAATTTCCAAAAGGCCTTTGACAAGGTGCCGCATAGGAGACTGTTAAATAGGTTAAGAGCCTATGATGTTAAGGGTAAGATCCTGGCATGGATAGAGGATTGGCTGACTGGCAGGAGTTTCATAAGAATAATCCTGGAATGAAGAGCTTGTCAAATGAGGAATGGTTGAGGACCCTGGGTTTGTACTTGTAGGAGTTTAAAAGATGAGGAAGATCTTATTGAAACTTACAGGATGCTGTGTGGCCTGGATAGAGTGGACATGATGGACATTTCTACTTGTAGGAAAAACTAGAACTAGAGGGCACAGTCTAAAGGGATGATCCTTTAAAACAGAGATAAGGAGGAATTTCTTCAGCCAGAGTGGTGAATCAGTGGAACTCTATGCCTCAGAAGGCTGTGGAGGCCAGGTCACTGAGTGTCTTTAAAGCAGAGACAGATAGGTTCTTGATTAATGAGGAAATCAGGGTTTATGGGGAAAAGACAGGAGAATGGGGATGAAAAAGATATCAGTCATGATTGAATGGTGGAACAGACTCAATGGGCCGAGTGGTCTAATTCTGCTCCTATGTCTTAAGGTCTGATGAAGAATTATTTTGAGATAATGAATGATCTGAAAGCTATGTGGGTGATAGAAACAGAAGTGATCAATGATTGCAAGAGGAAATTGGACATTTGGGGGAAATACAGGACGACAATGGAATGTGGTTGACTAGATTACTCAACAGAGAATCTCAATGGACTTGATGATGGAGTTTTAAGTCAATATATATTTTTTAATATTTTTTTTAAAAATGCAATTCAATTTCTCATATTGTAGGATTTGCGGACCTGCTTAGATGGTTCTTTAATCCTGTGATGGGTAAATAGATCATGGTGAAAGGTCAGGGTACGGGTGGCAGGATATCTGATGAGTCCTAGTTTACAGTGGGGGTCTATGTTGGTGGTGGGTAATTTGTGGCCCATTTGGGTTTTGAGTGTGGTCCACACACAGGGTTGCCACATTCTGATCATCCCCATCAGTATAGTTTTCTTTTCCTTCCAGGTGTGATTGAAGTCATTTGCATCTAAAGCAGGGGCAAGTGAAATGAGTACATACTGATTGCTCACAACATTGACTGTGAAAGCCGTGCACACTCTCTGTGTCCAAAGTGTCAATATTTCTTTTGTTTTTACCTCTTGTAGTTGATGACAGTTCTATTAATATTAAAAATGAAGCAATTTCTATAACTTATTCTGAAAAATTCAGTCTATGTTAAATGTATTGAATCTTGTTCATGGGATCATGGTTAGTGAACAAGCCCAACTTCAATCCTACAGCCCCCTGAGGTGAAGGAGGGCCGCTCATGGACCCATTCATTAGCCTAGGTTGCCCATCACTGATCTGATGTGACAGGCTGTCTCGATGACCATTGGAATAGTTGAGTCTGTTGTTACCCATCACACAATCCAACTGTTGCTTAACATTTCAGGGATTTCTGACTCAGACTAATGATGTAGAGATGCCGGTGTTGGACTGGGGTAAACACAGTAAGAAGTCTGACAACACCAGGTTTAAGTCCAACTGATTTATTTGATAGTAAACTCAAAAGCTTTCAACTCCATGGATTTGTCAGGCAAATGAGGTGTTCTGTTCTCCAACAGCACACGTACCAGCACAGACAGTTTACAGATTACTGATTAGAATGCGAATCTTTACACCTAACCTGCTATTCAAGTTAAAGTGGCTAACAATGTGAGTGGAAGGAACACTGAGCACAGGTTACAGAGATGTGTATTGTCTCCAGACAGCACAGTAAGTGAGGTTTTTTTGCTAACCCAGGCAAGTCATGGGGGTTACAGATAGTGTGACATAAAGCCAAGATCCCTATTAAGACCGTCCTTATGCCTGGGTTAGCAAAAAACCTCACTTACTGTGCTGTCTGGAGACAATACACATCTCTCTAACCTGTGCTCAGTGCTCCTTCTACTCACATTGTCGGCCACTTTAAGACTCGAATAACAGGTTAGGTGTAAAGATTCGCATTCTAGTCAGTAACCTGTAAACAGCCTGTGCTGGTATGTGTGCTGTCGGAGACTAGAACACCTCATTCACCTGACGAAGGCTATAGGGTTGAAAGCTTGCGGGTTTACTATCAAATAAATCGGTTGGACTTATACAGGTGTTGTCAGGCTTCTTACTCAGACTAATGACCCAGAAGTCCATTCCATATGGTGATTAACATTTCCTCACTCCAACCCTCCATCCCCTGCATCCTTCCTTCCCCCATTCCCCTACATCTTCCACCTCCCATATCCCATACCCCTCCACCTCTTCTCTATCCCCTAACTTCCCCTCTATCTCCCACCCCCTCCATCCCCCACGTCTGCTTCCTTTTGCTCATTCAAGAGTCAATCGGATGAAATCTTTTCATATCTTTGGTATATGAAAGTAAAGCTTTAATAATTAGTAACATACTTTAATATAATAGTCAGAAACTTATATTTGCACGGGTTTGTTTTATGTTAGCAATTAAACAGTGAGAGACATTGCTTCTGGTGTGTTCCGTGTTCTCATTTCAGGAGCAGTAGCATCGGAAAATTCTTGCTGCCAGCTGTCACTTTTTGGGCTTCCTTTGACATCACTGTGGAACTGGAAAAATACAGTGAAAAATCCTTGACTATATTTTTGGATGCTAGAGGGAGTTTTTTCACACAGAGTGTGGTGGGGGTATGGAATACGCTGCCAAGTAAAGTGGTGGGGGCATGCAGTCTGGAGTTATTTAAGAAACGCTTAGATGGGCACATGAACAGAATGGGAATGGAGGGGTATAGAAAACTGATTTAAGATAGGGATCATGAGCCTTGGGAGTTCCTGGGAAGTGTGTAAATAGATGATGATATTGATGTACTTGTTTTTATCTTACAGGTGCTTTGGTCCACCTTGTTGTCTAACGAGGGGCATACACGCGATGGGTCATGAGAGGGCTGCTCTTGGACTTTTTTCGAGAGTATCCTACTGCTTCACGTCGTTAGTGTACGTTTGACCTGGACCATTTGATGGCAACACGACACCTCAGTGACTATCGCTGTGCTGTGCAGATACATGGATTTGGGCCTGTATCTGTGGGAGTTTGCGCATTCTCCCCGTGCTTGCGTGGGTTTTCTCCGGGTGCTCCGGTTTCCTCCCACATCCCAAAGATGTGCTCTTAGGCTAATTAGCAAAACAAATTCTCCCTAAATTGTCTCAAATTTGGTTTTTAATCCATAGATCTATAAACACAGACAGGGATCATGGGTAGAGGTGGGAACATCAGGGTGGTGGTGTGGGCTCGTTGGGCCGAAGGGCCTGTTTCCCGTGCTGTTTTGTTCTTTGTTCTCCTGCACATTTCTGTTTGTCACCTTCTGCCTTCACTGTAATGGAGTGTAATGGGGATCCTGAGTTAAATATGCAGTACTTGATCTTAACAAACACTATTGTCTTGACAGCGAGTCCTTATTTTTTGCAATGTATTCAAACAAGACAAAGAGCCTTATGTTACACAGCCAACAGGTGTGGAGTGGAAGTGGGGGATGGAGGGAATGGGGATGGAGGGAGAGAGGTTGGAGGGGAGGTGGGGGATGGAAGGGGAGTGGGGGGATGAAGGGGATGAAGGGATAGAGGGGGGTGAGGGATGGAGGGGAGGTTGGGGTGTGGAGGGGATGCGGAGTGGAGGATGGAGAGGATATAGAGGGGTAAGGGATGGAGAGGGTGGGGGAGGAAGGGGTTACAGGGGATGAAGGGGATTTGGGGATAGAAGGGGTGCAGGATAGAGGGGGATGGAGAGGGTGGGGGATGGAGGAGGTACGGGGATTGAAGGGGTTAGGGATGGAGCAGGGTGGATGATGGAGGTGGGTGGGGGATGGAGAGAGTGTGGGGATGGAGGGGGTATGGGGGATGGAGGGGATAAGGGATGGAGCAGGGTGGATGATGGAGGTGAGTGGGGAATGGAGGGGGTATGGGGATTGAAGAGGATAGGGGATGGAGCAGGGCAGGTGATGGGGGGTGGGGAATGGAGGGAGGTGGGGGAGTGTTGGGCATCCAGTTGGGCTTCTGCCCACCCTGACCTCTCCTGGGGACAGGTATCAATGTCAAATTTGTATTGCAGAATCCCTTCTTATTACAGAATCACAGAACCAAACAACACACAGGAGGTCATTCTGCCCATCAAACCTGCGCCAACTCTTTGGAAGAGCCGCTCAGTTATTCCCACTCTTCCTGCTCCTTTCCCAAAGTCCCGCAAACCTTTCCTTGTCAAATATTTTTCCCAATTCCCTTTCGGATGCTCCTATTGAATCTGTCTCCAACGGCCTTTCAGGTCAGAACAACTCGCTACATTTAGAAATTTCTCCTCATCTCTCCCTTTGATTCTTTTGATAAGTATCTTAAATCCTGTCCCTCTGTTTATCCACTCTCCTGACTGTGGAACTGACTTTCACCAGTTGAAACATTTCATGATTCTGAATGCCTCTATTCAATCTCGCCTTAACTTTGTTTACTTTGTAGAGAACAATCCCAGTCTCTGCACATAACTGAAATTCATAAGTTCATAAGATATATGAGCAGAATTAGGCCATTCGGCCCATCGAGTCCGCTCTACCATTCAATCATGGCTGATATGCTCCTCATCCCTATTTTCCTGCCTTCTTCCCATAATCTTTCAACCCATTACCAATTAAAAATCTATCGAACTCTTCCTTAAATTTACTCACTGTCCCAGCACCCACTGCACTTTGGAATAGCAAATTCCACAGATTCACAACCCTTTGAGAGAAATAGTTTCTCCTGAACTCTGTTTAAAATTTGCTATCCCTTATCCTAAGACAATGATCTCTTATCCTAGAATGCCCCACCAGTAGAAGCATCTGCACAACATCTACTTTATCCATATCTTTTATCATCTTGTATATTTCAATTTGATCTCCCCTCATTACCTTGAACGATTCACCTTCAGAGACCCCGGCATCATGTTTCTTGGGTCCAATATCCAGGTTTTGTAGTCCGACAGCCATAGTGTAGTGGTTAACATGCTTGCCTGGCAACTAAGGATTCTTGGTTTGGATCCAGCAGAAACATCCAACGTTTTCATGTATGTTGAGCACACTGGTTAGTGCTGCTGTCTCACAACACCAGGAACCTGGGTTCAATTCCTGGCTTGGATCGCTGTCTGCGCGGAGTCTGCACGTTCTCCCTGTGTCTGCGTGGGTTTCCTCTGGGTTTCTGGTTTCCTCCTACAGTGCAAAGATGTGCAGGTTAGGTGGATTGGCCAAGCTAAATTGCTCCTTAGTCTCCAAAGATGTGCACGGGAGGTGGATTGGTAAATAGATGGGGTTGCAGGAATAGGGTAAGATGTTCTTTCAGAGAGCTGGTGCAGACTCAATGAACTGAATAATCTCTTTCTGCAGTTACATGATTGTACATGATTTGAGATAGTTCTTGTTATAATGTATAAATATTGTCATCTGGTGGGCAGTGAGTCTAACTACAGAAATAAAGCAGGTGATAGATGGTGCCAGATATTCGAGAGATCAAATATCACAGTGACTGGATATCAGAGTGATTGGGAGTGACCAAGACCGATAGGATAGCAGAGTGATCAGATATCAGAGTGACCAGGAGTGACCGGATATCAGAGTGACCAGGAGTGATCAGGAGTGACTGGGCAGCATGTTGACACAGTGGTCAGCACAGCTGCCTCACAGCGCCAGGGGCCTGGTTTGATTCCCAGCATCGGATCACTGTCTGTATGGAGTTTGCATGTTCTCCCTGTGTTGGCGTGGGTTTCCTCTGGGTGCTCCGGTTTCTTCCTGCAGCCTGAAAGATATGCGGGTTAGTGGGATTGTCCATGTTAAAAGTTAGAGGGACTTGGTGGGGTAAATATGTGGGGTGATGGGGTAGGGCTTGCGTGGGATTGTAGTCAGTGCATTATTGATAGGCTGAATGATCTCCTTCTGTGTTGTTGGAATCTACGATTCTATGATGAGTGACCGGATATCAGAGTGATTGGATATCAGAATTACTGGGAGGGACCAAGAGTGACTGGATATCAGAGTGTCCAGATATCAGAATGACCAAGAGTGACTGGATATGGAAGTGACCAGATATCAGAGTGACCAGGAATGACTGGAGTTCAGAGTGAACGAATATCAGAGTGACTGGGACTGACCGGATATCAGAGTGATTGGATATCAGAACGATTGATATCAGAGTGACCGGGAGTGACCAGATATCAGAGTGACTGGATACCACAATGACAGGGAGTGACCAGATGTGACTGAATATCAGAGTGACTGGATATCAAAGTGACCGGGAGTGATTGGATATCAGAATGTCCAGACATCAGTGACTGATATCAGAGTGACCAGGAGTGACCAGATATCAGAGTGACCGGATATCAGACTGACCAATGGTGACCTGGAGTGATTGGGTATCAGAGTGACCAATCAGTCGAAGACAGGGGGCTCTGGATTGTGGGCGGGGCTTGGATTTGTGGGCGCGTCCAGGGACCGACGTCCTATTACAGAGGACGCAGCCAATCAAGCGGGGCGGGGCTTAGGTTTGGGGGCGGTGCAAAGGTCAGGGGCTAATCACAGGGGGCGGAGTTACGGGCTTAGGGCAGGGCACGGCCCGGGTATGGAGACGGCGTCTGAGCTGGGGCGGGGCTATGTTGTGTGGGCGGGAACCTAGGGGGCGGAGCGCCGAATTGTGGGCGGGACTAGCTTCTGGGGCGTGGCCCGAGGATAGGGGCGGGACTATGTGAGGTGGCCGTAGTCGTGCTGTATGGGCGGAGCCTGGTTTTCTGGGCGGGGCTGCAGGCTATGGGCGGGACCAGGAGCTGGGGGCCGGTCTTCGTGCCTATGGGCGGGCTGGAGCAGGAGCATGCTGTCCGGGGTCTATTTCAGAGGCGGGAACCTGCGCTGAGAGGCGTGGCCGAGGGCGGAGTCTGTGTATAGGGGCGGGTCTCGGGCGGGGCCAGTGTCTGGGGCGGAGGTGGGGCAGGGAAGGGGCGGGGCCTCTGTGTGGGGGCGGGCTGCGGCTAGAGGGGTGGTTCTGTGTTCGGGCGGGCAGCGGTGGGCGGGCCTTGTGGGAGGGGGGGCAATGTGGAAGGGGCAGGGCCTGTGTGTGGGGACGCGGCTGCGGCTGTAGGGGCGGTCCTGTGGGGCGGCTGCGGCTGGGTGGGTGGGGCTGCGGCTGGTCGGGGCGGGGCTGCGGCTGGGCGGGCGGGTCCTGTGTTTGCGGCGGGCTGCGGCTGGGTGGGGCGTGGCTGTGGCTGGAAGGGGCGGGTCCTGCGTGGGGGGTCGGGCTGCGGCTGGGCGGGCGGGTCCTGTGGTTGCGGCGGGCTGTGGCTGGGTGGGGCGTGCTGTGGCTGGAAGGGGCGGGTCCTGTGTTGGGGGCGGGGCCTTTTGGGCGGAGCCTTGGGCGAGGGGCGGGGCCTGTGTGTTTGTGGGTTGGGACTGTGCTCTGAAGGTGGTTCCGGGGCGGGAGCATGCTGTCCGGGACGGGCTCAAGCGGCCTGTGTGAGTAACCGGGAGCCGGGGGTAGGGGGCGGGACGCGAAGGCCGGGCCGCTGCCCAGCTCCGAGGCCCGGGTATGAAGTGGCGGCCCCGGAGCTGCGGGCGGAAAGTGCGGCCTAACGACAGGCCCCGGGCTGGAGGCCTGTCCGGTAGCTGGGCCGGGGAGAGCCTTCCGGGGACACAACGAGATCTGGGGCCGCTGTCCCCAACCGGACTACTCCGCCCCCCCCCCCCCCCCCAAACACACAGTGAGAATCTGTCATCCTATGTGTCCGACACCCTGAGAGTCCGTCCTGTCACACTCTCTGTCCGTCCTGTCACGCTGTTGCCCGTCGCGCGGCGCCCGCCCCGTCACAGCGCGTGATGTTGTATACAGAATGTATAAATGACTAGGAATTTGCAGCATAGTTGCAGGCCACTCGTTCCAACTGGCCCATGCTGTGTGTAATGCTCCACGTAAACCTCCTCACCCTGGAAGGATTTATCCTCATGTTTCTGCTTAAATACAACTATATAATTCATCTCAAACACTGTAGTTGTGAGTTCCACCTTGAACTTGCTTTTCCTGAATTCTCTTTTGGATTTATTGTTGGTGACAGTCTCTTATTGATGGTTTCTAGTTTTGTCCATCTCTATTATCCCCATAGATTGAAGCATTAAGAGGCACTTGTGTATTAGAAACAGAAAACTCAGCCGTTGTAAAAACTCAGCTGTTGTGGCAGCATTTGTGGAGAGAGGAAAGCAGGGCAGGATGTTCTTGCCCTGACACCACCGGACATCATGCAGATGAACCAAGTCAGGTTCTCCAAATATTCTCATTTCCCGCCCGTGACAATGCCCTCCAGTGCTGGGGCTAGAAAAATCCCACCCAATAGAACATAGAACAATACAGCACAAACAGGCCCTTCGGCCCACGAGTTGCGCCGATGACATCTACCAATCCACAGACCTATCTATAACCCCCTATCCTATTCTTTTCCATATACTCATCCAGAAGTCTCTTAAAAGACCCCAGTGAGTTTGCCTCAACAACCTCCGACGGCAGTCGGTTCCATTCACTCACCACCCTCTGAGTGAAAAACCTACCCCTGACATCTCCTTTGTATTTGCTTCCCTGCACCTTAAATCTGTGTCCTCTCGTAGTGACCATTTCAGCTCGGGGAAATAGTCTCTGAGAGTCCACCCTATCTATTCCTCTCAACTTTTTATAAACCTAATATTTCGAATCAAATATAATTCTCCTTCGAAAGAGTCTCCTACTCCACAGATGAGCAATAATCGACCTGAGACTCTCCACTGATGCTGCCAAACCTGAGTCTTTCCAGCACTTTTTGTTTTCATTTCGGATTTCCTCAATTGTTCATTTTTGTGTTGGGTGTTTGAGTTTGTTGTGTTGGATCATTAATTCTATTACTTTTCAGATTATTGAATTCAAACTGGCTTTCTTTAAATCTATCAGTGATGTTGCTCTGTTTTCCAACTGTCTGAACTGGGACAAAGCTAATTTCTAAAGCTACAGATTTTCTATATTTTCATTAATTATCAGTAAGATTATAAAGGTGTTTGAGAGAGTAAATAAATGATTTGTGGAATATTTGTGAACCAGGAACACAATTTTAGTGTCTTGGACACTGACCATTTCGACATTGAGCAATTAATAACCATTTAATTTTTCCACTGGACTTAATTGGTGGCACAATGGCTCCACTGTTGCCTCACAACACCAGGGTTTGAATCTCTGATTTGATTCCCGACTTCAGTCACTGTCTGTGCGGAGTCTGCACGTTTCCCCCTTGTCTGCATGGATTTCCTCCAGATGCTCCAGTTTCCTTCCACAGTCCAAAAGACATCATTGACCATGCTAAATTCTCCCTCAGTGTACCCAAACAGCGTGTGGCGACTAAGATTTTCACAATAATTTTATCGCCGTGTTAACGTAAGCCTACTCATGACATAAATAAACTAATAAATAAACTTTATAAACACATTTGTGTGTTGGCTATTTTGAGGATTTAAATACCACCATATCATAGATTCCTGACATTGCAAAAAGAGGCCATTCAGCCCATCCAGTCTGAACTGACAACAATACCACCAAAGTCCTATCCTTGTAACTGCACACATTTAACCTGCTAATCTCTCTGACACTAAGAGGCAGTTGAGCATGGCCAATCCACCTAATCTATGCACTTTCAGAGTATGGGACAAAACCAGAGCACCTGGAGGAAACCCATGCAGACACAAGGAGAATGCACAAACTTCACACAGATAGTGACATAACGTTGGAATTAAACTTGGGTCCCTGGTGCCATGAGGCAGCAGTATTAACCACTGTGCCGCCAGTATTTATTGGGCCAGTACGAACCGTAGCTGGTGAGTTGTTTGTTAGACTTGTTCATGACACACAATTTCATTAATTTTTTGCACAACAAATTGTCACATTGAAAGATGCAAACAACGTGACACTCTTTGCAATGCCTCTGGGAGTGCAGTGGTCAGGGTAACCAAACACATGTCTCCTTAATCAACCAAAGTGAAGACATTCTAATGAACAGCATATAGCCATGGAGTGTGAATCAGAGTGGGTAATTCATTGTCACTTTATATACAGAAAGTGAAATAAAACAAGGGAAAGAAAAGTTGGATTAAGAGTGAGGAAGAGGAAAAGGAAAGTTGAAAACAAATTCAATGATTAAAAGCTGAAGAAATGAGACACCACACTTGTAAAAGTTAATTTTCAGTGGCAGAGGGCTTGTTTGATAGTAATTAAGACTTACCAAACTAATTAAAATGAAACGTAGACTGAAACAGAAAATGTTTAGTCCATATCTAAAGTGCAGTTATAGGAACTTTGAACTAAAGTTTCAAGTTTATTCATTAGTGTCACAACTAGATTCATATTAATATTGCAATGAAGTTACTATTCAGTATGTCTCAGCATTGAACATAGAACATTACAGCACAGAACAGGCCCTTCGGCCTTCAATGTTGCGCCGACCAATATAAAAAGCAATGCCCCTCCAAACTAAACCATTCCCTTCTCTTCCATATACTTATCAACTAACCTCTTAAACGCCACCAAACTTGGCGCATCTACAACTGCTGCAGGCAGGGCATTCCACTCCCGAACCACCCTTTGGGTAAAGAACCTACCTCTGATATCCGTCCTATAACTATCACCCCTTAATTTAAAGCTGTGTCCCCTCGTGCTAGCTTTCTCCATCCTAGGAAAAAGGCTATCACTGTCCACCCTATCTAAACCTCTAATCATCTTATATGTTTCGATAAGGTCCCCTCTTAGCCGCCTCCTTTCTAACGAAAACAACCTCAAATCCCTCAGCCTCTCTTCATAAGACCTGCCCTCCATACCAGGCAACATCCTGGTAAACCTCCTCTGTACCCTCCCCAATGCCTCCACATCTTTCTTATAATGTGGGGACCAGAACTGCACACAATACTCCAAGTGCGGCCGCACTAGAGTTTTGTACAGTTGCAACATGACGTTGCGGCTCCGAAATTCAATCCCCCTACCAATAAAAGCCAAGACTCCATATGCCTTCTTAACAACCTTCGACTTGACTGCCTACTTTCAGGGATCTATGCACATACACACCAAGATCCCTCTGTTCATCTAGACTACTAAGAATCCTACCATTTGCCCTATACTCTACACATTTATTATTTCTGCCATAGTGCATTACCTCACACTTTTCCACATTAAACTCCATTTGCCACCTCTCGGCCCAGCTCTGCAACTTGTCCAAGTAAAGCAGGTATAGGCAATTCAGTTCCTCAGACCTGGTCCACCTTACAACTAGATCATGGCCAATCACGTACCTCAATGCTACTTTCTTGAGCTTTCTTGATGCCACAGCAAGTTGCTGTTTCTGTGTTACTGACAATGCAATAACTTCTGGACTTGCACATGAATTTTCTAGCTGCTAGTGTTCAATTCTGTTTGCTACATTACCAGAAGGATGTGGAGGCTTTGGAGAGGGTACAGAAAAGATTTATCAGGATGTTGCCTGGTATGGAGGGAATTAGCTTTGAGGAGAGGTTGGAAAAACTTGGTTTGTTCTTATTGGAGTGACGGAGGTTGAGGGGAGACCTGATAGAAGTCTACAAGATTATGAGAGGCATGGACAGAGTGGATAGAAGATTTTTGCTAGGGTGGAAGAGTCATTTGGAGATTTGGACCTTAAATCTCCAAGGTTTCAAGGAGATGTACAAGGCAAATTTTTTACAGAGAGTAGTGGGTGCCTGAAACTTATTGCTGGGGGAAGTAATGAAAGCGGATACAGTAGTGACTTTTAAGGGATGTCTTGACAAGTGCATGAATAGGATGGGAAAAGAGGGATATGGTCTCCGGAAGGGTAGGGGGTTTTAGTTATGTCGGGCAGCATGGTCGATACAGGCTTCTTCCCGTGCTGTAATTTTCTTTGTTCTTTGCTAATGATATCATGGGGTATGGGGATAGCACAAGAAAGTAGCATTGAGGTACGTGATTGGCCATCATCTAGTTGAAAGGTGGACCAGGTCTGAGGAACTGAATTGCCTATACCTGCTATATAGCCATGCACGTGCTCTCAGATAAAATCATTCTCCAGTTGCACATTAATAAGAGTGGATTTTCTTCACTTTACATTTACAGTCAATTTTGACCCACTTATTTTCCATTTGAGTTCTACCATGGATCATCCTGTGTCTCGTTGAGGTTTTTATTAAATTATGTTTGGTGATCATAGGAATCGTAGATATCGTACAATGCTTACAGCATTACAAGAGGAGGCCATTCGACCCTTCATGTCTGCTGACCCTGCTAGAGCAACTCAACTCGAACCATTCCCTTGTAGCTGTGTAAATGTTTCCTCTTCACATAATGATCCAATTCTCTTTGATTGAACCTGCCACTGACACACTGTCAGGCACCAAATTACAGATCCTAACTACCTGTTCTGTACAGTAGCCTTTCCTCATGTCACTGTTGGTTCTTCCACCATGCAGCTTAAATGCTGTGCCCTATAGTTCTTGTCTCTTCCACAACCGGGAATAGTTTCTCGGTTTGCTCTGTCCAGAGCCCATATGATTGTCAGTAGTTCTATCAGATCACCAGCTGGGCTGAAGGTTTCTCTCCTCAGCTGACAGATGTAGTCTTTTCCCCAGTGTCAAGCATGGACAGAGTGATCAAATAGGAAGTGCTTAATGGCACAGTGGTTAGCACTGTAGCCTCACAGCACCAGAGACCTGGGGTTCGATTTTTGGCTTGAGTCACTGTCCCTGTGGAGTCTGCGTGTTCTCCCCATGCCTGCATGGGTTTACCCCAATGCTCCGGTTTCCTCCCACAGTCTGAAAGACGTGTTGGTTAGCTGGATTAAATTCTCCCTCAGTGTACCTGAACAGGTGTGTGGCGACTAGGGGATTTTCACAATAACTTAATTGCAGTGTGAATGTAAGCCAACTTGTGACACTAACAAATAAACTTAAATGTTAACTGTAAGATGTCAGCTGAGTATTTGTCCTTTTATTCAGCCATTTGTGGTTTCAAATCCTATTGGAGCGCAACATTTCAGTTGTCACTCCAAATGCAGTACTGAGGGAGTGTGGCACTGTTGAATAAGATGTTAAGTCACGGCCCCATCACCCTTTTGGCTGGATGTAGAAGATTTTGTGGTATTATTTGAAGAGGAGAAGGGAAATTCTACCGGCCTCTCACCAATGTTCATCCTTCAATCCACTGTCATCAAAACATTGCCATTGCTATCTGTGAAAGTTGCCTGTGAGTGTGCTAGATTTTAAAATCGGCTTTACAGATTATAAGGTGTTGTGTGGTCTTGACAGAGTTCAAGTGCAAATTATTTCAGCACCAAAGCTAGGTTGAAAGCACACCATTAATAGCATAAGATACAGTGGAAAGTTTACTGCTATCTATGTCTTTTAATGTCGTGGTTAATTTGTGCTAAACTATCTAAAGCATTAATTTTAATGTAGTTAGGACCTCAGCTTACAGTCACTCAATTTCCTCTGTGGGTGATTGCAAAATGGTGTGGTCTGATATATGAACATCTACCCACACTGTGCTCATCTGTGGGAGAAATGTGTATGTAAGACCACCTAATGTCAAGTTTAACCATGATGCAGATTAGCTGAAGATACCTTTAAATAGAAAATTCTGGAAACATTCAGTAGAGCATCTGTGCAGAAACAATTTATGTTTCATCACATTTGGGTGCAGTTAAAGATTTAACAGTTTATAACAGAGTACTGGGACAGGGTAAAACGGGAGTGGTAAAGAAAAAGGATTATCAGTGATAGTTTGGAGGCGTACATGAAATAAGAACAGAAGTGGACCACATGTCAAACCTGCTCCGCCATTCAATATGATCGTGGCTGATCTTTTTGTGGATTTAGTTCCACTTACCCACCCGCTCACCATAACCCTTAATTCCTTTATTGTTCAAAAATTTATCTATCTTTGCCATTAAAACATTCAATGAGGTGGCCTCAACTACTTCACTGAGCGGGGAATTCCACAGATTTACAACTCTTTGAACGAAGAAGTTCCTCCTGAACTCAATCCTGAATGTGCTTCCCCTTATTTTGAGGCCATGCCCCCTAGTTCTAGTTTTATCAGTCAGTGGAAACAACTTCCCTGCTTCTATTTAATCTATTCCCTTCATAACCTTATTTGTTTTAATAAGATCTCCCCTCATTTTTCTGAATTCCAATGAGTATAGCCTCAGTCTCTCCTCATAAGCCAACCCTTTCAACTCTGGAATCAACCTAGTGAATTTCTCTGCACCCCCTTCAGTGCCAGTATATCCCTTCTCAAGTAAGTATTCCAACCATAGCCTCATCAGCAGTTTATATAGCTGCAACAACCCTCTAAGTAAAGTCATTTCTCTACACCTCAGTCCTAAATGATCGGCCCTTTATCCTGATATAAATTGTCCTATTGGTAAGACACAGCATTGATTCATGAAGGGCAGGTCATTTTTGACTAATTTGATGGAATTCTTTGAGAACATTACATATGCAGTGGACAACAGGGAGTCTGTGGATGTGGCATATCTAGATTTCCAGATATATATTCCAGCATTTGACAAGGTGCCGCACCAAAGACTGCTACACAAGATAAAGGTGCACAGTGTTATGGATAATGTATTAGCATGAATAGAGGATTGCTTAACTAACAGAGAGCAAAGAGCGGGGATAAATGGTGTTTTTCTGGTTGGCGATCAGTGACTAGTTGTGTGTCTTGGATCAGTATTGGGACCGCAATTGTTTACAATTTACATAGATGATTTGGAGTTGGGGACCAAGTGTAGTGTGTCAAAATGCGCAGATGACACTATGATGGGTGGAAGAGCAAAATGTGTAGAAGACGCAAAGGGATATAGATAATCTAAGTGAGTGGGCAAGTGTTTGGCAGATGGAGAACAGTGTTGATAAATGTAAGGTCGTCCATTTTGGTAGGAATAACAGCAAAATGAACTATTATTTAAATGATAAAAAATTGCAGCATGCTCCTGTGCAGAGGGACCTGGGTATCCTTGTGCAGGAATCTCAAGGAGTTAGTTTGCAGGTGCAGCAGGTAATGAAGAAGGCAAGTGGAATTTTGTCTTTCATTGCTAGAGGGATGGAGTTTAAAAACAGTGAGATTATGTTGCAGCTGTATAAGATGCTGGTGAATTCACACCTGGAGTACTCTGTACAGTTTTGTCTCCTTACTTGAGAAAGGATATATTGGTACAGGAGGGGATGCAGAGGAGATTCACTAAGTTGGTTTTGGAATTGAGTGTGTTGACTTATGAGAAGAGACTGATAGACTGAAGCTATACTCATTGGATTTCAGAAGAATGAGGGTCAATCTTATAGAAACTTATAAGATTCTGAAGGGAATAGATATGATAGATCAGAGAAGTTGTTTCCACTGGTGGGTAAACTAGAACTAGGGGACGTAGCCTCAAAATAAGGGGAATAGATTTGGGACTAAGTTGAGAAGGAACTTCTTCACACAAAAGAGTTGTGAATCTGTGAAATTACCTGCCCAGTGAAGCAGTTGAGGCTACCTCATTGAATGTTTTTAAGGCAAAGATAGATAAATTTTTGAAGAAATTAAGGATTATGGTGAGCAGGTGGGTAAGTGGAGCTGATTCCATGAAAAGATCAGCCACGATCTTATTGAATGGCGGAGCAGACTCGAGGGACCAGATGGCCTATTCCTGCTCCTAGTTCTTACGTTCTGAGATTATGTTTTAGATTCCCCGACCAGCAGAAACAATCTCTGAGCGTCCACCGTGACAAGCCCCTCTGTGATTAAAGGAAGAATGATGGATGGCAAAAAGAGATGGTAATTGAAAAAACAAGTAACAGAAGATGGTCCTACAGGAAGTGTAAATTGTTAATGGTGGAGCGTAAGCATATCCTGGTGTCTGAGAAAATGATGGTGAAGTAATGAAATGTTGAGGCTGGAAGGTTGTAGAGTTTTCATTCAAAGTCAAAGTGCTTTGTATTGAGATGTAATGTAGGATGTAGCAGTGGTCAGTAAAAACAAAACCACCTCTCATCTCTGGTTCTTTTATCAGTCACCTTAAATCTGTGTTCTTCTGGTTATCAACTCATCTGACAATAGAAGTGGCTTCATTTTATTTACTCTACAAAACCCCTCCATCTTGAGCACCTCTAACAAATCTCCTCTTAACCATTTCTGCTCCAAAGGGAGCAGCCTCTGCTTCTCTCCCACATAACTCCCTCATTGCTGGTACCAGTTCTGGGGTAACTCTCCACACCCTCTCTATGGCTTTGATGCCTTTTGGAAGTGTGGAGCCCTGTAATTGGACACAGTATTCCCATTGAGGCCAACTCAGCAATTTCTAGATGTTTAGCATAACATCGTTACTTTTAAACTCTGATTTTACAAATAGTGGCAAAACTCCTATCTGTTTAATTTGCATTGGAGGGTACTTTGGGATCTCAGTAGGTTTGACATTCATTTGGCCTGATAAAAAATGCCAATCATAAATGCAAATGGAATGTTGAATTAACCAGTCAATTTTTTGATTCATTCCAGGATGTTGGTGTCTTGGCTCAGCCTGTATTTATTGTCTGTCCCAAATTGCACTTTGAGAAGTGGTGATCAGCCAACTTTCTTCCACTGCTGCAGTCCATGTGGTATAGGGACAACCACAGCGCTATTTGGGAGGGAGTTCCAGGATTTTGACCCAGTGACAATGAAGGAATGGCCATGTGATGTAGACACACTTGTAGCACTGTTAGGAAGGGAGTTCCAGGATTTTGACCCAGCGACAGTGAAAGAACAGTAAGCTCTGCAGTTCAGGATGACTTGTGGGCGGTGGTATTCCCATGTGTTTGCTATTCTTATCTTTCCAGGTGGCAAAGGTAATTGGTTTGGAAGGTGCTGTTGAAGGAGCTTTGGCAAGTTTCTTGTAGATGGTACACACAGCTGCCACTGTGCATCAATGGTGGAGGGAGTGAATGTTGAAGATGGTGGATGGGGTGCAATCCAGCAGACTGCTTTGTCTTGACTGTTGAGCTTTTTCAGTTTAGAGTAGTAGAAAAGGAGCCACGAAAGACAGGATCAAATTGTCTCACGTTCTAGTCAGAGTCTACTTCTGATATCAAGTCTACTTATGGTCAGGAGAGCACAAAAGAGCTTTTCTAAGTGCAAACAGGTGCCCCGGCATTTGTTGCTCATGTTGATGGACTGGTTAATGAGTCAGACTGGACAACCAGAATTTCTAGCTTTCAAATGGGGCACCTGATTAGGCATCTTAAATGTGGACATGAGAGTTAATCGCAAGGTAAAGATGCATCTAAAGCACAAGTTTAAATTAAAAAGAGGTAATCAGACAAGGGGTTTGTTACCAAACAGTGTAATTAAGGACAAGTGTGAGAAAGTTTCTTTTCAAAAAGTAATCAATGTTTGTAAACAGCTCCCAGATACATTTGAATTGGAAAAACCGGAGAAACTTTTAAGAAGTGATTTTCTTTATTTTTTCATGGGATGTGGGCACCACAAGCTGGGCCTGTGTTTATTGCCCTTGAACTGAGAGGCTTGCTGTGCCATTTCAGAGTCAACCACATTGCTTGTGTGGGGTCTGGAGTCATGTGCAATCCAGACTAGGTAAAGGTGGTAAATTTCCTTCCCTTAAAGGGTGTTTGTGAACTTGTTGGGTTTTTGCAGTAATCAATGCCTCATCATCATTTGAATTTTAATTCCAGACTTTGTAATGAATTCAAACTGAATTCAAATTTCACCATCTGTCATGGTGGGATTTGAATGCAGGTTCCCAGAGCATTACCGTGACTCTCAGGATTGTTAATCCAGTGATAATGCCACTACACTGCCTCCCCTATTTGACTGATGGGCTGTTATAATTGAAGACCTTTAGGCATGATGAGAATTTGTTTTTAAATGCAGCTTGTTGTGATACGGAATGCACTTCCAGAAAGAGTGGTACAAGCAGATTCAATAATAACTTTCAGAAAGCCTGAACACCATCTATAATTCACAAATGAGGAATGTGATGGAATTCTTTTCACTTGCCCGGACAAGTGCCGTTCCAACACTACAGAAGCAGGTTGACACCACTCAAAAGAAAGCCCATTCACTGCTTTAAATGTTCAGTTTGTCCACACACCATCCTAATATGGACAATTCTTTCCATTTCTACATTGTTGCTTGGTCAAAATCCTAAAATTAGCAGCACTGTGGATGTACCTACACCACATGGACCACAGCAGTGTAAGAGGGAAGCTCACCGACACCTTCTTAAGGGTAACTAGGGATGCAGGTCTTTTTATCTTTTCTTTCTCTTCCTTGTCTTTCAAAGCTGCATGTGTCAGTATAGCACAGTGATCAGTATTCCTGCCGAGCAATTGGGCTGCATAAATGGCATCCCTCTCTTTCAATGGACCACAAGATAGAAATCTGGCTTGTTCACTTTCCATAGGCCCATCATAAGGTTAAATACATTTAATACAGGCCAAATATTTCATAATGGGTTATTGAAAATGCTTAAAAATTCAGGAAGCACTGTGGCACAGTGGTTAACGTTGCTGCCTCACAACGCCAGGGGACCCAGTTTCGATTCCAGCTTGAGTCTCTGTCTGTGTGGAGTCTGCACATTCTCCCTGTGCCTGCATGGGTTTTCTCTAGGTGCTCCAATTTCCTCCCACAGTCTAAAAGATGTGCTGGTTAGGTGCATTGGCCATGCTAAATTTTTCCTCTGTGTATCTGAACAGGCACTGGAGTGTGGCAACTCAGAGATTTTCACAGTAATTTTATTGCAGTGTTAATATGAGCCTACTTGTGACACTTTGAAAATGAACTTTGAAAATATTAATTGAACTATCAATTTCAAATGGTGTAAACAAAGATATGTATTTAAACTTTGGAGGGAAAGAGAGCACATGGAGTCACAGTCATACAGCACAGAAAAGGCCTTTTGGCCCTTTGAGTATGCACCTACAATAGCTACCGCTAAAGTCATGCTAATCTCATTTTCCAGCATTTGTCTCATATTCTTGAATGTTATGAAATTTATTTTAAGTGTTAATCCAAACACTTTTTACAGGTTGTAAAGTTTCTGACCTCTACTATCTTCCCAGGCAGTGCAATCCAGATTCCCACCGCCCTCTGAGTGAAATTGTTTTTGTCAAATCCCTTCTGGATCTCCTGCCTCTCACCCTAAAACTATCCCCCCTTGTGATTGACCCCTCAACCAAGGGAAACAGTTGCTTCCTATTCAGACATTGTGATCTTAAACACCTCCATCATGTCCCTCCTCAGCCTTCTCTGCTCGAAAGAAAACACTGCAGTCACATCCTTCATATAGCAAGATGACCAGAACTGTGAGCTAACCAACTCCAACATTATCTCCTTGCTCTTATACTCTATACGACAACACAGCTCTCAGCCAAGATTGTGCATAATCAACACACACCTCAATTCATGTGTCTTTTCTTTATTTATATATCACTTTGATTATGTGGTAGAAAAAAAAATGTGGATGGAAACCAATGGAATAATAACATATAAGAAACATAAGAACTAGGAGCAGGAGTAGGCCATCTGGCCCCTCGAGTCTGCTCTGCCATTCAATAAGATCATGGTTGATCTTTTCGCGGAATCAGCTCCACTTACTCACCTGCTCACCATCGTTCCTTTATTGTTCAAAAATGTATCTATCCTTTCCTTAAAAACATTCAATGAGGTAGCCTCAATTGCTTCACTGGTCAGGGAATTCCACAGAATCACAACCCTTTGGGTGAAGACGTTTTTCTTCAACTCAGTCCAAATCGGACCCTTCCCCCTTACTTTGATGCTATGCTCCCTGGTTCTAGTTTCATCTGCCTGTGGAAACAACCTCCTTGCTCCTATTTTATTCCCTTCATAATCGTATATGTTTCAATAATATCTCCCATCATTCTTCTGAATTCTAATGAGTATAACCCCAGTCTACTCAATCTTTCCTCATAAGCCAATTCTTTCAACTCCGGAATCAACTTAGTGAATCTCCTGTGCACCCCCTCCAGTGCCAGCATATCCTTTCTCAAGTAAGGAGACCAAAACTGTACACAGTTCTCCAGATGTGGCCTCACTAGTTTCTTATACAGCTGCAAACATAACCTCCCTGTTTTTAATCTCCATCCCTCTCGCAAAGAAGGACAAAATTCCATTTGCCTTCTTAATTACCTGCTGCACCAGCAAACCAACTTTTTGCGATTCATGCACAAGGACACCCGGGTCCCTCTGCACAGCAGCATGCTGCAAATTTTTTTAACCAACCTGAAAACCCTGTTCATAAACAACAGTCAGCAAAATGTCTTTAAGCTCCACTGAGAGTGGCCGCGTGCACTGGTCTTATGTTGTCCAGCACTGGTAGTGATTCAGGATCAGGCATTTTGCTGGCACTGTCATTTATTTAAACTTGCAGCATGGTTAGTTGGTTATCTGCCAGAATGCTTACAGATGATAGGGTGTAATTACACCTTCCCTCTTATATACGCCCATGCCGTCTTCTCGAGGTGTTATGTCAGCCTCCACACCGCTTCATAACTTTCCATTCTGAAATGGAGACCAAGTATCACTCTGACTTGTACTTGTTGCATTAATGTTTCAGCCATCTGATTGGGTATGTGAGACTCAGTGTACAGTGCAAGAAGGGGATGCATCTTCCCAATGCCAGCATCTATATGTGATGTTGTCCGGCATATGTTTGGAGAATTAAAGTTTATTTATTAGTCACAAGTAAGCTTACATTAACACTGTAACGTAAGCACCTCTTTGGAATATGGAAGGAAACAGGAGGGCCTGGAGGAAACCCACTTAGACAGGGAGAGTGTGCAAACTCCACATAGGCAGTGACCTAAGCTGGGAATCGAACCCGGGTCCCTGGCACTGTGAGGCGACAGTGCTAACCACTGCTTCAGACCTTGTGCTATGAAAGTAAAGAGTGCACCAACTGGAGAAAATGAAAACTTTCACTATCATCATTTTAGATATTGCAGAATGGTACAATACAGTAGGGATTGATTCGATCCAAAGTACCAGCTCTTTGAAAGGGTTATCTAATTAGTCCCTGTCCCTTGACTCTTTGCCCCAAACTCCTGGAATGTTTTGTTTTCAAACGTTATCCAATTCCCAATTCAAAACAATGACTGAATCTGTTTTCATTGCTGTGGTGACTGGAGACTACAACTAAGGTAGTCGAATGCATTGTTTAAAAGAAGGAAGTTCTTTATATAAATAAACAACAAAGCTTAGCAATAACAGTAATTCAACAAAATAGTAATAACAGTAATAATTATGAAAACAGGAAACTATGAACAGGAAATCGGGAGTCTTGCTTACTGACCACCCGCTTGCAGACTGAAAAGCCTGCCAAAGTACGCACATATTCAGAACCCCCAACAGATGCCAATAAAGCAATTACGTAGGAGAAAGGGTAGTACAATGGCACAAAGATTAGGACTGCTGCCTCACAGTGTCAGGAACACAGGCTCCATTCTGGTTTTGGGTGACTGTGTGAAATTTGTCCATTTTCCTCTTGTCTGCGTGAGTTTTTTCCAACACTCCAAAATTATGGAATCCTAAGGTGCAGAAGGAGGCCATTCAGCCCATTGAGTCTCCCCGGACCACAATCCCACGCAGGCCCTATCCCCAAAACCCCATGCATTTACTCTAACTAGTTCCCTGACACTAAGGGGCAAGTTTAGCATGGCCAATCCACCTAACCCATTATAATATGGGTAACTCTGCAGTTTCCCTGCACAAAGAAAGTTCCCACAAACAATAATGTGACAATGATCAGATAACGTGCTCTTACAGTAATGTTGATTGACAAATAAGTATTGGTCAAGACACAGAGAGAAATGATCCCGTTATTTGAAATTATACCCATGGGATCTGTGATGAACACCTGAGATAGCATGAGGTGGTCAGGGTTTAAAGTTCATCCCAAAGTTGGCGCTCCTGAGTTTCCGGGGTGAGATAATTTGCTCCATTCTCGAGGCTAAGACTAGAACCCACAACTTTCTGACAGGGGAGAGAGTGCTAACCACTGAGTCACAGCTGACACATCAACAGGAAGGTCCATAAGATACAGTTATTGGTCATATTTGAGGGGCAGTTTTTCTCTCGATTAAGATGTAGTAACCTGGAGTGAACAGTGTGTATTGTGGAATTTGGGTGAGGATAGAATTAGGCTCTTGCGGTGTCCATGCAATTAACGATGCTGCTGGTTGCTATTATCAATGTGTTTCTATGTTGAACAGCCATCTGACATAAGAGACTAAGTTGTGGAACTCTTCCCAATCAGCTGAGATGTAATTCCTTAATTATGGAGATAAGAAAAGAAAACTGAGGACCCTTTTCTTAATTGTGATAGGGGATCATTGCTGATCTATATCTGGATGCCGTCAAGGGGAAGTTGGATAAACACTTGAGGGAAAGAATTCAATGCATACATTGAGAGCCTGAAATGGAGAAGGGTAGTTGGACGCTCCTGTGGACCAGAGACACCGACACACAATAGTTGGGCTAAATGGCCGATTTCTACATTGTACATTCTCATAGAATTCCTACAGTGCAGAAGGAGGCCATTTGGGCCTTTGAGTCTGCACCAACAACAGTCCCATCCATGCCCTATCCCCCTATTCATGTATTTAATCTCCTAATCCCCTGACACCAAGGAACAATTTAGCACGGCCAATACGCATAACCTGCATATCTTTGGACAGCGGGAGAAAACCGAACACCCGGAAGAAACCCACAGAGACATGGGGAGAATGTGCAGACTCCACACAGTGACCCAAGCTGGGAATCGAACTCGGGTCCATGGTGCTAACCAGTGTTCCACTGTTCTCCATAGTTCTATTTTCCTGTTTTGGCTTTGCACCTCTTAATACCCTTAGCTAACAGTAATGAATTAACCTCAGTTCTGAAATTGTCAATTGATTCCTAACCTTAATAGATTTTGTGGGGGAAGAGGTCCAGTTTTGCAAGACCCCTTATGTAAAGAAATGCTTTCTGACATTACGCGCCCCTGCACCCCCTGCCCTGAACTCCCTGACTCTAAATGTTAAAGTTATGCTTCCTAGTTTTGAGTTCCACTCTGCTCCAACCTGTCCTATACTATCCTTCTCAACAACCATAGGAAATATTCTTTAAACTTGAGTTCTGATGTAAAGGTCTTTCCTATCACTTGCCACTGTCTCGCCATTGAAGTGAAACTTGCTTCCCTGCGAACCTAATCATTTGAAAGTGGCTTTTAGTTTTTTTTTGTTCATTCACGGGACATGGGCATCGCTGGCAGGCCAACATTTACTGACCATCCCTTGGAGGGCAGTGGAGAGTCGATCACATTGCTGTGGTTCTGAAATCACATGTAAGTCAGACAAGATAAGGACAGCAGATTTCCTTTCCTAAAGGACATTAGTGAAGCAGATACATTTTCCTGACAATCGACAATGGTTTCATGGTTATCAGTAGATTCTTAATTCCAGATTTTTTTATTGAGTTCAAATTCTACCATCTGCCGAAGCAGGGTTCGAACCCGGGTCTCCAGAACATTAGCTAAGTTTCTCGATTAATAGTTATGGGAAGACCACTAAGCTATTGTCTCCCCTTGTGTGTTGTTGTGTTTGCACTGAATAATAAAAATGCTTTCTGGTTCCTTTTGTGCGAGTTCTGAAAGCAGAATTGGCCGGAACAGTCTGTAACTTATCAATGCTGTGATCAGCTGATGTAATTCTAGAAACAGTTCAGTCGTGGAATGATGGGAGAGTCCCTTGAAAATATTACTTGTGTATAATTCACCCCTAATTTTTGGCTAAAGATTTGATCTCAGAATCTTTAGTGCAAGCGTATATTATAGGATTGATGTAAAAAAAAATCAAAACTTTAAATCACTTTAAAATGTCTCAGTTAGATCACCAGACTAGTTAAGAAAATAAAATAAATGAAAAAAACAATGATCTACAGAAAGTATAGATTATACTTTTGCATTATTTAAATAAAATTATAGTATTATTTTTAGGTATGAGTGTACATCACAGCTGTAATAGGTTTTCTGTGAATATAAATACATTTTTCAGCTGGTCCACTGGTTAAAATTAATAGTAGTTACTGAAAGTGAGAGCTTCCTTAATTCCCTTAATTTGCAGAATTACGTTTCACATATATACACTTTGGTACATATGCTGTATAACTGTAATCCAGAGATGTCCTGCAAAGCAAGCAGTTTCCTTATAAAGAGAATGTTGTATAATTCAGACTACACTCCCCTTTTCGAAGATCATTTTAATTCTGAACAAGTGAATTATATTCTTTAGCGAACAGTGAGGAATGTTGATTGGAAATACAAATATTCTATAGAGCAGCACTTCCTTTGTCAGTGTGGCACTTCCTCAGTACTGACCTTCTGACAGTGCGGCGCTCCCTCGGCGCCGACCCTCTGACAGTGCGGCGCTCCCTCGGCGCCGACCCTCTGACAGTGCGGCGCTCCCTCGGCGCCGACCCTCTGACAGTGCGGCGCTCCCTCGGCGCCGACCCTCTGACAGTGCGGCGCTCCCTCGGCGCCGACCCTCTGACAGTGCGGCGCTCCCTCGGCGCCGACCCTCTGACAGTGCGGCGCTCCCTCGGCGCCGACCCTCTGACAGTGCGGCGCTCCCTCGGCGCCGACCCTCTGACAGTGCGGCGCTCCCTCGGCACTGACCCTCTGACAGTGCGGCGCTCCCTCGGCGCCGACCCTCTGACAATGCGGCGCTCCCTCGGCGCCGACCCTCTGACAGTGCGGCGCTCCCTCGGCGCCGACCCTCTGACAGTGCGGCGCTCCCTCGGCGCCGACCCTCTGACAGTGCGGCGCTCCCTCGGCGCCGACCTTGGAGCACGTGCCGAGATCTTTTCACTGGAATTCTGAAAGTGGGACTTGAGTCCCCAACCTTCAGATGGAGTGTGTGATACTGTGACCTAATTACGCCCAGATCTGCTTATGTATGGATCAATAAAATAGAATCCTACAATGCAGAAACAGGCCCTTCAGCCCATCGAGTCTGCACTGAACACAATCCCACTTAGGCCCTACTCTCATATCCCTACATATTATACCCACTAATCCCTGTTACCTCTGCTACCCTGAACACTAAGGGGCAGTTTCTTAGCGTGGCCAATCAACCTAACCCGCACATCTTTGGACTGTGGGAGGAAACCGGAGTACCTGAAGGAAATCTATTCAGACATGAGAAGAATGTGCAAAGTCCACACAGACAGTGCCCTGAGCTGTGAATCGAACCCAGGACCCTGGAGCTGTGAAGCAGCAGTGCTAACCACTGTGCTACCATGCCGCCCTAATAGAGTAATATGTTTTGCTGATTTTAATCTGTCAGGTAAGAACAGTTAAACGGGCTGTGATCCTTTACTTGAATAAAGAGATGGCAGAGGGATGACATGATAAAAGTGCTCAAAATTGTATGTCAAATTGTAAGAAGTCTCACCACACCAGGCTAAAGGACTCACCTGATGAAAAAATCTGAAAGTTCGTGATTCCTAATAAACCTATTGGATTTTAACTGGTATTGTGAGACTTCTTAACATACAAGCAAATACAATAAGTCAAAGTTTACTTGGTTATTGAATTTTCATGGATAATTCTGTAAATTAGAGAAATGAAATTAAGGAAAAAATGAATTCTGTTCTAAATTTTGTTCGCTGTTTGTGCTATTCATTTTTTTTCTTTTTATATTAAAGATAAAGCCCCTCTGTCCAAGAGTCTTATGGTGGTCTTAAGTACTTTGGCTTTTATTTTAACTGTACCTCTTCAGCAATACCAGAAGTACTTCATCTATAACCTACGTGCAATAAAACAAGATCAGGAGGTAAGTTCAGTAGTGTATTACCTGAATAGTATCTCTAAAACACTGGTTTTAAACTGGGGTCTGTGGAGAATCTCTGAGGGCCTGGAAGAGAGTGCAAAGCCTGGCCAGCACAGAATGGATTGACTGCCTCACTTAGGCTTGGAGCAGAAGTAGAAGTGCAATATGCAGAAGTTTCTCAAAAGTGATGTTAAACACTCTTTACATGCTGCATTCCATATCCTAACTCTATCGCATTATAAATTAGACGGATGGATCTGTGATTAATAATCTGTTGTCATAGGGGATCCTTCAAACTAAAAACGTTTGAGAACCACTGTTTTACTGAGCTGCTAAGGTGGCACAGTGCTTTGCACTGCTGCCTCACAGCGTCAGAGAACCGGGTTCAGTTCTCTGCTTGGATCACTGTCTGTGCAGAGTCTACATATTTCCCTTGTGTCTGTATGGGTTTCCTCCGGGTGCTGCGGTTTCCTCTCACAGTCCAAAGGTGTGCACATTAGGTTGATTGACCATGCTAAATTGACCCGAGCGTTGAAGGATTAGCAGGGTAAATGTATGAGGTTACGGGAATAGGGAATGGGTAGGATTGTGGTTGGTGCAGACTTAATGGGCCGAATGACCTCCTTCTGTACTGTAGGGATCCTATGCTAAGCTTAAGGGAAGTTCTGATAGATGTATTGAAATTTCATAAAGGGTTTTGACAGAGTAGATCAGGAGAAAGTGATTCCATTGGCAGGGAGGTCGGTAATCAGAGGGACACAGATATAAGGCAATTGGCAAAAAAAAACCGGAAGCTGTGTGATGGAGAAAAAAGTTCAGTGAGTGATCGTGATTTGAAATAATCTTTCTGTGAGATGGTGGAAGCAGATTCCATCATAACCCGCAAAACGGAATTGGATTAAACTTGCAAAGGAAAAGTTTGCAGGGATATAGGGGAAAGAGTAGAGGAATGAGACTCACTGGGTAGCCCTTTCAAAAAGCCAGCATTGGCAGGATGGGCCGAAGAGCCTCTTGATTCTCTGATGTTCAGTATGTTCTCAATAGAAAATATTGATAATCATTTGGTGAATAGATCTAAACAATTATTTACCAAAACCTTCCTGTGGTATGATGACTGAAGTTGAATGTGAAACCTTACAATTGATGCTGAGATAAACATTTGACTGAGAAAATGTGTCAACGAGTATTTATACTCTTTACACACTCGTGATGCAATCTTACCAACTGTTCATGTCTCACAGCTGCTGCAGCAAGGATGGAGAATTTGGCACCCAACCAATCTCCATTCACTGAGCAGGGTCAGACAATCCTGCTGGCCTGAGTGACCATAAAATTCGACTCTTGGTCTTTGCTGGACTAACATCCTACTTCAAAGCTGTGACGATCTACCAATGAGTAATGCATGAATATCACTTTAACTTTACACTCCATAACACACACTCCATGTGTAAATGTGAGAAAAACTACATCTCAGTTGAGGAACTTAACTTGCATCATAAGATTCCCTAATATTTTTGGCTATCCTAATCCTAAACGTGGAATAGACTGTAACTCGATTTTGTGTATTTATTACCTCATTACCAAATTACCAAATAAATTGATTTACTGAAATATCCGAAAATGATTGCCTGGGAAACTGAATCTGCCTTACCTGGAAAATTGATACAAGAGTAGAAAATATAAAGATTCACAGACAGGAAAAGAATTGCTTGCCTCATAGCTCATATAGACGCAAGGATTATGACTACACATTTTATCCGCCTTTTTCTTCCCTTGTTTCCCTTTCTTTACTTTGTTTCTGTCTCAGCATCTCCATTCTTTCTTGCCCTCTTCCTGCCCATACCTGTCCTCCCCATCTTCTCCCCCTCCCTCCTGCCCTCCCTCTGTCTTCTTTCTCCATCCATTCCTCTTGTCTTCTCTTCCTCATTTTTTTTCATCTCCCCCTCTCTGCTTTCTTCCCTCTCCTTTCTTTCCTTCTCTCACTTCCATCTTCTTCCTTCCCTCTGTCTTCTCTGCGCCCCCCCCCCCTCCATTAGCTGTGTAATCACCTGGGAAAGGAACGTAAAAAAGAAAATATTAAAGCTTATAACAGCAACAACTTCCATTTATATAGAGCCTTTGATGTGATGAAATATCCCAGGGTACTTTATACATACAGGAGGATTACAAAGTGAAATATCACATCGAGTCTCGTAAAGAGATATTAGATCAATTAACCCAAAAGCTTGATCAAAGAGGGAGGTTCTAAGATATATCTTAAAGGAAAAAAATGAGGTAAAGAGATGGAAAGTTTCGGGAGGGATTTCCAGAGCTGAGACTTAGATAACTGAAGATATGGCCACCAATGATAGAGTGATTAAAATTGGGGATGTACAAGAGATCTGAAAATTGGAAATAATTGGAAAAACAGGAGATAAATACTTTGTAAAAATCTTCTTAGGTGATCCAGGAGACCACACAGAGTAAGTGCTCTCTATAACACTCTGACTGTCTATGTTTCTGTCTGTAGCCAGATTTTTGGTTGTGAATTTGTGATTTTTGACCTCTTTCAGATATGGAGAATTATCTCTGCTCGGATTATTTGTCTCGACTTGAAAGACATATTCTGCAGTTGCCTTCTTATTTACAATTTTAGAATATTTGAAAGAAGATATGGTAGCCGAAAGTTTGCAGTACGTATAACTTCTGAAACTTTTTTCCTTGTATTTTCAGCACAAACTAGAATGATTCATATCTTGTCTAACTCCCTCACCCTTTAATACTCACTTCTTTCACCTTCCATAAATTGCAGTTCTATTGCTTTAATCCCAAATTCCACAAAATCCTGTTTGCCCATTGATCCTGTGTGGTCACTGATCAAATCTATCAGTGCCTCAATTCTCAAATCCTCATTCTTGCTTCCAAAACTTTCCCAATCCTTTCCCCTCCCCATCTCTGTAAACTCCTGCGATCTCTACATTCCTTCAATTCTGAGCGTCCTTGATATTAATCCACTGTTGGGCAGTCGGCTTTTACTGTGAGGTGCTGATCTCTGGAATTCTCTCCCTAAACCGCTCCACATCTCTTTTCCTTGAAGACACCCCTTAAAAGCTACTTCTTTGACCAAGCTTTAGGTCACTTTACCTAATATTTCTTTATAGGAACACAGGAGCAGGAGTTGGTCATTCACCCCTTGAACCTGCTCAACCAATTAACTGAATCACGTTCAGTTAAAACCATTTTCCCCTCACTATCCCCATATTCCTTGATGTCATAATATCTAGAAATCTATTGAGTTCTGTCTTTAATATATTCAATAATTGAGTTTCCACAGCCCTCTTGGATTGAGAATTCTACAGATTTGTCACTCTCTGAGGGAAGAAATTCTTCCTCATCTAAAAAGCTTGTCACTTATTTTGAGAATGTGTCCTCTGGTTCTTGAAGCTCCCAACTAGTGGGCACATTTATCCTGCCAAGCCTCATAAGAATTGTTGTTTCCAGAGATCACTTCTTATTCTTCTAAACCCTGGAGAATAGTGGCCCCATCTCCTCAGAGCACAGCCTTGCTATCCTAGAAATTAATCTGGCAAACTCTGCTGCATTTCCTCTATGGCAAGAACATCCTTCCTTAGGTAAGAGGGCCAAAACTGTACACACTATTCCAGGCGCACTCTAAGCAAGGCTCTATACAACTGAAGAAAAACATCTTTACTCTTTCACTCAAATCCTCTTGCAGTAAAGGCTAGCACACTACTTTCTTCCTAATTGTTTGCTACATCTGCATGTTAGTTTTCAGTGACTTTTGACTAGGAACACTCAGGTCCCTTCGGACATCAACGCTTCCCAATCTCTTACCAGTTAAGAAATACCAAAGTGGATAATCTCCACTTAACCACATTATATTCCATCTGCCATTTCTTGCCCATTCACTAAGCCTGTCCAAATCCCCCTGAAGCTTCTTTACATCGTCCTCACAACTCACATTTCCATCTTGTTTCGTGTTATCCACAAACTTGTAAATATTACATTGATCCTTAGGTTCAAAACCATTAATATGCATTGTGAACAGCTGGGACCTAAGTTCATAAGATATAGGAGCAGAATCAGGTCATCCGGCCCATCAAATCCGCTCTGCCATTTAGTCATGGCTAATATGCTTCTCATCTCTATTTTCCTGCCTTCTCCCTTCAACGCATTACCAATTAAAAATCTACCTGACTCATCCTTAAATTTACTCTCTGTCCCAGCATCCACCACACTTTGGGGTAGCAAATTCCACAGATTCACAACCCTTAGGGAGAAATAATTTCTCCTCAACTCTGTTTCAGATTTGATCTCCCTTATCTTAAGACTTTGACCCCTCATCCTAGAATGCCCCATCAGCAGAAGCATCTGCTCCACTTCTGCTTTATCCATATCTTCTTATCATCTTGAATACTCAATTTGATCTCCCCTCATTTTTCTAAATTCCAGAGAATATACGCCTAAACTGTTCAATCTCTCTTCATAAGACAAATGCCTCATCTCTGGAATCAATCTAGTGAATCTCCTAAGCACTGATGATCCTTGTGGTACTCCACTAGTAACAGCCTTCCAACCTAAGAATGATCTGTTTATTCCTGCTCTGTGTTTTCTCTCCATTAACGAATCCTCAATCTGTTCCTGAACACTACCTCCTATCCCATGTGCTACAATTTTTTTATACTAATTTCCTATGTGGAACCGTATCAAAATCCTCCTGAAATATACCACACCTTCTAATTTCCTTCTCCTCATAATATCCTCAAGAAACTCCAAAGTTTGCCAAGCATGATTTGACTTGCATAAATCTGTGTTGACTCTGCCCAATCTTATTGTTATTTTCTAAGTATTCAGTTAGCAAGTTCTCCTAAGGTCTTGTGGTGTAGTGGGTAGCATCCCTACCCCTGAGCCAGAAGCTCTGGCTTCCAGTCCCACTTCAGTGATGACCAAGGAGGGAGCATTCATAGTGCAGATAAAGCAGGTTCAATGTCAACCAGCCAAATCCTTCCAAGGTGCCAATGGCAGGTGCTGGAAACTGGAGAGACTCGTGGTCAGCCATGTCTGATAAAGAATGATGCCTCTCAAGCTATAAGCTTCTGGTGACACACTGGCGACCTGTTCCAGAAATGAATATCTATGGAAACAGACAAAAATCTGCATTAATGTACCAATAAATGTGGGAAGAGAATTGGAATTATAATTGATCCTTGCATTTCCCTAGTACAGACAGCAGGCTAACAGGTTCGTAGTTCTCTCTTTTTCTCCTTCTTTAATAGTGAGGTTGCGTTTGCAGGCACAGGTACCTATTCAGAATCTCTGGAATTTTGAAAGTTGACCACCAATGTACCACTATCTCTATAGCCAGCTCTTTCAACGCACTGGGATGTAGATCATTGGGTGCTGGAGTTTCATCAATTTGCAGTCCCATTAGTTTCTCTGCTGGTACTTTTTAATACAGTAAGCCTCACCGTACCAGGTTATAGTCCAACAAGTTTATTTGGCAGCACAAGCTTTTGGAGCACTCATCAGGTGAGTGAGGACTTGTGTTCACAAACAGGGCATATACCCCAACCGGGCCTCAACCTGGATCTTGGGTTCATGTCACACTATCTGTAACCCCCACGAGTTGCGACTTGCCTGGGCTTGCAAAATCTCACTAACTGTCCTGGCTGGAGACAATGCATATCTCTTTAACTTGTGCTTGGCCCTCTCTCCACTCACATTGTTTGTACCTTTAAGACTTGATTACCTGTAAAGATTCGGATTCCAAATATTAACTTGTAAATTGAATTTGTGTCTGTATATGCCCTGTTTGTGAACACAAGTCCTCACTCATCTGATGAAGCGGCGATGCTCCAAAAACTTGTGCTGCCAAATAAACCTGTTGGACTTTAACTTAGTGTTGTGAAACTTCTTACAGTGTTTACCTCAGTCCACAGCCAGCATATCCACATTATGGGTAACATTTTACTCAGAATAATTTCTTTCTTCATTCTCACTTGTCCCTTGGCTTGCTGTTATGATTTCTGGGACATTTCTTGTATCTTCCTCCATGGGGATAGACAAAGTAATTGTTCACCTTCTCTGCCATTCCCCTGTTCTCCAATATCAATTCTCTTTGTCGGCAGTGGACCCACATTTATCTTTGGCCATTTTTTCTTGTATTTCAGTCCATTTTGGTACTAGTTTACATTCATACTCTGCCTTTGCTTCTCAGTTTCTTGGTTTTCTGATGCTGAATTCTAAAATGCTCCTGGGTCCTCAGGTTTATGATGTTTTTTGGCAGTTTTACAAACTGTTTTCTTTTATTCTAATATAACTTTAATTTCCTTTATTAGCCACAGTTAACTCATTTCCCTCTTTTAATGTCTTAAAGGAATGTCTATTTGTTATAAACCGTGTATTTATTGTTTAACTAATTACCTTATCTGTCCACCATTTCCCAATCTTGCACAACCAACTAACCTTCATATCTTCATAGTTTTCTTTGTTTAGATTTAGGACCCTAGTTTTGGATTGGACTACATTATTTTCAGACTTAGTGGAAAATTCTGCTATATTGTGGTTGCTCTTTTCTAAAGATTCTTTTACAATAAGATCATTAATGAGTTTTCACTCACTCCATGATACAAAATTCTGAAATAGCCTGTTCCTTAGTTTGTTCTTCAACATTTTGTGCTAGAAAGCCATCTTGCACACGTTCCAGCAACGCATCCTCCATACATTGAGGCAAATTAGGTTCACTAATTCACTAATATGGAAACTTATCCCCATGATTACAGTATTATCACAGGCACCTCTAGTTTTCCAATTCACACCATGCCTTACATTACCACTAGTATTTGGTGCCTGTAAACAACAACTACCAATGCTTGCTGCTCCTTGCTGTTCCTTAGCTTCATCCAAATTGACTCTACATCTTCTTCTTCCAATCTAAGATTCTCTCTCACTAAAGTAATGCCATCCCTTACCAGCACCACCCACCTTTTCCTTTTTGTCTGTCCTTCCTAAATGTCAAATATCCTTATTTGACTTGGTGTCAGATTATTGTTTGACAATGTTTCTGTGAAGTATTAGGGAAGGCGATAGTCTAGTGATATTATCTATGGACTATTAATCCAGAAACTCCATTAATTTTCTGGGGACCTAGATTCAAATCCTGCCACAGCAGCTGGTGGAATTTGAATTCAATAAAAAAAATCTGGAGTTAATCTACTGGTCGAATGATGAAACCATTATTGATTGTTAGAAAAACCCATCTGGTTCACAAATATCCTTTGGGGAAGGAAATCTGCCATCCTTATCCTGTCTGACCTACATGTGACTTCAGAGCCACAGCAGTGTGGTTGACTCTCATTTGCCCTCTGAACAAAGGCAACTAGGGATGGGCAAAAAATGCTGACACGACACCCAGACTGATTCCCGACTTGAGTCACTATCTGGGTGGAGTTTGCATGTTCTCCTATTTCTGCATGGATTTCCTCCAGGTGCTCCGGTTTCCTCCTACACTTTTAAAATATGCCAGTTAGGTGTATTGGCTGTGCTAAATTCTCCTCAGTGTACCCAAAGAGGTGCTGAAGTGTGGCGACTAGGGGATTTTCACAGTAATTTTATTGCAGTAGTTAATATGACTAATTAATAAACTTGTGATGTTCCACAAATGAATTTAAAACAAAAAAAACACCTGTTGGTATATTAAATGTTTGATTGAAATGTAGGTTGATTATGATTCACTGAAGCTAGAGATTGGGGTTAGCTACTGACTGGAAATGTCAGACTGTAGGAAGAGCTCTGAAGATGATGTTAAGATACTTGCTTTGGGTGAAATGGAATGGCGTGTGTGTTGTAGATGATGAGAGAGAGCATGAAGACAAAACAAGACTGAAAAGAAGTTTCCATTGCCTCACTGGCAAGTTGATAAAGATAAATACCTCGGGATTTAAAACCAGCAGTCTACTGACTGTTTCTGAAAAAAGTAAAATCCTACACATTCAGTTGTGTTATGCTGAAAACATTTTTGAACAGACTCTTAACAAGATGTGTAGAAAATGTGAAACTGTGAAACACTAAAATTAGTATAGGAGGAAACAGTGGTTTAATAGCCACAAGCTAAAACAGGAAACCGAGAAAATGTTTAGCAGCAAACTGACCCTCATTGCTTACGGTTAACTCAGTTGATTGTTGAACTTATGTTATGGCATCAGAGTCATAGAGGTTTGCAGCATGGAAACAGGCCCTTCGGCCCAACTTGTCCATGCCCCCCAGTTTTTACACTAAGTTAGTCCCGAACATTTGGTTCATATCCCTCTATATTCATCTTACCCATGTAATTGTCTAAATAGTTCTTAAAAGACACTCTACCACTGCCTCTGGCAGTTTGTAAGAACTCAGTAAGAATTTAGCAACACCAATTTATAATCCAACCGATTTATTTGATAGTAAAAAAAGCGAGCTTTCGACTCTGTGTCTTCCTCAGGCAAATGCCTGAGGAAGACACAGAGTCGAAAGCTCGTTTTTTTTACTATCAAATAAATCGGTTGGATTATAAATTGGTGTTGCTAAATTCTTACTGAGTTCTTACCACCCCAATCCAATGCCGGCATCTGTACATCTGGCAGTTTGTTCCAGACATGCAGACAGACCCTCTATATGAAAAAACTGTCCCCAGACCCTTTTGTATCTCTCCTTTCTCATCTTAAACCTATGCCCTCTAGTTTTAGACCACTCTGTCTTTGAGAAAAGATACTATCTATCTTATTTATGCCCCTCATTATTTTATAGACCTCTATAAGATCACCCCTCTGCCTCCTACACTTCAGGGAGAAAAGTCCCAGTCTATTCAGCCTCTCCTTATAACTCAAACCATCAAATCCCAGTAGTATCCTAGTAAATATTTTCTGCAGTCTTTCTAGTTTAATAATATCCTTTCTATAATAAGGTAATTGATAAGGTCCCCCATGCAAGGCTTCTGGAGAAGGTGAGAGGGCATGGGATACAAGGGGCTTTGGCCTCGTGGATCCAGAACTGGCTTGCCGGCAGAAGGCAGAGAGTGGTTGTGGATGGGTCTTGTTCTGCATGGAGGTCGGTAACCAGTGGAGTGCCCCAGGGATCTGTTCTGGGACCCTGCTGTTTGTCATTTTCATAAATGACCTGGATGAGGAAGTGGAGGGATGGGTTAGTAAGTTCGCCGACGATACAAAGGTCGGTAGTGTTGTGGATGGTCTGGAGGGATGTCAAAAGTTGCAGCGGGACATAGACAGGATGCAAGACTGGGCGGAGAAGTGGCAGACTGACTTCAACGCGGATAAATGTGTAGTGGTCCATTTTGGCAGGAATAATGGGATGAAGGAGTACAATGTAAGGGGTAGGAGTCTTAGCTGTGTTGTAGTGCAGAAGGATCTTGGGGTCCGGATCCATAGGACTCTTAAATCGGCCTCGCAGGTGGAGGAAGTGGTCAAGAAGGCATATGGTGTACTGGCTTTCATTGATCGATGAATTGAGTTTAGGAGTCAGGAGGTAATGATGCAGCTCTATAAGACCCTTGTCAGACCCCACTTGGAGTATTGTGTGCTGTTCTGGTCACCTCACTATAGGAAGGATGTAGAGGCTATTGAAAGAGTGCAGAGGAGATTTACAAGGATGCTGCCTGGATTGGGAGGCAGGCTTTATGAAGATAGGTTGAGGGAGCTGGGACTCTTCTCACTGGAGCGACGTAGGTTGAGAGGCGACCTGATAGAGGTTTATAAAATGTTGAGAGGAATAGATAGGGTGGACTCTCAGAGACTATTTCCTCGAGCGGAAATGGTCAATACGAGAGGACACAGATTTAAGGTGCAGGGAAGCAAATACAGAGGGGATGTTAGGGGTAAGTTTTTCACTCAGAGGGTGGTGAGTGAATGGAATCGGCTGCCGTCGGAGGTGGTAGAGGCAAACTCGCTGGGGTCTTTTAAAAGACTTCTGGATGAGTATATGGGAACGAATGGGATAGGGGGTTATAGATAGGTCTGTGGATTGGTAGGTATAGATGTGATCGGCGCAACTCGTGGGCCGAAGGGCCTGTTTGTGCTGCAGTGTTCTATGTAATGAGAATTGTACCCAATATTCCAAGTGTGGCCTTACCAAAGTACAACTTCAACAAGATGTCCCAATTTCTGTATTCAATGTTCTGACCAATGAAATTTAGCATGCCGAATGCCTTTTTCACCACAAATTCACTAAAAAGAATCCTTTGCATGTCTTTCCTCTTCCACACTCAGGCTTCTTGATGTATTACATATCAGTGAAAAGTAGATAAACATGCAAGTAAAACAAAATTAACATTTTTCCGAGTTTTCTTTCACACAAATTCTGCAGAGTGAGTCATGATTGTAGAAATGTCTCAAGTGTAGGATATAATAAAGCTGATTTTTAATGAAAATGATTCTTGGTGTGTGAGCAAAGCTAGCATTCATTGTCTTTGGGAAGGTGCTAGAGAGCCACTAACTTGAACTGCCACAGTCCCTGTGGTGTAGATACATCCACTGAGCAATTAGGAAAAGTATTCCAGAACTTTCACCCAGCGATGATGAAGAAACCCTGACGTAGGACCAAAGCAGGATGGTGTGTTCCAGATTAGGGGAATTTGCTGCCCTTGTCATTTTAAGTGGCAGAGGTTGCAGGTTTGGAAGGTGCTGCTGAAAAACTTTGGTGGGTTGCCGTGGTGCATTTTGTAGATTACATGGTCATAAGAATGTAAATGGTATACACTGCTGTCACGGTGCAGGTTTGGGAATTAGATGTGATAAAATGTCACATTCCTCCAAATGTAATTAGTTGCATGCAATTATTTTCAATTGGTTACAATAAATTTTGCTCTTTGCTATAGTCTTTCCTTCTGGGTTCCTGGGTGCTGTCTGCAGTTATGGACTTACTGCTGCTGGAAATCCTACAACAAACACTTAACATGTCTGTGAGCATCTTGCCATCTGGTTTGTAAGTTAATATTCATTTCTTGTTTTATTTTGTTCCAAAGAAGTGCCTTGTTTTCACCTGAATATCCCGCATGCTTTAAGTCTACTTTATGAGCACTTCATCCCGAACGTGAAATCTTGCTTGAGATGAGGCAGTGTTCAAGAAGTCCCAAATTACGGGAGGTTGGGGTCAAAGTCTCAGGATCGGAGATGAGGAGCAATTTCTGCGGAGACAGTAGTGAATCTCTGCAATTCTCTGCTCCAGAGAGCTGTGGATGCTGAGTCATAGATACTGGTTAAGACTGTCGTCAGTAGAATTTTGGGAATCAAGGGATATGGGGAAAGAGAGGGAAAGTGGAGTTGGGGTCAAAGATGAGCCATGATCTCACTGAATGGTGAAGCAGGTTCAAGAACCTGCACACGCTAGACCTATTCCTATGTTCTTGTGAGTGTCAGATTGTTGAAGGTGATGTGTGTTTGATGAGATGCTGAAAGAAAAATTTGCATTTGTTTCGCACCTTTCACAACCTCAAAGTTCTTTACAATCTTTTGGAGTCTGCCTCATTGTTGAAATGTAGAAAATGTAGCAGCCAATGTGCAGATATCTCACTCCCTTAGACAATAATACCTAACAGCCAGGTAAATGTTTTAACAAGAGATTGAGAGATGACTATTAGCCAGGACATCGGAAAGAACTCCCTGCTCTTCCTTGAAAACATTCATGGGATTGCCCTTGAGAGGGCAGATAGAGGCCACAGATTAATTTCTAGTACTCCTAACAATACAGGATACCCACAGTACTAGTTGTGAAAGTTGCTATATAAATGCAAGTCTTTCTTTAGAAACACAGAAAATTACAGCTCAGGAACAGGCTTTTTGGCCCTTCTTGTCGTGCCGAACCATTTTTTGCCTGGTCCCACTGACCTGCACTTGGACCATATCTCTACACATTCCTCTCATCCATGAACCTATCCAAGTTTTTCTTAAATGTTAAAAGTGACCCCGCATTTACCGTTTTATCTGGTAGCTCATTCCACACTCCCACCGCTCTCTCTGTAATGAAGCCCCCCCTAATATTCCCTTTAAATTTTCTCCTTTCACTCATAACCCATGCCCTCTGGTTTTTTTCTCCCTTAGCCTCAATGGAAAAAGCCCACTTGCATTCACTTTATCTACACCCATCAAAATCTTAGACACCTCTATCAAATCTCCCCTCATTTTTCTATGCTCCAGGAAATAAAGTTCTAATCTATTCAATCTCTCTCTGTAACTTAGCTTCTCAAGTTCTGACAACATTCTCATAAACCTTCTCTGCACTCTTTCAACCTTATTTACAACCTCCCTGTTACTCGGTGACCAAAACTGTACACAATACTCTAAATTCGGCCTTACGAATGCCTTATATAACCTTACCATAACACTCCAACTTATATACTCGATATTCTGATTTATAAAGGCCAGTGTACCAAAAGTACTCTTTACGACCCTATCTACCCTTGACATTACTTTTAGGGAATTCTGTACCTGTATTTCCAGATTCCTCTGTTCAACTGCACTCTTCAGAGTCCTACCATTTATCCTGTATGTTTTACTTTGGTTTGTCCTTCCAAAGCGCAATACCTCTCATTTCTCTGCGTTAAATTCAATTTGCCATTTTTCAGCCCATTTTTCAAGTTGGTCCAAATCCCTCTGCAAGCTTTGAAAACCTTCCTCACTGTCCACTACACCTCCAATCTTTGCATCATCAGCAAATTTGCTGATCCAATTTACCACATTATCGTCCAGATTATTGATATAGATGAGAAACAATAATGGACCCAACACTGATCCCTGCGGCATACCACTAGTTACAGGCCTCCACTCAGAGAAACAATCCTCCACAACCACTCTCTGGCTTCTTCCATTCAGCCAGTGTCTAATCCAATTTACTACCTCCCCATGTACACCTAACGACTGAATCTTCCTAATTAACCTCACATGAGAGACCTTATCAAAGACCTTGCAAAAACCCAGGTAGACAACATCCACTGCCTTCCCTTCATCTACTTTCCCGGTAACCTCCTCAAAAAACTCTAACAGATTGGTCAAACATGACCTACCATGCACAAAGCCATGTTGACCCTCCCTAATAAGTCCCTGTCTGTCCAAATATTTGTAGATCCTATCCATTATCACATCTTCCAATAATTTGCCCACCACTGACGCCAAACGTACTGGCCTATAATTTCCCAGATTTCTTTTGGAACCTTTTTTAAACAACAGAACAACATAAGCCACCCTCCAATCATCCAGCATCTCGCCCATGCATACTGACATTTTAAATATGTCTGCCAGGGCTTGTGCAAGTTCACTACTAGCCTCCCTCAAGGTCCGTGGGAATATCCTGTCCTGTCCTGGGGATTTATCTACTCTGATTTGCCTCAAAATAGCCAGCAGCACCTCCTCTTTAATCTGCAAAGGTTCCATGATCTTCCTACTTGTTTGCCCTGTTTCCGGAGACTCCATGTCTGTTTCCTCAGTAAATACAGATGCAAAAAAAAAATCATTTAGTATCTCCCCCATCTCTTTTGATTCCATACACCGTCTACCACTCTGGTCTTCAAGTGGACTAATTTTATCCCTCACTATCCTTTTGCTCCGAACATACCTGTAGAAGCACTTTGGATTTTCCTTCACTCTGTCTGCCAAATCAACCTCATGTCTTTTAGCCTTCCTGATTTCCCTCTTAAGTAGCTTCTTGCGCTTTTCATACTCCTCGAGCATCTGATCTGTTCCTTGCTACCAGTATATTTCATACAACTCTCTCTTCCTCTTAATCAGCGTTACAATCTCCCCCGAGAACCAAGGTTCCTTATTCCTATTTACTTTGCTTTATACAAGGAATATACAAACTCTGCACTCTCAAAATTTCTCCTTTGAAGGCCTCTCACTTTTCATTTACATCCTTACCAGAGAACAGCCTGTGCCAATCCACACTTTTCAGATCCCTTCTCATTTCATCAAATTTAGCCTTTTTCCAGTTCAGAACTTCAACCCGAAGACCAGATCTATCTTTATCCATCATCAGGTTGAAACTAATGGCATTATGATCAAATGACCTTGCAAGTGCTGCTCCTTGAATTTGTAATAACTCTGAAACCTGTAATGTCATTGTCAAAGGACACAATTGTAAAAGATTGATGCATGTTCTAATGAAATGAAGCTGAAATGTGGATGGGAATTAGTGAGTACATTGTAGGGCAGCAGTGGGCAATCTGCAGCCTGGGGGCCACATGTAGCCCATCTGGATTCTGAGTGTGGTCCATGTTGCCAACACATAGCGTTGTCTACACTTAGCATTGCAACATTCCGCTGATTTCACCCTGTATTTTTTTTCCTACTGAGGAAATTGAGTTTGTGTGCACGTAACTGAGTTATACGCTCATAAAGCAAGGACGAGTGAAGTCAGGCGCATGCTGATTGCTCATAACATTGACTGTGAGAGCTGTGCGCTCCCTTTGTGTCCAAAGTGTCAATATTTCTTTTGCTTTTGTCATTTGAAGTTGATAGTTTTATTAATGTATAAATCATTAACATTTTCTGTAACTTGTTATGAAATATTTGGCAAACGTTAAAAGTATTTAATATTATTTATGGGGTCATTTTTAGTGAACAAGCCTGACTCAGTCTTGTGGCCCACAGATGAAAGATGCAGTCCATTCACTATCCATCACTGTTGTAGGGCATTAATAATGGCATGCAATGTTAACACACATTCTAGTCACAAAATCTGGTGCAGCGTGCTCTGTTATTATCACCAGGATACGAGGACCTGAACTGGAGGAGGTGCAGTAATGAAGATTAATCTGGTGTAACTGAGCAAGAAAGGATTAGAGATATTCTGACTTCCTAAGCTTTGGAAGGGAGTGAAATTTGATAAAGGTATACAACAAACCAATTATGGAAAGTATCTCAAATTAAAATCCAGATTAGAGGAGACAAATTCAAATGAGGAAAAGGCAAGGTTAGAACAGATATCAAAGGGATCTCTGTCACACACATAGAGATCAACAAGCGGAGTGGATTTTTTGGCATAAAATAAAGTTAGGCTAATTGTAAATTACACTGTTGTACACTTCATCCCCTTGCTCTAACTTTTCAATAAACCACTACTTTATTAATAATAATAGGTATTCTTAATAATGCACATTTTTAAACTGATTTTCTGTGTAAAATACTTGCTTTGATGAGTATACTTGCAAAATGTAATTGAAGTGCCAGTTTAAATGAATCACACATTTCTGTTTAATCACATTGCAACTGGGATCTTTGTTGTAATAACATACTCAGCGTTTTTCTCTTTTGCAAAATAACAGGCAAAATGTCTGAATGTTTGATGTTCACCTCAGTTCAAACTAAATTGCTGGTTATCAAGATTCCAGTGATTGCGAGATCAAACATAAATATAGCTGCCAAAGGACATTTAACCCATCTGTCGACACAAACTCTCCCACCCCCGTCACTATCTCCAGCTATCTCTTAAATACTTTCAGCTTTTTCCACCTTAACAGTTTGACTAAAAAATCCACTCCGCTTGTTGATCCATATGTGAGACAGACATCCCTTTGATATCTTGCCTTTTCCTCATTTGAACTTGCATCCTCTAATATGGATTTTAATTTGAGGTACTGTTCCACAATGATTTTGTTGTATACCTTTATCAAATTTCACTCTCTTCCAAAGCTTAAGAAGTCAGAATATGTCTCGTCTTGTTCTGTTACACCAGATTAATCTTCATTACTGCACCACCTCCGGTTTAAGTCCTTGTGTCCTGGTGATAAAAGCACAGCACATCGCACCAAACTTTGTGACGCGAGTGTGTGTTAACATTGCATTGCCATTATTAACATGTAAGTCAGCTAGCAGATTCAGAGGATGAAAAGCGGTCATGTAAATTGTGAATCTCCGGGCGTAACTGATCAAGTTACACCGCTGCAGTGATTGCTTCATGCAGATGGTATCCTTGCTCTCAAACTCCCCATTATTTATAGGGACCTGCTGGATTTGTACATTAATTGCCTGTTAAACTTGCCACTGAAAGTTAGAGCTGATAACAAATAGCATAAATATCCTTTTAACAATGCAATAATTACTAATGCACTGCCAATTAATCTCTCCAGCCCAGAAAGTAAGAAGTTTAAACAGTGGGTTCCCATTCTTCCAGACAGTAAATTTTTCTCAAAGTATAACAGATTTCAAATGCAAATAATTAGTATTTTTTCTCCCCTCCCTTTCCCTCATTTTATTTCATTTTTCATTCCGAATTCACCCAATTCCCTCCTCCATTATTCCTCGCTTTCTTTTTCAGCCCTTAACTCTCATTAGTTAAGGAGATAGACTGGCTATCCAATCGTTTGCTGAGATCCCAGATACTTGCCCCATTGCTTAGGGCAAGTTATAGGATAAGAATATTTTGAGCTTGAGAGGTGCTTGATGAAGTCGAACTAAGGGGACGTGGAGCAAGATGCCCCAGTCGTGCTAAATATTTAGCTCATTTATTCAGGATGAGAACTGAACAGTTTCAGTGTAACCGCTTCTGTCTTGATGATCTAGTAACATGATGGCACATGGTTTCGTTACAAAGAGGCATTATTTCATCACCAAATATTTAAGTGATGTGCAAGCATTTATTCAGCCTGGACTTGGTGAGAGCAGATTGACAGACCATTGCAAAGAATTACATTCACCTGGAAACCTGACTAACTTCCTTCCTTCTAAGAACACCATCAGAACAAATAAATCAGTCATCTTGTGGCTGCATGTGTCAACACAGCTACTGCACTTACATTGCACATACAACAAAAAGCAGAAAAAGCCAGAGAAACTCAGCAAGTTTGACGGCATCTGTGGAGAGAGAATAGAGCCAATGTTTCAACTCCGACGAAGGGTCATCTAGACTCAAAATATTGGCTCTATTCTTTCTCCATGGATGCCATCAGACTTGCTGAGACTTTCCAGCATCTTCTGTTTTATTAATCCAGGTTCCAGCATCTGCAGTATTTTGCCTTTGTCTTACTGCATTTACCTTGTCACCCTTCTTCAAAAGCATTCCATTATGCTGCATACTTTGAGAAACAACAGAATAGGACAAAACGAGTAATTATGTAATTCCAAGTATTTGTCATTTTTCCTTTTTTCTTGAATAAAGACACGTACTGTGACCTTTCACTATTTACATGTCACTGATGTTGATGTTGCTGAGTGAACGGAAACTTCCGGTGCGAAAGCTTTTCCGTCGTACGCTCCGCAGGTAGTTCCGATAGTAGATGACGCTGATGACTCTGGCCTGAAAGTGCTTTGACACGATATAGTACAGGATCATGTCGAGGCAAGTGCTGAGGTTCATCAGGAATGTAGTGAAGGCCGCCCAGGGATTGAAATCGGTGTGACCGCTTTGTAACAGTAATAAAACAAAGCAAATGTGATAGGGAACAAAACAAACCAGCACCTGAATAATGAGGGTCACAATTATTTTGATGGATTTTTCTTTTGTTTTTGGCTTCAGTTTGGATGTCTTTCCTTTAAGGAGACTGTTGATGATGATGCAGTAGCATCCTATCATGATGAAAAGGGGCAGGAGGAAGAAGAAAATCACCCGGACAAAGTTCACACTGTTGGCTTCCTTCAGGTGAATGATGTCGAGCATTTTTAGGCAGGTGGTAAAGTTTGAGACTCTGTCGGGGTCATTCTTTGAAAACATGAAAGGCAGAACAGACACAGTGGTCATGATCCATATTCCAATGCAGCTTGCTGCAGCTTTGCCAATATGGCGCAGCTCCTTGCTGTGTTTGGGTTGGACCACTGCCATATAACGGTCGACGCTGATGAAGGCTAAAAGCCAGAGGGCAATACTGGGGTAAAATATGGTGAGGGCAGCATTGATACGGCAGAAGACATCCCCAAAGGGCCAGTAGTTCTTCCCAAAGTAGATCATACGGAAAGGCAGCAGGATTACAAAGATGAGGTCCAGCAAAGCGACATTGGTCATGTATATGTTCACAGAGGTGCCTTTCTTGGTGGTACAGCTGAAGACCCAGATTGCAGTCACATTAACAGCTAGCCCAATTACGAAAACAATACTGTAGAAGATAATCGCTCCTATTCTGAACTCCGGGGGCTGCAGGTCCGAGAGGTTGCTGTTCTGTGTTTGCATTTTTAATTTGCTAGTTTGAGACTTTCATAACCCTGGAACATAAATGTGTGAATAAAATATAAATTAATGTTTGATAAATAATTATATTCACCATGGCATGCTGGTTAGCACTGCTGCCTCTCAGTGCCAGGGACTGTTAGGTTTCTGGCTGTGCGGAGTCTGCACCTTCTTCCCGTGTCTGTGTGGGTTTTCTTTGGGTGCTCTGGTTTCCTCCCACAGTCTGAAAGGTGTGCTGCTTAAGTTCATTGGCCCTGCTAAATTCTCCCTCTGTGAACCTGAGCAGGTGCCGGAGTGTGGCAACAAAGGGATTTTTACGGTAACTTCATTGCAGTGTTATTGCAAACCAACTTAGACATGAGTAAATAATCTTTACAAACTTATACATTTCTTAGCTCATTTGTCCTAACTGGTCCATGCTGATCTTTATGTTCAACATGAATCTCTTCCCACTCCTCTTCATCTAACTATTGGCAAATCCTTCCACATACAGGCATGTGTAAAAAAAGAATTAGATGCAGGAGTGGGTCATTCAGCTCCACAAAACTGCTCCATCTTTTTGTAAGATCGTGGCTGATCAGACAGTGACCTCTGTGCCAATATCCTGCCAACTGCCCCCCCCCCCAACACACACACACACACACACACACACCATTTGTTTCCATTATTAGCCTTGAACCTATCTATGTTTGCTTTAAACACGTTCAGTGACCCTGCCTCTATCATTCTCTGGTTAAGTGAATTCCGCAGACTCTCAGCTCTCTCCCAAGGAAAGAACGTTGCCCCTTATTTGTAACCCATGCCCCATCATTCTGAAACTCCCAAAAGGTGAAAACATCCTTTCAACATCTACTCTGTCAAGCTCCCTTAAGCCCTTGTATGTTTCAGTAAGTTGACCTCCCACTCTTCTAACACCAAAGGATACAGGCGCAACTGTCTGACCTTTCCTCATAAAACAACACCCCCTCTTCCCAGGAATCAGTTAAGTGAACCTCCTCACATAGGGAGGATGTGTTAGAAATTCTCGAGGGTTTGAAGTTGGATAAGTCCCCTGGGCCGGACGGGATTTACCCTAGGATTCTCTGGGAGGCAAGAGAGGAGATTGCAGAGCCTCTGGCTCTGATCTTCAGGTCCTCGTTGGTTACGGGTGTGGTTCCGGAGGACTGGAGGATAGCGAATGTGGTCCCATTGTTTAAGAAGGGGAAGAGAGACCTTCCTGGGAATTATAGGCCAGTGAGTCTTACTTCTGTTGTGGGCAAGGTATTGGAGAGAATTATTAGGGATAGGATTTATAGTTATTTAGAGAGAAATGAATTGATTGGGGATAGTCAGCATGGTTTCGTGAAGGGTAGGTCATGCCTTACTAACCTCATTGAGTTTTTTGAGAAAGTGACCAGAGAGGTGGATGGGGGTAAGGCGGTTGATGTAGTATATATGGACTTTAGTAAGGCTTTTGATAAGGTGGCCCATGGAAGACTTCTACAGAAATTGCAGATGTGTGGAATAGAGGGTGATTTAGCTAATTGGATTAGAAATTGGCTGGCAGATAGAAGACAGAGGGTGGTGGTTGATGGGAGATATTCATCGTGGAGTTCGGTGACGAGTGGTGTGCCTCAGGGGTCTGTTTTGGGGCCCCTGCTGTTTGTAATTTTTATAAATGATCTGGATGAGGGTATTGAGGGATGGATCAGTAAATTTGCAGATGATACTAAAGTTGGTGGTGTGGTAGATAGTGAAGAGGGGTGTTTTAGTTTACAGAGTGACTTGGACAAGTTGCAGAGCTGGGCCGAGAGGTGGCAAATGGAGTTTAATGTGGAAAAGTGTGAGGTAATGCACTTTGGCAGGAACAATAAATGTGTAGAGTATAGGGCTAATGGTAGGGCTCTTAATAGTGTTGAGGAACAGAAGGATCTTGGTGTATGTGTCAATAGATCCCTGAAAGTAGGCAGTCAAGTGGATAAAGTTGTTAAGAAGGCATATGGAGTCTTAGCTTTTATTGGTAGGGGGATTGAATTTAGGAGCCGCAGCATCATGTTGCAACTGTACAAAACTCTAGTGCGGCCGCACTTGGAGTATTGTGTGCAGTTCTGGTCGCCACATTATAAGAAAGATGTGGAGGCATTGGAGAGGGTACAGAGGAGGTTTACCAGGATGTTGCCTGGTATGGAGGGCAGGTCCTATGAAGAGAGGTTGAAGGATTTGAGGTTGTTTTCGTTAGAAAGGAGGCGGCTAAGGGGGGATCTTATTGAAACATATAAGATAATTAGAGGTTTGGATAGGGTGGACAGTGATAGCCTTTTTCCTAGGATGGAAAAAGCTAGCACGAGGGGACACAACTTTAAATTAAGGGGTATGAGTTATAGGACGGATATCAGAGGTAGGTTCTTTACTCAAAGAGTGATTAGGGAGTGGAATGCCCTGCCTGCAGCTGTTGTAGATGCGCCAAGTTTGGTGGCGTTTAAGAGGTTAGTTGATAAGTATATGGATGAGAAGGGAATGGTTTAGTTAGGAGGGGCATTGCTTTTTATTTTGGTCGGCACAACATCGAAGGCCGAAGGGCCTGTTCTGTGCTGTATTGTTCTATGTTCTATGTCCTATGAAAAGCTTCGAATGCAATCTTGTCTTTTATTCAGGCAGGAGCCACAGTATGCCGGAAATCAAAAGACAAAATGCTGGAAAATCTCAGCAGGTCTGGCAGCCTCTGCAAGGAGAGAAAAGAACTGATGTTTGGAGTTCGGATGATCCTTTGTCAAAGCTAAAAGATGTAGAAAGTGGGAGATATTTATACAGCAGAGTGAGGGAATGAAAGATGAGTCACAGCCACTGAAACTAGGGGAAAGGTTGTTAATGGCAGTCCATAGGGAGAATAAAGGGTGTGAATGGCCAAATGACAGAGAAGCTGAAAAGAGAGGGTATAGGAGAGAGGTAAAATTAGAAAAAGGAAGAAAGCGGAAGCAAAGGGAGAGAAAAGGTAAGGAAAGGGAGGATCAAGTAGGGAAAAGAACTTGGTGGGGGCAGGGGAAGAAAAATGAAGAAAAGCAATAAATAATAGATCGAGAACAGTAAAACGTTAAATAAAATGAAAATAAAAGGGTCGAGAAAATCATCTGAGGTTGTTGAATTCGACGTTGAGACTGGAAGGCTGTAAAGTGCCGAGCCGGAAGGTGAGATGCTATTCCCCCAGTTTGCGTTGAGCTTCACTGGAACGTCGCAGCAAGCCAAGGACAGACATGTGGGTACGTGAGCAGGATCGTGATAAAATGGCAAACAACCGGAAGACACAGTAAAAAGTCTCACAATACTAGGTGAAAGGTCAGAGTCCTGATTGCGCACAGACCTGACTTGCTCAGCAAAGCAATCACCCAGTCTACGTTTGGTCTCTCCGACATAGAGGAGACCACATTGGGAGCAGTGAATGCAATACATCAAATTGAAAGAGGTGCAGTACTCCAGTATTCTTCTATGTGGTTCCCCTTGCAATAAACATCAACTTTCCATTTGTTGTGGCATGTTGGCACGGTAATTAGCATTGCTGCCTCACAGCGCCAGGGACCCAGGTTCAATTCCGGCCTTTGGTGACCGTCTGTGTGGAGTTTGCAAGTTCTCCCTGTATCTGTGTGGGTTTCCTCTGGATGCTTCGGTTTCTTCCCACAGACCAAAGGTGTGCAGATGAGATGGATTGGCTGTGCTAAATTGCCACTTAGTCTCAGGGGGACTAGCTAGGGTAAATACCTGGGGTAAAGGGGATCGGGCCTGGATGGGATTGCAGGTAGTGCAGACCCGACGGGCTGAATGGCCTCCTGAACTGTAGAGATTCTATGAATTTACCTTCCTAATTACTTGCTGTATCACTATTATGTTCCCTTCTTCCTCATTTGTTATGCAGCTTCTTCTTAAATGTTTCTACATTAATTGCCTGAACTATTATATATGACAGCAAGTTCCACATTCTCATAATTCCCTGGCAGACAAATCTTTGCCTGAATTCCCCATTAGATTTACTTGTGATTATGTCAGATTGCCTCTAATTCTGGTCTCCCCCATTATCTTCTCCTCATTGGCCCTATAAAATCCTTTCATAACCTTAAAGATTGCTATCAGATCACATCTCTTTTTCAGAGCAACGAGTCCCTGTCTTTTCAAACCAAATAAAACTTGAGGTTTTTTATTAAATCTGAAAACCACCATGAGGTAAGAAAGGCTTTCCTATTATAAATGGCACTTAAGCCTGTCCCAAGTACATCCCAAAGCATTTCACCATAAATGAATTAGTACAGTCACATTTGGGCTGATGGTGGTAGCATCAGCCAGTTTGTCTGAATGTTTGCCACAGCAGTAGAAGCAAAGCAAGTGTTGATTGTGAAAAAAAACCCAAAAGTTTAAAAATAGAGGGTGTTCTAAGCTTGAGCAAAATGGTACATTTTTTAAAAAAAACTCTCGTTAAGAAATCTTTCTTACCCAGTTTTCTATGTGGTACGTCTGTTGACAACAACAGGTCATCCAGTGATTGGAGGCGAGGGTGGGTGTAACGTCTCTATTCATAGCAAACAGCCTGACAACAGTCTATTTGAGAAGATTGTGCCGCAAACAGCACAAATGACAGAAGTTTCCGCAAAACAAGGTTGGCATGGTGGCATAGTGGTTAGCACTGCTGCCTCACGGCATCAGAGACTCGGGTTCAATTCCAGCCTCGGGTCACTGTCTCTGTGGAGTCTGCATGTTCTCCCCATTCTGTGTGGGTTTCCTCCGGGTGCTCCGGTTTCCTCCCACACTCCAAAGATGTGTGGGTTAGGTGATTGGCCATGATAAATTGACTCTGGTGTCAGGGGGATTAGCAAAGTATATACGTGGAGTTACTGCGATGAGATCTGGATGGTATTATGGTCTGTATAGACTTGATAGGCCAAATGGCCCTCTATATTGTCGGGATTCTATGAAAGTTTCTCATGAAATACAATTTGCATTTATATAGCACCTCTGAAGCATCTTTTAGATTATGCTGCCTCTCCTTCAATTTAAGGTGTTCAAAGCTCGTGATCGAATCTACAGCAAAGTCTCCTGATAAAAGCAAGATTATTTCCCAAGCAAAAATGGTGATTGATAGTTACAAGATGCAAATGACATGCCTAAAATAAACCCCAGTTACTTACAGCAGTGAAGCCTCCAGGTGCGATGGGAGGGTTGTTAGATTACCCAATTATCTCTATCTTCTTTGGCAATCTGCAGCTGTTTTCATGGGCAAAGTTTACACTGTGGACTCGGGGACTGGAAAATTCAGCTTGATGTACTATCCAGTGTGGGAGCTTCATCACCGTGTCACAGAAGTTAGAAGGTTGGTGGATGAGCGGGAGGGGGTTGCAGGCGGGTGCTAGCTTCTGCTTTTGACTACATATCGTCCACTGGAAAATCTTATTTATTGTGAATTGGTTGTCAAATTTCCTGATGTATAATAACTGCTGTCAAGCTAACCTCTGTTCAGAGTGTCTGCGTAAGGGAGCTGAGTTAACCTTAGAAGAGATAAGAATTGTGAACCCAAGTGTGGTTCATCATTAAACTGGGTAGTCAGCCCTTGACTGAAGACTGAATTAAACACAAAATACATACATATAAACATAAACTTTTATCTTATCACATAGACTGTGTGGCAGTGGTTAATTAAAAAGCACAATAGTTTTTATCTTTCCTGTGCAACCACAAATGAACACGAGTGATTTAAGATATTAGATATATCCATTCTCTGCAGCGATATTTGGTTTTTGCAATGAGGTGAGCAGTCACTTGCTTCTTAACATACGCACAGTCTGCTTTTGTGTAGCAGTGTTAATTGTTGATTGAACTAAAGATATAAATGAATAACCATTCACTGGGGAGGGTATAAACCCTCTCACAGAAAACAGTGGATTGAATCTGAGTGCTGCATTACTGCTGTTGCATTTGAACAGAATGGAAGGAGATGATTGGGCCCACCCTGCCTGTGCTAGCCCTTTGAGAGAGAGCTGTTCAATTCTTATCACAGGTTAATGATAGACATATGGATAGTTAAAGAAGTGAAATTTCAGGGAGGATAAATTTAACAGTTGCTGTAATCTGATCCCATTACTTTTAATGTCACTGACTATTGCAATCTTAAGCATTTTTTTTTGACGTTCCTGATTTTAAAATGTGGACTTCATTATAGCATACAGCTAAAAACCTGGTAACTTGAGGCCGCTACAGTATGGCTGAATTTAACGTCAATCTCTTCTGCTACTATTTTCTGTTCCCCCCAGGACACAGTTGACTAATAGTTACAGTTTGAAGTACCTTTAAACAAATCATTCCAGTAAAGTTTTAGATATAATCTTACCTTAATTGGACAGCCTCAGACAGCAAAACAGCCAGAAGTCATTGTTGAACAAGTAGCTGATTGTGAAGGAAATATGGGTTTCCCCTTGATCCTGTAGCTGTTTCACACACTTCTGAAATAGTGCTGAAGAGTTTGCAGATTGATGCATTTGTTAAGGAGCGGAAGTAATGTCACCACTAATTAAATCGAGCCTGATACTCGTCATGTTGGGAGCTGCGTAGCTTCTTTCAAGATGAGTTGCACGTACCACCTTCCTCATGTCAGACTTGACGAAGGTCTTTCAATTCTGCCATGTGGCTTTTAGTTTTTTTGTGTGTTTGTTTCACACTGTTACTGTAGTGATATCAAAGCACTGAACTTGCTAAACAAGGCTGGCTTCAGAAAGTTTGCTTCTTGTTTCACATGAAGTTTTCACTTAGCCAAGGAAGCTATTTAATGATGACTCTCAGATATTCATTCTAATTGCGATGGATCCATTAGTGAAATGTATTCTGCAATTCCCTCTGTTGTGAATGGTAGGAAATGGGAAAGAAAAAGAATGCAATTTCAAAATGTTAAAAGCTTGATTGCATATAGAGATAAGATTCTTTATTGGTAAGTTACAAACCTCTTAGTGTCAACAGGAAACATGCATAACAGGAACATAATACATTTACAGTTTCCACAGAGACACAAGTCGCTTTTAGGTATTTTGGTAATTATCTATGGTATGTTAAAATACTTTGAGACAAATATTTAAACCTTTCAAAGCTTGAAAACTGTTCTCCTCAATACTAAGTGCTAAGTTAATGAATACCACTTTAACATTCAGACATTTAACTTTCTGTGGTACAGAGGGATCTGAGTGTCGTGGTGCATGAATCACAAGAGGTTAATATGCAATCACAGCAAGTGATTAGGAAGATAAATAATTTGTTGTTATTTATCGCAAGAGGAATAGAACATAGAAACAGGCAAATCTTTCCACAACTGTACAGCTCCTTAGTGAGATCACATCTGGAGTGCTACCTTCAGTTTTGGTCTCCTTGCTTAAATAAAACATGTAATTTCACTAAATGCAATTCAGAAAAGGTTGAATCAACTGCTTTCTGGGATGAAAGGTTATCTTATGAGGAAATTAGAAGAATGAAAGGTGACCTTAATGAAACGCCTGAGGGGACTTGACAGGGTAGATGCTATAGGAGGTTATTTCCAGCTTTGGTGAGTCTACAGCATGGAGACAGAGTTTAAAAATAATGTGTTGCTGCCTATTTAAGATGTAATGATGGAGAACCTTGTCTTCCCCTCAGAAGGTTGTTAGTCTATTGAATGCTGTTCCCCAGAAAGCAGTGGAGGCTGGCTCATTGATCTTGTTCAAGGCTGAGTTGGATAGATTCTTGTACAACAAGGAGATCAAGCATTATGGGTACAGAAAATGATCATGTCAAATGGCAGAGCATGCTCAAGAGACCGAATGGCCTGCTGTTTTTTTTAATTCATTCATGGCATGTGGAAGTCGCTGGCTGGGCCTGCATTTAGAGCCTTAATTGCCCTTCAAATGAATATCTTGCTGGGCCATTGCAGAAGGCATTTAAGTCATCAACCACAATGCTGTGGATCTGGAGTTACATTAGTAAATGACATGGATCTAACGATAATTGACATCACTGAACTTTCCTGATTATTATTACTTTTTGCCACGGTGGGATTTGAATTTGGGTCCTCAGAGCATTACTCTGAATTACTAACCCGGTGACACTACCATTAAGCCATTGTCTCCCCTGTTTTGTATGTTTGAATGTCTTGACAGCTCTTTTCAGTAAAGTGTGTGTAACTGTGACCATTGGAGCAAGGTTTTTTTCTGAATTAATGATTGCCGATAAGATAATCATGGTGAAGCTTCAGGACTGGTGCAGGAACTTGGGTTTTGACCTCATGGATTTTGTGCAGTAGCAGTTTCTATTAGCAAAAATAGTAAAAACAGAAGTCTTTCTTTCAGTTCTGTTTTCCTTTAATGCCTAAGAGATCAAAAGTCTATTCATTTTCAATCATAAATATACTCAATGACTGAGCATCCACACCTCTTGGAGCTAGAGAATTCCAAAGATTCACAACCCTTGAGTAAAAAAAAGTCTCTCCACCTCATCTCAGTCCTAAATGCCTCTTATTCTAATGCTATGTCCCATGTTTTAGGTGTCACATTAGGGAAACATCTGTCAATGTCTGCTCTATCATGCGCTACCTTGATAGATTTTTGGCCAATAAGGGAATTAAGAGTTATGGGGAGCAGGCAGGTAAGTGGAATTGAACCACTATCAGATCAGCCATGATTTTATTGAATGGCGGGGCAGGCTTGAGGGGCTTAGATGGCCTACTCCTGCTCCTATTTCTTACGTTCTTATGCCCTCGTTTTTGCAGATGATAGAAGTCCTGGTTTTGAAAGGCGCTGCTGAAGGGTTCTTGAGCAGTGCATGGTGTAGATGGTACACACTGCTACCACTGCATTGGTAGTAGAGCGAATTAATGTTAAAGGCAGTGAATCTATTGATGGAGTGGACTGGATTTTCTGGAATGGTGTTGAGCTTCCCGGAGTTGGACTCATCCAGGCAGGTGGTGGTTATTCTAGCACACTCCTCCTCACTTGTATCATGTAGGTAGCAGAAAGGCTTTCGGGAATCAGGAAGTGAATCACTTGTCACTCAGAATCTGATAGCTACAACATTTATATCGCTGGTCCAGTTATGTTTTCGGTCAATGGTGGCACTCAGGATGTTAATGTGGAGTGTTCGACACTAGTAATATAACCGAATGTCAGGCAGTGATTTCTAGGTCATAAAATTAACTGCATTAAAAAAATCTCTTCAGTTGACCCTTTGGTTTTTTTGCCAATTATCTTAGACTTGTGTCTTCTAATTACTGATCCTCCTCCCAGTGGAAGCAGTTTCTTCCTATCCTCTCTCTGAAAGGCCTCGTGGTTTTGAACACCTCTATTAAATTTCCCCTTAAACCTCTGTAGGAAGAACAATCCCAGCTTTTTCAGTCTCTTCACATAACTGAGATATCCCATCTTTGGTGCCATCGTGGGAAATCTGCTGTGCACCTTCCCAAATTTCCCATAATCTTTATTGTGTACCAAGTAGTCATGTGAAGACATAGCTACAGGAAGATCACGTGAGTGGTGTGCAGGAGTTCTCCCCAGAATGCAGGCAAAGCTCAAATTTGGAGTAGCTGCTCAACTCGTGAATAAAGCATTTTTTATTACCAGTCCTGTTTTTAATAGTACTGGAACCCAGTACTCCTACATGGTGTTTGGAGGAGGCAATAAGTCACAAGCACTTTGTTGCATCGACTCGCTTGTGTTCAACAAAAACATTGTGGACAGTTGAGAAAAGTTTGCGGAGGAGTTGGATATTTGCTGCATTATCTAACAATCAGAGAAAGGTACAAACTTAGATTTTACTAAACTTAGCAAGCTCTGAGGCCATCGAAATGTTGGAGTCATGTGATTTCCGAATGGGGAAGGAGAAAGAGGAGCCTGGAATAAATCTAAAAAAGTTTGAGAACTTAGTCTACTGGTTAAAAAGCATAATACTGGACAGGCAAGCATTTAGTTCAGCAAACCAAAGAGCAGATGAATCAATCCAATCTTATATGGCAACTTTGATAATCTTAGCAAGGGAATGTACATTTGGCACCTTACTGATGAGTTAGTTGGGGATTGGTTAGTTTACAGGTTCACAGTGACCTTGTCAGTAAGATGCTGTTGTGAGAGAAAGATTTAACATTACAAACAGCTGTTAACATCTATATATTAAACAAACAGTCAGAAAAAACAAGAGTGTTTAGGTGGGAAGCAGGAGTTTTTACGGTCTAGCTCCTTCCCTTACTGCATTGGACATCACCCTCAGAACATTGCTTATGGTAAATGCTGCAATAAATGTGGCAAGTGGTATAATTTCACAGACTGAAACCATAGCAGCATTCGTTTGTTACGGACCAGGCTGCAGGCAGTCAATCCTCCACGATTAAAAAAATCAACAATTTTTTTAGATTTATTCCAGGCTCCTCTTTCTCCTTCCCCATTTGGAAATCACATGACTCCAACATCCCGATGGCCTCAGAGCTTGCTAAGTTTAGTAAAATCTAAGTTTGTACCTTTCTCTGATTGTCAGATAATGCAGCAATGAACTGGAACTCAGCCAAAGCAGATACACCATCAAACCTCCAACAACAGAGTGTCAACACCATCTTGGAAAAGAAAGAGATCTTGACCATCCTCAATATGATCTGCGACGATGCAAGACTGTTAGGGGTTGGGGGTTAGGGTTTAGGGTTAGGATTAAAGTTAGTGGACATGTCATGGTGGACATGACATGCAGGCAACTGCACAACATCATGAGGGGCTGGCTTGAGCGAGTTTCTCCATGCTCTCTGCTATCAGAGATGAACTAACTATACAAGATAGACTGACATTGCGTGGCCAGCAATTCATCATCCCTACTCTACAGAGGTATTGCACCCAACAATTAATCAAGGTACTCCAGGTTAGAAGCAACCAGATACAAGAACAAGGAATCACTATGGTGACCTCCACGAACGTAGACTTGGAGAAGGGGCTGTGTGAAATGCACCAAGCTTCATCAAGCAAAAGAACCGCTGCACTTGAAATCCCGGACCAAATTTGACCATCCACAGCAGCTGATATCTTTGAATGAAATAATAAACAACATTTAGTCTGAGTCAACTTGTGTTTTGCGTTGTTGAATTTAACTACCTGCCAAACATTGTGATAAGTATCACAGTCAGCATCAAGCTCAAGAGATACTTCACCACACTGTATCCCTCAGAGATTCCTGATAGTTCATCTCCACTGAATTTAAAAACTTTGCACGCTCTACTCTTAGAGCAGATCACAAGCAAGCCCCTGCAACCATAGTTCAACTTACAGCCTGGAGGATTGGGTGATACACTCAGCTAAGCATTTGAGAGAGATGCATGGGATCACACTATGCTGCAGTCCTCAGCCTGCAAAATCTAAAACAACAGGGCCTGCTCTCATCAGCCCAAGACTCCTTTACAGATATACCAGGACCCCAGTTCCTGCTGTCAAGGGTCTGCTACAACCCAAACTTGAAACCAATGTGAATGATTCCCTCATGCAACGTTGACTGAGAAGCAAAACATGCCATGGTCAAAATGCCCACAGACTCAACCTATAACACCTGGTCAAACAGTCAGGATTCACATTGCATGTGGCTATCACAGTTTGGTGGTGATGGTACAAAGCCATGCCCCACATTCAGTACAGTTGCCTAGAAAGTTATTATTATGTATGTCACTTCTATCGTCTCCCATAGATACTGGGACCAGAGTCATCAGATGCCAAGCACTGTTATCATTTGGCCTACAACACAGGCCCCCAAACCAGTGACATGCAGACTCCACCAGAGGCCCTGCACCCACAGAGCACACTGATGGAAGACCCAAGGGTGTCCACACACTGAGGAGACCAGCCTGAGAAAAGCTACAACATAGCCAACTGGCATAACCACACACTCATTGCACGTGATCAAACCGAACATAAGGTTCCAGGACTTTGTTACCACCTGGTTTGCAACAGACCTTCAAACCTCATCTTTGCACAGCAGCAAAGAGGGGGAGGATGGGATGAAGAAGAGAAGATGGACGGTGCGCCAGTTGCAACGGCTTAATCTGCCTCTCACCATATCTAGTTAGTTATGTATAGTTTGCCTCTTTCATCTGTGTGTTATACAAGGTTCATGCATAGTGTCTGTGCACACAGTTATCTCAATACTAGTGGTTGTTCCAACTTAAAACAGAAAAGATATAGATTGATGGCCTTGTGTTGACACAACTGTAACAACGGTCACGTAAGGAAGCGCAGGAACTCTCCCCAGAGTGCAGGCAGAGCACAAGCATAGAGTAGCTGCTCAGCTACTGAATAAAGTCATGTTTGTTACAAGTTCTTGTTGTCACTGTATTGGAACCCCCTTGCACTTGCCAAATTGTGGCATCCCCAACTTGGACACCACATGCAAAATTATTTGCTGTATTACATGCAATAATCAACATTTCAGCATAACCTCCTAGTTCTTGTACTCTATGGTGCTGTTTATAAAGCCAGGTATACCCTATGCTTTTATTAGTTTCCCCAATTTGACTTGCCACATTCAGAGATCAGGGGACAATGTCACTGGGCTAATAATCCAGCTGATACAGGGTATTGCCTGGGAACAAGTTTCAAATCCCACCACAGCAGATGGTGAAATATTAATTCAGTTTTTAAAAAATTTGGAATTAAAAGACTAATAATGGTCATGAAACCATTGTTTCAATTGGAATGGGTTGAGTTAAATTACTGTTTTAGACACTAGTTGTGTTTTGACATAGTGTGGGGAATGTCCTTTGCCTTTAATTCATCTCTGAAATGCTGCTTTGATATGGAAATTGTACAAATAATCTTTTATGTGTAAACTTCAAGAGGTGAATTTTGTAGTCTAACTGCACAATATCCAAAATGAGTGAATTTTATTTAATTTACAACTTGGGTTGTAGTCATGCAATACACACAACTTTTGTTTCTGAATTTTAATTGTATGTTTGACAAGAAAATTTTGTTTTTACTCCTGTTTTCTGTCCTCCTCTTGCTTCATTATCCTCTAGTTAGGGTTAGGGTCTATATTCCATACTCCCAACACTAGATACTATGAACTTCCTGGTATCTTAGTGAGTACATTCATGGTCTGCCATTTATCCATTTCCAGATCTCCACACGTACACTTGTTCAGACATCACTAATAGCATCAAGTGTTTCTGAATCGGGATGGGAAAATTCATTTGGGATTTACACCCATGCTCGCTTATATACCTGTCTTGCTTCAGCATGGAAGCAGCACTCCTGCTTCTCTGAAGGTTGTGAGCTCAGATCCCACTCCAGAGAATTGAGTATTAGCCCCATACCAGGACAGAAGGAGTGCTGCACAAGCAGAGGTTTGGTAGTTTAGGTGACCCCTGTAATCAAGTTGTTTAAACACAGGTTTGGCTCATTTCTTTCATTTCATTGATAGCTGCTGATGTCACCCAGTGCATGGAGGCACTATGCAGGACATATTCAGTTGTTGTTAAGCCTGATGATGCTCACGTTTGCACAGTTGGCACTTGACCGTGTTGTTGGATGTTTATGAAACTAAAGGTGAACACCTTTAGAAAAAAATGAGAGAAGGGGTGGTGGCAGGTGGGAGGAAGGTGAGAAGGTTGGGGGAGGGAATGGAAAACTTTGATCTCTGCAGCTTATTTGCTTTCACATATGATCAGTATACTATACTAGTGCCAGTCATTAATCTTCATCTGTCCATGCTGGACAAGCAAGGTGTACATTTGGTTTTGCAGTGAAGAACATCAGGTTAATTTTTGTACAAATATCTTTTTGAATATTTTGTGAATAATAGTGAAGGCTCAGTGATGGCGACTCGACCTTGCTTATGGTAATTGTCAACCATTCCCACTGTAGAGATTACAGATCATGTCTTAGTTTAAACCTCAGAAATAAATTCCATATTGTGCCACTGTGAGTACAGAAGGTCCACTCTAAAGAGTTGGGCACAGAACACAGAAACACAAAAGAGTTGGGTGCAGTACTGAGGGAATGCTGCACAGTTGGAAGTGCCATCTTCGAGATGAGACGTTAAATTTAAATTACTTCAAATTCAATTAATAAATTTGGAATATAAAGCTTGTCTCTGTGACAATGGCCAAGACAACTATCATCTATTGTAAAAACCCACCTGGCTCACTAATGATCTTTAGGGAAGGAAATCAGCCTTTGTTGTCTGGCCTGGCCTATATGTCACTCCAGACCCATAGGAGTATGACTGACTTTTAACTACGCTTTAAATGGCTGAGCAAGCCATTCAGTTCAAGGATTTTGAGGATTGATAACCAATAACACCCGCTTCCCATGAAAGAATAAAGAAAACAAACCAACGTCCCTTAGGTGGAAATTTAAAGAGGAGTAGGTGCATTCTCCTTGGTGTCCTGGCCAAAGTTTTTAAAGTTTAAAGCTTTAAGACAAGTTTATTATATTTGTGTCACAAATAGGCTTAAATTAACACTGCAACGAAGTTACTGTGAAAATCTCCTATTTGCCACACTTCAGCACCTATCTGGGTACACTGAGGAAGAATTTAGCAGAGCCAATGTACCTAACCAGCCTGTCTTTTGGACTGTGGGAGGAAATCAGAGCACCCAGAGGAAACATGCAGAGAATGTGAAGACTCTGCACGGTCAGTGGTTCAAGCTGGGAATCGAACCCTTGTCTCGATTAACATCATAAAAAAGGAAACAGACTGTCTGGTCATTGTCACATTGCTGTTTGTGGGAACTTGTTGTGCACAAAATAGACAGCTGCAGTTCCTGTATTATAGATGGCTGCACTTCAGTTTCAATAAAATACTTTTGAAGTACTTTATTGTCTTTAAAGCACTTTAGGATGTCCTGAGATTGCGAAATACACTATTGAAATCCAAACCCTTCTATTTTCTCTGAGTGAATAATTTTGAATAAAGCAGTAAATTGACCTTAGATTTTTTAAAGTATTTCCAACTCAAGGTGTAACATTGATTTGCTGAGGAACTTTGTAGTATGATTTTGGGTTGGATCCTGTTTGAGTCGTGATTAGTGCGTTACATCTCTTTCACCTTGTCTCACTTTCACGTGTCTGTCTGTAGCAATGGATAATACTGGAGAAAATTGAATCTTTTTTCCATCACCTGGCTGACCGGAAATCCCTCCTGTTCTTACTGCTGGCCATTGCAGGTTGATACACCATTTGCCATTAAACCTTTAAAGTGGGAATTCAACTTGCACCTTTTGACTTTGAGGCAGAGATGCTCCCCTCTGTGCCACCAGACCTCCTTGTGTTTGACTAGAACATAGAACATTATAGCGCAGAACAGGCCCTTCGGCCTTCGATGTTGCGCCAACCATTTAGGAACAAGCAGTGACCCTCTAACCTAAACCATTCCCCTTTCATCCATAAACTTATCTACTAACCTCTTAAACGCCACCAAACTTGGCGCATCTACAACTGACGCAGGCAAGGCATTCCATACCCTTACCACCCTCTGGGTAAAGAACCTACCTCTGACATCTGTCCTAAACCACCACCCCTTAATTTAAAGCTATGTCCCCTCGTGCTAGCTTTCTCCATCCTAGGAAAAAGGCTATCACTGTCCACCCTATCTAAACCTCTAATCATCTTATATGTTTCAATAAGGTCTCCTCTTAGCCGCTTTCTTTCTAACGAAAACAACCTTAAATCTCTCAGCCTCTCTTCATAAGATCTGCCTTCCATACCAGGCAACATCCTGGTAAACCTCCTCTGTACCCTCTCCAATGCCTCCGCATCTTTCTTATAATGTGGGGACCAGAACTATACACAATACTCCAAGTGCGGCCGCACTAGAGTTTTGTACAGTTGCAACATGAAATTCATGCTCCGAAATTCAATCCCCCTACCAATAAAAGCTAAGACTCCGTATGCCTTCTTAACAACCTTATCAACTTGATTGCCAAAAACTAGGGGGAGGGTTCTTATGAAAATCGAGTTTGATAGTTTTTGTTTTAGTTAACGATCTGTTAGTTAAGTTCCTGTGCTTTTTTTTATTATTTAACGTGCTGCATTTGAACAGTCAGATGATTTAAAGGCATTTTGAGCAAAAATATAACTTTAAATGAATTGCAACGAACAACATGTCCTGGGTGGCACGGTGGCACAGTGCTTAGCACTGCTGCCTCATAGCGCCAGGGATCCAGATTCAATTCCGGCCTCGGGTCATTGTCTGTATGGAGTTTGCACATTCTCCCCGTGTCTGCATGGGTTTCATCCGGGTGCTCTGGTTTCCTACCAGAGTCCAAAGATGTGTGGGTTAGGTGCATTGGCCATGCTAAATTGCGCCCTAGTGTCAGGGAGATTAACTAGGGTAAATATATGGGGTTATGGGAATAGGACCTGGGTGAAATTGTGCTCGGTACAGACTCGATCGGCTGAATGGCCTCATTCTGTAGGCATTCCCTGGGATTCTGTAATTAAATTCCTGTGTTATTTTATTTACTGTACTCCATTTGAAAAGTCAGACAATTGAAAGGCATTTTGAGCAAAAATTTAACTTTCAATAAATAGCAGCAGACAACATGTCCTGGCGTGAGATAATGAAGATGTTGAGTGTTGGAAGATATGCAAGCAATTTCCTGCTTCATAATCCTCCCAGTTCTGCTCACAAGATAATAGGCATGTGTTGAACATTTCTATCAAAATTCTTGTCTTCAAAGATACCACACATTGTTAATGTTGCACAATTATTAATAATTGTTTAGCGAGCAAGAACGCCCTCTTCTGGATTTTAAAATAACTAATTCCAGTCGTCTCTGATGAGAAATGTTTTTATGGTGTCACATGACACAGTTTTGCTTGTTGCTGACACACACACCCCAAATTAGTCACTGGTATTGACAACTGAGGATTACACTTGAGAGAGGCTTTTAGTGCCAGCTAAAGATGACCGTTAGCCCCCTTTACAGTCAGTGTGGATGGTTGGTTATTATGTTGTTAGAGATACACAACTGATGGGCATTTTTCTAATTAAGGACTGAGTTCATGTATATTGAAAGTCAGGTGTCCATTGGTATATTTGAAGCCGTCCATGGCTGGGACGGAAATGCATCATGGGGCTTGAAGATATCATTTTGATTTAATAAATTTCCTAGAACAGCACAAGAACAACCCTTCAGCCCACAATGTTGTGCTGAACATGATGCCAAATTAAACTAATCCCTTCTGCCTGCTCTTGGGTCTGCATCCCTCTGTTCCTCGCATATTCATGTTCTTATCTAAAAGTCCCTTAAACACCCCTGTTGTATCTGCTCCCACCACCGCCCCTGACAAGTGCATTCCAGACACCACCACCACAGTCTGTAAAAAATTGCCCCACAAATCTCCTTTGAACTTGCCGCTCTCACTTTAAGTGCATGCCCGCTAGTGTTAGACATTTCAACTCTGGGACAAAGATTCTAACTGTCAATGCCTCTCATAATTTTATAACCTTATAAAATTCTTTAACAGTATTGTCTTATGTTATGGTGCCCCTTTAAGGGGCTGTCACTCTAATTTGCTTTGCTCACTTGACCCATTTTTTTTTAACCTCAAAAGAGGTAAAAGGTTCTACAAAAGATCATGAATGTAGCCCAGTCCATCACGCAAATCAGCCTTCCATCCATTGATTCTGTTTACACTTCCAGTTGCCTTGGCAAAGCAGTCAGCATAATTAAAGACCTCGTTTACCCTGGACATTCTCTCTTCCACCTTTTTTTTCCAAAAATATACTTTATTCACAAAAATCTCAATTAAAACATTGCAAGTCTACATGTCTACAAATTGCAAACAGTGCAGAATAAAACATTTTTGCAGGTCTATACAAATTACAGTTATTTCATTTCAATACTTAAAACTATATACATGCCTCAAAAATCCATTATTGCTCAGATTGGCACACAGTTACGCAGGTCAAGGATATTCTGCAGTTCCCAGGCCCTTGATCTGCCTTTGTTAAAAGGCCTTATAGTGTGGCCTTTCCCCATTGTGCCTTTGTGGCAGCTGCCCCAAACTTCAGTGCGTCCCTGGACCTTGGAATGTGCCGGTCTGCAACACTCGGTCAAGGACAGTTCTTTCAACTGGAAGATCAGCAAGTTTCGGGCAGACCAAAGTGCGTTCTTCACCGAATTGATGACCTTCCAGCAGCAGTTGACATTCGTCTCGGTGTGCGTCCCCTGAAACAGCGAATCCTGCGTCACCAAGCTGCTCGGGATGAACCTCGACAAATACCACTGCATCTCACTCCAGACCTTCTTTGCAAAGGCACATTCCACAAGGGGGTGTGCGACTGTCTCATCAGCCCCGCAGCCGCTTCGGGGGCAGTGTGTGGTGCTGCTGAGACCTCGAGTGTGCATAAAGGATTTGACGGGGAGTGCCCTTCTCCCACCAGCCAAGCTAGATCTTGATGCTTGGTGCTTGTAACGATGGTGATGAGGCGTTCTACCAGATGACACTGACAGTCTGCTCAGAGAACCATCTGACAGGATCCGCCATCTCCTTTTCTCTTAGGGCCCCAAGGACGTTAAGCGCTGACCACTGCTTAATCGCCATGTGGTCAAAGGTGTGTTTGCGGAAAAATTTCTCCACGAAGGACGGGTGCTGTGGTACGATACAACTACATGGAGCATTCCACGGCAGTGTGGCCAGACCCATCCTCCGCAACACTTAGAACAGGTAGAACATCAAGAAGTAGTGGCACTTGCTGTTAGCGTACTGAAGATCTACGCACAGCTTGATGCAGCCGCACATGGAGGTGGCCATCAGTATGAGGGCAGTATTGTCTTCTGTAAGGAAAAAGATACAAAAGTCTGAGGTCACTTACCAACCAACTCAAGAACAGATTTTTCCCCTGCTGTTGTCAGACTTTTGAATGGACCTAGCTTGCATTAAGTTGGTCTTTCTCTACACCCAACTGTGAATGTAACACTACATTCTGTATTCTCTCCTTTCCTTCTCTATGAACTGTATGCTTTGTCTGTATAGCACGCAAGAAACAATACTTTTCACTGTATGCTAATACATCTGACAATAATGAATCAAATGGGAGGATCGAGAGACTCAGTTAGGACATTGGGTTTGTACTTAAGAAGCAGAAATCTGTAATGCTGCATCCTGTGAGTAAACCTCATAAGGAAAAGGCCTCGGGCTTGTTTCATGCTTCACTGTCTGGTTTAGATTTATTTAACACATTGTGAGAAGGGAAGAATAATAGTGTCAAGAAGTTAACAAAAATAGCAGAGTATAATGAGAGATAATGTGAAGTTGTCCATTTTCTTATGAAGAATAAAAGAGAGACATGTTATCTAAATGGTGAGAGATTGCAGAGGGACTTGCAAGTTTTTTGTACGTGAATTACAAAAAACTAGTGTGCAGATACAGCAAACAGGCAAGTTAAGGGACAGTTCTCATTTATTGCAAGGGAATTGGGTACATAAGTAGGGAGATTGTCACTAGTGAGACTATATCTCGAGTGCTGTGTACAGTATTGGTCTCCTCATTTAAAGAAAGATGTAAGTGTGATAGAAGCAGTTCAGAGAAGGTTTACCTACTAATACCTGGAATGAGTCTTATGAGGAAAGGTTAGACAGACTAGGCTTGTATGCGTTAGAGTTTGGAAGCATAAGAGGTGATTTGATTGAAATATACAAAATCCTGAGGACTCTTGACAAGATGGATGTGGAAGAATCTAGAACTGTGGGTGGGGGGGGTCACTGTTAAAAAAAAATAAGGAGATGGGATGAAAGTTTTGCTCTGAGAGAGTTGTTAATCTGTGAAACTCTGTTCCTGAAGTGATGGCGGAAGCAGAGTCTTTTTTTTTAAAGGCAGAGATGGATAAAGTCTTGGAAAATCAGGGGTTATCAGGGTTAGGATGCTGATGTGAGATAACTATCAGATCAAACATGATCTTATTAAATGGTGGAGCAGACTCGAGGGGCTGAATGTCTACTCCTGCTCCTTGTTCATGTGTTACATTTCTAATATAAAGATTTTCATACATTATAGACAATTCTAATATTTATTATACAAAGTGTTTAATGTTGCCAGAGGAATTTTCTAGCAATCTTGTCAACCCACAGGAATTTTGACTGGAAATCTTTATTTTTTGAGGGAATAATTTTTTTAAAAAACGAACGACAAGGATAAAGCTTTCACAGTTAAAGTGTTTATTTTTATTGATGTGATAGATTTGTAATTGGCTGCGTTTGCTGATTGAATAACTTTTAGTCCAAATGTCATAATTTGTGGCTCATTTGGTTGGAGAAACCTCCCGTGAAATTGCTTGGAATGTTGTACTGCGTGAAAGGCACTATATAAATGCATGTCATTTTATATAAAGAAATTAAACTGCTGGTTTTAAAATATTGAGCTAATTGTTCAGAGGAGACAATGGCAGTATTACCACTAGGCTATTAATCCAAAAACTCGATTTAATGTTCTTGGGACCCAGATTCAAATTCCATCATGGCAGCTGGTGTAATTTGAATTCAATAAAAAATAAATGGAGTGAAGAATCTACTGCTGACAGTTCTTGATTGTCAGAAAAACCCATCTGGTTCACTAATGCCCTTTAGAGAAGGAAATCTGCTGTCCTTACCTGGCCTGGCTTGCATGTGACTCCAGAGCCACAGCAATGTGGCTGACTCTCAGCTGCCCTCTGATATGGCCTAACAAACCACTCAGTTCAAGGATAATTCAGAGTGGGTAACAAATTCTGACTCAGATAGTGATGTCTGTAACCCACAGTGAATAAAAATAAATTGTTAACCTGACGGAGGTCTTTGTAGTTATGAAGATGTTTGACAGAATAGATGTGGAGAAGGTGTTTCCATTTGTGGGGTGATCAAAACTCAGGTCTTTAATATCAGACAGTCTCTAATAAGTCCAGTACAGATTTTAGTGGTGAGAGAGGATCTTTACCCAGAGGCTGGTTGAGTGTGGAACTTGCAATCATATGGAATTATTAAGCCAAATTGAATAGATATAAAAGGAAGCAAGCAAAAAAAAGTCAAAGATGTGCGAGTTAGATTGATTTACTCTGTTAATTTTCCTGACATTAGGGTGTTATAGAATAGGGCCTGGGTCAGATTGTGGTCGGTACAGACTTGATGGGTCGAATGGCCTTTTTCCACATTGTAGTGATTCTATGAAAAGGTGTGATGAAGCTTGGTCCAGCAGTGTTGTAAACATTTGTAACTGTGGTCAGATTTAATGAACAATGAAAGTAACTTTGCCACTTGTTTATAGTCAGAGAAAACAGATACTGAAAGAAGGTTGTGTGGCAGGCTGGGCAGTTTACAACTATATGAATGATCGGCAGAACATTATCCAGTAAAATCGGATTTTATTCAGCATGACATGCATCTGGATTTTGTTGGAGGTACAGGAGAGAAGTACGCAATGTTAGATAATGTCCAGTGTAAAAGAATCACAAATTAATTGTTTGACCACAAGAGGCTGTTGATAGACAGACGGTGTTGCAGGAAGCCTTTAAAAACCACACAAACACCCGTGATCACCTTGTCCTCAATTCGATCAGATACCCCATCCACATCTTCCTGCAGCAAAACCCATTTAAGGTGATGCGTAATATGCAAGTCTGTACAAGATTAGGCCATTCTGCCCTACTATATTTTATGGATACTCTATATTATGTCCAATCCTACTATATTCTTTATACATCTGTGACTGTGTGGCCAAATTCCCCACCAACTCAATTTTCAAGTTTGCTGATGACACTGTTGTAATGGGTCAGATCTCAAACATGGACAAGACAGAGATCAAGAATGAGATAGAGAATCTAGTGAACTGTGCAGTGGCAATAATATCTCCCTCAATGTCAACAAAACAAAGGAAATTGTCGTTGACTTCAGGAAGCATAGTGAATAACATGCCCTGTCTACATCAACGGGGACAAAATAGAAAGAGTTGAGAACTCTAAGTTTTTAGGTGTCCAGATCGCCAACAATCTATCCTGGTCCCCCCATGATGACACTATAGTTAAAAAAGCCCACCAATGCCTCTACTTCCTTAGAATACTAAGGAAATTTGGCATGTCAGCTACAACTCTCACCGACTTTACAAATGCATCATAGAAAGCATTCTTTCTAGTTGTATCACAGCTTGGTATGACTCCTGCTGTACCCAAGACTGCAAGAAACTATAAAGTGTCATCATGCAAACCAGCCTCCCATCCATTGACTCTGTCTACAGCTCCTGCTGCCTTGGCAAAGCAGCCAGCATAATCAAGTACCCATGCACCCCTAACATACTCTATTCCACCATCTTCCATTGGAAAAAACATATAAAAGTCTATGGTCACATACCAACCAATTCAAGAACAGCTTTTTCACTGCTGCCATCAGGCTTTTGAATGGACCTACCTCATATGAAGTTATCTTTCTCTGCACCCTAGCTATTACTGTAACACTAAATTCTGTACTCTCTCCTTTCCTTCCCTATGTGCGGTATGCTTTATCTGTATAGTGTGCAGGAAACAATACTTTTCACTATATACTGATATATGTGACAATAGTAAATTAACTGCTTTATGTTGTTGTTTATGCTTCGTATGAGTCTCCTCCCATACCTCCTCATCTCAACCTATCAGCATCACCTCCAATTCCTTCTTTGAGTTTGCACAGTTTTCCTGTATCAGTATACCAGTGCCTGTTTAACTTGCCTCTTTGATAACTCATTCTATAATTTAACTATCCACATGGAGTTTCTTTTTGCTTGGAAATTAACTTTGTGTTTTGAAAATACATCTTTTTTCCCAAATGTGACTGAATTTCTAAATTGCAGTGCTGTCTATAATAAAAACAGAAAATGCAGGAAATATTCAACAAATCTGTGGGCGGAGAAATAGAGTTAACTTTTCAACTCAAATATAACTCTTCATAGCACTCACTGCTTGGTCGATACCCCATTACCTTAAACATTGGCTTTCTCCAGTGCTAGCACATAGCAGCTACAGTGTGTACCATCTTGCCAGTGTCTTCCAAACCCACAAACTCTTCCACCTAGAAGAGCAAGGACACAGAACAGCACCACCTGCAAGTTTGCTTCCAATCACATAACATCCTGAATTAGAAATATGTCCATATTTCTTCACTATTGCCGGAGCAATCTGGAAGCCAATCCCCAACAGCAGGTGCTTGTCTGTGTGAGAGGTGTTTCAGGAAGATGGCTCACCGACACCTTCTCGAGGACAATTGATAGTAAGTAATGACCCAGCCAGAGACACCCAGTGCAGAGAATGAATGAAGAACAGGACTGGGGTTGGGTGCAAACACGTGTTCAGGTATCAATCGTGCAGTTTCATTTCCTGACTTCTAGGAAGACCGACTGAGCTGTCTGAATGAATAGACGTGACTGTTTAAAGAAATGATAAAATGTTTGGCACATTGAGTTAATATACATAACCTCAGTGATCTGGTATAAATTGAAGAAATAAAACGATAAAAATCACTTTTCAGTGAGTCTTAAGAGTGATGTGACACTTTAAATATATTGTCAAGTGGCATGTGTCTCGTGTTGTTACATATTTAAAAGACTTGCAGGTTGTTTTAAGAACTGGTCATATGATTTGATGGTGATATTAGTAAGTTTGCAGAGGCTGCTGTCTTACTTTTAATTTTGAATCCTGTGCAGTGCAGAGAATAACTTTTTCAATAAAACCTGATGTGTGTTAATTTGGTTTCTGTTAAAACACACACCCCTAAAGTAGTTATGACGTTATAAGACAATAAGGAGGACGGAATGGTGGCACAGTCGTTAGCTAGGGACCTAGGTTCAATTCTAGCCTCAGGTCGCTGTTTGTGTAGAGTCTACACGTTCTTCCTGTGTCTGCATGGGTTTCCTCCGGGTCTCCAGTTTCCTCACACAATCTGAAAGACGTGCTGGTTAGGTTCATTGGCCATGCTAAATTCTCCTCAGTATACTCAAACAGGCACCGGAATGTGACAACTGGGCTACTTTCACAATAACTAGATTGCACTGTTGATGTTAGTCTACTTGTGACTAATAAGTAAACTTTATAACACAAAAACAATTAAGGAATGATTTACAGTCAAAAAATCCTTAAATATAATCAGTGGGGGAAATATATCATGTAGATTTAGTGAGGGGTGCTTAGTGGCACAGTGGTTAGACTGCTGCCTCACAGTGCCAGGGATCTAGGTCCGATTTCCAGTCTTGGGTCATAGTCTGTGTGAAGTTTGTACGTACTCCCTATGTTGGTGTGAGTTTGCTCCAGGTGCTCCAGTTTCCACCCACAGTCCGAAGATGTGCAGGTTAGATAGATTGGCCATGCTAAAATTGCCTTAGTATACAAAGATGTGTAAATTAGAGAGATCAGCCATTGGTAAATGTGTGGGGTTATGGGATAGGCTGTGCTGGTGGACATGGGTAAGATACTTGGTTGGAGAGTTCTTCCTTTTTAGATAACAGTCAAATTTCCTTTTGAATGCTTCGATTGAACTGCCTCTGTCGCATTCTCACGCAGTGCATTCCAGACTAACCATTCGCCATGCAAAAAGATTTTCCTCATGTCGCTTTTGCTTCCCGAATTAATTATTCTAAATCTGTGCCCTCTCATTCTCGATCCTTTCACAAGTGGGAATAGTTACTTCCTATCTGTCCAGTTTCCTTATGATTTTAAATACCTCTTATCAAGTCACCTTTCAACCCTCCCTTCTCCAAAAAAAAACAACCCGAACCTCTCTAGACTATCTTCATAACTGATCCATCCCTGGAACCTGTCTCACCATTAACTAAATTTCATGTAACCATTTCATTTCTGCTGTTTCTCATTTAGGAGTATGGTGCTTATTTCAGTAATGTATAGTAAACAGGCTGCATAGGAGGTTCACCAGGACATTGCCTAGCCTGGAGTCAGAGTCATAGAGGTTTACAGTATGGAAACAGGCCCTTCAGCCCAACTTGTCCATGCCACATCTTTTTTTAACCCCCTAAGCTAGTCTCAATTGCTCGCATTTGGCCCATATCCCTCTGTACCCATTTTACCCATGAAACTGTCTAAATGCTTTTTAAAAGTACTACTACCTCTGGCAGCTTGTTCCAGACACACATCACCCTGTGTGTGAAAAAATTGCCCCTCCAGAGAGTTTTGTATCTCTCCCCTCTCACTTCAAATCTATGCCTTCTAATTTTAGACTCCCTTACCTCTGGGAAAAGATATTGACTATCTAGCTGATCTATGCCCCTCATTATTTTATTGGCCTCTATTAGATTGTCTCTCAGCCTCCCATCCTCCAGAGAAAAATGTTCCAGTTTATCCAGCCTCTTCTCATAACTCAAAGCATCCAGTCCCAGTAGCATCCAAGTAAACCTCTTCTACATTCTTTCTAGTTTAATAATATCCTTTCTATAATAGGGTGACCAGGATTGTATATAGTAATCCAAGCGTGGCCTTAGCTATCTCTTGTACAACTTCAACAGGATGTTTCAATGCCTGTATTCAATGTTCTGACCAATGAAATCAAGCACGCCAAATGAGTGTTTCAATCAGTTAGACTGAGGTTGTTTTCCTTAGAGCTGAGAGGGCTGAGGGGGGACCTGATTGAAGTACAAAATTATAAAGGACATGGGAAGGGTAGATAGGAAGGATCTTGCCACTTAGTAGTGGACTCAGTAACCAGGGGGCATAGATTTCAGATACAGGCAGGAGATTTGGAAGGGATTTGAGGAAATACTTTTTCACCCAGAGGGTGGTGGGAATCTGGAACTCATTGCCTGAAAGGGTGGGAGAGGCAGGAACCTTCACAACATTTAAAAAGCATTTAGATGAGCACTTGAAACACCATAGCATACAAGGCTACAGACCATAAGAACATAAATAGGAGCAAGAGTAGGCCATCTAGCCCCTCGAGCCTGCTCCACTATTCAATAAGATCATGACCGATCTGAAGTGGATCAGTTCCACTTTCCCGCTTTCTCCCCATTACCCTTAATTCCCTTGTCAATCAGAAAGATGTGACATAAATGTATTCAGTGAGGTAACCTCCACCACTTCAATGGATAAGAATTCCAAAGACTCTCCACCCTTTGAGTGAAGATGTTCCTCCTCAATTCTGATCTAAACTGCCCCCCCCCCTTATTTTGAGGCTGTGCCCTCTAGTTTGGCCAAGTCTTGGAAAATTGAACTAGAATAGATAGGTGCTTAGTCGCCTGCAGAGACACGATGGGCTGAAGAGCCTCATTTTGTGCTTTAAATCTCTATGGCTCTGTGTCTAACCAGTTTGTTTCCAGTGGAGACCAGCAACCTGAGCTCAATTTGAAAAGAATTAGATCAAAGTAGAGGAAGAGACACGGGCATGAGTGCATACAGAGATAGAATGATTTGCAAAATTTTGAAGTCGAGTGCAGGATGTTAAAAATATGCTTCATTGAGATAACAGGAAGCATAATGAGAGTTGTATAAAGAGATTGATGACATTTGCAAATGCAGAGTTTTGAAGGTGCGATGGAAACAGACTCAAGAGTAACTTTCTCAATGTAATTGGATAAGTACTTGAAGAGGAAAAAGCTGAGAACTGAAATGAAAGGATGAGACTGGGACTAATTGGCTAACTCTTATAAGGAGGCCTCCTCCTTGAAATCAGAATGTTGCAGCATAAAAGGAAGCCGCTAGGCCTATTATGCCTATGCCAGCTCTTTGAAGGCAATTTACTCACACAACCCCACAACTTTTTTTTCATATTGTTGCAAATACATATCCAACTGCCTTTTGAAAGTTCCTCTAGACTCTGGGGCACAAAATTAACAACCGTTCACACCACACTCCCACCACCGTGAGGTTGGAAAATTTGTTCAGTGCTGTGGGATGGGGAAATCCCACTGGCATGAACAGCCATCACATTCCAGCTTCTAATTCCACCACTCATTCAGGTGCTTAAAGATTATAGAATGTTTACAGTGCAGAAAGAGGTGTTCAACCCATCGAGCCTGCACCGATAACAATTCCACCCAATTCATATCTCCTAACATCACAGATCTACCATGCTAATCTCCCTGACAATAGGGTCAATTTAGCATGGCCAAATCAACTCACCCACTTATCTTTAGATTGTGAGGAAAACGGAGCACCCAGAGAAAATCCATTCAGAGACAGGAAGAATGTGCAAACTTCATGCAGACATTTATCCAAGGCTGGAATTGAACCCGGGTCCCTGGCGTTGTGAGGCAGCAGTGCTGACCACTCTGCCATTGTGCCACCCCTGTTGTACTATCTGAGGCACGCTGCTTTTCAGATGAGGTGTTCAGCTGAAGCTCTGCTGCCTTCCTGCAGGAGGTCACTATTTCCAACAAACAGGTGAATCCTCCCCAGAATCTTGGCCGATGTTCATTCCTCAACAATAGAGGGAAGGAATTTCAGAGATTAGGGTGCAGGCAGCTGATGGGATTTTTAAAATCAGGGATGTGCAAGAAGCCAGGATTGGAGGAGCAAAGGGATATGAGGATTGTAGGAAGTTACAGTGATGAGGCGTGAGACTGTGCAGTGAATTGAGCACAAGAGCAAGAATTTTACCTTTGAGGCGTTCCTGCATGAGGTGCCAGCATAGGTAGTGAGCACAGAGAGTTATTTACAGGCAGCGAATTTTGGTGTGCTGATATTTCTGGAGGGTGCAAGTTGGAAGGCCAGCCAGAAGAGCATTAGATTTGTTGAGCCTGGAGATAAGGAGTCCATGACCTATCTTGCGTGGTGATACAATGGTTAGCACTGCTGCCTCATTGTGCCAGGGACCCAGGCATTGGGTGACTGTATGGAGTTTGCACACTGTCCCAGTGTCTGCTTCAGTTTCTTCCCACAGTCCAAAGAGCTGCAGGTTTGGTGGATTGGCCATGCTAATTGTCCCTTAGTGACAAGGGGACTAGTTAGGGTTAATGCATGGGGTTATGGGAGTAGGGCCTAAGTGGGATTGTAGTTGCTGCAGACTCGATGGGCTGAATAGCCTTCTTCTGCACTGTAGGAATTCTGTGGATTCTTGTAAAAATAATTTGTAGTTTGTGCCTTATCTCTGCTTCTTAAAGAATCTGCTCCCAATGTATAGGTAGGGCAGTTGTTCCCAACTAGCATGATGTGAAGACTCCCCAAGTGTGCCATGAAAAGAAAGATTCAACATTCATGAAATTAAACTAAAAGTAACCTTCATCTTCAACTTTGTGGTTGGCACCTCCAAGATCCAGTGAATCATGGGCCTCCCACCTTCACGTCTGCTGCAAAAGGGCCACACTTGGGCACGGTTTAGATTTTTTACATCGGTCAGGCCCATGCTCATGACCCCCGAGACTTGGTGGACATGGGCAAAGGCCCCCAAGCACCCTCACTAAAAGCTAAAACTCCAAAAGGACACAGAATCCCTGGAAGAGTTGGGAGAGGTCCAAAAGAACCACAAGAGAGAGGACAGGGAGAAGTTAAAAACAAAGTTCCCAGTAAGAGAAGATGACAAAGAAAATAGGAGATATGCCACAAACTTTATCTTATAATGTAGAGGTGTGCCATGACATAGAAAAGGTTGGGAGCCACTGATATAGGTTACAGTGCTACATCTTGCAGCAACACGATGATATGATACTGTCCAGTAGGTGGCATGGAAGATTTGGTTTTGTGTTTGTGGTAAACACAAGTGTTAATGAATAAATATTCTTCTAAAATCATGCTCATTTTCATATAATGTGCGGTTAAATGCAGCTGAAGCGTGCAATATTCTGTTAGGTGCAGTAAGCATTACTTATGTAATTTTCTGATAAATTATTAGTATAGGAAACAGATTTCGACTTTCTCTGTGAGATAGTAACTGCATTCTAATTCCTGAGTTAGTCTATCAATGGAGATCAGAAATGTTTGTTACATTGCAATTAGTCTATGCTAAAAGAAGGAAATGGCAAAATGCTTAATCGCAAAGTGAACTGAATCAATTTTTACCATCTTAGTAATTTACCAGATCTCCAAGTAATTCTCTGACTTTCACCGGGTCTCTATCTTCATCTTTGCACTGTCCAGAACCTGACCACAACTGCTAAATTCTCCTATAATCCAATAACATTAACAACTTGTATTTATAGGCTGTAGTGCCCTTAATGTGGTAAAACTTCCCTAAGTATTTCACTGAAACAATTATCAGACAGAAGGGAGGATAACAGGACATGTCAGCAAAAGCTTGATCAAGTAGAGAGGTTTTAAGAAACATCCTAAAGGGTAAAAGTTGGAGAGGACTAGAGACATCTTGAGCTTAAGAGAGTATAATCCAGCACGGTGGTACAGTGGTTAGCACTGCTGCCTCTCAGCACCAGGCACCTGCGTTCAATTCCAGTCTCGAGTCACAGTCTACGTGGAACTTACACATTCTCCCCATGTCTGCGTGCATTTCCTCTGAGTGCTCCGGTTTCTTCCCACAATCGAAAGGTGTGTGGGTTAGGTTGATTGGTCATGCTAAATTGACCCTAGTGTCAGAGGTTTAGCAGGTAAATCTATGGGGTTACGGGAATAGGGCCTAGGTGGGATTTTGGTCAGCGCAGAAGGCCAAATAGCTTCCCTCTTCACTGAAGGAATTCTATGATTGCTTCATAGTAAAAGCGGTCCCAGACTTGATAAAAGCAAATTACTGAGGATGCTGGAATCTGAAAGAAAAACAGAAATTGCTGGAAAGTGTCAGCAGGTCTGACAGCATCTGTGGAGAGAGGATAGAGCCAGCATTTTGAGTCTGAATGACTCTTTGTCAAAGCTTGTTAGACTTGATAGTTTGGATGTCTCTAACAATCTAACCCCAATTAAAAAGAGAGGAGCGTGGCACATTAAACTATGAAATAGATCATCAGTAAGACCACTGAACAATGCAATATAAAGTTTAGACACAGTTACAGTCTGGAAAGAGAGGAAAAGGCTTGGGATAATATGAGAAGGTAATTAGAAAGAAGTGCACTTGGTCAAAAAACTAATTGGCTTAATGGACTCACAGGCTTTTCAGTGTTTGATTTGGTTTATTTTCATTGTATGTATTAGCGTACAGTGAAGAGTATTGTTTCTTGCGCGCTATGCAGACAAAACATACCGTTCATAGAGAAGGAAACGAGAGAGTGCATAGTGCAGTATTACAGTCGTAGCTAAGGTGTAGAGAAAGATCAACTTAATGCAAGATAAGTCCATTCAACAGTCTGATGGCAGCAGGGAGGAAGCTGTTCTTGAGTCGGTTGGTTGTATGTGACCTCAGACTTTTGTGTCTTTTTCCCGAAGGAAACAAGTGGAAGACACAATGTCTAAGTGCGTGGGGGCCTTAATTATGCTGGCTGCTTTTCTGAAGCAGTGGAAAGTGTAGACAGAGTCAGTGGATGGGAGACTGGTTTAGATTGGGATACGTTCACAACCTTTTGTAGCTCTTTGCAGAATTGGGCAGAGCAGGAGCAATGTCAAGCTACGATATAACCAGAAGGAAAGCTTTCTATCTGTAAAATTTGGTGAGAGTCGTAGCTGACATGCTAAATTTCCTTAGACTTCTGAGAAAATAGAGGCGGTGGTGAGCTTTCGTAACTATAATGTTGGCACGGGGGGACCAGGGCAGGTTATTGGTAATCTGGACACCTAAAAACTTGAAACTCTTGACCCTTCCTATTTTGTCCCCATTGATTTAGACAGGAGCATGTTCTCTTTTACACTTCCTGAAGTCGATGACAATCATTTTTTTGTTGACATTGAGGGAGAGATTATTGTTGCCGCACCAGTTCACCAGATTCTCTATTTCATTCCTACACTGTGTCTCATCAGTGTTGCTGAACTTCTGTGTGTTATCATTTTGCAGTCCCACTTTCATTATAACCAGTATCTTGTTTAATTTTATTTTCATTTTTTCGTACACGTGTGTGGCTGACAAAGTCAGCACTTATTGCCCGTCTTTCATTGGCCTTGGGAAGGAGATGGCGAGCCTCTTTGAATGGCTTCATTTTGTATGTTGAAAATACACACAGTGTTGATTCGCAAGGAGTTTGAGAATTTTTAACCTAGTAATAGTGATGGAATACCCAATGTGAATCTAAGCTGGGGTGATCTGTAAGTTAGGTGGATTGGCCATGGCGAATGCGTGGGGTTACTGGGATAGAGTAGTGGGACCTGGGTAAGATGTTCTTTTGAACAGTCACTGCAGACTCAATACGCTGAATAGCCTCTTTCTGCATTGTAGGGATTCTATCCTTGAGACCTGGAGGGGACTTCAGAGGTGATGGTGCCCCCATGTTCATGTTGCTTTTGTAGAATCATACATGCCGAAGGAGGCCATTCGGCCCATCGAGTTTGCACCGACCACAATCCCACCCAAGCCTATCCCCATAACCCCATGCATTTACCCTAGCTGGTCCTCCTGACACTAAGGGGCAATTTTGGCACAGCCAATCCACCTACCCTGCACATCTTTGGACTGTGAGAGGGATTATGTGGAGATGCCGGCATTGGACTGGAGTAAACACAGTAAGAAGTGTAACAACACCAGGTTTAAATCTAACCGATTTATTTGGTAGTACTCTCACAAGCTTTCGACGCTATGGTCTTCATCAGGTGAATGAGGTGTTCTGGTCTCCAGCAGCACACATACCAGTATAGACAGTTTACAGATTACTGATTAGAATGCAAATCTTTACACCTAACCTGCTATTCAAGTCTTAAAGTGGCTGACATTCTAATCAGTAATCTATAAACAGTCTATGCTGGTATATGTGCTGTCGGAGACCAGAACACCTCATTCACCTGACGAAGACCAGAGGGTCGAAAGCTTGTGAGTTTACTATCAAATAAATCGGTTGGATTTAAACCTGGTGTTGTCAGACTTCTCACTGTGAGAGGGATCCAGAAGAACCGGAGGAAACCCACATAGACACGGGGAGAATGTGCACACTGCACACAGACAGTGTCCCGAGGCTGGAATTGAACTCACTGGGTGCCTGGTGTTGTGAGGCAGCAGTGCTAATGGTCGTGCCACCGTTACGGGTTGGTCTCCTGGGCAAGATTTATTTGCCACAAGCAGATGATACGGGAGAATGCACAAACTCTGCATAGACTGTGAGCCAAGCCGGAAATTGAATTTGGGTTCCTGGTGCTGTGAGGTTGCAGTGCTAACCACTGTGCCATTGTGGTGCCCAATGATTTACAAAGAATATCAAAGCGATGACACCTTCTGACTTGTTTTTTCTTATAGTTATAGCACTGTCAAATATGTGTGAACTGCAGAAGCTACTGATCCAGGTATCCATGCTGAAGGTATTTTTTTAAACTTGTGTTAAGTCACTGCAGGTTTCTTGTAAATGTGATCAGAACAGAACAAGATTTTGTGACAGTTACGTTTTGGAGGAATCATTGTAAATCTTTTACCATTCAGCACTTCTATATTTTGCTGCTACCCTTGATGTTCACTTTGTTTTATGATTTCCTCTATCATCGCTCACGATGGGTTAATAACACTCACTGGCATTTATGTAGCACTGTTAACATGGTTGAACCTCCACATGAGGATTAGAAGAAAGAATTTGGCATTGCATCATCAGGTTAAAGTCAAGTGACCAAAAGCTTGATCAAAGAGGTAGATTTTAAGGAACATCTGAAAGAGAGAGATACAGATTTAAGGAGAGAACTCCAAGGCTTGGGGCTTAGACAATTGAAGGCACAGCCACCAAGTGTAAAGTGAGATGCACAAGAGATCAGAACTGGACAAGTGCAGATCTCTCAGGGGCTGTAGAACTGGAGGACGTTGCAGATATGGGGAACAGCGTCTGGAGAGTCTTGACCCAAATTTCTGTTTGCATGAAGAACTGTTGCATAACACCATCACTGCCTCTAAATTTACACTTGTGCTCTATTCTTCTGGCCAACCCCAGCAGAGGAAATAACAACTCTCTTTCTATCCTGTCAAACCTTGTATTCATAAACATCTCAATTACATCATCCATTGTTCACTCAAATGAAATGCAAATTCAATATATGAAGCCTACCTTCAGAATCAAATCCTGCAGTGCAGTAGGAGGCTCATTGAGAACTCCAGAGCTTGGGCTTAGACAGTTGAAGGCAAAACCACTAAATGTGAAGTGAGAGCACAAGAAGCCAAAACTGGCGAAGTGCAGAATCCTCAGACAGCTGCAGAGCTGGAGGAGGTATTGGGTCTCCAAAAGAGCATCTTACCTGAGCTCACCCATGCATTTACTATGGCTTCCACTTAACCCATACCTCCTTGGTCATTAAGGGGCATTTCAGCATGGCCAAGCTGCACACTTCTGGACTGTGGAAGGAAACTGGAGCACCTAGAGGAAACTCCTACAGACATGGGGAGATGCAAGCTCCATACAGACAGTGATCCAAGACTGGAATTGAACCTGGGACTCTGGTGTTGTGAGGCAGCAATACTAACCACTAAGTGTGAAGTAAGATGCACAGGAGGCCAGAACTGGAGAAGTGCAGAATTCTCAGGGGCTGTAGAGCTGGAGGAGGTTACAGATATGGAGAGGAGCATCTGGAGAATCCTTCAGCTTCCTCGTAAGTTTCCGGTAACGCAGCTAGCCATAGACTCAAGCCCAAATGCTCCTTTTAGCACTGAAAATTAGCTGTTCGAATTGTGGAGTCCCATTGCTTCCAATTTTAATTATTGCTGGAGATTTGAAAACACCCATGATAATCTCCTGTAATCCTTTCTTTCGTTGCCTCTCTCCATTCTCAAACCTGGTTTTGCAGTGAATGAACAATGCCACTGTCACCATAACAACATGAACTTGTATTTATAAGGTACCTTCAACGTAATAAAATGTCCCAAGAAGCTTCACGAGAGCATTGTAAAACAAATTTGGCACCAAGTCGCATGAGGAGATAACAGACCAAGTGATTAAAAACCTGGTCAAAGATGGGTTTTAAGGAGTATCTGAAAGAAGGAAAGTGGGATAGAGAGGGGGTGAGATATAGGGAGGGAATTCCAGTGCTCCAGGCCTGATGTGCTGAATGCACGATGTGGAGATGCCGGCGTTGGATTGGGGAAACACATTTCAGGTAAACCTGTTGGACTTCAACCTGATGTTGCGAGACTTCTTACTATGCTGAATGCACAACAGTGAGTGATCAAAATCAGGGATGGGGGAGAGATCAGAATTTGGTGGGTGCAAATCACTTGGGTGGTTATAGAGCAAAAGAAATTACAGAGAAGAAGGGGCCAAACCCTGTTAGGGACTGTGATAATTTGGATAAGAATTTAAAATCAAAGCATTGTCTAAGCGGGAATCAGTGTTGGTTGGCACAGGTGGTAGGGGAATGGAGAATGCATCTGAATTAAGACATGGGAGCAGAGTTTTGAGTGATGTCAAGTTTACGGAGGGTTAAAAGGAGACCAACCAGAATGTGTTGGAATAGTCACATCTTGTGATAAAGAAGCCATGGGTGGGGCCTCAGCAGGCAAGGCAGGGACACACTCAGGCGGGTGCAATTGTTCCATTTTATGGGTGGTGTAGATGTACGGTCAGAAGCTCATTGTGTTCAATATGATACCAAAGTTGCTCACACACACTTGCACTCTGCTTTTCCAGTGACAATTTTTCAAGCTGATTTGTTGAATAGGCACACTGTTGCTTGCCTGAGCGTACAGTTCCCAAATTACTTGCAGAAGGTGTTGTGTCATTTTGGCTTTTAAAATTCTTGCATGAAAGTCTGAGGATACGGTGAATGGTGACTGCCGTTCAGTTGCTGCTGATTGCAAAATCTGAACATAAAAAGTGCTGTGCCTCAAACAAGTCTCATTTAGTGAATAATGTTGATTGGCTAAATGACCAGGACATGTTGTGTTTGTCTTGCTGATTGACAATAGATGCAGAAATTTCTCTCGACTGAACTGGTGGAGAAAGCTGCCAATCAGCAATAAGCAATTACTGGAAAGGCACTGGATTAAATCCCCACCAACTCGCTTTGAAATGCTGCAAGCTCAGCCTGGCAATTATCACAGGATGAACAGTGAAGTCATATAGTTTTGTTTCAGGGTGCTTACAAATGGTTTCTTTTCCCTTCTCAACAGAGACCAATTCTACATGGTTTAAAAATAAGATAGCTGTGGTTTGAAGAATGGATAATTCTGTAAAAGCCCAAAAACTTTCCGATCTAAATTTGTCATTTAATAGCATTTCAAAGAGCGCCCTGAAAATGTTGCCTCTCCTGTGCTCTGCCTCATTTCCAGAATTAGAAATTTCATCAAAGCCCAAACCATTGGTTATTTCCAGCTCCTGTCGAAAATCTCTCTCTGTGGGTGAGAATGTGCACTGTGTGAGTTGTAGTTTGAAAACTGCTCCAGAGGGAGTATAATCCCCAGATTGTATCAGAAAGAAAATGACTGCAACAAGCTCAGAGTTCTTCGAACAGAACATAGTTTAAGCTGCAGAGACTGGTATAGAATTCTGCAGAGGAAGCCACGTGCAAGACATTCTGATCTAGAAAGTGCAAGACTCAGCAACCTGAAAGACCTTTTTTAACAAAAAAAATTGCAAAATAAAACTGTTCAGAGTGGAAAGTCAAACATTCGTAATTTCTGAAGTAAATACACGACAAAATGCCAAGTGTGTCTGACTAGAATGTATCATTTGTATGTTATGATAATTAAAAATGAAGATAATAGGCGGGATTTTATGGCCTCACTCGAACAAGGCTGGAAATTTCCATCTGAGGTCAACAGACATTTCTGTTGTCCATCCCTCGTCCACTCCGATTCCATAGGTAGGGCAGTAGAATTCCAGCAATGTATCAATATAAAAAAATTAAAATAAACCTAACTGAAATTTTGTGCTTTAAACAAAAACTTTTTTTGAACCTTAATTTCATTGGGTGAGTTTAGAAAGAAACCTTAACTTAAGATGGATAGAATTAAGACTTCTTTCAGCTGTTGATCCTTACGATAATAAAAGGCTTTCAAAAACGAACTCAGCATATTTGTCATCTCAACTGTCCTCGAAAGAATAATATTAAGTTATGAAGAGGACATAAGTAGGAGGTCACCATCGCAGATATCAAATCAACCTTCTCAAAAGTCAACCCACAGAAAGTGACTAGCCTGGATGGGGTACCTGGAAGAGCACTCATATCCTGCATGGACCAGCTGATGGAGGTGTTCACAGACATCTTTAATCTCTCTTTACACCAACCTGAAGTCCCTGTCTGCTTCAAGAAAATGAGCATCATCCCAGTGCTGAAGAAAAGCTGGACAGTGTACCTTAATGACTATCGTCTGCTGGCTTTGACATCCATCATTATGAAGTGCTTTGAAAGGTTAGTCATGGATAAATCAATTCCAGCCTCTCAGGCTGCCTGGATCCACTACAGTTCATCCACTGCCACAACAAGTCCACAGCAGACGCCATTTCCCTGGCCCTGCACTCAACTCTGGAACGATGGGTAACAAAGACACCTATGTCAGACTCCTATTTATTGATTATGGCTCAGCCTTCAACACCATTATTCCCACAAAACTCATCTACAAACTCCATAGCCTGGCATTCGGCTCCTCCCTCTGTGGCTAGATCTTAGGTTTCCTAACCCACAGACTGCAATCAGTAAGGATAGATAACAACACCTCTACTCCATGATCATCTTCAACATTGGTGCCCATAAGGCTGTATTCTAAGCCCCTTGCTGTACTGCTTATAAACCTATAACCATACAGCCCAATTCCCCTCCAAATGGATTTTCAAATTTGCTGATGACATCATCGTAGTGTGTCAGATCTCAAACAACAGTGAGACAGAGGACAGGAATAAGATAGAGAATCTGGTGAATTGGTGTAATGACAATAATCTCTCCCTCAATGTCAACAAAATAAAGAGATAGTCATGGACTTTGGGAAGCATAAAGGAGAACATAAAGGAGAAAGTTGAAATTGTTGAGAGCTTCAAGTTCCTAGTGTCCAAATTGCCAGCACCTATCCTGGACCTCCATGGTGACACTATAGTTAGGAAAGCCCACCAACTTTCTAGAGGCTAAGGAAATTTGGTATGTTTGCTATGACTCTCACCAACTGTTACAGATGCACCATGGAAAGCATTTTTTCTGGTTGTATCACAGCTTGGTACGGCCCCTGCTCTTTCCAAGACTGCAAGAAACTACAAATGGTCATAAACAAAGCCCAGTCCATCACTCAAACCAGAGTCATCCATTGACTCTGTTCAGACTTACAGCTGCCTCGGAAAAGCAGTCAGCATAATCAAAGCCCCCATGCACTGGACACGTTCCCATCTTCCTCTATCGGGAAAAAGATACAAAATGTACGAACCGTCTCAAGAACACTTCTTCGCTGCTGCATCAGACTTTTGAGTGAACCTACCTGTATTATGTTGATTCTACTCTACACTCATAATTATGAAAGTAGCATTACATGCTGCACTCTCTTGTTTCCTTCTCTATGTACGGCATGCTTTGTCTGTATAGTGTTCAAGAAACAATAATTTTCACTGTATCTTCATACATGCGACAATAATAAATCAAATTAAATCAGTTTGTGTTAAAAAAAAGTAGTTTTAAGGGATTTATTTTTGTATTGATAAACGTTACCAATGTAGTTTTAAGTGGGTTTACTTTAATGTTTCTCCGCCTAGGAGGGTAAAACTTTTTTTATTCATTTGTGGGACATGGACATTGCTGGCTAGTCAACATTTATTGCCCATCCCTAGTTGACCTTGAAAAGGTGGTGGTGAGCTACCGTCTTGAATTCTGAAGTGGGATGACCCACTATGCTAGTAGGGAAGGAATTCCAGGATTTTGACCCAGCAACTGCAAAAGAGCAACAGTGTATTTCCAAGTCAGGACATAGTTTTGTATGTATGGGGATTAGTTTCAGTCCCAACTGTGATTCTATTACGCTTAGAGAGGGCTACAGCATGAAGAGAAAGTAAATGAGTGGTAGTTGCTTGGCTACTGGGGCCTTGTAAGATAGAGAATCATAGAATCCTGCAGTGCAGGAACAGGTCATTTGGCCCATTGAGTCTGCAGCAACCTAATCCCGCCCAGGCTCTATCCCCATATCCCTACATATTTACCCACTAATCCCTCTAACCTCTGTATGCTGGAATGCAAAAGGGGCAATTTAGAATGACCAGTCAACCTGTCTGCACATCTTTGGAAGCTTTTAAATTTTAGTTTAGCTAATTTGATTGCAGTTAGAGATAGGCAATGAGAGAGAAGACAGCTTTGCTAGAAGTTGGTTTTAATAGGCTAAAGAGAGAAAATCACTCTCAGTCTTGCTTAAAAAAAAGCCATACCAGGAAATAATGGTTAGGAAAACAGATGCCGGAAATCTAAAGTCTAGCTAGTTAAGGAAACTAGAGAGATGAAGATAAGTTTCCAAGAAGCCTATAGTCAATGGAATGGAGAAAACGGTAACCCGAATAGATTACTCTTCAGTAAAGTCATGGAGAGTTAAAAAGTCATTGCATTATGAGAGTTCAGAAAGATATCTGCAGTAGTGCTAAAGTTTGTAAAAAATAATGAAAGTTTGAGAGACATTTTTAAAATAATAATGAAATCTATGGTTGGGCCATGAAGTTTGTGTAAAAATCTTTCAGACAATGGAAACCAGAGAGGAAAAATGTAAAACCTGAGAGCAAAACTTTGATGGAAGCAATGGAGGAAAAGTACAAATTGAAAGATAATTTGAAAGTGTGACTTTTGAAAGCAGAATTTGAAATCATTCGTGTGGAAGCTGGAGTTCAGTTGGACAAACTGGCTGACTATGTAAGAAACATTTGGGGAATGTAAGTGGAGAGTGTATTTGACCACAGCCAATCTGTGCATTTGAAGGGAACTTGTGTTAATAAAGATTTAAAGTTTATTTATTAGTCATAAGTAGGCTTACAATGGAGTTACTGTGAAAATCCCCGAGTCGCCACACTCCAGTGCCTGTTCGGGTACACTGAAGGAGAATTTAGTGTGGCCAATGTGCCTAATCAGTGACACCATTGTAGCTGAAGATGCACTTTGTAATCTGTGGCAGTGTAGACAGCTTGGGGCTAATGGCCTGTTTCCATGCTGTAAATCTCTATGACTCTTAAAATCTGTGAAGTGAAGGAATAGTTTATCAAAATCCAATTTTCATGTTGTTTTTCTCTTGTTAAAACTAATTAGCTGTCCTGTGACTCTGTTCCTCCAAGTAAATGTTACAGTATTTTGAGCCAGAATTCCATTTTGGGATCTTCCTGTTCAGTTATAACATCAACTGGAGTAGTAATAGTAGGGTTAAGAGAGCAGGCAAAGACCTGGCAAATGGAGTAGAATATGGGCGAATCTAAAATTGCCCATTTTGCCAGGAAGAATAAAAAAATGAGAGTATCATCAAAATGGTGAGAGCTTGCAGAGCTTTGAGATTCAGAGGGATCTGGGTGACCTCGTGCATGAATCAAGGATAGGATGCAGGTACAGCACATAATCAGGAAAGTTGACAGAATATTATTGTTTATTGCAAGGGGAATTGAATATAAAAGTAGGGATGTAATTTTTTCATTACAGGGCACTGGTGAGACCACATCTGGAGTACTGTGTGCAACCTTGGTCTTGTTATTTGAAGGAGGATGTAAATGTGTTAGAAGTTCAGAGAAGGTTTGTTAGACTAACACCAGGAATGGGCAGGTTGTTGTGTGAGAAAAGGTTGGAGAGCTTAGGTTTGTATCTGCTGGAGTTTAGAAAAGTAAGAGATGATTTAATTGAAATCTTTAAGACTCTGAGGGATCCTGACAGGATGGATGTGGGAGAATTTAGTTCTAGGGGTCATTGTTTATTTTGTTCATTAGTCACAAGTCGGCTTACATTAACACTACAATGAAGTTAATGTGGAAATCCTGGAGTCACCACACTCTGGGTGACTGTTCGGGTACACTGAGGGAGTACTGAGCATGGGCCAATGCACCTTAACCAGCACATCTTTAAGACTGGGAGGAAACTGGAGCACCCGGAAGAAACATGCAGACACAGGGAGAACGTACAAACTCCCCACAGGCAGTGACCTAAGTCAAGAATCAAACCTAGGTCCTTGGAGAGATGAGGCAGCAGTGCTAACCACAGTGCTGTCCTAGTGTTTAAAAGCAAACTTATTTAAGACAAAGATGAGGAGAATTTTTTTTCTTTCAGAGGGTTGTGAGCATTTCAAATTTCCGTTCTGTAAAGGCAGTGGAAACCAAGTCTTTGATATTTTTAAGACAGGAGTGGTTAGATTCTTGATAAACAAGGGGGTGAAAGGTTAGAAGGATAAACAGGAGGTTACAATTAAATCAGCTACAATCTTATTCAATGGCAGAGCGAGCTGAGTGGCTACTCTTGCTTCTAATTTATATGTTTGTGATCAAAAAACCTATTCTTCTAACCAAATGATTACCTACAACCATGGTAGAATTTGAGAGCACAGAGATTTTTTTTGTTCAAATAATTATTTGAAACTGTAAAGTATTAAGTATACATAGAGGAGTGATTAGGTATACATGGGGAGGTAGTAAATTGGATTAGACACTGGCTCAATGGAAGAAACACAGTAAGAGGTCTGACAACACCACTTTAAAATCCAACCGATTTATTTGATAGTAAACTCGCAATCTTTCTGCTTTATAGCCTTCTTCAGCTGAATGAGCACACATATCAGCACAAATAGTTTACAGATTGTTGATTAGAATGTGAATCTTTACACCTAACCTTCTATTCAAGTCTTAAAGTGGCTAACAATGTGAGTGGAAGGAACACTGAGCACAGGTTACAGAGATGTGTATTGTCTCCAGACAGCACAGTAAGTGAGGTTTTTTTGCTAACCCAGGCAAGTCATGGGGGTTACAGATATTGTGACATGAAGCCAAGATCCCTGTTAAGACCGTCCTCGTGTGTGGAACTTGGCTATCAGTCTCTGCTCAGCGGTTCTGCTCTGTCGTGTGTCGTGAAGGTCCCCTTGAAGAACGTTTACCCGAAGGTCGGAGGCCAAATGCCCGTGACTGCTGAAGTGTTTGCCAACAGGAAAAACATAGAACATTACAGCACAGAACAGGCCCTTCGGCCTTCGATGTTGCAAACAGTTTTGCCTGATGATTGTTGAGCGATGTTCATTCATCTGCTGTCGTAGTGTCTGCATGCTCTCCTCAGTGTACCATGCTTCGGGACATCCTTTCTTGCCACATATTAGGTAGACAACGTTGGCCAAGTTGCAAGAGTATGTACCGTGTACCTGGTGAATGGTATTCTCGCGTTTGATGATATCATCCATGTTGATTGACAGTTCCAACGTGCCACAGCGATAAACCGCACTGACCTCCTCAGAAGACGAGCACTGGACACGGTGGACAGAGTACCCTTTGTTGTCCAGTACTTCCCTGGAGTGGAGAAGGTACAACACCTTCTCCAGAGTCTTCAACATATCATTGATGATGATGAACATCTCCCTAGGGCCATCCCCACACCTCCACTTCTTGCCTTCAGACAACTGCGCAACTTCAGACAGACCATTGTTCGCAGCAAACTACCCAACCTTCAGGAGAACAGTGACCACAATATCACACAACCTTGCCACAGCAACCTTTGCAAGTCATGCCGAATCATCGCAAGAAAGAATGTCCCGAAGCATGGTACACTAGGGAGAGCATGCAGACACTACGACAGCGGATGAATGAACATTGCCCGACAATCACCAGGCAAAACTGTTCCCTTCCTGTGGGCGAACACTTCAGTGGTCATGGGCATTCAGCTTCTGACCTTCGAGTAAACGTTCTTCAAGGGGGCCTTTAGGACAGCGCAGAGCCGCTGAGCAGAGACTGATAGCCAAGTTCCGCACACGAGGACGGTCTTAACAGGGATCTTGGCTTCATGACACACTATCTGTAACCCCCATGACTTGCCTGGGTTACCAAAAAACCTCACTTACTGTGCTGTCTGGAGACAATACACATCTCTCTAACCTGTGCTCAGTGCTCCTTCCACTCACATTGTTAGCCACTTTAAGACTTGAATAGAAGATTAGGTATAAAGATTCACATTCTAATCAGCAATCTGTAAACTCTCTGTGCTGATATGTGTGCTATTGCAGACCAGAACACCTCATTTGCCTGAAGAAGGCTATAAAGCTGAAAGCTTGTGAGTTTACTATCAAATAAATCGGTTGGATTTTAAAGTGGTGTTGTCAGACCTCTTACTGTGTTTACCCCAGTCCAACGCTGGCATCTCTACATCAATGGAAGAAATCAGAGAGTGGTTGTGGAGGATTGCTTCTCTGTAAGTGGAGGCTTGTAACTAGTGATGTGCTGCAGGGATCGGTGTTAGTCCATTGTTGCTTGTCATTTATATCAATGATCTGGCGATAATGTGGTAAATTGGATTAGCAAATTTGCTGATGATACAAAGATTGGAGGTGAAGTGGACAGTGAGAAAGCTTGCAGAGGGATTTGCACCAACTAGAAAAATGGGCTGAAAAATGGCAAATGGAATTTAATGCAGACAAGTGTGAGGTATTGCACTTTGGAAAGACAAACCGAAGTAGGACGTACAGGGTAAATGGTAGGACTGTGAAGAGTGCAGATGAACAGAGAGATCTGGGAATAGAGTTACAGAATTCCCTAAAAGTGATGTCATAGATAGGGTCGTAAAGAGTGCTTTTGGTATTTTGGCCTTTATAAATCAGAGTATCGAGTATAAAAGTTAGATTACTATGGTAAGGTTGTATAAGGTATTGGTGAGGCCGAATTTAGAGTATTGTGTACAGTTTTGGTCACCGAGTTGCAGGAAAGATGTAAATAAGGTTGAAAGAGTGCAGAGAAGGTTCACGAGGATGTTGCCGGGATTTGAGAAGCTGAGTTACAGAGAGAGATTGAATAGGTCAGGACTTTATTCCCTGGAGCATAGAAAAATGAGGGGAGATTTGATAGAAGTTTATAAGATTTTGATGGGTATAGATAGAATGAATGTAAGCAGGCATTTTCCACTGAGGCTAGACGAGAAAAAAAACCAGAGGGCATGGATTAAGGATGAAAGGAGAAAAGTTAAAAGGGAATATTGGGGGGCTTCTTCATGCAGAGAGTGGAATGAGTTGCTGGATAAAGAGGTAAATGCGGGGTCACTTTTAACATTTAAGGAAACCTTGGATGTGTTCATGGATGGAGGGATATGGTCCAAGTGCAGGTCAGTGGACTAGGCAAAAAATGATTTGGCACAGACAAGAAGGGCCAAAAAGCCCATTTCTGAGCTGTAATTTTCTATGGTTTTACGCAGTATAACCATTAGTCTTCCTTCCCTTAGTAAAAGCACAGTTCTTCTCTTAACCCTCTTTGGTGGCTTTTTCTATGTTAATGCAATACAGCTGGAAAAGGTTGAACACTGGAAATGTGACACTAAAGGTGTACACGTAGCCCCAGAGCCGCAGGATGCAGATGCCTGTCTAGTGTAACAAAATGAGCGATTTGGCTTTTGGGCAATTTCTATCCTTGGAACAGATCCAGCTTTACAAAACTGTGCAAAAGGCCATATTGACCAAAGCAAAGTGGTACAGCTTTAAGAAACAACTGGCTTATGAGGACAAATACAAATGGAGATGTCCCTTTTTCCAGCAACATTCAAGTTATGTGCTACCAAGTGACAGATCATTGGGGTTGTGATGGGCGCTACATCAATTTGTACTCCTTTCTTTTAATTTACTTAAGTGTGAATACACTTCCCACTCAAAATGTCTCTTTTAGTGAAATATGGGGATAATTTTGCCTTTTCTTTTAGCCGTGGCATGGTGGCACAGTGGTTAGCACAACTGTCGCACAGTGCCAGTGACCAGGTTCAATTCCCACCTTGGGTCACTGTCTGTGTGTATTCTTCCTGTGTCTGCATGGGTTTTCTCACACAGTCAAAAAGGCGTGCAGGTTAGGGTGCAATGGCCATGCTAAATTCTCCCCAGTGCACCCGAACAGGCATCGGTGCAGGGTGTCTAGGCGATTTTCACAGTAACTTTGTTGCATTATTAATGTAAGCCTACTTGTGATATTAATAAATAAACTAAGCTAAAACAGGATTACAGAAATATGGAACTTGAACACGTTTTGAGGAAAAAAACTTAATTATGGGGTTAAAATGAACTCAGCAACCACACATTCTAATCCAGTTTTTCAAATTTGAAAATATATTTAATTTTCAAGTTTCCCGCTGCAGATGTTGACTTTTATTTCCAGAGACATTAGGTTTAATGCTGGTTCAGCATACATTGGATTTGAATCCAGTTCTTTATTAGGTTAGATTGCACTGACCTTGAACCTGGGCAAGTTTGTCGGGATGGAGATTTCCGTTGTCAATATTAGTTCATTGAAGGTACTATATAAATGCAAGCTGTTCTTGTTGACTAAATACTACACTTATAACAGCTGGTGTGCAACATCATGGCAGATCAGCTAGTTAAGATATGTTCTGGCAATATTGAATTACCTTCAGGTTTCCTGTTGATGAGTTATACTATGAATAATGTGCTATGAGTCATCGGTGATGGTTAATGCCAATAATATGTATTAAATCATCAAGTCTGCAAAGAACCTTATTATTCAGTGGAAGATAATCAATTGCTGTTTTTACTTGCTTCTGTGTATATGTGGGGGTGGGGGAGCTGTAGGGGATCAGTGGTTAAGATCACTTAACTAGCAAAATCTCGGCAATCCCCTTAAATTTTCTTGGTATAACATTTCTCTTTGTGACATAGGTGGAAAACTGTTGGAAATGTCAAAAAGGTTAGCATGCATACATATTCTTTTGTTTTGAATGATGTTTTTCAGTCTCTTGAACTGGACAACTCAGGTTATGCTTTACCCTCACTCTAGTCAATGTCTAAAAATGTGTCAAAATTAATTTAGTAAGAAGTCCAGGTTAAAGTCTAACACTAGGGCTGTGTCTTCATCACCTGAGTGTTCTGAAAGTGCATGATTCCAAATAAAGCTTTGGACATTAACCTGGTGCTGTGAGACTTGTAACTGTGCCCATCGCAGTCCAACGCCAGCATCTCCAGATTAAAATTAACTTCAGCATTATCATAGTAGCATCAGGCAGAGTCAACATGGTTTTATGAACACACAAAATAGGAACGGAAGTAGGCCTTTTAGCCCCTCAGACCATCTCCACCATTCAATAAGGTCATTATTGATCATTTTGTGTTGATTCCACATTCCTCGGTTACCCGCATTTTGGGAAAGAGAAGTTATGTTTGGCTCATTTACAAGAGTTCTTTGCGGAACTAACAAGCAAAGGGAACCTGTAGATGTGGTATATTTGGACAAGTAGTGTTGCATCAAAAGTTACTACATAGCTAAGAATATGTGGGTAAAGGAGTAATATATTAGCTTGGATAAAAGACAAGATAACCAATGAGAAGCAAAGGGTAGGATAAATGAGCCCTTTTCGGGATGGCAAGTTGTCACTAGTGGATGTCACAAGAATTAGTGCCGGGTCCTTATTTATAATTTATATTAATGACTTCGATGAAGGGACTGAATGTATGGTAGCTAAATTTGCTGATGACATCAAAATAGGTAGAAAAGTAAGTTGTTAAGAGAAGGTAGAGTCCATAGGGGGGTGCAGATATTTTAAGTGAGTGGACAAAAAAATTGACAAATGGAGTATAATGTTGGAAAATGTGAACTTGTCTACTTTGGCAGGAAAAATAAGAAAATGGAATACTATTTAAATGAAGAAAGATTGCAGAACTCAATGGTACAGAGAGATCTGAGTATCCTAGTATGAATGACAAAAAGTTTATATACAGGATCTTTGCTGTTTGTAACATATATAAATATTTGGAGGAAGATGTAGCTGGTTTGATTAGTAAGTTTGCAGACGACACAAAGATTGGTGAATTTGTGGATAGTGGTGATCTATAAGAGGATATAGATCAGTTGGAGGCTTGGATGGAGAGATGGCAGATGGAGTTTAATCTGGACAAATGTGAGGTAATGCATTTTGCAAGGTCTAATACAGATAGGAAATATACAGTAAATGGCAGAATCCTTAGGGGTATTGATAGGAAGTTGGTGTACAGGTACATAGATCACTGAAAGTGGCAACATAAATGGGGAAGATAGTCAAGAAGGCAAATGGCATGTTGCCTTCATTGGCCGGGGTGTTGAGTTTAAAAATTGGCATGCGGCTTTATAGAACCTTAGTTGGGCTGCACTTGGAATATAATGTTTGATTTGGTCACCACACTTCCAGAAGGATGTAAAGGCTTTAGAGAGAGTATGGAAAAGATTTACCAGGATGTTGCGTGGCATGGAGGGCATTAGCTATGAAGAGAGGTTGGAGAAACTTGGTTTATTCTCACTGGAACGATAGAGCGTGAGGGACAATCTGGTAGAAGTCTACAAGATTATGAGGGGCATGGACAGAGTGGATAGTCGAAGCTTTTCCCTAGGGTGGAAGAGTCAATTACTAGGGGGCATAGGTTTAAGGTGCAAGGGACAAGGTTTAAAGGAGGTAAGTTATTTACATAGAGGGTGGAGGTAGGTGGAACTTGCTGTCAGGGGAACTAGTGGAAGCAGATACAATAGTGACAATTAAAGGGTGTCTGGACAAAAACATGAATAGGACGGGAATAGAGAGGTATGGTCCTGAGAAGAGTAGGGAGTTTTAGTTTTGTCGGGCAGCATAGTTGGTGCAGGCTTAGAGGGCCGCTAGGCCTGCTCCTATGCTGTAATTTTATTTGTTTTTATTGTTTGAAGCAGCAAGTGACTTGGAAGACAAATAGAATGTTGGCAACGTGCAAGGGAAATGAAACATGAAAGTAGGGATATTTTAATGAAATTGTACAGGGCCTTGGTCAAACCTCATCTAGAATATTGTATACAGTTTTGATCTCCATATCTTAAAAATGATATTGTGTTAGAAGCAGTTTAGAGAAGATTAACTCATTGTTGGGATAAAGGGCTCATGAAATTAGGTTGAACAGGATGGGCCTATACCCATTGGTGTTTAGACGAATACTAGGTGATCTTATTGAGGCATATAAGATCCTGAGAGGACTTGATAGATTGAATATCAGGAAGATTGTGGGTGGGACTAGAACCAGGATACACAGTTTAAAAATAAGAGATCTCCCTTTTAAGGCAGAGATGAGGATATTCTTTATCTCTGAGAGGTTGTTAATCTGTGAAATTCTCTTCCCTAAAAACAGTGTCGCTTGGATCATTGAATTTATTCAAGGCTGAGTTAGGTAGATGTTTGTTAGACAGGGTGTCAAGGATTACTGATGAAAAATGATGTTGAGATGACAGTTCAGCCATGATATAGTGATGGCGGAACAGTTTGAAATGCCGAATGGCTACTCCTGCACCTGAATTCCTATCTCCCTAAAACTATTATAATCCTGGATAATCATAGAATGCCCTACAATGCAGAAAGAGAACATTCAGCCCAACGAGTCTGCACTGACTTTCTGACAGAGTATTTTACCTAGGCCTTCTCCCCTGCCCTTTCCAGAACCCTCCACATTTACCATGGCTAATCCATCTAACCGACATATCTTGAGACATTAAGATGCAATTAAGAATGGCTAATCCATCTAACCTGCACATCTTTCGATTGTGGAAGAAACTGGAGCACCCAAAGGGAGCACATGTAGACGTGGGGACAACAGTAAACTCCACACTGTCACCTAAATTGAACTGGGTCCCTGTGAGGCAGATCAGCTAACCTCTAAGTCACCGTGCCTCCCTGTAATTTTCCTGTTGATCTTATTGTTAGGATGTAAAAGTGCCGGCGTTGGACTGGGATGTGCACAGGAAGAACTCACCTGATGAAGGAGCAGCAATCTGAAAGCTTGTGATTCCAGATAAACCTGTTGAACTTTAACCTGGTGTTGTGAGATTTCTTACTGATCTTATTGTTGCCATCTTTTTATCTGGGTTAGCACCTAACTTGTGCGTACATATCTTCAGTATACTGCAACTTGGGATCAGTACTTCTCCTGAGAGATGAGTTAGTTCCGAACACAGTTCTGAATATAGTGAGCAGTTAATGACATGATAATTTGGTTAGCTGAGTATAGTGAAACCCTGTGCTATCCTTGTTTAATGCTGGGGTTAGCCATGCCTCAGTTAGCCATGCCTTCAGAGAAATGAATTGTAAATCTCGGAAGACACTCACTGAGGTGCCACACTGTCTGAGGTGCTGTTTTGCACCTGAGACATTAAACTGAGACCCTGTCTGCTACATCAGGTGGATGTACCACATAACATGGTCTCTTCAAGAAAGAGCAAGAGACTCCTCCCCAGTGCCTTCTGCCAATATTTATCCCTCAACTAACCTCAGAAAAAACCCAAGCTCTATAAGTGGAACATTCTGAATGTTGTGTCATTAACTTTCATTTCCCCAATTGGTGCTTTGTTATTTCACTAACCTTTTGTAGGAGAGTGTCACAACTGAGTGAATTTTCCCCTGAGATAATTTTATGCCGTGTTAAATTTCCCTACCTTTCAAACTGCTGACCAGATTATGGAAACTATTTGACAATCATACTTAGGTAGAGTTGTGATTGGAGCAAACTTTACTAAGAGTTCACCATATTCAAATTATCCACTAATCTACTGAATCACAGTTCTCGCCATTGATGTATTTCTGAATAATTTTGTCCAAGTTCTCTCCGGAATTATCAAGCTTGATAATCAAATGTTATATGTAAGGTTTCTATTTATACGTATTGAACATGGCTTTATCAATTTGTATTGATTTGATTATAGGCGGTATTGGGAGCAAAAGGGAAATTGAAGTGATCGGCCATGATCGTATTGAATGGCAGCAGAGAGAATATATAGTTCACTCCTACCCCTAATTCTTATGTTCTTACCTGGGGCAATTTAATCACGGTATTCAAGATGATCAAAGGACTTGAAAGGGTAGAGGAAGAGAGAATCTATTTCTTATTATGTATGCAGTCCAGAAGAAGTGTAATCTTGCCAAGCGCAATTTCTGGCAGCTTTTCTTCACAGTAAGAGGTCTGACAACATCAGTTTTAAATCCAACTGACTTATTTGATAGTAAACTAGCAAGCTTTCGGCTTTATAGCCTTTGTCAGGCTAACGAGGTGTTCTGGTCTGCAATAGCACACATATCAGCACAGAGAGTTTACAGATTGCTGATTAGAATGCGAATCTTTATACCTAACCTTCTATTCAAGTCTTAAAGTGGCTAACAATGTGAGTGGAAGGAGCACTGAGCACAGGTTAGAGAGATGTGTATTTTCTCCAGACAGCACAGTAAGTGAGGTTTTTTGCTAACCCAGGCAAGTCATAGTAGTTACAGATAGTGTGACATGAAGCCAAGATCCCCGTTAAGACCGTCCTCGTGTGCGGAACTTGGCTATCAGTCTCTGCTCAGCGGCTCTGTGTTGTCATGTGTCATGAAGGCCCTCTTGAAGAATGTTTACCCGAAGGTCGGAGGCCAAATGCCCATGACTGCTAAAGTGTTCGCCAACAAGAAGGGAACAGTTTTGCCTGGTGATTGTCGAGCAATGTTCATTCATCCGCTGTCGTAGTGTCTGCATGGTCTCCCTAGTGTACCATGCTTCGGGACATCCTTTCTTGCAACGTATTAGGTAGACAACGTTGGCCGAGTTGCAAGAGTATGTACCGTGTACCTGGTGAATGGTATTCTCATGTTTGATGATGTCATCCATGTCGATGATCTGGCATGTCTTGCAGAGGTTGCTGTGGCAGGGTTGTGTGGTATTGTGGCCACTGTTCTCCTGAAGGTTGGGTAGTTTGCTGCGAACAATGATCTGTTTGAGGTTGCGCGGTTGTCTGAAGGCAAGAAGTGGGGATGTGGGAATGGCCCTAGCGAGATGTTCATTGTTATCAATGATATGTTGAAGACTCCAGAGAAGATGTCGTAGATTCTCTGCTCCGGTGAAGTACTGGACAACAAAGGGTACTCTGTCCACCGTGTCCCGTGTTCGTCTTCTGAGGAGGTCAGTGCGGTTTATTGCTGTGGCACGTCGGAACTGTCGATTGATGAGCCGAGCGCCATATCCTGTTCTCACGAGGGCATCTTTCAGCGTCTGGAGATGTCTGTCCTGATCCTCCTCATCTGAGCAAAAGGGCTTGTCCGGTCACCTCAGCACCTCATTGTGCCGCAAGCTGACAGGCAAACTCACAATGCTCCACTTCTCCAACTTCCACCCTAAGCATGTTAAAGAGACCAAACCCTATGGACAAGCCCTCCGTATACACAGAATTTGCTCAGATGAGGAGGATCGTGACAGACACCTCCAGACGCTGAAAGATGCCCTCATGAGAACAGGATATGGCGCTTGACTCATCAATCGACTGTTCCGACGTGCCACAGCGATAAACCGCACTGACCTCCTCAGAAGACAAACATGGGACATCGGTGGACAAAGTACCCTTGTTGTCCAGTACTTTCCCGGAGCAGAGAATCTACGACATCTTCTCTGAAGTCTTCAACATATCATTGATGACGATGAACACCTCGCTAAGGCCATTCCCACACCCCCACTTCTTGCCTTCAGATAACCGCGCAACCTCAAACAGATCATTGTTCGCAGCAAACTACCCAACCTTCAGGAGAACAGTGACCACAATACCACACAACCCTGCCACAGCAACCTCTGCAAAACGTGCCAGATCATAGACATGGACGACATCATCAAACGTGAGGATACCATTCACCAGGTACACGGTACATACTCTTGCAACTCGGCCAACGTTGTCTACCTAATACGTTGCAAGAAAGAATGTCCCGGAGCATGGTACACTGGGGAGACCATGCAGACACTATGACAGCCGATGAATGAACATCGCTCAACAATCACCAGGCAAAACAGTTCCCTTCCCATGGGCGAACACTTCAGCGGTCACAGGCATTCGGCCTCCGACCTTCGGGTAAATGTTCTCCAAGGGGGCCTTCACGACACACGACAGCCCAGAGCCGCTGAGCAGAGACTGATAGCCAAGTTCCGCACACATGAGGACGGTCTTAATGGGGATCTTGGCTTCATGTCACATTATCTGTAACCCCCATGACTGCCTGGGTTAGCAAAAAACCTCACTTACTGTGCTGTCTGGAGACAATACACATCTCTCTAACCTGTGCTCAGTGTTCCTTCCATTCACATTGTTAGCCACTTTAAGACTTGAATAGCAGGTTAGGTGTAAAGCTTCGCATTCTAGTCAGCAATCTGTAAACTGTCTGTGCTGATATGTGTGCTATTGCAGACCAGAACACTTCATTCGCCTGAAGATGGCTATAAAGCTGAAAGCTTGAGAGTTTACTATCAAATAAATCGGTTGGATTTTAAAGTGGTGTTGTCAGACTTCTTACTGTGTTTACCCCAGTCCAACGCCGGCATCTCTACATCATGAGCTTTTCTTCATTACAAAGGATAGTGGAAACCTGGACTTCTCTTCCCAAAGGGCTGTTGAGGCTGTGCAGGGTGGTGGGGAGAAGGGTGTGGGGAGAAGGGGTGTGGGGGCAGGGCGCTGCGCAATGTGGTGTCAGTTGGCATTTTCAAGACTGGGGTTGATGGATTTTTGTTCAGTCGTAAGTGTATGAAGGGATATAGAATTAGAATCACAGGGTCACAGAATCCTACATGCAGAAGGAGGCCATTTGGCCCATCACATCTGAACAGTCCTATCCTCATAATCCCATGCATTTACTCTAGGGTTAGTTCCCCAGACACTGAGGGGCAATTTAGCACGGCTAATCCACCTAACCTGCACATTTCGGACTATAGGAGGAAACCAGAGCACCTAGAGAAAACCCACACAGACACAGGGAGACTGTGCAAACTCTACACAGTCTGTCACCCACGGCCAGAATTGCACCTGGGTTCCTGGCGCTGTGAGGCTGCAATGCTAACCATTGTGCCACCATGCTGCCCATAGGTGGATAATCTGAGTTAAACAACGGATTAAGTATGATTTAGTATAATGGTGGAAAGGACGTGCCAAACGTGCTGTTCATTATCCAGTTCAGAATTTTCCTACGTATTTTCCTAGCTTCAAGGGAACGTTATAGTTTCCATGTGATGTTAAATAACCATGCTGCATCTTTGCTAACCAATTTGAAATTGCCAGTGTTGAACTGAATTGATCCTTTATCAGGCACTGTGATATTATAATTGAGTTGTAGTTGTGTCCATTGAAGTATCCAGCTTTTGCAGTGATCTGTCCAGAATTGCAGGACCTCTGCTGATTTCCCCATATCATGGTCCTCTGCTTGCTTGCGAGAACTTCCCACTTTCATTTTCAATGAATATTTGAAATAGTTCCCCCTGTTGCCTTTCGCATGTGTCCTTAACAGAAACACAAGTACTCTTCCCATGGAACACATTGCCCATAAGCAGATATCATTCCTTCAGGTTCTAACTCTTCAGCCACGTCACCAAAAATTTGCTGATTCTGCCATTGGCAGAATCAGACTTATAATCCTTAGCATGGCACTCTTGGTTGGGTCTGAAGAGACTCTTAAAAGAGCAGGGACAACTTACCAGAAGACTCAAATGATCCCTTACCCTACAAATGTTCAACAAACAGCCCCAGCACTGCTCACTTGCCAACCAATAATGCACGCGTGTTAGTCGGCACGCGTGTTAGCATGCAAGTTGGTCGGCATGCGTGTTAGTCGGCACATGTTTAGTGCACGCGTGTTGGTGCAACCATGTCAGTGTGTCCATGTTCATGCACCCATATAAGCAGAGATGCATTTTCCCAAACTCTTCCATCAAAGAACTCTTAAAAATCTCTCAATTAATGGTATATGTTGTAACCAAATACCACAAGAGAATGCTTTGCAGTGTTTCATATTTTGACATGGATTCATTAGAGTCCATTCAGCCCATTATGTATGTGTCATCCTCCTGAAGGAAATCTCATCGTCTCACTCCCCTTTTCTTTCTCTCCACTCTAATTTTGAATGTCTCCATCAGATCTCCTGATTAGCTCATTGTTTTAATGAAAAATGTTTATTTCTAACTCAAACCTATCATCGTATTTCATAAAGTGTCCCAAATAAAATGAATGTGTTAATTCTGTTCCATTTACACTTCTCTGCTGTTAAACCTACTTTGAGCCTTCCTGTGATTTTCCTGGAACTGATCTGATTCGGCCTTAAATGATCATTAATCTCACCAGAAAAATTATCCTTGACCGACCTTACATTCACAATTATCACATCATTCAATCTCTCCAGCCCAGAATGGGAGAATTCTTGTGTCGCATTGTAGTAAATTGTTCCTAAATATTTTCATTTTTAAAAAATGTTCTTACATTTCTTTTCTGTCTTTTTCTCTCTCACCCTTAATCCAATCTCCAGCCTTTTTTAATTTCTCTCCCTGTACTATAATTCACCAATAAGGAATAGGATAAATCACAGCGAACAAAAGCAAAATGGCGGAAGTATTAAATAATTATTTGACTTCAGTTTTATTCAGGGAGACTAATGAGGTGGAGATAACAACTACAGATGAGATTAAAAATGACACGGTCACACTTGAAATAACAAGAAGGGAAGTATTAAATAAACTATGCCGAAGACTGAGATCAGATAAGGCCCCTGACGAGACAGATTATAAAAACATCTAGGAAAGAGGTCACAGAGATACTATTACACATATGTAAAAACTCATCAGAAATAGGGATAGTGCCAAAGGATTAATAGGTAGCTAACATTGTACCCAGACTTAAAAGGGACTGAAGAACATGTCCAGAGAAATGTAAACCAATTGGCTTAACATCAGTGAATGGAAAAATAATGGAATGCCCGTTAAAGGAGAAATAGAAAATCATCTCGAAGCAAAAAAAAATTAGAAATGAATGGACAGCATGGAGAAAGTTTTGCTTGGCAAAATCATCGAATTCTTTGAAAATGTAACAGGCAGGATAGAAGTAATGTAGTAGATATAGTTTGTCTAGATCTTCACAATCCCTTGAATAAAGTTAAATAGCGTATATTAACAAACAAGTCAGCATACAGAGGGTTTGCTAGCCTCATAACAGAATGGTGAGAGTGAGGGTAAATGGTAGCTATTCAGAGTGGTGGAAAGTAGGAAGTTAAAATCCCACAAGGATCAGTGCTGGACCACTGTTGTTGACAATTTTTTCACAATTCAGACCTTGGAATTATAATCTCAATTTCTGAATTTGGGAATGAAGCCAATTAAAGTTAATGAAGCCAATTGAAGTTAAAAGTGAGCAGCACTCCAATAAAAAAATTAATAAGCTTGAAAAGTGAAATTATACAATTGATAAATACATTTTAACACAAGGAAATTTGAGGTGTTTTAGTAAAATTAGAAAATAAGGGTGAGTAGAAGAACAAAGAAATTTGGGAATAGAAATACCCAAATCACTGAACGTAGAGACACAAGTCAATAAAAAAAGTAAGCAAACAGTGCTTTGAATTCCAAGAAATCAAACTGCAAAATAATGAAGTTATTCTAAGTTTGCATTCTATCTTGGTTGGACCATATTTATGCTGCATAAAGCTCTAGCCACCATATGGGAATCAAGAGAATGAGCAAAGATTTACAAAGCTAATATCAGAACTTTGAGGTTATGTCTACCAGGGAAAGATGTAATGTCTGAATCTTTTCTGTATTGAAAAGGGAATGCTGCAGAGTGAGCCAGTTGAAGTCTTTGAAATTATGCAATGTTTCATAGAAATCTAGAGGCCATCAGTATGAAGCAACCATCAAGAAATCAAGCGTGAAATCTCTTTACCCAGAGTGATAAGAATATGCAACTTATGATATCGAATGATTGAGGTTAATAACACAAATTAATTTAATTAACGTGGTTCTATAACAAAAGCAGAATGCTGAGGGTATTGGAAATAGGAGCAATAAGTAGGGAGTGGTAGTTAAATTTGACATGACACAAACTTTCTTGCCTAACTATGTTGTGAAGAGGGCATTAGGTTGCAGATGGATATAGATCGTTTGAGTGAGAGGACAAAACTCTAGCAGATAGAAAATAACATGGTCCTCTAGTCATCAACCTGAAGGATTAATTTTTCTTCAATCCCCTACGGGATATGGGATTGCTGGCTGGGCCAGTATTTATTGAACATCCTTAACTGCCTTTGGAAAGGTAGCGGTGAGGTGCCTTCTTGAACCGCTTCAGTCCATGTGGTGCAGGTACACCCATGGTGCCGTTAGGGAGGGAGTTCCAGGAAATTAGACCTAGTAACCATGAAATAACAGCCAATATATTTCCAAGGATGGTGAGTGATTGGGAACTGTTTCTCTTGACAGCTGTTGCCTGCCCTGCTGAGTCTTTTCAGTTTTTTTTGTTCTTAATGCACTAGAGGATTAGCTGGATAGGTACATGAGGGTGAAGAGAATAGAGGGTTCAGACGGTAGGTTTTCTGAGGAAAAATGGAAGGCTGAAGAGAAACATAACAGTTGGCAAGCACTGGGTGGGCCAAATGGCCTGTTTCTTTCGCCATCCTTTAAATCATATTGGATAAAGAGATAAATAATTTGTCCAATAAATAATTTGTTCACCAAGGCTCCATCCCATTGCCCTTGCCACACTGTTTGCAGCTGAGGAGTAAAGAAAAGGTCTAACTATGAGGGCATGTTGTGAAATGTGAGATATTAGCCCATAGTCTTTTGTGTTTATTCTATCGCTATATCTTAATTCCTGTTGTGCAATATGTCATCTTTGTTTTTCATTGTGATGCAGAGCTTTGCAAACTTTGCAGCATTTTGCTGTTGAAGTAATTTGGGTGCTAATGGATGCTTTTCCTGCATTAGGAAGAATGAGGCCCCTGCAGCACGAATATTGAGTACGGACAGAATAATGCATAGTCTGTTGTTCTTGGGCATGTGAGCCTTGCATTGCATTGTAATACTCTATAGGGTGGCCCACTACATTTGCCCCTCTTTAGTCAACAAAAACTCTCTGCTGTCATTATCCTAACTCACACCAATTCCTATTGACCCTCCACCTCTGTGCTTACTGATCTACATTGACTCCCAATAAAGCAACGTCTCTATTTCAAAGACTTCATGCTTGTCTCCAATCCCGTCCTGTATCTAATATGGCTATTGCAAAGGCCACTTGATGCTTTGTGGAGACACAGGTGATATTAAACTGGTGATGTGGAGATTTTCTTTTGACACCAGAGGTTTGGCGTGCTTAGGAAGGATTTCCTCTGTTTGCATTCATACATTGTGGGTGTCGCTGACAAAACCAGAAATTGTCGCCCATTCCTAATCGTCCTTGAACTGAGTGGCTCACTTGGCCATTTCAAAGGGCAGTTAAGAGTCAACGCACGTTGCTGTAGATCTGGAGTCAAATGTAGACCAGATGATGTGAGGACGTTCAGTTTCCTTCTTGAGAGGACATTAGTGAATCAGATGGGTTTTTAATAATAGTCGCCATAGTCACTATTACAAAGATCAGCTTTCAATCCCAGGTTTTATTAATTGAATTTAAATTCGAGCAGCATCCATAGTGGGAGTGAACCTGTGTCATAAAGCATTAGACTGGGCTTCTAGGTAACTAGCCCAGTGACATTACCATTACACCATTGGCTCCACAGTATTTGTCAGCAAATCATACTCATATTTACAACTGATGATCAAAGGAAATCTTACTCTATTCTGGAGATGTGGTAATTAAAGGAACATTGAATCATGGAATTATAGAGATCAGAGGAGGCCATTTGACTCTTTGAAAGAGTTATCCAGTTAACCTCATTCCCTCACTCATTGCCCTGCATGTTTCATCTTCTCAAACTGCTTATCTAATTCTCGTCAATGTCATGATAAATCTGTTTCCACCACTCTTCCAGGAGCGCATTCCAGATCATCATAAAGTTACATAAATAAAAGACCTAAGCTAGTGGAGAGCAACCTGCAGCCTGGGGACCATGTGCAGCCCATCTGGATTCTCAGTGCGTCCCCTTTTGTTGACCATTGCCCATGCACAGGGTTGCCATATTCTGCTGATTTCCATCCAGAAAGACAGTTTTCCTGTCTGTATAAGTGAAGTGAGACACACAAAGTGAGTACAAGTGAAGTGCTTGCTGATTGCTCACAACATTGTGAGAGCTGTGGGCTCCCTCTGTGTCCAAAGTGTCAATATTTCTTTTGTTTTTACCATTTGTAGTTGATGACAGTTCTATTAATATATAAATCTTTAAGTATTTTCTCTAACTTATTATGAAATATTGAATGTGTATTAAATGTATTTAACCTTATTTATGGGGTCATGGTTAGTGAACAAGCCCGATTTCAACACTGTGGCCTTCTGAGATGTAGAGTGGCCCTTATGCGGCCCACTCGCTAATCTGGGTTGCCCATCACTGGTCTAAATCTTAACATATGAGCTGTAGCTGTCTTGAGTCAGAAGGTTGTGGGTTCAAGTCCCACTTGATCGGAAGATGTTCCGCCGACACTCTTGCTGCAGTACAGGACACTGCTGCACTGTCAGATGAGGTGCCTTTTCAGCAGAGACTTTATATTGAAGCCCTGTCTGACCTCTCAAAATGAAGTAAAATTTCCAGTGCGCTGTTCCGAAGAAAAACCGGAGAGTTCCTTTTGGGAACATGGCTAATGCTTACCCTGAAATCAACATCATGAGAATAACATAATACTATTTTGGCAGTTTGCTGCACTCAATTATAATTAAAGATAGTTAACTATAAACTATTATCAATTAACTATAATTAAGAAAGCTCTCCAACTCCTCTACTTTCTTAGAAGACTAGGGAAATTTGACATGTTGGCTACAACTCTCTCTCCAACTTTTACAGATACACCATGGAAAGCATTCTTTCTAGTTGTATCACAGCTTGATATGGCTCTTGATCTGCCCAAGACTGCAAGAAACTACAAGGGTTGTGAATGAAACCAAGTCCAACACGCAAATCAGCCAATATCCATTGACTCTGTCTGCATTTCCTGTTGCCTTGGAAAAGCAGCCAGCATAATTAAGGACCTCATGACATTCTCTCTTCCACCTTCCACTTATGTAACCTACCAGGTTGCACAAGGAGATCTAAGGACAGGTTGCCAATCATGTGGTCAAAGAGGGAGGTTTTAAGCCTTACAGGAGGAGAGTGAATTAGAGAATTCACTACCACGGTAGTTGAGGACAAAATGTGGTGTGATTTTTAAGAAGAAATTACATCTAATTCTTGGGGCTAAAGAGGTCAAGAGATGTGGGAGGCCAAGGTGGGATCAGGCTATTGAACTTGATCACCTTCTTCAGCCAGGAAAAAGATACAAAAGTCTGAGGTGACCAACTAACTCAATAACAGCTTCTTCCCTGATGCTATCAGACTTTAGATGGACCTACCTCGCACTAAGTTGATCTTTCTCTACATTCTAACTATGATTGTAACACTACGTTCTGCATTCTCTCCTTTCCTTCTCAATGAATGGTATGCTTTGTTTGTATAATGCACAAGAAACAATATATTTCACTGCATACAAATACATGTGTCAATAATAAATAAAATTAATAAATAGGCTACCACATTTCTTGCATTAATTGGTTGTAAAACACTTTGAAACATCTTGAAGTTGAGAAAGATAGTTTAAAAATCTAAATCCTTTTTTCTTAACTTCTTTGAATCAGTTTGTATCTCTAAAAATGTTGTTTTGGGCTACCTGTTAAGGAAATGGTTATTGATATTTTTAAACAAATAGAGTTGGACACAGGAAGGAGATGATTTCTAATCAGTCACACCATCGAAGAATTCAGTGTCATGCAGGAAAAGAGCAAAATAAGAGCATTTTGTAGAAGTCGGCTAAATCTCAAGAATAAAACAAGTATTTATCCATCATCTTCAACCTAGAAAAACATTTCAAAGCATTTTACAAGGGCATTACCCTCCTTTATCTAAGGGGGCTGCAGGATTGAAATTGGGCTTGTTCATTGACCATGCCCACATGAATAAGATGAACTACATTTAAAGGATGCTGAATATTTCATATTAAATTATAGAAAATGCTTAATCATTTGTATATTAATAGAACTGTCACCAACTACAAAATTACATTACCCATCAAACTTTGTTACCAGGTTGCATCAGGAGATCTAAGGACAGGTAGCCAGTCATGCGGTCAAAGAGGTAGGTTTTAAGCCTTAGGGGAGGAGAGTGAATTGGAGAATTCACTACCACAGAAAGTAGTTGAGGACAAAATGTGGCGTGATTTCAAGAAGAAATTAGATGTAGCTCTTGGGGCAGTAACCCTGCACATTGCTTCACCAAATGGCCAGTTGAATCCTCGTGCATAGTACACTATTTGCGCAGGTACAACAGCTGCAAAGAAAATGTCTGAAATCACCAGGTTCATGGAGTAGAGTGTTGTTGAATTGATTTTTTTCTGCTTTTTCCTGATGGCGAATATAGCTAGGCCATTCCCAAAGATGCCAACCAAGGATATGATGGCGTAGATTATAGGAAGAACAATACTGGCTGTGTGATGATGGGCGTACAGATTACATCCAGTATCATTTGAAGAACTGTTGTAATGACTTGTGGAATTGGTCATGATCAAACTTGATCTTATTGTTTCTGCAGAAACTGGAACTCTTGTGGCTAAGTTAAAGAAGCAGATCTTGGTTCTGTTGAGAAATTCTCACAGATGTATCAAGGGATATGGGAGAAAAAGGGGATTAGGATATTGAATTTGATCTTAAGTCATGATCAGAATGAATGGTGGAGCAGGCTCGAAGGGCTGAATGGCCCGCTCCTGCTTCTAGTTTCTATGAGACACAGGAAGGAAATTTAGACCTCAGGCTGCTGAGGACACACCCTCCAACGATGGAGCAATGAAAATGGGACCAGAACTGAAGAGTTGCAGTGATCTGCGAAGTTGTAGGGTTGGTGGAGATTCCGGCGAGAGAGATTTGAACACAAGGATGAGAATTTTATAATTAAGGCATTCCCAGTGGTGACCAACAGACGGAATGATGATGGACGAATAAAACTTGATGCAACAAAGTTTTACATTAACTCAAGTTTATGCATAATGCGAGATGGGAGGCAATGGAATTGATAAAGCTGCGGGTAACAAATGCACGGATGAGGGTATTAGCAGTGCTTGACTTGAGCCAGAATGGAAATTTTACTGCCACCATGATGATGTGTAGGCAAAGCACATCCCAAAATTGCTATGAAACTGCATCCAAAGTGGAGTGAAATCCTTAGAATCGGGAAGCACAAAGCCACTGCAAAGTCTTTTCTCATTAATTGTAAATTGAAAATGATCACTATTTGCACTTTGGGTGTCTCTGAGGGATGGATTTCCCAGGAAATGGGAACACTACACATAAGATAAGAGCAATTTTAAAAACTCATATCCATTTTCTGCACAATGTGTGCCTGAAGCAGTGTGTAATCTATACATTGAGAATTAATCAGATTAAGAATTGAGTTTTTCATTGGCTGGGTGTGGTCTTTCACAGTATCCTCAAGTACCTTGTCCCTACAACTTGGCATCAGAAGTTGTCCCTGGCGTATACACGTGACTCCCTCCCCCAGGTGTGCTGTTGTCTGGGGCAGTCTTAACTCCGCTTGAAATAGACACACTGACAGGCTGTCTGATCATCTTTAGGATAATGTTCCTGTAACCCTTGCAGGCAAAGAAATAGATGAAAGGATCCAGGCAGCAGTTGAGGTTCATCACACTAACAGTCACATGGAGAGCTATTTGAAACTCCAGTTGTTCTGGGCAGGGCAATATGGTCTTGTGCAACTTTTTGATCATGTGTTGTACAATGACCACATGATAAGGCGTGAAACATATGAAGAACACGAAAAGTACAAGCAGGATCACATTGTTGGCCTTTTTGTTTCTTCCTGATTTTTCAGTTAGGGGATTCTCTCTTGCTGATCTGAAGAGTTTGGAGCTGACTTTAGAGTAACAAAACAGCATGATCGCCACAGGAAGCGCGTAACCAATTATACATGCAGCCAGCAGTATTTCTGCAAGATTTGGAATTGACTCAAAATTTGGATATTCCATACATGTCAAGAAATTGTCTCCAATCTTTTTAGACATTTGCATGAATAGGAGTGGCACTGTCTGGCAGAGAATGATGACCCACACAACAATACAGATTTTTTTGACATTGTGAACATTCCTGAACTTCGAATAGCGGAATGGATATATTACAGCAAGTAGCCGGTCCAAACTTAAGCAGGTCATGAAACTTACACTGGCATATATGTTGCTGTAACAAATTACTGCAGTAACCCTGCACATTGCTTCACCAAATGGCCAGTTGAATCCTCGTGCATAGTACACTATTCGCGCAGGTACAACAGCTGCAAAGAAAATGTCTGAAATCACCAGGTTCATGGAGTAGAGTGTTGTTGAATTGATTTTTTTCTGCTTTTTCCTGATGGCGAATATAGCTAGGCCATTCCCAAAGATGCCAACCAAGGATATGATGGCGTAGACTATAGGAAGAACAATACTGGCTGTGCGATGATGGGCGTACAGATTACATCCAGTATCGTTTGAAGAACTGTTGTAATGACTTGTGGAATTGGTCATGGTCAAACTTGATCTTATTGTTTCTGCAGAAACTGGAACTCTTGTGGCTAAGTTAAAGAAGCAGATCTTGGTTCTGTTGAGAAATTCTCACAGATGTACCATTTCGACAAAGTCAGCTGTGGAAATAGTTCAGTAAAAGGACAAAAGCAGCAAGTCGTCTTTTGGAAAATTCTGTTTGAAAGAGCAATGAAAGGAGATTCAATATTAACTTGCAAAAAGGAAATTGGATAAACAAAATAAATGTTATACTTTAAGTTTATTTATTAGTGTCACAAGTAGGCTTATATTAACACTGCAGTGAAGTTACTGTGAAAATTCCCTAGTCGCCATACACCAGGTACCTGTTTGAGTACACTGAGGGAGAATTTAGCATGGCCAGATGCGTCTAACTAGTACGTCTTTCAGACTGAGAGAGGAAACTGGAGCACCCAGAGGAAACCCACACAGATACAGGGAGAACGTGCAGATTCCACATACATAGCTATCCATTGTGCAATGGATAGCTATAGATTAGCCAGGAGGGAGCTGAAGAGTGAATTGAGGAGAGCTAAGAGAGGACACGAGAAGAATTTGGCTGATAGGATTAAGGAGAATCCTAAAGCTTTCTTTAGATATATTAAGAATAGAAGATTGGTTAGGACAAGATTAGGGCCAGTCATAGACAGCAGTGGGAAGTTGTGCGTGGAGCCTGAAGAGATTGGAGAGGCACTGAATAAATATTTCTCTTCGGTATTCACGCAGGGTGATGTAAATGTAGTTATGGAGAACACTGAGGTACAGGGTAGCAAACTGGAAAGTATCGAAGTAGATAGGGAGGATGTGCTAGATATTCTCGAGGGTTTGAAGTTGGATAAGTCCCCTGGGCCGGACGGGATTTACCCTAGGATTCTCTGGGAGGCAAGAGAGGAGATTGCAGAGCCTCTGGCTCTGATCTTCAGGTCGTCGTTGGTTACGGGTGTGGTTCCGGAGGACTGGAGGATAGCGAATGTGGTCCCATTGTTCAAGAAGGGGAAGAGAGACCTTCCAGGGAATTATAGGCCAGTGAGTCTTACTTCTGTTGTGGGCAAAGTATTGGAGAGAATTATTAGGGATAGGATTTATAGTTATTTAGAGAGAAATGAATTGATTGGGGATAGTCAGCATGGTTTTGTGAAGGGTAGGTCGTGCCTTACTAACCTCATTGAGTTTTTTGAAAAAGTGACTAAAGAGGTGGATGGGGGTAAGGCGGTTGATGTGGTATATATGGACTTTAGTAAGGCGTTTGATAAGGTGGCCCATGGAAGACTTCTGCAGAAAATGCAGATGTATAGGATAGAGGGTGATTTAGCTAATTGGGTTAGGAATTGGCTAGCAGATAGAAGACAGAGGGTGGTGGTTGATGGGAGATATTCATCTTGGAGTTCGGTGACAAGTGGTGTACCTCAGGGGTCTGTTTTGGGGCCCCTGCTGTTTGTAATTTTTATAAATGATCTGGATGAGGGTATTGAAGGATGGATTAGTAAATTTGCAGATGACACTAAAGTCGGTGGAGTGGTAGATAGTGAAGAGGGGTGTTCTCGTTTGCAGAGAGACTTGGACAAGTTGCAGAGCTGGGCCGAGAGGTGGCAAATGGAGTTTAGTGTGGAAAAGTGTGAGGTAATGCACTTTGGCAGGAATAATAAATGTGTAGAGTATAGGGCTAATGGTAGGATTCTTAGTAGTCTTGATGAACAGAGGGATCTTGGTGTGTATGTGCATAGATCCCTGAAAGTAGGCAGTCAAGTCGAGAAGGTTGTTAAGAAGGCATATGGAGTCTTAGCTTTTATTGGTAGGGGGATTGAATTTCGGAGCCGCAACGTCATGTTGCAACTGTACAAAACTCTAGTGCGGCCGCACTTGGAGTATTGTGTGCAGTTCTGGTCCCCACATTATAAGAAAGATGTGGAGGCATTGGAGAGGGTACAGAGGAGGTTTACCAGGATGTTGCCTGGTATGGAGGGCAGGTCCTATGAAGAGAGGTTGAAGGATTTGAGGTTGTTTTCGTTAGAAAGGAGGCGGCTAAGAGGGGATCTTATTGAAGCATATAAGATGATTAGAGGTTTAGATAGGGTGGACAGTGATAGCCTTTTTCCTAGGATGGAGAAAGCTAGCACGAGGGGACACAGCTTTAAATTAAGGGGTGATAGTTATAGGACGGATATCAGAGGTAGGTTCTTTACCCAAAGGGTGGTTCGGGAGTGGAATGCCCTGCCTGCAGCAGTTGTAGATGCGCCAAGTTTGGTGGCGTTTAAGAGGTTAGTTGATAAGTATATGGAAGAGAAGGGAATGGTTTAGTTTGGAGGGGCATTGCTTTTTATATTGGTCGGCGCAACATCGAAGGCCGAAGGGCCTGTTCTGTGCTGTAATGTTCTATGTTTTATAGTGACTCAAGCCAGGAATCGAACCTAGACCCCTGGAGTTGTGAGGCAGCAGCACTAGTCACTGTGCCACTGGGCTGGCCCCATTCTTTCATGGGATGTGGACATTGCTGGCAAGGCCAACACTTGTTGCCCATCCCAAATTGCCCTTGAATTGATTGCCTTGTGAAGCTATTTTAGAAGCCAGTTAAGAGCAGTTGGCTTGAAGTGACACGTAGCCAAGATCAGGTGAGGATGACTGATTTCCCTCCCTAAGTGGCATCAGTAAACCCTGAGAGATTTTTACCACAGTCAGTAATAGTTGTCATGGTCACTGTTGTTGTGATTAATTTTCGATTCCAGATTTATTAATTGAATTTGTATTCCACCAGCTGCTGTGCACTAGTCCAGTGGCATTACCACTACCCCACTATCTCCTCATATGGCAGAGAAAAATGTTATTGTGGTATAGGGAAAGAGCAAGAGATGAAGAATTAGTTGGGCAGCTATTTAAAGGGCCACAAGAGGCGTGATGTATGTTGTTGTGTGCTAAATGTCTGGGTCCTTTCATGCAGTGAATTTGTATTTAGAACTTCAAAAATGTTCCCCATTATGTCACAGAGATAAAGTTTTGGCAATGGTCACAGAGGATTTTCATTATGTATCTGTGGAATTGTATTTTATTTTGCTTTTAAGGAAGACTGTACATTTGCTGAGGTACCAGAGAGGAAGGATTTGAGTTACACAGAGACTGGAGAAGCACAGATTGTGGTCCTTAGAGCCCAGAAGTTAAGGGGGGACGTAATAAAATTATTCAAAATTATGAGTTGTTTTGATATAGGTGAATAGGGAGAATTTGTTTCCACATCAGGAAGGTCAGAAGCCAGAGGACAGATTTAATGTAATTGGCAAAAGAGACAAGGCAAAGATGAGAATTTTCAAAAATATCAATTTAACATCTGCAGTGTGCTGCCTGAAAGGGCGGTGAAAACAGATTTAATAGAAACATTCAACCAGGAATGCACAAATACTTCAAAGGAAACCAGTTACAGGACTATGAAGGTGGCATTCCCAACAGTGCAGCAGTCTTTCAGTACTGCACCGGAGTTTATGCATCTGTCTCCAATAAGACCTAAACCCATACCCTTTGGACTTAAGAAGTTGAATATTATGTGAAGTCAGCATTAAACTTGGCATTGATATACCCAAACTTTCGATGTGAACTATCCCTTTGTTTGAAGTAAAGATGATCACCAGCGATCTTTAACAATATTGCTGACAGTAACACTACATCCTGCACTCTCTCATTTCCTTCTCTGTGAATGATATTTTTGTCTGTTTAGCGCGCAAGAAACAATACTTTTCACTGTATGTTAATACATGTGACAATAATAAATCAAAGAATCCCCACAGTCAGGTGGGAAGAAAATCAAATTTATATTCAAGTTACTAACTGTTTTTGAATGAAGACTTGCATATATCATACCTACAAAAAGGAAATAAATTTGCTTTAGTATTTGTTGCACTTGCATTGACAGATAAAATTGACCATTCACAGGAATTTTGACAAACATTTTTTTGTAATTTATCAACTTTTTTTCAGTTAAACTCCAAATGGCAATAAATTTTTCAAGAGCATAAGCTTTTTATTTTTATTAATTTCATGATTTTATGATTGGCTGTGAAATCATTAAAAACCTTTAGTCTGTAACCTAAAGCTTCTCAACCAAGCTTTTGGCTACCTGTTCAAATATCTTCTTACAGTCATAGAGGTTTACAGCATAGAAATAAACCCTTTGGCCCAACTTGTCCATGCTGTTTTCTTTTTCTTACGTGATTTGAAGTCAAATTTCATTGAATAGCCCTCCTATTTTACATGTTGAGACTTTTTGCTACATTAACAATGCAATATAAATGCAAATTGATGTATACAAAGAAATTAAACTGTTGGTTTAAATTTATTTCACTAATAGTTCAGCTGGTGAGATCTATAAGGCAATGAAAGGGCAGATTTGGAGAATTTTCATTTGTGAGATAGTCATTAATAAATCTATTGGGAAATTTGGGAAAAATATCTTTACCATGGGAGTGTTGATAATGTGGAACTCATTTCCATATGGAGTAGTGGCGATGAATAGCATGGATAGATTTGGGGAAAGTTAGGTGAACACCTGAGAGAAAGGAACAGAAAGATATGATGATTGGATTGGAAGAAGAGGGATGAGAGGGGTGTAGAGCATAAACATTGCGGAGGGAAATCTGTTGGGTCAAATGGTGTATTTCTGTGCTGTATGTTCTCTGTTTCTTCAAATGTTGAATAGGCTGATGTATAGCTAGCTGCAAAATCTTCAAAGCTAATGTACAGAGTCACAGCCACATGAGACATGTTGCTTGTTGCTACAGATGTTATCAAAAGGGCAAGTGGATATCTTGTGGAGTTCCTTTGAGGCTAAGACATCATGAAACTCTATCACAACTCGTACATATTTCCTGAAGCCAGTATATTACCTCAGAGCTGGAGAGGGAAGAGCCTGAAGCAGGAGAGCAAGGAAGCAAAAAGTCTAGCTGAAGCATGAGAGGACAGATCCTGTGAGAGCTGGAGTGGGGATATGAAACAGTTGGGATGAGCTTGAGGAAAAAAAATAGATTGGCATTTGCTGTCGAGAGCAATGAAACATTGGATTCCATTGATAAAATCTGATACTTGTGTCAGTTGAAGCGTTGCTACACCCAACAATGGAATTCTACTGCTCCGCCTACTACCAGAATTGGAGCAAGTAAGGGGCGGACAATGGGAAAGTCCTTTGACCTTGGGCAGAATTTTCCGGTCTCAGGTCAAGCAAAACTGTAAACTCCCACCCCAAGAGTACCACAAATGAATTTGTGGATTTGTTATCTTGTCTTTATGGGACATCCAGAAGGGTGTTTGATTCACACCAGATTCCATAGGTTCAAAATGAAAACACTTGTTCACTGTCTGTTATCGTGCAGTGTCATGATAATCATATTGTGTGAAAATTTAGATCATGTCATTATCGTGTCGCTGTTTGTGGGAACTTTAAGCTTTGCACAAATTGGCTGCCATGGAACATTACAATATGTTCCCACTGGACGTAAAACGTATTGAAGAGTCCAGCCAGCCTTGATTGTGGCTGGCTGGACGTAGCAGCCAGCCAGCTGCTACGGAGCAGGCTTGATGGGCTGAATGGTCTACTCCTATTCCTATGTTCCTAACAGTGATTGCACTTTTTAAAAAATGTATTGCATTGTTTCAAAATATTGTCGGGCGTACTGAGGTTGTAATATCATGTAGAATCATTTCAGCGCAGAAGGAAGCTACTCGGTCCATCAAGTCTGCACCGACCACAATCTCAGCCAGTCCCTATCCCAGTAACCTCACATGTTTACCCTGCTAATCCCCTGACACTAGGGTCAATTTAGTGTGGCCAATCAACCTAACCCACACATCTTTAGATTGTAGAAAGAAACCAGAGCATCCAGAGGAAACCCATGCAGATACAGGGAGAATGTACAAATTCCACATAAACAGTGACCCCAGGCTGGAATTGAACCCGGGTCTCTGGCACTGTGCGGTAGCACTGCTAACCACTGTGCTATCTTTAAACACATTTCTTTCTTTCTATCGGCCAGAATATTTTTTTCAGGGTGAGAAATACTTTTCTGCATGGCAATTGATCAATCATAATAGTGGAAAATACTAATTAAGAAAAGGAAAGAAGACATGTAACTAATAAAACAGGGAAAAGAACAAATGTTGAAAAAGAATAGTTCATGATGGACATCTTAATTGCTACTTTCATTTCTGGCAAATTTTCATTCTATATAATTGTGTAGATGTGTCATTGTGACTTTCAAAAATTGTTCCAAACATAATGTCTGTGAAAGATTTGTAACAACATATATGTCTGATTTTATTTCCTTTTCAGTCTCTCCCTCAGAGCTGTGTAAAAACCCTCCGAGATCTCTGCCTTCCTCTCAATCTCGACTTTCGTATATACCTGATTTTCATTGTTCTGTCGTTGGTGTCTGTGTCTTCAGCCGATTGGACCCTAAGTTTTGGATTTCTCCCTAACCCTCCACTTTGCTGTCCTCCTTTGAAATCATTCCTTAAAACCTACTCTCTGATTAAATGTTTGGTCACCTTACATCGGTTAGGTGTCAATTAGAGGAAAGGCACTAACTGAGCACCAAGTACTTCCTGAAGTTGATCGAGCATAACACACATTCTTCAATGGGTAATTGGTAGCCTTCATCACTGCTCTCCTTCCCCAGGTTGCAGCTCAATTCTGCCTTCTCCAACCCACACTCTCTGGTGCTTCTCCCTTAAGTTCTCTATACAGTCATCCATTTGCCAAGGTGGTTCAATAGCATCCTCCTTTCTGATCTTTGCTTTTCTGTCCATCCTTCTCAATACCTCTTTCAACATCCAATTCACCTATCACACCCTCACTCTGATCATTTTGCCCTTTTTCTGACAAACAATGTTCTTCAGGTGCTGTTGCCAACATATCCATTAGTCTTCTGTTTACCCACTTTACTTTCTCCCTGCATCGCAAATTCGCACCTCAAAACTTTCTAGAAGCCCAACTTCTTTTGCCATGTTGCCACATTCCATATAAATTTCTTTGCCCATCTTAATTTAATGCAAACTAAAGAAACAACACCTCATTGTTCTATTATGCACTTTGCACTTCATTTTGGTCTTAAAATTGTATTCAGTATCTCTCCATTTCTCCCGTTTTCTCACAGTGAGTGCAGGTAATGGTTCTGTTGTTGCAATTTTCATCTCGTCTGGATTCATGTTGAGAGGGCTAGAATACAAGAGCAGGGATGGGCTTCTGAAGCTGTATAAGACTCTGGTCAGACCCCCTTTGGAGTCCTGAGAGCAGTTTTGCGCCCCATATCTAAGGAAGGATGTGCTGTCTTAGAAAGGTTCCAGAGGAGGTTCACGAGTATGATCCCTGGAATAAAGAGCTTGTCATATGAGGAACGGTTGAGGACTCTGGGTCGGTACTCATTGGAGCTTAGAAGGATAAGGGGAGATCTTATTGAAACTTACAGGATACAATGGGGCCTGGATAGAGTGGATGTGAAGAGGATGTTTCCACTAGTAGGAAAAACTAGAACCAGAGGGTACAACCTCAGGCTAAAGGGACACTCCTTTAAAACAGAAATGAGTCAGAGAGTGGTGAATCTGTGGAACTCTTTGCCACAGAAGGCTGTGGAGGCCAGGTCATTGAGTGTCTTTAGGACAGAGATAGATAGATTCTTAATCAATACGGGGATCCAAGATTATGGGGAAAAAAACAAAACATGGAATGAGAAAAATATCAGCTGTGATTGAATGACAGAGCAGACTCAATGGGCCAAATGACCTAATTCTGCTTCTATGCCTTATTGATATATCTTTCATTTCTTTATTTGGTCCATTACCACCTCTTATTGTCTTGCTATCATTTATGTCATTTAATGGCTTTCCAACTAGTCCCTTTGCTCTTTCCCCCCAGCCCAACTGTCTTCCTTGACTGTTTACCTGCTTAACTACTAAATATCTACCTTCTTCCAGTATTAACGAGAGTTTATTACTCTGAAACATTAATTGTATTTCTCTCTTCACAGATGCTGTCAAATCTGTTGACTATGTCCAGCGTGTTCAGTTTTTAATTTAGATTTCCAGCATCCACAATATTTGGCTTTTGTCTTGGCTAATCTTCAGTTTTCTCAATTTTTATGTTTTTTAACAGCATGTGGGTGTTGCTGGCTAGGCTGGCATTTATTGACCATCACCAGTTGCCCTTGAGAAGGTATTGGTGAGCAGCCTTCTTGAATCATTGTAGTCCATGTGGTGTAGGAACACCCATAGTGCTGTTAGGGAGAGAGTTCCAGGATTTTGACCCAGCAACAGTAAAGGGACAGCACAACAGCACTGTGGTTAGCATTGTTGCTTCACATTGCCAGGGACCCAGGTTTGATTCCTAGCTTTGGCCACTGTCTGTAAGGAGTTTGTACATTCTCTTCGTGTCTGTGTGAGTTTCCTCTGGGTACTCTGATTTCCTCCAACAATCCAAAGATGTGCTGGTTAGGTGTATTGGCCATGCTAAATTCTCCTTCAGTGCAACTGAACAGGCACCAGAGTATGGCGACTAGGGGATTTTCACTGTAACTTCATTGCAATGTTAATGTCAGTCTCCTTGTGACTAATAAATAAATAAAATATTTCTAAGTCAGGGTGGTGAATGGTTTGGAGGGGAACTTGCAGGTGGTGATGCTCCCATTCATCAGCTGCTCTTGTTCTTCTAGGTGGTAGAGGTCATGGGTTTGGAAGATCTATCAAAGGAGCCGTAGTGAGTTGCTGCAATGCATTTTGTAGAAGGTAGACACGGCTGCCAATGTGCATTGATGGGTGGAGGGAGTGGATGTTTGTTGATTGGATGTCAATCAAGCAAATGGTGTGGAGCTTCTTGAGTGCTGTTAGAGGTGCACTCATCAGGCAAATGGAGAGTATTCCATCACACTCCTGACTTGTGCCTTGTAGTAGTGGTCAGGCTGTGGGGAATCAGGAGGTGAGTTATTCCATGCAGAATTCCTAGCCTCTGACCTGCTTTTGTTGCCACAGTATTTATATGACTAGTCCATTTCAGCTTCTGGTCAATGGTAACTCCTAGGATGTTGAAAGTGAATGATTCAGCTATAGTAATGTCATTGAATATCATGGGGAGATTCCTTGGCTGGATTCTCCTCTGTTGGAGATGGTCATTTTGTGTGGTGATATGTACTATCCCAAGCCTGAATGTTGCCCAGGTCTTTCTGTATGTAGACACAAACTGCTTTGGCATCGGAAGAGTCACAAATGGTGCTGAACACTGTGCAATCATCTGTGAATATCCCTACCTTTGACATTATGATGGAGGAATAGCTATTGATGAAGCAGCTGAAGAAGATTAGGTCAAGGGCACGACACTGAGGAATTCCTACAGCCGTGTCCTGAAACTGAGATGATTGGCCTCCAAAAACTGCAACCGTCTTCCTTTGCACTAATTTTGATTCCAACCAATGAAAAGGTTTCTCCCTGATCCCCATTTGCTCCAGTTTTGCCAGGGCTTTTTGATGCAGCACTCAGTCAAATGAAAGCTTGATGTCAAGGCCGAGTTAGACAGATTTTTAATTGGTAATGCGTTGGAGGATTATGGGGAGAAGGCAGGAAAATGGGGATGAGGAGCATATCAGCCATGATCGAATGGCAGAGTGAATTCGATGGGTTGAATAGCCTAATTCTGCTCTTATATCTTATGAATATATGAACCTATTATCAATTTCTGCTTATCTTGCAATCCTTCCTGCAGAACTTCCCTTCTTGAATGACCGTGCCCTCATCAGTTGTCTCAGCCTAAAGCTCTCGAACTCCGTCTATAAACTTCTCAGCATCTAAAGCCTCCCTTTCCTTTTCAAGACAATCCTTAACATCTATTTCTTCGACCTGTCCTAAAATCTGTTTCTCTTTTGCGCAGTATCAGTTTTTAATCTGATGACAGTCCCATGAGCGCCTTGGAAAGTTTCTTTGCTTTAAAGGTGTTACGTAAATGTGGGTTGTTGTTTCCAGAGAAGCAGAGAAATAAGAAACAGAGAAGCTATGCTAAACTTGTACAGAATCTTTGTTAGACTGCGCTCGGTACATTATGAAGTTGGAGGAATCAATCATTAAGGAGGAGATGACTGAGCATTTGGAAAGACAAAACTCGATCACCATTGTCAGCATGGTTTATGAAAGGAAATTTGTGTTTAACGAACTTGCTTGAGTTCTTTGAGAATATAACCAGCAAGGTGGATAATGGGGACCCTGTTGGTGTATATCTAGACTTCCAGAAGACATTTGCCAAGATGCTACATGAAAGACTGATTCGGACTGGTATTGCAGGGAATTGAGAGTAGAGAACTAGCTTGGATTCAGGATTGGCTGATTGACAGAGCGTCAGGATAAATGGGTGTTTCTCTGGCTGGCAAAATGTAACTAACCGTCTGCCACAGGGGTCAGTCCTCAGACTTCAACTGTTTACAATCCTAATAAATGACCTGCAACCAGGGACAGAGACTAACAATGCAAAATTTGTGGATGGCACTAAAATAGATGGAAAAGAAAATAGTGAAGAGGATATAAAGATTCTACAAATGGATATACACAGGCTAGGAAAATGAGCCAAAATTTGGCAAATGGAGTTTAATGTGAATAAGTGTGAGTTTGTCCATTTTGGCAGAAAAAATTATGGCAGACAAATTACTATCTAAAGAGAAAGCAGATTCCAATTGTGTCTGGGCAGAGGAATCTGAGCGTCGATGCTCATGAATTGCAGAAAGTTGGTATTCAGGTGCAGCAGTTTATTATGTCATAAATGGGCTTGCATTAACATTGCAATGTAGTTACAGTGAAAATCCCCTAGTCACCACTCTCTGGACCTATTCAGGTACACTGAGGGAAAATCTAACATGGCCAATGCACCTAACCAGCATATGACTGTGGAAGGAAACTGGAGCGCCTGGAGGAAACCCATGCAGAAACAGAAAGAATGTGCAGACTCTTCACAGACAGTGACCAGAGGCTAGGAATCTGGCACTGTGAGGCTGCAGTGCTAACTACTGTGCCACCACATAAAAAAGACAAATGAAATGTTGGCATTTATTGCAAAAGGACTGGTATATAAAAAGAGAAGTGTTGATGCAGTTGAAAGAGTGTCGGTGAGACCACATCTGGAGTATTGTGTCTAATTTTGGTCTCCTTGTTTGAGAAAGGATGTGGTGGCATTGGAGGCAGTTCAGAGGAGGCTCACGAGATTGATTCCGGGGGATGTATGAGGAGAGAGTAAACAGTCTGGGTTTATACTTGCTAGAGTTTAGAAAGTTGAGAGAGGATCTGATGGAGGCATATAAAATTTGATAAAGTAAATGTAGACCAAATGTTTTCTGTTGTGGGGCAATCTTGAACAAGAGGTCACAAGTACAGGTTGCAAGGCGATAGACTTAAAACTGAGATGAGGAGGAACTACCTCTCGAATAGGGTGGTGAGTTTGTGGAACTCGCTGCCCCATAGCACAGCGGAGACTAAATCATGAATAGTTTCAAGAGGGAAGTGAACGTTCTTCTAATAAAAAAAGGGAAAGGGTGATATAATGGAGAGGTAGATTTGAGACCAGGGAGAGAGGCATAATCTGATTGAATGGTGGGGCAGGCGTGAAGAGCTGAATTTGTCTCCTTCTGCTCCTAATTCTGATGTTCTGAATAGAGATCTTTAAAATCATGACAGGATTTGAAGGAGGCAGTGCAAATCTAATTGTCACTGTTATAGGTTAGTCATTTATAAATCCAATAAGGATTTCAGGAAAGATTTTTTTCTAGTATCATAAATCCTTTATCCAGAGAGCGGTGTGAGGGTTGAACTTGCTCCCATAGGGAGCGTTTGAGGTGAATAGTGTAGATACATCTAAGAGGAAGTTGGATAAACTCTTGAGAAAGAACGGAATAGAAGGAAATGTTGATCGGGTGAGATGAAGAGAGGGTTGGAGGAGGTTCATGTGGAATATAAACATCAGATGGACCAAACCGTTCTTTGTAATTCTTTTAGACTTCAAAGTCTTGGAATACCTGCTGTGAATCTGAGGAGTCGCTGGAGGGATGGGCAACTGGGAAGTGGGAATTTAAGGCATATAAATTCCAGAGTGGGTGTTTCAAATTATTGAAGAAGAAGCATGTGTGTGAGAAATGGACAGGAAAGGAGGAGAGGGAGAATGCACTCATCTGTTACAATCACAGTTTTCTGAACTATATAAAATTGGCATTTGCTCCTTCAGCTTGTTCCTCACTAAACATCTGTTTGAAAAAAAGAATATACTGCAAGAGAGATTAGTTTTGACAAAGGGTTAGCTGGACTTGAAACATAGAACATAGAACATTACAGCACAGAACAGGCCCTTCGGCCTTCGATGTTGCGCCGACCAATATAAAAAGCAATGCCCCTCCAAACTAAACCATTCCCTTCTCTTCCATATACTTATCAACTAACCTCTTAAACGCCACCAAACTTGGCGCATCTACAACTGCTGCAGGCAGGGCATTCCACTCCCGAACCACCCTTTGGGTAAAGAACCTACCTCTGATATCCGTCCTATAACTATCACCCCTTAATTTAAAGCTGTGTCCCCTCGTGCTAGCTTTCTCCATCCTAGGAAAAAGGCTATCACTGTCCACCCTATCTAAACCTCTAATCATCTTATATGTTTCAATAAGGTCTCCTCTTAGCCGCCTCCTTTCTAACGAAAACAACCTCAAATCCCTCAGCCTCTCTTCATAAGACCTGCCCTCCATACCAGGCAACATCCTGGTAAACCTCCTCTGTACCCTCTCCAATGCCTCCACATCTTTCTTATGAGAAACGTCAGCTCTTTTCTCTCCTTGTTAATGGTGCCTGACCTACTGAGATTTTACAGCATTTTCTCTTTTGGAAAGAGAGATTGCAATAAGGCTATAATCTTTGGATATGCTACTGATACTTGTAAGGGAGAGTTAAGAATATGAAATGGAAAGAATATAAGGATATGATGACAGTGCCAAATTTATTAAGGTTGGAAGGAACTTTTGAGGGGCATAAACACCAACATAGACCAGTTGGGCCAAATGGCCTGTTTTGATGTTGTAAATATTATGTAATACATCTACAAGATGCATTGCAGCACCTTTCAAAGCTGTGGCTTCTATTACCTAGAAGGACAAAGTAACAAATAAATGGGAACACTACCACCCACAAGCTTCCCCCTCAAGCCTGTCACTGTTCCTATTCTGTTGCTGGGTCAAATTCCTGGAACTCCGTACCTAACCATGGGTTTACCTACAAAATATGGACTTAAGTGCTTCAAGAGAACAACTCATCACCACCTTCTCGAGAGCAGTTAGGAATGAGAAACAGTGCTGGTCCAGCTGGCAATGGCCACATCACGTGAAAGGATAAAAATAAATTCTCTTTTTTTTGCATATTCTGACCAGATGTGTGCTATTAATGATAAATGCCTTAACACATTTATACTAACTTACTTTGTGCCAACTCAAGGCATTCGAGTAATTAGGTCCATGTCCCCTTTTTAATAAAAGCATATAAAATAACCCAATGTGGTAACTCATTACCAATATTGCCATTGTGGTGTTGACTCATTTTCATCTGCAGATGATACAGCCTGGAACAAGTACACTGCAATTTGGACTATTCATTTTACATTCTCAGCAACTTAACCACTGACCAATTTCATTCTTATAAAAACAAGTGTTCCAATGCTCAGACAGATGCAGCACTGTTGTACTAAACTAGTTCTATCTTAATAAATGTGCAATTACAAATGTGATCCTGATCATACAAATTTATTTCATGCTTGTTCTCCCATTTTCCATATTATTCTTCCTCTTTTGAACCCTCTATTTTCCTCAGCTCCATCACCTCCCCCCCATTCCCATTCCCTGGAAGTAGATAAATCTGATTTCTTACTCCTATGTGCTCTGAACATTTTAGCTTTAATGTTAGTGAGCAGTATTCGTGTTATTTGACAGATTTGTTTCATATATTTAATTGTTGGCAGAATTCGCAAGTTCGTTGCTGTTTCCCAATGTACAATTTCTAATACTAAATTATCTGCCACGTTAATTGATTTATTTAACACCAGATATACAAGTAATTAATTATTTTAAAATATCTCTTCACGATATTTTTAATGTATTCATTCATATGAAAACTGTTAATTATTTTTAATTTTTTTTAAGGACTCATTTTTGAAAAAATGTTTTACAAAACAAAACAAGTGAAAACTCTTAAGGCAAACTATCTGAATAACAGCATCTTAGAACTATGCTCACAGTAAAGTTTTTGATTAAAAAAAACCCAAAAACTGTTCAGAGTCTTATTTTACAAAGAGAGTAAAATATTCACTCTGCTAAATAACTTCACAATTTCACCAGTTAAGTCACACATTAAGCTTGTTGAGCTTTGAATAAAAGCCAATACTTACACACTGAACGCCTTCGATTTCTGTCTGAGGATCTGTGTTCTGATCTTGTAATGAATTGTGCCAAATTCCAATCGTTGACACAGAAGGCACCTGCCTTGAATCAGATAAAAGTAGCTTTGACGTGCTGGCTTTTTTTAAAAACGATGTGCAAAATTTTTGCTTATCAGTTTCCTGTGGTTGAGATGCTGTTCCATGAATATGTATAACCCCTTGTCCATCGGTTTCTAAGAAGTGAAACTTGAAACCATTCTTAGTCACTGCATGTGAACCACACTACAAAATTCCTGCCAATAATGGTTCAGAATTTGTGGAAGTGTGGCACCTCATGCATACCCATTAATTTAGATTATTTCCCTCTAACTTAGCTTGAATGTCTCCCACACTGTGAGTTGATAGCAGGACCTGTTATCTTGTTGAAAATAGAAAGTGAGAAAGGAATGATTGGATGAAGGAAAAGAAAACAAAAACAAAGAATGCACGAAGAATATATAAAACCTTTTGAAATTTGAAAATAGCCAAGAATTTTCTACCTGCAGGAGTGAGACCCCACAATTCTCTTTCTGGTTCATTGGCGTTATGATAGTCACAATCATGCCAGCCATGTTAAGTACCGGCCCTAAGTTTCTGCAGCATGTTTATCGGAATATAAATGTAGCCATCTCACGAAACTCCTGAGGCAGTTGAGGATGAGTTGCTGTTTTCCTGAGATGAACAGAGCAAATAATCCAACCTCATGGTAATTCATAATTCACTGGAATCTCTTCATCAGTACCATCAGCAATTCACCAAAGATCCTGAGACAGCACCTTCCAAACCCACGGCGACCATTTCATCTAGAAGGTCAAGGGCAACAGATACATGGGAACACTGTCACCTGCAAGCCACTCACTATTTTGATTTGGAAATATATTGTCATTCCTTCACAGTCACGAGGTAAAAATCCTAGAATTCCCTCCTGTATGGGATTATGGGTCAACCTACAGAACATGGACTGCAGCAATTCATGAAGGCAGCTCACACCTCATGGGCAACTAGGGAGTGGGCAATAAATGCTGGCCAGCCAGTGATATCCATGTCCTGTAAATGAATTAAAAAAACAGTGGCAGTAGGATTTACACATTAATCTCGCAGAGTGCATTAACTGGCCGCAAATCTCGTGACTCTGGGTGGAATTATCCAGCCTCACTCCCCTGAAACGGGAAAATCTCGTCTGAGGTGAACAGATCTTTCCGTTGTCCGCCTCTTTTCCGCTCCAATTCCCAAAGTGGATGGAATGGTAAAATTGTAGCCATGGCCTTCAACGTAAAACAACCTGGGACTGGTGATCTATTTACAAGAAAGCTGAGCCAATATGAAAGTGCAAAGAAGAGAAAGTGTCCTCTTCGTATACCATAACAAGTTGCTTACTATTTGCTTTCAGGATTCATCAGAACTCGTTGGCCTGAATCATGAAAAGATTAACAAAGCCACAAAGAAAAATGTAATCCATGTCCAAGGGTACGTTTTGAGGGGGATGGAACTGTAAGAGGACTGGAGAATAGCTAATGTTGTACCGTTGTTTAAAAAGAGTAGTAGGGATAACCCTGGAAATTGTAATCCGGTAAGTTTGATGTCAGTGGTAGGGAAGCTGTTGGAGGGGATTCTTAGAGATAGGATGTATAGGCAGTTAAAGCGTTGTGAACTGATTAGGGATATGCAGCATGGTTTTGTTAAGGGGAGGTTGTGCCTTACAAATCTGATAGAATTTTTGAGGAGGTGATGAAAACGGTGGACGAAGGGCGAGCCTTTGATGTCATCTATATGGATTTCAGTAAGGCGTTTGACAAAGTCCCTCATGGGAGGTTAGTTGAGAAGGTCAGGGCTCATGGGATACAAGAATAGGTAGCTAAATGGATAAGTAACAGGCTTAGTAATAGAATGCCTGCATTGGACTGGGATGGTAAGAACTCAGTAAGAATTTAGCAACACCAATTTTAAATCCAACCAATTTATTTGATAGTAAAATTGCGAGCTTTCAACACTGTCGTGTCTTCGTCAGGCAAATGCAGTGTTCTGGTCTGCAATAGCACACATCAGCACAGACAGTCACAGATTGCTGATTAGAATGCGAATCCTTACATCTAACCTGCTATTCAAGTGTTAAAGTGGCTAACAATGTGTGTGAAGGGAATCCTGAGCATTGGTTAGAGAATTGTGTATTTTCTCCAGACAGCACAGTAAGTGAGGTTTTTTGCTAACCCAGGCAAGTTACGGGGGTTACAGATAGTGTGTCATGAAGCCAAGATCCCTATTAAGACCGTCCTCGTGTGCGGAACTTGGCTATCAGTCTCTGCTTAACGACTCTGCGCTGTCGTGTGTCACGAAGGCCCCCTTGAAGAACATTTACCTGCAGGTCGGAGGCCGAATGCCCATGACTGCTGAAGTGTTCGCCCACAGGAAGGGAACTGTTTTGCCTGGTGATTGTTGAGCGATGCTCATTCATCCGCTGTCGTAGTGTCTGCATGGTCTCCCCAATGTACCATGCTTCGGGACATCCTTTCTTGCAATGTATTAGGTAGACAACGTTGGCCGAGTTGCAAAAGTATGTACCGTGCACCTGGTGAATGGTATCCTCACGTTTGATGATGTCGTCCATATCTATGATCCGACATGTCTTGCAGAGGTTGCTGTGGCAGGGTTGTGTGGTATTGTGGTCACTGTTGTCCTGAAGGTTGGGTAGTTTGCTGCGAACAATGATCTGTTTGAGGTTGTGCGGTTGTCTGAAAGCAAGAAGTGGGGGGGGTGGGGATGGCCCTAGCGAGATGTTCATCGTCATCAATGATATGTTGAAGACTCCAGAGAAGATGCCGGTAGTTGTAGTTGTAGTTTTCTTTGTCTCTATAAATTGGTCCAGAGAGGAAACCCGATACTCTACACAGGTAGAGTATCCCACCCTCCCCCCTCCTCTAACCTAATAATAAAAGTGTGTGGGAAGTTTTTTTTTTCTCTCTCCTTAAAGTAAATTAAAGTATCAGGGATTGCAACTCCTGTAGTATGTACGAGGTGAGGGACACCAGTAGTGTTCCTGCTGATTATACCTGCAGGAAGTGTGCCCATTTGCAGCTCCTTGAGGATCATGTTAAGGAGCTGGAGCTGGAATTAGAGGAACTCAGGATAATTCGAGAGGTTGAGGAGGATATTGGCAGGAGTGACAAAGAGATAGTCACTCCTAAAAGTGATTCGTGGGTAACTGTTAGGAGGAGGGGTAAGAAGCAATCGGGTAGACAATCCCCTGGGGCTGTTCCCCTCCAAAACAAATTTTCTGTCTTGGATGCTACAGTTGAGGAAGAATCAACTGGAGATGACCAAAGGGAGCAGGTCTCTGGGGGTGAGCCTGCTGGGAATGCTCAGGTGGGTAGGGGGAATAAGAGATTGGGCCTGGTAATTGGAGACTCCATAGTTAGGGGGACAGATAGGAGATTAAATAGTAATAAAAGTGACTCAGGGCTGGTGTGTTGCCTCCCAGGGGCCGGGGTCCAGGATGTCTCAGAGCGGGTTTTTAAGATTCTTAAGGGAGAGGGGAGTCAGCCCCAAGTCATAGTTCATGTAGGGACACATGATATAGGAAGGACGAGGGAAGGGGATATTAAACAGAAATTTATGGAGTTGGGGTGGAAGCTTAGGGCCAAAACTGGCAGAGTGGTTATCTCTGGACTCTTGCCTGTGCCAAGGGATAGTTTAGAGAAGAATAGAGAGAGGGAATGTTTGAACTTGTGGCTGCGGGGATGGTGCAGGAGGGAGGGGTTCAGGTTCCTGAACAATTGGTACTCATTCTGGGATAGGTGGGACCTCTACAAGAGAGATGGTCTACACCTGAACCAGACGGGAACTAATATCTTGGGGGGAAAATTTGCTAAGGCTATGCAGGGGGCTTTAAACTGATTCGGGGGGGGGGGGGGATCCTAAGTAGTTGGGGTGCTAAGAGGGATGAGAGTAGGGGTCATAGAGGAAAGCTGTAAAACACAGCAGCGTACGGGTGGGGTAGGGCATGGTTTGAAATGCGTATACTTTAATGCAAGGAGTATTCGCAATAAGGGGGAGGAACTTGCAGCTTGGACCAGTACCTGGAACTTCGATGTTGTGGCCATTTCAGAGACTTGGGTAGAGCAGGGACAAGAATGGATGTTGCAGGTTCAAATGCTTTAGTCGGAGTAGAGAAGGGAGGTAGAAGGGGGGGAGGAGTGGCATTATTAGTCAAAGACTGTATCACAGTGATAGAAAAGAAGTTTGATGAGGACTTGTCTGTTGAGGTAGTATGGGCTGAGATTAGAAACAGGAGAGGAGAGGTCACCCTGTTGGGAGTCTTTTATAGACCTCCTAAAAGTTCTAGAGAGGTAGAGGAAAGGATTGCAAAGTCAATTCTGGTCAGGAGTGAAAGTAATAGGGTAATTGTTATGGGGGACTTTAACTTTACTAATATTGATTGGAATAGCTATAGCTCTAGCTCGTTAGAGGGGTCAGTTTTCGTACAAAGTGTGCAGGAAGGTTTTTTGACTCAGTATGTAGATAGGCCAACTAGAGGTGAGGCTACATTGGATTTGGTGCTGGGCAATGAGCCAGACCAGGTGTTAGGCTTGGAAGTTAGTGAACATTTTGGTGATAGTGACCACAATTCGGTTACGTTCACCTTAGTGATGGACAGGGATAGGCATGAAGCTGGGGGCAGTAGTTATAGCTGGGGGAAGGGTAATTATGAGGCCATCAGGAGAGAATTAGGGTGCATAGATTGGACTAGGAAACTACAGGGACTGGGAACATCTGGAATGTGGAGCTTATTCAAGGAGCAGCTGCTGTGAGTCCTTGATAAGTATGTCCCTGTCAGGCAAGGAGGAAATGGTCGAGTAAGAGAACCTTGGTGTACGAAAAAAGTTGATTTGCTGGTTAAAAGGAAAAAGGAGGCTTATGTCAGGATGAGGCTTGAAGGCTCGGTTAGTGCAATGGATAGCTATAGATTAGCCAGGAGGGAGCTAAAGAGTGAATTGAGGAGAGCTAAGAGAGGACACGAGAAGACTTTGGCTGATAGGATTAAGGAGAATCCTAAAGCTTTCTTTAGATATGTTAAGAATAGAAGATTGGTTAGGACAAGATTAGGGCCAGTCATAGACAGCAGTGGGAAGTTGTGCGTGGAGCCTGAAGAGATTGGAGAGGCACTGAATAAATATTTCTCTTCGGTATTCACGCAGGGTGATGTAAATGTAGTTATGGAGAACACTGAGGTACAGGGTAGCAAACTGGAAAGTATCGAAGTAGATAGGGAGGATGTGCTAGATATTCTCGAGGGTTTGAAGTTGGATAAGTCCCCTGGGCCGGACGGGATTTACCCTAGGATTCTCTGGGAGGCAAGAGAGGAGATTGCAGAGCCTCTGGCTCTGATCTTCAGGTCGTCGTTGGTTACGGGTGTGGTTCCGGAGGACTGGAGGATAGCGAATGTGGTCCCATTGTTCAAGAAGGGGAAGAGAGACCTTCCAGGGAATTATAGGCCAGTGAGTCTTACTTCTGTTGTGGGCAAAGTATTGGAGAGAATTATTAGGGATAGGATTTATAGTTATTTAGAGAGAAATGAATTGATTGGGGATAGTCAGCATGGTTTTGTGAAGGGTAGGTCGTGCCTTACTAACCTCATTGAGTTTTTTGAAAAAGTGACCAAAGAGGTGGATGGGGGTAAGGCGGTTGATGTGGTATATATGGACTTTAGTAAGGCGTTTGATAAGGTGGCCCATGGAAGACTTCTGCAGAAAATGCAGATGTATGGGATAGAGGGTGATTTAGCTAATTGGATTAGGAATTGGCTAGCAGATAGAAGACAGAGGGTGGTGGTTGATGGGAGATATTCATCGTGGAGTTCGGTGACAAGTGGTGTACCTCAGGGGTCTGTTTTGGGGCCCCTGCTGTTTGTAATTTTTATAAATGATCTGGATGAGGGTATTGAAGGATGGATTAGTAAATTTGCAGATGACACTAAAGTCGGTGGAGTGGTAGATAGTGAAGAGGGGTGTTATAGTTTGCAGAGGGACTTGGACAAGTTGCAGAGCTGGGCCGAGAGGTGGCAAATGGAGTTTAATGTGGAAAAGTGTGAGGTAATGCACTATGGCAGGAATAATAAATGTGTAGAGTATAGGGCTAATGGTAGGATTCTTAATAGTGTTGATGAACAGAGGGATCTTGGTGTATATGTGCATAGATCCCTGAAAGTAGGCAGTCAAGTCGATAAGGTTGTTAAGAAGGCATATGGAGTCTTAGCTTTTATTGGTAGGGGGATTGAATTTCGGAGCCGCAACGTCATGTTGCAACTGTACAAAACTCTAGTGCGGCCGCACTTGGAGTATTGTGTGCAGTTCTGGTCCCCACATTATAAGAAAGATGTGGAGGCATTGGAGAGGGTACAGAGGAGGTTTACCAGGATGTTGCCTGGTATGGAGGGCAGGTCTTATGAAGAGAGGCTGAGGGATTTGAGGTTGTTTTCGTTAGAAAGGAGGCGGCTAAGAGGGGACCTTATTGAAACATATAAGATGATTAGAGGTTTAGATAGGTGGACAGTGATAGCCTTTTTCCTAGGATGGAGAAAGCTAGCACGAGGGGACACAGCTTTAAATTAAGGGGTGATAGTTATAGGACGGATATCAGAGGTAGGTTCTTTACCCAAAGGGTGGTTCGGGAGTGGAATGCCCTGCCTGCAGCAGTTGTAGATGCGCCAAGTTTGGTGGCGTTTAAGAGGTTAGTTGATAAGTATATGGAAGAGAAGGGAATGGTTTAGTTTGGAGGGGCATTGCTTTTTATATTGGTCGGCGCAACATCGAAGGCTGAAGGGCCTGTTCTGTGCTGTAATGTTCTATGTTCTATGTTCTATGCAGAGTCACATGAACAAATTACAAAATTGATGCTTGAGTACTATCTGTCCTTAGTAGTGCAGGTTTTGACTTTGCTGTAATTTTGATCCCATTTCCCTCTCTCCTCATGGGTCAAAGGAAAAGGCTTGAGAAACAAGTGACTGTTGCTGTACTTTCCTTTGTCTTCTGGTATAGAGAACATGAACATTCTTGAAGGAAGTTTTGATCATGTATTTTATTCATTTGAGGGACATGGGCTGGTCAGCATTTATTGCCTATTCCTCCTTGCCTTTGGAGGGCAGTTGAGAGTCAACCACATTGCTGTCGCTCTGGAGTCACATATAGGCCAGACCGGGTAAGGACGGCAGATTTCCTTCCCTAAAGGACATTATTGAACCAGTTGGGTTTTTCTGGCAATCGACAATGGTTTCATGGTCATCAGTAGATTCTTAATGTCACTTTTTTTTATTGAATTCAAATTCCACATCTGCCTTGGTGGGATTCATACCCGAGTCCCCAGAGCAACTGACAAAGGGACATTTAGACTCAAAACTTGATTCCTATGACGTTATTCCAAGATGAGCGAAAGTGCAAAAGCACCACAAAAAAAGTTTATGTCACAGATTCCAGTTCATTTATCAAAATACCCTAAAACATTCACTACTTAGGATATTCCCATGACTAAGTATTTGCTAAGATTTGCAAGGCTATGGGGAAAGAAAAGTATTGAATAACTCTTTTAAAGAACTGGCAATGGGAATGTCACATTTATTGTGTTGTCCTGCCAGAATATTCCCAATGAAGGTGAAAATTATTCTGAGTGGCTGCAAGCCATAGAACCATTCAATTCCTATGACGCAGAAGGAGGCTGTTTGACCCATCAAATCTGCATCAGCTACAGTCTCATCCAGGCCCTTTCCCCATAACTCCATGCATTTACCTGAACTAGTCCCCCTGACATTAAGGGGCAATTTAGCATGGCCAATCCATCTAACCTGCAAATCTTTGGACTGTGGGAGGAAACCAGAGCACTCAGAGGAAACCCACAATGGGGCAGCATTGAGATTAGCACTGCTGCCTCACAGCGCTAGGGACCCATGTTCAATTCCCGGCTTAAGTCACTGGCTGTGTAGAGCTTGCAAGTTCTCCTTGGGCCTGCGTGAGTTTCTCCGGTTTCCTCCCACAATCCTACAAAGACGTACTGGTTTAGGTGCATGGGCTATGCTAAATTCTCCCTCAGTGTACCCGAATAGGCGCCAGAGTAGTGACTAGGGGATTTGCACAGTAACTTCATTGCAGTGTTAATATAAGCCTACTTGTGATTAATGAATTTTAAAAAACGCAGACACGGGGAGAATGTGCAAATTCCACACAGGCAGTGACCCAAGCTGGGAATCGAATCCGGGTCCCTGGTGCTATGAGGCAACAGTGCTATCCACTGTGCCACCCTAGTAGATGTTGTGGATGTTTCAGTCATTCAAAAAGGGGTTGAGATCACAGGCTTCATAATCCTCTTGGACCTAAGGGTCAGCTTGATCTATTCTATGTGGTTTTCGTGTGTTGATCAGAGTTTTTGCTTGTTCCCTCTGTGTATAGAACATAGAACATTACAGCACAGTACAGGCCCTTCAGCCCTCAATGTTGTGCTGAGCTATGTCCAATCCCAAGATCAAGCTATCCCCTCCCTATAATTCTGGATTGATCAAGTTCTGTCTGAAGGGACAGATTGTCAACCACCATGGACTCAATGAACAGAATTTGCAAACTGCTTTCAGTGAGGTGTTATTCTGTGTGACAGGGGGCAAAGTGCAACTCTTTGTCTCGCAACCATGATTTTCTCAATGCTTCTTATCAGGAGAACAAGTTATAGCCATGGGAGAGCTGGACCATGAATCTTTATAGCTCAGTTCCCATGTGGGCAACCAGCACAGTATCATCAATGGTCTGATCAGGACAGCATAGTTAGAAATCAACACCAAACCATCACAATTTGCTCATTCTGTTTTACTGTTTGCATTCTTGCCATGTGTTTTTTAAAAAGAAAATTACTGAACATCTAATCGTAGGGTGTTGTGAAGTAGGTGACCTTTTCCCCACCCACTCGCTCTCTTCATGTTTGACTGTCCCCTTCAGCACCAGTTGGATTTCTTGTAAAGCTTGGTCACTTTCTGTTGCATGACTAATTCCTTCGCATAAATGAACTGGTAGAGGACCTTGTGTTGCTTGAAGAATGAGTAATATAAATAAAAAAGGATAACGCATAGATCTTGGAAAATTCCAATTCATTTGTGTTTACGTGTGTTCTTTTTTGCTTGACCTTTCTTGATTTTTGTTTTTATTGTTAACTTCACCTCTCTTCCACAGTCCTCCTCTGGTCTAAGTGTTCTTTCCTTCCTCTGTCATTACTCAGTGCTCTCATTCTCCCTCCTCTCCTTCTCATCCCTCTTTTCCCTTTCTCTCTTTCTCATTCTCATTCATCTCTTTCTTGCTCCTCTTTTTTACTCTCCCTCGCTTGCTGTTTTCTTTCTTTCCTCTTTTTGTTTTTCTTTCTCTCTCTTGCCCTCCTCTTTCTCGCTTCTCTCTTTTTTACTTTTCAATGTCTTTCCTCTCTCCCTTTCTTTATCCCCTCTTTTACGATTGTTTCTTTTCTCTTTATATCTTTCCTTCTTTCACTCTTTCTTGTTTCTGTCTCTTATTTCCTCTTTCTCTTTCCCTTCTTGCCCCTTTTTTCTCTCTTTTTTTGCACTTGCATTTCACTTTTTCCTTTCCTTCTCCCATTCTTTGATGCTTTCGCTTTCACTCCCTCTCCATTGATTTATTCTTTCAAAATGCAGGCAGTTGCTGAGACAAATTGTTCATCGTTTATTTTCTTTGAAAGTTCAAATGATAAAACATTTCAATTATTGGCACAGGGATTTATCCAGAGCTTACACTTGAAATGTACCAAAACCACATTTTCATTGTTACTTCTGGAGTAGGAGGGCAGAGATTAGTTGTGGATCCTGGAAGATGCCCTTAGTTGACCAACCAACCTTGGAAGATTCTGTGAAATTATCCTTGCAACCCATATCTTTATGCATGCATCTGCACTGAAATAACTTCTATTCCTATACATTTTGTAATCAGATATCAGATTAATGAACCAGATAAGATAGTTTTATTTCCCAAGGGAAGAAATTTAAATTTCCACAGAATATTTCATGACCTCCAAATGCCTCAATGTACTTTTGAGGTGGTAAAATTTCCTTTGAAATCCTGTCATTGTTGTAATATAGGAAGTTTTTGCTTATGTATGTGTGGGTTTCCCCTCGGTGCTCAGATTTCCTCCCACAGTCCAAAGACATGCGGTTTAGATAGCCATGCAAATTTATCCTGATTGTCAGGAGGATTAGCAGGCTAAATACGTGGCGTTACATGATAGTGCCTGATTTGATTTTTGATTTGATTTGATTTACTATTGTCACACGTGTTAACGTACAGTAAAAAGTATTGTTTCTTGCATGCTATACAGATAAAGTACACTGTTTATTGAGAAGGTAACAAAAGACTGGAGAATGTAGCGTTACAATCACAGCTGTGGTATAGAGAAAGATCAAATTAATGCAAAATAAGTCCATTCAAAAGTCTGATGGCAGCAGGGAAGAAGCTGTTCTTGAATTGGTTGGTATGTGACCTCAGACTTTTGTATCTTTTTCCCGACAGAAGAAGGTGGAAGAGAGAATGTCTGTGGTGTCTGGTGTCCTTAATTATGCTGGCTGCTTTACCAAGGCAACGGGAAGTGTAGATATCAATAGATGGGAGACTGTTTTGCGTGATGGACTGGACTACGTTCATGACCTTTTACGGTTCCTTGTGGTCTTGGGCAGAGCAGGAGCCTTACCAAGCTGTGATACAACCAGAAAGAATGCTTTCTATGGTGCATCTGTAAAAGTTGATGAGAGTCACAGCTGACATGCCAAATTTTCTTAGTCTTCTGAGAAAGTAGAAGCATTGGTGGGCTTTCTTAACTATAGTGTTGGCATTGGGGACAGTTGTTGGTGATCTGGACACCTAAAAGCTTGAAGCTCTCGATCCTTTCTACTTCGTCCCCATTAGTGTAGACAGGAGCAAGTTCTCTTTTACGCTTCTCCTTCGTTTTGTTGACCTTGAGGGAGAGATTATTGTTGCCACACCAGTTCATCAGGCTCTCTGTCTCATTCTTGTACTCTACCTCGTATTGTTTGAGATCACACCCACTATAGTGGTGTGGTCAGCAAACCTGAAAATTGAATTAGAGGAGAATTTGGCCACAGGTGTATAATGAGTATAGCAGGGAGCTGAGAACACAGTTTTATGGGACACCAGCGTTGAGGATGATCATAGAGGAGGTGTTGTTACCTATCCTTACTGATTATGGTCTGTGAGTTAGGAAGTTCAGGATCCAGTCACAGAGGGAGGTGCTGAGGCCCAGGCCACGGAAATGAGTTTTGTGGAAATAACGTGTTGAAGACTGAGCCGTAGTCAATAAGTAAGAGTCTGACATAGGGGTCTTTGTTATCTAGATGTTCCAGGATTGAGTGTGGGACCAGGGAGTGGCATTTGCTGTGGCCCTGTTGTGATACAGACAAACTGTAGCGAATCCAGGTAATCCAGGAGGCTGGAATTGATTTGTGCCATGACTAGCCTTTCGAAGCACTTCATAATGATGGATGTCAAAACCACTGGCCAATAGTCATTCAAGCACGCTGGTTTTCTTAGGTACTGAGATGATGTTCGTCTTTTTGAAGCAGATAGAGACCTCAGATTGTTGTAAAGACAGGTTGAAGATGTCTGCAAATTTCTCCGCCAGCTGATCTGCGCAGGATTTGAGTGTTTGTCCAGGTACTCCACCTTGGCCGGTCACTTTCTTTGAGGTTGACCTTTGAGAAAACTTTCCTGACATCTGCAATGGTGACCCCAGATTTGGGTTCTTCCAGGGTGGAGGGCATGCTCTCACTGAGCTCTTGCTCAAAACAGGCATAGAATGCATTGAGCTCATCAGGGAGGGGCACATTGGAGCCGGCGATTTATGTGCCTTCATCTTGTAGCCTGTTATGTATAGTAGACCTTGCTATAGTCAATAGGGGTTGGTGTGTCGAGCCTGGAACTCCAGCTTGGTGCAGTGCAGGCTTTTGGCATCTTTGATGGATTTCCTTAAATCATATCTGGCTTTCTTGTAGAATCAGTAAGAATCTGGCAACACCAATTTTAAATCCAACCGATTTATTTGATAGTAAATCTGCGAGCTTTCGACTTTTCATCTTCGTCAGGCAAATGCAGTGTTCTGGTCTGCAATAGCACACATATCGGCATAGACAGTCACAGATTGCTGATTAGAATGTGAATCCTTACACCTAATCTGCTATTCAAGTGTTAAGTGGCTAACAATGTGAGTGAAGCATTGGTTAGAGAAATGTGTATTTTCTCCAGACAGCACAGTAAGTGAGGTTTTTTGCTAACCCAGGCAAGTCATGGGGATTACAGATAGTGTGACATGAAGCCAAGATCCCTGTTAAGATCGCCCTCGCGTGCGGAACTTGGCTATCAGTCTCTGCTCAGCGACTCTGCGCTGTCGTGTGTCATGAAGGCCCCTTGAAGAAATTTACCCGAAGGTCGGAGGCCGAATGCCCGTGACTGCTGAAGTGTTCGCCCACAGGAAGGGAACTGTTTTGCCTGGTGATTGTTGAGCGATGTTCATTTATCCGCTGTCATAGTGTCTGCATGGTCTCCCCAATGTACCATGCTTCGGGACATCCTTTCTTGCAACGAAGCATGTCCCGAAGCATGGTACATTGGGGAGACCATGCAGACACTACGACAGCGGATAAATGAACATCACTCAACAATCACCAGGCAAAGCAGTTCCCTTCCTGTGGGCGAACACTTCAGTAGTCACAGGCATTCGGCCTCTGACCTTCGAGTAAATGTTCTTCAAGGGGCCTTCATGACACATGACAGCGCAGAGCCGCTGAGTAGAGACTGATAGCCAAGTTCTGCACACATGAAGACAGGGATCTTGGCTTCATGTCACACTATCTGTAACCCCCATGACTTGCCTGGGTTAGCAAAAAACCTCACTTACTGTGCTGTCCGGAGAAAATACACATTTCTCTAACCAATGCTTCACTCACATTGTTAGCCACTTTAACACTTGAATATCAGGTTAGGTGTAAGGATTCGCATTCTAATCAGCAATCTATGACTGTCTGTGCTGATGTGTGCTATTGCAGACCAGAACACTGCATTCGCCTGATGAAGACGAAAAGTTGAAAGCTCGCAGATTTACTATCAAATAAATTGGTTGGATTTAAAATTGGTGTTGCCAGATTCTTACTGAGTTTACCCCAGTCCAATGCTGGCATCTCTACATCATTTCTTGTAAAAGTCAGTGACGCCTGACTTCAGTGCTTCAGACCTGCATTCAGCAAACAGTGGATATCCTTGTTCATCCACGGGTGGCATTGTTGTTGGTGCAGGCTTGGTGGACAAATAGCTTCTTTCTGCATTGTAGAGATTCTGTGATTCTGTGTGCAGATTAGGTGGATTGACCATGCTAAGCTGTCCCTTCGTGTCCAAACACATGAAGGTTAGATAGATTGGCCATACTAAGTTGCCCCTTGGTGTGCAAGATGTGTAGGTTAAGGAGATTGGCGGGGTAAATATGTTGGGTTACAGGGATAGGACCTGGGTGTGATGCTCTATCAGAGTCGATGCAGACCCAATGGGCCAAATGGCTTCCTTATGCACTGTGGGATTCTCCGATTCTGTGACCTGGAAGAACCATTTTGCGCACTGCAAGCTTCCACAAACAACACTGTGATAATGATACAATAATATGCATCTAGTGATGTTGAGTGAAGATTAGATATTGGCCAGGGCACTGGGGAGAACTCTCCTGTTCTTCTTTGAAGTAGCAACTGTAGATTCTTGAATGCCAACTTGAAAGGATTTCAGTCAAGTGTCTCATTTAAAAAGAAGCGCTTCAACATTGCAGAACTCATTCTGGATTTTGTACTTGAGTCCCTGGTGTGCGATTGGAACCCATGATTTGGCTGAGAGGCCAGACTGAAACCCTATGAGCCATTCTGTGATGGGTTTAGATGAAGAACAAAAACAAAGAAAATTGCAGCATAGGGACAGGCCCTTTGGCCTTCCAAGCCTGCACCGACCATGCTGCCCAACTTAATTAAAACCCCCTAACCTTCCGGAGACCATATCCCTCTATTCCCATCCCACTCACATACTTGTCAAGATGCCCCTTAAGAGTCGCTACCGTATCTACTTCCACTACTCCCCCGGCAACGGGTTCCAGGCACCTACTACTTTTTGTGTAAAAAAATCTGACTCGTACATTTCTTTCCCCTTGCACCTTAAACCTAGGCCCCTTAATAAATGACTCTTGCACCTGGAAAAAAGCTTCTGACTATCCACTGTGTCCATGCCTGTAATAATCTTGTAGACTCCTATCAGGTCTCCCCTCAAATTCTGTCACTCCAATGAGAACAAACCAAGGTTCTCCAACCTCTCCTCATAGCTAATGCCCTCCATGTCAGGGAATATCCTGCTAAATTTTTTCTGTACTCTCTCCAAAGCCTCCACATCATTCTGGTAGTGTGGCGACCGGAATTGACCACTATATTCCAAGTGCAGCTTAACTTAGGTTCTATAAAGCTGCCAATTTTTAAACTCAATATCCCAAGTCAATGAAGGCAGGCATTCCATATGCCTCCTTGACTCCCTTCTCCACCTGCATTGCCATTTTCAGCAACCTGTGTATCTGAACACCCAGATCTCTTTGCCTATCAATACTCCTAAGCATTCTGCCATTTACTGTTTATTTCCAATCTGTATTAGTCCTTCCAAAATACATTAGCTCACATTTGTCCAGATTAAACTCCATTTGCCTTCTGTCCCCCCAAGTCTCCGATCAATCTATATCCTGCTGTATCCTCTAATGATCCTCATCACTATTCACAATGGATAGCCAGAGATTGCCCAGCACTATGAATAATCAGAGACTGTTTGGTACAAGTTGTGAGCTTAAATATGTTCTACTTTTTAATCTGGCTCTTCCTCCTGTTTCTTGTCACAATGAAAGCAGAAGTATAAAAAGAAATGAAGGTACTATTGGTTAGAACACTCGTTTCATCTGCAAAAACCTATATTCAAATCTGGCTGATGGAATCCTAGCCTCCTGTAAATGCTCAAAGAATCTTGAGTGTAATGAGTTCGAAGATGTTGCCACATTTATTCATAGAATTATAGAATCTCTACAGTGCAAAAGAGGCCATTTGGTCCATCAAGTCTGTACCGACCACAATCCAACCCAGGCCCTATCCCCATAACCCCATCTGTTTATCCTACTAGTCTGCCTAACACTAACCTACACATCTTAGGATGTTAAGGGACAATTTAGCATGATCAGTCAACCTTAACTGCACATTTTTGAAGTGTGGGAGAAAACCAGAGCACCCTAAGGAAACCCACACAGACACGAAGAGAAAATGCAAACTTCATACACACAGTGGCCTGGAATTGAATCTGGGTGCCTGGCACTGTGAGGCAGCAATGAAACCCAAAAGTCACCACTGTGCTATCCTGCCACCAAAAATCAGAGTAGACAAAGTTGGCATTGATCCCACTGCCTCTCACATGCAAAGCAAGTGTTCTACCATTTGAGTTAATTGTTGTAGTGTAAAATGTACTGGTAGAAAAGGTGGTGGAAGCAGATTCAGAAGTAAAACGGATCCATTGGCTTTTTTCTTTCGAAGTACAGGCAAATCAGCTGAAAGTCTCCCGCTGCTGTATGGTGCTATGAAATTTGCACTGTTCAGTGTGTTACGTGCATGCAAAAGAAAAACCCTTCCAAACAACACTCAAAAATGGCAAGGTGGGGCGATTGTCATTTTGTACTACTTAGGTGTGACAGACAAAATGGCAAGGAGGGGACGTGGGTGTGATTATTGTTCACACATGTGCCTGATATCAGATAGCTGAGCACATACTGGGAGTAGAACCCGCAACCTTATGCTCTCAGCTGCAAAAATGTTCCTTATTTGTGAAAAGTACATCACAAAACTTTTCACATTGAATAATACAGGAAGTGTAACGGTATTAAGCTTTTCTCCACACAGCTCATTCTACTCTGAGATGCTTCATTACAGTTTCATTATTCTCAGTATTCAGAGTCGACATTCCATGTCAGACAGATAGCCTGAGCAATTCCACACTGTTTCCAACCCCTCAGCGTGCAATGTCTGAAAGGCCTCAGACAGTGACTTGCCCCGTTGTGCCTCTGCAGCAGCTGTCCCAAGCTTCAAGGCGTTCCTCTACCTGGTCCTCAGCTTTGGAATGTGTCAGGCTGCAAATGGTTGGTCGAGGATAACTAAGGCAGGTCAGCCGGTTTCGGGCAGATCAAAGGGCATCTTTCACCAAATAATACCTGAGGCATAAGATAGAAACAAATAAATCCAATGAGAAAATCAGGAGAAACTTTACCCACAGGGTGGTGAGAATGTGGAGTTTGCTAAGCTAGGGACTGGTTGAGTGAATAATATAGACGCGTTTAAGGGGAGGCTGCATACACATGAGGCAGGAAGGAATAGAAGGATATACTAACATGATTAGATGAAGTAGGGAGGGAGGAGGTTTGAGTGGAGTAAAAAACGCAGACCTCCTGGGCCAAGTGACCCATTGCAAATCCTAAGTACGTGTATAAATGTCTGGCCTTAAATCATGATTTGTGCAGGATGATCTTGTGCTGCTCGCCTCAATCAGTTTGTTTATCCGCTCACTCTGCAACCCATTTATATGAAAATAGCTCCTGCTAAATGCCCAAATGCTGGAAATCTTACAGCAAATGCTGGAAAGATTCTATAGGTCAGACAGCATGTGTGGCCAGAGTTGATGGCCCTGATTTTACCAGCATGCTGGGGTGGGCGTGACTCACAGAATGGCATTCTCTGTTGGCCTTGGGCAGATGTGCCAATAAAACTCCGGACAATGTTTCAGGTCAGTGTTCTTTCAGAGCAGTGTGTACAGCTCTGGTCTGCTTGTCGAAGGATGATATAATTTTAAAGATTATTTATTAGTGTCACAAGTAGACTTGCATTCACACTATAATGAAATTACTGTGAAAATGCCCGAGTCGTCGCAATCCGGCGTCTGTTGAGGTACATTGAGGGAGAATTTATCATGGCCAATGCGTCTAACCAGCACGTCTTTCGGACAGTGAGAGAAAACTAGAGCACCTGGAGGAGACCCCCGCAGACATGGAGAGAATGTGCAGACTTCGCACAGACCCAAAGCTGGAATTGATCTCAGTTCCTTGGCAGTGTGAGACAGCAGTGCTAATCTCTGTGCCAATGTGCTGCTGCTATACTTGCCACCAAGAGAATGCAGTGGAAGTTCACCAGACTCATCCTGGGATGGTGGGATTGTTTTATGAGGAGAGGTTGAAGAAGTTTTCCAGAGTTTAGAAGACTGATAGTTTTGATTTGATTTGATTTGATTTATTATTGCCATATGTATTAAGATGTGCGTTTTACAGACAAAATATACCATTCATAGAGAAGAAAATGAGAGAATGTAGAATGTAATGTTACACTCATACTAGGTTAGAGAGAAAGATCAACTTAATGCATCGTAAGTCCATTCAAAAGTCTGACAGCAACAGGGAAGAAGCTGTTCTTGAGTCGGTTAGTACGTGACCTCAGACTTTTGTATCTTTTTCCCAACAAAAAAAGATGGAAGAGAGAATGTTCGGGGTGTATGGGGTCCTTAATTGTGCTGGCTGTTTTATCGAGGTACTGGGAAGTGCAGACAAAGTCAATGGATGGGTGGGTTTGTGTGATGGATTGGGCTACATTCATGACGTTTTGTAGTTTCTTGCAGCCTTGGACATAGCAGGAGCCTATCAAGCTGTGATATAACCAGAAAGAATGCTTTCTATGGTGCATCTGTAAGAGTTGGTGACATGCCAAATTTTCTTGATCTTCTGAGAAAGTAGAGACATTGATGGGCTTTTGTAACTATAGTGATGGCATGAGAGGACCAGAACCAGCTGTTTGTGATCTGGACACCTAAAAACTTGAAGCACTCGACCTTTTCAACTTTGTCCTTGTTGATGTAGACAGGGGCATATGCTCCATTACACTTCCTGAAGTCGATGACAATCTCCTTCGTTTTGTTGACATTGAGGGAGAGATTATTGTTGCCGCACCAGTTCACCAGATTCTCTATCTCATTCCTATACTCTGTCTCATCATTGTTTGAGATCCAACCTACTACGGCGGCTGATGTCATCAGCAAACTTGAAAATCACATTGGAGGGGAATTTGGCCACACAGTCATAGTTTTTCAAGGAATATAGAAGGGGGCCGAGAACCCAGCCTTGTGGGACACCCGTGTTGAGGATGATTGTGGAAAAGGTGTTGTTGCCTATTCTTACTGATTGTGGTCTGTGAATTAGGAAGTTCAGACTCAGAGGGAGAAGCTGAGGCCCAGGCCACGGAGTTTGGAGATGCGTTTTGTGCGAATAATGAAATTGAAAGCTGAGCTGTAATCAAGAAATAAGAGTCTGACATCGGTGCCCTTGTTAGCTAGTTCCAGAGTTGACTCCCGAGCCAATTGCAAATTGTAACGATCCAGGTAGTCTGGGAGGCTGGAATTGATTCATGCCATGACTAACCTTTGAAGCACTTCATAATGATGGATGTCAGAGCCACCAGCCGATAGTCATTAAGGCACATTGCTTGACGCTGTTAAAGTATACAAAATTCAGACAGGATGTGACGGTAGGTATAGACAGGGGCGGGATTCTCCAGCCACGCTCATCTCAAAACTGGAGAATCCTGCCCATAGTCAATAGTTCTTTGCATGGTCTGTCCCCCCAGACGGCCACCACCCCGCCACCCCCCATACAATTTCCATACACCCCCCAATTCATGCAGGCAGAATGGGAGAATTTTTGGAATCATAGAATTGCTACAATACAGAAGAAGGCCGTTTGGCCCACTGAGTCTACATCAACCACAATCCTACCCAGACCCTACTCCCACAACACCACAAATTTACCTGCTAATTCCCCCAGCCTATTTAGCATGGCCAGTCAATCTAACCCGCACATCTTTGGAGTGTGGGAGGAAATTGGAGCATCTGGAGGAAACCCACGCAGACATGGGGAGAACGTGCAAACTCCACACAGACAGTGACCCAAGGTCGGAATCGTTCCTGGGTCTCTGGTGCTGTGAGGCAGCAGTACTAACCACTGTGCCATCGTACTGGATTTTTCTCCCAGCAGATGAGTCTAGAACCGGGGACACAGTTTCAGAATAAGGAGCAGGCTATTTAAGACTGAATTGAGGAGAAATTTTTCGTTCAGAGAGTGGTGAATTTTTCAAATTCTCTACTCCAGAGTGCTGTGAAAGCTGAATAGTTGAACATGTTCTAGTCACAAATGCATAAGCTTCTGGTGGACACTAATAATATCAAGAGATATGGAGATCATTGGGATATATGGCCTAAAGTAGATGCAGTAAGAAGTCTCACAACACCAGGTGGAAGTCCAACAGGTTTATTTGGTAACAAAAGCCACTAGCTTTCGGAGTGCTCACTGCTCCAAAAGTATATGATGATATCAAGAAGATCCATCCACTATCACACTCATCATGGACTATTCTCCGGAATCAGTTGCATTCTCGGACACGCACATCTCCGTCAAGAACATGTCACCTCAGCACTTCACTGTACCACAAGCCCACGGATAACCTCATGATGTTCCACTTCCAGCTTCCATCCTAAATACTTAAAGAAGCTATCCCCTACGGACAAGCCCTCCATATACATAGGATCTGCTCAGCTGAGCAGGGTCGCAACTGTCCTGTCTGGAGAAATACACATCTCTTTAACACTGTTTCCACTCACGTTGTCTGTACCTTTAAGACTTGGTTACCTGTAAAGACTCGCATTCCAACCATTATTTTGTAAATTGAGTTTGTATCTTTATGTGCCCTGTTTGTGAACAGAACTCACTGACGAAGGAGCAACAAGCACTCCAAAAACTAGTGGGTTTAGCTACCAAATAAACCTATTGGACTTTAACCTCGTGTTGTGAGATCTGTTACTGCGTTTACCTCAGTCCACACTGGCATCTCCACATCGTAAGGTAGATGATCAGCCATGATCTGTTTGAATGGTGGAGCGAACTCAGCAGGCAGAATGGTCTATTCTTACTGCTATTATCCATGTTCCCACAATGGTTTCAATGAGTTCAATCAATAATTAGATCTGTATCTGTGTTTTATCTTACATTTGTGGTTTATTGATATAGTCTTTTGAGCTTGTATTTTCTGCTTAAATGTTGGCACAATTCAAGTTGGCACAAGTTCACAAATACTCAATAATGATATAGAAAATATAGCACAGAAGATGGCCCATGTTGTCCATGCCAGTGTTTACACACTACTTGAGCTTCTTTCCACCCCCCTCCTATCTTCATTTTACCCTATCAGCAGATCCTTCCATTTCTTTTTCCCTCATATGTTAACCAAGCTTCCCATTAGATGCTGTTCACCTCAATCTGTCTCTCTGGTAGCGAGTTCCATATTCTCAACACAAGTCATTCCTTGTCACTATGTAATTTCTACTAGTTTTGCACTGCCCAACAAGTGGAAGCAGCTTCTCCATGTTTACCCACTTGGACACCTTTCATAATCTTAAAGACCTCGATTTGGTTGCAACCCATCTAAATTTCATTACATCGGTGTCAACAGAAGCAACATCAGACAAGTTTTCTGAAGGTGTAATATGATTCCATCAACCAGATTAATACTATTATAATGAAAGCGAAAACCTACTCTATGCCTTTAGAACATTGTTGAATTTATTGTTGCAAAATTGAGTTTGTAAAGTTGGAATTTGATGTTGGTAAAGGTGTAAAAATGCTAGAGGGGGGAAAAAAAACATTGCATGGTCCCTGGTGTTATGTTTCAGTGCTTGGAGATTTAAAATGCAATGTATATGCAGAATCCAAGTGGACATGCTTGTATCAAAAAGTCAAGCAGTAGTCTTGACAAGTCAACTTTTTTTTCTCATTTAGCCCAATCAGTTTGAAGTAGGCACTATAAAATTTGAATTTGATGGTGTGACAACATCAGACCAATCCTATTGTAGGAAAATTGATAGGTCATCACAGGTATAAAAGAGAGTAGACGTGGGAAAATAGGAGAGCAATAGAAGAACAGCCATCTCTCAGTCCTCGAGAGGGAGAGAGCAGTTTTCAACTTTACCAACTTGAGATATCTCTTAAGAGAATGCACCATCTAACTAATGATAGATACCAAATTAGAAAGAACTTACAACAGAGTAATCAACAGAAGAACTGCAAAAGATTCTGAAAGCCCCCAATGTGGTTGCATTTTGAGAGTGACTGAATTCTATTATTGTTATGATTTTGAGTTAATGAATGGATATTGCATATATTTGAATAGCATTTCATTAAAATCTTATTTTATTCTGTATGTTACTGTTTAGTTAAAGCTCCCGGTTAGTTAAATCAATTAAATGTTAATTTTAAAGTGAGTATCAGGTATTTCTGTTACTTATCCGCTAAATGTTAGTGAAGAACAGTTCACACTTTCCCATACAGTTTTAACAAATTACGAAATGAGGTATTCCTTTTTGGTGGATTCAGCATTACTTTTCAAAAAGGGGACAACATCTGCACTGTAACATTATATTGATATTTGTCTGTTTCCATTGGAAATATTAGGTAAAATGTTTATGGGAAATTGGTAAAGCATTCAGTATTTGTAGCAAGTTCCCATGATTCTATAATCTTCAGATATTCAGATGAGGCAACAGTAGCATTGTGATTATGTTAGTGGATTAGTAATCCAGAAACCTGGGACATCCAGAGGTGAAAGTTCAAGAGTTAGTCAGGCAGCTGGGGATTATAAATTCAAATCAATGAATCTGGAATTAAATGCTTATGTCACAAATGGTGACCGTGAAACTGCTAGATTGTTGTCAAAGCCCATCTTTAGGGAAGGAGATCTGCTGTCTTTATGTGATCTGGTCTACATGTAACTCCAGACCCATAGCAATATGATTGACTCTACACTACTTTCTGAAATGGCCTAGTAAGCAGTTTACTGGTACTGAGAAAGGTGGCTCACTTTCTCATCGGCAATCTGAATCGGGCAATAATAAATGATGGGCTTGGCAAGGGTGACCACATCCCGTGAATTGATGAAAAAGTAATAATATGTTTTTTTTTCTCTTTCTCTTAGTCTGGGCCCCATCTTTGCTCTCTTCGTGCCTTTCTACTTCTCCATTCCAAGTATTCAAGTGACACAAATCCTGGGCAGGTTTTCCATAACAAACAAAACCTTGGTCTACATTGTGGGTATACAGGTACGTATACAATTTTAACTAGTGTCTAACAGATAGTCAGTGACATGTCGGTAAGGGAAGATGTGGTCTGATTAGAATTTGGAACTGATGTTTCTCAGCATAAATTTCTTCCACAAAAGGACTGAACTAGTGCCTATATCAGTGAGATCCATGTCATGCTTAAGTCTGATGTAGAATCGATTTGGGTGCCATTAGTGGTAGAGAGATCCTCAATCTCTCACTTTTCTTGCCTGCCATTTTCTCACAGTTTTTAATTTTTCACACCGTTCTCAGATTTCTCCTTTATAGGACAAATTATTTGTGCACTTTTATGTAGCCTTTAAAGAGACAAAGTGATTATCAAAAATGAAAATGCCAGAAATGCGCAGTTTTTATGAAGAGTTTATATTTCAAGTGCATCCTTTTGAGAAAGTATAGTCATGTTGACACAATCAGAGAAAGTGAGGAAGTATGCTGAATATAAACAGGAAGTTGGCTCTTGATGGTGCCCTGTGCGGAAGGATCCAGTTGATAGAAATATTGAAGAAACAGGTTTCATAAAAAGTTAAGTAGAAATAATGAAGAATCACCTAGAGATGTGACATCCATCCTGTTTCTTGACCTCCTTGATTTCAGACTTGTCTGTGGTATTGCTGCACTTTTCATCACCCACTGATATCACTGCTGTGCAAAATCCAGCCTCTCAGTCCTGCCCTACCTCTCTCTCTCTCTCTCTCTCCCTCTCTCTTCAACAGCACCAAGTCTTCGATTTCACAATTGTCATTCCTTTTCCTACTTGCATTATTTGCACATTTCATAAACTTCAGCTGATCCACAATATTTGCTTACCTGCCCCCTAACTCATACCAAGCCGCATTCCTTATCACACTGTGTTTTCTGACAATCAGTGGCCAGAAACCCAGCAGTTTATCTCTCCACCTTCTCCCCAGTCCCCTGCCCTACAACATCCTCCATCCCCACAAACTATGAGCCACAAAGAAGGTCAGTAGCATGCTGTAGGAAGTCATCGAGTGCCTAGTTGGAATTACCCTGATCCCAAGAATTAATGCTGTAATAGTGCAGACAGAGGCTATTCAGTCCATCAGATCCCTGCCAGCTCTCTTTAGTGCAATCAATTCACTCCCACTCTCCTCCCTTATTCCTTTATTCCTGCAAGATAATTTCCACAAGTATCCATCCAATTTCCCAAGGAAATCTTTGATCATCTATCTCTATTGCCACCACTCTCATAAGCAGCAAACTCTAGCTCTTCACAACCTGTTGCAAAAAAGCTTTTTCCTTTTCTCCCACACCCTTCTCCACCTCACCTATTTGTTTCCCAAAGACTTAAATCAGTATCCCCTATTGCTTGCCCCACCAACTAATGGAAACAGCTGTTCTTTGGCTACTTTATCTAAACCTGTAATAATCTTGTATACCTCCATCAAATTTCCCCCCCAACCTCTTTTGCTCCAAGGAGAACAACCTAACTTCAACCTAACCTTGTAATTAAAGTTTCTCATCCCTAGAACCATTCTGCTAAATTTTCTCTGCATTTCCCTTCCAAAAGTGTAGTGATCAGAACTGGATGCAATACTCCAGTTGTGGCCTAAACAGAGCTTTATAACATTTCAACATAACACCCCACTTTTGTACTCAGTGTTTCTATTTATAAAACCCAAGATCTCATATGCTTTCCCAATCTGCCCTCTCGCAACATGTCCAGCTATCTTCCAAAATTGATGCACATGCACCCCCCGGTCCATCTGTCCCTGAAACACTATTAGTCTCTATCTTCTCTCCTATCCCTTCTGCCAAAATGCATCGCCTGACAATTGCCTGTGTTAATTTCTGTATTTATATGAAAACAAAATTCTACCGATGCTGAAAATCTGAAATCAAATAAAGTGCTGGAAATAGCCAGCCAGCATGGTAGCATCTATGGAGAGAAAAATGGAGTTATGTTTTGAGTGGAATATGACCTCTTCTGAGAGGTAGAAGTCCAATGGGTTGAAAGCAGGAAGATTGAGGAAGAACAAAAGGGAGGTTCTGGGATAGGATTAGGACGGGGCAAGATTAGGTGACAAAGATTTCATGAAACAGAAGGCAAAGGAAGTGACAATGTGGGAAAGAAACAAAGAATTTGTCCATAGTAGGTGTTTTTTATTCATTCATATGATGTGGGTGTCACTGGCTGGGCCAACATTTATTGCCCATTCCTAATTGCACCTTGAACTGAATGGCTTGCTAGGGCATTCAAGAATCAAAAACATTACTGTAGGTCTGGAGTCACATGTAGGCCAGACCAAGTTGGGACAGCAGATTTCCTGCCCTAAGGGACACGAGTGAAGCAGATGGGTTTTTGCGAGAAGCAACAACGTTCACGGCCATCGTTAGAATTGTAATTCTGGAATGGCAGGGTAATGAACAATTCTCTCCGAAAACAAAGACATGAAAAACAAGATTAAAGCAAAAAAAAGGGCAGAGTTCATGGTTTGAAATATTGAATTCAGTATTGAATCCAGAGGCTGCAAGGTGGCAAACTGGAAGAGGAAATGCCTTTCCTGGAGTTTGCGTTGAGTTTCACTGGAACACTGTAGTAAGCGGAGGACAGAAATGTGAGTGTGAAATTGAAGTGGACAATTAAAATGACGAGCAACCAGAAGCTTGGGGTGATGCTTGCAAACTGGGCAGACTGAACATTTTCTTGTACAAAGGGTATATTGTTTACTGCTCTTCCATCCAGTACTATCCCTCCCATGTCCAGGAGAGACTGGAAAATTCTGGCAATCCTAGTTGCTGCCCGCACCACCCATCCCGAGGTACAAGCTAAGACCAGATGAGTTTCAAATCTGAGCATAGTACCTCCTGTTTGACAATTTTCACGTACTTATCACGCTATCATCTCCACTTCTGTTGATAGTTATCAGCATCCTCATCCTGTGTAAACAGTGATACAGAATGCCATTTATTATTCTAGCCTTTCTCTGCATTTCTGAACATATATTGCCCTCTTTGTCTCTCATAAACCCCACTCTGCCTCTTGTACCTGCTTACCATTTACACGCCGGTAAGATTTTTTGGTTCCCTTTTATTTAAACTACTATTCTATTCACATGTCCCCATAGAACCATAGAGGTTTACAGCACGGAAACAGGTCCTTCAGCCCAACCTGTCCATGCTGCCCTTTTTTTAAACCACTAGAATCATAGAATCCCAATCAGAACGAGGCCATTCAGCCCATCGAGACTGCACCAACTGCAATCTCACCCAGCTCCTATCCCCTTAACCCCATTATTTACTGTACTAATCCCCCTGACACTAAGGGACAATTTATTATGACCAATTCTCCTAACCCGCATATCTTTGCACTGTGGGAGGAAACCAGAGCACCTGGAGGAAACCCATGCAAACAGAATGTAAGATTCCACAGAGACAGTGACCCAAGTTAGGAATCGAACCTGGTCCCTGGTGCTGTGAGGCAGCAGTACTAACCACTGTGTCATTGTGCCTCTGCTAAACTAGTCTCAATTGCTCACGTTTGGCCATATCATTTTCTATCCACCTTATCCATCTAAATGCTTTTTAAAAGACAAAATTGTACCTGTCTCTACTACTACCTCTGGCAATTATCCATCTTAGTAAGAAGTCTCATACCAGCAGTTAAAGCCCAAAAAGCTTATTTGGTAGCAAAATCCACTAGCTTTCAGAGCTCTGTCCCTTTGTCAGGTGAGTGCGAGTTCTACTCCTCGTCACAATGGATGTCTCGGCACTCTACACCAACATCCCCCACAACGATGGCATTGCTGCAACTGCCTCAGCACTCAATGCCAACAACTGCCAGTTTCCAAATGCAATTTTACAACTTATCCACTTCATTTTGGACGACAGTGTCTTCACCTTCAACAACCAGTTCTTCATCCAGACACACAGAACAGCCATGGGGAACAAATTCACACCTCAATATGCCAACATCTTCATGCACAGGTTCAAACAAGACCTCTTGACCACACAGGACCTTCAACCAATGCTATACACTAGATACATCGATGATATTTTCTTACTTTGGGCTCATGGTGAACAATTATTGAAACAGCTTTATGATGACGTCAACAAGTTCCATCCCACCATCAGACTCACCATAGACTATTCTCGCGAATCAGTTGCATTCTTGGACACACATATCGCCATTAAGGATGGTCACTTCAGCACTTCATTGTACCACAAGCCCACAGATAACTTCACGATGCTCCACTTCTCCAACTTCCATCCTAAACACGTTAAAGAAGCCACCCCTACAGACAAGCCCTCCCTATATACAGGATCTGCTCAAATGAGGAGGATTGCAGACACTGAAAGATACTCTCATAAGAACAGGACACGGCGCTCAACTCATTGATAGACAGTTCTGATGTGCCACAGTGAAAAACTGCACCAACCTCCTCAGAAGACGAACACGGGACACGGTGGACAGAGTACCCTTCATCATCCAGTACTTGCCCAGAGCAGAGAAGCTACAACATCTTCTCCTGAGTCTTCAACATGTCATTGATGAAGCCAAGTATCTCATGAAGGCTATCCCCACAGCCCCACTTCTTGCCTTCAAACAACCGCACAGCCGCAAACAGACTATTGTCTGCAGCAAACTGTCCAGCCTTCAGGAGAATAATGATCACGACACCACACAACCCTGCCACAGTAACCTCTACAAGATGTGCCAGATTATCGACATGGCTGCCATCATCTCACGTACGACCACCATCCACGAGGTACACAGTACATACTCTTGTAACTTGGCCGACGTTGTCTATCTGATACACTGCAAGAAAGGATATCCCGAGACATGGTACATTCGGGAGACCGTGCAGATGCTACGACAATGGATGAATGAACGTCGCTCGACAATCATCAGGCAAGAGTGTTCTCTTCCTGTTGGGGAACACTTCTGCGGTCACAGGCATTCAGTCTCTGATCTTCGGATAAACATTCCCCAAGGCGGCCTTCATGACACATGACAGCGCAGAATCGCTGAGCAGAGACTGATAGCCAAGTTTTGCACACATGAGGACGGCCTCAACCGGGATCTTGGGTTCATGTTGCACTATCTGTAACCCCCTTAAAGATTTGCTGAGCTTGCAAAATCTCACTAACTGGCCTATCTGAAGACAATACACATCTCTTTAACCTATGCTTAACACTGTCTCCACTCACATTGTCTGTATCTTTAAGATTACCTGTAAAGACTCATATCTCAATCATTATTTTGTAAATTGAGTTTGTGTCTTTATATGCCCTGTTTGTAAGTAGAACTCCCACTCACCTGATGAACAGGCAGCGCTCCAAAAGCTAATGGATTTTGCTACAAAATAAACCTGTTGGACTTTAACCTAGTGTTGTGAGACTTTTTACTGTGTTTACCCCAGTCCAACGCCGGCATCTTCATATCACAGTTAGCTATCTTGCCAGTCTTATTTTGTTCTTCACTTTCTCTATTAACTGATCATATTTGGGCTGGTTCTTGCTGGAAGAATTCACCTAACATGCAACAGACACCTTTTCTTTTCCATTTCGTCATATGCTCTATCTCCCTTTTCATTCGAAGACCCCTTCTGTCCCCCACCATCCCCTACCCACCTTGTTGAAATCTACCCAGCCTTTATCTGAAGCAACATCTCCTTAAAGATCAGCCATTGTTCTGTTATAGTTCTACTCTAGATTGTTCCTTGTTCTTCTACGTTACTATTCTCTAAACCTTATGATAAGAGAATCACACTTATCCAAGTGTTCTTCCATGGACCCTTGGTCCACTTTGCCCACTGCATTCCCTGGCACTAAACCCAGCAATGTTTCCTTCCTAATTGGGCTGAGGACATAGGAGTCAAACAAGTTCTCCTGAACACATTTAGAAATTCCTCCTCTCTTTCCCTTCACTGTAACATTATCTCAATTGTGATTTGGGTAATTGAAGCCCACAACATCAACAATCCTTATTTCTTATGCATCTTTGTGATTTTCCCTTAATCTTCTTATTCTCTTTCCAAAAGAATAAATAGAAATTGCTGATACAATGTTGATACGGAAGGATCATATTTGTAGTTTGTCCGCAGTTAGCCATTTATGTTTTATTTTGCTTTGTAGCTTCTGACGTCTAGTACAACTATGTGGATCTTGGCCTTAAGTGGATTGGTAAGTTCCCTTTTCCTTACCAATGTTCTTTGTGTATAAATAATCCTTTTGCTATGGTTTTAATTTTATGTCAATTGCTTTGAAGGTTATCGAAGTTATTTTGGAGGCTTGATTGACATACTGTGGTTATGAGTTTGCTGAAGTCTACAAAATTTACAACATGAGAAGGAAGCCATTGAGCTGAACTGAACCCTGCTAGTGTTTGTGGTCAAACCAAGTCATCTCTCATCTCTTTCATCTTACCTGATCAGCTTATCATTCTCTGTCATGTACTTATCTGGCTACCCTTTAATTGCTATTTGCCTCTGTAACTTTATATGATGGTGAGTCCCACATTCTCACCATCGGCTGGTCAAAGACATTTCTATTGAATTTCAGCAGTGTTGTATATTTGATCAGTTATAATGGGAAAACAAGGAAATAAGTGAACATTGTATAGAATATACGTGGCTATCATTCACCCCAGCTGGTGTTTATGCACCACACAATCCGTACTGGATCTTAGGAGTGACTATCTTATAGTTATGCTCCCTTGTTTTGGACTCCCCACAAGTGGAATCCACACTGTTCACTGCATCTTATCAGAAACCTTATCAGATTTCTATGTCCAGTGACATTCAGGGCAGGATAACTTTTCACTGTCATTGCATGGCATTATTATTTACAACTAAACTTGTAGTGGTAGTTTTAAAATATTTTTATGATAGTTTTTGTTCTTTTAAATTACTACCTGGGAACATTTGTGGCCCAGGATTACTGCATAGTCAACACATGTTCAATCTCGTGAAATTATGTTAATGTCATAAAACCCAATCTCTGGACTCCTTTAATTTGGCTTTTCCTGGACTACTGCTCCACTAACTTTGTTCCCCCAGCTGAATTGTGTTTATTAGTAACTTTACTGGCATCGCTAGCTGAACATTAGCAATAAACAAATTGGATAACACATATGTCCACAGCAAGTAAGTCTGTTTGTGCGTAAGTTGTTCACAGTAACACTTTTCCCAGTGCCTGCCACAGTAATGAATTTGCGCTGTGTTTTTTCCTAGGAGACAGTGTTACCAATCCAAGTAGGTGGTTGGTGGTACTTGTGACTCTGAAGGTGGCCAATAAGCAACCAGCAGTGGGGCAAAAAGAATGTGCGCAGTCTAGCATCAATTGGTAGTGTTTTGATGACGATGGGATTTATTAGAGTGGTACCAGGAATAAGGGACTTTATGTATAAATAAGCAAAACTGGGATTGTTCTCTTTAGAGAATAGAGTATGTTAAGGGAAGAATTAGTAAAGATGTTTAAAATCCTTTGGTAGTGTAAATAAAGATAAAGTGCTTCCAATAGCAGAATTAGTTTTTAACTGGAGGACATGGATTTAAGGCCATTGCCAAAAGAACAAGAGGTGACATGGACAAAAGTACATTGATCTGGAATTCACTGCCTGAAAGTGAGGTGGAAAGGGAATTGGATGAATAATTGATGCAGGATGTAGGACCAATCAGTCCAAAGATTTGCGGGTTAGATTGATTGGCCATTCTAAAATTGCCCCTTAGTGTCCTGAGATGCATAGATTAGAGAGATTATTGGGTAAAATACGTAGAGATATGGGGGTAGGGCATGGGTGGGATTGTGGTCGGTTTAGACTCGATGGGCCGAGTGGCCCCTTTCTGTACTGTAGGGATTCTATGATTCTATGACTATGAGATAAGATTATGGGAATTACAATTAATTGGATCGTTCTTTCAAAGAGCCAACACAGACACAGTAGGCTGAATGGTCTTCTCCTGAGTTGTGTACTGTATCATTCTGGAGCAGAGGAAGTTAAGAGGAAATTTAGTAAAGGTTTCAAAATCATGAAGAGTTTTGCTTGCATCGTAAAGAGGACATGTCATAATGGCAGAAAGGCCAGCAATAGAGGATGCAATAAGGCAAGGGAACCAGAGAGAAGATAAGAACTATTTTTTTACACAGTAAGTTGTCAGGATCTAGAATGTGTTATCTGAAAGGGTCAGATTGGAGTAGGAAGGAGATTCCATGGTAACTTTCAAAAAGGATGGGATGTACTTCTATCCAATACAGATTCAAGAAGGAAGAAATGGCTGTGGGGAAAGAATGGGAGTGAAGAGGGGGCATAAGCAAATCAATCTTTTAAAGAGCATGCATGACTTCACGGCTGCTTTTAGCACCAGTCTCATCCTTTATCATCACCATTTACATTCCCTTTGTCCAATTAAACCCCCTCTACCTCATAATATAAATCTTGTCCAATTTCCCTTCAGTTCTGATAAAGGGTCATCCCGGCTCAAAACATTGGCTCTATTCCCTCTCCACAGAGGTTTCTCCACATTGTTTGTTTTTGTTTCAGCTTCCTGCTCTATATGATTTTATGATATCCGGAAAGTTAAAAGTCAAATGCTTGCTCAACATTGAGAAAATCATTTTATCAAATTCTAACTGCCACAATCTCAGAGACATAGGCGTCCCTATAAAGATATACCGTTTGCAAGTGATATGTTAAACACTCTGCAATGGGAAAGTTAGACATTTCCTTGTCATGTTGTTGTTTGATGAGTTTGAAAAGCCCTTGATTACTGATCAGTAAACCTTAAGCCGGAGATGCTGGTTCCTCACGTATCATAGCTGCCTTAGATAGTGTTTTTCAGATTCTATGGTGATTGTGGTTTGCTGCAGGTGGGAACAGGAAGCAGCAGCAATTTGGCCAGGGAGTGAAATGTTGCAGTTGGTGATTCATGATAAAAAAAACAAACATACATTTTATTTGGGAATCTCTGGAGTTGGTTCTGCAGGGATGTTGCAGCAGTGGCTTGGCTGCTCAACTTGGAAAATTACATATTTTATATGTGAAAGTTAAATATATTATCGCATTTTAGAATGTATTTTTAATCTCATAGAATTTACAGTAGAAAACAGGCCATTTTGCCCTACCCTGTTTGTTTCATTCTCTATCTGAGTCTTATCCTTCTTCAGTTTTCTATTCTTTTCTCCCTCATGTTTTTTTCTAGATTCCTTTTAGGTAGAATAGAATCCCTACACTCCAGAAGGAGGTCACTTGGCCCATCGAGTCTTTACTAACCACGTGCCACTGAAGCCCTATTCACATAACCCCACATGTTTATTCTTTTAATCCCCCGATACTAGTATCAATTTAGCATGGCCAATCTATCTAACATGAACGTTTTTGGATTGTGGGCAGAAACCAAAAGTACTTGGAGGAAACCCGTGCAGACACGGGGAGAACATACAGACTCCACACAGACAGTGACCCAAACCAGGAATCGAGCCCAGGTCCCTGGCCCCCTCCTGTGAGGCAACGGTGCTAACCACTGTGTCACCATGTCACCCAATAGATTGACAATAACAATAACCCTTGCAGAGTTTGAGCTGCTGGAAGATCTGCAGGCTGGAAATTTGTGTTGGACATTTTATCAAAGTACCCTTAGTGCTGTCTTCCTTCGCCTTCTGTACTGAGTGAATTCTCATCATCTGTGATTTCATTTTCCATCTTAATTCATTATACTGACTCCCTCTCTCTCTGTTCTGAGTGCTCTGCCCTCCTTATCCTTCCTTAATCTCTCCCTTCATTAAAAACCATCCAACCCCTAAGTACAGCTCCCATTTGCTCTTGCCATTTTACGTAACCTCACTCTTTCCATCATCTCAACTGATAAGATCATCTTTGAGCACTTCCTTTCAATGCTTTCCACCCACGTACCACTTTCCCCGACCAACTCTGCTTCGGTCTGTGTCAGCCCATGGAAAAACCTATCCAAATTCACTTACAGCTGCATTTTCAAAGTCACAATTGTCTAGTTTTCGGTCATCTATTCACAATGACATTTTTAACAGCTACCTCACTGTTCAATCACACCTTCTCTTCCAGTAAGATAAAGGCACAATACTGTGGAATGTGGCAAAATACAGCTCTGACTCTGGTCATCCAGACTCAAAACATTGGCTCTGTTCTCTCTCCGCAGGTGCCGTAAGACCTGATGAGTTTCTCCAGCAGTTTCTGTATTTGCTGCATTTTCTTTCCAGCTTTGATGTCTCAGCCCACATTGAATCCATTGTTCTCCCTTACCTTGGCTGCTCACCTTATCTCTACTGCCTTAAATCCAAGACTAAGATGGCAGACAACTTTTTTTTAACCATTCACCACAGATTTGGTTGGCCCACATAAGGCTCGATTGGGTCCCGATCTCGTCCGTCGAAACAGCTTGTTATTTGAGACAGCCGGATATGGTAGTCAGTGCAAATGGATCAAAGGTTATGGGGAAAAAGCAGGATGAGATTGTTGAGTTGGAGGATCAGCCATGATCACAGTGAATAGCAGAGCAAGCTCGAAGGGCCAATGGCCTCTTCCTGTTCCTACCTTCTATGTTTCTTCACCCCATTGGCTACCCCTTCTGCCACTCTCCCATCTCTTAACCCACTGCTCCAAGATTCCTTTAAGGTTCTTCCCCAGCCCTACCCTTTCTCTAGTTTCTCACCTATATCCTTGCAAGCTCCCTCCCAAATCATCTCCTGCTGTCTTGACCATTCAGTGTTCCCTCCTAGCTCCCATCCTAATTGACTGTCTCTGCAGGGCTTGTACCTCACTCTTTCATTGCCTCTCTCCTCAATAAAACAATCCTTGACCCACCTCTGCCTTTGCAAATTACCAGCCCATCTCCAAATTTCCTTTCTTCCCCAAGTCCTTGAATGTTTTGTAGTTTACATATAAAACATACAAACAAGGAGCAGGACTAGGCTATTCAGCGCCTCAAACTTGCTTCGCCATTTTAAAAGATCATGGCTTATCTGATAGTAACCTCACATCTTCATCCCACCCACTCCCCAATAATCTGTACAAAACACTTCTCAGATTTGTGCTGATCTTCCTACGTTTGAATATCTCCAATTTAGTTTCCCCACTCCACAGTTTGCAGAATTGCTGTAATCAAAATCACAAAGGACGTCTTCATAGAATGATAGAATCCCTGCTATGCAGAAAGAAGTCATATGGCCCATTGAGCCTGTACTGACAACAGTTCCACCCAGGCCCTATCCCCATTACCCCACGTGTTTACCCTGCAAACCTCCGAACTGTGCGTCTGTAATAAAGCTGAAATATGACTCTCTATCCATCATGAATTTCCTGCAGTCCTTTTCACAGTTGGTCACACCATCCTCCCCCACTTCCCTGTCATCCAGGTGGATGGGATTACTCTCACCTGATGCCGTTCATCTCTGTCCAGTCAGAGCCTGAGAACCATCCACAATGGTTTCTCTTCCCACTCCTCCCCTCTGGCCTCTGTTATTTCTCTTGGCCCCCGGCTATTTCTCATGCTGCACTTGATGGGGCAAATTTCCTTATTCCGCCCATTACAGGAATTGGAGCAGGCGAAGGGCAGACCATGGAAACGTTTGTTGACCACGGGGGAGATTTTCTGGTTTCAGGGCGATCACTGCTGAAAATTCCTGCCCAATGACAGCATCTATAAATCCATTGTCAGTCTCCATATGTTCACCCAGAGCTCCCTCATCACCATCTCTCTCCAGCCTTCAATTTATCTCTGAATGTCAGACATCCAGTGCTGTATGTGGAGTTATTTCCTACAACTAAATATCAGCAAGATCCAAAGCATCATCTTTGGCCCCCACCATCTGGGCCATTTACAAGTATGGCATCATATCCCGAGATGAGTTTCCAACCATATCCTTGCCGTCACTAAGCCCTCTGGTTTCCACCTTAGTGGCTTTGCCTATTTCCATCCTCTGCTTCAGCTCATCTTCTGCTGAAACCCACATTAATGCCTTCATTATTTCTGGATTTGATTATTCTGACGTACTTCTGGCTGGTTTCCCACAAGCAATTCTCTGAGATTATCCAAAACTCTGTTATTTGTGTCTGAATGGCAAGTCCCATTCACATATCACTCCTATGCCCACTTGGCTCCTAGGTAATCATCATCTTGATCTTCAGATTTTTATACTTGCTCTCTCCAAGGTCCTGTGTCTCAGAGGTGAGATTGCCAGTGACTGAACCACAGTGGATGCCTTGTACTTGCACTAGAGGATGGCATGGGTGAAGTATCTTGGAGTACCTACCGCTACTCGTTTGATTAGATTTGTCATATTCCTTTCATATGTTTCAAATCATCAGGGTGTTTCTTATGTTCCTCTTGGAAGGAAGACAATGCAACACTGAGATTATCAGCAAATCAATATTTGACCTAGTTTCTTACAGATGGTTGATTTATTTAGCCAGCAGAGATGTATGGAGGATGCTTTTGTAAAACTTGTTCATGTGAAAATATGTGCAAGAGATTTCCTGTTTGATTTAATTGCACTTCTCCCTAGAACTGTGACCTTTCCACAATTTGCAGCTATTTATCACGCTCCATGAACCACTTGACCTCACCCACTTCCTTCAAGACACCTCTTAAAACTTACATCTTGGATCAGGTTTTTATTGATCTGTCCAATTATCTCTATAAGAAGTCTCACAACACTAGGTAAAAGTCCAACAGATTTATTTGGTATCACAAGCTTTCAGAGTGCTGCTCCTTCATAGGGTGAGTCAACTCAAACCTGTTGGTCTTACTGTGCCTCCTCCAGTCCAACGCCAGCATCTCCACATCATAAAAACCTCTAAAAGTGGGTATTCAGCTTTGTTTGCCAATTGTTCTTGTGAAGCATCTTGGGATGTTTTACTACATTTATGATTTATTTTACTTAGTGAATGCAAATCCCCGAAGCCAGGCGATAGCCTTCTCGTTTGCTGAGTTGAAATTAATTAATCCATCACTTTGCCTTTGGTGGGGACATTCCTCAGTAACGTTCAACACAGTTTGAGTCTTTAACAAGTGCACAAGGAGTTTGTACTGAGGCTGCAGTGGTGGAGGTTGGCCATACAAGAGCCCTGGCCTTTCCTGAACCTGCTTATCTGGACCCACTCTCGCCACAGGCCATTATAAGGCACCAACACCAATACAGAGCCCACAGTCACAGCTTTCGGCCTGTGACAATAAAAGACCAAGTTGAGACTCTGCCAAGATTGCATTTGAATCATTGTCCAATTCTAGTCACCATGACACTCAATCACCATTATCATGGTCACCATTACTGACACTATAGGCACAATTTTACCATCAGTGGCACGAAAACTTGGTAAAGTTGGGCTTGAGGTGAGTAGTGAAATCCGCACCCGCCTCCACGCTGGTTCTGCCTTTCCCAAGGCCCGAAAATGGCCATGATTGGGATTGCGCACATTTCCATTCAAATGCATTTGCATGCACTTAGAGTCATAGAGGTGTACAGCATGGAAACAGGCACTTTGGCCTAACTTATCCATGCTGCCCTTATTTTTTATTTTTAAAACCTCTAATATAATCCCAGTTGCCTGCATTTGGCTCATATCCCTCTGTACCCATTGTAGCCATGTAACTATCTAAATTCTTTTTAAAAGATAAAATTGTACCTGCCTCTACTAGTACCTCTGGCAGCTTGTTCCAGACACTCACCACCTTCCATGAGAAAAAACTGCCCCTCTGGATACTTTTGTATCTGTCTCCTCTCACCTTAAACCTGTACCCTCTAGTTTTAGACTCCCCTATCTTTGGGAAAGTATATGAACTATCTACCTTGTCTATGCCTGTCATTATTTTGTGGACCTCAATAAGGTCATCCCTCAGCCTCCTACACTCCAGAGAAAATATCCTAGTCTATTCAGCCTCTCCTTATAACTCAATCCATCAAGTTCCGGTATCATCCGAGTAAATCTTATCTGCATTATTTCTAGTTTAATAATATGGTTTCTATAATAGGGTGACCAGAACTGCACACAGTATTCGAAGTGTGGCCTTACCAATGTCTTGTACAACTTCAACAAGACATCCCAACTCCTGTATTCAGTATTCTGACCGATGAAACCAAACCTGCCGAATGCCGCCTTCACCACTCTGTCCATCTGTGATTCCATTTTCAAGGAGTTATGAACATGTACCCCCTTGATCTCTTTATTCTGTAACTCTCGCCAACACTCTACCATAAGTGAGTAAGTCCTGTCCTGATTCAAAAGTACCAAATGCATCACTTCGCATTTGTCTAAATTAAACTCCATCTGCCATTTGTCAGCCCACTGGTCCAATTGATCAAGATCCCACTACGATTGGAGATAACCTTCTTCACTGTCTTGTGGATTGGTACATAGATGACCTTGTTGATCCTTAAGAGCCCTGCTCTCTCCCTTGTTACTCTTTTGCCCTTTATGTATTTATAGAAGCTGTTTGGATTCTGCTCTGCCTTATCTGCCAAAACAATTTTCTGTCCTCTTTTTGCACTCCTGATTTCTCTCTTAACTCTCTTCCTACACCCCCCCTTACTCTTCAAGAGATTCACTTGATCCCAGCTGCCTATGCACATCATGTGCCTCTTTCTTCGTCTTGACCAGGGCCTCAATATCCCAACTCATCCAGGGTTCCCGATTTCTGCCAGCCTTGCCCGTCACTCTAAGAGGAATGAGTTTACCCTGAACCCTAGTTAACACACTTTTGAAAGCATGCTGATTACCAGACATCCCTTTTCCTTCTCACGGACTCCCCGAATTAACTTTTGAAAGTTCCTGCCTGATACCATCAAAATTGGCCTTGCCCCAATTTAGAATATTAACTCTTGGACTAGACCTATCATTCTCCATAGCTATCTTAAAACCAATAGAATTATGGTCACTGGTTCAAAGTGATCCCTCACTAACACTTCTGTCACCAGCCTTCCTTATTTCCCAAGAGGAGGTGAAGTTTTGCCCCCCTCTCTCGTCAGGCCATCCACATACTGAATGAGAAATTCCTCCTGAATACACTCAACAAATTTCTCTCTAATATTATGATTGTCCCAATCAATGTTGGGAAAATTAAACTCTCCAACTATTACCACCCTATTTTTCTTGAAGCTATCTGTAATCTCCTCACATAAAAGGCGGTCAAGTCGAGAAGGTTGTTAAGAAGGCATACGGAGTCTTAGCTTTTATTGGTAGGGGGATTGAATTTCGGAGCCGCAACATCACGTTGCAACTGTACAAAACTCTAGTGCGGCCGCACTTGGAGTATTGTGTGCAGTTCTGGTCCCCACATTATAAGAAAGATGTGGAGGCATTGGAGAGGGTACAGAGGAGGTTTACCAGGATGTTGCCTGGTATGGAGGGCAGGTCTTATGAAGAGAGGCTGAGGGATTTGAGGTTGTTTTCGTTAGAAAGGAGGCGGCTAAGAGGGGACCTAATCAAAACATATAAGATGATTAGAGGTTTAGATAGGGTGGACAGTGATAGCCTTTTTCCTAGGATGGAGAAAGCTAGCACGAGGGGACACAGCTTTAAATTAAGGGGTGATAGTTATAGGACGGATATCAGAGGTAGGTTCTTTACCCAAAGGGTGGTTCGGGAGTGGAATGCCCTGCCTGCAGCAGTTGTAGATGCGCCAAGTTTGGTGGCGTTTAAGAGGTTAGTTGATAAGTATATGGAAGAGAAGGGAATGGTTTAGTTTGGAGGGGCATTGCTTTTTATATTGGTCGGCGCAACATCGAAGGCCGAAGGGCCTGTTCTGTGCTATAATGTTCTATGTTCTATGTTCTATTTGCACCTCAATTTCCCACCGACTATTTGGGGACCTATAGTACAACCCTATCAAACTGATTTCCTCCTTCTTATTTCTCAGTTCTACCCATATAAAGTCAGTAACCAAACCCTCAGATATATCCCCACTAAGTACAGCCTTAATGTTTTCGCTAATCAAAAGTGCAAATCCCCCTCCTCTCTTACTTCCTGTTCTATCTTTTCTATAGTATCTGTACCCTGGAACATTAAGCTGCCGGTTCCATCCCTCCTTAGCCATGTGTCAGTAACTGCTATAATATCCCAGTCCCATCAATGCCCTGAGTTCATCTGCCTTGCCTGTGAGCCTTTTGCATTGAAATAAAAGCCATTTAATTGGACTTCCCTTGCTCTCTGTCTTGCTTCTGTTTGGTCTGCCTGGTACTAGGATTACTGACACTGCCTTTACTATTTAATGTGCTCTCTTTAACTTCTGTGCTGTCCTCAAACTTCTCTTCTGTCTCCCTACTTTGGAACTCACCTCCCTGCCAAACTAGTTTAAACCTTCCTGAGTGGCTTTCGCAAATCTCCCTGACAGGATGTTAGTCCCCCTCCAGTTCAAATGTATCTCATCCCTCTTGAATAGATCAGCCCTTCCCCAGAAAAGATCCCAATGATCCAAAAATCTAAATCCCTATCCCTGCACCAGCTCTCAAGCCAGGCATCCATCTGCCTAATCCTCCTGTTCCTACTCTTACCAGCGTGTGGTACCGGTAATAGTCCTGAAATTACTACCTTCGAGGTCCTGCACGTTAGCATTCTGCTTAACTCTCTATATTCATATTTCAGGACCTCATCCCTTTTCCCACCTAAGACATTGGTACCAATATGTACAATGCCCTCTGGCTGCTAACTCTCTCCCTTAAGAATGTCCTTCAATCACTCAGAGACATTCTTGACCCTGGCACCAGGGAGGCAGCACTTCATCCTGGAGTCTCGACCGCAGCCTCAGAAATTTCTGTCTCTGCCTCTAATTAGCAAGTCCCCTATTACCACTGCGTGCTTCTCTGTCCTATAGCAGGCCTGGCTGCTGCTGCTAACTCTCCTTGACAGACTATCCCCCTCAACAGTATCCAAAATGATATGCCTGTTTGAAAAGGGAATAGACACAGCATTACCTGCCAACTTGAATTGACCCTAATGGCTGCATGCCCAACTTTATTGGCACTCCCCCCTTCATCACCTACATTTGCCCACCCAGAATCGACGCAAAACAGACATGGTCCACAAAATTCCGATTAGGGCGCTCCAGTTAGTGAGGAGGAATGTGCCGAGTATCTAATGGCTCTCTGCTTGAGATCAGTGGGGTGGGGGCTGGGATGTAGGAGCTGGGTTCAATGGCTGTCTGCTTGCGATTGGTGGGGTAGGGAGGGGGTGTGGGAGATGGTTCCGATGGATCTGTGCTTGAGATCATTGGGGTGAGGGTGGGGGAGGGGGGAGGGGACGTGGAGGTGGGTTCAACAGCTCTCTACTTGAGATAGGTGGAGGAAAAGAAGGGGAAGGGGGGGTCTGCTGCCACTCTGCCTGTGATCAGTGAGGGGGAAAGGGGGTCCACTGCTCTCTGCCTGAGATCGGTATGGGGAGAGGGGACTGCCATTGGTCTGGGTGGCTGATGGGTGAAGGGGAAACAACAGTTATGTTGTGGGGATGGGACAATGTCTGTGGGGAATAAGGAAGGGCATTATCTATTCCGGGAGCGAGGTAGCAGGGGATAGTCAGAAGCTTTTTTCCAGGTTGGAAGAGTCAATTACTCGGAGGCACAGGTTTAAGGTGCAAAGGGCAAGATTTAAAGGAGATGTATGAGGCAAGTTTTTTACACAGAGGGTGGTGGATGCCTGGAACTCGCTGCTGGGGGAGGTAGTGGAAGCAGATATGGACTTTGAAGACGCATCTTGATAAATAGGCTGGGAATGCAGGGATATGGTCCCCAGAAGGGTAGGGGATTTTAGTTAAATGGGGCAGCATGACTGGTACAGGCATGGAGGGCCAAAGGGCTGTTCCTGTGCTGTAAATTTCTTTGTTCTTGTTTTTTGGAAGCCTCATACTATCATTTTTTTCTGTGCAGGCGCAGTTGGAGGCGCTGATTGGAGCCACAGGATTTTGGGTGCATTAAGCCCTGCCCACAGGCTTCTGCAACATGATTCAGAACCACTGATATTTTATCAGGCAGAATGTGTGGGGGCGCCTGAGAACGGGTCTGAAAGTCAGATCTGAAACACTCCCAGTTTCATTACTTGGAATGAAAATGGTCAAATAGGGCCCTATAAGTTTGAATCATAGATTTATTGAATGAATTTAAAATTCCACCAGCTGCCATGGTGGAGATTTGAACCCATGCCCCCAGAGCATTGCTCTGGGCCTCTAGATTACTAATCCAGTGACATTACCACTATACTCCTTCTCCCTCATTACCCACTGAACCCTAGTGAAACCTTATGATTAAGAAAAGGGATTTTGGTGGAGTCTTGGAATGACCAGCCCAACAGTCCTCTGTGCGTGAAGAATAGACAAAATGTGGAATTGCTCCCGGGTACAATGATAGAGGTGAACATTTTTTAAACATTTCTGTGACTCCAGATTTATTTAGGTGCGTATATGATTTTCTTCACTTCCACATCCACATTTATTGTATCATCAAAGTACAAACAGTTGTCTTTTTTACAATGTGTCTTTCTTAAACATAGTGAATGAACTTGTTGAATGGTTAATGTATTTGTTGGAGGCTGTGGATTGCTTGTGATGAACCAAGGAAACGTCACCCCCCCCCTCCTCCCCACAGCTGCTGCTTAGCCCTATCATGGCCCCCACTCAGATCCCCTCCCTTGGCACTGCTCTGACTCCCTGGTAATGTCCAACTGGTGTGCCAGGTGGGCGCTGCCCAATGACCACCACCCGGTCATACCCCCAAAACACTCAGGGCTTCAGTGGCCCCTGGGCACCCCTTCCCCCACCCATCGCCGGTGTGACCATCACACTAGGTTTTCGCTAGCGGAAACCAATAGTGATTCTCGTGTTAGCACATTATTGCCCGAAGTCCAGTGAATTCCCTGCGCTGGGATCTGAACAGTTTATGCAAATTTAAATACTACTGTCAATCAGAATTGGAGCGCAATCTGATTCACGCCGGTAAGAAGGTGCCAGGAGAATTACAGATTGTTTGGCACTGGGCGTGAAATGGATCTTGAGGCCAGCAGACGATTCTCCGGGATCGATGTGATCTGTGTCAGGCACAATGGGGTTGGAGAATTGCTGCCCCCTTGATTTCCACTGTGGTACATTGAGCTGGGAGTGACTTTGTTGAAGACAGTAAAACTCATCTGGAGCTGAAATCTAACAAAATAGCAACACAACTTCCATAAACCGTTGCTCCAGCCAAGTACGTCCATCAAAAATCACTTGATTAGAATTTACACTCGCTACTGTGTTTGTAACTGAAATTCTTATTGCTGGAGGGTGAAGTTGGAGCTTTACTAGGAAGAAAAATGAGAGGCATGCATAGACATAAACTGTTTAATTTTGTTGAAAATTGAACAATTTTTAAGCTTTAAGATCTTCTGAGTCTTGACTTTCAACCGTCTCAGGAAATCACACTACCTCATGTTTCTATTGGTGTCTTGCATGGGACTGAATTCTTTGATATTCATCAAGCATTTTATTTTTAATTGAGGAAACTAGGCTTCAGATAAAAGTGCTTTGAAGTATTGATAATAGAATGCTGCCTTTTCAGAGGGGGCTGAGGATTATGTAGCTTCTGCATAACCCAGCTCATCACACTTGATGGCAGTTGTATGATTGTGGCACGGTTGCACAGCAGTTAGCCCTGCTGCCTTACAGCACCAAGGACCCAGGCTCAATTCCCAGTTTGGCTCACTGTCTGTGTGGAGTTTGCATGTTCTCCCTGTGTCTGCATGGGTTTCCTCCACGTGCTTCAGTTTCCTCCCACACTCTGAAAGATGTGGATTGAACTTGCGAAACTCTCCCCAGTGTACCCAAACAGGCACCAATATATGGTGACTTAGGGATTTCCACAGTAACTTCATTGCACTGCTAATGTAAGCCTTACTTGTGACTAACAAATAAACTTTTTTTTTATCTGATTTGTTTGTGACTGAGCACACAAGCATCCTTAAAGAATGGCTTGTCTGTTCCCTGCACAGCACATTCCTGTTTGCTGTGCACCTATGCACCCACCCAGCTTTGAGAACCGTCTTTCCTATTACTTTTTTTAGCTTCTTGTGGAATCATAGAACCCATAAACAGAGCATGAGGCCACTTCAACCCATTATGCTTGTACTGGCTCTCTGACAGAGCAATCCAGTTCACCCCACTCCCAGCTCATTCCCCTATGGTCCTGTAATTTTCAAATCTTAGTCCAGTTTTCCTTTGAAAGCTGCTTCAGACAGGCTGTTAATAAGCCGGGCCACACAGGTTCCATGCCATTAGGGAGTCCTTGGGGAATTAAATCACTCATCAGCCAGCACACCCTGCTGAAATTGTTACAGGGTTAAATAGCAGAGTCTTAGCTTCACAATGGCCGCACTTACATCAAAGGACAGATTCTCATGTTTCATATCTGGACTACTCCAAAAGTTTGAGTCAAAAAAATCATAACAGGCAATGTTTATGTTGTATTTTTTCAATTTGCACAATAACTGTACCTCATCCTAACCAAGTATCCAGAAAGGAGGGGAGATGATGGCCTAGTGGTATCATCAATAGACTATTAATCCACAACCTCAGTTAATGTTCTGGGGACCTGGGTTCAAATCCCGCCATGGCAGATGGTGGAATTTGAATTCAGTAAAAAAAATCTGGAATTATGAACCTACACATGACCATGAAGTCATTGTCGATTGTCGGGAAAACCCATCTGGTTCACTAATGTCCTTTAGGGAAGGAAATCTGCTGTCCTTATCCAGTCTTGTCAACATGTGACTTCAGAGCCACAGCAATGTGGTTGACTTTCAACTGCCCTCCAAGGGCAACTAGGGATGGACATTAAGTGCTGGTCAGCCAACGACGCCCATATTCCACAAATGAATAAAAAAAAAATCTACTCTGAATGATAATGATGAAAATGAAATTCTTGGTGCTCTTTAATTATCTGTATTTATACTAAGGTGCTTTTGAAGTTTTTGCATGTATTTGCTTACTCTGGCCACCTTGTACCTGAATCTTAGAGCATTCTGCTTACAATAGAAACTATTAGTGTTTACCTGATGTTCCAATTGTATCCATAGGCAGTGTATAAGAGCATCATTTCCATTTTAAACCTGTCACTCTGAAACTGGGTGACTTGTGGCCATATTTTTGTAACTCTCCCAACATATACACAGACAGCCATCTGGTGTCACTACACAGGTCCCTGATAACTACTACCAAAAGACGAGAATGTTCAACAACCTAACATCTCCACCCTGCCTTCCCGAATGTTAAAGTGCGCTTATGCTACTTTATCTCAGCAACACCTGCTGCTTCATAACTGCCAGCTTGCTCACAACTCTTTACTATTTAAAACTATGTTGTCAGTTTCATTTCAATGGGTGGTGCCACTACTCTGAGGCAGAAACTTGTGGGTTCAAGTCTCACTCCAGTTAAAACCCAGGCTGACACTCCCAGTATTATCTGGCTGCACTGTCAGATTGTCAGCTCTTCGCAGTATCCTTACAATGCAGAAGAGGCCATTTGGCCCATCAAGCCTGCACTGGTCATCTGAAAGAGCACCCTACCTGTCCCAATCCCCTGCTTTAATCCAGTAACCCTGCGCATTGATCATGGCCAATCCACCTAACCTGCACATCTTTGGACTGTAGGGGGAAACTGGAGTACCCAGAGGAAACTCATGCAGACACGGGGAGAAAGTACAGACTCCACACAGTCATCCAAGGCCAGAATTGAACCCAGGTCCCGGTGCTGTAAGGCAACAGCGCTAACCACTGTGCCACCTTGCCGCTGTTTCGATAAAACTTTAAAACAATGCCTTGTTTGCCCTGTCAGCTGAATGTAAAAGATCCATGGTACTATTCAATGATGTGTTAACAAGTTTTCCTGTTGAATATTTATCCACCACCCACCACTCTCAGCATCAGCAAAACAGATTACCTGGTCATTATTGAATTGTCACTTGTTGAAGTTTTTTGTGCACAAATTGGCTGCAGTGTTTTCCTACATTATAACATTGGCTGTTCTTTACAAGAGCTTCACTGGTTGTAAAGTACATTCTGATATCATGAAAGTCACTGTATAAATGCCATTTCTTTCTTCTTTTGTCTTTATTTGTGAACTCATGCCTATTTGCAGCAGACACGGATGTTGTACCTGTTAAAACCTCAGACACTTTCGACCAGTTTACTTATTCCAAATTTTACCCCGTGCCTTTATTTGCAAGATGGACAAAGAGCAAACACAAGCAAAGGTTCTATAAGTTTATAATAATGACACTATTAACCATTAATGAGCTTGTGTTTCATTAGGTTGGCATTTTAAACTCCGTAGGCAGTTAACTAGATACCAGAAGTGAAAGTACAATTCGTTCTGTTGACTATTTATAACCAGCAAAAGGGGATGTAGACGAATATTGAGACAGATTGTGTTACACTTCAAACTGTCTAAATCCAAGAACAATGAATGAGAGATAAAGAAAAATCACAGAAAAGTTAATGGCCTATGGCAAATTACACAAGTGTAGAGGACAGATTTCTATTTTACTTATATTTTGAGTGGGGACAGAAGCTTTGCAAAACTTTATTTGGGAGTGTAGTCATTAGAAAGAGCAGACAAAAAGTATTTGAGGTTACCTTGTTCTTCATAAGACAATCCAAGCTCATCTATCAAGGTTAAATTTCAACCCTTGTTACAGAACTGAAAATACGATGTTACTATTCCGCCAATTCATCGTGCTTTTCAGTTTTGCTTCTTGTAATAATGTACCCTCAGTAGGATGGGATTGCAATATTGCAACAGAAATAATATAGAGTTGTTAAACGCAGTCTTCCATCTTATTTTGCACCTTGGTGAGCAACTTTGTGTTCAGCATTGCCTGATGTATCTCAGGAGTCCCACTCTGGCTTGGGGCACTGTGTTGTACTTGCAGATGAAGACAGTGGAATGGAACATAGTCAACATGCAGGATTCTCTGGGCCATTTTATTAACCAACTAAACTTTCCATTTCTTCTCACGTCTTTCAATGACTCACCAACTGTCAGCCTGCAGAAGTCATGGCTGTCAGTAACTCTCCACCAGCTTCTGTGACAATGTCTCCCACCTTTAAATCTCACTTGTGGGTGTTCTTTTAACAGAGTTTAGGATGTGCACCAGTTCAGTGTGCAGAGAATGCCTTTGAGTATAGGCTGAAATCCACTCAATGAGCATGGCCAGCACATGGAGTTGATTTTGGCTTAGTAATGAATGTATGCAGATGAAATTAATATGCTCCAGGGCCTAAGAAATGGTGACTGAAATTCTATCCTGAATCCTGAAGGGATTTCACAACCAAAGGATCGACAGTCGGCCTGGTCTTCTTAATCCAGCGTCTGTAAGAGAAATGCCAAGAGCAAAGGAAACCATTAGATCTTGCCTTCATTAACACAGCCAAGGTGCACAACCATTTCAGTGAAATAGAAACATAGCAGGAAGAGGCCATTCAGCCCTTTGAGTCTGCTCCACTATTCATTATGGTCATGGCTGATCGTCCAACTCAATAATCCTACTATCTCCCTATAACTTTTGATCCCAAGTGCTATATTCAACTTCCTCTTGAATATATTCAATGTTTTGGCGTCAATTACCCACATTGCCACTGTCTTTTTCATCCATTGATATTAATTTTGTTAATAAGAACATTAAGTAATGCTTCATCAAATGTGTTTTGAAATTCCATGGCTGGAATTTTACTGTCTCGCGCCATGGGAATCGGAGCAAGTGAGGGATGGACCATGGAAAGGTCTGTTGACCTTGGGCAGGATTCTACTATTTTGGGATGAGCGAGGCCATAAAATCATGCATCATATATGCAACATCAGCCACACTACCCTTGTCTACCTCTTCATCGACGAACGTGATCAAGTTAGCCAAACCAGCATTTGGCTGTAACAAATCAGTGCTGAGTCTTTTAGCTTGCTCTGGGTTATTGTCTCTGAAAGGGTTTGCCACTGCTAACGTGAGACAGAACCAGTGGTCCCAGTCTGAGGATATAGTGTAGGTCAGAGGTGAAGCTAAACATTGAATGTATTCAAGACGCAATTAGATATAACACTTCAGGCAAAGAGGATCAAAGGATATGGGAGACAAGATCAAGCTAATGAGTTGAATGATCAGCCATAATTATAATATTGCGGAGCAGGCCCAAAGGGCCAAATGTTCTACTCTTGTTCCGATTTTCCATGTCTGTTTCTATTACCATTTATTTACATCTTTCTAATATGGAGACTAGAGCTGAGACAGCATTGAGTGTGATTTAACAACCAGGGTCCTAGACAAGTTTATAAAAACTCTGCTTTTAAATTCTGTTCCTCTAGAAATGAGCCCCTGTTCTGTGATTGCATTTTTATGGCTTTGTTAGCCTGTATTACTACATGTAATGCTTTGTGAATTTGTACCACCAGATCTGTTTATGCATTGTCCTTCTCTGAAAATGCTCTATTTCATGCTTTACCTATATTGAATTTCATTTGCCATTTCCCAAGGGGCAAGAGGCCTTCTTGCCATCACAAAGGGACACATTGGAATTTTTCAACTTAATTATCTGCTAGCCATATTTTTGGAACTGAACCATCCTTTATATTGATCTGGCCAAGTGCGGCATGGAGAAGGACATAAGTGGCAGGAAAATAATAAAAAATTCACAAATTGCTACTCATTGGTCTTTTTATTGCATTGAGACTTGTTCTTGTTTTTAAGATGAACTATAGAACATAAAGTTCTGTGTATTTTAAATGTTTCAGTATAAAAACTGTATAAAGTCAAATATTTGGTGCAGAAAAGGAGTAAAAAAACAAACTCATTGTGGAAACAACTTTGATTGACTGTTCCTATTTATCTAAATATCAGGAGTTTGTAAATGCACCCTCAGTACATTATGGACGCAAATTAATCACCAGCTGGGTGGGTTTGATTTGAATCAGGTTGTAACAATGTTTTTTCAATTAAATTTGAACCATTTTTAAAATCTCAAATCCAAAATTAACCCATTTTGAAGCTGCCTATTTCCAAGTTTAATGGAGAGGGAAAAGCGGGTGGGCAACCAATCAGCTACCAGGAGACAGAATTCATTTTAATATTGTAATGAAGCTGTGTGCCTCAGCGTTCACCTCTCTTTAACCCAGCTTTAACCCTGGCTTGTCTGTTTCCCAACCTTGTTGGGAAACCCAACATTTAAAGGCAGCTTGCCTCCTGCTTCTTGGAGGAAGTAAATTATTTTCCAGCACTGCTTGTGGTTCAAGAAGAGCAGAAGTGCTTCCTTCCAATCTCCCCAATCTCACCTGCTTCCCCCTCTACCTCAGAGGAAATGCAGCACTCCACGCAATCACCAATTTCACCCAAAGGGTCATCCAGACTCGTAACATTAGCTTTATTCTCTCTCCGCGGATGCTGTCAGACCTGCTGAGTTTTCCAAGATTTTCTGTTTTTGTACCAATTTCCCCCATCATCGTCTTCGGTTTCTCTCCAACTCTTCACAATCCCTCCCAGGTTGCCTAAAGCTTTGCTGTATCTGGGTGATCAGGCTAGCTCCTGGGTAGGCACCCAGCTGGGGGGAAAGAAAACACCATGCACAAAACTCCACAGGGATTGTAGACTTTTTGACCAAAATTCCCTGTACTCTTGGAAGGTTAGTTTTCTGTCCCTCCTTTAGCCGAGGGACATCTCTAAAAGCATTATTATTTTTGCCTGAGACTAATGCATGTTCTTTATGATTTGCCAGTGACCTTTTTCTTTTTCTCCTTTGCAGTTTTCTGGAATTATTTACTATTACAACGTGCTGAAGGTGCAGCAAATACTTTGTCTACCAAAGTGGGTAACAAGATGTGCCTCGTTTATCCTCGAGCCCCTCTTCTCATCTGCTGAACCCACCCATGAGACTCCCATAGGAATGGGCGCCACCCTGGAAATTCAGCGACAGCAGAGGTTGGAACTGCTGGACCAACAGCTCATGCTGGCTCAACTTAACCAGAACAATAGAAGACATCGGTGGCAGGTAACAATCTTCAATAACCGCAGTCCATCAAAAATACTGCTAGGAGAGTATTCCAAGAATTTGACTAAGTGACAGCAAAGAAATGTAATGTAGTTTCAAGTCAAGATGGTGTCTGACTTAGAATCATAGAACCCCGTATGCTTCACAGCTCCAGGGACCTGGGTTCGATTCCAGACTTGGGTCACTGCTTGTGTGGAGTTTGCATAGTCTCCTCGTGTCTGCGTGGATGCTCCAGTTTTCTCCCACAGTCCAAAGATATGTGGGTTAGGTAGATTGACCATGCTAAAATTGCGCCTTAGTGTTTTAAGGCTAGGTTAGACAGATTAGCAGGTAAATATGAAGAGATACGGGAGTAGAGAATGTGTGGGATTGTGGTCGGTGCAGAATTGATGGGCCAAATGGCCTCTCTGCACTGTAGGGTTTCTATGGTTTCTATGAACCCCTACAGTGCAGAAGGCTGTCATTTGACCCACTAAGTCTGCACCAACCACAATCCCACCGAGGCCCTATCCTCATAATCCCGTGTATTTACCCTACTAATCCTCCTGACACTAAGGAGCCAATTTTACCATCATGTTGCGCTCGTTTTTGAGCTTGAAAACTTGCGTGAAGTTGGGCTTGAGGTGAGTAGCGTGATCTGTGCACGCATTTAAATTGGGTTTAATGGACTTTCCGTTCAACCTTACCGGCACTTCCTCCTTTACCACCATGTTCAACCATCAGAATCGGAGCGAAACAGACATGCTGTACGATTTGGGCCCTCCAGTTAGTGAGAAGGTAAGTGCTGAGCGTCCAATGGCTCTCTTCTTGAGATCAATGGAGGGAGGGGGGTCCAGAAGTGGGATCTGAAACACTCCCAATTTCAACTCTGTCCAGCATTTAGAATCAAAATGGTAAAATAGGGGCCAAAGGGGCAATTCAGCATGACCAATCTGCCTAATCTATGCATGTTTGGACTGTGGGAGGAAACAGGAGCACCCGGAGGAAACCGACACAAACACAGGTAGAACATGCAAGCTCCACACAGACAGTGACCCAAGCCAGGAATCGAACCTGGACCTCTGATGCTAACCATTGTGCCACTGTGACTTGATGGGGGGAATCTTGCAGATGGCGGTGTTGCTAGTTCTTTTCCATCATGGAGATGGAGCTCATGTGTGTGGAAGATGTGCATCAGAACCACTAGAATTTATCGCCATCTGCTCCATGCTGACATTTTTGCTTCCTACAAGCCTCCTTCCACCCTTTTCATCTCATCCTATCTAGATATCCTTTTGTTCTTTTTACTCTTATATTTTTATCCAGCTTTCCCTGTGGGAACGAGTTCCTTATTCCCACTGCGCTCTGAGTAAAATAGCATCTCCCGAATACCTTTGTAAGCTTAGGAATGATTATCATAAATTTATTGTCCTAGTTTTAGATGGAAACAAATTTTAAAAGTAAGATCGCTGGAGATATTGTGATCATTCAGGAAAGTAGTGCTCATATTACATTTGTAATTTTTTCATCTTTTCCATTAAACTCAACTCAGATACAATCTCATATTTAATGTAAATCGTTGCAATTTCATGCCATTTCTGAGTTCATTCTTTCCACTTTCACCATCCAACTGCTTATCACGTGCAGTGTCGTATACCTCCCTCCCACTCCTATTCAGCCAGGCTGTCGTTTTGTACGTGCTGACGATTATCGACGCCCACTCAGGAAATTAACTTTTAACTCATAATGGACAGTGCATATATAACCTGACATTCTGCTGCTTTGTTTTGTAGTTTGGTATTTTAAATAGTTTAATGCTGCTGTAATATTTGTGGTGCTGCTATTGATAGGAAAAGAATTTGCATCATAGGAACAGGCCACACTGGTCCACACTCGAATTTATATTCCATTCCTTTCCTACTTCATCTCATCCCGTCACATAAAGGAATTAATCTTCCATAGCACGATGGCATAGTGGTTAATGCTGCTACCTCACAGCGCCAGGGACCTGGGTTCGATTCCCGGCTTGAGTCACTGTATGGAATTTGCACGTTCTCCCGTGTCTGCATGGGTCTCCTCCTGGTGCTCAGGTTTTCTCCCGCAGTCTGAAAGACAGGCGGGTTAAGTGGATTGTCAATGTTCAATTGCCCCTTAGTGTCGGGGGACTAGCTAGGGTAGATGCATGGGGTTGTGGGGATAAAGCCTGGATGAGATTGTAGTTGGTGCAGACCCGATGGACCGAATGGTCTCCTTCTGTACTATAGGGATTCTGTGAATCTATGATACTTGTAACCACCTCATTCCATGCAGACACAGAACAACAATCCTGAAGAGCTAATGTGTTGATTCCCGCAATTGTTGTAAATGCTGAGACTATAATCATAGAATCCCTGCAGTGTAGAAAGAGGCCATTCAGCCCATCAAGCCTCCACCAATAACAATCCCACCTAGCCCCTATCCCCATAACCCTATGTATTTACCCTGCTAATACCCGTGACACTAAGGATTAATTTAGCATGGCCAATCTACCTAATCCACACATCTTTCAGATTGTTGGAGGAAATCCATGCAGACATGGGGACAGCATGCAAACTCCACACAGATAGTGACCCGCGCCAAGACTGTATCCCAGGTCCCTCATGCTGTGAGGTAACAGTGCTAATCACTGTGCCACCATGCCACTAGTAACATGCAAAAGACGGGATTTAAATAGTAGTCTTTTCGAGGCTGGAATTGAACCTTGACGCTATGAGACAGCAGTGCTAACCACTGTGCTACAGTGTGCACTGTATGGAAATAAGTAAAAAACCATATAGTTCCTTTCCCCTCATGTGGCTAGCCTCCCCTTGAATTTGGCTGTTCTATTCACCTCAAACACTCCCTGCGGTAGCTAGTTCAACATTCTTACCGCTCTCTAGGTAAAGAAATTCCCTCTGGAATTCTTTTTTAATTTATTAATGGCTATCACATATTTATGGCCCTGTCTTTAGGTCTCTGCACAAGTGGAAATGCTTTCCTTTCTTTTTAAATCACTTTATAATTTTAAACGTTTCTATCAGGTGACCCCCTCTCCACTCACCTCAACCTTCTGTCTTCTCGAAGAAAGAACCTCAGCCTTGTCCATCTTTACCACCAGTTTTAACCTTCTGAGTTCTTGTAAAAAATTTTAAACCTACTCTGCATCCTGTTTATATCATGGCCAGCAGAATAGCGAATTATATTGTAACATTTATCTAACTCAGATTGTAAATTAACCACATTTGAGATAGCATTGTTCCGTAAAACAATGTTAAAAGGCAAAATACTGCAGATGCTAAAAACTTAAAATGCTGAAAGCATATGAGAGGAAGCTGTACAAAGAGGAAGGGAGGGTGAAACTTTCAAATATCATGATACACTGCCAGAGTTTGATATGACCTTCTATAGGTTTATATTACCTTATATTAACAAGTAAAGTGAATATAACAACAGTTTTCATGCAGTGATTAACACTTATGGGGCCATTATTTTCTTGTCCTTGCCATTGCAAAGACTCCCTGGTTCTACCCCCATGGCATTACCCATCTCTGACCTTGCCTTGATATATATGTTGCTGAATCACTCATTCTTGTCATTTTTATCTCTGTTCCAGTATTTTCCTGTCCCGTCTCTCACTTTGTACTCTCTGTAAATTTGAACTGCTCCAAAAGTCTATTAAAGTTTATTTATTAGTGTCACAATAAATGTTACATTAACACTGCAATGAAGTGACTGTGAAAATCCCCTAGTGGCCACACTCCGGCGCCTGTTCAGGTACACTGAGGAAGAATTTAGTGCACCCTAATCAGCACATCTTTCGGACTGTAAGAGGAAACTGGAGCACCCGGAAGAAACCCACGCAGACACGGGGAGAACATGCAGATTCTGCACAGACAGTGACCCAAGCCAGGAATCAAACCCGGGTCCCTGGCATTGTGAGGCAGTGATGCTAATTACTGTGCCACCATGCTGCCCCTCTTCCTTCTATTCTCAGTTGTACCAGGTACCATTGAGTCATCATCGTTGTGCTCACTGACCTACACTGCTCTCAAGTCAAGTAAGGTCTAAGTTAGCGTTGTGTTCAAATCTCTCCAGTCTCACCTCTCCTTACCTCTGTAACCTCCTCCCAGCCTTGCAACTCTCTGAGATCACTGTTCCTCTTGGCCTGTTCTGCATCCCTGATTGCCCAATATTCGGGCTTATTTTGCCATGCACTTGTTATTCTGAACAGTTTCCCTGTTGCTCTTTGATGTGACCGGTGAACATTAACACTGCATTGCTGAGTGCCCACTGCTACCTTAAACGTCTCTTCACTTCCTCTTCCTGATGAACTCATCAGCTTCATTTTTCAAGTTGATTACTTAGAAAGTGAGACTGGTGGATTAGCAAGTAAGGCAATGACTGTAGAGAGAAACAGAGTGAACGTTTCTTTTCAACGAGTGTTCAAGTTCAGAGAAATGGTATTTTTAAAACATCTTTCCCTGTCTCTGGACACTGCGCTTTGCAATGAAGTAGTTTTGTTGGAAATGCGAATTGCATAGATTTTCATAGGTAGCAATGTGATAGCGGCCAGATAATCTGTTTCTTGTGATGTTGATTGAAGGGTGAATATTGGCCAGGACAGCGAAAAGAACTTGCCTACTCTCTTCGAAATGATGTTGGATCTTTTATGTCCACTTGAGAGGGTAGATGGGGCCTCAGTTTGACATCTTGTCTGAAAGATGGCATCTCCAACAATGTGGCACTCCCTTGTTAATGCGCTGGGAGTTCCTGCCTGGAATTTTATGTGAATATCTCCAGAGATTCAGGAGCTATCCAGTGAGTCACTGCTGACACAAATAGAAGTGCACGTAGACAATTTTGATTTTAACCGCATTATGTAATGGTAGTGAATAGATGGTTGGGTTTCCCAGGCAGGCAGATAGCATGTCATAAATTGGAGAGATTTTTGAGGATGTGAAATTGCGTGGGTTTGGGTTGGGCTAGAAGAACTGTGGAACCCATTATTGTTCCTGTATTTTATTCATTTCTGTGGGAACAAAAGTTGGGGTCAATGGTGATGCTACTTCAGCTGTTAAAGATCAAATATCAGAGAAGAAATCTCTTCCAAGTTGCACCTTTAAATCTTCAAAACCTGCCATCTGACCACTCTTATTTTCTTTGCTTACATCCCTTTATGACTTTCTTTCTTGGTCCCTTTTCAATCTCTTTATTTTCACCTGAATTGTATCTCAGCTGGAAATCAATAGTTCATAGAAGGAAGAAGTTTGACAGAGGAGGAAAAATTTGACTGTGGAACTACTGTGTTTAACTCTTCGCTGTGACTGAGGAGGTCTTCATAGAATCCCAATAATACAGATGAAGGCCACTCAGCCCATCATGCCTGTACCAACATCAATCCACCATAACCCCAGTGCTAATCTGCCCAAAATTAGGGTCAGTTTAGCATGGCCAATCCACTTAACCTGCACATCTTTGGACTGTGGGAAGAAACAAGAATACCTGGAAGAAACCCACACAGACACGAGGAGAATGTGAGAGACAGCAGTGGTAACCAATGTGCTACAATGCCATGCCACCTTGTGGCGCGGTGGGTACTGATTCTGCCTCTAAGCCAGAGGCTTAGAGTTTATTTTGAGTGTACCCCAACTGGATGACCAAGAAAATTGCAAAGGAAAACCCATCTGGTTCACTAATGTCCTTTAGGGAAAGAAATCGGCCATCCTTACCTGGTCTGCCTGACATGTGACTCCAAGCCACAGCAATGTGATTGATTCTTAAATGCCCTCAAGAATGGGCAATAAATGCTGGCCCAGCCAGTGACACCAACATCTCATGAACAAATTTGAAAAAAAAATCAAGTTGAGCATCAAATCCTTCCAACACACGGGCAGTAAGAGTGCAGGAGATTTCTGGTCAGCTGTGTGGTGGATAGAAACTTGGAGCCTCAACTATCACTGCCCATAGCTCCAGACTACAAGGAGCATGTAAAAGTCCATGTTGCCACAGCAATTTGGCTTCCTTGAGTGAGCTATAAGACCAGTATCCACTAACTGTGATATAAATCTCTTCCTGCATTTTAACAGAGTTTGTTGTGAAGCCCATGCTGCAGTCTCTTATGTAGCAGTTCTCAAGTAGAAGACTACACTAGCACTCCACAAAGGAAGTGACTTGTAAGTGAGCAAGTAGAACATGACCAAGAGTAGGAGCTCTGTATTTGCAGCAAATGAGTTTCGAGAAGGATTGGACAGATGTTGGAAAGTTTTGTGGTTTTGGAAGAGAATCTCAGAATCTCCAGTGGGAAAGTACAGAGGGCAAGCACTAACTAGCTTCACACAGGTCTTGGACTGACACAAGTGACTAAAGGAGATTTCGATCATAAAGTCAGAGCAGCTCATGTAGAGGGATCTGAAAATGCTGCTGAGAACTTCGATAATTTAGTTCTAGTCAGAGACTCTAGTCAGATCCTATTTGGAATATCCTGACCAGTTTTCAGTACCCATACCTAAGAAGATACGCTAGCATTGGAAAGGATCCAGAGGAGGTTCACAAGAATGATCCCTGGAATGAAGAGCTTATCATATGAGGAAAGGTTGAGGATTCTGGGTCTGTACTAGTTGGAGTTTAGAAGAATGAGGGGGAATCTTGATATTTACACGATACTGCGAAGCCAGGAAAGAGTGAACGTGGAAAAGATGTTACTATGAGCATGAAAATCTAGAACCAGAGGGCATAACCTCAGACTAAAGGGATGATTCTTTAAAACAGAGATGAGGTTGAATTTCTTCAGCTTCAATCTGTGGAACTCTTTCTGCAGAAGGCTATGGAGGATAGAAATAGATAGGTTCTTGATTAATAAGGATCAGGCGTTATGGGGGAAAGACAGGAGAATGGGAATGAGGAAAATATGAGCCACTATTGAATGGTGAGGCGGGCTCGATGGGCCAAGTGGCCTAATTTTGCTCCTATGTCTTATGGTGGAGGAAATGGGCCAATAATAAAAATTGAGCTAATGGACTAAAGTGCAGTGAAGTTTGATGAACCAAGTGTTTGAGAAAAGAATAATCCTTTGAACCTGTATCACTCCCTCTCAGGCAGTGCTTCTAAATCCTAACCAATTATTGTGTAACAAAACCCTTTTTCCCCTAAGGCATGTCTGGTTCTTTCACCAATCAGCTTAAAACTATGTCCTTTGGTTAGTGGCCACTCTGTTCAGAAACAGTTTGTTTGCATTTCCTCTATCTAAACACTTTGTCATTTCAAACATTTGCAGCAGTTTTGATTTGACTGCAGTCTTTTGGCAAGTCCCTTTTTAACAGCATTGTCTGTTTTTGACATGGTTGCTCACTTTTCAGTCTCTGTACCAATCATCCTGCATGCAAGTCATTGCCTGCTGTGAACTTGTGTTGTTTCTTTGCTGTCTGTAGGTAATGGGATCCATCTGTGATAGCACTGGCATCCAAAAGTTTTGAACTCATAAGCTGTAGCTAGTAAATGCTTGTCCAAGTTTAAAGTAAAGTTTATTTATTAGTTATAAATTAGGTTAACATTAACGCTGTGAAATTCCCCTAGTTGCCACACTCCGGCACCTTATCAGGTCAATGCACCTAACCAGCATGTCTTTCAGAATATGGGAGGAAACTGGAGCACCCGGAGGAAACCTACGCAGACATGGGGAGAATGTGCAAACTCCACGCAGACAGTGACCCAAGTCAGGAATCGAATACGGGACCCTGGAACTGTGAGGCAGCTGTGCTAACTGCTGTTAGCAATGCACTACTACCATGCTGCCCTTTTATGTTAGACATGTTGGACAGGCTGTTCAAATTTCCGCAACAGCCCTGGTAGGAGAAGTGGCTCGTCAAGAAACAAACCTGGCTGTTGTTGGTACCTTTGTTAAAAATTATTGCCAGTTTCTTGATGTTGGGCACAAGCGGATCTTAATCCATTGCAATGTAAATCTTTCATCGTCTGTGACCAAATCTGGAAACGTTAAGTATCTCGAAGGCGTTCTCAGTCATGGAACTAAACAATAATATCCTATGTCTCCTCCTTATAGAAGTGATATTGGGGAAAATAGCCAAAATCTTGGTCAAAGAGGTAGGCTTTATAGGAAGGGGTATAGAGTACAAGAGCTGGCCTTTAATGTTGCAGTTGTATAAAACATTGATTAGACCTCATTTGGAATACTGCGTCCAGTTCTGGTCACCTTACTACCGGAAGGACATGGAGACTCTGGAGAGAGTGCAGAGGAGGTTTACCAGGACACTGCCTGGTATGGAAGTTCTGAGTTATAAGGAGAGGTTAGGCAAATTGGGACTGTTTTCCTTAGAAAGACATAGACTTAGAGGAGATCTAATAGAGGTGTACAAGATTATGAGGGGTATAGATAGAGTAAATAGGGTTAAGCTTTTTCCTAGGATGGACTCAAATAGCACGAGGGGTCACGGGCTTAGGGTGAGGGGGGTAAGGTATAATTTGGATGCTAGAGGGAGTTTTTTCACACAGAGGGTGGTAGAGGTATGCAATGTGCTGCCAAGTAAAGTGGTGGAGGCAGGTACTCTGGAATTATTTAAGAAATACTTAGATGGGCACATGAACAGAATGGAAATGGAGGGGTATAGAAAAATTTAAAATAGGGATCATGAGCCTTGGGAGTTCCTGGGAAGTGAGTAAATAGACGATGATGTTGATGTACTTGTTTTTATCCTATAGGTGCTTTGGTCCACCTTGTTGTCGAACAAGGGGCATACACGCGGTGGGTCGTGAGAGGGCTGCTCTTGGATTTTTTTCAAGAGTATCCTAGTGCTTCATGTCATTAGTGTACACTTGACCTGGACCATTTGATGGGCAACACAACAGCTCAGTGACTATCGCTGTGCTGTGCAGATACATGGATTTGGGCCTGTGTCTGTGGGAGTTTGCGCATTCTCCCCGTGCTTGCGTGGGTTTTCTCCGGGTGCTCCGGTTTCCTCCCACATCCCAAAGATGTGCTCTTAGGCTAATTGGCAAAACAAATTCTCCCTAAATTGTCTCAAATTTGGTTTTTAATCCATAGATCTATAAGCATAGACAGGGATCACGGGTAGAGGTGAGAACATCGGGGTGACAGCATGGGCTTGTTGGGCCAAAGGGCCTGTTTCCCGTGATGTTTTGTTCTTTGTTCTTTGTCCTTTGTTTTTAAGGAGGGAAGAGAAGTAGAGATGACAATGTTGAGGGAGAGAATTTCAGAACTTTGCGCCTAAGCAGCTGAAGGCAGGGCTGTTAATTGTGAAATAATTAAAATCGGGAAAATTTCAGCAGGTCTGACAGTGTCTATGGAGAGAGAATAGAGCCAGTGTTGGCTCTGTTCCCACTGCACAGATACTGTCAGACCTGCTGCGATTTTCCAGCATTTCTTGTTTTTGTTTCAGTTCCAGCATCCACAATTTTGTTTTTAAATTACAATTGGGGTGTGCTCAGGAAGCCAGAACTGAAGGTGTGGAGCTATCTCAGATAGTAGTAGGGCCAGAAGAGGTTACTGTGGTGAGATGAGAGCTTAGACTTGAAAAGAAAGCTGTGTATTTTTGCAAGGTATAAACCTCTCATTACCCCAATCCCATTATTCCATTTATACTCTCAAGCCTATTTCATTTCCCAATGAATGAACAAAGTCAGACCAGCAGCACTAATCACACATCATGCAGCTTGCTCAGAAGCAGCACAGTCAGCTAAATTGTAGCCGAATACATGTAGTCCTAACGCAAACTGAAAATGAAGTTTAACTGTCTCATCATTTGGGGCTCTGGTACAAAACTGCAAACTACATAAGAACATCAGAACTAAGAACATGGGTAAGCTATCTGGCCTCTCGAGCCTGCTCCGCCTTTCAATAAGATCATGGCTGATTTTTTTCATGGACTCAGTTCCCTATACCCATCTGCTCACCATAATCCTTAATTTCTTTACTGTTCAAAAATGTATCTATCCTTGCCTTAAAAGCATTCAATAAGGTAGCCTCAACTGTTTCACTGGGCAAGGAATTCCACAGATTCTTCACTCCTTGGGGTGAAGAAGTTCCTCCCCAACTCAGTCCTAACTCTGCTCCCCCTTATTTTGAGGCTATGCCCCTTGGTTCTAGTTTCACCCACCAGTGGAAACAACCTCCCTGCTTCTATCTTATCTATTCCCTTCATAATCTTACATGCTTCTATAAGATCTCTCCTTATTCTTCTGAATTCCAGCTATTTGAAAATAGAATAAAAACCTGAACATGAGAGTAAACCAATCCCCAATCCTGCGGATATCTGTATTTAAGAATAGAGTATCTTACAAAGGATAATGTGGGATTTAATTTCTTTTCATGGAATGAGGATGTCACTGGCTAAGCCAGCATTTATTGCTCATCCCTAATTGCCTTTGGTTAGAGGGCATTTAAGAAGCAACCTTATTGCTGTTGGTCTGGAGCCACATGTAGGCCTGAACAAATAAGGATGTCAGATTTCCTTCCCTAAAGAACATTAGTTAACCAGATGGGATTGACAGTTATCGATTGTATGACAGTCACCATTTTTACTTGCAGATTTTTATTGAATTCACATTTCAGTGTCTGCTGTGGTGGCTGCAAACCCAAGTCTCTATTTTGATTTTGATTTTGATTTGATTTGATTTATTATTGTTGCGTGTATTAACATACAGTGAAAAGTATTGTTTCTTGCAAGCTATACAGAAAAGGCGTACCATTCATAGAGAAGGAAAGGAGTGGATGTAGAATGTAGTGTTACAATCACAGCTAAGGTATAGAGAAAGATCAACTTAATGTGAAGTAGGTCCATTCAAAAGTCTGATGGCAATGGGGAAGAAGCTGTTCTTAAGTCAGTTGAAACGTGATCTCAGACTTTTGATGGAAGAAGGTGGAAGAGAGAATGTCTGGAGTATGTGCGACCCTTAATCATGCTGACTGTTTAAAATCCAGTGGCAGTATTACTATGCTAGTGCCTGTTAAAAATGTGAATCAATAGTTTTACCCCTGGAGCACACCGGACATGACTGAACAGGAGAAACCACTTAAGGAGCCTGATAACTCTGGTTTAGACAAGTTGAAGTGGAGCTGCAGGATAGTGGGGCCCCAGGAAGGCAGAGCAAGTTGGAGTGATCAATAGTGTAGAGAGCAGTGAGAGGGATGAGGCAGATTCATCTGCAGTCACCCAGCGTGACATTTGGGACTTTACCCTGAGCACACTCAGGACGATGCACTGACTGAAAGTTTGTGGAAGTGGGCACATCATTTAGATCGTAGAATCCCTATAGTGCTCAAGGAGGCCATTCAGTTCATCAAATCTTCACCGACCACAATCTCACCCAGGTCCTGTTCCCATAACCCCACAGATTTATCCTGCTAATCTCCCTCACACTAATGATCAATTTAGCATAGCCAATCAACTTCATTTGTTCACCTTTGGACTGTGGGATGAAACCGCTGCACCCAGAGGAAGCCCATGCAGACAATGATGTAATAAAGTGTCAGTGAAAAAGTAAAGGAAGTCAGTGATGTGACCAATAACTTTTTACTAAATATCGGTCAAGGACGGGATGGTAGCAATAGAGATGCTATAATGAAGAAAGAGATTTGAAGCTTTGTAATGACTGACATTGCGGGCACTATGTTTGGCAATGGTGAACAGAAATATAAGGGGTGTGTGTGTCAGTGTGTTTGGATTATTCTAAATCCAGCTGCAGCAAGAATGCAAGCTCATGGTTTCAGCTTTGTGAACTTCAACCTCTTGAAGCAGAGATTGTGGCGACTGTGAATGCCAGCTGCTGCACCAGATTGTGGTGCAAGAAATTTCTTGGTGTATGTCATAGCTTTTATGTGGGAATTCAATTTGATGTAGACTGTTTTGGTTTAATGAGTTCTCATGTTTGCATAGAGTTGCACGTATCTTTCAAATTCACAGCTGTGGCAAGAATGTGGTGGTAGTTGGTTCAATGAACTACTGCAGACAAGAGTGAAAGCAGATAGATGAGCACCGCAATGTTTATTTATCCTTAGTTATACACAGGAAAGGGCCTTCTACTAACAGCAGCGCTCATTTCTATAATGTAACATATATATTTGCGTTATATTTCTATAATGCTTTCATACATCCTGAGGTATTTCACTGGAGTGCAATCAAACATAACTTGACAGATAATGTGACTGAAAGCTTGGTCAAAGAAGCAGAGTATGGAATGTCAAGAAGGAGATGGAGAGTTTTTGGGAGGGAATCCCAGAGCTGCCAAGAGGCTGGAATTGAAGGATAGAGTCTATGAGCTTCTGGCAAACCTGTTGTGTGATGCTTCATCAATATCTTTTAGAGATCTATGTATAATACGTCAACATCATTACACTCACCAACCCTCTCTGTTTCTTTTTCAAAAAAAATCAAGTTAGTTAAGCACGATTTGTCTTTTTAATGAACCTGTGCTGATTTTGTCAATTAATCCACATTTGTTCAAGTTTCTGTTAACTGTTTCCTGGATGGTCACTTTTATAAGATTTCATAGAATCCCTACAGTGCAGAAAGAGGCTACTGACTACAATCCCACCCAGGCCATATTCCTGTAACTCCACACATTTGTCCTACTAATCCCCCTGACACTAAGGTCAATTTAGCATGGCCAATCCACCTAACCTGCACATCTTTGGAGTGTGGGAGGAAACTGGAACACCCGGAGGAAACCATACAGTCACGGGGAGAACATGCAAACTCCATACAGTCCATGACTCAAGCCGGGAATCGTATCCGGGTCCCTGGCACTGTGAGGCAGCAGTGCTAACCCATTGTGCCACCGTGCTGTCTGTTAGCAAGGTTAAACTGACTTAGATCTTAGTTGTTGGGTTTATCCTTGTACCATTTTTTGAAAAATGGAGTGACATTTGGTCTGCTCCAATTCTCTGGCACTACCCCTATATGTAAAGAAGATTGGAAGATTCCAGCCAGTATCCCTGCAATGCATTTATCTCCCTCAGTCTCCTCAAGTTACATCTGATCTTAACTTCAAGTACAACCACATGCATGGAAACTGAGCCCACTGTCTTCATGTGAGATCAGTGTTCCAGAAACATTGTTCCTTTGAAGAATGAGACCTGAGTCATTCTGCTTCCCAGCTGAGATTTGCTTATTGCATCAACCTCTGTGCTCCTCATTCTTTTTAGTTCTCACTGCTTCACCCAATGCAAATTCTTCCAACTCCATCCTTTCCAGTGGGGTTGTTTTTGATGAAAGATGGCATAGAGGCATTTTTAGGACAAACTACCTTTTAGCTTAGCTTGCTGAGAAAGATGTAATGGAGTACACATTTCACTGTCTAAGACATTTCAGCACCAATCCCAGTTTGCAACATTCTCATTAACATGATACTTAAGATGATGTGGATGAATGAAATAGCTGAACTCTCAAAACTTGCTTAAAAATTCACTTGATGTACATCTTGTGTAAATACTGGAAAGAAAATACCATATGCAATGATTGATTTGTCTGTTTGGAGTTTGCAGTTTCTCCCCATATCTGCGTAAGTTTCCTCTGGGTATTTCGGTTTCTGCAAAGATGTGCGGGTTAGGTTGATTGGCCACACTAAATTGTCCCTTGAGTCAGAGGATTAGCAGGTTAAATAACATAGAGTTACAGGAATGGGGCCTGGTTGGTGCGGACTCAATGAGCTGAATGAGCTCCTTCTGTACTGTCGGGATTCTATAATAAAACACACAGTAGATTGATTTTGAACAAGTGACATTTTTGAGGGAGATTGTTACCATGTTTTTTTGGGTGGCAATATATAGGCATTGAACATTGATAACACAACTGTATATGTTAAGCCTGTGAAAAGTGTCTATCGAGACTCCTTCACAATTATTCTTATTGAAAAACAAGTCTGCTCCTGTTAATCTTAGAACAAAGTTAATCTAACAGGATCAAAGTTGTAAATTTGCAAACCATCCGAACACGCACTCAATCAACCGATGTAATTTCAATACCATCGGAGCTTTCAAAACCAGGCATAGATTCTTGCAATTCTTAGCATTATGTTAACCACCCTACAACACTAACAACTAAAAACTTAGTTACACAAATGATTCATTGGAACATCTTCAGCTGACAAGGAAAGTAGAAAAATGCCTTGTGATATAAGAAAGTTTTTAGGTAGGGCATGATTCACTCTCCATGCTCCTCAGGGACCTTCATGATGAAGTACGCTTCATGCGGCATCTTCTAAAATGTCAGATGTCCCAGCAAATGAAATATTTTTGAAATGTAATCACTTGCAGGTCCACAGATCTTAAAAGTGGCAGCGCAAGTGGAAAAAGGTAGTGAAGAAAACATATGGCATGCTTGCCTTCACCAGACTGGATCTCAAGTATAAAAGTTGGCAAATTATGTTACAGTTATATAACACGTTGGTTAGATCCACATTTGGAATATTATGTATAATTCTGGTACCACACTACCAGAAGGTCATGGAGCTTTGGAGAAAGTGCAGAAAAGGTTTACCAGGATGTTGCCTGGTATGGAAGGTATTTGCTATGAGGAAAGATTGAACAAACTGGGATTGTTTTCCCTGGAAAGCTGAGGGGCGACCTCTTAGAAGTTTATAAAATTATGAGGGTTATGGATAGGACGAACGGTTGGAAGCTTTTTCTCTGGGCAGGAATGACAATTACAAGTTCAATAGGGAAAAGATTCAGTGGAGATGTGTGGGGGAAATTTTTTTACATCAACATTGTTTGTGACCCAGAAAGCACTGCCATGGGTGGCACAGTGGTTAGTACTACTGCTTGACAGTGTCAGGGATCTAGGTTCAATTCACAGCTTGGATCACTGTCTGTATGGAACGTTCTGCCGTGTCTGCATGAGTTTCCTCCTGATGCTCCGGTTGCCGTCCACACTCTGAAAGACATGCTGGTTAGGGGCATTGGCCATGCTAAATTCTCCCTCAGTGAACCCGAACAGACCCCGGAGTATGGCAACTAGGGGATTTTCACAGTTTTTTTTATTGCAGTGTTAATGTAAACCTACTTGTGACACGAATAAATAAAATTAAAAGAAAGTGAAGTGGTTGAGACAGACACATTAGCTACATTTAAGATTTACCTGGATAGACACATGAACAGGCGGTTGATCTAGACGGAACAACATAATCAGTGCTAGCTTGGAGAGCTGATGTGCTGTACTGTTCTTTGTTCTTTGCACTTATTGAAATGTAGGAAATGCAGCAGCTAATTTGCACACAGCACATTCCCAAAAACAACTCCCAGATAATTTAACGATTTTGGTTGAGGGATAAATGTTGACGCAGAAGACTAGACAGAGCTCCCCCTGCTGTTCTTCCAAGTAATGCCATGGAATCTTTAATGTCCATCTGTGATGGACAACAAAGCCTTGGTTCAGCATCCCACCTTAAAGACGGCACTCCTGATAATAGAGCTGTCCTTCGTGAATGATAACTGGAGTGATAGTTAGCATTCCGAGCTCTGGACTGGTACCTGAGCCCTTTTGGCTGACGTAGGCAAGAGTGCTACCCACTGAGATCGTCATAAGATATTAGAATGATGGAATAAAAACTGAAAATGCTGGAAACTGAGCGACTCTGACAGCATCTGTGGAGAGTGAAACAGACTCAACATTTCAAATCTGATGAGATGACCTGTGGACTCGACTCTAATATATTTTGAGCTAAAGCAATTGACTTTATCCAATAATTTGAATTCAGTAAGTAAACCACTTTAAAGAACGAAGGAAAATAGAGCACGGGAATAGGCTCTTCAGCCCTTCAAACCTATACTGACCATGATGCTCTAAAGTGGAAACTAATTGCTAAATAATTTGAGTTGAAGTATCAAATAAGTTGAATGAATTGGATTCCTTTAGGAAGAGTAGCTTTTGTAATCTAAGTAGTTAAGGATAGATTGGAGGGAATCATTCACAATGAAATTTAAAATGTGTTAACCAAAGGGAAATGCTGTCAACGATGGAATCTGCTCCATAGATGTCCGCTGAACCAAAACTTGACTTGTTGTGCCCTTACTCTCAAAAGGTCATCATCATTCATCATCCCTGTTCCGTCTGGACTTCTCTGTGTGACCTGTCCAGCCACACCTCAATTCTAACATTCCCTTGTTTTTAAATCCCTCCATCCACCTTCCCATCTCTCAAAACTCCCAGCTGTTAGGAATGGGTTCATTGCTAGTTTCTAATTTGTATGTACATTGTTTATTAGAACTCACCAGGATATATGAAAGGACTACAGGTGGCACTTGGTGTTGGAGATGTGTATGTAGAGTTGAATCAGAAAATAAAAGGAGTTTATGAAGAAGCAGGAGTTGTGTTTCCTTTACTGGACTGCAGAGGCTCAGACACTAGAGTGAAATTTTCTCACTACATTTGCCCCAAGACTAGAAAAATCCCTCCCACGGTCAACAGACCTTTGCATGGTCCATGTCTCACTGACTAAGATGCCTGTGATGGGTGGGACAGGAGAGTTCCACCCCCTGAGCCCTTTGAGAATTCTGCCCTTGTCCAATTCTGGCCTTTTCATTTCCAATTTTCTCCACTCCAGATTAGCGGCTGTGCCTTCAGCTGCCTGGGCTCTAAGCACTGGAATTCCTTCCATAAATCTCTCCCCATCTTTCTTTAAGATGTTTCCTAAAACCTCTGACTTTGATCAAATTTTTGGTAACCAGCCCCGTTATGCCCGTATGTGACTCAGGCTCAAATTTGGTTTGAAATGCCCTGAGACGTTTTACTACATTAAGAGAACTTACAGAAGTGCAAGTTCTGTTGTTGTTAGGGACTTAATTGATATGAACATCTCCATGTTTCCTTAGTTAACTGTTATTTCCTTTGTTTTGGGCGGGTTCAGCAGCGCAGTGTAGGTGTTGTCGCTAATGCAGAAGTAGTCTAACAAGTTAGCTAGACTTATCTGTTCATCAGATGTACAAAACAGCCAACAGATGGTACAGGGAGATTACAAGTACAATCCTATATTTTACTATCATAGGTGTGACCTGTTCAATAGTTTTTATAGTTGCATTTTTATACTCCTATTTTGCTAAGTGGTGTTTTCAATTTTCATATATCTGGTTGAACTTTTGCAATCAAAGTACAATGAAATGGGAGTTACGGAATCATACATTCTACGGAGGCCATTCAGCCTATTGTCCTTTCACAGAACTATCCAATCAGCCCCAAACCCTCTCCTTTCTCCTTCAGAGAGGAGCTGAGAAACATTTTTTACAAAGCAGTTGTGAACTCAGGAAAATGAACTTCTTGAAAGGGTGGTGGAAACAGATTCAGTGATAAGTTCTGAAAGAGAATTGGATGTAGAATTGAAAAAATTGCATATCAATGAGACAAGATCCAAGGGGAGTGAGATTAATTGGATAGTTCTTTCAAAGAGGTGGCACATTGGTTAGCACTGCTGCCATACAGCTCCAGGGACCTGGGTTAGATTACTGGCTTGGTTCACAGTCTGTGTGGAGTTTTCACGTTCTCCTAGTATCTGCGTGAGTTTCTTCCAGGTACTCCAGTTTCCTCCCACAGTCTAAAGATGTGCGGGTTAAGTTAATTGGCCATGCTAAATTGACCCTTAGATCCCAGGATGTGTAGGTTGGAGGGATTAGTGGGGTAAAGGGCCTGGATGAGATGGTTGTCAATGCAGACTCGTTGGGCCAAATGGCCTCCTTCTGCACTGTAGGGATTCTATGATTCTATGAAAGAGCCAGCTCTGACACAATGGCCTGACTGACCTTCTTTTATTCTTGGAATTAAGAGAGAATTATCTTCCAAATTTGGAGTAGTAAATTCTTCTCCAATAACTGTCCTTGCTCCTCTGAGCAGCAGTGGAGTTTATATGCAGTTGCTGTGCCAGTTTCCTTGCACAGTAACTTTCCACTCCGAACACCAATTTCTCTTTAAGGAGCTGGGATAGTATTGGCTTGCTCATAGAGCCCCCACAAAGATTTTTCTTATTCATTTGTGGGACATGAGCGTCACTGGCTGGCCAGCATTTATTGCCCTTCTCTAGTTGCCTGAGAACAGTTGAGAGTCAACCACATTGATGTAGTCTGGAGTCACATGTAGGCCAGACAAAGAACAATAAAGCATAGGAATAGGCCCTTTGGCCATCCAAACCTGCACCAATCATGTGTTCCTAACTAGACTATCTGTTTGTATCTTTCTATTCCCAGCTCATGTGGCTATCTAGATAAGCCTTAAATGATCCTAGAGTGTCTGCCTCAATCACTTTGCTTGGTAGTGCATTCCAGGCCCCAACACTCTCTGTGTAAGAAACATACCCCTCACATCTGTTTTGAACCTTGGCCCTCTTACCTTGAATTTGTGACCCCTTGTATTTGTCACTTCTGACATGGGAAAAAGCTTCCAACTGTTCACTCTATCTATTCCCTTCATAATTTTATAAACTTCTATTAGGTCACCCCTCAATCTCTGTCTTTCCAGGGAGAACCCTAGTTTACTCAATCTCACTTCATAGCTAATACCCTCCATACCAGGCAACATCCTGGTAAATCTTTTCTGCATTCTTTCCAAAGCCTCCACGTTCTTCTGGTAGTATGGTGACCAGAACTGGACACTATTCAAAATATGGCCTAACCAATGTTCTATATAACTGCAACATCATGTGCAAACTTTTATACTCTATGCACCATTCAATAAAGGCAAGCATGCCATGTGCCTTCTTCACCATCTTTTCCACCTGTGCTGCCACCTTTAAGGTTCTGTGGACTTGCACACCCAGATCCCTCTGTATGTCTATATTCCTGATGGTTCTGCCATTTATTGTATAGCTCCCCCCTGCATTAGATCTACCAAAATGCATCACTTTGCATTTACCTGGATTAAATTCCATCTGCCATTTCTCTACCCAATTTTCCAGTCTATCTATATCTTGCTGTAATCTCTGACAATATTCATCACTATCCACAACTCCACCAATCTTTGTGTCATCTGTAAACTTAACAATCAGACCAGCTGCATCTTCTTCCAAGTCATTTATATATATCACAAACAGCAGAGGTCCCAGTACAGAGCCCTGCAGAACACCATTAGTCACAGACCTCCAATCAGAAAAAGACCCCTCCACTGCTACCCTCTGTCTTCTATGGCCAAACACAATAAGAAGTCTCACAACACCAGGTTAAATTCCAACAGGTTTATTTGATAATAAACACCACAAGCTTTCGGAATACTGTTCCTTCGTCAGGTGAGAAAGAGTCACCTGTGTCACCTGACGAAGGAACAATGTTCCAAAAGCTTGTGGCATTTACTATCAAATAAACCTGTTGGACTTTAACCTGCTGTTGTGAGACTTCTTATTGTGTTTACCCTAGTCCAACGATGGCATTTCCACATCATGACTTCTATGGCCTAGTCAGTTCTGTATCCATCTAGCTAGTTCATCTTTGATCCCAGCCTGCCAAGAGGGACCTTCTCAAATGCTCTACCAAAATCCATGTAGATGACATCCACAGCCCTTCCCTCATCAATTATTTTTGTCACCTCCTCAAAAAACTCAACCAAATTTGTGAGGCACGATCTCCCTCGTACAAAACTATGTTGTCTATCGCGAACGAGACTATTCAGTTCTAAATGTGTATAGATCCTGTCTCTAAGAATCTTCTCCAACAATTTCCCTACCATGGACATCAAGCTCACTGGCCTATAATTACCCAAGTTATCCTTGCTACCCTTTTTAAATAACGGGACCTCCAATTCTCTGGGATCTCATCTGAGTCCAATGAAGAGTCCGTTGTTTAAAAAAGGTCAGAGGGATAATCCAGGGAACTATAGGCCGGTGAGCTTGACTTCAGTTATAGGTAAGCTAATGGAGAGGATCCTCAGGGACAGGATGTATGAGCATCTGGAGCGCTGCGATCTGATCAGGGATACGCAGCATGGCTTCGTCAAGGGGAAGTCTTGTCTTACAAATCTAGTGGAATTTTTTGAAGAAGTGACAAAAAAAGTTGATGAAGGACATGCTGTTGATGTCGTCTACATGGATTTCAGTAAGGCGTTTGACAAGGTTCCTCATGGTAGACTGATAGAGAAGGTGAAGGCGCATGGGATACAGGGTCGGGTATGTAGATGGGTCGAGAACTGGCTCGGGAGGAGGAAACAGAGGGTAGTAGTGGAAGGCTCTTTTTCCGGCTGGAAGCCTGTCACTAGTGGAGTGCCACAAGGCTCAGTACTAGGTCCTCTTCTATTTGTGGTCTACATAAACGACTTGGAAGTTGGGGTAGGTGGTGAGATCAGCAAATTTGCTGATGACACTAAGATGCTTGGATTGGCGGGTACAGAGGAGCAGTGCCAGGCAATACAACAGGACATAGATAGGTTGGTAGACTGGGCAGATAGATGGCAAATGGAATTTAATCCGGATAAATGCGAGGTGATGCATTTTGGCCGGAAAAATGTAGAAGAGAGTTATAGGATAAAAGGTAAAACTATACGGAGCATAGAGACGCAGAGAGACTTGGGGGTGCAGGTTCACAAGTCTCTGAAGGTGTCCTCACAGGTGGAGAAGGTGATAAAGAAGGCGTATAGTATGTTAGCTTTCATAGAAAAGGGTATAGAATACAAGAGTAGGAGTTTGATGTTGCAGTTGTATAGAACGTTGGTTAGGCCTCACTTGGAATACTGCGTCCAGTTCTGGTCGCCGTACTATCGGAAGGATGTGGAGTCCTTGGAGAGAGTGCAGAGGAGGTTTACCAGGATGCTGCCTGGTATGGAAGGACTGTCTTATGAGGAACGATTAAATAGACTGGGGTTGTTTTCCCTTGAAAGACGTCGGCTTAGAGGGGATCTCATAGAGGTGTATAAGATTATAAGGGGTATAGATAGAGTAAATGGAGGTAAACTTTTTCCACCTTCAGAAATGGATAGGACGAGGGGTCATGGCCATAGGGTGAGGGGGGCTATGTATAAGACGAATATTAGAGGGCAGTTTTTCACACAAAGGGTAGTGGGGGTGTGGAATGCACTGCCGAGTAAGGTGGTGGGAGCAGGCACGCTGGGGCTGTTTAAGGGTCTCTTGGACAGCCACATGAGCGGTATGCAGATAGAGGGATATAGTAGGACTGTTTAACTACGGCTTTTTTCCACAGGTAATTTGGTCCATACTTGACCAACATTGAGCATGCATTCGGCAGGTGGTGCGGGTACAGCTCTTGGATGTTGATTCATGGGTTGCCTGGTACCTCATGTCGTAATTGAGTGCTTTATGTGGACCATCTGAAGGGCACCATGACAGCTCAGAGACTATCGATGTGGCTGTGCAGACACTTGGAATTGGGCCGGTGTCTGCGGGAGTTTGCGCGTTCTCCCCGTGGTTGCGTGGGTTTTCTCCGGGCACTCCGGTTTCCTCCCACAACCCAAAAATTCGCTCTTAGGCTGATTGGGAAACAAATTGTCCCTATAGTGAGAGTCTTCCATATTAGGATTAACCTAAATTTAGAATAGGATAATGGAATTGCTACTATATAGTTATGACGGCGGCGTGGGCTCGTTGGGCCGAAGGGCCTGTTTCCCGTGCTGTGTTGCTCTAAAAAAAAGAAACAAAGACTTCTGTTAGAGGCTCAGCAATTTCATCTCTTGTCTCACAGTAATCCAGGACAGATGTCATCTGGCCCTGGGAATTTAGTAAGGACAGCAGATTTCCTTCCCTAAAGGACACTAGTGAACCAGATGGTTTTTTCAACAGTTTTACCATCTCTAATAGGTTCTTAATTCCAGATATATTTTTAATTGAATTCAAATTCCACCATCAGCTATGGTGGGAGTTGAACCCTGGTCCCCAAAACATTAACTGAGTTTCTGGATTAAATTTAGATTTAGGCTTAGGTTTGGGTTATGGCTTAGGTTATATTCTTCAGAATTCAGGTCCACCACCAACCTCGATCTGTAAGATCAGAGAGCACGTCCATGTGTAGAGCAGAGGTTGAAATGAGTGAAAAGACACAGGAGCAGGAAGAAGCCAGACAGCCCTTCAAGCCTGTTCCATCATTAGATTAGATCGTGGCTGATCTGTTGTTTAACAGATCTTGGTCCTGTAACCCTGAATTAATGTCCTCATCTAACAAACATCTATCAAACAGTTTTGAAATCTTGCATTTATACCCATCCAATTTTTTGGGACAGAGAGAGAACTTACTGGATTTTCTCACGTCTTTTGCATGCTTCTTGACATTGTCAGTTGTGGCTTGGTGGGTAGCTCTCACCTCTGAGTCTGAAAGTTGTGGGTTCAAGTCCTACTCCAGAAACTTGAGCACCAAATCTAGATGGGCATCCCCAGTGCAGTACCGTCGGTAAGCCACAATGCCAGGATGCATTGATAAAACATGAAACCGAGGCTCGATCTGTGCCTCAGAATGAGCTTAAATATCCTCAGAGCACCATTTCAAGAATAGGAAAGAGGGCAGATTATCTGGTTAATGCCAGATTGCTGTCTTGGGGCAATAATTGACAGCTGCTTTGCTTCCATTGCAATGGTATTTCCACTTTAGAACATGCATTGCCTGTAAAGCTCTTTAGAATCCTTAGAGTGCAGAAGGAGACCGTTCGCCCCATCAAGAGTCATAGCCAGGCCTACTCTCTATCCTATCCCCACCACTCCACATATTTATCCTACGAATCCCCCCTAATTTGCACATCTTTGGACACAAAGCATTGGGCAATTTAACATGGTCAATCCACCTAACCCGCACGTCTTTGGACTGTGGGAGGAAACTGCAGCACCCAGAGGAAACCCACACAGACAAGGAGAGAATGTGCAAACTCCACACAGTCACCCAAGGCCGGAATTGAACCTGGGTCCCCTGGCGCTGTGAGACAACAATGCTAACCATGTTGCTACCATGCTGAGGTTGTGAATGAAGCAAAGGGAGTCTTTGTTTTTATCTCATTTGCTCGAGGCAACAGTTTGGTGCCCCTCAGCACAGAAGATCAATCAGAGGTTGCAAAGAAGTGAATAAATAACCTTGCTTAACATTTTAAAGTACCTGAAGCTAACTATACTTATATGAAGATAAGTTATGATATTTTGACCTAGATTTCATGGGTGTCAGCTGAAGTGAGGTTTTCCTGTGTTGGTTTATTTCTCAGAAAAGGAACATCTGTGCTGGTAAATGACAGAAAAAAACTTATTTAACTTGATGCTGAATTAACCATCCGGGCGAATCTTCTTTACGATTCTTTGTTGTCTATGGTTTGAGCACACAAATCTCAGCTGATATTTGCCTGCACACATCAGGGGGTGCAGTGGAGAGTGCTGCACTGTCAGAGGTGCCATCGTTCAGAAAGTGTGGCTCTGCCTGCCCCCTCAGCTGACGTGCAAGATGCCCATGCCCAGTGTTTTGAAAGAGCACATGGTGAGTTTTCCCCATGAAAGCAGATTGTCTGATCGCTCTCACATTGCTTTCTGAGTGCAGACTGACTGCCAGCACCTTCCTGCATTACAACAGTGGTTACACTTAGCTGTGAGGTGCTTTGAGATGTTCAGCAGTTATGAAAAGTTCTATATAAATGCAAATCTTTCTCCTTTATTGTGTGTCCCTTTAAGATTGCTGCACAGATGTGCACACAAACAGCTTAGAGGGACCATTGACCTAAGCACTCATCCATTTTACACCAGCCTTTTAGAGAAGATTTTCTTGTGTTAAAATTGTCATGCCTGTCTTGTTAGTGATGGATTTGAGTCTGTGATGTCCCATGTAGGGGGCATCTGGTACAAAGAGCACCTTTAATTCTGTTAAAGGATTGCCTACAGCCTCATAACCTTCAGCACATCTTTCAACTAACAAACCCCTCCAATTTGTTGTGTACAGTTCATTTTAATGAAACTTGATGAAGCTGTATAAAATGGTCATTACACCACAGCTGGAGTACTGTGTGCAATTCTGGTCACCTCACTATAGGAAGGAAGTAATTGCACTGGAGATGTGCAAGGGAGATTCATCAGGATATGCTTGGGCTGAAGCATTTCAGCTATGAAGAGAGACTGGTTTGGCTGGGGTCATTTTCCTTAGAGCAGAGAAAGCTGAGGGGGAACCTGACAAAGATGTACAAAATTATGAAGAACATAGATAGGGTAAATAGGAATAAACTTTATCTCTTAGTGGAGGAGTTAATAACCAAGGGCATAGATTTAAGGTAAGAGGCAGGAGATTTAGATTTGATTTGAGTTATTATTGTCACATATATTAGTGTATGGTGAAAAGTATTGTTTCTAACGCGCCATACAGACAAAGCATACCGTTCATAGAGAAGGAAAGGAGACAGTGCAGAATGTAGTGTTACAGTCATAGCTAAGGTGTAGAAAAGAAGCAACTTAATGCAAGGTAACTCCATTCAAAAGTTTGATGGCAGCAGCAAAGCAGCTGTTCTTGCTCTTCGATTTGAGTCAGTTGGTATGTGACTTCAGACTTTTGCATCTTTTTTCAGATGGAAGAAGGTGAAAGAGAGTATGTCCAGGGCCTGTGGTGTCCTTAATTATGCCGGCTGTTTGTCCGAGGCAGCGGAAAATGGGAACTGTGTCAGTGGGTGAGAGGCTGGTTTGAATGATGGAGTGGGCTACATTCATGACACTTTGTAGTTTCTTGCAATCTTGGGCAAAGCAGGAGCTGTACCAAGTTGTGATCTAACCAGAAAGAATGCTTTCTATGGTGCATCTTTTAGATACATGAGAGTTAGCTGATGTTGGTGAGAGTTAGCTGATGCGCCAGATTTCCTTATTCTCCTGAGAAAGTAGAAGCATTTAAGAGCTTTCTGCACGATAGCATCAGCATGGGGGGACCAGGACAGGTTATTCATGTTCTGGACACCTAAATACTTGAAGCTGCTGACCATTTCTATTTCGTCCCCATTGATGTTGACAGAGCCTGTTCTCCACTATGCTTACTGGAGTCAATGATAACTTCCTTTGTTTTGTTTACATTGAGGGAGAAATGATTGTCGTTGCTCTAGTAAACCCCGGGGGGGGGTTTGAGGAAAAACCTTTTCACCCAGAGGGTAGTGGGAATCTGAAACTTGCTGCCTGAAAGGGTGATACTGCAGGAGCCCTCACAACATTTAAGAAGCATTGAAACACTATAGTCTACAAGGCTACAGACCAAATGCTGGAAAATAGGATCAGAATAGATAGGCGCTGGGTGGCCAGCACAGATATGATTGACCGAAAATTTCTTTTTGTGCTGTAAGATTCTGTGGGTGGGATCTTTCAGCCATATGCGCTCCAAGACCAGAAAATCCTTCCTGAAGTCAAACGGACCTTTGCTTGGTTCATGTACCACCCACTACAATTCCTGTGTAAGGCAGGACAGTACAATTCCATTCTATGTTAGTGACTCTAATATTGTTCACAGTTCTCAACTCCAATTCATTTAAGTGTACAGTAAATATGATTAACAAAATAACCTGACTGGACCTACCATTTTCGAGACAGAGAATGTTGTGATCTGGAACGTTCTGCCTGGAGAGACAGTGAACTATCTCGTTTCCTTCTCTATGAACGGTATGTTCTGTCTATACAGTGCACGAGAAACAATACTTTTCACTGTATGCTAATACCTGTGACAATAATAAATCAGATTAAATCAAATAGAAGCAGATTCAAAACTAACTTCCATGGGCAACTGGATATGCTTGCAGAGCTAAGGGAAAGGGTGAAGGGATTGTGCTAATTGGATATCTCTTTCAAAGAGGCAGCACAGAGCATGATGGACCTCTGAATACCAATCACAATTTCCCATTTTGAAAAACCTCCTTTTGTCCCTATCCTTTATTTTCTGTCTTCCTGTGTATTATTTGTCTGTTGTTGTTGACGTGTAGCTCTTGAGTGCCTTATCTGATACTGTATGATCCAAATACCGCATCCGCTGCCTTTCCTTCACCTTTCAAAGGATTCTAGCTGGTTGGTTAATCTTGTTTAGAAATCCAGGCTGACTGACCCTAACAGCTTGTGGTTTATTCAAGCTCTTAGTAACTTCCTCTCTTGTTGTAGGCTCTGATGATGCAACGAGAATAGGAGTAAAATTAGATGTCCTAATTTATTTTTCCAAAACAAGCAGTCCTAGCTATAAGCTGGTCAACAAATGACTTCAGAAGAAACTTTTTTATGGTATGTTGGCACAAAGGGTGGCACAGTGGTTAGCACTGATGCGTCATAGCGCCAGAGACCCAGGTTCAATTCCAACCTTGATTGATTGTTCTCCCCGTATTTTCATGGGTTTCCTCAGGATGCTCTGTTTTCCTCCCACAGTCCAAAGTTGTGCAGATTAGTTGGATTGGTCATGCTAAATTGCCCCTTAGTGTCCCAAAATGTGTAGCATAGGTGGATTAGCCAAGGTAAATATGTGGGGTTATTGGAATAGGATAGGGGAGAGGATTCTTGGTAAGACGCTCTGTCAGAAAGTCAGTGTAAAGTCGATGGGCCAAATGGCCTCCTTCTTCATTGTAGAGATTCTATTATTCTACGGTAACTTGAAACGTCCAGAGAGTCAGATTGTGGAACTTGCTACCAAAAGAAATGGCAGAGGCAAATAAAATAGATGGGAAGTACATAAAACTATACAGTAGATAGGGAGGCCATTTGGGCCATTGTGGTTTTGCCAGCTTTTTGAAAAATCTATCAAATTAATATTTTTCCCCTTCAAGTATTCACTTCTGTAGCGATTTTAATCAGGCAATTGTGATTGATCTGCTTGAATAGAAATTCCCTGATTAAGGGCCATATTGATGGTCCAATAAGGAAGCCCCACGTGCTGTTCGTAAACAGGCATGTCAGTTCCTCTGGCACTCTTTGTTGGATCTTGTAAATGAAGGAATTTTGGTGAAGGGACTTCCACCTCCAAGGACTTACTACAAGTTCCCTTTTCGAAATTTCTATTGAAGGGGTTTCTATGGCCATTTTGTTCCCAATTATGACAATTTGTTACATGCGTTTTATTTTCCTTTGGTTTTTTTTTGCCAGTAATCAATACCTGCTTTACTCTACCCAAACCCTTCAAGATGAGGGAGAATATAATAGAAAGTTCTGTTGATTCGGCAAGATGAAGGAGGAGATTTCTATGGAGTATAAATCAGTGAGTCGAATAGTCAGTTTCTGTGCTGAAAAATTCTGAATGAAAAGTTGAAAATGTTAATTCTGTTCTGGAAAAGCAGCAGGATAATTCTATTTTTGAAAAATGATCACAAAGTGGCTCAGCACTTCTCTGATTACCAAGCTATCACCCCATCAAGTTTGTTCCAATTAAGTATTCAGCAGAGTGAAACCATTATAAGAACTTAAGAACTAGGAGAAGGAGTGGGCCATTTGGCCCCTCGAGCCTGCTCCACCATTCAATAAGATCATAGCTGATCTTTTCATGGACTCAGTTCCATTTACCCATCCACTCACCATAACCCTTAATTCCTTTAATGTTCAAAAATTTATCTATTTTTACCTTAAAAACATTTAATGAGGTAGCCTCAACTGCTTCACTGGGCAGGGAATTCCATAGATTCACAACCCTTTGGGTGAAGAAGTTCCTCTTCAACTCAGTCCTAAATCAGCCCCTCCCCCCTTATTTTGAGGCCATGCCCCCTGGTCCTGTTTTCACCCACCAGTGGAAACAACTTCCTTGCTTCTATCTTATCTATTCCCTTCAGAATCTTGAATGTTTCTATAAGATCTCCCCTTATTCTTCTGAATTCCAGTAAGTATAGCCCTTGTCTACTCAGTCTCTCCTCAAAAGCCAACCCTCTCAACTCCGGAATCAATCAAGTGAATCTCCTCTGTACCCCCTCCAGTGCCTGTATATCCTTTCTCAAGTAAGGAGACCAAAACTGTACAGAGTGCTCCAGATGTGGCCTCACCAGTACTTTATGCAGCTGCAACATGACCTCGCTGTTTTTAAACTCTATTTCTCTAGCAATGAAGGACAAAATTCCATTTGCCTTCTTAATTACCTGCTGTACCTGCAAACCAACTTCTTGTGGTCCTTGCACAGCAGCATGTTGCAATTTTTTAACATTTAAATAATAGTCCATTTTGCTATTATTCCTATGAAAATGGATGACCTCACATTTACCAACATTGTACTCCATCTGCCAGACCCTTGCCCATTCAATGAATCCTGCCAAGAACATTATTCCCTAGCTATCGGCTTTCTCCTTCTAACACATGCCTGAAGCTGAACCAGGCGGTTAGTAGTTTCCAAATTACATTTGACCCTCAGTTAGTGGTAAATTTCTAATTCTGTATCTGCATCGTCACTGAGGCTGCCTATTTCCGCCTCCCTCACATTGCCTGACACCATCCCAGCCTCAGCTAATCTGCTGCTATAACTCAAACCCATACCTTTATTATCACCTCTAGCTCTCACTATTCTAATACCAGCCACACCCTCCCCCCAGATTCTAACCCCTGTAAACTTGAATTCATGAAAAACTCTGCTGCCTGTGTAGTTCGGCACACCAAATCCTATTTACCTGTCACCCTTGTGCTCATTAATGCACATTGGCTTCCAGTCAGGTAATGCTTCGATTGTAAAATGTTGTTTTCAAACTCTCTTTGGCCTTGCTCTTCCTCCTTTTCTATAACTTCCTCCAATTCTACCACCTCCCAACCCAGAATTCTAATTCTGGCCTCTTGAGAGTGGTAATAATCTGCAGTGCGTTGCTTGAGAATGTGATGGAGACAGATTCAATCAGATTTAATGGGATAAGCACATGAATGTAAAACATTTGTAATGCAGACAGAGTAAGTGGGTCAAGCTTAATTGCTCTTACAGAGAGCTGGCAGATGTGTGGTGGACCAAATAGTCACATTCATTTATTTATGATTCTATAACCCACCTCTGACCCTATCCCACTGCATTTACATTAGCAATTCTAGTTCCAGTTAACTAAATCCTCGTATTGGGAAATAGAAGAGCCCTACTTGGAGATACCCCAAGGTGGCATGACACAGAACCACAAATCTGTAAAATAGTTCCCAAACATGCAGTTCTTTCTACCACTTCCTCCCCTCAAAAAAGAAATAACTGAGCGCTGTCCAAAACTCTGGTGCCCATATCCAACCCCATCTTCTTTACCAGACAGAGATGGGTCAGTGGTGTCGGTGACTCAATGTTTTGACGTGACGGTGTTTAAATATTGCACCCCCTGGCTGATTCTTGCAGGAATACAGATAGCATTTTGTTTTATAGCTTAGTTTGGCTTTTACAAAAGTCTTTTAAAAAAAAGTGATGAATTGTGTGGGGTGGACTGTGAGATAAGAGCCGTGTACTCCCTGAAGATATGATAAGTTGTAATTGCGTTGTTTTATGCACATTGGTATTAGTCCTTGCTGTATGACTTCAGCAGTGGGAGATCTGATGTTTTGATTGGGTGTCCAAACTATAACTCATTCCTGATTGAACTTGACTCATTCAGTTGTAATTTCTGTTAAAATAAATGAGTCACAACAAGATAAAACCCCAGATTCTTCACTGATATAAAGGAAAATGAGAATGCATGGTGATGCATATTTTGCCTCAGTAAGTTCAGCCTTTGTTTTTATTGACCAAGTATAGCATGAGTAATGAGAGTAAGAAGTCTCACAACACCAGGTTAAAGTCCAACAGGTTTACTTGGTAGCAAAAGCCACTAGCTTTTGGAGCGCTGCTCCTTTGTCAGGTGAGTGGGAGTTCTGTTCACAAACAAGGCCATATAAAGACACAACCTCAATTTACAAAATAATGATTGGAATGCAAGTCTTTACAGGTAATCAAGTCTTAAAGGTACAGGTAATGTGATGAAGAGAGGGTTAAGCACAGGTTAAAGAGACAAGTACTGTCTCCAGCCGGGACTGTTAGTGAGATTTTGCAAGCCCAGGCAGGTCGTGGGAGTTACAAATAGTGTGACATGAACCCAAGATCCCAATTGAGGCCATCCTCATGTGTGCAAGTAATGAGTTCCAATGCAGTGTGAGAGAACTTGGTAAGAAAGAAATTTTCTCGCACAATCTCTTTGGTGGATTTTCAATCCTGGGAGTCCTGTCAGCAAGGCTCACCTATATTGATTCCTGATCCATCGAAACCTCAGTTTTAAACTTCTTATCCTTGTTTTCAAATCGCTGCATGGCTCCATCCCCTTCCCCATCTCTGACATAAGACCTAATCACTCTTTCTACATATGTACCAACATGTACCATGATCTCTGTCTCATTAAACTACAAATCACATCTTGGTCTATTGGATGTTACAGCACAAAAAAATGGCAATTCTGTCCACCCAGTTGTTGATGTGTTTTTCTCCAGAAGAGCCATGGTTTCTCATTCCACCTTTCTAAGCAATCTGCCTTCCGTCTTCTCATGCATCTTTCGAATTTCCTTGTGAAAAGAATTTGTGGATTTCAGTTCAGCAATAATTTGTGATTAAATGCTTTGCATTCTAACCAAGAAAGAAAATTCTAACTAGTTTTTTAGTTTTTTTGCCATTATCTTAAATGTGTGTCTTCAATATGTGCGGCACGGTGGCACAGTGGTTAGCACCGCTGCCTCATAGCGCCAGGGACCTGCGATCAATTCCACCTTGGGTGACTGTCTGTGTGAAGCCTGCACATTCTCCCAATGTCTGCGTAGGTTTCCTCCGAGTGGTCCGGTTTCTTCCCACAGTCCAAAGATTGCCCATGTTAAATTGCCTTTTAATGTCAGGGGATTAGAAACGTAAATATATGAGGTTACAGGATAGGACAGGACTATCCTATCCTGTTGTTGTTAGTGCAGGCTCGATGGACCAAATGGCCTTCTTATGTACTGTTGATTCTACGATCTTTCTAAGCTGAGAGATCACACATCACCAGGTTAAAGTCCAACTGGTTTATCTGAAATCACGAGCTTTTGGAGAGCTGTTCCTTCATCATGTGAAGTGTCTTTTTAAGCAATTCCCCCAAATAATGCAAGCTATCACTACATTACTTTATATGATTCTTCTTAACCTTTTCACTGCTTTGCATCCTGTATTGTGTTGGTTTTATGTTCCTCTACAATGATAGAAATTGAAAATTTACAAAATCATGTAGGGAATGTAAAACATTTTTTTGTTTCAGTGCTACGCAGGCCCCCTCACTTGCTCATTTGCGTCAAACTTACTCCTGTTACAAACTTGAATTTTCAGCATTTCAAATGGGAGTTGAGACTTCAGTCACTTGACCTGAGCTTTTCAACTTGTGTTAATAAAGTAATAAACTGCCTATTATGACAGGAAGACCATGATTGCGAAAGGGGAAAGTTAGTTGTCTTCTTTTGTAAGCTGTTTAGATTGCGCCGACTGCTCAGACTGGGAAGTTTGACTCCTAAATCCAATGTTAAGACCCAGTAGATAATAAAATTTGACACTTAACCCACCTTAGTTGAAGGGCAGGAGTTGATTTTGAGTTTATTTTTGATTTCCGTTTGTGTTATTTCTTCCAGTATAACTGGAGCTTAGACATTTTTGAATTTTCTCGTACTCGAGTAAGATATTGTCTCTGGCAGTGTGCCAATGGTGTTGCAGAAATCTTTGCTCATTTATCTGATTTTTACTTTCAACAAACTTTTGTAATAAACATAAAGGACAGCTCTGCTGATAACAACTGTGGCTCAGTTGTTCACCTTTCATTACTAGGGTAGGCACAGTAGTTAGCACTGCTGCCTCACAGTGTCAGGGATCCAAATTTGATTCCTGGCTCAGATCACTTTCTGTGTAGAGTTTGTACATTCTCCCCATGTCAGCATGGATTTCCTCTGGGTGCTCCGGTTTCCTCCCACCGTTCGAAAGGCGTGCTGGTTAGGTGCATTGGCTGTGCTAAATTCTCCCTCAATGTACCCAAACAGGCACTGGAGTGTGGCGACTAGAGGATTTTCACAGTAGCTTAATTCAAGTGTTAATGTAGGCCTACTTGTAACAATTAAATAAACTTAAAAAAAAATTAAAACCATTAGTCTATTGTTGTATTTGATCATTCGTAAGCTTCACAACCTCAGGATAAACAAAAGCATCTCTCAGCCACTTTTGGAGTGGAATCACTTTGTCATGTGAGAATACAGGTCACCAGTTTGCACACAATAAACTCCCAGAAATAGGAGTATAAATCTCAGATTTGCTGAGATTTTCCAGCATTTTCTGTTCATGTGTTGTTTACAAACAGATATTTTGTTTTCACAGTATTGATGGAGGGGTAAATGTTGACTGGAATACCGGGGGAAGGCACCTGCACTTGTTCAAAATTGTGCTGTGGAATGTTTGCCTCAGTTTAATGTCTCATTCAAAAGATGGCTTCCCACCCCCGACATTTACTTACCGTGCTGGGGTGTAAGCCTTGATTATTGACTCGAGTCTACCAGAGTGGGACTTGAACCCCGAACTTTGTGACTTAGAGACAATTGTGTTAAGCCACTGAGCCACAGCTGTTAGCTACGATGATGAGATATTGTTCACCATTCATGTGCAGGACTGTTGGTCAAAGCATCAGGTATTATGTGATCAGTGAACATCACCTGTGTTGTAAGTGTTCACACATCCCAGATTTATAGAACATTACAGTGCAGTACAGGCCCTTCGGCCCTCGATGTTGCACCGACCAATGGAACCAATTTTATGACCCTCTAACCTAAACTAATCCAATGCTATCCATATGCCTATCCACTGCCCATTTGAACGCCCTTAAACTTGACGAGTCCACAACTACTGCAGGTAGGGCACTCCATGTCCTTACTACCCTCTGAGTAAAGAACCCACCTCTAGCATCTGTCCTATAACTACCATCCCTTAATTTAAAGCTACGTCCCCTCATGTTATCCATCTCCATCCAAGGGAAAAGGCTCGGAAGCAAAAAATTTGCTTGGAAGCAAATCCTTCTGCTGGATAGGATTGGGTAGGGGTGTTGTAACTTTCTGAGTTCAATATCAATCGCAGTCTCTCACAAGAATGAGAAAGCTGGGTTGATCGCCCCTCCCACCGAGAACTAACACTGAAACTGGAGTACCTCACCTTATAATCTGTAAAAATTGTGTGTGAAGCGGTGTGACCTGCTCTTCAGCAACCTCTAGTGGCTAAATACAAAATTCCTGATACTCTAAAATCAACACCTAACAATTTATTTATCAAACTAACAATGAGCAAATTAACTAAGCTATTAATAAACCGAATAAATCCCTCTAACTATTATCTATTCCCCAATAAAACAAGATTCTAATGGAACGCTATTTAAATAAATAGTTCCCGTTACATTACAAGCTTTTCCGCATTATTTTATAATTAATAGAATATAGTCACTCTCTAAATTACAACCAAGTTTTGTGTCTCCCTGAATATTCTGGGCCTTTTCTGTTGATCTGTCTGGAACTTCTTTCTTCTTTGGTACCTTTGCTATCTAGATGGTGCTTTCTTGAAGACATAGATGAAGCTAGAGAGCCAGCGATTCTGTCTTGAGAAAGAGAGTTGAGAGCTAAGGGCTGTTAGTTTTGGCAGGTGGCAGTTTCTCTCTCCTCTCTATTCCACTGCCCCTTCTTTCATACCTGTGATGACATATCAATATTCCCCACAATAGCATTGGTCCTAGATAGTCAAAACCATCAGATTTAAATTTAATAAGTTTTTGGTATCTAAGTGTCTGACTCAAATTGATTAGCTAATTTCAAAAGCCTTTCATCCTGGTACAAACTGCTGCTTGGCTGCTTGATACAAATGTTTCAGTTTGGGCTCTCTGTGTATTTACATTTTAAAATTCTAAGCACAGAAAAAGCACCACCTTTTACAGGATCATGCAATGCTTTCCTCTCTAGCATTCTACAATTTTACAGACACCAAGTTCTAATTTCCTACCTCCTGATCTACAATGACTCTGGCCAACTTTGCAACCCAAGGAATCATATGACAGTGACAAAGACGGAAGATACGGGCTTGAGATACGGGTTTCTGTACATTATTCTGGAACCTGCCCAGCCCGAAATCAAGATCAGGGAATTCTCTCCCAAAGTCACTGTCATTCTTCATGTTGTTATTGCTTGCATAGACACATTAGTTCACATTGTTTAAAGGTTTTTGAAGTAAAATGTTATTTAATTTACGAAGAAACTGACCAGCGTATGCCAGGTAAATCATTCAGTGTAATAATTTGTAGTCAATTTCAATCATATTGATTCAAATTATTCACAGATTGAAGATTGGTTCCCTGATTTAAATTGGTAATAAACCCATTTTCAGCTGTGTCGTGAGATCAGTTTATGTCGATGTTAATGAAAACAATATTCTATTCTGCTGTCCCACACTGGTTCATGGAAAACTTTATTGCTGGAATTTTACCAACATGCCCGCCCAAGGTTCATAAGAATGCACCTGAGGTCAACAGAGAATGCCGTTCTGTGAGCCTTGCCCACCCCAGAGTTGATAAAACCAGGGCCTATGCCTGTGATTTTGCCAATGCTCTTTGGCGGAAATTTGAAGTGTAAGTGAGCCAGAGCAATCTTCCAACTGCACTCAAAACAGAAACTCTATTCGGTGATGCTTTGGATTCAACGTTCATCTATTTTGCAAGTTGAATCTCGTGACCATTGAGTAGCGTCGAGTGGAATCACTGAAATTTCTTTGCAATTTTCAGGGTGGCTTGATTAACTGGGATAGGCTTTTTCCACCACTGCGCAACAGATTTCCTTCCAACAATCAACAACAAGAGAGTGGACCGAACAGACCTTCAACAGCAGCTGCAGTTTCTGAAGAGCAGGTATGCATTCCTGCGGCACGCGGCAATGTCTTGTGAACATGGGATACAGGATGAGTGGATTCAAAATGGGCTCAACACCAGTTTAGAGTCCAACAGGTTCATTTCATAGCATGAGCTTTTGGAGTGCTGCTCTTTCTTCAGGTGAGTGAAGAATAACTCACAGAATTCTTCACTCTCCTGAAGAAGGAGCGAGATTCCGAAAGCTAGTGCTACCAAATAAACCTGTTGGACTTCTTACTGTACATACCCCAGTCCGACGGCGGCACCGCCACATCAGTTGTAAGACACAGAGGGATGATGATAGAAGACTATCTCAGTGACTGGGAGACAGTGTCCAGTGGCATACCACATGGATCTGTGTTGGGCCCCTGATTATTCGTCATTTCTCTAAATGACATTGAGAACAATGTAGTGATGGTGGTGGGGGGAGTTCAGGGGAGAATTAATATGTTTGTGGATGACACAAAGATTGGACGGGTTGTTAAAAGTATTAGGTTACAAGAAGATATAAACTGTGTGATCAAATGGGCAGGTAAATGGCAGATGGAATTTCACTGCTTTTGTTTACTTCCCTGCTTTTCAATTCTCGACCTTCAGAAGTGGTGGACCACAATGTTTGTTTTGTTGTTATCTTTGGGGATTTGTGTCAGTATGCCCATGGAACCCTTTGCCCCATTTGACTCTGATTTTCCAAGCAGTGAGGGGGGTGGTGGTGAATCTTCAGCCAACCAACATGTAACACATTTTTAGCTTGTGCACACGTGGGCGATTTCTCTGATGGATAGTTGGTGCCACCTATTGGTCTAAACTAAGGGAGAATGACACCAATTTATTCATTCAGTGGTAGTAAAGGTGGCACTGCACAACAAGTCAAAGCATCTCATTTCAGTAGCAGAACACACACTTCTATTTTCATAAGTAGTTGTCACTCAGTCGCCATCTCCTGCAGTGCTGCCTTGCATTGCATTCGCTTGGAGAAATTAAGGGTTGTTGCATTGAGCTATGGATAGAAATAAGAAGAAAGCAATTCCTTGTGCACTCTTCAAATGATAAAGTATCCACATAGAGCTACATAGAATAGATAGCTCAGAAATAGATCATTTAACCCAATTCATCCATAGCTGTGTCCTTCCTATTTCAGCTCCATCAGTTTAACCCTCTATTCTCTTTGTCAAGGTCTAGTAGGCTTTGGCCCAAGTGCTGGTAAATGGAATTTGCATAGATTAGTATTAGGGAACAGATCAGAAACACCAAGGTATATTATGCAGACCTGAACATTTGCATTTGATTTTGATATTAAAGTGACCATAAGGTGTTTTGCTCCAGGTATGATTCATTTGACCCACTGGGAAACTTTTATCAAAGCAAATTTTATTTAAGAACACAATTAGAATATACAAAAATAATTAACATAACTTATATCAATTAAAATACTTAAACATGGCAATGTATAATTTTTAACAGCTAATTATCTATATTGTTCCAATTTAAAGTAATATTCCCTTAGACATACATCCTTCTTCAGAATTAGTCAGCACAAAAATAAGTATGCTCATGTGGTGCTAGGTTTCCAGTCATTTAACACTTCTGGACAGAGATCTAGACAGCAGTTTCCAGAGAGAAATATATCCTCAAAACAACATGAATTTCAGAGAAGTAACCATAGTTTTTGGCAGCTCCCAGTCTCCAGACTTCAGATACGGGGAAAGGGAGGCACTGCTCTCTTTCAACTCATAAGCAGCCTCCAAGCTCAAATATTTTGTGTTAGCCTAGCTCTAGCCAGTCACATGACCTTACCTGTCAATCAGTCTAATCAAGCCTTACTCTGCAAAATTCCAGGAGAACACTAGAAACAATAGGACATCATTAGTCCAGATTAAAACAACCATTCTAGCAATTAAAAGCAATTATGTTGCTGCAGTAATACAGAATGCCGAATATAGACAGAATGGCACTGACAATACAAAAAAACTGCTAAAACAGGTCTTGTACAGGGAATAACAAATATCAATTGTATCATCACAATTGGTATTTGATAGTCGGTACAGACATGGTGGCTGAAGGGCTGTTTTCTGTACATACAGACTATGCCCAAATTCACAGTGACACAGAGACTGTACCCATATTCACAGTGACACAAACTGTACCCATATACACAGTGACATGGAGACTGTAGCTATATTCACAGTGACACAGAGACTGTACCCATATTCACAATGACACAGAGACTGTGCCCATATTCACAATGACACAGAGACTGTGCCCATATTCACAGTGATTAACTTGTTGGATGTAAGGGTTCTGGGTAAAACGAGCCTGCACAGTTGTGAACAGCATTATCGCAGCCACACAATTTCATTCAACTGTGCTAAATAAGGCAAGCTGGGGTCACAGATGTCCGTTTTGGAAAAACAGAAGGTATTTCACTCTGGTAAGGTAGAGGGAGCTCTCGCAAAGTGAAAGAACTTTCTTCCCTCAGCAATAAGTGTGGTTCATCCAAATTCATCTGGAGGGTAATTCTAAAGAACCTTTGCCCTGCTGTTGAATCAGATTGTTCCCTGAATGTGTCTGGGTGTTTACTTCTGGTGTTCCATGGAATGACAGTGCAGAAGGAGACCATTCGGCCCATAAGCCAACCGCAATCCCACCCAGGCCCTATCCCCGTAACCCAATACTAATCTCCCAACACTAAGGGGCAATTTGGCATGGCCAATCAACTTAACACATCTTTGGACTGAGAGGAAACCCACGCAGACACGGGGAGAACATGCAAACTCCATAGAGACAATGACCGGGGTGCCTCGCGCTGAGGCAGCAGTGCTAACCACTGATCTGTAAGTTTGTTCCATGTGTTGATCACTCTTGGGGCGCAAAGAAGAATTTCCTAATATTTGTTCTAGAAGTACCCTACTGTAGTTCAAAATGAAGTCCCTGGTTCTAGCTCTGCAGAGTAATTTAAAGTTACATTCCAGCTAACTTTTCAATACCCTTCAAAGCATAGACATCCTGAAGGAGCATGTGCAGAATCAGCTCTCAAACCCCATCTATCCTGGCCATTTACTCCAGTTATTTAACAGTTCTCATACCCCTCACACTGGGGATTAGTATCATGTCCCTTTTGCACTGCTTGAATGTAGGACATAGAATCCCTACAATGCAGAAGGAGAACATTCGGCCCCTCATCTGCACCACCACAGTCCTACCCAGACCCCATGTATTTACCATGCTAGTCCCCCTGACACTAAGGGGAAATTCAATCCACCAAGGCCAATCCAAGTAGTGCACACATCTTTGGAGTGTGGGAGGAAACCAGAGCAGCCAAAGGAAACCCACACAGACACAGGGAGAATGTGCAAACTCCACACAGACAGTGACCCAAGCCAGGAATCGAACCCGGGTACCTGGCGCTGTGAAACAGCAGTGCTAACCACTGTGCCGCCCCATCCTGAAACCCTCCCTCCCCGAATTCCCTTTTCACGCACAAGGAAACTCAGCTTGGATGCTCTGGTTGCAGAGCAAGCATTAGAAAATGTGTTGTCTGGAAATCCCTTTAATCCTGACCACGATGGAGTATTCTCCAGGTTCCTCTGTGACCCCACTCTCACCTTTACTGCCTCTACTTTACTGAAAAGAAAGAAAATTAAAGAATTAAGTCATGGTTCCCCTGCAGGAGAAACAGCATTGTTAACAATTGTATTATAGCTCACTTCCTCCTTTAGGGAAATTCACCTCTCATTCTGTACAAAGAGAACTTGCCTGGGTGAATGTGACTATTTATTTCAGAATGAATGGGTTTCTGTGTCCGTAAACTGTCAGCTCATTCTGATTCTGGGTTGCTTTTACTGAGGGCTGTCACATCTCTGAACTTTTTACATCAACTAGGGAAGGCAGATGGGAGCTTCGGTTTAACACCTCACCCAAACAACACAGCCCCAACAATACAGCACTCCCTGAGTGTGAGCACTGAGTCAGTCTAATTCTGTCATGTTCAAGTCTCTGGCATGAGACAACAGCCCATTGACTCGGAAATGAGAGTGTTGCTGACTGAGTCACAACTGGGACAGGCAATGAATGGAGGGCAATTTGCCACCCACACTACCAGGAGAAAGGAAAATAGAGTAAAATTTATTTATTACTTGCAAGTAGGCTTGCATTAACACAGCAATGAAGTTACTGTGAAAATCCCGTAGAAGCCACACTCCAGCGCTTGTTCAGGCACACTGAGGAAGAATTTATCATGGCCAGTTCACCTAACCTGCACATCTTTGGAGGAAATTGGAACACCCAGAGGAAATCCACGCAGACACGGGAAGAACGTGCAAATTGCACACAGACATTGACCCAAGCCAGAAATTGAACCTGAACCCCCTGGTGCTTGAGGCAGCAGTGCTAACCACTGTGCCACCGTGAAAATACAACGCTGATACTGGCTTGTCAGTCTGCATGGCGTAAGCTGTAAAGCTTACTACAGTGAGATGCTCTAGCATACTGTTTTATTTTCCAAATGATTCAGCAATTACATCTTAATTGAAGCTGGTGGAACTTCATAAGTTAGTTTACTTCACTGACTGATGATTCCAGAGTATCATAAGTGTCAGCTTCATGTATAGAGATGTACAATTTACTCTACTTGTCCGCTGGCAATATGTTACAGTGTTGGTAACAGTAAAAAGTTTCATTTATCTGAAGCTGAGTGGGTCAGTAAAGAGTCAGCCACATCGCTGTGGTTTGAGAGTCATATATAGGTCAGACCAAATAAGGATGGCAGGTTTCCTTACCTCATGAGCATTGAACTAAGTGGATTTTTCTGACAATGATAGTCTCATGGTCACCTTTATTAAGATTGCAGATTTTTTTTAATTTCTTGAGTTTAAACTGTGGTCAGTGCAGACTAGATGGGTTGAATGACCTCCTTCTGCAGCATAGGGGTTCCATTCTGTTATTCTAAATTCCACCAGCTGCTGTGGTGAGATTTGAACTCATGTCCCCAAAGCATTGGTGTAGGCCTCTGGATTATTAGTCCAGTGATATTCCCACTACGCCACCGTCTCCTCTTAATTTCAGTACATATTGTCAGGACCTGAACTTTCTGTCTGTTCTAACTTACTCTCTTTTGCCCTCTGATACTTTTATAATTCACTAAAGAAAGAGTTGAAGGAAATGTTTAAAACACTACATTTAACATCCGCTGATTCTTATTCTCAGTGTTTGCTTACAACAGTGACCTGATGTCCGCAGGTGCAATCCTGGAGCATAATTTACCAACTTGAATATGTCTAATATTAGTGGTGGGAGTTGTACTACACAAATCATCCATCAGTCATGTAGTGATTGCATGTAACATGCAGGTTCCATTGGCAATTAGGAAAGCAAATTCAATGTCAGCATTCATTTCTAGAGGACAGGGATGTATTGTTGAGGCTGTATATTGTGAACAATTTTTAGGATGTGCTGGTCTTGGAGGGGGTCCAGAGAATATTCACAAGAACAATGCCAAGAATTAAGGGTTTGCCTAACGAGGAGCAATAGAGGAGCCTGGGTCTTAACTCAGTGGAACTTAGAAGGATGGGATGGCAGGGTCCTAATTGAAACGTTCAGAGGCCTAGAGATAGAGATAGAGTAAATGTGGAGAGGATGTTTCCACTAGTGGGCAAGAATAGAACTTGAGGGCACAACCTCAGACTGAAGGGATGATCCTTTAATATTGAGATGGGGAGGAATTTCTTCAGCCAGAGGTGGTGAATCTGTAGAACTCATTGCCACAGAGGGCTGCAGAGGCCAGATCATTGAGTGTCTTTAAGACAGAGATAAGTTCTTGATCAATAAGGGGATCGAGGGTTATGGGGAGAAGGCAGGAGAATGGGGGTAAGAATGATATCAGCCATGATTGAATGGCGGAGCAGTCTCAGTGGGCCAAATGGCCTAATTCTGCTCCTATATCTTATGACCTTATGTAATTGTCAAACCAAGGGAAAATTCTGCAAAATTGCACAAAATATCTGGTAAAGAAACAGGCCATTCAGTCCATCTGATCCATATTTTACACCAGCCTCCTCTTCCCCTTCTTCAACTAATCCCATCTTTCCCTGGTACTTATCTGCTTTCCTTAAATGCAATTGTACAAGAAGGCCATTTGATTCATCATATATAACCCCTCCTTGTGGGTCTGCTTACAGTACATGGATTGCAGCGGTTCAAGAAGGCAACTCACCGCCACCTTCAATAAACACTGGCCTAGCTAGTGGCAACCGCATTCCATGAAAGAACAAAAAAATCTCAATTATATTCCACTGTCTGTCCCATGGCCCTGCAAACCTTTTCTCTTTGCATAATTATCCATCTCTTTGTTGAATGCAATGACTGAATCTGCCTCTAGCACACATTCAGGCAGCACGTTCCAGATGCTAACCCCTCACTGTGTAAAAAGGATTGTCCATCCACCACTTCATTTACAAATTAGCTTCAAAAGGCGCCCTCTGATTCTCAACCTTCTCTGCCAATGGGAACAGTTTCTTCCTACCCTCTCAATCCCGAACCCTCAAAATTGTGAACACAACATGAACACAATGCATCAGTGATTGAATTAAAATATACAAATACTATAAATGTATTTCACATTGCAAGATGTCATATTCTTAAAGAGCTTGACATTAGATACTGTTTCTCCTGGCTGGAGAATCTGTGGGTTGGTCAAATGTTGGATAACACAAAGGTTATGTAGAAATATTTCAGTTTGGAGACTGAAATCATTCTAAACCCATCATGCCATCACCTCATTAGTCATAGAGTCATGGAGGTTTGCAGCATGGAAATTGGCCTTTTAAACTTGTCCATTCTACCCTTTTTTTTAAGCCCCTAAGCTAACCCCAATTGCCAGCATTTGGCCCTTATCCTTCGATACCTATATTACCCATGTAATTGTCTAAATGCTTTTTAAAAGACAAAATTGAACCTACCTCTACTACTACCTCAGGCAGCTTGTTCCAGACACTCACCACCCTCTGTGAAAAAATCGCCCTTCTGGACACTTTTGTATTCCTCCCTTCTCACCTTAAACTTGTGTTCCCTTATTTTAGACTCCCCTTCCTTTGGGAAAAGATATTGATTATCTAGCTGATGGATGTCCCTCATTATTTTATAGACCTCTATAATATCACTGCTCAGTCTACAACACTCCAGAGAAAAATGTCCCAGTCCATCCAGTCTCTCCTTGTAACTCAAACCATCAAGTCCGGTAGAATCCTAGTAAATCTTTTCTGCGCTCTTTCTAGTTTAATAATATTCTTTGTATAATAGGTGACGTGACCTGTACACAGTATTCCAAGTGTGGCCTTACCAATGTCTTGTACAATTTCAACAATGTTCTGACCAATGAAACCAAGCATGTCGAATGCCTTCTTCACCCATCTGAGACTCCACTTTCAAGGAGCTATGACGATATGGTCCTAAATCTCTCTGTTCTGTAACCTTCCCCAACACCCTACTACTAACCGAGCAAGTCTTGCCCTGGTTCAGTCTACCAAAATGTGTCACCTTGCATTTAATTAAACTCCATCTGCCAATCATCATCCCACTGGACCAATTGATCAAGATTCTGTTGATCAATTAGAGTGAGTGACATTCGTTTCAGGCCACCACACTCAAATATAGCTTCGGTGGTAGAGGGGCAAGCGTGACTTGTAGCCCACTATCTGCCCACTGCGACCATGGACAGGGCAGTTGCCACAATTCAAAGCTGAGACATTCTCAATGAATGAAGGGACTTTATTTAGTTTCCTGCAATGACTTGGTCATCGGAAGATAAGCTTTACTAGAGGAAGCATGCTATTGTACAGATTATCATTCAATCGCAGTCTGTGGGAAAAGAGTTTTGCTGCCCTCTGCATAGCGAGTTTATAAAGACTAGCAACTGAGTGTTCAAATGGCTCTTTGTCCTGAGATTGTGACCCAAGGTCACACCTGCCGTTATTGTTAAATAAATGTTCGCAGGATAAGGATGTTCACCCATGATGCCGACACAACCAAAGCAGAAACAGAGGGCACCAATTTAAGGGACTGCAGGTGGATACGTTGAAATATTTAATAGATAATATCTTCAGTTAATGAAAATGTCAGGCCACAATTAATCATTTCTCTTTTAAAACAGCCTATCTTGAAGCATGCGTTACTTTTTTGAAAAGTCCCTTTATTGCTCTTCTAGTAGATCTGAGGCCACAGTTTCATTCTCCTGAATACATGCTTTAGCTGGGATTACCCTCCCTTCTTTATCACCCGCAGGTTTATAGATGTTTCTCTTGGTGCTTATGATTAATGCACAAGCTGGTTTATACTTACATTTCCCATCCTGTGCTCTCTGACCTACGTGGGTTCCTGGTCTAGTACCCTTAACCATAGAAAAATTACGGTGCAGAAAGAGACCATTCAGCCCATCGTGTCAGTGCCTGCAAAAAAAGAGAAACTATTTGTTCATTTTAATTCCCATTTTCCAGCACCTGGTCCGTAATCTTGCCTCTTGTACCAGGGGGGTGTTGGCGTGGCGCAATAGCCAAGTGGTATTATCGCTAGACTATTAATCCAGAAACTCAGCTAATGATTTGGGGATTGAGGGTAGGGTCCAGCAGGTGGAAATTGAATTCAAGAAAAAAGTGTCTAGAATTGAGAATCTACTGATGACCATGAAACCATTATCAATTGTCAGAAAAACACATCTAGTTCACTGATACCCTTTAGGGAAGGAAATCTACCTGGTCTGATCTACGTGTGACTCCAGAGCCACAACAATGTGGTTGACTCTCAACTGCCGTCCAAGGATAATTGGTGATGGGCAATAAATACTGGCCAGCCAGCGCTACCCATGTCCCATGAATGAATAAACATCTTAAGATGTCAATGTCGGAGCCTTTTAAATGAGTTGAGCATTTTAATCTCAAGCACCAATTTAGACAGTGAATTCCAGGCACCCAGTACCCTCTGGATGAAAAAGGTTTTGCCTCATATCCGCTCTAATCCTTCTACCAATCATCTTAAATCCATGCCCCCTGGTAATTTAACTTTTTTTAATTTAAAATTCTTATTTTCATGTGATATCAATAACATGTTGAATTTTTAGCCCATAAAAATAAAATATGCGAGGTGCTTCACAGAGATCCAAGAGATCGACTTGAAGGAGTGTTTTAAATGAAGCTAGTGAGATATAGGACATATAATCCCAGATCCTGGGGCCTCAATAGCTGAAGGCAGGGCTATCAACAATGGAGTGATTATAATCGAAAATGCCCAAGAAGCCAGAGTTGTAAGAGTGCAGCGATCTTGGAGGGTTGTAGAGTTGGGGGAGACTGCAGACATAAGAAAACTGAGATCCTGGAGAAATAAGAAGGTTCTTCCTTTAGAAAATAAAATGATGCAAAGAAAACGTTTTCCACAAGCACTGAACATTGGAATGGGGATTGTCACTGCATTGTATGTTTCACTGGCAACCCTTGGGTATCTACACTTTGGCGATAGTGTTCAAGGCAGTATTACATTAAACCTTCCACAACATATATGGTAAGATATTTTTTGTCGCTCTTTAGATCAGAGTAGTGCTTTCCAAGCCTGGCTTGAATGACACAACTTTTCAAAAAAATTATTTTGACCATTTGGTCATTTGAATATACTGCTTAGGAATGTAACTAGAGTGCAGGTTCCGTTTGCCACTGATGTATGGAGAAATTAATACTATATTCTAGATTTTGAGCACAAGGTATATGCTGAGATGTACAGGTGATATAGGGCCTTGCAAAGATTTGTAAATGAAAGTAAAGATTTTGAAATTGTAATATTGGACTGTTGCTTAACTGGGAGCCAGTGTGAGTCAGCAGGGAGATGGGTGAATAGGTCTTTAAGGGTCTGCGCAGCAGAAATGTGATTGAGCATTTGTTTATCAAGAATGTCAAATAGGAGGCTGACCAGGTGGGCATGGGAATTGTTAAATGGAGAGGAAGCGGAAGAGTGATGGTTTAGGAGCAGGTTAACTAAAGCGGAGGTACAGACTGGCAATGTGACCAGCTGATGTGAGTTTCCTCACATTTAGTTTGTCTTACCTGGATATTGTTTTTTGTGTGCATGTTGCAGGTGGCGAGGCTGATGGAGATGGGCTTTTCCAGAGTCGATGCTATGGAGGCTCTGAGAGCGAGCAACAATGATCTTAACATGGCCACCAACTTCCTACTTCAGCACTAGCAGGAGTGGTAAATTTACAGAGGACTTTGTGCATCTGACTTCAGCATTGGACCTGCGTATGCTGAGGTAGCACTGAGCAGCACAGAAGTCAGAAATGTTTGGGTGAGAAAAGGAAGTATCTGATTTAAAATTGCAAAGAGCTGATTATATTTTGACATCAAGTACTTGTAAGAATCACTAAAGGATAATCACTTAAGGGAACAAACCTAGGAGACTCATAATGTTAAGAAATAAAGTGTTCAAGTTCTCAGAGGTGCGTGCAACTGTTTTTCTGAAAGCAAATGAATCTGTTGATGTATCAAATGGAATTCAGTTTGCTAAATAAAATTGTTAGTTTAATACAGTTCATTGCTTTTACCCTGGCTCAATAATCAAAATTCTCAATGCTGCCTAGGAATTTGTACATTCACCAGAGCAAAGGAAGCCTCCACTTAAAGCTCCTCAGGAACAAGGGACCTTTGAGAGTGCAGGGTTCCTCGCTATCGCACTGAATGGATCAGCCTCGATTATGGGTTAAAATTAACTCCACACGAAGAGAGATTGAACAATTTAGGCCTATACTCTCTGGAATTTAAGAAAAATGAGGGGAGATCAAATTTAAATTATACAAGAAGGTGAAACGTATGGATAAAGTAGATGTGGAAGGGATGCTTTCTCTTGTGAGAATGAGAGGTCATTGTCCTAGGATAAGAGTTGAAGAGAAACTACTTCTAAAGGGCTGTGAATCTGTGCAATTTGCTATCCCAAAATGCGGTGAGTGCTGGGACAGTGAGTAAATTTAAGGAGGAATAGACCTTTTTAATTGGTAATGGGTTGAGGGGTTATGGGGAAAAAGCAGGAAAATGGGGATGAGAAGTATATCAGCCGTGATTGGACTAAATGGACCAAATGGCTTCATTCTGCACCTATATCTTATGAATTTATATAGAACTGCAGCTTTTACTTAATAACAAGACACAGCAATGGGCCAGAGTGCTCTCAACTAGAGAAAGGAAACTGTGAGCACTGTTCTAAAACAATGGCTATTTTAGATTTTGAATATGAACGTCGATGAACTGACTGACATTTAACCATCAATGTTGCTGCGGGTCTGGAATCATATCGTAATATCTCATATGGAGTCAGTACGGATTTCCTTCTCTGAAGGGTATTCATGAACCAGATGGGTTTTTACAACAATGATTTTATGGCCATTTTTCAAGATGGCACCAGAGCGAGGTGACTTCTTGCAAGCTGTGCCCAGCATACCTTCTTATTCTACATTTTATTATCATTTTATGCTCCTACAACTTCATTCTAATTCTTTTACACTCTCTAACAAATATCCAAGTCAATCTGTTACAGATTTGGCAATCCTTAGGTTCTTTCTATACACCCTAGCTATGATTGTAACACTAAATTCTGCACTGTCTCATTTCCTTCTCTATGAATGGTATGCTTTGTCTGTATAGTGCTCAAGAAACAATACTTTTCACTGTATGCCAATACATGTGACAATGCTATATCAAATCATCACTGGACTTCTAATTTATAGAATTCAATTTTTATCATCTGTTGTGGTGAGATTTGAGCCCAGATCCCCAGAGCATTACCCCGGATCTCTGGATTACTAATCCAATGACAATACCACTACACCACCATCTCCCCTGTGTATTGTTTGGGGATTTCTGGTGCACTAGATTGCACTCATTTCAGGACCATGTGTCACCAGATATAATGGAAAGTTCTATTAATAATTTGGGTGTTTTTCTCTTCAGCCATCTCTTAACATGTACAAGCGACTGGTTTACCAAATAGCAATAGATTTTCAACCATCAATAAATAAGTTTTAGGTTTGCCATATCAAAGAGGGCATTCAAATCCAAAATAGTAATTTAATGCAGTAGTAATGAAACCAATTGTAACTAAGATTCTGCAAAAGGTTCCACCGCACTGGAAAACAGCAAATGCAATCCTTCTGGTTAAGAAGAGAGGGAGACAGAAACATGGAAATTATACACCTATTAGCTCTGCGTCTATCATGAGGAAGGTGCTAAAATCGATCATTAAAAAGGTTATAGCTGGACACTTAGTCAAACTCAAAGTAATCGGGAAGAGTCAGCACAGTTTTGTGAAAGGGAAATCACGTTGCAGCTGCATTGGAGGCAGTTCTCAGCAGGTTTACTAGATTGATACCTGGAATGAGTGGTTGCCTTTTGAGGAAAGGTCAGGCTGGGTTTGTTTCCGCTGCAGTTTAGAAGGGTGAAGAGTGGCTTGATTGAAGTTATTAAGATCCTGGACAAGGTGGATGTGCAAAAGATGTTTCCTCTTGTGGGTGAGACCAGAACAAAGGGGCACTGTTTTAAAATTAGGGGCCATCCTTATAGGACATAGATGAGGAGAAACATTTCTCTCAGAGGGTTGTACAACTTTAAAAGTCTGCCTTAAAAGGCGGTGGAAGTGAATATTTTTAAAGCAGAGCTAGATAGATTCTTGTAGGCCAGCGTATCAAGGATTATTGGGAGTAGATGGGAATGTGGATCACAAAATACAAACAGATCACTGAATGGTGGAGAAGGCTCGAGGGGCCGAACGGCCGACTTCAGCTCCGAGCTTGTGTGATTGTATTTTGATAAGATCAAAGTTTGCAAGCTTACTTATTAATGTGGGATTACCTCATGGGTCATCGTAACCTGACAAAAAGGAACTGAAAGCTCTTGAGAAAGAATATGGTCATGTACTCATTGTGATGATAACACATAGAGGACAATGAGAAACAATAAGTTTCAGGCTAAACACTATTCTCTGCAGTTTAGAAGAGATCTCAATGAAATGTGTAATTTTTTTTGTGGGGAAGGGCTGGAGACTGATTTCCCTGGCTGGAACGTCCAGATTTTGGAGTCAGATCTGTCTCAAGCTGAAGGGTTGGCCATTTTTGGAATGAGATGAGAAATTTCTTCACTTTTCTGTTGAATCTTTGGTATTTTTTTTTACCTCATAGAGCTCAGTTGTTGGGTGAATTCAATACAGAAATTAGTTGATTTTTGGGAAGTAAGGGAATTGAGGGTTATTGAGGTGGGCTCAGGAGTGGAGTTGACATAAAAATTGAGCCTTGATATTTTTTAAACAATAGAACAAACTTGAGAAATCACACATGCTCTGGTTCCCGGTTATAATGTTTCTACGTTATATGATGAACTCCTTATCTCCTCCAGCCGATAGTCAGTGTGTAGTCCTCCAATACCCTTCCCTGATTTTAATTGCTCCACATGCTGACCTTCAGTTTTCTAAGCACCAGTCTCCGGAATTCCCTCTGAAAACCTCTCAGCTCTCCCTCCTCATTTACAATGTTCTGAAAAGCTTATCTTCCCTCTTCTCTTACCTTCTTCTGTGACTCAGTGTCAAACTTGCTTTGTTAATGCGTCAAGGAATTGCATTATGGTTCTTAGCAATGTTAAAGCTGTATTATACATGCCAGTTGCGATCATTTGCGCTGTTGTGATCGAGTGTATCAGTCCCTTCACGCTTTATCTGGTCAGTGACTACTGTTGGTGAAGCGAAAGAAACTCTGCCATGTACAGAAGTCTGGAATTGGTGAAGGATCTCAGAGGATATTAAAGAGACAGGGATTGCAGGTATGAGACTGTGGAGGGATTTGAAAGGCAAGATGTTAGGATTTCAAAACCAAGATATAGTTGGATCAGGAGGCAGTGCTGGTGAATACCAGAGTGTATGATGAAGAGGGTTTGATATAAGTTAGGACACGGGCAATAGAGTTTTGGACGAGCTCATGTCTATAGAACTTGAAATAGAAGGCTAAGTAGAAAAGCATTGGGACAATCAAACCTAACAAAAGCATGGTGGCACAATGGTTAGTACCACTGCCAGGAACCCAGTTCAATTCCAGCCTTGGGTGCCTGTTTGTGTGGAATTTGCACATTCTCCCCCTATCTACATGAGTACCCTCCTGCTGTTCCGGTTTCCTCCCCCAGTCCATGGAAAATCTCAGCAGGTCAGACAGCATTTGTGGAGAGAGAACAGAGTTGATGGTTCAAGTCTAGGTGACCCTTCGTCCGAGCAGTTCTGACCAAGGGTCATCCAGACTCGAAATGTCGGCTCTATTCTCTCTTCACAGATGCTGTCAGACCTGCTGAGATTTTCCAGCATTTTTCTGTTTTTGTTTCAGATTCCAGCATCTGCAGTATTTTGCTTTTATTGTAGATTAAATGGATTGGCCATGCTAAATTGCTCTTCGTGTTCCAAGATGTAGGGGAATTAGGGCTTGAGATGGGCCAGGTAAGATGCTTTTTTGGAGTCAGTGTAGACTCAATAGGTCAAATGGCCTCCTTCTGCACTGTATGGATGGATGTGATTTTCAATGACAAAGATATAGATATTATGAAAGGAGGCTTCGCAAGTTGACTCAACTCCAATCACATTTTCATTTTTAAGATATTTCTTTTTCCTTTGAAAAACTATTTCTTTTTGCCAAACAAGTTACTGGATACAATGCAATCCATGCTTTTAAAGTAGACTGCTTTCAAATAGTTAACTATTTGCCAATAATTTTTTTCCATGCGAGTCCCATTCTTTGAGAGTGCCTTCCCATCTGACTAATCAAGATGGCTCCGGAGCAAGGCAACCTTTTGCGAGTTGTCCCCAGCATACCCACTAATTCTATATTTTACTCTCGTTCTATGCTTTTAAAACTCCAACACTTATAAACTCTCTACAGCTTAGCTATGGCTGTAACATTACAGTCTGCACCCTCTCCTTCGCCCCTATGTACACTATGAACTTTATTCATTCATGGGACATGAATGTTGCTGGTTGGCCAGCATTTATTGCCCATCCCTAGTTGCCTTGGAGGGCAGTTGAGAGTCACATTGCTGTGAGTCTGGAGTCACATGTAGGCCAGACCAGGTAAGGACGATAGATTTCCTTCCCTAAAGGACATTAGTGAATCAGGTAGGTTTTTCTGACAATCAACAATGATTTCATGGTCTTCAGTAGATTCTTAATTCCAGATTTTCAGATTCCAGATGTTCCAAGCTCCCCTCCAGTTTCGAGCTCCCCTCCAAGTCACACACTGTCCTGACTCCATTCTAACTTTATTCCTGGTGTCAAAAAACTTGGAACACCCCCCTCCCCCCCATAGCACTGTGGGTGCACCTGCAACATGTGGACTGAAGCAGTTTGAAAAGACTGCTCACCACCACCTTCCCATGAGCAATTAGGGACGGACAACCAATCCTATAAATATTTTTTTTAAAGTGGCATATTTCATTTCAGTTGGTTCAAAAACACAACCTTTTCATGGTGCATGGTGGGATTTGATCAAGTAGTTGAATCTTGAGGAAATGCAAATTGGGTGTGTGAGTGAATCAGTGATGTTTGCAAACACATTTCCTTTGTTGAGTTTTTGTAACTTCAGATGTTATCACAGAACATAGATAACAACACAAAGCAACTGTGTTGTTTCCGCATTTCAGACACTTCCTAGCACAAAAACCTTTTTTTTGTACACCAGAAAACTCAACTCAATTTTCCTGCTCCTCTTATGTTTGTACTAGACCGAACAGTTCGAACATACCCACCTCGCACTTTTCAGTTGGCACAACCCTGAGTTCATCTAAAACTCTCAGCAGTCGCTGATTCACCCATCACCACACTCACTGGCCCATATTGGTTCTGGCAACATCTCAGTTTTAAAGTTCTTATCCTTGTTTTCAAACCCTTCCAACATACCTGTCCCCCTCGCAGTACCCTCCCATTCCCCCATCTGCACCACCCTCTCCCTACTCCCCGACCTCTCCACCTCCACTCCCCATGTCAAACCTTTGTAGTATTCTCCAACTCTGACCTCACGTGCTTTCATATCTCCATTATAAGCAGTCGTACCTCCAGCTGTCGAGGCTCTCAAATGTAGAATTCTGTCCCTAAACCGCTCTCCAACATTCTTGGGATGGGATTTACTGGCCACGCTTGCACCAAGATTGGAAAATCCCACCCTAAGTCAACAGACCTTTGCATGGTCCACTCCCCACCCATTACAATTCCCATGGTGCGATTCCAAAATTCCACCCTGTCTCTTTCTTCCTTTACCCATTAAACCTATTTCCTTTCAAAATAAGAACTAGGAGCAGGAGTCGGCCATCTGGCCCCTCGAACTTGCTCCGTCATTCAATAAGATCATAGCTGATCTTTTCATGGATTCAGCTCCACTTACCCGCCCACTCACCAAAACCCTTAACTCCTTTACTGTTCAAAAATTTATCTATCCTTGCCTTAAAAACATTCAGCAAGATAACCTCAACTCTTCACTGAGCAGGGAATTCCACAGATTCACAACCCTTGGTGTGAAGAAGTTCCTCCTCAACTCAGTCCTAAATCTGCTTCCCCTTATTTTTAAGCCATGCCCCCTGGCTCTAGTTTCACCCACCTGAGGAAACAACTTCCCTGCTTCTACCTTATCTACTCTCTTATATGTTTCTATAAGATCACTCTTCAGTCTTCTGAATTCCAATGAGTATATACTACTCAGTCTCTCCTCACAAGACAATCTTCTCAACTCCAGAAGCAACTTAGTGAATCGCCTCTGCACCCCTCCAGTGTCAGTATATTCTTTTTCAAATAAGGAGACCAAAACTGTACACAGTACTCCAGATGTGGCCTCACCAGCAGCTTATACAGCTGCAACATAACCTTGCTGTTTTTAAACTTCTTGATCACTTGTCCCAATATTCCTGTGATGTTGCTTTGATATCTCACCTGCGAGATATCCTGGAATGCCTTTCAAGGCACCATATAAATGCAGGTTATTGAATGATCCAATACGTGCCTGAAGTCTTGTTGATGCAAACAGCATTTCTTCCCATGAGCCACACTTTAACTAATCTCAACCCTTTCATGTTGCAAAGTACTTGATATTTAAATAAGCAAATCTCAGAGCTGATTATTTAACCATTGATTCAAGTCTGCACACCTTGATCATATCTGCAAGCTGCAGAAATTCACTGTGGATTATCTCACAGTGGTTACATTCTCAATGCTGTGGATTATACACACAAACACACTGAGCCTGCAATCTATGGTGTTTTTCTGCAAAGTGATTTTGGGTGGATATTAAGGTGAAGGGAACAGTGGGATTTATGATGTACATCTGAGAGTGCAGATGTAGCTTTGATTTCATCATAGAATTCCTACAGTGCAGAAGGAGATCATTTCGCCCATTGAGTCTGCACCAACCCAGCATCTCATCTAGGCCCACCCCTGCCCCACTCCCATAACCCCAAGTATTTACCCCTCTAATCCCCCTACCTACACATTTTTGGACACTAAGGGACAATTTACTGCAGCTAATCCACATAAGCTGCACATCTTTGGACTGTTCAGTGTTTTTGCCTAAAAGATGATACATCAGACAGTGCAGCACACCCTCAGTACTGAACTGGAGAATCAACCTAGATTTTGTGTTGAAGTCTCTAGTGTACGAATGAATGTAGAACCTTCTGATTCCGAGACTAAATATGATATTAAATACTGTGCATACTGAGACTGTGCAGATAAATACTACAACTTTTGGTTTATTGGCATCTCTAAATTTCCTGTTAATCCTGTAATGAATTCTGTCCTCTGGCCGATAACTTTTGATTTGGTATAACTTGCACAAACAGAAGCAATCACACAAAGCTTCATGCAAAGAGTCACATGCCAATCCAAAGCTCGTCAGTAAATGTTTGGAGGACATTTAATCCAGTCACACTTGAAAATCTTGCTCATAAAAGGCTCGAGCAGGGGAATGAGACTTATTGGTTTGCTTTACAGAAAACTAGCATCAACTCATGGGCCAAATGGCCTCTACCTAATCCTTTTTGCTTTCACAAGACATGGGCGTTACTGGCTTGGCCAGCATTTTGGATTTTTTATTCATTTTACAGGACGTGGGCATTGCTAATTGGTCAGCATTTATTGCCCATCCCTAGTTACCCTTGGAGAGCATTTGAGAGTTGACCATATTGCATAGCTTTGAAATAAAATGTAGGCCAGACCAAGTAAGGATAGCAGATTTCTTTCCCTAAAGAAATCTGGATTTCTTTACGGGATTTACCCTAGGATTCTCTGGGAGGCAAGAGAGGAGATTGCAGAGCCTCTGGCTCTGATCTTCAGGTCGTCGTTGGTTACGGGTGTGGTTCCGGAGGACTGGAGGATAGCGAATGTGGTCCCGTTGTTCAAGAAGGGGAAGAGAGCCTTCCAGGGAATTATAGGCCAGTGAGTCTTACTTCTGTTGTGGGCAAAGTATTGGAGAGAATTATTAGGGATAGGATTTATAGTTATTTAGAGAGAAATGAATTGATTGGGGATAGTCAGCATGGTTTTGTGAAGGGTAGGTCGTGCCTTACTAACCTCATTGAGTTTTTTGAGAAAGTGACCAGAGAGGTGGATGGGGGTAAGGCGGTTGATGTAGTATATATGGACTTTAGTAAGGCGTTTGATAAGGTGGCCCATGGAAGACTTCTACAGAAAATGCAGATGTGTGGAATAGAGGGTGATTAGCTAATTGGATTAGGAATTGGCTAGCAGATAGAAGACAGAGGGTGGTGGTTGATGGGAGGTATTCATCTTGGAGTTCGGTGACAAGTGGTGTACCTCAGGGGTCTGTTTTGGGGCCCCTGCTGTTTGTAATTTTTTATAAATGATCTGGATGAGGGTATTGAGGGATGGATCAGTAAATTTGCAGATGACACTAAAGTCGGTGGAGTGGTAGATAGTGAAGAGGGGTGTTATAGTTTGCAGAGAGACTTGAACAAGTTGCAGAGCTGGGCCGAGAGGTGGCAAATGGAGTTTAATGTGGAAAAGTGTGAGGTAATGCACTATGGCAGAAATAATAAATGTGTAGAGTATAGGGCAAATGGTAGGATTCTTAGTAGTCTCGATGAACAGAGGGATCTTGGTGTGTATGTGCATAGATCCCTGAACGTAGGCAGTCAGGTCGAGAAGGTTGTTAGGAAGGCATATGGAGTCTTGGCTTTTATTGGTAGAGGGATTGAATTTCGGAGCCGCAACGTCATGTTGCAACTGTACAAAAACTCTAGTGCGGCCGCACTTGGAGTATTGTGTGCAGTTCTGGTCCCCACATTATAAGAAAGATGTGGAGGCATTGGAGAGGGTACAGAGGAGGTTACCAGGATGTTGCCTGGTATGGAGGGCAGGTCCTATGAAGAGAGGTTGAAGGATTTGAGGTTGTTTTCGTTAGAAAGGAGGCGGCTAAGAGGGAACCTAATCGAAACATATAAGATGATTAGAGGTTTAGATAGGGTGGACAGTGATAGCCTTTTTCCTAGGATGGAGAAAGCTAGCACGAGGGGGACACAGCTTTAAATTAAGGGGTGATAGTTATAGGACGGATATCAGAGGTAGGTTCTTTACCCAAAGGGTGGTTAGGGAGTGGAATGCCCTGCCGGCAGCAGTTGTAGATGCGCCAAGTTTGGTGGCGTTTAAGAGGTTAGTTGATAAGGATATGGAAGAGAAGGGAATGGTTTAGTTTGGAGGGGCATTGCTTTTTATATTGGTCGGCGCAACATCGAAGGCTGAAGGGCCTGTTCTGTGCTGTAATGTTCTATGTTCTATGTTCTAAAGGACATTAATGAACCAGAACAGTTTTTACAATAATCAACAGTGATTTCACAGCTATCAGTGGATTTTGAATTCTCGATATTTTTATTGAATTTAAATTTCACCATCTGCTATGGTGGAATTTGAACCTGGGTTCCAGACCTAGCCCAGTCACTCTATCATGATGCCACTACCTCTCCATCCCTAACTGCCCTTGAGAGGGTAATGGGAAACTGATTTCTTGTTCCGTGGCAGCTCATGTGGTATCAGTGTACAATCTGTCCATTAACTGGATGACTCAATGTGTTCTTACAGCAGATGTTGCTGGCCAACAGAATGAAATTGAAATTTGTTCAGTTTTCCCTCTTTTCCAACAATGAGTTCACTGAGAATCATCCCCCAACCCCCTCCATTCCTTCACCTCTTGTTCAACGAGGTCTGAATGACCATTAATGATGTGAAACTCTTCTGGTAATTTGTGGCAAGTTGAGGTTCCCCGTGTGTTGTGATTTGCTATACCTTCCTGGATTTCTTGCTCTGCTGTGTAATTAGCATCACAGCAATGTCTGCTGCTCCTCAAATCCCTCAAGAAATTGATGCATTTAATTAGCTATTAAACTCACGGCAGAAAATGAAGTCCAGTAATTGATAGCATAAGGACCCTTTTAACAACATGATTAATTGTTAATGACTGCTGATCAATCTCTCTGGCACCCCAGACACTGGGGCGGGCAAGGTTCTTAGAACGGGAATCTCTTCTGGCCTCAGACTTTACGATTTTACGATTTCACCTGAGCAAGGCTATTCTCCTATCTTCACCCATCGGGAAAAAGATATAAGAGCCTGAGATCAAATACCAATCATATTGCGGTCAGACTTTTGAATGGACTTACCTTGCACTAAGTTGATCTTTCTCCACACCTTTACTATGACTATAACACTATATTCTGTACTCTCTCCTTTTCTTCTCTATGAACATATGTTTTGACTGTTTAGTGCGCAAGAAACAATACTTTGTACTAATACATGTGACAATAATAAAGGTAATCAAATCAATTCAAAGCACAATCAGTCAGCATAATTAAGGACTTCACACATCCTGGACATTCTTCCACTTTCTTCCATCAGGAAAAAGATATGAAAGTCTGAGGTCACATACGAACTGACATCAGACTTTTAAATAGACCTATCTTACATTAAGTTAATCTTTCTCCAACCCTAGCTGTGACTTTAACACTATATTCTGCACTCTCCCTTTCCTTCACCCCTATGTACTCTATGAACGGTATGTTTTTACTATATAGCGCACAAGAAACAATTTTTTCCACTGTATTCCATACAAGTGACAATAATAAATCAAATCAAAAGATAATAAACAATTAAAAGTGTGGAAGTTAGTTAGCTCAGGTTATGAATTGAGGTTGGAGTTTTAAAAATGCCCAAGAAATTTACTTTTCATACCTGTCTCTTTTTATCTCTCCTCTTTTTTCTTTACCTCTTTTCGTTTCTCTTGTTCCTGATTTGACTCTAATTCACCTGATTCCCTTCTCCATAGTTCCTCTGCTTCTTTTTCAATTTTTAAATCTCATTGGTTAAGGAAACAGACTGTTAGTCTTGTTAAGATCCCAGATGCCTGGTTGCCCACCCTGCACCTTTATCAGCTCACACTGCCAGTGAGTTTTAGGGTGTTACAAATGAAGCGAACACAACCAAATTTCACCAGTGGCAGGTTGCAAGATGCCACACCGGAGCACAGAGTTTGAAAATTACATCTTAGATATTATCTGCATTGCAACTAACTTCTCAAACAATTGCTACAGTATTTGATCAGTGGATAAAATACAGCAGCAACATATCAAAGTATTAGGTTAAGTACAAGAATTACTTTACACTGATATTTTGATTTTGGCATATTTAATTGAAGCTAAATTAACAAGCTGGCTAGATGATTTGAATTTAACATTCCAGGTAGAGACAGCTATGTTATTTTGCAAATATTTAAACTGTGCGGAATGTTTACGGGGACCACAAACATAAAGGGAAGGGAGGTGGCAGTAAAAGATGAATAAACAGCAGCAAAAAATTCTGAATTTTTATCTCTCTCTCTGTTGCTGCAGTCTGTGCATCTATCTTTTTCTGGTCATCCTCTTTGTCTGCATTTGTGGCTTCAAGACAGAGACACAGTCGGAAAATGGAACTGATCCACACCAGCCAACACCCAGGACGTACAAGTTGATGTGGCAACATTGACTTTTGCATGCATGTTGCAGTCTGGAGCTATAAGCAGTGATGGCAGAGGCACCAATTTTCTTTCCCTTACACAGCTGACCCGGAATCTCCCCCACTTTCACAGCCTGGCGTTAGCATATGTTGGAAGGATTTACAGATTGATACATAACGTGCTTCCACTTTGTTTTTTTTAAATGTTGAAATCTCAGTTTTAATAAGTGTCTCTCTTTAGACTTGCTTAAAAGATTAATTTATATGGATAAATGCCTTTGGACAGACAAAACATGAAGTGGAGATAGTCACAGAGCTGTGGGATCTGTTTGATAATGGGCAGGATTTGGGAATCCATAGTTTTCCGCTGTTCTGTTAGCTGAAATTTCTCTTTCTCAGTGTCAAAGATCTCGCTCTCCTCCCACCTGGTGCTTTGGCCTGCACAGCCTCTTCTTCTTGAAGTAAGAGTCACTCAGATGTTTGAGGATTTTCACAGATGACAGGTCAATCTTTGTAGGTGTAGCAATGGTGGCCATCAGATCCTGGACCGAGTTTTGACCGAGAGGCAGGGACACCACCCGTTGCACCATGAAATCTCCTCGGGAGGTGGTTATGGGAGGTGAATGTGTTCAATATGCATTTCTCTTGTCCTGGCCTTCAAATAATAATTTTTACTCCTCTGACAAACAGGCGAAACGTCCACAATGCTGCCTAAGTTACAGCATTTTCTGTTTTTATTACTGTCCCCATTTCAGTGGAATAAAAGCATCAAAGAATCCCTAAAGTTCAGAAGGAGGCCATTCAGCCCATCGAATCTGCATCAATTCTCTGACAGAACATCTTACCCAGGCCCTACCCCTGGAACCCCCATATTTACCCTATTAATTCCCCCAATCTGCACATCATTGGACACTAAGGGAAATTTACTGTGGCCAATCCACCTAACCTACACATCTTTGGATTCTAAGGGGCAATTTAGCATCGCCAGTCCACTACCAGCACATCTTTGCACTGTGGTAGGAAACTGGAGAATCTGTAGGAAACCCATGTAGACACAAGGAGAATATGCAAACTCCACACAGTCAGTGACCCAAGGCTGGAATTAAACCCGTGTTCCCGGCACTTTGAGGTAGTAGTGCTAACTGCTGAGCCACTGTACCATCCGTGACTCCCTTTATCACCTCTTATCTCTTGAGTCAGAAGTTTTGAGACTCACTCCAGAGATCTAAGTTCATCATCCGGGCTGTGCCTTCCCAGTCCAGCTGGAGGGAGTGCTGCACTGTTGGAGGTGCAATCTCTGAGATGAGATATTAAACCCCAGGCCCCCTTTGCTCTCTTGAGTGGACAGAAAAGGTTCCACAGTCACAATTTCATAGAGCTGGGGGCGTTCCCCCAGTGGCCTAAGCAATATTTATTTGTGAACAAAACCACAGAATATGTAATGTCCGAACATTGCTCTTTGCAGAGTCTGGTGCAAAAAGGGCTGCTGCATTTCTTTACACACCTCACCTAGCTTAGATATTATCTACATCGCAAACTACACTTCTTGATCAATGAGGTGGCACAGTGGTTAGCACTGCTGCCTCACAGCACCAAGGACTCAGTTCAATTCCGACCTTGCATGACTGTGCGGAGTCTGCACATTCCCGCCATGTCTGCGTGGGTTTCCTCTGTGCAGTCTGATTTCCTCCCACATTCTGAAGATGCACAGATTAAGTGGATTAGCCATGCTAAATTGCTCCTCCGTCTCTAAAGTTGTGTAGGTTAAGTGGATTAGCCATGGTAAATGTGTAAATGACTTTGTAGATAGGACTGAGGCAAGGGTCTGGGGAAGGTACTCGGTTGGTGCAAACTCAATGAATTAAATGGTCCCTGCACTGTAGGAATTCTATGATAATACATTCCAAAAGCATTTCATTGGCTGTGGAGTAATTTAGGATGTTCTGAGATCCTTCATACTCAGAATATGAAGTATTTCTTCATAAATATCATTTTTTTTATTTTTGTTCTCTCAACAAATATTTGTCTTGTTGGCCTGTTTTTTTTTCAGTGAGGGGGAGTAAGGAATCAGGGCTGGAAAAGCCTGGGGAAAATTCTCTTCTGGTCCTTTCCCAGGCTTCTTGACAAGCTCTCTTTTCATTGTACAACCCTCCAAGACCGCCGTGCTACTGCACTTCTGCCTTTTCATTTTCATTGGCCACAGATATGCATGAATCCTGAGTTTTGGAATTCCCTCCCTAAAACTCTCCAATCTGTCAGGTTTTAGGTTGTCCTTTAATATATCTTAATATCTTCTTGTGTAGCTCAGCATCAAACTTCATTGGTCAAGTGGAATTGTCCTGGACTAATAATCCAGAGACGCAGAGTAATGCTCTGAGGATCTGGGTTCAAATCCCACCAAGGCAGAAAATATCTGGATTCAAGAATCCATGAAGCTTGTCAATTGTTGGAAAAACCCATCTGGTTCATTAATGTTCTTTAGAGAGGGAAATCTGCCATCATTACCTGGTCTGACCAACATGTGACTCCAGAGCCACAGCAATGTGGTTGACTCTCAACTATCCTTGGGCAACTAGGGATGGACAATAAATGCTGGCCCAGTGAGTGACACCCATGTCCCACACAGTAATAAAAAAATTTGACAACATTTTTGTGAAGAATCTTGGGATATTTATAGGAATTTATAAAAATTAGGTTGTTTGGTGAGAAAAGAGAAATGTTGTTGAAGTTTTTCATCTTGCACTCATCAGGTAAGATTCAAAAATACCAAATTTCAAAGGGATCAACAATTTATAATGCATGAGAAAAGGGTGCTGATTGGTTGACAAGTCAACTCTGGTTGGTTGAGGTGTTACCATGTAGAATGGACTGGTGATTTCTGTTCTCAAGCTTTTGTTTAATTCAAAAACTTTTCTAAGGCCTGGACATCTCCTTTTCCCTTGTAGAGAACATGTCCCTATGTGTGAAGATATATAACTGTTAGCAGGTGCGAGTGCGGCCACATTGCGAGCCCAACTGATAGAACATAGAACATAGAACATTACAGCGCAGAACAGGCCCTTCGGCCTTCGATGTTGCGCCGACCAATTAGGAACAAGCAGTGACCCTCTAACCTAAACCATTCCCCTTTCATCCATAAACTTATCTACTAACCTCTTAAACGCCACCAAAATTGGCGCATCTACAACTGACGCAGGCAAGGCATTCCATACCCTTACCACCCTCTGGGTAAAGAACCTACCTCTGACATCTGTCCTAAAACCACCACCCCTTAATTTAAAGCTATGTCCCCTCGTGCTAGCTTTCTCCATCCTAGGAAAAAGGCTATCAATGTCCACCCTATCTAAACCTCTAATCATCTTATATGTTTCAATAAGGTCTCCTCTTAGCCGCCTTCTTTCTAACGAAAACAACCTCAAATCCCTCAGCCTCTCTTCATAAGACCTGCCTTCCCTACCAGGCAACATCCTGGTAAACCTCCTCTGTACCCTCTCCAATGCCTCCACATCTTTCTTATAATGTGGGGACCAGAACTGTACACAATAATCCAAGTGTGGCCGCACTACAGTTTTGTACAGTTGCAACATGATGTTGCGGCTCCGAAATTCAATCCCCTTACCAATAAAAGCTAAGACTCCGTATGCCTTCTTAACAACCTTATCGACTTGATTGCCAACTTTCAGGAATCTATGCACATATACACCAAGATCCCTCTGTTCTTCAACACTCTTAAGAGTCCTACCATTAGCCCTATACTCCACACATTTGTTATTCCTGCCAAAGTGAATTACCTCACACTTTTCCGCATTAAACTCCATTTGCCACCTCTCGGCCCAGCTCTGCAACTTGTCCAAGTCTCTCTGCAAACTATAACACCCCTCTTCACTATCTACCATTCCTCCGACTTTGGTGTCATCTGCAAATTTACTAATCCATCCTTCAATACCCTCATCCAGATAATTTATAAAAATTACAAACAGCAGGGGCCCCAAAACAGACCCCTGAGGTACACCACTTGTCACCGAACTCCACGATGAATCTCTCCCATCAACCACCACCCTCTGTCTTCTATCTGCTAGCCAATTCCTAATCCAATTAGCTAAATCACCCTCAATCCCATACATCTGCATTTTCTGCAGAAGCCTTCCATGGGCCACCTTATCGAACGCCTTACTAAAGTCCAGATATACCACATCAACTGCCTTACCCCCATCCACCTCTTTGGTCACTTTTTCAAAAAACTCAATAAGGTTAGTAAGGCACGACCTACCCTTCACAAAACCATGCTGACTATCCCAATCAATTCATTTCTCTCTAAATAACTATAAATCCTATCCCTAATAATTCTCTCCAATACTTTGCCACAACAGAAGTAAGACTCACTGGCCTATAATTCCCTGGAAAGTCTCTCTTACCCTTCTTGAACAATGGGACCACATTCGCTATCCTCCAGTCTTCCGGCACTATACCCGTAACCAACAACGACCTGAAGATCAGAGCCAAAGGCTCTGCAATCTCCTCTCTCGCCTCCCAGAGAATCCTAGGGTAAATCCCGTCCGCCCCAGGGGACTTATCTAACTTCAAACCCTCAAGAATATCTAACACATCCTCCTTATCTACTTCAGTAGTTTCCAGTTTGCAACCCTGTATCCCAGTGTTCTCCACAACTACATTTACATCTCCCTGCATGAATACCAAAGAGAAATATTTGTTCAGTTCCTCTCCAATCTCTTCAGGCTCCACGCACAACTTCCCACTGCTGTCCATAACTGGCCCTAACCTTGCCCTAACCAAACTTCTATTCTTAACATATCTAAAGAAAGCTTTAGGATTCTCCTTGATCCTATCAGCCAAAGTCTTCTCGTGTCCCCTTTTAGATCTCCTCAACTCACTCTTTAGCTCACTCCTGGCTAATCTATAGCTATCCATTGCACTAACTGAGCCTTCAAGCCTCATCCTGACATAAGCGTCTTTTTTCCTTTTAACCAGCGAATTAACTTGTTTAGTAAACCATGGTTCCCTTACTCGACCATTTCCTCCTTGCCTGACAGGGACATATTTATCAAGGACTCGCAGTAGCTGCTCCTTGAATAAGCTCCACATTTCAGATGTTCCCAGTCCCTGTAGTTTCCTAGTCCAACCTATGCACCTTAATTCCCTCCTTATGGCCTCATAATTACCATTCCCCCAGCTATAACTACTGCCCCCAGCTTCATGCCTATCCCTATCCATCACTAAGGTGAACGTAACCGAATTGTGGTCACTATCACCAAAATGTTCACTAACTTCCAAGCCTAAAACCTGGTCTGGCTCATTGCCCAGCACCAAATCCAATGTAGCCTCACCTCTAGTTGGCCTATCTACATACTGAGTCAAAAAACCTTACTGCACACTTTGTACAAAAACTGACCCCTCTAACGAGCTAGAGCTATAGCTATTCCAATCAATATTAGTAAAGTTAAAGTCCCCCATAACAATTACCCTATTACTTTTACTCCTGTCCAGGATCGACTTTGCAATCCTTTCCTCTACCTCTCTAGAAGTTTTAGGAGGTCTATAAAAGACTCCCAACAGTGTGACCTCTCCTCTCCTGTTTCTAATCTCAGCCCATACTACCTCAACAGACAAGTCCTCATCAAACTTCCTTTCTGTCACTGTGATACAGTCTTTAACTAATAATGCCACTCCTCCCCCCCTTCTACCTCCTTCTCTACTCTGACTGAAGCATTTGAACCCTGGAACCTGCAACAACCATTCCTGTCCTTGCTCTATCCATGTCTCTGAAATGGCCACAACATCGAAGTTCCAGGTACTGGTCTAAGCTGCAAGTTCCTCCACCTTATTGCGAATACTTCTTGCATTAAAGTGTACGCATTTCAAACCATGCCCTACTCCACCTGTACGCTGCTGTGCTTTACAGTTCTCATCTATGACCCCCCTATTCTCGTCCCTCTTAACATCCAAACTACTCAGGATCCCACCCCCCCTCTGAATCAGTTTAAAGCCCCCTGCGTAGCCTTTGCAAAATTTCCCCCCAAGATATTGGTTCCCCTCTGGTTCAGGTGTAGACCATCTCTCTTGTAGAGGTCCCACCTATCCCAGAATGAGTCCCAATTGTTCAGGATAGTCTTAACAGGATGGTTAGAATAATTGTTAGCACACCGGGGATTGCCACCACCCCTTCCTGTTTACCCTGCTAATCTCCCTAACACTGGGGTTAATTTAGCTTGGCCAATCAATCTAACCTGAACTTCTTTCTTGCAACAAGTCCCATTCTCCCATCCTTCTGCTACCCGCTGATGTACATTGACATCCAATCCAGCAAAGTCTCCACTTTAAAATTCTCGTTCTCCTGTTCAAATCCCTCCATGGCCCTAGCTCTGTAATCGCCTCCAACCCTATGATCTCTGACCTCATTGTGTTCCTCTGATTCTGTCCTCATTGATCTTGTCATCGCTTCCCAGAGGGCAGCCGTGCTTGCAGCTGCCTGAGCCCTGAGCTCTGCATCCCCTCCTTTTACCTCTCTCTCCTCTTTAACACACTCCTTCACTCCTACCTCTTACACCAAGCTGCAGCTGGATTCTAGATGAACTGCATTCCAAACCATGTGTAGGAATCAGAAACTAGGCTTTTCTTTGCGTGAGGCAGAATGCCAGCAATAGAATGATTAGGGTTACTCAGCTGGGGGCAGGTCATAATCTAGTCTGGATTTGGCTTGGCAATATCTCAGATCGACTGGTAAAAAAGTAAGGGGAGGCCAGTTCAGTAGGAGAACTGATTCCAAGGCTTTCAGTTTCTCATAGGCCCTTTCCCCAAAGTTTGTCCAATTTCCTTCCCATGTAGCTTCAAGCTAAGTACTCTTCCAAACATACCAAGGCCCAGGTTATTGGAAATGGCCTTTCCACATTCAGTCAGCGTTGACCTGCGACTTTTCACTGATTCTCTCAGCTAGCTCCTTTCACCTGGAGTACTGTACACAGTTTTGTTCTCCTTACTTGAGAAAAGATATACTGGCACTGGAAGGGGTGCAGAGGAGATTCACTTGGTTGACTCCAAAGTTGAGAAGGTTGGCTTATGAGGAGAGACTGAGTAGACTGGGGCTATGCTCATTGGAATTCAGAAGAATGAGGAGAGATCTTATGGAAACATATTAGATTATGAAGGGAACCGATAAGATAGAAGCAGGGAAGTTGTTTCCACTGGTGGGTGAAACTAGAACTAGGGGGCATGGCTTCAAAATAAGGAGAAGCAGATTTAGGACTGAGTTGAGGAGGAACTTCTTCATCCAAAGGGTTGTGAATCTGTGGAATTCCCTGCCCAGTGAAGTAGTTGAGGCTACCTCATTAAATGTTTTTAAGGCAAGGATAGATAAATTTTTGAACAATAAAGGAATTAAGGGTTATGGTGAGCGGGTGGGTAAGTGGAGCTGAGTCCATGAAAAGATCAGCCATGATCTTATCGAATGGTGGAGCAGGCTCGAGGGACCAGGTGACCTACTCCTGCTCCTAGTTCTTATGTTCTTATGTTCTCATAACACAACATTCCTTTAAGTATACCAGATGACTGTGGTCAAATACACTCTCTACTCTGAACTTCAAGTGAGTAACTGTGGATTTCTCCTTAGAATCCTCCCCAGACTTTCCAAATACCACTCTTAAACAGTTTAAAATCTTTGTTGAAAAAAATGTTTTCTATTAGCAGTTTGAATTTTGAAATCCAGAATTTCCAAATGACTGTCTTCTGCTCTACTTTTAACAATGAATCCAGTATCCAGATTTTACCATTTCCCCTTTAGGATTTCTTTATCTTGACTGTTGTGTAAACTGTATACCATTGCTTTAACAATTGATTCCCAGCTTCTATTAAGGTGGAATCAAACTTTTGATTTACTTCTGAAGTTTGTTTTCCCATTCTAACTCTAGTTATTGCAACTGTCTTTTTAACTTAGAATGCTTTGTTTACATTTCCCTTTAGACAAATCGGCACATGTAAATTTCAAACTGGACTGTTCTTGGATATATTTTTATTTAATCTTGCAGTTTGTAGCACAAGTATGATCCCAGAAATGAAGGGTTTCTCATATGAGGAGAGGTTGAGAAGTCTGGATCTATACTTGATGGAGTTCAGAAGGATAAAGGGAGATTGAATTGAAACTTATAGACTATTGAGAGGCCTAGATACAGTGGATGTGGAGAAGATATTTTCACTAGTGGGAGAGACTAGAACTTGAGGGCACAACTTCAGAGTGAAGGGACACTCCTTTAAAACTGAGATGAGGAGGAATTTCTTCAGCCAGAGAGTGGTGAATCTGTGGGGCTCATTGGGCTGTGGAGGTCAGGTCATTGAGTGTTTTTAAGACAGAGATAAATAGATTCTGGATTAATTAAAGGATGACGTATTGTAGGGAGAAGGCAGGAGAATGGGGATGAGAATAATATCACCCGTGATTAAATAACAAAGCAGCTTTGATGAGCTGAATGGGTAATTCTGCTCCTATATCTTATGGTCTTTTGTAGCATAGCTTTTCATGAAGAAGCATGAAGTGTTGAAAATGTACAACAACAATTGACTGCAGCCAAAAAGAATTAATATTGACTCTGCGTGTATGTGTGTGCATGCATACGTGTGCATGTGTGTGTGTGTGGGTGTCAGTGTGTGAGTCTGTGCGAGTGTGTGTGTGTGTATAAGCACGTGTGAATGTGTATGTGAGTGTGTATATGTGTGTGTGTAGGTAGGTGTGTGTGCGTGTGTGAATACTCAATGCATTTTAAAATAAAAAACATATCCTTCATGAAAATTAAACCCCTGAAGCTTTCTGCCTTGTCAAATTTCACTTTTGGAAAGCAGCAGTCACGCAGTGTGAAACCTTCTCAACATTTAGTTTTCACATTAGCTCATCGTCAGATGTCTAGACTGCTGATACAGCGGTTGTCAAAATTGCCTGCAAGAGTGAGCCTTGAAGGGCACTTAATGAAAATATAATGTGTAAGTGCACTGGGAGGTGTCTTTTCATTTGCTCAAGGTTTATTTGTGGCTTTATGTGAAATTGAAAAGCCATAGGATTTTAGTAAGCACCAGAAATCTTAAAAGCATGTTATTGAATGTGTCTAATAACAGCAGTCCAGCAAGGCAGAACTTACAAATCAAGTGTAGGGTAGACACAAGTATCACATATCCTTTGCAGGAATATTTAAGATTAAGGCAGAATAAAAACAGGATTTTATTTTACTATCCTTACCTTGGATGTTTGCCTCAATATTTGTTCCCTTTCTGGTAACAATAACAATAATCTCTTCCTCAGTGTCAACAAAATGAAGGAGATTGTCATTGACTTCAGGAAGTGTAGTAGAGAACATGGCCCTGTCTGTGTCAATGGGGATGAAGTAGAAAGGGTCAAGAGCTTCAAGTTTTTAGGCATCTGGATCACCAACAACCTATCCTGGATCACCCATGCCAACACTATGATGAAAGAAACCTACCAACACCTCTACTTTCTCAGAAGACTAGGGAAATTTGGCACGTCAGCTACGATTCTCACCAATTTTTACAAATGTTCCACAGAAAGCGTTCTTTCTGGTTGTATTACAGCTTGGTATGGCTTCTGCTCTGCCCAAGACTGCAAGGAACTACAAAGGGTTGTGAATGCAGCCCAATCTATCACGCAAACCAGCCTCCCATCTATTGACTCTGCCTATGCTTCCTGCTGCCTCGACAAAGCAGTCAGCATCCCGGACATACCCTCTTCCATCTTCTTCTGTTGCGAAAAAGTGGTCACGTACCAACCGACTCAAGGACAGCTTCTTCTCTGCTGCTGTCAGACTTTTGAATGGACCTATCTCGCACTAAGTTAATCTTTCTCTATAGCCTAGCTATGACTGTAACACTGCATTCTGCACTCTCTCCTTTTTTTCTCTATGAATGGTATATTTTGTCTGTATAGTGCACAAGAAACAATACTTTTTACTGTATACCAATACATGTGACAATAATTAATTAAATTAAATCAAACATACTGTCCCAACTTGGAAATATTTCATAATTTCTTCACTATCACTGGATCAAAATCCAGGGACTTCCTCACTAGCAGAATTGTGAGTGTACCAACACACACAGACTGTAGTGGTTCAGGATAAAAATACACCAGCACCTTCTCAAAGGGACAATTATGGGTGGGCAATAAATACTTGCCAGAACACCCACATCCTAAATGTCAATTGTTTAAAAGAACTTTGGGATCAGCAGCTTCCTTCAGGACTCTTAACCACCCTCTTAACAAGCCACAGAAGTCAGTGGCAACAAATGCTGTCCTTGCCAGAGAGTTCAAATCCCATGAAAGAATAAAAAGATGATAAACATTGGAAGATACTACTAAAGCGGGGAAAGAGTATCTCGTGATAGCACAGTCCTTCCTGTGTAGCAGTGAATGGGTTGTTTTCTCATGACTCACATTGGGAAATGTACAGCTATAATTGACATGCATTCATTTTATGAGAAGAATTTGTTTTGTGTGACATTAAGTAACAATAGACAGTACTCTATTGATAGTGAACTGGTAATCCATTGACATTGGTTCAATACCCATCATTGTGGCCAGTAGAATTTAAGTTCAATTAATGTTTAATGCTAGAATTGAAACGTCAGCTCAGTAATGGTGACCGAGAGTCCATTTTCCTGTCTGCCACAAATTTTCTCATCTCTCAGATTTTTGGTCCTGCCAGCGATGATTCCCACAGCATGTGAGACTGTAAAATCCCACCCAATGAAACTCTCATTGATTTTTTTGCAAGGTCCCATTATGGTTCATGAATGGGAAGGAAATCTGCCATCCTTACCCTGTCTGGTCTACATGTGACTCCATAGCAATGGAGTTGAAGCTTAAGCAGCTTCTGAAATGGCTGAGCACTTTCTAGCACAGCCTGAGGGAAGGTTGTTGGTTCAGGAAGGCAGCACCAACATCTTTTCAAGGGCTACTTTGGATAAACAAAATATGCAGAGAAGTGCGAACTTTCAGAGAATTAATATGGAAAGATGGGAGGCACGTCGGCACACTGCTGCCTCACAGCACCAGGGACGTGGGTTCAATTCCAGTCTCGGGTCACTGCCTGCATGGAGTCTGCATGTTCTCCCCCTATCTGCTTGGGTTTCCTCTGGGTGCTCCGGTTTCCTCCCACACTCCAAAGATGTGCGGATTATTGGTCATGCTAAATTGTCCCTAGTATGGGGGGATTAGTAGGGTATATATGTGGGGTTACAGGCCGATGTGGGATTGTGATCAGGGCAGACTCAATGGGCTGAATGGCTTTCTTCTGCATTGTAGGGATTTTCTGGATTCTGTGTATATTGTACTATCAATAGCACAACTTTAGAAATTGTAGCTGAACAGAGAGAGCTACACAAATCCTTAAAAGTGCAAGGGAACTAATTAAAAAAACATTCAGATTATTTGGTGTAAAGTTTTGTCAATGTCTTCTAGCAATAACAGACATCAGTTCTAAGAAGAGGTAGTAAACATTGGAACCATTCTCCTTGCAAAAGACCTAACAGTGGTGACCCAACAGAGGTTTTCAGAAGGTTTCTGTAGAGTGGGTGAATACTCTTCACTCCAGCAAGTCACTCACTGACCACAGGTCAGAGGTCAAAATTGCTGGAAACTCAACAAGTTATGAGTCCCAGAATCTGAAAAGATGGAAGCTGATTCCATCAGGAATTTTGAAAAGGAGTTGGGCAGGAGCTCAGGGATTAAGAGTCTACAGGATAATGTGCATATGTGACGAAGCAGGAAATGCTCAAGCAAAGAAGCAGCAGAGGCTCAACAGGTCAAATCACCTCTCTGGGGTTGTCATTTCCAACAATGCTCCTCCTCCAGATTCCACGTCCTAAGAGAGTTGGTGACCATGGACTTCCATTGGATTGGTCCGTGATTATGCTTGGCAACGTGCTGCAGTGGTTTACCATTGCCTTCTAAAGTGTGGCTGACCTGGGAACTCTTGGAAGAATTTGTAGATTGATGATCTGTTTGGCTGCATTATGGACACACCTTCTGTGACCATCAGGTCCTGAGGTGGAAGTTGAACTTGGGGTTCAACTGGCCTAGAGGTAGGGACACTAATCACTGCACCACAAGGTATCCTCTACCATCCTCTGAGGAGGAAATTGAGTGAGGACCTGATTATCACAGCTTTAAGATCCTGAGGAGGAGTCTTGATCTTAACAAAGAAATATTCCAAGAGAAAGAATAAAGAATAAATCTTCAGAATGTCACACCATTCCTTAAAAGTCTATTTATTAATGTTACAACTACGCTTACGTTAACACTGATGTGGAGATACTGGCATTGGACTGGGTTGGGCACAGTAAGAAGCCTCACAATAAAGTCCAACAGGTTTATTTGGAATCATGAGCTTTCCTGCTCCTTCATCAGATGAATAGCCACTCACCTGATGAAGGAGCAGTGCTCCATAAGCTCGTGATTCCAAATAAACCTGTTGGATTTTAACACCGTGTTGTGAGAATTCTTACTGTCTACATTAACACTGCAATGAAGTTACTGTGAAAATCTCCTAGTCGCCACATGGTGGCGCCTGTTTGGGTACACTGACGGAAAATTTAGCACGGCCAATGCACCCTAACCAGCCCATCTTTCAGACTCTGGAAAGAAACTGGAGCACCCGGAGGTAGCCCACTCAGACACGGGGAGAATATGCAAACTCCACACAGACAGTGTCCCAGGCTGGGAATCGAACCTGGGTCCCTGACGCTGTGAGGCAGTAGTGCTCACCACTGTGTCACCCCAGTTAGTAAGTTATTTTAATAGTGCAGTTACCTTTGTTGTGTAGTTAAATATAGCCACCAGTTTGTACACAGCAACAGACAAGTGATCAATGAATATTTTAGTGGTGCTATGTAAAGAATAAACATTGCTAACACAGTTTTCTTATGAATAGCATCACTGCAATTTTCTATCCTTACAGATCAGGCAAGAGTCTCATTTTAATATTTCATCTGATCATGAATGCCTTGAAATTTGCAATGCTCCCTCAAGTGCTGCGCCTCATTCCAAGCTAACAAAAGATACAGCGCTGAGTCTGGGCATTGATTCAGAGGTTTCCCAGGTTCAAGAAGCAGCGTGAAACTGATGCAAAGGTTACATAAGAATGCGGGAAGCTTTGGGTTTGATTTCAGTGACACCTGAACATTCTATTGACGCTGCTGCCTGTTTGGATGACAGGTTCTTTGTCCACCTCTGTAAGCGTGCACAGTGAGTAGAACCTGCAATTAAGTCCTGATATCAGTAGAACCTACAGTGCAAAACAAGGCCATTTGTCCCATCAAATCTGCACCAGCAACAATCCCACCCAGGTTCTCTCCCCTTAACCTCGTGTATTTATCTTGACACAAGGGTTAATTTAGCATGGCCGATCAATCTAACTTGCACATGTTTGGAGTGTGGGAGGAAACCAGAGCACCTGGAGGAAACTCACGCAGACATGGGGAGAATGTACAGTGAACCAAGGCTGGAATTGAACCCAGGTCCCTGGTGCTGTGAGGCAGCAGTGTGAACCCATTGTGACACCGTGCCGCCGAAGCTACACACAGCATTGCAATGTTGAAGCAAGCAGCAGGAAGAATGGTGTTGCCCACAGCAGACTGAATAAATTTAGCGCCAGTATCACTTGCAGAAAGTTACATGCAGAACTGCAAACTCCAGGCTTCCAATTTGCAAAACACGATTTATTTTTTGATGACACTGAACTTGACAAATTGAGAAAATGGTGCGTCATTTGGGCGTCACATTTCAATCCCCCAAACATGCTTCTGTCTCTCTTTGGAAGGAACACGTTAAATTTACAAATTTCATGCTAAATATTTTTCTTAATACTTGAATGCCAGTTGTTTTACCAATGACTAATGTGGTAATTACCATCAAACACAGGAGATGTGGGAGGAGGAATTAGAAAAAAAAAATGACTGTGTGAAATACAGGAAACAGAATTAATCACTACATTGCCTGTGCCAGCTGGGAAAGAGAACTCTTTCACTAAAATAGCTGATTCCATGACAGTAACTGCATCTAGTGCAGACAGAATGACAATTGTACAGGAGGAATTCTTCAACTTGATGCATTGTTAACTATTTCTCATCTATTGGTCCAGAATCCAAGGCTTTTTTTTATTCATTCACAGTACATGGGCATCACTGGCTAGGTTGGTGTTTATTGCTCATTGCTAGTTGCCCTTGAGAAGGTGCCGGTGAATTGCCTTCTTTAATTGCTGCAGTCCATATTCTCTGGGTTGACCCGCAATGTTGTTCGAGAGGGAATTCCAGCATTTTGACCCAGTGACTGTGAAGGAATGGCGATATATTTCCAAGTCAGGATGGTGAGTGGCTTCTATTTCATTGAAGGTCCACTGACGTCAGGCAGGAATTCCCGGGAGTGTGTGGCCACTGCCAGTGAGAACGGAGAATTTGGCGCTCAGCCAAATCTCCATTCACAGCCGCGGGTCCCAGAGAATCCCAGCCTTCAGCAAAATCGGAGAATTCAGATCAGGTTTACTACATCATGAAACCTTGGGGCTGGAAGAGATATTAAGGGCTTGTTTTTAAGACATTGCTGAATGAGCAGGATTCACAAACTGCTGGAGATTTTGTATGAAGATGTAAAAGAGTGTGTTTATTTCTCTGTCAATGTGAAGAAACTTTGATTAAATCTGAGTGATTCTGCCAATCTATGTCAGTACGATTCTCACCAACTTTTATAGGTGCACCATAGAAAACATTCTTTCTGGTTCTAGCACAGCTTGGTTATGGGTCCTACTCTCCAAGACTGCAAGAGACTACAAAGGGTTGCGGATGAAGTCCAGACCATTTCTCAAACCAGCCTCCCATCCATTGACTCTGTCTATACTTCCTGCTGCCTCGGCAAAGCAGCCAGCATAATCAACAACTCATGTATTCTGGACATACTCTCTTCCACATTTTTCTGTCGGAAAATAGATATAAAAGTCTGAGGACAGGTGCTAACTGATCAAGAATAGCTTCTTCCCTGCTGCTGTCAGACTTTTGAATGGCCCTACCTCACATTAAGTTATTCTTTCTTTATACCCTATTATAATACTATATTCTGCACTCTCTCCTTTTCTTTTCTATAACGGTATGCTTTGTCTGTGTAGCATGCAAGAAACAATACTTTTCACTGTATATTAATACATGTGACAATAATAAATCAAATCAAATCAAATGCCAGAAAATCATTTCTCTGCAAATTCCTGACGGCAGCACCAATAGTTTAGTTTATTTCTGAATCTTGTATCTGTTCTTTAATAAGTATTTGGTTTTCCTCAGATGCACTGTAATGGAAGCTGGAGATGTACATGAGAGTGTACGTGTGAGAAGGAAATGCTGATAGTGTGGGATGATGAGGAGTGGGAGGAGGCTGATGTGGAAAATATTCAATATTGTCTTTAAATCCTCCAGAATTAGAATCTAATCCTGTTTTCCTCACTGATTCAGTGTCTGATCCAAATCATCTCCAAGGTAAAGTTAAGTTTATTTATTAGTCACAAGTAGGCTTACATTCACACCACAATGAAGTTACTTTGAAAATCCCCTAGTCACCTCACTCTGGTGCCTGTTCGGGTATATTGAGGGAGAATTTAGCATGGCCAGTATACCTAACTAGCACACCTTTCGGACTGTGGGAGGAAACCAGAGCATCCAGAGGAAACCCACGCAGACACAGGGAGAATGTGCAGAATCTACACAGACAGTGACCCAAGCGGCAACCAAACCCAGCTCCCTGGTTTAGCCACTGTGCCACTGACCACCCCAACTGACTGGGCTGATTTGATTTATTTATTATTGTCACCTGTATTGGAATACAGTGAAAAGTGTGAGGTTGTCTGGTGAGTTTCCTCATCCATTATCCAAACCAATACCTCACAACAAGAGTCATTATAAAGCAATTAAAGTATAGATGGAAGCCAGTCAGCCCATTGTGCCTGTGCTGTGTCCTTGAAAGAGCTTTCCCACTAACTGCCCACCCCACAACGAATCTTTGATTGTATTCTTGCAATTTTTTTTCTCTTCTCAAAGGTTCATCCAATTCCCTTTGTAAAGTTATTATTGAATCTGCTTCCACTATCCTTTCAGCAGTATCTTCCAGATCACAACAATTCATTGTGGTTTAAATAAAACACTTTCCTCACTTTCCTCTAATTTGTCTGTGAAATACTTTCAATCGAACCCTCCTCCTACTAGAAACAGTTTCTCCTTATTTACTCTATCAAAACCCCTTATGATTTCTTTTACCTCTATCAAATAATCTTCATCCCTTTGTTCTCTTGGTTGACATCTGCAAGTTCAACACAGTGTTGGGTTTCGAATTCATTAATTGTAACTCTTATTTAACATTGATATGGATTACACCTGGGTTCTGATGATTTGTTTTAGAGATGTTTTCACATCTTTATACACGGCTGCCTTGATGATAAGAACACGAGAACTTGGAGCAGGAGTCGGCCATCTAGCCCCTCAAACCTGCTGCACCATTCAATAAGATCATGGCTGATCTTCTTGTGGACTCAGCTCCACTTACCACTTACTTAAGTGCATGTTTCCATTCAATATTTGTTCTTGTAGGGAGAGAAGATAGATCTCATTGTCCTCAGACATGGTGATGAATCTTGGGACTTGTGGCTTTTGTAACTGACCAGCGCTAAATGAAGAGTCAATCATGTAAAGTTTGACCAAGGGGGCACATGTTTTAAATTCGAGTCAGGCAATTCAGGGACAATGTTAAAAAACAGTTTCAAAATTTCCTTTTTAGTAAAACAGTTGAACTACATTGAACAAACTTGGGGACAAAGCAAGTTGGGCAGCCCCCAAAAAGTCCCCCGAAGCAAAAAAACAAAGCAGAAAGGAAACTTAATACATCAAACCAAAATGCAGTTAAAAGGTCAATACTTGCAGCACGGAAGGCAACAGTTTCAGAATAGCAATTGATAGATTTTCGGGATTAAGCGTGCAGGTAGTGGAGATATTCCTTAATGTCATTGCCTTAAAGGGTATTTGGGAAAAAAAGTCTAAACACATTTAAGAGGCATCCAGATATAGACAGTGATGTAATGGACCAAATACTGGGAAGTGGGACTGGACTAATTTGATTTATTATTGTCACATGTATTATTAATGATGTGGAGATGCTGGCGTTGGACTGGGGTAAGCACAGTAAGAAATACTTCTTACATGTATTAATAAACAGTGAAAAGTACAGCTTCTTTTGCACTAGTCCGACAAAAACATACCATTCACAGGGAAGGAAAGGAGAGAGTGCAGAATGTGGTGTTACAGTCATAGCTAGGATGTAGAGAAAGATCAACTTAATGCAATGTAGGTCCATTCAAAAGTCTGACAGCAGCAAGGAAGTTGTACTTAATTTGGTTGGTACGTAACCTCAGGCTTTTGTATCATTTTCCCAAACTCACCAGACCTTACCCCCATAACCCACATATTTATCTACTAATCTCTCTGACACTGTGAGGCAATTTAGCATGGCCTAACCTGCACATCTTTGGACTATGGGTGGAAACTGGGGCACCCGGAGAAAATCCACACAGACACAAGAAGAAAGTGGAAGAGAGAATGTCCGAGCTGCATGGGGTCCTTAATTATGCTGGCAGCTTTTCTGAGGCAGCAGAAAGTGTAGATAGAATTACTGGATGGGAGGCTGGCTTACGTGATGGGACTGGGCTTCATTCACAACCTTTTTGTAGATTCTTGTGGTCTTGGTCAGAGCCGTACCAAGCTGTGATATAACCAGGTAGGATGCTGGGTGGCTTTTTTTTTGGCTGGCAGAGACATGGCGGGCCGAGTGGCCTCTTTCTATGCCGTAATTTTTGTATCAACCTATGATTCTAATTGAATGGCAGATTGGGATCGAGGGGCTGAATGGCCTCCTCCTGTTGCATAGCTTCATATTCCAGAATGAACCAGGTGGTCACTGTTACTCTGATGCCTATTTAGAGATTACTCATGTCACAGTGAGATTTGAACAAATATCCCCAGAGTATTTGGCACCATAATCGGTACCCAATCTTGCCCAGTTTTCAGGATACTATTGAAAAATGAATTCAGAAACAGTGACCTTTGCAGCTTAGATAATTCATTAGTACATCCATTTTGGAAGGGATGCTTTGCACCATTTTTGAAAGGTTTGCCCGATCTCAGATTAAAATTAAAGACCTTTCTGCTCCTCTGTAGACATGGGGACCCCCAACAGACAAGGACAGCAGCCCACAACACTCCACCACAGAAAGACAAATCTTCCTCCCAAACATAATGCATAGTTCACCACCCAGCCACCCCAACTCCCCACACCCCCACCCCCATCCCCCGCCCTCTCCATGACTACCTTCGCTCTCTCAAAATCAGGGTAACCTTAGCCACCCCACATCATTGCGCGCATCAGAACCCACTCCTCACCCACGCACACAATGAAGGCACAATGATGCCTCGTCCCTTGCGCTGTACCTGGTACAGCCCGCTGGATGTGTCAACCTGGTAGGGTACCAGGTGGGCAGTGCCCAGTCATGTGCCTCACCACCTGGGGGCGACACTCATCTCCAAGGTCCCAGCATGGTCATCTTTGGAAACCAGTTAATGATTCCCGCTGGCATGACGTCACACTGGCAGGGAGCAACATACGATCACCCCGGGAGCACTGGTGTGAAGTATTTTATACATATTTCAATGTGTTTAAATTGACAGTAATCAGGTTCAGGCCCTCGCTGAGCACGAACTTAGTGACGTCACCATCACAAATCCCATTATGCAAGAGTTAGCGGCCGTAACGAGACTTACATTCACAGTGAACAGGTCCAGAAAACTGCGACTGATACCAAGTGACTAGAACCCATTTATTTTATAACAAACAATTGATGCAATAAGATGATTTTGCAAGAGAAAAAAGATTCTTCTACGGCTGATAAAAGCGTAACGCATCACGTGCAGTTCGAGTCTGCTGGATTTCGGTGCTTCTCTAAGTTTCCCCATCTCACACACAATGATGGGATTGGAAATATTTCGCAGGTGGCGCTGCCATTGTTAGGGAGCTAACTTTAATAATGACGCCATTTATCATTTCTTGAATGACATTCCACATTTGTGGAACACAGTGTGAACTTAGCACTGAAATCAATCCTTTCTTGAAGAATTGCAGCTAGAAGCCAGCTTTGTCATGTCCTGTGGGTCCAATCTTACACTGGAAACACGAAAATGATTTATCAAGTGGCTCACATTCAATGTGCCACTCACTGTCCCACAGGAGAACTCTTGTGGGCTTGAAGGAGAAAAGCGAGGCTCGAAAGCATCTCTCTCAATGTCTTGGAAAGTCTTAGAGCCCTTTACAGCCAATGAGGTTCTTTTGAAATGATATGGAGTTGCCAGTATGGGAATGGGGTGTTGGATTTTAATATGGTATTGTGAGACATCAGTGCAGAGTGTGGGAAAAGCCGCAGCCAATTTTCACACAGCAAACCCCCCCCCCCCCCCCCCCCCCCACAAACAGCAATGCATCATTCATGTCCATATGTTGATTGAGGGATAAATATTAGTTGGAATACAGGTGTAACTCCCCAACTCTTCTAGAAAATCATGGCATGGGATTTTTTTGCAATGTCCACCAGAGAGAGAGGGGGTGGATGGGACCTTGGTTTAATGTCCTCTCTGTATGCTGACTATTCTCACAATGCTCCCTCAGTGCTGCAATGGGAGTGTCAGCCTAGACTTTGTGCTCAAGTCTTTGGAGTGGGATTTGGGGGCAGGACATTTGGATTCAAGATTGCGAGGGCAACTGCCTGTGTCCCAGAATGGAATCTTTTCAGCTTCCTGCTCAAAACATAAGACCGGGAGGGAGGATGCAATTGATGAATCTGTAAGCTGCTTTATATTAGCTTCACACACTTTACAAGAGTGAATGCAAAATGAAATTCCACTAGGTGTGTGGAGTCTGCAGATTCTCCCCATGTCTGAATGGGTTTCCTCCAGGCACTTCGGTTTCCTCCCACAATCCAAAGATGTGCAGGATTGGTCATACTAAATTAACCCTAGTGTCAGAGGGATTAGCTGGGGTAAATGTGTGGCTTAAGGGAATAGGGCCTGGGTGGGATTCTGGTTGGTGTAGACTCGATGGTTCAAATGATCTCTTTCTGCAATGTAGGGACTGTATGTATGAAAATCATATCAGTTCCCAACACCAAACCTGTCAAAGGACAAAGAGCAAACAAATTACAGCACAGGAACAGGCCATTCAGCCCACCAAGCCTGTGCCTGACCATGTTGTCCTCTGATATCTCAGCTTGAATGTATGTGGCAAAGGGGATTGCCACCCAGTGAACAAGGAGGAATACTAGTGTTTGCCAATCCTGCTCAAGGAAGTGACATTTTGGTGAACTGACTGGCTGTATCAATTTGCAGAGCCGGACCCCGATCCCTGGTTTTGACTGATGGTGTTTGGAGTGCTATTGTTTTCTGAACTGACTTTCAGGGAGACAGACACTGTAAAGTGACGTTTTATTATCTCCAAAACCTTTCTTTTGTAACCCTTAAACGCAAAGAAGTAGATGAGTGGGTCAATGCAGCAGTTGAGGTTCATGAAGCAGACGGAAACTTGCAGGCTGACCTTGAAGATCTGTTGCTGCCAGCAGTCCTGTTGGGAGATGATCTTTCGGACCATGTACTGCATGATGATGAGGTGGTACGGAGTGAAACATATTAGAAACGCCAGCAGCACCAGCAGAATGACGGTGATGGCCTTTTTGTTCCGCCCCAGCTTTCCAGTCAGTGGGTTTTCCTTTGCTGTCCTGCAGAGTTTCACATTGACCCTCGAGTAGCAGAAGATTATGATGGTGACAGGGAGGCAATATCCCAGGAAGCAGGCGCCGAGCAGCAGCTTGGGCAGGTTGGTGTTTGTCTCAAAGTTTGGGTACTCCATGCAAGTCATCAAGCCATTATTGTTCTTGGTCGTTGTCGCAAACAACAAGGGCGCTGTCTGGACAAAGACAAATATCCAGACCGCAGCGCAGATATAGCGAACATTTTGTACTTTCCGAAACTTGGCAAAACGAAGAGGGTGCACTATCGCTATGTAGCGGTCAACACTCAGGCAGGTCATGAACTGAATGCTGACATAAGTGTTTATGTAAAAAATGACAGCAGTAATTCTACACAGAGCCTCACCAAATGGCCAGTCAAATCCTCTGATGGTGTAGACTATTCGAGTTGGTAGACCCAGGGTGAAGAGGGCATCAGAGATAGCGAGGTGGATTAAATAGAGCGTGGTCGAATTGATTTTTCGATGTTTTTGGAATGTTATGTGCAGGGCTAAAATGTTTCCTAATAAACCAATGATGAGAACAATCATGTAGAAGACAGTAAACATGACCTTTGCTGCTTCGTGGTGCATGTAAACATCGCAGGTTATATTTATGGAATTATTCATGGTGGGATGAGAAGTGCCAGGAACCATTTAACTCTGTATCCAATGGAGTTCTTCCTTCTGTTAATAAAAGAAATTAAACATCAGACAGAGCCTCCTCATTAAAGAAGCAAACGTGATTTCAGAAGGTTAGTCTTTTTAAGACACGGACTTTATCTTGAGGTAGAAAGGACGGAGAGGAGATTTGCCAGAATATTCCCAGGCTTGAGTGATTTCAGTCAACGCAGAGAAACTGGAGAAGATGGGATTGTTCCTCTTAGAGCAGAGAAGGTTAAGAGGAGATTTAATTGAGATGTTCAAAATCAAGAAGGGTAAGTAAAGAGGAAATATTTCTGCTGGCAAGACGATCTTAGCAGAGGGTCACAGATTTAAGGTAAGAACCAGAGGCTGAGATGGGAAGAGATAATTCACTCAGCAAATTGTTGTGGTCTGGAATGGGGATAGTAGAAGCAGATTCAATAAGAATTTTCAAAGTCGGAATTGGATAAAGCCTTGAAGGAGAAATAATTTACACGGTTATGGGGATGGAGCAGAGGCAGTGCAATTGATTTGATAGCTCTTTCAATAAGCTGGTGTAATGGGCCAAATGGCCACCTTCATAATTACATAATGATTATATTTCTAGCATCCACATACTTAATCTAAGTCTCTCTGAAGATACTCAGTCACCAGTCCCTAGAGCTATATTGAATCAGAGGGCAGGATTTTACTCTCATCATGAAACTGTAAAATTGCCAATGGTCATCATACTTTCCCATTCTCTGCCCCTCACCCACTCCCATTCCCATGCTCCTCCCCTCACTCATTCCCATTCCCATGCTCCTCACCTCACCCACTCCCATTCCCATGCTCTGTCCCCTCGCCCTCCCCCATTCCCATGCTCTGTCCCTCACTCTCTCCGATTCCCATGCTCCATTCCCTGCCTGCTCCAATTGCCGTGGTGGGCGAGTCAGTAAAATTCCAGCTATAGAATCCCTACAGCACAGAAGGAGACCATTTGGCCCATCGAGTCTCTGACAGAGCTGTACGTCATTAGGAAATGCAGTTTTAGAGCCTGTACCAATAATTATAGATAGCAGAAAGACAGGTCCTGTATCCTTCTCCCCACTAAAAGGTTTTCAGTTTTGTATCACCTTATTCCTTCTTTTTGCCAATCTATTTCAGCAATTTATTGACTATTTCACGAGTCGTTAATGACTGTACCGGCTCACTAAATATATTCACCAAATCTGTTCATTGTCCCAGTTATTCCAAGAGGGATACCTATTAATGCACCATGTCTGAGAGAAATGTGTTCATGCAGAAACATTGAAGTGAGGACCCAAGGTGGGATTTCCAGCCACACTCACCCCAAGACAGGAAAATCCCTCCCGAGGTCAACGGACCTTTGCATAGTCCATGCCCAGCCCACTCCGATTCCCGTGGCAGGTGGGACAGGAAAATTTAGTCCTAAGTCTTTCAGCCTGTCCCACACTGCAGATCGGGGCAGAATCTTCCCGTCCCACCCGCCTGGGAATCGGAGCGGATGGGACAAAGACCATGCAAAAATCCTCGGGCGGGATTTTCTGGTGTTGGGACAAATGTGGCCAGAAAATCCTGCCCCGCGTCTGGAGTACTGTGTACAATTTTGGCTTCTTTATTGAAGAAAGCATATAATTACATTAGAAGAACTTCAGAGATGGTTCCCTTGACTTTAATAGCCTGAATCCACTGGAGTTTAGAAGATTGAAGCACGATCTTATAAAAAAAATGTAAGATCCTCTGAGGAGAATTGACATGGTTTAAATTCATTTATTTATTAGTAGGCTTACATTAGCACCGCAATGAAGTTACTGTGAAAATCCCCCAGTCGCCGCACTCTGGCACCTGTTTGGGTACACGGAGGGAGAATTTAGCATGGCCAATCCACCTGACTGGCATATTTTTCAGATGGTGGGGGGAACCCGGAGCACCCAGAGGAAACCCACACAGATACGGGGAGAACATGCAAACTTCATACCTAAGCTGAGGATCGAACCCGGATCCCTAGCTTTGTCAGGCAGCAGCGCTAACCTCTGTGCCACCGTGCTGCCCATGGGTGGATAGCGAGGTCAAGGGGGGGCATGTGACTATTAGCCAGAAGTTAGGCTAGGTTTTAATCTGTTTAATATTTCCTTAATAACTATCCATCGTCCTGTCCAAAGTTTCTGACTATAACTCAATTCGAGGTATTCGTGTGTGTGTGTGTTTATGGGTGGATAGCGAGAGGATATTTCCCCTTGTGAGGCATTGTAGAATAAGGGATCACAATTTAAAAATAAGGGCTTTGGAATTTCTTGTCTAAAGGATGGTCAGTTTTGGAATACTCACTCCCAGAGAGCAGTGGAGGCTGACTGATTGAATATATTTAAGGATAAGTTAGATTTTTGATTGATGAGGGAGTCAGGGTTATGGGGGACAGACAGGAAAGTGGGGTTAAGGTCACAGTCAGATTAGCCATGATCTTACTGAATGGCTGAGCAGACTCAAGGGGCCTACTCCTGGTTCACATATCCGGATTTCTACTCTACAGCCTATAAAATTTAACAATTTCAAAAAATTCTGGAAAGCATCAGTCAGTTCTAGAGGTCCAGCATTTACAAGTTGCAATCAGTCAGCAACTAATCCGGCAGTAGTTGATGATCCTTTTAAATAGCACAGGCGTTGGGGTGGGAGGATGTGGGTTTCTTCCTCCTGCAGCTTTGTGTGGTTCAGAGAGGGTGTTAGCTGGAGCCCTGAGCCCAAAATGGCATCACATCATCATTAACTGCTGACCTGGAAGCTCTGAGGCACTCCAGCAGGCACTCACTGCACACATACTGATGGTGTGTCTCATACTGGAGGTACGTACATACCATGGGACATAACTCATTATACACAGGGCTCTTCCCACCACCTCCTCCTTTTAACTTCACCAGCTGTGATACAGGCAAACTTAAATATCCAATGTGAATGGTGGTGAACAATGAGTGGATGAATGAGTTAGGGTAGAAGGTGAGTTGAGTGGCGGTTGGGTGAGGTGGATGGTGGATGAGTGGTTGGGCTGGCTTGTTGTGTGAGATGGAGTCAGGTCAGGATGAGTCGGCTCAGGATAGGGGTTTAGTTGGGTGGGGTGATGAGATTAATCAGATCAGGTCTTGGAGTAGTAGAATGTTGCATGGGTAAGAATAGTGGAGCCATGCAGAGTGTTCTGGGCAGTGGGGAGGTCAAGGGGGGGGGGGGCAGTGTGACTATTAGCCAGAAGTTAGGCTAGGTTTTAATCTGTTTAATATTTCCTTAATTACTATCCATCGCCCTGTCCAAAGTTTCTGACTATAACTCAATTGGAGGTATTCGTGTGTGTGTGTGTGTGTGTGTGTGTGTGTCTTTGTATGTGGTTGGGGTGGGGAGAAGGCGGAGTGTATGTGCCCATTAGATGTTCAATCTTCCTGGCTAATTCCCATGGAGGTCCACATGTCCAATATTTCCAAGTGGTTGTGATGTTCAGCTCTGCTCATACGTCAGGCCTCTGATAGTCTGGAGAGTGGAAGAATTGAAATGATGACATTAAGCCACATGGAGAGATAATGGGACAGATGACCACAAGATTGATCAGAGATGGTTTTAAGGAATGGCAGAGAGAGGGAAATCCAGAGTTTTGGATTTCGGTAGTCTGAGACACATCCACCAACCGGTGGAGCAATTAAAAATGTGCAGGAGAACCCAACTGGAGGAGCACAGAGATCTTGAAAAGATGCAAGGCTGGAAGATGTTACAGAAATAGAGGGGCAGAATGTCTCCCCAGTGAATATCCCTACATCCAAGCTCAACTTCACCTCAAGACTCAGAATAAAAAATGAGTTGGCTTCTACAAGCTGTCGAATTACTACACTATGAGATTAGAATCTATATTGTGAAGGACACAATTCCTACCCATTATTTTAGCTGTGTTTTCTTTTAGGAGAAGTTTTCAGAGTTCCTACAGTGTAGAAGGAGGAGATTCAGCCCATCAAGTCTGCACTGAGTCCCTGAGAGAGCATCTTACCCAGGACCTATCCCCATAACCCCACATAGTTATCCTGCTTACATCTCTAACCTACACATCTTTGGACACTAAGGGGCAATTCACGTAACCTGGATCCAATTGAAGCAGTTTGTAATTGATCTGGACAGATGATATTTTAAGTTAGGCAAGTACATTGTTGAGAACAATGTGAATTTATATAACATCTTTAGCAGTGTAAAACATTCAGAGTGGATTCACAGCAACCTTATCAGACAACATCTGACACCAAGTCACAGAAAGAGCTACCAGGTCAGGTGATGAGGGACTTGGTCAAAGGGGTAGGTTTTAAGGGACACTTTAAAGGAAGTTAAAGAGCTGCAAGGTTTAGGGAGGGACTTCCAGAGCTTCAGGCCCTGGCAACTGAAGGCACGACCACCAATGATGCATGAATTAAGATTTGAAATGTTTAAGAAAGTAGATTTGGAGCAGTGCAAGGTTCTGGGAGTGTTGTGAGACTGGAGAACATTATAAAGATAAGGAGAATTGCAAGGCTATAGAGGGGTTTGGGAAACAAGGGGAAGAATTTTAAAATCAATGCAATTAAATCTTTATTATTATTATTATTATTATTATTATTATTATAAGGATTATGCATGTATTTTATATTCAAAGTCCTTTCTCAACAATTTCGGAATAGTAGCAACATTTGTTTAAGGTGATCTAAAATAATCCATCGATTGGAGAATTCCTTGTACCTCAACTCATTTTCCAATTGCAGTCAACATTCACTTCATCAAGACACTATGATCATCACTGTTTCCTTTTCTTGCAGAAATAAGTGAAAATTAGCCCCTGTATTAATCCCCATTTCGGGGGAAGTATGTGAGGATAATTTTGTTCCTCTCTTCCAAAACAACAATAATTGATAATAATTAAGACATAACTTATAGCATTGCGCTTTGCTTTGCACAACACACCCACCATGCTCCATCCTCTTCCACTTCCACATGCCCCCACCAACTGTTAATATCAAATGTTAGTATAACGTGGAGAAATAATATAGAGACTTATCTCTTACCTTCAGCAAGTTTATTCGACACACAGCTCAGCAGGAATGCAAACACCTCATAGTTGCCCCACACCAACCATTCCAGATGTGCCCATTTATAGTATTTTGGAAGTCGAGCCAATAATCATCACCGGTCTTTAGTGCGGCAATTAGCTCAGCAATGAAACTTCCAAAGCATGCACTTTCTGATATATTGGTACATTGACACCGCAGCCCACTCAACCCACATTCACATTAACCCACCCAATCCCCAGTCTGATTATAATCTTGACTTAAAGAACTTGTCTCACTGGGCTCTTTACACATTTCTGTAACTAAAACTCAGATTAACTTCAGAACAGAGAAATCATTTAAAGACTAATTCAGTCTGAATGGGTAAAATTTACAGCACAGAGACAGGCCATTCAGCCTAACTGGTCCATGCTGCTGCTCCTGCTCCACACCAGCCTCCCTCCAACCTGCTGTTCATCTCACTTTATCAGCATATCCTTCTATTCCTTTATCCCACATCTCTTTATCCAGCTCTCCTTTAAGTGCATTTTTATTATTCACTTCAACCACTCCCTATGGGAATGAGTTCCACATTCTGATCCAAAGACATTTCTCCTGAATTTCCTGTTGGATTTATTAGCGACTGTCTTATCCTATATTAACGGTCCCTTGTTTTAGATGATCCCCCCACAAGGAGAGACATTTATACCCATTCTCTCAAACCCCTTCATAATTTTAAAGACCTTTATCAGGTCTTTTCTCGAGATCAGAAGCCCATCCTGTTCAATCTTTCCTGACCATTATAACTTCCTTGTGGATCATCTTTGCATTTCCTTTTGCTAATTACGCTCATCTGAACTGTGCAACAAAAATGGAAAATGCTGGAAAATCTCAGCTGAGATTTTCCAGCATTTTGAGAGAGGATAGAGCCAACATTTTGAGCTCAGACTGGAAATGTTGGCTCTATTCTCTCCCCACAGGTGCTGTCAGACCTGCTGCGATTTTCCAGCATTTTCTACTTCTGTTTCAGATTCCAGCATCAGCAGTATTTTGCCTTTTATCTTGGGTTATGCCTGTGGGTTATGCCTAATAGAACTGACTTAAAAAAAAATACAATCAATCTGACACTTTTTGCCATTTTTAACCGCATGAATTCTCACCTTGTGCCCAGATTTCCTCATGCGCTTCTTTAACACTGAAAAAACGACAGTAGAATGCTGCCAATGTTGAAAAGTGAGGGGTGCGTAGTCCTTCCGCAAGGGTTCACACGTGTCACATCTGTTGCTGCTTTCCTTTGACAGTGCAATCAGTTCCATCTCTGTGTGGTTGGTTCTCAGAGCTGTATCAGCTCCGAACTCAGTTGGTTATATTGATCATCATAAACACCTCTGCCTCACAGTTGCATTGCTGCAGATAAGAATCACTCACTTGCTCAAAATTTAAATACTTTTTTTGCTAAAGATTTATCTTTCATTCATCTGACCTTATTTAATTAAGTACTTATGTTTCATCGTTCTTGCTATGATTGTTACAACTTTATGAGCTGGAACCTTCCTGAAACCTCGCAAACAGTCACACTAGACCAAACAGCCCCTATACTTTTCTGACTCTGTCACAAGCTGTAACTTCAACAGTTTGCATTCATGTAGGGCTTTAAAGTAGAATAATCACGCAATGGCTTGACGAACATAACTTAAGTCAGTCAAACTTACACTGCTGTTGCAATGCCAAGATGGATTGGTTGATTGACTATTGTCACATGTATTGGGATACAGTGGAAAGTATTGTTTTCGGAACGGCACATGTTATGTTATTATCTAACGCACGGTAATAACGCTGATTAGAAATGGAAATTTCCTTCATTGTATCTTGAATTTGAATCTAAACATGTCTGAGTTCGAGAAGAAATTAGATACAGCTCTTCAGGGCTAAAGGGTTCAAAGGATATAGGGGGAACAGGGGGGTCAGGATATGGAATTTGATGATCAGCCACGATCAAAAAGAATAGCAGAGCAGAACTGAAGGGCTGAATGGCCTATTCCTGCTTCTAGTTTCTAAAACAATGATTTGCAAAATTCCATAGCCTTCCTATTCCCTGTCTCCTTTTTTTGCTCTCATCCTACAGACTCCATTTCATAAATGGAATATCACAACTCTCCTATCAACCACCGATATTGACACAGTCAGAATGGAGGTGATTGAGATATTTACCCATTAACCTTGCCAGGAGCCTGCCATTGTAAGCGACTAGGATTGATCTTCAGCACATCAGGAGCTAGCTTCCACTGACTGCAGCTTGCTGGAGTAATAACCATTGGCTGAACTTTACGTGTCCCAGGCGCGCAGGTTCCTCTTGGGACAGGAGCACACAAAATTTAGAAGGTTCGTGCAAAATGGGGTGGCTGTGCATCCCCCACCTTCCCGTCCAGCCCCGGAGATCACCCGCGTAATACAAGGGGGGGGGGGGGGGGGGGGGGGGACACTAACATGTCAGTATGCCCACCATATTTAACTGAACAATTGAGGGTGAACGAAGAGTGTTATCCACTCAGCTGACCCTACCAACACACTGCCCACACCATAAAATGATTAGCATGGTCAGCAGGACGGAAATGGTAAGACCGATGTTTTGCCTCAACTGGTTAAGTGGCAGGAGGGGCCGTGGAGGTTGCTTTTCAGTCCAGCTGCAGCCTCTGATGATTCCCTGGCTCTGCTGGAACTGATGCAGCTACAAGCTAATTGTCCCACTCGCTCCTTGTCAATCAGCTCAGCAGAGCTATGGGCCAGTGGAGTGAATTGACAATAACTTGAAATGCTACAGTACAGAAGGAGGCCATTCGGCCCATCAAGTCTGCACCGACAACAATCCCACCCGGTCTCTATCTCCACAAACCCCACACATTCACCTCGAACCCTCTAACCTACATATCCCTGGATACTAGGGGCAATTGAGCACAGCCAATCCACCTAACCGACACATCTTTGGACTATGAGAGGAAACCCAGAGCACCCGGAGGAAACCCACGCAGACACGGGGAGGAAGTACAAACTCCACACAGACAGTGACCCGAGATGGAAATTGGAGCCGTGTCCCTGGTGCTGTGAGGAAGCAGTGCTAACCACTCTGCCAGCATGCTGCTCTGTGGCGTAACATGGTTCCTCTTTGGTTGCTCAGAGGAACTTTCCATTTTCAACCTCGGTGAGCAGAGAATCCCCTCCATGCAGAAGGAGGCCCTTCAGCCCATCGAATCTGCACCGATTCTCTGAAAGAGCATCTTACTCAGGCTCACCCCACATCCTAGATGTGCGGAGTAAGGTTTTCACGCAGAGAGCTGTTGCAGTCCCTGTGACGTAGGTAAACACTCAGTGCTTTTAGGGAGGAAGACCCAGGATTTTGATCCAGCGACAGTGAAAGAACAGTGATATATCCCCAAGTCAGGGTGGTGAATTTCTTGGAGGAGAACTTGCAGGTGGTGGTTTTTAGAGTATAATCAATTGGATCTGTTGTAGAGTGACCAATGGTAACAAGCTGTAAGGGTCAGCTGACCCATTAAATTATGTAACCAATGACAAAATGATGTGATGGTCAGCTGACCAGCAGACTCAGCATAAATAAGAAACAGGATGAGGCCTGAAGTACTGGAGTAATGAAGTTTCTTTATTAAATCCTTCTCTTTGATTTATAAGTTGAAGTAAGTCTTATTCTGTTTTGTTGCCTCCGAAGAAACGTTCCTCCTGGTGGATCAGCAATGGTGTTCCCATGCGTCCGCTGCCCTTGTCCTTTTAGATGGTAGCGGGCGAGAGTTTGGAAAGGACTGTCGAAGGAGTGTAAATCTTCATGTCTGTGATACAAGATAAAGACTTAAGGTAGGAATGGACCACAAGTCAAGTGAGTTTCAAGATAGTAAGTATATTTTTGTTCAACAATTGACAATATTTACTAAATAGTGCACTAATAAAGAGGTTGGAAGAAGACGTTTACCTCAAAGTGTGCACAGATCACTGCTGGATGCAAGTCAGGTTAACAAAAAGTTAATAAATCAGATAGAATCAAGGACTTTATAAATAAATGAAAAAGTACAGAAGTTGGGAAGTCAGGCAAAATTGGTATAAAGCACTGGTTTGGCCACAACTGGAGCATGGTGTCTGGTTGTGTGCAGCGCACATCAATCTTTGGAAAGGGTACAGATGAGATTCACTGGAATGGACCTGAATATTAGGGTAACACGGTGGCACAGTGGTTAGCACTGCTGTCTCACCGCTTCAGGGACCCAGGTCGATTCTGGCCTTGGCTCACTGTCTGTGTAGAGTCTGCACATTCCTCCCTGTGTCTGCTGGGTTTCCTCTGGGTGCTCTCCAGTTTCCTCCCACAGTCCAAAGACATGCAGGTTAGGTGGATTGGCCATGCTAAATTGCCCCTTAACATCCAAAGGTATGCAGGTTAGACGGATAAGCCATGGGAAATGTGTGGGGTTACGGAGATGGAGTGGGGAGAGGGCCTGGGTAAGATACTCTGTCAGACAGTCAACACAAACTCAATGGGCCGAATGGCCTCTTCTGCATTGCAGGGATTCTACAATTACAGCCACCCCTGGAATCCAGGATTTTAGCAGCAGTGAGTATCCTGAGGCCAATTGAGAGCTTTAAATGACCAATTAATGATTGTTTAAGGACATCCTTCTTCCGTATTTTACCAGCGAGGGGACGAAGGATCACGGCACATGGAGCAGCTCCAGTGTTTGATTGTCCAATAGTTCTCCAGAGGTGGCCCAGAAATCTTGGTTTGAGGACCATAAAATCATTTCAAAGCTTCCCAGCCTCGCAGCAGCAAGCTCACTCTGACACTTACACTAGGATCAGCACCACTGATTCAATATACAATTCCATCCCTGATATTGAGAGGGGACAGTTAACAGGAAGGCTGGAGAAACTGAGGTTGTTCCTTTTGGAACAGCAAAGTCCAAGAGGATACGTGAGCATAGAATCCTTATAGTGCAGAAGGGGGCCAATTTGGCCCAATACATCTGCACAAACCATAGTCCTATCTAGGTCCTATCCCCATAACCCCACGTGTTTACCCTGCTAATCCCTTAGGGTCAATTTAACATGGCCAATCAACCTAACCTGCACATCTTTGGACTGTGGGAGGAAACTGGAGGAAACCCACACAGACACAGGGAGAACAAGCAAACTCCACATCGACAGTTTCCAAAGTTGGGAATTGAACCAGGTTCCTGGCGCCAACCACTATGCCACCGTGCCACCCAAATAGAGATGTTTAAAATCTTGAAGAATAAATAAAGAGAAAAACAGAATGAGGGAGTCATCAACCTAAAATATTCAGTTAGATTTTCCCCTTCAGAACATCTGATTATTTCAGGCATGTTCTATTTTCACTTTCAATTTCCAGCATTCCTCAACACTTCTCATGCTGTTGTAAATACTCCTCTTGGCTTCAAATTCCAGTCCAGGGCTACAGAACAAAGGCTGACACCCCACTCAGCAGTGAGGGAGCACTGCACTGTTAGAGGTGGACAATTATCTGAAAAGCAGGAGGATGTACTATGTGACTCTTGTGAAGAGCTAATGGAGACACAATGGGCTGAATGGCCTCTTTCTGCATTGTAACATCTGTAATTCCGTAAAATGGCTGAAGAATTGCCATCCAGAAGGCAGAGATTTTGACTGTTTGACAACATGAGGAAAAGCCTTTATTTTTTTACACAACAAATGGTTAGGATTTGAGATGTTCCATTAGTGCTGAGTTCAATCACCTCCTTCAGAAAGAAGCAGGATAAATATGTGATTAAGAAACATTTCAGGGAAAGGAAGGGACATGAGGCTAACTGGATTGTTTGAAAAAAGAGCCAGCACAATCACGATGGGTCAAGGCACAGTGGTTGGCACTGCTGCCTCACAGCGCCAGGGACCCGGGTTCAATTCCCGGCTTGAGTCACTGTCTGTGCCGAGTCTGCATGTTCTCCCCGTTTCTGCATGGGTTTCCTCCGGGTACTCTCGTTTCCTCCCACAGTCTAAAAGGCCTGCTGGTTCGGGTGAATTGGCCGTGCTAGATTCTCCTTCACTGTACCCGAACATGAGCGGAGTGCAGCGACTAGGGGAATTTCACAGTAACTTCATTGCAGTGATAATATAAGCCTTACTTGTGACTTGAATTAACTTAACTTAAAAGGTATCTTGCTGTGTCACACCAATATATGATTTCACGATTATCAATAAAAATTGAGTTTACTGATATCAGAATTAAATAATTTTTAAATTGGATGTTTCAAGTGAACCTGAATCACTGCTGAATTGTTGAGAAGAGTTATTGAAAATTCCCAATAAATGCCAGATGAACCACAGATCTCTGACAATCTGTGACGTATCATTCACACTGTTCTCACAAACCTTATACACTGCCCACAAGTGACTGCTCTCACTGACATTAAGGCCACTTGTAGCATAAAAAGTCATGAATCACTTTCACTCATGACAACTGCTGAACAGTGTGTCATGTCACTGGACGTCAAGCCACATTGAACTTTGATGTACGTGGACTCTGTGTGTGTGATAGAGATAGGAAAACAGGAACTGGAGGAGGTCATTCAGCGTCTCAACCCTGTGCCTGCCGTTCAGTTAGATCATTGCTGGTCTGTATCTTAACCCCATCTAACCGCTTTGGTTCTGTAACTCTTAATCTTCTCAACCAACAAAAGTCCTCAGCCTCAGCTTTGACATTTTCAACCACCACCAATTTCCCCCCCTCCCACCCCAAAACACTTGACAACATTCTGAGGAAAAAGTTTGAGATTTCCATTCCCCTTGGCGTGAGAAAATACTCCTGACATCACCCTCTCAACAGCCTGGCTCCAGTTTTAATGTGTTAAATTCTAAGTTATTTTCCACGGTTTATTTCCCTTTATAGACCTTCCCCTGAGTAATCAGGGTTGCATTGTCCCTGGGCATGTCTCACTTCCCACCAAGTGCTAGCTGTCGCCCCTCCCCAGGGCTCGTGGCGAAGTGATGCCACGCACACTTGTACCTGTCACTCTTAATCATCACCCTGTGACTGCGTGCAAGGAGTTGACATTCCATAGCCTGGGGGAAGTCTTTATCCCTCGCGTACCCTTTGGTCTTGTTTGCCTTTGCTCTCCACTCAGATGTTTCGTGCCTAATGGGGATGCTGCACAGTATCCTGTATTGTGTCAACAGGTGTTAAGTGTCTGCGCAGCTTCCTGGGGCTGTCCTTTGACCAGATCCCGTGAGAAACATAAACACCTCAATTTAATTTTCAAAATGTCAAGTATTTCCCTCTTCCCTCCTCTCCCCCGGCTCCTGCTGACAATCCCCGTGGGTAGCAAGTGCCACATTAAACTCCCATGACATGCTCAGTCTAAGGGAACTTTGTGGAATATTCACAGCCGGCCAAACTTCAGAAGAAAGAATAATTTTTTAAAAAATGCAGCAGCAAGACCAAAAGAAGATAATGGGGCTGCTTCTCCCACTTTGACGCTAAGTATCCACACTGGAGAAAAAAACCAGAGCATTTCCCTCTGGCATCTGAAAGTGAGTCACTTTGATAAAACCCGCCAACCAAATCCACTGTTCCAAGGTGGATTTTTAAATTGCTCCCTGATCTCCGTGCTGGCATCTGCCCCACCCTCAAGACCTGAGCTATCAATTGAAAAATGGACTCTATGCTATCAATTGAATGACTGGTAACTGGCAGTGGAAGCCTTATTTCCTCATCGCAAAGGTTTTTATAACATGCAAAAAGGAAGTGTTTGGAAGAAGTGCACTCCCATGTTTGCTGGCAACAGTGCCCAGGAGATTAATCTTTCATTCCTGGGTGAACCAGGGCACTGCTGGGTGTTTGTCATCCCCAACTAGGCAAGATCCTTTACAATAACCCACCCGTTATTCATTTTTCATTGTGATCTCATCCATTCTCAAGCCAGATCATAGAGAATTCCCCCTTCTAATATTAAGAAGCTCAATCTTCAGCTGGTGACCAAAGGGATTTTCTCTTCCTGCAAACGGTTGAAGATTTTGTATCCCAAACCCTTTCTGATATTTAGGCCGGAATGTTACAGCTGTTCACACTGGCAGGATTTTCCCATCCTGCTGCAGTGAACAGAGATTTAGCTGAGCGCCAAATTCTCCGGCTTCACCGCGATAGGAGCATGATCTGAGTGGCCGGTAAGATCGCATCCTTAGTGTTTCCTGTCCTACAGTCTTTCACAGATTTCCCCTTTGCTCTTCCTTCCCCCTCCTCATTCCCCCTTCCCCACTTTCCATGGACTAAAACCGATTACCTTTCTGGGGAGGGGTGGGGTGGGTGGTGATATTACCTTCTCGTCTCGCCAGTGAGTGGGCAGGATGAGCTGGTAAGACAGAAAATTGGGTTCATGCCAGATCTCTCATCTCTCATAATCTTACCAGCCCCAGATATCCAGCAACAGAACAGAGTTCAGTGCATGCATGATTGCTCTCTCTGCTATCAGCTGCCAGCTTTCCAGTGAGCTTAGATCCCTGTCCTTCCCCTTACTGGCAGGAAACAGATTGTGCATTCATTTTTGCACAGAAATGGCTTAAGCTTGAACTTGTGGCCTCAACGATAAAGAAATGGACCTGAAATTTTTTCATTATCATGTTTGTATGGGACTTAGAATATTTTTAGTCAGATTGTTCTGATCTTTCATCAGCTTTGACAGGTCATCGAACTGAAAGTTTAACTCTTTCTCTTTTCATAGGTGCTGCCTAATCCATAGCATCTTTTAGCATTTCTTTTTTTAATTCAGATTTCCAGCATCCACACTATTTTACTTTTGAAGCTCCCATTGACAACTCAATGGGTTTATTTGTGTTTCACCAATCAGGTGAAATTAGAGGAAAAGTAAACATTTTCATGTTTCGAGTAAGAGAATTGAGACAAATAGAATTGGAAAGGAGAGAAATTATATTAAATTGCCTCCAGCCTTGGTGGGAGCCAAACTTGCAGTTTTACACACAGACTCCATGTTAATAAAAGATATGGAGATACTGAAAGTGCATAACAAGGGATTGACAAGGAAGATACCAGAACTGAGAGATTGGCTGGAATTTTCAAACTGCTCCCATTAGCGGGATTTTCTAGCTCCGCCGATGGCAAACCCCCGCCGCGGGTTCCCAACAGCAATGGGAGTGCATCCAATAGGAAACCCAATTGCAAGTGGCAGGACCAGAAGATCCCACCACCAGCCAATGGTGGGTCCTCTCCATGGCAGCAGAACACATTGTGGGGGCATCAGAAATGCTGCCCATTATAACTATCAGAGTGATCTGATTTGTATCCAGTGAAAAGTATTGCTTTTTGTGCACTGTCACAGACAAAGCATACCGTATATAGAGAAGGAAATGAGAGAGTGCAGAATGTAGTGTTACAGTCATAGTTAAAATGTCGAGAATCAATCAATTTAATGCGAGGTAGGTCCATTCAAAAGTTTGACAGCAGCAGGGAAGAAGATGTTCTTGAGTTGGTTGGTACATGTCCTCAAACTTTTGATCTTTTTCCCCATGGAAGAAGGTGGAAGAGAGAACGTCCAGGGTGCGTGAAGTCCTTAATTATGCTGGCTGTTTTGCTGAGGCAGGAGGAGTTCTAGAAAAAAGAAGACATGGCGATGATCTTACAGAGATGTTGAAAGTTCAAAAGGTCTTCTATAGGGTAGGCAGAACATGTTTTTATGCAGTTTCCACCCACAGCTACCCAAACAAGTCTCTTTCCAATAGTTGAATAATGTAAATGTTCAAATACACAGACGCGTCTTACTACATAGAATTACATTGTACTTCCAGCTCACAGGCAGTTTGGCCCATCTGCTCTATGTTGGGGTTTATACTCCACTTGAACCTTCTCCAACACTACTCCATTCTACCCTATCAACATAACTTTCTATTCCCTTCTCCCTCATCTATTTGACCAGCTTCCCCCTAAATGGATCCAAGCTATCTCACAGGATCACAGAATCATTGAGTTGTTACAGAAATAGGCCATTCGGTCCATCTTGCCTACCCCAGCTCTCCAAATGAGGATTCAGTTTAAAATATATTTATCAGTGTCACAAGTAGGCTTACGTTTACACTGCAATGAAATTACTGTGAAAATCCCCATGTTGCCACAGTCTGATGCCTGTTTGGGTACACTGAGAGAGAACTTAGCATGGCCAATGCACCTAATCAGCATGTCTTTTGGACTGTGGGAAAAACAGGAGCACCCGGAGGAAACCAATGCAGACACTGGGAGAATGTGCAGACTCCACACAGATAGTCACCCTAGCCAGGAATCGAACTCGTATCCCTGACGCTGTGGGCAGCAGTGCTAATCGCCATGCCACCTTATTTGTGCTGTTTTCCTGCTTTCTCCCCATAACTGACACTGTTCTTTTCAGATAATAATCTAATTGACCCTTGAAAGGCCTCCACCACACTTTCAGGCAGTGTATTCCTTGGGTCACAAACTTCACATTCTCCCATTCTTGGAATAAAGACATTACTCCTGAATTCCCTCCTGGGTTTTTTAGTGACCATCTGATAATTTCTGACCTCTAGTTTTAGTTTCTGAAGAAGGTGAAAACATAGTCCCAAGGTTTACCTTATCAAACACCTTCATCGTTTTCAAGTCCTCTGTTAGGTCACCCCTTCAGCCACCTTCTCTTCCACACTGGCCTCAATGTGCCAACTCAGGAACCACGCAGTGGTGAAAAATTAAATGATCTGAGTCAATGTTCATTATGTAAAGGAACCCTGTGGAGTGACAGGCTGCCTCTCTCTTGGTGCTGCCTGATTGACAGCCTAATCCCTTCTTATTACCAACTGTAAATGAAGTGTTGCTAAGTGTTACACATGACTGCGCCTCAGAGCATTCACAGACAGGGAGAGGAGAGAATAGAGAAGGGAGGGGTGGGGGGTGCAGGAGGAGGGGGAAATGAGACTGAGAAAAGAAAGAGAAGGGGATTGATATTAGAGGAAGATGAGGCAGATAGGAAAGGTGGGGGAGGGAAATAAAGTTTAAAGTTCATTTATTAGTGTCACAAGTAAGCTTATACTAACACTGCAATAAAGTTACTATGAAAATCCCCTAGTCACCACACTCCGGCGCCTGCTCGAGTACACTGAGGGAGACTTTATTATGGCCAATCCAACTAACCAGCACGTATTTTGGACTGTGGGAGGAAACCAGAGCACACGGAGGAAATCCCCAGACACGGGGGGGAGAATGTGCGGATGCTGCACCAACAGTAACCCAAGCCCAGAATCGAACCCTGGCAGTGTGAGGCAGAAATGCTAACTACTGTGCCACCCAAGACCAGATGGAGTGAGATGTGAGGGAGGGAAATTAGATGGTGGGGGAGGTGAGAGAGTGGAGAAAGGAGGGAAAAGATTAGATGGAGAGAGGGAGTCAAGGCAGAGAGAGATTGTAGAGGGAGGAAAGAGATTACATAGAATGGGGAAAGAGAGATTATATAAATAAAAAAGGGAAGAGCAGGAGATGAAACAAAAATGTGAAGAGGAGGATTAGATTGAGAGACAGAAAAGAGAGTGAGCATGGAAGAGGGAGGAGATGAAGTGGAGAGGCAATTGAGAAGAGGAGGTAGAGAGAGGACCTAGAATTCAATGCAAGAACAGTGGTGAGGTTAATGGGACTCAGTTATTTATATACAAATTCAGGTGAATGGAAATGTGTGGTCAAACAGTGAAAGCTAATAGTTGCTTGGCTGGGATGCACATCTCCATCATCAACTTTGCTAGAATGGCATTCAAGACCAAATTTCAGTATTAAAATCACCATTACAAACTAAACTTGCCATGGCCTGTTGGAGCTAGTTTGTTTTAATGGTGTGATAAGTCTCCAAGAGCATCAAACAATTTCTCTAGCAATAAAAATAAGGTTAACAGATGTGGAGTCTCATTCTCTCAGCTTTTAATCATTAGTCATAGAGACATAAAGTCAAAGAATCGTAGAGGTTTCCAGTATGGAAACAGGCCCTTTGGCCCATCTTGTCCATGCCACCTTTTTTTTAAAAATCCCTAAACTAATCCCAATTTCCTGCATTTGGCCCATATCCCTTTATATCCATCATACCCATGTAACTTTCTAAATGCTTTTTAAAAGACATAATTGTACCTGCCTCTACCAGTACTTCTGGCAGCTTTCAGACACTCACCATTTTCTGTGTGAAAAGATTGCCCCTTTGGACACTTTTGTATCTCTTCCCTCTCACCTTAAAGCTATGCTCTCTTGTTTTAGACTCCCCTACCTTAGGGAAAAGTTATTGACCACCTAGCTGATCTATGAATCTCATTATTTTATAAACCTCTACAAGATCACCCCTAAGCCTTCTATGCTCCAGAGAAAATATTCCTGTCTATCCAGCCTCACCTTATAACTCAAACTATTAAGTTCTGCTAGCATACTAGTAAATCTTTTCTGTGCTCTTTCTAGTTTAATAATATCCTTTCTATAAAGGGTGACCAGAACTGTACACAGTATTCAAAGCGTGGCCGTACCAATGTCAAGTACAACTTCAGCAGGATGTCCCAACTCTTGTATTCAATGTTCTGACCAATGAAACCAAGCAGGCCGAATGCCTCCTTCACCACTCTGTCCACCTGTGACACCATTTTTAAATAGCTATGAACCTGTGCCCCTAGATCTCTTTGTTCTATCCCTCTCCCCAACACCCTACATAGCTGAGTAAGTCCTGCCCTGGTTCAATCTACCAAAATTGTTAGATATTAAATCCTTCTCTCTCATCTTTTTCTATTTTTTCAATCTAATCTTTGTTTTCTTTTTCTTTATTTTGTTTTCTGTATCTGATTTTATGTTGAAGTCACTACCCTAATTTACTCTTCCTGATTCATTGTTCATTAATGATTCTATAACCCAATCAGCTAAGGAGACACACAGTCATTAGGCTTGTAAGCAAAATTCCCGATGTCCAGTAGTGAGTACTGTGTTTTTCAAATGCCCCACTAATAGTAACTTGCCATCAGAACCCTCATTAGTAGTCAGTAGATGTGCACAAGTACCATTTGTTAGTTATTGAGAACAGAGTCTAGTCCAGTGAGAAAGGGCTTGATGTGATATCCTGACTGGTAATCAGCTTTGCAGAAAGCCTTAGGGATGTTTTACCAGGTTAACGGTGCTACTCAAATGCAAATTGTTGTCATGCCACCCCGTGTTTGCTATCAATCTCTTCCCCTGGCACTGACTGTGGACAGTTTCTCGGGTAGCAGCTGTTCTGGTTAACTGCGACCACAAGTCAGTCTTTTTCATCTCAACAGTAGGTCGGGGAAGTCATTACAACAAAGTCTGACCCTGATGATGTCCTTCTGCAGCGTCTGAAAGGAGAATGTTCGAGTGAAGACGGAACAGGTTTACAATAACAATTGCATCTGATCGGAGAAGCATTGTATCATTAATGAGTCATTACTAAAATGTTCATTAGTGAAGGGGAAGCTAAGTATGAAGGAAAAGGTACACAGAAGAAACGCACAGTAATTCTGGCCGTATCTCTGAAACTGGATGATGCTTCTTAGTATTTTAACATTGATTCTAATCTTTTAACAAAGACTTTAGCACATTTACTGCATAAAGTTTCTCATTGAAAATTCTGAATGCTGCCATATTTCACTCAACTTTGTGAAAAATCATTGGAACTATCTCGAGCATGAATTGGAGCTAAGAGGAATAATTTTAAAATTAAAGAAGTAGAAAGAAATTTGTAAAAGAAGAATGGATTAAAGAGAAGTAAATTAACAAAGAAGATGAAAAGGGAGATACAATAACGGAGATGAGTTCTGCAGAAAAGATGAATGATTAAAGTTTATATATCAATGTCACAAATAGGCTACATTAACACTGCAATGAATTTACTGTGAAAATCCCCTAATCGCCACACTCTGGCGCCTGTTCGGGTACACAGAGGGAGAATTTAGCATGGCCAATCCACCTAATGAGCACATCTTGCAGACTGTGGAAGGAAACCAGAGCACCTCGAGGAAGAGGGAACCTGTGTACAGTTTTGTCTCCTTATTTGAGAAAGGATATACTGGCACTGGAGGGGGTGCAGAGGAGATTCACTCAGTGGATTCCAGAGTTGCCAGGGTTGGGTTATGAGGAAAGACTGAGTAGACTGGGGCTATACTCATTGGAATTCAGAAGAATGAGAGGAAATGTTATAGAAACATATAGGGTTATGAAGGGAATCGATAAGATAGAAGCAGGGAGGTTGTTTCCACTGGTGGGTGAAACTAGAACTAGGGGGCATGATCTCATAATGAGGAGGAGCAAATTTAGGATTGAGTTGAGGAGAAACTTCTTCACCAAAGGATTGTGAATCTGTGGAAGGCTCTGCCCAGTGAAGCAGTTGAGGCGACCTCACTGAATGTTTTTAATGTAAGGATAGATAAATTTTTGAACAATAAAGGAATTAAGGGTTTTGGTAAGCGGGTGGATAAGTGGAGCTGAGTCCATGAAAACATCAGTCATGATCTTATTGAATGGCGGAGCAGGCTCAAGGGGCCAGATGGCTGACTCCTGCTCCTAATTTTTATGTAAACCACGCAAACATGTGGAGAACATGCAGACTCCACACTGGGAGTGCTCCAAACCGGGAACTGAACATGGGTCCCTGGCGCTGTGAGGCAGCTGTGCTAACCACTGTGCCACCATGCCATCCACGGCTTGGTATGGGCTTTTTGATGTTGGGAATATAAAAGCAAGGAGGTGTTACTGCAATTCTCCAGAATATGGGGCAGATCTCATTTGGAATTACCTTGGGGCAATGTCATCTCGTTGAATGTCACAACAGGCCCAGTGGCTGGCTCCTGTTTCTGAGTATTTTGCTATGAATAGCTAAAGTTATGAGACAACATGGGATGGCACGATGGAACAGTGGTTAGCACTGCTGCCAGCAGGGACCCAGGTTCAATTCTGGTGTCAGCTGATTGTCTGTGTGAAGTTTGCATGTTCTCCCCGTGTCTGCATGGGTTTCCTCCGGGTGCTCCAGTTTCCTGCCACAGCCCAAAGAAGTGGTTAGGCTGATTGGCCATGCTAAATTGTCCCTTAGTGTCAAGGGGAATTAGCTGGGTAAATATGTGAGGCTACAAGGATAGGGCCTGGGTGGGATTGTGATCAATGCAGGCTCAGTGGACCAAATGGCCTCCTTCTATAGGGATTTTATGAGACGCTGGGTAAATGACATACATATAAGAGAGGATTTCACTGAGTGACAGACAGAACAGGCTAGAGGGGCTAAATGGCCTCTTTCTGAGTTCCAAAAGGAGTTCGTTTCTGACAGAATCATAAACTACCAATGGTTTATTAACCTTAGAATCATACTGAAGAGCACCAAAACTGAAATACAGAGCACGCAAAGGATGATTTGATTTAACTTCAAGATAAGAAGAGACATCTCAAAATTTTTTCTCTCACGCTCATCAGGAAACTTTGCATGAAGACCGATATAAGGGGAAAACAACAATATATACTATATGATAAGAAAGTGCTGATTGGTTGGCAAGCAGACTCTGGTTGAGATGTCACCATGGGGAATGCACCAGCTGGCTGACAGTTTAACTGCCAAGAATTGTTTGAAATTTAAACCAGGCAGTTTGACTTTGATTGGTCAAGGTATTCTCCCCGAGGAACGAGTCAGCAAATGGCTGTCACTTATTTTGTTTAGCTAGAACAGGTGAGCACGCATTCTTTCTGTTTCCGAAGACATTAGTTTATCGGGTTAACGGATGGAACAGAATGGCAGAAGTTCCCATTATTTCAGGGCAATTCACCATTAGCTGAGTGCTGGTCACAAATTTACAATTGTATAAAATTTATAGGATGAGGAAATCTGAAATCAAAACCAAAAATGCTGGAAGTTCTCAGCAGGTCTGGCAGCATGTGTGAAGAGGGAAGGAGAGTTAGTGCTTTAGGTTGCTGATCCTTCCAAGATTCCAACGACAGGTCACCAACCCAAAACGTTAACTCTGTTTCTCTCTCCACAGATGCTGCCAGACCTGTTCAGTGTTTCCAGAATTTTCTGTGTTTATTCTCCTCTGATGTAGTTCTCCTCGATGGAGAAAGCTAGCACGAGGGGACACAGCTTTAAATTAAGGGGTATGAGTTATAGGACGGATATCAGAGGTAGGTTCTTTACTCAAAGAGTGATTAGGGAGTGGAATGCCCTGCCTGCAGCTGTTGTAGATGCGCCAAGTTTGGTGGCGTTTAAGAGGTTAATTGATAAGTATATGGAAGAGAAGGGAATGGTTTAGTTTGGAGGGGCATTGCTTTTTATTTTGGTCGGCACAACATCGAAGGCCGAAGGGCCTGTTCTGTGCTGTAATGTTCTATGTTCTATGTTCTATGTAAGATTCTATGATTCTTGAGGTACAGGTGAGACATAGAGAAGCATTTGGTGCTTCTCCAGAGACGTGTAGGTTAGGTGGATTAGCACAGCAAATGCAGAAGGGATGGGCAGGGGGATGGATGGACATATCTCTGTCAGAGAGTCAGTGCAGATCTGATGGGCCGAACAGCCTCCTTCAGCACAGTAGGGATTCTGTGGTTCTTTTCTAAAAACATACTTCATTTGTAAATTTTCACAAAACCACGTTCCATAGGTCAAATTTGACATTATCTACAGGACCCTGTCAGGAGCAAGTATGGAAAATTTGGCATTCCAGCCAAAACTCCCATCACGCTCAGCGGGACTGGAAAATCCCAACCACAAGTGAGGATGGGGGATTTCAGGCCATGACATGTAATACAATTCAATTTCTTTCAAAATAGTATTTGACACTCAGATAAAATTACTGGATATATTTCCAAATTTCATTGCATTTAACTTTAAATACACACACACTGATACAGTCTCACCCTCACACAGAAACACACACACACACATACACACACACACATACTCTAACTCCTCTTTCTCTCTCACACACAGATACACACTCACTTTCTGTCTCACACACACACCCTTCTCACTTTCTCTCTGTCTCACACACACACACGCACACAAACCCCTCTCTCTCTCACTCACACAGATATATACTCTCTCTCACACACACCCCTCTCTCTTTTCTCTCACACACATATGCACACACCCGTCTCTCCCCCCATCCACACACACACACACATCCACACACTCAAACACACATTTCTCACTCTCTCTCTCACACACACACACACACAACCCTCTCACTCTCACACACAACCCTCTCACTCTTACACACACACACACACACGTTCTTCTCAATCTTGCATACACACCCCTCTTTTGCACACACGCACACCTTTCTCACACACACATATCCCTCTCTTACACACACACACACACCCCTCTCACACAAACAAATCCCTCTCTCTGTCTCTTACACAAATACACATGGCGGCTAACAGATTTTATCAGGAACTTGCTGGCAAGCTGGGAGTAACAGACTGTTTTTTTGCCTCAAAGTCTGGGAAGGATTTCAGCCACCAGTGAGGTAACACATTCAGACAAGCTGTGCGGAGATTCAGGAAATCCATCAGGTGTCTGAATCTCCCCAGGGGCCGGCACTGCACCATTCGCAGCTGCTCATGATGATGCATTCGGAGTCCCACCTGTCTGGCTTCAACATTGGACGCTCAGATTCCTGAACAGATTGTGCTGGCTTCTTCAAATCAGAATCGGACGTCAAACAAAATAGGATTTCATAACTATTTCTTTTTTTTTCCTCAGTACCTTCTTTATTCTTATTACATGGATTATTGCAGTTTTTAATTCATTTTAAATTAAAATGAAGATAAACTGGCTAAAACTAGGACACATCTTCTGTCCTGCCCATTTACCCACTATTGAGGAGATTGGCCAGAATGATACCAGGATGAGGGAGTTTAGTGATTTTTTTTCCATGGGATGTGGTTCGGCCAGCATTTGTTGCTCACCCCTAATTGCCCTTGAGAAGGTGGTGGTGAGCTGTCTTCTTGAACCGTTACAGTCCCAGTGATGTAGGTATACCCACAGTGCTGTTAGGCAGGGAACAAAGAACATAGAAAATTACAGCATAGGAACAGGCCCTTCAGCACTCTGACTGACTGAACTAAAGGCCTCTCCCCTTCCATATCCCTCTATTTCCATCCTATTCATGTATTTGTCAAGACGCCCCTTAAAACTTACTATCATATCTGTTTCCACAGCAGTGAGTTCAGGCGCCCACCACCGTCTGTGTAAAAAAAAAACTTGCCTCGAACACCTCCTTTAAATCTTGCCCTCGCACCTTAAACCTGCGCCCCCTTGTAATTGACTCTTCTACCCTGGGAAAAAGCTTCTGACTATCCACTCTGTCCATGCCCCTCATAATCTTGTAGATTTCTATCAAGTCGCTCCTCAAAATCCGTCGTTCCAGTGAGAACAAATCAAGTTTCTCAAACCTCTCCTCATAGCTAATACCCTCCATGCCAGGCAACATCCTGGTAAATCTTTTCTGTATCCTCTCTAAAGCCTTCACATCCTTCTGGTAGTGTGGCAACCAGAAGTGAACTCCATATTCCAAGTGGCGGCCTAACTAGGCTTCTATAACGATACAACACGACTTGCCAATTTTTGAACTCAATGCCCCTGAGTTCCAGGATTTTGACTCAGTAACAATGAAGGAATGGTAATGTATTGCCAAGCAAGGATGGTGAGTGAATTGGAGGGGAACTTCTAAGTGGTAATTTTCCCATGTGTCTGCTGCCTTTGTTCTTCTAGGTGGTAGTGGTTGTAGATTTGGAAGGTGCTGCCAAAGAAGCCTTGACAAGTTACTACAGTGCATCTTGTGCATGGTGACTTTGCTACCACTGTAGCGGTGGAGGGAGTGAATGTTGAAGGTGGTGGATAGAGTGCCAATCGATCGGGCTGCTCTGTCCTGAATGGTGTTCAGGACAGAGCAGCTGGATTCCATCTCACTCCTGACTGGTAATTTGTTGATGGTGGACAGGCTTTGGGGAGTCAGGAGGTGAGGTACTCATTGAAGAGAGACTGGAGAAGCTGGGATTGTTCTGTTCTCCTTCAGGCTAAGCGGGAATCCTATTGAGGTATTCAAAATCATAATGTGTTTAGGTAGAAAAATTACTTTCGCTGGCGGGGGTGGTGGTGAGTGGGGAGGGGGTGAGGGGGAGGGATGGTAACCAAAAGATGCAGGTTTCAGATCATTCAGATAACAGAAGCAGAGTGAGAGATGAGAAATTTCTAGAGAAATGGGATTAATTGGATAGTTCTATTAAAAGACCAGTATGGGCATAATGGGTCAAATGGTCTCCTTCTGTACTGTATAAGTCTTAAACTTCACAACTCTGAAAATGGAAGCATGATTCTTGTGACAGCATTTCCTCTGAGGTTGCACCCTTATCTTTGCAGCACATGGTTATCTATTCAAATCCTCTTCCAGAGGTGAACAGTTTTGATCACATTGATGCTCCTAAGCAGTTTTCATTGCGAGCCACATTGTTGGAGGTTGTTATCCTGTTCTGGAGGAGATGAAAGACTAGATAGCGAACAAGCGTGGACTTCTGACAAACATTCATTCCTTGAACAACATCAGTGAAATTATGAAGGTAATCAGTCATCTCAAAAACCACGACAGTTTGCAAAGTGCCTCCAACATAACAAACCATCCTGAGACACCTCAGTGAACTTGACACTGTGTCACATAATTTGATTTGGTTTATCATTGTCATGTGTATTGGTGAAAAGTATTGTTTCTTGCACACAGTGCAGACAAACCATACCATTCATAGAGTACATAGGGGAGAAGGAAAGGATCGTAGAATCCCTACAGTATAGAGGAATCAATTCGGCCCATTGAGCTGCACTGACTACAATCCCACCCTATCTCTGTAACCCAACATATTTACTGTGATAATCGCCCTGAAACTAGGGTCAATTTAGCATGGTCAGAAGGTGCAGAATGTAGTGTTACAGTCATAGCTAAATGTAGAGAAAGATCAACTTAATATAAGATAGATCTGTTCAGAAGCCTGATGGCAGCAGGAAAGAAGCTGTTCTTGAGTTGTTGGATACGTGACCTCAGACTTTTGTACCTTTTCCCAAATGAAGAAGCTGGAAGAAAATATGTCTGGGGAGGTATGTTCAAAGTAGAAGGTTTTAAGGACTGCCTTAAAGGAGAAGAGAGAGAGAGATAGGAGACAGAGACAGGGAGATTTGGATTGGAAATTCCAGAGCTTCGAGCCCAGGTAATTGAAGCCATTGCTGCCAATTAGGGAGGGGCAGAAATTGGATTTGGATCTTATATTATCCATGGATGATTGACTAATTTGATCACAGAGAGATAACGACTGAATGAGATCATTCGGCCCATTGTGCACATGTTGGCCCTTTGACCAAGCCCCACTTTCCCTGTCTTTTCTTCATCTTCCTCTACTTTGTTTCCTGTTTGAAGTATTTATCCAATTCCCTTTTGAAAGTCACAAATGAAATCGCTCCAACTGCCTTTTCAGACACCAGTTGGTGAAGACTCGATGGGTTGAAGGGCCTCTTTCTGCACCATAGGGTTCTATGATTTTATGATTCAGATTTCCAATCGATGCTTTGGGCCTGTAGTCATTGGAGTTTAGAAGAATGAGAAGCTATCTTATTGAGACATGTTGGATTCTCAGGGGGATTGACAGAGTAGATGCTGAGAGGTTCTCTTGTTTAGGGAGGGAACCCCAGAGCTGGAGGCATGGCCACCAATGGTGGACTAATGGAAATCATGGAGACTGGAATTGCAGATATCTTGGAGGGATAGGTCTGGAAGGAATTACAGAGACAGGGGCCAGGATTTATCTGGATGGGATGGAAAGTTGGCGACTGAACCAAACATCCATCAAATTCAGCAGGAATTTAAAATCCCTGCCAGGGAACGATTCAACTGTGGAGGGGTTAGAAAACAAAGATGAGAACTTTAAAACCAACATGTTTCTTGGTTGGAAGTCAATGTAGGTCGGCAGGAACAGAGGTTATAGTGAAAGAGAATTTGTGCAGAGTAGGATATATTTCTCTTGCTCTTTGCAAGACTTTATCTGGGGACATTGACACATTGTGAAACTTGGCACAGATATTGGGACATATATAAAAACAGAAACTGGGGAAGGCAGAAAGTTAACGTTTCCAAGAGGTACTTTGTCAAAGAATTCAAATCTGAACTGCAAACTGCTCACTTAACATTCAAATCTGAAATGCCTCAATATGGCTCTTAAATAGAGCAAAAAACATCACCAACTCTTATCAGATCCTGTGGCAACAATCTTACTTCCTGTCTGAAAAGTGAAAATTGCTTAATTGGTTCAAAGATTTATCTATTTTTTCATAGCATACTTGCAAATATATGCAGTGCACACATTGAAGTTGTTCACCTACAAAGTTTTCTTCTTGAAACACAGTATGATTATTCCCAGAAGTTTGTAAAATGGTTCTTCATGTGAACCAGATTTGATGCATAGAATACAATTTACTTCCTGCTCTACAAATTAGCAAGTTAATTTTTTTTCTTAAGTTACTCCTTTGCTCATGCAAAGTACAAAAGGATTGTTGAGAATCATTGAGGAATCAGCTGAACCTTTTTCAATTTGAGAATGAGATACTAATTTTTTTACTCCATTGGTTTGGCAGATCTGTTTTGCAAAAAGATGTTGCCAAGTGAACCCAGTCAATACCCAGACTACTGGTAACACGTTCATAGGTAAAACCATTTACTGAGTGTAAACTAGCAGAGTCACTATCTGTTCCAGAGTCAGCGTATTGTAATTTTATTGAACGGAGAAATAGGGTGAAAGGGCCAAATAGCCTATTCATGCTGCAATATGTTCCTATATACATTGGCCAGTGACAGGGAAAAACAATAAATGCTTCACAAGTGTTTTTGTTCCCCATGTATTATTCAGCTTCTAATTTAAACACTCTCTAAGCATTCCAGTTCAATGTGACAAATAAGAACAGGAATTGACTCCTTTTAACAAGGAAACATGAGCTGGAATTTGTAAACACCAGTACGGACTAGTTGGGCCAAATGGCTTCTTCCTGTGCTGTGTACAAAATGCATTTCATAGAATCCCTACAGTACAGAAGGACACCATTCAGTCCATCTAGTCTCTACAGACCACAATCACACGCAGGCCCTATTCCTGCAAACCTCATATACTTACTGTGCTAATCCCCTGACACTAAGGTCAACTTATCATGGCCAGTTCACCTAACCAGCACATCTTTCAGACTGTGGGAGGAAACCGGAGCACCCGGAGGAAACCCATGCAGACACGGGGAGAATGTGCAAACTCCGCACAGACAGTGACCGAGATCAGAATTGAACCCGGGTCAACATGTCAACATGTGACATGTTGACATTTCAATGCCATAAGCTCCATCTTACATTCCACTAATTGGCCAATTGGTGATCCAACATGTCCATCCTTCCCACGGCCAATCAGAAAGCCAGGATAACTCCTCTTTACCAATCGGATGCTTCTTGACTCAGTCAGACAGTCCCACATCCAATATCTTTCAAAATAACAGTGGTATCTGAAGAGTTTTTTTCTTAACTAATACTGCTGGGTTAGTTGACCACAGATTTGGAAATTAGTCTCTTTGGATTGATGGATGAAGACTGTTTCCCCTGGGGATGGTTGGGTTGGAGTGGGGAGTGCAGAATGAAGGGGGAGGAGAATTCTGAAACAAGAGGCCATATCTTTATCATTGGAGACAGACCATTCAGGGGTGATGTCAGAACGCACATCCTCACACTAAAGGCTGTGGAAACCAGGAAGTGTCTCCCGCAAAAAGCCTTTGAGACTGAGGTTCAATTCAAAACTTCCAAACAGAAAAAATGGATATCCCTTTGACAAGAAAAGAAAGTCAGAGCAGGAGGAGGCCATTCAGCCACTTACACCAATTCCAGCATTCATAAGAACATAAGAACATAAGAAATAGGAGCAGGAGTAGGCCATCTAGCCCCTTGAACCTGCCCCACCATTCAACAAGATCATGGCTGATCTGTAGTGGATCAATTCCACTTTCCTGCTTTCTCTCCGTAACCCTTAATTCCCTTGTCTATCAGAAATCTATCTCCCTATGATTTAAATATATTCAGCGAGGTAGCTCCACCACTTCAATGCAGAGAATTCCAGAGACTCACCATCCTTTGAGTGAAGAAGTTCCTCCTCAATTCCGATCTAACCTGCTCTCCCCCTTTATTTTGAGGCTGTGCCCTCTAGTTCTGCTATCCTTTCTAAGCGGGAAGAATCTCTCTACCTCTACTCTATCTAGCCCCTTCATTGTCTTATGTGTCTCTATAAGATCCCCCCTAAGCCTTCTAAACTCCGAGCTCATTCAATAAGATCAATGGAGCAGAAAGCTGTCTTTGCCTCATATCCCTGCATTCCTTTGGCTGACAAAAATCTATCAATCGCTGATTTAAACAATATGATCCAGCATCAATTGCCATTTGTGGAAGAGAATTCCAAGCCTCTGCCTTCCTTTGCTTGAGGAAGCATTTATTAGTTTCATTCCTGAATGGATTGGCTCTCATTTTTAGACTCTGTTGCCAGTTGTAATTTTAGTTTTAAGGGTTACAAAACAAAGGCATATAAATGGAGTCAAGATACAGATTAGAGTCATAAAGTCATAGAGGTTAACAGCATGGAAACAGGCCCTTCAGCCCAACTTTCCATTGTTGCCCCTTTTTTTTAAACCCCTAGGCTAGTCCCAATTGCCTGCATTTGGCCCGTATCCCTCTATACCCATCGTATCCATGGAACTGTCTAAGCGCTTTGTAAAATACAAAATTGTACTTGTCTCCATTACTACCTCTGGCAGCTCATTCCAGATACTCACCACCCTCTGAGTGGAAGAATTGCCCCTCTGGATCTTTTTGTATTTCTCCCCTCTCACTTCAACTCTATGCCCTCTAGTTTTGGACTCCCCTACCTTTGAGTAAACCTCTGCTCTCTAGTTTTAGACTCACCTACTTTTGGGGTCATGGTCTAACTGAAAGACGGAACAAGCTGAAGGGGCGCCTTCTGTTCCAATGTTCTGAATTTGTGATGTGAGTCGATAAGTAATGTGTGCATCTTCTTTTTCTTAATTTCTTCCTCCTGCAGTATTTTTGAGTTAAAATTTAATTTTATGCCTTCAATTTATGTTCCATCCAGCACCAGTTTGAGTTCCAATCAAATAACACGTCGACAGGGACATGATGGGCCGAAGGCCCTCCTTCTGTACTGTTATGACTATGGCCAGAATTCTCCAGCTCTTCACCACTGCCAACCACAACCCCTGGCCCTTGCAACCACTGCCAGCCCAATCTCCGTTCACTTCAGTGGGACTGGAAAATCCCGGCTGTGGGTGTGGTCAGAGAATCCAGCCCTCTAACTCTAATGGCAATGTATTTTATCCTGATTTCTTTGTTTTATTCATCCATGGGACATGGGCATTGCTGGCTGAGCCAGCATTTATTGCCCCTGAGGCATTTGGGAGTCAACCATATTGCTGTGGCTCTGGAGTCACATGTAGGCCAGGCCAAGTAAGGACGGCAGATTTCTTTTTTTTTAAGCAACACAGCACGGGAAACAGGCCCTTCGGCCCAACGAGCCCGCGCCGCCGTCATACTATAAAGTAGCAAATCCATTATCCTATTTTAATATTCCTATATAATAATATATATATTATTCCTAATATGGAAAATTTTCACCATAGGGACAATTTGTTTCCCAATCAGCCTAAGAGCGAATTTTTGGTTTGTGGGAGGAAACCGGAGTGCCCGGAGAAAACCCACGCAACCACGGGGAGAACGCGCAAACTCCCGCAGACACCGGCCCAATTCCAAGTGTCTGCACAGCCACATCGATAGTCTCTGAGCTGTCATGGTGCCTTTCAGATGGTCCACATAAAGCACTCATTTACGACATGAGGTACCAGGCAACCCATGAATCAACATCCAAGAGCTGTACCCGCACCACCTGCCGAATGCATGCTCAATGTTGGTCAAGTATGGACCGAATTAGCTGTGGAAAAAAGCCGTAGTTAAACAGTCCTAATATATCCCTCTATCTGCATACCGCTCATGTGGCTGTCCAAGAGACCCTTAAACAGCCCCAGCGTGCCTGCTCCCACCACCTTACTCGGCAGTGCATTCCACACCCCCACTACCCTTTGTGTGCAAAACTGCCCTCTAATATTCGTCCTATACATAGCCCCCCTCACCCTATGGCCATGACCTCTCGTCCTATCCATTTCTAAAGGTGGAAAAAGTTTACCTCCATTTACTCTCTCTATACCCCTTATAATCTTATACACCTCTATGAGATCCCCTCTAAGCCGACGTCTTTCAAGGGAAAACAACCCCAGCCCATTTAATCGTTCCTCATAAGACAGTCCTTCCATACCAGGCAGCATCCTGGTAAACCTCCTCTTCACTCTCTCCAAGGACTCCACATCCTTCCGATAGTACGGCGACCAGAACTGGACGCAGTATTCCAAGTGAGGCCTAACCAACGTTCTATACAACTGCAACATCAAACTCCTACTCTTGTATTCTATATCCTTTTCTATGAAAGCTAACATACTATACGCCTTCTTTATCACCTTCTCCACCTGTGAGGACACCTTCAGAGACTTGTGAACCTGCACCCCCAAGTCTCTCTGCGTCTCTATGCTCCTTATAGTTTTACCTTTTATCCTATACCTCTCTTCTACATTTTTCCGGCCAAAATGCATCACCTCGCATTTATCCGGATTAAATTCCATTTGCCATCTATCTGCCCAGTCTACCAACCTGTCTAATTCCTGTTGTATTGCCTGACACTGCTCTTCTGTACCCGCCAATCCAAGCATCTTGGTGTCATCAGCAAATTTGCTGATCTCACCACCTACCCCTACTTCCAGGTCGTTTATGTAGACCACAAATAGAAGAGGACCTAGTACTGAGCCTTGTGGCACTCCACTAGTGACAGGCTTCCAGCCGGAAAAAGAGCCTTCCACTACTACCCTCGGTCTCCTCCTCCCGAGCCAGTTCTCGACCCATCTACATACCCGACCCTGTATCCCATGCGCCTTCACCTTCTCTATCAGTCTACCATGAGGAACCTTGTCAAACGCCTTACTGAAAGGACATTAATGGTCCAGATGGGTTTTTCTGATAATGGTTTCATGGTCATCTTTAGATTCTTAATTTGAGATATTTTACTAAATTCAAATTCCATCAACTGCTGTGACGGGATTCGAAGCCGGGTCCCCAGAATGTTTCTGGATCAATAGTCTAGCGATAATACCACTAGGCCATCACTTTACTTTTGATAAATGTTACTTAGAAATAAGAGCAAAGGAAGAATTTTCTTTAAAGGAAAATGAGTGAGCTAAGATATCGATTGAGATCGGCTGTGTTCCAGCATTATATAACATGCTGTTTCTCTTGGAGCCTGTAGTTACTGACCACCCACAGATATATTTCAATAATTAACTCCTGAGTTCCAGTTATTCTATGAATTTGCCAAGAAAGGTTTATTTTTGATATTTACGTATCTGTTACATACAAAGGCTTTCTGAGGTGCAAATTATGTGAGGAGGGCTGGAGTTGAGAGTGACGAGGTAAAAAGGGATGGAGAGGAGAAGGAAGTGGGGTGTGGGAGATGACTGAGGTTAACTAAGGAGTTGGGAGTTAAGAGGAGGAATAAAGGCTTGGGAACGGAGGAGATAGATATGGAGGGAAAGAAAGGATTTGGATGGAAAGATAGGCAGCGGAGGGAGTCCTTGGGGAATGAGGGGGAAGGGTGGTGAGGAATAGAGAGAGAAGTGGAATGATAGGCAGTGAAGTGGGAGATACTGGAGGACAGGTGAGCAAGTTGGAGAGGTTTAGTGGTAGGATGAAGGGGAATGGACCGTTACGGAAGAGAAGGAAGGATGAGAGGATGAAGGGTAAGGAGAGGACTGGAATGATAGTGAAGAGGAAGGTCTTGGGGACGAGAGTGGGGGTGTGAGGCATTTAAATTGGGAGATGGAGTGGTAGATCTGTCTTTCCTTCAGTGATCAGAATCCAAATGATGAAAATTCAAGTTGACTAAAGCCCATCATAATCACCCACATCACACCTTCAATTTTTTACAAATTAAATGTAACCATTCTGACTGGGGCAGAGATCACATCAACTAGAAGATAACACTTCTGATCCCATGGACTGGTTTTGGTAAGGTGGTCTGTGAGGAACTTTCATGACTATTTTTCTGCTTGTTGGTTCTTGATATTTTTTACTCCTTGCCAGGAGGGAGGAAATGAATAGTTTACAACTGGATTGGAAGACCCATCCCGGGACAGGAGGTGTTTTCATAAGACAGTTGATCAACTGGTGTATCCTTTTAACACACCTGTAGCAGTTGGTAAGAGTGAGGGAGTTTCCTAATTTATCAGAACTGCAGTCTCCCCATGTTAAAAATCTCTGGCTGGTATTCTCCGGCTGTGCACACCCCATCATCGCTGCCAGTGAGGACAGAGAATTTGGCGCTCAGCCAAATCTCCGTTCACTGCAGAGGGACAGGAGAATCCTGGCTGTGAGCAAGGTAGAGAATCCAGCCCTCCGTGAGCAAGCCCTTGCCACGAGTTGTACTTTGTGGCAAACGTTCTTCACGTCTTGAGGGACTGTGAGATTGACAATGTGGTGTAGATGTTAAGCTCAATCTTCACTGTTCATCCCTGATTGCCCTTCTCATTATATCAACAAACACTGACCCTTCCTGTTTAATCTAACCCTGAGGGATTTCTGGTAGCTTTTCTTCAGCTGAGGAGTTGCTTATACCACACTTTTGCCAGCTCCTATCACAGGCTATAAGCAAAGACCAATATTGGCTTCCTTCAACCAGACTTGATTTGATTTATTATTGTCACGTGTATTAACATACAGTGAAAAGTATTGTTTCTTGCACGTTCACAGACAAAGCGTACCATTCATAGAGATGGAGAGGAAAGAGTGCAGAATGTAGTGTTACAGTCATAGCTAGGGTGTAGAGAGAGATCAACTTAATGCAATATAGGTCCATTCAAAAATCTGACAGCAACAGGAAGAAGCTGTTTTTGAGTTGGTTGGTATGTGACCTCAGACTTTTGTACCTTTTTCCCGATAGAAGAAAGTGGAAGAGAGAATGTCTGGAGTTCATAGGGTCCTTGATTATGCTGGCTGCTTTTGTGAGGCAGCGGGAAGTGTAGACAGGGAGGCATCCCATGGACAGAGTACTTGGAAATAAAATTTGGGAGGTTTGATTTGATTTATTATTCTCAAATGTATTGGGGTACAGTGAAAAGTATTGTTTTTCGCAGACTACACAGATAAAATATACCGTACATAGAGAAGGGAATGAGAGAGTGCAAAACGTAGTGTTACAGTCATAGCTAGGGTGTAGAGAGAGATCAACTTAATATGAACTTTGTTGGAGAGTCTGCAAGAGTTAGAGTAGAGTTTAAAAAGCGTAGAACAACAATAAAAGATAGAATTAGAGGATATGTTTGGCACAACTTGTAAGAAGTCGCCGCTCTCTGGCGTCATCTTGGATTTCTTGGAAATGCGTATTTCATAAATAATACTGTTGGAATAAATCAAACGTGAATGATTTGTTTTGAGTTGGACGGCCCTCACAGGTTTTAAAATGACCTGCTGGAATGTGATGAAGAAAATATGTCAACCAGGCCCCAGTCACTGTACCTGCCACCTGTCACTTCTTGGAAACAGTGCCGTGGCTTTGATAGCAAACCTCCCTCCGGTTTAACAACCCCTTCCTGCCAAGAAACAGTAGCAATGATATGCAGTAGAGATTAACTGCTGGTGGTGGGAGCTTCAGATAGTCAACACAACAAGAATTTAACTTTTCAATTTCTTCACTAGTTTCTTGACACTGAGTAATGCAGTTGGAAAGTGGTGAACTGCAGATTTCAATGATGAGGTTAAGATGGACTTGTCGACCCAGCTATATGAGAAACACCATTTGCCGTTCACCTTCTACCATGTCATAGCATCATAGAATCCCTACAGTATAGAAGGGGGCCATTTGAGCCTGCACCATCACGATCTCACCCAGGCCCCTAGCCCCATTATCCCTCATATTTATCCTGCTAATCCCCATGACTGAATGGACTTACTTCGCATTAAATTGATCTTTCTCTACACCCTAGCTATGACTGTAACACTACATTCTGCACTCTGTCCTTTCCTCCTCTATGAGAAACACCACTTGCTGTTCATCTTCTACCATGTCATAGCATCATAGAATCCCAGAGGGTGGTGGCTGATGGGATATATTTAACCTGGAGTTTAGTTACTAGTGGTGTACCTCAGGGATCTGTTTTGGGGCCACTGTCGTTTGTTACTTTTATAAATGACTGGATGAGGGTGTAGAGAGATGGGTTTGTAAATTTGCTGACGACACCAAAGTTGGAGGAGTTGTAGACAGTGAGGATGGACAGTTTGCAGAGGGACATAGATAAGTTGCAGAGATGGGCCGAGAAGTGGCAAATGGAGTTTAATGTGGAAAAGTGTGAGGTGATTCCCTTTGGTAAGAGTAATATGTGTGCAGAATATAGGGCTAATGGTAGGACTCTTAGTAGTGTAGATGAGCAGAGAGATCTCAGTGTACAGGTGCATAGATCCCTGAAAGTTGGTACTCAAGTTGATAAGGTTGTTAAGAAGGCATATAGTGTGTTAGCATTTATTGGTAGAGGGATTGAATTTTGGAGCTGAGATGTCATGTTGCAACTGTACAAAACTCTGGTGCGGCCGCACTCGGAGTATTGTGTACAGTTTTGGTCACCACATTATAAGAAAGATGTGGAGGCATTGGAAAGGGTTCAGAGGAGGTTTACTAGGATGTTGCCTGGTATGATGGGTAGGTCTTATGAGGAAAGGCTAAGGGACTTGAAGTTATTTTCATTAGAGAGAAGAAGGCTAAGAGGTGACTTAATTTAGACATATAAGATGATCAGAGGGTTAGATAGGGTGGATAGTGAGAGCCTTTTTCCTCGGATGGAGATGGATAACACAAGGGGACATAGCTTTAAATTAAGGAGTGGTAGTTATAGGACAGATGCTAGAGGTGGGTTCTTTACTCAGAGGGTAGTAAGGGTGTGGAATGCCCTGCCTGCAGCAGTTGTGGACTCGTCAAGTTTAAGGGCGTTCAAATGGTCAGTGGATAGGCATATGGATAGCATTGGGATAGTTTAGGTTAGAGGGTCATAAAATTGGTTCCATTGGTCGGCGCAACATTGAGGGCCGAAGGGCCTGTACTGCACTGTAATGTTCTATGTTCTATGTTTTATGAACGATATGCTTTGTCTGTATAGCGTGCAAGAAACAATACTTTTCGCTGTATGTTAATACATGTGACAATAATAAATCAAAGATATTCGGATCAATTTAGCACAGCCAATCCACCTAATCCACACATCTTTGGACTGTGGGAGGAAACAGGAGCATCCAGAGAAAACCCACACAGACATAGGGAGAATGTGCAAATTCCACACAGACAGTGACCCGAGGCAGGAATTGAACCCAGGTCCCCGGCTTTGTGAGGCAGCAGTGTTAACCACAGTGCCAGCATGTTGCCCATCAGTGTGACAACTCAAGCAAAGGCTCCATTAAGAAGCAAGAAATGATCAAAACCCAAAGTTTCAAATACATGTGGTCACATAGCAGTAACGTCCAAGAAAAAAAGCTTACCTTTATATAGCGCCATGCACCACCTCAGGATGTCCACGGTGCTTCATAGCCAGTGAAATACTTCTTGAAGTGCAGTTGCTGCAGTGACATCGGAAACACTGCCAGGTAATCTGTGCACAGCAAGATCCCACAAACAACAATTGCCCAAATCATCCATTTCTCTCTCTCCTCTCAAATTAAAAAGAAGAACAGATGGAAATGGTTAGCAGGCCAGATCTAAGCAGAGGTAGAGTTTCCACTTTGAGAACAATTGCCACTTCCAGCAAGGGTTGAAAAGTATTCCACTCCCCACCAACTAGATCTTTGCTCAAACTCATTGCATGTTGATGGTGAAAACTTTGAGAACCAACACAATCAGACAATACATTTATTTTTTACGTTACTTTACAAAACTTTCCTTGGTTGTTTAAGACTGGAAAACCTGGTAAAGTTTGATTAAGCTTAAAATCTTTATAGATTTCTAGTCATACGAATTGCCTCTAGTCTTTTTCACCAGATCGAATTTGATCCTTGAAGACAATCCCAGAAACTGTCCCCAACATATAACCTTTCTTTTGGTTTGATTTATTATTGTCATATGCATTAGCATACACTGAAAAGTATTGTTTCTTGTGCGCTATATAGACAAAGCATACCATTCATAGAAAAGGAAAGAGGAGAATGCAGAATGTAGTGTTACAGTCATAGTTAGAGTGTAGGGAAAGACCTACTTAATGCGAGGTAGGTCCATTCAAAAGTCTGATAGCAGCGGAGAAGAAGCTGTTCTTGACTCAGTTGGTACGTGACCTCAGACTTTTGTACCTTTTTCCTGATAGAAGAAGGTGGAAGAGAGAATGTCCGTGGTGCATGGGGTCCTTAATTATGCTGGTGCTTTTCCCGAGGCAGCAGGAAGTGTAGACAGAGTCAATGGGTGGGAGGCTGGTTTGCATGATGGACTGGATTATGTTCACAACCCTTTGTAGCTTCTTGTGGTCAGAGCAGGAACTATACCAAGCTGTGATACATCCAGAAAGGATGCTTTCTAAGTCTGAGAATAATTCTGATTCAGCACAGACTATCAGTCACATTTACATCCAGGACATTGAGGCAAACACTACAATGTCCTGTTCAGATTGAGCATTTGGCTATTGTATTTGCCAGTAAACATTTTCAGCAGTACCCTTTTGTGAGAGACACAGTAACAGTGGGGTTTAAGCCCCTTCAAAGCGTTATTCACAAACTATTAGTATCTGCTCCGAAGCAGCAGCAAAGAATATTGCTTCTCTTACAAAGGTATTATCTTGGATATGACATACAAGCAAGGGAATCAGATGTACATTTGAGACATGCTATTGAGAGCAGAAACCCCATTTAAAAAGCCGAGAACGCCACAACAGAATGTGAAATTTTCAAGAATCATAGAATCCCTACTTACAGTAGTAGGCAGCTCGGCCCATGAGTCTGCACCAACTCCCTGACAGAGGATCTTACCCAGGCCCTATCCATGTAACTCCACAACTTAACCTGCACATCTTTGGAGTGTAGGAGGAAACTGGAGCACCCAGAGGAAATCCACACAGACACAGGGAGAATGTGCAAACTCCACATAGACAGTGACCCAAACCAGGAATTGAACCCATGTCCCTGAGGCTAAGAGGCAGCAGTGCTAACCATTGTGCCACCGTGCTGGATCAGTGGGACGTGATCTGGAGGTCATCAATACAGCTGTGACAGAGTCTGACTCAAATCATGTGAACCACCCAACAAGGTACATCTTTCCAAGCACTCCAAGAAGTAATGGTGAAAGGATGCTCTGAGAGCATCAAGTTCACACCTGTTGTCACAAGTGCATATTGGATATTCTAAGATAAATTGACAATCCAAGGTGATACCTTGTACATCAGAAGTGGAGTCATCATTGCTATGGCGATGATGGGAGAAACACTGAGAGGTACCATGCAGGCATTGAAAGAATTGAATCAACTCTGAGAAAAGTAAGGGATGTGCTATAGTGATAAAACCTGAACTCTGTAAGAGACCACATTGCTTAGTATGGTACATGTAATGAGTAGAAGCTAAACAAATAAGTGTGCCATTGGTGACAGATTACTTCCCAGACGTAGCACAGACAAAGCTCAGAGTAGGCCTTTCCACTTTGCCAGATCATCACTCAGGACTACTTTTCTGACTGCTGGAAGTCAGATCAGCTGATGCCAATGATGAAGGAAGAAATGATAGAATGACTGAAATGGCAGAATGACTGAAAACACACTTCAGTTGATGCAGCATTCCAGACATTGCGATGAGTGACAATGGCCCTCGGTTCCCAAGTGAAGAATCCAGTTGATTCACAAAGAATTGGGAAGTTCAGCATTGCGCATCCTCTCTGCCCTATCTCCAGTTTGAACAAAAAGGCTGAGGTGGCAGTGGAAATTTCCAAAAGACTCACCAAGAAATGGAACAAATCTAGCACGGACGTAAACAAGACAACCCATGAGTGGAGGAACACACTGACTGAAGGCATGGAAAATAGTCCTGTCCAGAAACTAACATCACAAACTAATCTTCCAATAGCCACAAAACAACTGAAACCAGACATAGTGACAGGTGCAAGTGAAAAGATCTAGGTGAAATGAAAGAAATCTAGATTTTAGTTTGTCAAGACAGCCAAACCATTGAGAGTTAAGCATTGGTGAGCTGGTCAATATGGAAAGAGAGCTTTTTGGGGTGTGAATTGTAAATCAATCCATAGTCCCGTGACTCTGCCCTGAGGCAAACTCGTTATAGACTGCCATTTCTGATCAGCAAATATTAATGCTGAATTCTGGATTGCTCATGCAAGTCACAGAGCCATTATGTAAAGATACCCCTTCCAGCACTGTGCTAAGCGAGTGCTGCACTATTGGAGGGGCTGCCTTTCAGATTTTAAAAGCTTAAAATAAAATATATTTATTAGTATCACAAGTAGGCTTACATAAACACTACAATGAAGCTACTATGAAAATCCGCTAGTTGCCACACTCCAGTGCCTGTTTGGGTATACGAGGGAGAATTTAGCATAGCCAATGCAGTCTAACCAGCATGTCTTTCAGACTGTGGGAGGAAACCCACACAGACACAAGGTGAATGTGCAAATTCTGCAGACAGTGATCCAAGCTGGGAATCGAATCCGGGTCCCTGATTGTGTAGAGTGCTAATGTGGAGATGCCAGCGTTGGACTGGGGTAAATACAGTAAGAATTCTGACAACACCAGGTTTAAGTTCAACAGATTTATTTGATCGTAAACTTGCTAGTTTTCGGAGCACTGCTCCTTCATCAGGGGAGTGGGATTTCAGTTCACAAACAGGACATGTAAAGACATAAGCTCAGTTTGCAAGATAATGGTTGGAATGTGAGTCTTTACAGGTAATCAAGTCTTAAAGATACAGACAATGTGAGTGGAGAGAGGGTTAAGCACAAGTTAAAGAGATTTGTATTGCCTCCAGCCAGGACAGTTAGTGAGATTTTACAAGCCCAGGCAAGTCATGAGTGTTACAGATAGTGTGACATGAACCCAAGATCCCGGTTGAGGTCATCCTCATGCTTGCGAACTTGGCTGTCAGTTTCTGCTAACCACTGTGCCACCGTGCTATCCCAAGATGCAATATTAAACCGAGATCCTGTCTCCTCCCCAAAGGTGGGTCTAAAAGTTCCTGAAGCACCATTTGGAACAAGAACAGGACAGTTCACCCGAGGGGCCTACCTGATATTCATTTCTGAACCAACATCATTAAATAAAACCTCCAGAGTATCCATTCATTATCTGGCTGCTCTTTTTGGGAGCTTGCTGTGTGCGAATTGGCTGTTGTGTTTCCTAAAGTGCAACAATGAGTACACTTCAGAAGCACTTCATTTGATTCAAGGCCTTTTGGGGTTGTGAGAGGCACTACAGAAATGCAAAACTTAAAATCTCTCTTTCTAATTTGTAAATTATTGGCACAGTGTCAGTAACTATGAAGGCAAATTTGACGTTTTGGCGACACTCAATGGCCATGTGTGGTATTGCAATATAAGCTTTAAAATTCTGTACCCCCAACCCCATAAACAAAATTAATTGTCCACTCAGGTTTTCATATCAGAATTGTGATTATTGCTAATTAAAGACAAATTAAATTCTAACTTTCGTACTTACTATACTGTCTTTGATTTTTCACACTACTTATTTAGAATCATTTAGTCCCCACAGTGCAGAAGGAGGCCATTTGGTCCATTGAGTCTGTACTGTTCACAATCCCACCCAGGGTCTTTCCCTGTAACAGTACATATTTACTCTGCTCATCCCTCCAACCTGTGCATCCCAGGACATTAAGAGGCAATTTTGGCACGGCCAATGCACTTAACCCACATGTCTTTGGACTGTGGGAAGAAACCAGAACACCCGGAGGAAACTCATGCAGACACGGGGAAAATGTGCAGACTCCTCACAGACAGTGATCAAAGCCAGGAATTAAACCCAAATCCCTGGTACTATGAGGCAGCAGAGTCAACCACTGTGCCACCATGCTGCCCAAATACAGTTTGGATGAACAGAAATTTCCTCCAGCGAAAAATTGGGAAAACTGGAACTATGATCTTCAATTCACACCTGAAACTCTGTTCCCTAATCTCTGACTCCATTCCCTCGTCCTAGCAACCGTCTAATGCTGAGCCACATTGTTCACAACCTTGGCGCCATATTTGACTCTGAGTTGATCTTTTGACCTCATTTCTGTCTATCACCAAACTCATCTACTTCCTTCTAAATAACATCACCCATCTTCAGCTCACCGCAGTACATCTGCTGCTGAAATCCTCTTTTATCCCTTTGTTAACCTCTGGGCTCAATTATTCTCAGGCTGTTCCAACTGGCCTCTCGTCTTCCACTTTCGATAAACTCAAGGCTATTTAGATAAATATGTACATAAATCAAACTGGAATAAACCAGTTCAGTCAGTAAGTTGGCTTCCATGTACAATAAGGTCTCTTTTTCGCCCTGCAAAGATATTACGAATATCATCTTTGATCAAGGTGGCAGAGTGGTTAGGTAGCTCTGCTGCCTCACAGCGCCAAGGATCTATGTTTGATTCCAGTCTCGGTCACTGTCTGTGTGTGGAGTTTGCATGTTCTCCCCATGTCTGTATAGGTTTCTTCTGGGGCCTGGGATTTCCTCCCACAGTCTGAAAGATGTACGGGTCAGATTGATTGGCCAAGCTAAATTGAGCCTAGTGTCAGGGGATTCACAGGGTTAATATACAGGGTTACAGAAATAAGGCCTGGGTGGGACCGTCGTTGGTACAGATTCAATGGGCCAGATGGGCTCCTTCTACACTGCAGAGAATATCCTGAAATATTGTTTATAATTTATTTTTTCATGAGATGTGGCTATCATTATCAGGGCTGAGTATTTATTGCCCATATTTAATTCCTGAGAATGAGCCATATGCTTGAACTGTTGCAGCCCATGTGGTGTAGGTACAGGTGGTGATCTTCTCATGCATCTGCTGCCCTTGTCCTTCTAATTGGTAAATTATGCGTAGTTGCAAGGTATTGCCAAAAGAGCCTTGGTGAATTGCTGTGTGGCAACATATAGATGGTCACATTGCTGCCATTGTGTGTCAAAGGTAGAGTGAGTAAATGTATGAACTGATGGATGGGGTATCAATCAAGTTAGTTGTAGAATTCTTGAGTGTTGTTGGAGGTGCATCAATCCAAGCAAAGGAGAAGAATTGCATCAAATTCCTGAATGTGTCTTGAAGATAATGGAGAGGCTTTGGGGAGTCAGGAGGAGAGATATTCACTGCAAAATAAAGTTGGAAAGTTATATTCTGTGCATGAATACATTACCCAAATATGTGCAATCCAAGATCAGCCAACTGTAGGGCAAAACTGATCAATCAGTGGTAACAACAACAAATATTTTTAAGTAACATCTTTATTGTAGTGAAGCGAGACAAAAAGTGTTACCAAGCGAAATTCAATACCGAGCTACATAGCAAGATGATTAGGACAGATGACCAAATGCTTAATTTTAGTTTGATTTATTATTGTCTCATGTATTAGTATATGATGAAAAATACTGTTTCTTGTGTGCTATATAGCCAAAGCACACTGTTCATAGAGAAGGAAAGGAGAGGGTGCAGAATGTACTGTTACAGACATAGCTAGAGTGTAGAGAAAGATCAACTTAGTGTGGGGTAGGTCCATTCAAAAATCTGATGGTAGCAGGGAAGAAATTGTTTTTGAGTTGATTGATAACTGTCCTCGGACTTTGGTACCTTTTTCCCAACAGAAGAAGATGGAAGAGAGAATGTCCGGAGTGTGTGGGGTCCTTGATTATGCTGGCTGCAAGGAGCGGGGAGTGTAGACAGAGACAGTGGATGGAAGGCTGGTTTGCATGATGGACTGGGCTTCATTCATAGCTCTTTGTAGTTTCTTATAGTATTGTATAGAGCAGGAGCCATACTAAGTTGTGATACATCTGGAAAGGATGCTTTCTATGGTGCGTCTGTAAAAATTGGTGAGAGGCATAGCAGATATGTCAAATTTCCTTGGCCTCCTGAGAAAGTAGAAGCATTGGTGGGCTTTCTACACAATAGCAGCACATATTGTTGGTGATCTGAAGACCTAGAAACTTGAAGCTCTCGACCATTTCTACTTCACCAAAGATACAACTTAAAGAATATCTTAAGGAACAGAGGGATGCAGAGAAGTGGAGAAATTTCGGGGTGGGGGAGTGGTAGCTCCAGAGCTTAGAACCCAGGCAGCTGAATGTTTGCCAATAGTGGAATAATTATAAAGCAATGATGCCAGAGACAAACAGGAACATTTATAATCAGATTTCCACCTATGTCTATACTTAGATGGAAAAGAATTGGACACTAGTAATGATGGCCAAGTGCAAAAAATGATACCTTTCAGTAAGAATGCCAACTACAAACACCGTATAAAATGTGTGAGATTGCAAATTGAAGTAGGGAAGGGACCTGACTAAAACACAATGTTTTAATCAGTTGGTGGCTTCCTCCTCCATTAGGGATATCCAGCTGTTAAAGTCTGTGCCACAATCATTAGTGAACAGCCTGCATGCAGAAGCAATTTTATTTTCAAACAGCGCCCTCGGAACACAGTACTTTATTGAGGTTTAATGCTTGCTGGGTCAGCCAATCAGAACATGCAAAATGGAAATTAAAACCACACCACTGTAAAATTATTTTACCATAAAAAGGGTTTTTTTATGGCAGGGAATAAGGTTTGAAGACAAAACCGGATAAAGATTCTTTAAACTCTGATTGCTTGTCAAAGACCTGAGTATCCTGATTGACAAAGTGAATGACAACATTGCAGGGAAGATCATTGGACCATTGACCCAGAGGTTTAGGCTAACAGTCCGGAGGACATAGGTTCAAATCTGTCTCAGTGATGGTGACCATAAAACCATCATTGATTGTTGTACAAAAAAAACCCCATTTGGTTCACTAATGTTCTTTAGGGAAGGAAATCTGCCATCCTTGTCCTGCCTGGTCTACATATGACAGAGCCATAGCAATGTGGTTAAACTACCCTCTGAAATGGCCCAGCCAAGCGATTCAGTTAAAGGGCAATTAGGGATGGGCAACAAATGTTAAACTTATCAGAGCTGCACACATAGAATCCCTACAATGCAGAAGGAGGCCATTTGGTTCATCGTGTCTGCACCAACCATAATCCCATCCAGGCCCTAACCCCACAGCCCAATGCATTTACCTTAGCTAGTACTCCTGACTCTAAGGGGCAATTTAGCTTGGTCAATCCACATAACCTGCACATCTTTAAACTGTGGGAGGAAACCAGAGCACCTGGAGGAAACCCATGCAGACACGGGGAGAATGTGCGATCTCTACACAGACAGTGACCCAAGCTGGGAATCAAACCTGGGTCCCTGGCACTGTGGCTGCAGTGTTAATTACCGTGCCTCTGTGCCACCCCAACAAGTGATGCACATTTTGCCAGACTTGCTGCACAAGTCAGCAGGATTTAAAATTACAGTTTGTTTGACAGTCAAAGTTCACAGTAGATAAAAGCACCGAGGTGTTTAGAAAAATGCAGAACTGCAAATGCGGGGGGGTTGGAGTTTGCATTTTGTGTGTCAACGGGTATTAACACTCAGAATGCACTTGAAATTGCAACGGTTAAGAGTTTTTAATTTCTGCTTAAGCTCTTATCCATAATCAAGAATATAAAACATTCGATGACTGACTGCAGTCAAGCAGTAGGGCACAATGTAATTGTTATCTTTTCCCCATTAGAAAGTACCCCTTGATGTATTTAAGAACAGTAACCTGTATAGTTTGATTCACTCAGCTAAAAATATTCCGAAATAAAACATTTTCAGTCTTGGTGTCTGTCCGGTGCTCCACTTGTGAGTAATGGGATTTAAAATCACGGAATAACAATTTTAAATTTTTTTTTCTCAATGAAAATTCATTTAAAATCCTGCTGACTTGTGGTCGTGCATCTGACAGAATGAGCACCATTTATTGGGGTGGCATAGTGGTTAGCACTGCTGCCTCACAGCACCAGAGACCCGGGTTCGATTCCTGGCTTGGGTCACTATTTGTGTGGAGCGTACACAACCTCCCTGTGTCTGCACGGGTTTCTTCTGAGTGCTCTGGTTTATCTCCCACATTCCAAAGATGTGCAGGTTAGGTTGACTGGCCATGATAAATTGCCCTTTAGTGTAGGAGGGTTAGCAGGGTAAATATATGGGTTTATGGAGATTGGGCCAGGGTGGAATTGTGGCTGGTGCAGGGTCAATGGGCTGAATGGCCTTCTTCTGCACTGTAGAAATTCTATGCTTCTATGAGCCTCCATGAATTATGGAAAACATGAGTATAAATTGTTTCAGTGCAACTTAGCCAACATTTAATATACCCCAGTCTTTTATAAGAATATAAGAAATAGGAGCAGGGGTAGGCCATTTGCCCCTTTGAGCCTACAGCACTATTCAGTAAGCTCTGACTGCCTGCTTTTGTGCCAGATCTACCCCAATCCCCAGTCTCATTGCCCCCATAACCCTCGAAACTTGTGTCAAGCAAAAGTCTTAATCTTAAATATACTCGATAACTCAGCCACCACATTTCTCTCTGGGGAAGAAAATTCCACAGATTAATGATCTGTAACTTTAAACTGTGTCCCTGGTTAAAGACAGTCCAGCATTCTCTCAGCTTCCACCTTATCCAGTCCCCTTAGAATCTTTTCATTTTTCAATAAGATCTCCTCTTATTCCTCTGAACTCCGATAGATACAAGCTCAACCTCCTCAACTTTTTCTCGTAAGATGACTCCTTCATCCCAGGAATTAATGACGTGAACCTTTTCTGAACTGCTTCCAGTGTAATTCTGCCTTTTTTTAGTTAAGGATCCCAAAACTGCAATCGGTACTGCAACTGTGTACTCACTAACCGCTGTACAACTGTAGTAACACTTTCCGACTTTTAGATTCCATTTCCCAAAGAACAAAGTAAATTACAGCACTATTCCATTCCCATCCTGTACATGTATTTGTCCAGATGCCCCTTAAAAGTCACTATCGTATTTGCTTCCAGTACCTTCCCGGACAGCAAGTTCCAAGCACCCACCACCCTCTGTGTAAAATAAACTTGCTTCATACATTTCCTTTAAACCTTAGCCTTGCACCTTAAACTTATGCCCCCGAGGAATGGACTCTTCCACTTTCTCTTGCGATAAACAACATTCCATCTATCTTCCTCATCGTTTGCTGTACCTGCATTCTAACATTTTGTAATTCATGTCCCAGGACACCAACATAAGACCATAAGACATAAGAGCAACAGTAGGCCCTTCAGTCTATCAATTCTGGTCTGCCTTTCAATGGGATTATGTAATTCTCAAATCCACTTTCTCATCCCTATAACCCTCAATTGCCTTCCTGATTAAAAGATGTGACTATCTCAGCCTTGAACAGACTGAATGACCTAGCCTCCACAGTCCTCCACGATAAAGAACTCCACAGATTCTCTTCCCACTGAGAGAAGAAATTCCTCCTCATTCCTGTCTTCAGTAGGTGATCTGTGAGCTGAAAGCATGGCCACCAATAGTGGAGTGATGAGAATCATGGATGTGCAAGAGGCTGGAATTACAGATATCTCGGAGGGTGACAAGGCTGGAGGGAATTAAGGAGATGATGGAGAGGTCAGGATTTATCTGGATGGATGGAAAACTTTGTAATTCAGCAAAACATTCATCAACTTAATTTTTAATCAGTAAGAGAAATCAAGGAATATAGGGATAAGGCAGGAAGTGGAGTTGAGGATTATAATATCAGATCAGCCATGACCTCCCTGAATGGCGGAGTAGAATCAATGGGCCAAATGGCCTACTTCTGTTCCTAAGTCTTCCAGTCTTATGGGCTACGTACATCTTCAGCAAAATTGGAACATGTTGGGTAAATTTTCTCAATTTTTGGGATATGTGCATTACCGATTGGTATGATCCCTGAGAAAATTCCCAGATTATGAGTGAAATTTTATCATACTGCCCACCATGGGAATGGTAGCGGGCGAGACATGAACCATGCAAAGGTCTATTGACCTTGAGTGGGATTTTCCGTCCTTGGAACGAGAGCAGCCAGAAAATTCCGCCTCATATCTTTCATCATTGATTTTTTTCTTCCTGATATCTCATATTACAACCAAGACAAACCACATTTATACCAAGAGGGAAAGAGATCTACCAGTGATTAGAGATAGAAACTCTACAGTGTAGCAGCAGACCAGTCAGTCCATTGTGTTTGCACTGACAACAATCTCACCCTGAGCCCTATCTCCACAACTCCACATATTTATCCTGCTAATCCTTCTAACCTACACATCCCAGGACACTAAGAGGCAATTTAGCATGGCCAACCAGTCTAATGTCTTTGGAATGTGGGAGGAAACTGGAGCACCCTGGGGAAAGACACACAGACAATGACCCAAGCTGGGAATTGAACCCAGGTCCCTTACACTGTGAGACAGCAGCGCTAATCACTGTGCCACTATGCCTTGAATGGCTCAAGAAGTCCAAGTAATGTTCCCTACGTCCGCAACCTATCAGCTGGCTTTGCACATCCTGTCTTTCCACCATTCGATCCCAAAGACAACCACCAGAAAATTCCAACATTCGGATCCCATACGGGATCCTCTCAATGGTCACCATTTAACATTTCTTGAATAAATATGTTTTGCTTTTAGCTTTTCCCCTCTCTTATCACTTAATGCATAAGGCCAGTTAATATTTCTATATGATTGCTGTGCTGAAGACTCATTAGCTGGTTCCTTAATAATAAGTCTTGTCCTTTATATTTTTCAAGTAGATTAATAACTCAGTCAGAATTAGGGTTAGCCCAGAGTCTGCAGGAGGTGGGGCATCCCATGAATTAGACTCCCTTGGACACAATGATGTTTTTGCCCTGTAACTGGCACTGTGATAACAAACAGCATGGCAAGGGCAATGGGTCACCTTGACACAAGTACACAAGAATTATGATCAGATATCAGCCAGTTGGCCGCTCAAGCCTGCTCCAACATTCAATAAGATCATGGCTGGTCTGATTGTGACCTCAATTCCAATGACCTGTCTGCACACACACACTCACACACATACTGATCTCCACCCTCTATTGCCTCCATCACCAACCTCCCACCCCGACACCTCCCCAACCTTCCCCGTAATCCTTACTTTATGAAAATACAGTAGTGATTTTAATGATCGTTGCTGCAGTTTATGTGCATAACCCTTATTATTCCATGGGTGGCACAGTGGTTAGCACTGCTGCCTCACAACGTCAGAGACCCGGGTTCGAATCCTGGCTTGGGTCACTGTTGGTGTGGAGTTTGCACATTCTCTCCATGTCTGAGTGGGTTTCCTGCATGTGCTCTGGTTTCTTCCCACAGTCTGAAATACGTGCTGGTTATGTCCATTGTCCTGTACAGGTATTAGACTGTGATGACCTGGGGAATTTCACAGTAAATTCATTGCAATGTTAATGTAAGCCTTACTTGTGACTAATAAATAATCTTTATTCAATGATTCAGTTTCACTGCTGGGTCCCAGGTGAATGATGTAACCAACAGTCTATCTCCTTAATGAATGAGGTTTGCCTTATGAGGAGAGACTGAGCAGTTTAGGTTTATAGCCCCTAGCGTTTAGAAGAATGAGAGGAGATCTAATTGACGTCTATAAAATGATAAAGGGGATTGACAAAATAAACTTGGAGAAGAAATTTTCTCTTGTTGGATATTGCAGATGAGTTTTAGCATATGAGACTGCAGATTTAAAATAGAGATGAGGAGAATTCACTTCCCCAGAATGTGGTGGTTGCCGGAACATTGAGTAACTTAAGGAGGAGATAAATTAATTAGTAATAGGGTTGAAGGATTATGAAGAATGGGCAGGAGAGTGGAGTTGAGGCTGAGATGCGATCAGCCATGATCAGACTGAATGGCGGAGCATATTCGAGGGGCTGAATAGCCTATTCCTGCTCACAATGTTCTTAATGATTGAGAATGAAGAAGGATGAGGGAAAAGGAAATGCAGTAAAATACAGTCAGATCCGGAACAGAAAGAAAAATAATGCGAGGGTAAGAAAAATCAGATGGAGAAAGAGGGAAAAGAGACACAGATAAGGTGTAAAAATTATCTTTAAAAAGATTAAAATTTGACATCTTTATAATCAGCAATAACAATTCACAATCTGAAGGAATGTGACTCCATATTTTTTAATTGTTTACTGCCTGGGCTGAAGAGGTTGATTAGCAATTATTAACAATGATCTCATCCTTAAAATGGTCCTTATGCCGTTAAATACCATCTCCCACTTTCTGAATTAATACTAAGTATTAATTCACTTAATTAATGGGATAATTAATATCATGAGTGTAGCAAATTCTTGTAAACCATGATGGGCGAGTGTGGGATCCTTTGTATGGTTTCTTTAGTTAAAAGACTTAATTTTAAGATGTTTCTGCCCATGTAACTGGTTATGCTAAGCTTTAAAGCTAACCTGGCTACATTTTAAACTCAGTTGGGAATGCTGAGATTAGTTTGGAAAGTGGGCTGAATTTTTTAAAAGTAATCTTGTCAGCAAAGCTTTCTCATAAGCCCAAATAGGAGTTTTTCATGGCCACAGCTGCCAATTGTCTATGAAAGTTAGGGTCACGGTTTTACCAGCAATTTCAATAACACTGATAAGAATTCATATACTGCAGTAATAGTTTTCTGTTAAGTTAGTTCAATTCAGTGCAAGGTTTGGATCAAGTCTGTATCAAAACTAGCTTCTGCTGGTCCCTCTCGCTTTCGCTCTCTCTCTCTCTCTCTCAAGTAATCCTTTTTCAGTTTCGAATGTGTTAATTTTAAATGGTGTTCAATAAAAGGAGTTCAAATTTGGACCAGTGTTGCCTACATCTATTCTAAGAAATGAACAGGTCCTACAGCAGGATTCTCCGATCTTGCCCGTGACCACCCGCAAGTGAGAATGGAGTATTTGAAGATCCAGCCAAAACTCCATTCACTTCAGCAGCATCAGAGAATCCCAGCTGCAGACAAAACGGAGGTTTTTAGCAAAAGTGTTTGAGGATGAGCTGCCATCTTCCTAAGGTGTTGGTTCACAACTCAAGGGGAATCTTTTCATTGCCACACATTGCTGGCAGATTTTACACATTAACTGCAGCAAGGACCATTAAAATCACTGCTGTATTTTCAGCAAAATCCGAGCTATTAAGATTTTTCAGACTCATACGTGTGTTAGAAGTTTCTGAATGTCCTGCTGCTACCCTGCGGAGCAGATGTTCCAAGTTAATGTTTTCCAAAAACAGCCATTAACGGCTGTTTTATTTGCAGATGGACTGTTCAATTCCCTATTACCCATTCCCTTTCCTACGTTCAGCTTGTCAAAACAGCATTGCATACAGTAGACAGCTTGTCACACTGTGCCTTGCGTAGTGCCTCTCTTAACTGCTCGGAATCCAAGCCAGCACTTCATGATGCCATGTACACATTAAATAAATTATGCTCTAATTGCAAAGTCTTAGCCACATTTCAAAATTGCTCTCTCGGTTTCCTCTCTGCTTATTCTGAGGTTTGTGAAAATAAAAACAGAACTTGCACTTATGCTGCCAAGTTGTCATGATGCACCTCACAGCCACTTCATTCCGTTCTCTGTCAAGCTTCAAATCAGCAAACACCACAGCCCATTTTCACAGAGTATACAAGGTGATAAACGACCGGTTAATTTGTTACTACCATGACTGGTTTAGTCCTCTTCACAATGGTGGCATTGGATCTTTTAAATCTACCTGAATGTGATCTTGATTTACACCTTTAGCAATGCAACAACTTCAGAAGATTTGGTGTGATTTATTGCTGTCGCAAGTATTGTCTCCCCTTTGGCATTCAACAGCAATACCATCACTGAAATCCCCTCCACCATCGACATCTTCAGGAGCAGAAATTGAACTGGACCAGCCACGTAAGTACCGGGGCTACCAGAGCAGGTAATAATTCACCTCCTGATTCCCCAAAGCCTGCCCACAACCTACAAAGCACAAGTCAGGAGTGTGACACCAACTTGGATAAAGCAACCCGTTTGATTGGCAGGCGCCGCATCCATAAACATTCACTCCTTCCACCAGTGACATACAAGATGCATTGCCGCAGCTCATCAAGGCTCTTCAAACAACATCTTCCTAACTCTCAATCTCTACTGTCGTGAAGGACAATGTCAAGGATATATGGAACACCACCACCTGCAAATTTCTCTTCAAACCATTCATCATCTTGAATTGGAACTAGGTCACTATTTCTTCACTGTCGCTGGGTCAAAATCCTGAAACTCCCTCCCTAACAGCACTGTGGGTGTGCCTACATACCTCATGGATTGCAGAGGTTCAAGAAGGTGGCTCACTATCACTTTCTCAAAGGCACTAACAGAGGGACAATGATTGCTGGTCTGGCCAGTGATGTTTGCATCTCATGAATGAACGTGAAGGAGTGCCCACCATCCTGATCAAAGACCAATCACCTCTCACTCAAAGAAACTGGGGAAACATTCCCCTGCAACAAGCATTGAGAAACCTCAAACAGCACTTGCACCTTGGATCCCCCAAACTTTTTTATTGAAGCTCATCAGGTTATGAATTTATTGATTGGGCAAGTTTACATCTCTCAATATTAACTTAAACAATTTCAGATCATAAAACTGCTCTCGTATTCCCAGAAAACAGCTGTTGGTAATGATTCTCCTATTACCATTTACTGCTCCTCTCAGCACATCTTTCTTTACTTTCATCTCAGCGCCTCAGCTCTTTTAATCTCGCCCACTTTCCACCTTATCACTGACCGTCCTCTTCATTGATGTCCCCTCCCAGCCCCTCCCCACTTTCCCCGACTCTGTACTTGCTTAATATCTGACGCATCTCTGACATTTTCCAATCCTGATGGAAGGTCATTAACCTGAAATGTTAACTTTGATTTTTGATTTGATTTATTATTGTCATATGTATTAACATACAGTACAAAATATACAAAGCATACTGTTCATACAGAAGAGGAGGAAAGAGTGCAGAATTTAGTGTCATAGCTAGGGTACAGAGAAACTTGTGAGGTAGGTACAGATGCTGCCTGACCCAATGAACACTTCAGCATTTTCTGTTTTTATTTACATGCTCGGAAAAATCAAGGCTTTAATTTGTGTGTCAGCCCATGTCGCAATATTATAGCAGCATGTTTTTTTCTGAATTGAGGTCTCAGTGTGACTTAGATGAGTTACAGCTCAATATAAAAGCTTGCTATGTAAAAGCATTGATGGAAACACCAGCAGCAAACCGGTCAGGGTGAAAAATAGAAGTGTGAGGGTCTCACTTTTCATTTCTTCCAATGAACTTTGCAATTAAACTGATTTGTAATCTTTGTTTACTTCCTGCTGTGTGGTGCATACTTTAGCTTGGCTTTGTGGGTTTAGCTAACATTTGGTTTGATTTATTATTGTCACATGTATTGGAATACAGTGAAAAGTATTGTTTCTTGTGCGCTACACAGACAGAGCATACTACTCATAGAGCACATAAGAGAAGGAAAGGAGAGTGCAGAATGTAGTGTTGCAGTTACAGATAGGTATGGAGAAAGAGCAGCTTAATGTAGGGTAGATCCATTCAAAAGTCTGACAGCAGCAAGGAAGAAGCTGTTCTTGAGTTGGTTAGTATATGACCTCAGACCTTTGTATGGTATATTTTTTCTGATGAAAGAAAGTGGAAGAGGGAATGTCTGAGGTGCTTGGGGGTCACTGATTATGCTGGCTGCTTTTCCAAGGCAGCAGGAAAATGTGCTTTATTTGTCTGTTTTAAGGATAACAAATTCTCCTGCAGAGTTAAGCCACATTTTCACTGAAAGGTGATGGAACACGCATAAGAGGCTCAATGACTGTCTCTCTGACCCAATTTCTCATCTTAGACCCTTCATCAACTTGAGCCCATGCAAAATTCCTACCGCCGCAACAGGGCCACCGCAGTCACCAGCTCCCTGAACCTGCACTTACCTAGGAACACCTAGATAACAAAGACATCAATATTAAGACTCCTATTTATTGACTACAGCTCAATCTTCAATACCATTATTCCTATGAAACCCATCTCCAGGCTGACATTTCCCACACCCCACCACACCTCCCCACCTCAGTGATTGGGTCCTGAACTCCCTAACTCACAGATCACTATCAGTAAGGATAGGCAATAACACCTCCTCCACGAACATCCTCTCACCAATATCCCACAAGGCTGTGGTCTCAGCCTCCTACTATATTCCTTATACACCATGACTATGTGGCCAAATTCCCCTCCAATTTGATCTTCAAGTTTGTTTGTGACACCACCGTAATGGGTCTTATCTCAAACAATGACGAGACAGAGTACAGAAAAGAGATACAGAATCCGGTCAATGGATGCGGTGACAATAATCTCTCCCTCGATGTCAACAAAATGAAAGAGATTGTCATTGACTTCAGGAAGCATAAAGGAGAACATGTCCCTGTCTACATCAATGGGGAAGAAGTAGAAATGGTTGGGAGCTTCACATGTTTAGGTATCCAGATCATTATCGACTTGTCCTGGTCCTCCCAGGCCAACACTATAGTTAAGAAGGCCCATCAACATCTCTATTTTCTCAGGAAATTTGGCATGTCTGCTGCAACTCTCACCAACTTTTACAGATGCATCACCGAAAGCATTGTTTCTGGTTGTATCACAACTTGATATGACTCCTGCTATGCCCAAAAGCCTAAGAACTACAAAGATTGTGAATGTAGTCCAATCCATCACGCAAACCAGCCTTTCATCCATCGACTCTGTCTACACTTCTTGCTGCCTCAGCAAAGCAGCCAGCATAATCAAGACCTTACACACTCTGGACATTCTCTCTTCCACCTTCTTCTGTCGGGAAAAAGATACAAAAGTCTGAGGTCACATACCAACCAACTCAAGGATACCTTCTTTCCTGCTGCCATCAGACTTTTGAATGGACCTACCTTGCATTAAGTTGATCTTTCTCCACACCCTAGCTATGACTGTAACACTACATTCTGCTGTCTCTCATTTCCTTCTCTATGAACAGTACATTTTGTCTGTATAGCACACAAGAAACAATACTTTTCACTGTATACTAATACACGTGACAATAATAAATCAAATCAAATCAAATTCTGCTCACCATACCCTAAGTTGCATCAGAATCTGTTTGCCCATCACTCAGTGTGCTCATGGAATTTCATTAGCTGCCGGTCTAATGATGTTTCTGTTTTAGAATTCTTACTTTGGTTTCATATTTCTCCATGGCCTTACTACTTCCTCATCTCTGTAACCTCCTCCAGCCTGATAACCCGACAAGATCTTTATGCTCCGTTATAAGATCTTTATTAACTTAGAAAGATTTTTCAGGACTTTATTTCACTTATTGTCTAGGTTTTCACTTTGTACTTCATGCCTCTTCTGAAAGATAATATGGCTGCAAGAGGAATGTAAGAGTGGAGAGATATTTGTGGGTAGGAAACAGAAAGTGTCCAGTCACATGTTTTGACTTGATTTGATTTAATATGATTTATGAATGTCTCATGCATTGGTATATAGTGAAAAGTACTGTTCCTAGCACTGTACAAATAAAATATATCATCTGTAGAGTACACCGGGGAGGAGAAGATGCAGAATATAGTGTTGTAGTTTAAAATAAGGCAAAGAGAAAGATCTGCTTATTAGACAGCAGAGAAGAAGCTATTTTGAGTCCATTGGTACATTATTTCAGACTTTTGTTATGTTTTTCCCAATGGAAGAAGGTGGAAAAGAATATGCCCTGGGTGCATAGGGCAGACCCTTGATTATACTGGCTGCTTTTCTGAGGCAATAGGAAGTGCAGACAGAGTTAATGGGTGGGAGGCTGGTTTGTGTGATAGACTGGCCATCTTTCATGACATTTGTAGCTTCTTGCGGTCTTGGACAGAGCAGGAGACATACCAAGCTGTAATACAACTAGCAAGGATGCTATCTATGGTCCATCTATGAAAATTGGTGAAAGTTGTAGCAGACATTCCACTTCCTTAGCCTCCTCAGAAAATAAAGGCATTGGTGGCCCTTCTTAACAGTACCATCGGTGTGGAGGAACCAAGGCAAGTTGTTGACGATTTGGAAACCTGAAGCTCTCAACCATTTCCACTTTCATTACCGTTGCTGTAGACAAGGACATTGATCATGCCAAATTCTCTCCAGTGTACCCGAACAGGCGCCGGAGTAGGGGATTTTCACAGTAACTTCATTGCAGGGTTAATGTAAACTTATTTGTGACACGAACAAGTAAACTTTTAAGAAAAAGATTAGTTACTGATTCCTAGACAAGGTTAGGAATGCACTTAATCTGTGGGTTGAAAAAAAGTTCATTTCTTTCTCAGACAAGTTGGAATAAATCACAGAAGGTAGGCTGCTCGGCCCATCTAGCGTCCCCCTCACTGCTAGGCGCAGGTTCTCCCGCCCGCACGGGCGAGGGGGGCGGGCTGCCTCCAGGGAATCCCGCCTGCCAGCTGGAGGACTCGTCCAGTACCCCGGGGTGCAGTGCGGGCGCGGCTGGTGACGTGTCCCGTTTGTGACGTGTTTGGGCAGTGTGCGCGCGCAGCCGCTTAGTGCCGGCGGCCGGCGGGATTCAGGCAGGGAACGGCGGCGATGGCGGCGGCGGCGGGAAGCTTCTTCTCCGTGTACCCGGCTCTTCTCCTGCTGACGGCCGCTCTGCGGCTCTCCTCGGCTTTCTACTTGCCGGGCTTGGCGCCTGTCAGCTTCTGCGAGACGGAGAGCGGCGAGTGCAAGGTAAAGCCGGCGCTCCGGACTCTGCTCCCTCACCCTCTCAGTGAGGGGAGAGCCCGGGGCGGCTGGAATCATCTCCCCGGGCGCTCCTAAACCAGCCTGGAATAGGCCTGTCCCCCAAACGCAGGCCCCTCTCCTTCCCCCTTCAGGACCTTTAAACACCAGGGCAATAAACCCAGCTGGGGAGGGGGGCTAACAGAGGCGGGATGGGCCGAATGGACCCCTCCCCCCTCTTGTGTGACTGACTCCACACAAGGCCTCTTAGCCAGCAGTTCCATAGAAATCTGGGGTAGGTAAAATGTCAACAACTGCTTCAAACACTGGCTGGCAGCTTCTGCCTGGTCTTCCATCTCCTGGTAAGAAGTCTCTCAACACCAGGTTAAAGTCCAACAGGTTTATTTGGTAGTAAAAGCCACTAGCTTTCGTACCTCTGACCCTTTGTCCAGGTGAGTGGAGAGTTCTGATTGCAAACTCGAGATGTAAAGACACAGTCAGTTTACAGAATACTGATTAGAATGTGAATTTTTATAGCTAATCAAGGTGCAAACAACATGAGTAGAGATAGCTGTAAAAACTCACATTCTAATCAGTATTCTGTAAACTGAGTGTGTTTTTACATCCACTGTTGTGATCAGAACTCTTTGCTCACCTGATGAAAGCTAGTGGCTTTTGCTACCAAATAAACCAGTTGGACTTTAACCTGGCGTTGTGAGACTTCTTACTGTGTTTACCTCAGTCCAATGCTGGCATTTCCACATCATGATTTCCATCTCCCACCCAGGGTGACTGGCCACCCTGTACATTGAGGGGTTGCCCCTTATTCAGACTCTCTCCCATGTCCCTACGGTGGTCCTTTTTGGCCCTGTTTGTAAAACAGTCTATGGGACACTGAGCCTGGGAGTTTGGCTGGTTCTCATTGATTGGGGCTGAGAGTTGGCCAGCTGAGAGATGATATCACAGCTCTACAAGATAAATTGTAAATTTATCTATTCAAACTATTTAATAGTTGAATTGAAGTCCTGCTGTTCAATTGGTCACCAAGTGTTTGTTACCCAGCTTCCACCCTCTTGCGCGTCTTGCAAAACTCTCTGTCCTTGCTCACAGCAAGTCTCCATTTGTCCATTATCTCCTGAATTTCCTGACCTCTTGCACAGTTAATTTTATTGTATCCCTCTATGACCTTGTGTTCCTCACTCTCCAAGATCTAATCTAGTCTCAAACCCCACAATCCTCTGAAATATCTGCACTCTTCCAATTCTGCCCTCTTGCACATCCCTGATTTTCATCACTCTACTTTTGTCAGCTGTGCTTTCAGTTGGTTGGACTTTGAGCTCTGGAATTTTCTTCCTAAACCATTCCATCTGTTCCTCTTTTAAAACTATCCCTTTGGTCATTTGTCTTAACATCTCCTTATGTTGTGTTGTCATATTTTGTTTGAGAATGCCTTCATGTGCTGCATTTGGGTGTTTTATGTCACAAACAAGTCAGCTATGACCTTATTGAATGGTGGAGCAGGTTTCTTTTGACTTTGATGTATTATTGTTGCATGTATTAACATACAGTGAAAAGTTTTGTTTCTTGTGTGCTATACAGATAAAGCATACTCTTCATAGAGAAGAAAAAGAATGCAGAATGTAATGTTATAGTTAGTGTAGAGAAAAATCAACTTAATGTAAGGTAGGTCCAGTCAAAAGTCTGACAGCAGGGAAGAAGGTGTTCTTGAGTTGGTTGGTACATGATCTCAGACTGTTGTATGTTTTTCCCAATGAAAAAAGATGGAAGAGAGAATGTCTGAGGTATGTGCGGTCCTTAATTATGCTGGCTGCTTTGCCAAAGCAGTGGGAATGTAAACGGAGTTGTTGGATGGGAGGCTGGTTTGCGTGATGCGCTGGGCTGCATTCATGATCTTTTGCAATCTTGGGCAGAGCAGAACCCATACCAAGCTGTGATACAACCAGAAAGAATATTTTCTGTGGTGCATCTGTAAAACTTGGTGAGAGTCATAGCTGACGGGCCAAATTTCCTTAGTTTTCTGAGAAAGTAGAGGTGTTGGTGGGCTTTCTAAACCTATTGTGTTGGCATGGGGGATGAGAGCAGGTTGCTGGTGATCTGGACACCTAAAAACTTGAAGGTAGCGATCCTTTCTACTTCGTCCCCGTTGACATAGACAGGGGCATGTTCTCCACCACACTTCCTAAAGTCGATGACAATCTCCTCGTTTTGATGAAGGGCCAGGTGGCCTCCTACTCCTCCTAGTTCTTGTGTTCTTATGGTAAATGTGTTATATAAATGAATGTGTGTATGTATATATTGTTTAATTTCAGTAGTTTATTCTGTGATTTTGGTGACAACTCAACTGATTTGCCCTGGCTTCCTGTGCTGGAATCAACTGTGGACCGTGTGCTCACCTTTTGAATCAAATATTTTGTGGCACTCTGGGCCATATTCTGGCTGGTGCTCCCCACTGTCACTACTGAAGGAGCTGTGCAAAGGAAATGCCATCTTTTTGATTAGATGTTAAACCGAAAGTCCTTTCTCCTCCTTGGCAGATTTAATAGATCCCATGAGACTAATTCAAAGCAGAGCAGGGGAGTACTCCCTGGTGTTGAGGTGTCCTCCCTCAGTCGATCATTTTTTTAAAAAATAGTATTATCTTGCTGGTGTTTATGGGAACTTGCCATATACAGATTTTCTGCTGTGATTCTGATTCTCTCATTCATTTATGGGATGTGGGCCTCAGTGGCAAAACCAGTATTTCTTGCCCCTCTCTAATTGGCCTCGGTTGGGTTGCTGGGTAATTTCAAGCAGCAGTTAAGAGTCAGTCTCATGCTGTGACTGCATTTTTAAAATATGCCATGGACTTTGGGGTATTAAAAGATTGTGAAAGGTACTCTTTTTTTTCTTTCGTGGGCGTGGATTAAGATTAATTTAGTAATGCAAGCAGGTGGAGGAAGTAAGATGTAAAGAAAAAGAAAAGTGCATCCATAAATTATGATCTGTCCTGAAGCTCTTGTTTCTCAATGTTGACTATGAGCAGGAAATGCTTGTAATTTGAGTCTTTCCCAAGAGTATTTGAACAGAGAATTACATAGTACCTAAAAAATTAAATGTCATAAGTACTTGGGTAGATGTCAGACCCATGACTTTTGGCCAAAAAAACAGAATTTTTCACATACCTCATGTAAAAGTCAACTCAAGTTTTTCAAGGATTAAACTGTTCTGTAATTAATTACTACAGTTCATTTAATACGAAGGTACAAGCGGGAACATTTAGATTTCCCCCTGCCAATATTAGTAACAATCAACAAGCTAATGTATGCCACGTGATCTTTCATGATGCCTTCGAGGAAGAATAAGTAGCAGCTAAATTTAAAATGAAAATTGTAGCATTCACTGGGGGTTGTGTAGAAGCACGAGAGTTTAATGTTTCTGAGAAAATCGAGACTTGAAAATCATCCACTAAACTAGAAAAAGATGCTGAAGAATAAGTGTGCCAGCAGAGGAAGTCCCAAGCAAGTTGTCCCACTGGAACAAACAAATTGATTTAATGAGTTAATGAGCATTAGCAGAATTTGTCATGTCACCTATGAGCCATGTGATTTCCCCTTCACCCACCCTCAGAATCTAAGAAAGGTGGTATGCTAGAATTCATTTTGGTGGTGAACAAAATTTATGAAATTATCACTTTATAACTTCATCAGAAAACTAAAAGTTGTGTCCGCTATCTGAAATTGATGCAAAGAGGAGAATCCCTATCAATTGCTCCGCATTGGGAACATGAATGAAATGATGATCAAATTCAATGTCAGCAAACAATGCTCTTAGCTAGACTAGTGGAAAAATGCTGTTCTGGTAAAAACGACTGACCATAAGAAAATATGCTTACAATTGTTTCATCTTGCATGGCGGTTGACACAAAATTAAATTTGAGTGATATTCAAGTGGAAAATTATTCCCAAGAGCATTTTGAGAAAGGTTTACCATCCTTTTTCACAAAGAAAGTTCAATGGATGAAAGCGGTCACAAGAAATGTGGAATTTCAGATCTGGAGGACTTTGAGGGTGAAAAAAGATGTCCAGATCCCACCTTGTCAAAAATGCAATCAAATGAAGTTGCAATCAATCCACACTGAGGTGGCAGTTATTCCCAGCAGTTTTGAGTGTTGTCCAGCTTTGAATAAGTGTATAATCTCTAGAGGACAGTATCCAAAAGATGTGGAACAGTATGTGAGTGTCCTCACTAATGGCATTATGTTAAGTGACCATAGATGTGTGGAATAAATTTGACACCAATGTTGTTGAAAAATGGTTTCTAAATTCTGCAGTATCAAATGCAGTTGATGATACAAAGAATGCTTACTTGTGGAATGATAGCACCAAAGTTGCCAGTGCTATCAAGGACGAAGAAGACTAGGATGTTTATGCACCCAAGTTATTAAGGTTTGATGATTCAGATGGTGAATGGTGATTTTTGAAGGATTTAAGTGTGCAGTGTTATAGTTGAATCTTTATTTGTGTTTATATTGTGTTGGATGGAATACGTATAGGTTATAATGTTATATAATTAATACAGTTGGAATTTGTATGAATAGTTAGTGTTGGTGGCTTAAACTTTCTCCGTTGTAATTGTCTCTTTTAAGCGTAAATGTGTCAGTCATGTCAATTCTTCAAGAGCAATACTTCTGGCCTGGAAAATGTGCTTCAAATTTAACTTTTACGCATCTATATGTCTATGCATAGACCGAGGGAGGTTTCTAAATGGACAACTCTTTCAATAAACTGGAACTTACCAATGGGCTGAGTGGCCTTTTGTTGTTAGATCTTTGATTAAAATATGCGCTGTGTGCTATTATTTGAGGGCATAATTGATAAGTAAAAAGCCAACTGAGAGCAGGGATTAGATAGACATTTTGCCAGCCTTGGAAGCAATGTTTTCAGAACTAATTCAAAAAAGATTTGCAATTCTCAGCTTTGTAAATACAGATCTGTGTGTACACAGTGTTCATGAGCTAATTTCATGGCTCTAGTTTAAAGTTAACAAAATTGGATAGCTATTCCATTACTGTCAATTAGATATTACTCAATTTTCAAATTAATATCTGTATCCTTATTATTAGAGGGAAGTTATTTAATAGCTTCCTTTTTCATATCATCACTTCTGACACTATTGCTTGCAACAGCAGTGATATTTTGTCTTTCAGAATTTTCTCTTGTCTGTTCACTGTGGTCTCTTGTTCCTTTTGAGGTAATTCTATATCACTGGTGCTATTAATGCATTTTCTATTGAGAGTGTGATTTTAATTGGATTCCTAAAATGTCTTATATTAGAAACATGCCAGAACTTGTGGAGAACATGGGGCTTGGAGCTGTATTTCCTGGAAAGAAAAGCGTGCATTGCTGTAGTGCCTTTTGTAGGATTCCCTATACCATTTTACAGTCAATGGTACACATTTGAAGTCTAGTCACAGTTATACTGTAGGAAATGTAATAGCCAACTTGTGCACAGTAAGGCAAGATCCCATGAACAGCAATGTGATAATGACTAGTTGATCTCTTCTTTTGATAGAAGTGACATGTTGTTGATTGAAGAATAAATATTGGCCAGGACTCCTTAATTTGTCATCTTCATAATATAGTTGGATGTTTTTACCTCCAGTGAGGGGGTAGATGTGCCTTGGTTTAACATCTCCTTCAAATGTTGACCCCTCCAACACTGCAGCCCTCCCTCAGAAACGTAGGTTGGTGTGTTTAGTTGCCTTCTTTAAATAATTCCATCTTTAACACTCCTGCTTTGAGCTGAAACAGCACAATGTTAAAACTGAGGAGTGTTCTCCTTGCTCCAGCTGGTTATACTTTGTCCAGATAATTGAAGGCTTAGAAACCACATTTGTGCAATGAGAGTATGGCTTGTTCGCATGTATCAGTAAGATTGAGTAAAAATAGACTACGTTTCCCCTGGTTCTGTGAAGATTTGTAAGTTTTTTGCTTTACCCAAAAGAACTTGGCACACGGTTATTCTTAGGATTTGGGTGTTTATTGCGCATTCCTAATTGCTCTTGAGCAAGTAGTAGTGAGTCATCTTCAGGAACGGGTACTTCTGTGTGGTGAAGGTACTCCCATGGTGTTTTTTGGGAGAGAGATACAGAAACAATCCAGGATCATTAGCCAGGGATTCCCAGTGTCTTGGTTGACACAGAGGTTAGTACTGCCTTGTCTCAGCACCAGGGTATAGGGTTCAGTTCCTGCCTTGGATGACTGTCTATGTGGTGTTAGCACATTCTTCCCCCATGTCTGTGTAGATTTTCTACAGGTGCTTTGGTTTTCTCCCACATACCAAAGATGTGCAGGTTAGGTTATGGTAAATGGATTGCGCATGACAAAAGTGCAAGGATACAGGGATTGGATAAATGCTTTTTTAGAGAGTCACTGCAGACTTAATGGGCCAAATGGCCACCTCCTGCTCTGCAGGCATTCCATGTCTGTGAATGTATTTTAGTAAAACTCCAGTTCACATATTTGTTTTGGGTGGCATGTTGGCAGAGTGGTTAGCACTCTGCCTCGTAGTGCCAGGGACCAAAATTCAAATGTGGCCTTGGATGATTAGCTGTGTGGAGTTTGCATGTTTTCCTGTGTCTGCATGGGTTTTCTCTGGGTGCTCTGGTTTCGTTCCACGGTCCAAAGATGTGCCAGTTAGATGGATTAGCCATGCTAAATTGCTCCTCAAATGTCCCAAGATGTGTGGATTAGAGGATTAGCAGGGTAAGTACATGGGGTTGTGGGGCTAGAGCCTGGGTAAGATAAAAGGGTTGGTCGGTGCAGATTTGATGGGCCAAATGGTGGCCTCCTGTACTGTAAGGATTCTATGACAGGTAAGAGGGGCATTGAGGGAGATAAGAATCTGGGAGCATTTGAAAATATTTTGGGTGTTTGTATGCTCTATAATGAACATTAGAAGATGGGAAAATAGAAGAGAGCCTGGTAGTATGGGTGATTGTGGGGGATCTGAAGTTACAATTTTGAATGGTGATCTCAACTCTTTCTGCCTTGATTCATGACCTGGAACCCATTTTGTCAATGTTCCCAGATTCTACAGTTGCTTCAGTGATCTAAGATCTGAGCGCTGTTTGCCATGAGCAACTTAGATTTGCATCGAAACTCCAAGATTGAGTCCAGATTCTATAACCCTTCAAATTACTCCTGGATCCTCAAACTCACCCAATGCTGTCACATATTTGGCCTCTCCCAGTCCCTGGCAATCTACTTTTTTAAAAAAAAAACCTCCATCTGATTGTGAGGAACAAGAGCTGTACGTACTTAGCTTTGCTGGGAAATGGGTTGTGGGTAACCATTCAAATATTATGTATATCTGACAACTCAGTTGTCCAAGATCCCATCTCGTCAATATAAGACTGGGAAAGCCTACAGAGAAACTCTTACACGCTCATGCTTATTATCATTCTTAAGAAATCCCCACACGCCACGCCAAAGGAAACATGTTAGTTCTTTACACTTAAATCAATCTGCATGTTAAAAGTTCAAGTCAGTTTACTCAAGGCGGTTGCATGTTTAGAAATATATAGATTGAAAAATTCATTTCCTGTTTTGAGATCCCTCTGTGGCCTCTGGCCCCTTGCTATCTCTATTCTTCCAGACTTGCAACTCCAATTCTGGCCTCATGAGCATCCTTTATTTCCATTGTCCTAATGTTGGCTACCTTGCCTTCTGATGTCTTGATCCTAAGCTCTGGGATTCCTCCTGAATCCCTCTGCCTCTCTATCCTTCACTATTCTTTTAAGTGTATCCTTAAAACCTGATTTGGGCTAAGCTTCTGACCATCAGAATATCTCCTTATGTGACAGGGTGTCAAATTTTGCTTTATAATGCTCCTGCGAAGGATGTATATAAATGCAAAAGTTGTTGTTTGCGTATGCATTATTTTAAGTAATTGAGGAGCCATGGCAAATTTATGCTACTTTTTGAAGCAATGAAAACTATAAGCAATAAATACTAGTTAGTGGTAAAAACCTCTTTGACTGGAGATGGCTAAGGATGTGAAACTTGCTACCACGTTGTGTAGTGAGGTAAAAACAGACTTGTATTTAATGGAAAGCTAAACACAAGGGAGGAAGGAATAGGATATGCTGCTTAGAGTTGGATGAAAAGGTATGAGAAGAAGGACTGTATAGAGTATAACCACTGGTATAGATCAGTTGGGTTGAATGACAGATTTCTCTACAGTAAACTCTGTGTATGTCAAACACGTACTTGTTCAGATTCATTCTACAAATAAGTTCTCATTATCAAGTTGTGCCCTCTCTCAATGAACAGTTTTTGTCATAATTCCTGAAATTGGATTGAAAGTTTTGATAAGTATCATAGTTCAGTACTGGTAGGTGGAATAAGAGTTCCTTTCTGAAAAAGTGAAATGTAAATCATGGAGGAGCAAGAGTGGCTGATGACACTGAACTTGAGTAATGTATATGTTTTAAAAACTGTTGCAACTCTGTGTTATACTTCAGCTGTTTAAAATCCTACTGCATCTTTCTCTTAGGGTACAAAGATTAATATGATGCTTGCTAATTTTATTCTCCACTCTGAAAATATTTTGAAATATTTGAAGAAACAAAAGTTGAGGTGGTTTTTAGTTATGCTAATTTTTTTCTCTATTGTTCCTCTCCAGAGTACTATTGAACTGTTTGTAAACAGGTTGGACTCAGTGGAATCTGTTCTACCTTATGAATACGATGCGTAAGTAAATTTAGCTTAATTAAAAACCTTTGGAGTACTTAAAATATTAACCAATTTAACACAGTATGTTTTATAAAGATGTTGCACTGTTGTTAAATATATGTTGAGTTGATAAAATTGCAGGAGATGAAATACTGAAAATGTTTCTTCCTGATAAAGGTTTGATTTCTGTCAATTGGAAAAGGAAAAGCGCCCTTCAGAAAACCTTGGTCAAGTACTATTTGGTGAGAGGATTGAGTCATCTCCATACAAGGTATGGGTTTGTCTAACTGAAATAATGTAATCCTTTTCAAAGATGAATATTACTCTGCTGTTGTAATGTATTGATGTAAATATACCTTCTGAGATATTTATCTCAGTGGATGGGGTGAAGTGAAATTTGTCCACAATTACCAGGCATTCTGTTTCTTTAAAATGAAATGTCTTTTGAATCAAGCTGTCATAAAGCTTTCTGTGGATGCCTTGTTAAAAATGCTGTGTGCAATGATTTTCATTCAATTCTAAACCAGCTGAACTACATACGAATTATCATCACACTGCCAGTAATTGAAATGCCAGAAAATCATACCAATTTAAAAGGCCAAAGTAAAGGAGAGATGAATACTAAAACAAATGAAAGTTTTTTGATAAATATTTTCTTTTTCTTTCCTTTACAATAAAATGCCACTACGCTCCATTTCCTCATTGATTCACTCAAGTTTCTCTCAAAAAAAAATACAGGGGATTTAGCAAACTGCTATTCCCATTTGTATAATATCCCTTCCAAGAAAGTCACTCAATTTAAGAAAGGATTTGGGTAACAAAGAAAATTACAGCACAGGAACAGGCTCTTCAGCCCTTCAAGCCTACACTGTCAATGCTGCCCGACTGAACTAAAGCCCCTACCTTTCTGGGGACCATATCCCACTATTCCTGTCCTATTCATGTATTTGACCGGAAGTTCCTTGAATTCACTGTCGTACCTGCTTCCGCTACCTCCCCTGGCAGCGAGTTCCAGACGTGCACCATCCTCTGTGTAAAAAAAAAAAACCTGCCTCGTATATTTCCTTTAAAGCTTGCCCCTTGCACCTTAAAGCTGTGCCTCCTAATAATTGACTCTTCCACCCTGGGAAAATGCTGCTGACTATTCACTCTGTCCGTACCCCTCATAACCTTGTAGACCTCTATCAGGTCACCCCTCAACGTCTGTCGTTCCAGTGTGAACAGTGACTTGAGATACTGGAGACCAGACCAAGAAAAATTAACCTTCCTTGTGTCTGCCATTTAGAAACAAAATTGTCATTAGAAAGTAAAAAAAATTAAAACTCACCAGCTTCCAATTCAGAAACTTATGGAAGAGCATGGCCAGGAGGTTTTTGTTCAGTTCTGTGTTTCACATCTTTGGGTTCTTGCATGCTGCAGCAGCCACCCTCTTTTGGAGGTGCTATATAAACCCAATCTGCCTTATCTTCTATCAAGCTGTGTTAAATATTTGTTAAAAATTTGACCAATATTTTTTGTCCGAGCACAATGGGGAAGTATTCAGTAATAAGGAACGATAATGGATCTGTTTGTCATCTTTGCACAACTGTTGGTGCATCCTCGTTCAGTTCAATACAAGAAAACAATTCCCATATTATTGCAATTATGTATTTGTTTTTCTCAGTTTAATATTTTCTGTCTCAAGTTTATTCAGTCTATTTTCTATTTTCCCTGTGCTGACCTGTGCTTTTCTTTTACCAGTTTTACTTTTCTCCTTATTCCCTATTTCTTTCCTCAGTTCTTTCAAGGGAGCCTGCATTTTAGCAACTTCCTTATATAAAGTACCTTTAACATAGGAAGATATTCCAAAGCATATCAAGAACATATTGAGACCGAAATTGGCATTGAGCTGAAGAAGGAAATAATTGGACGAGTAACTAAAAGCTTAGCCTAATTATTGGTGTAGAAAAAATAAGAAAATTCTTTGCATGTGGAGTGGCATGCTATTTATTATTGTGCTGTCCTGTATTATGAAAATGATCAACTGTTAATACTAAAGTTGTGATGTTTGAAATTTTTGCATTTGCAATATTGGACCTAAGGAGTGTACTGATTGTTTTCACCCTAGGCCATTAAATATTGAGGTAGGGTGGGGTAGAATATGTCATGTAACTATGTATAATCATGAACCAAATAGTAGGCCCCTATTATTATTAAATTACAGTTCCACTTCAAGAAGGAAGAAGCATGTAAACACGTGTGTACAAAAGAATACAATCCATCAAATAAGGATGACAAATCAAAGTTGGCATTTCTGCAGAATGGCATGTACTTAAACTATCAACATCATTGGTGAGTAGCTAATAAGAAATTGTTCGCTGTGGGTTTTTGTTAATTGTGAGCTTTATTTATTTTGTTCACTAACTCTTTCTGCTCAAAACTGTGGTGTTAAATTTCTATATTTGTCATCTTGTTTTTATTTTGAAAAGGTGTACACAATTAATGTTATAACTAGCTGCTACTTTTCATATCACTGTTCTTCCTGATGCATGCACTAGGGGATTATCAATATAGGCTTCCTTCTGAAGTGAAATAGCAATGATCAGATGAAATGCTGATAATTGCAGGGCAATTAAATGCTATTAGAGAAAGCATATAAAACTACATAAATACATCCTTTGATGTGACATATTATTTGGATGTCAGCATCATGCAGTCAGTCATTTGCAAGGAATTAGTGTAACAATTGAACCTGTACCACTGACCTGGATTTAGCATAAATGGTTAAAGTAAGCTTAATTTGTAGTGAAAAAGAATTATTCATCTAGGAAGCAGCTACACTTGTGTGACAACCATTTCGTTGTTCATGAAAGATTATATCACTGTGGGTTCTTTGAATATAAGGTTTGTTCTTGATTATTGCATTAAAATAACGTGCCCTAACTATACAAGAACATAACAAATTGGAGCAAGAGTAAGCCAGACAGCCCTTTTGAGACTAATCCCCCATTCAATGAGATTTTAGCCTGATCTACTTCATCACCATTTTCCTGCACTATCCCCATATCCATTATGCATTGTACACCAATGCATTTGGTTTGATTTGTCAGATGATCTGCAGTGACATCATCAGAGATGTGTGCAGGTTGCTCCATCTTTCGTCCTGGACTGTAAGCAAGCAACCAAGATCTCTCAAACTCCAAAGGTCTGCAAACACAAGAACACATCAAGATTTACAAAAAAGGTCTACAAAACGTCTAGTGAAAATGAAAATTCCCAAGATGATAGCTAGTGAAGATCCAAGAACTTAAGCTAAGTATCCTGTCTAAATGCTGTGGATTCATCCAACGTTAAACAAGAAAGAAGTTAAGGTGAAAGTACGTAAGAACTAAGCAGGGGTAAGCAATTCAGCCCCTCGAGCCTATTCTGCGTTCAATATTATCATGGCTGATCTTATCTTGGCCTCATCTCCACCTTCTTGCCCATTTTTCATAATCCTCCAACTTGTTACTAATTAAAAATCTGTCTCCCTCAAATTTACTCCATCTCAGCATCCACGGCACTGAGTGTAGTCAAATGTTGCAGCCAACTCTTTGTGCAAAGCCTCACAAAAGGAAGGGAGAGATAAATGATCAATTTACTTGATGGAGGGATAAATGTTGACCAGGCTTTCATTCCCTTTGCATTGCCCCATGAGATCTTTTTACTTTTGGGACTTCAATCGTAACATTCAAAAGGCAGGACTTTAGGTCTTGAAGCAGTCCCTCTGTACCATACTGGGATAAACTCAGTAAAGTTTTACAACACCAATTTTAAATCCAACCAATTTATTTGATAGTAAATTCGCGAGCTTTCGACTTTATAGCCTTCGTCAGGCAAATGCAGTGTTCTGGGATGCCAATCTAGAATTTCTACATACGTTCTTGAAAAGAAGCCTGAGCCCTTGACAAGTCAAACTGGCAATTAAAAATTATAACTTTCAGTGAAATGCTCAAGAATTTCAATTCTCTATAAATTCCTCAAACTTGTGTAATTAAACTTTTCATGGAAAAGGTTTCTGAAACTGTTTAAGTACAGCAAGGAATCTAAATTTTATGTAGCCTAGCTAATGAAATTGGCATTTCTGATTGCATGATAGTGGAAATATATTCTGTTATGCAAGATAAATCACTTTTATAAAATTGTTTAGGCTTAAGAGTATTAGAATAGCTGGCACTTTTGTATGTTGTCTTGTGACATTTGTGGTGGTGGAGGCAATGTAATTTTAGGGCATAGATTCTTGGAGTATGTTGATGTTGTAACTACATGTAATCCCTCAATGCCAACTAAACGAAGGAGATTACCATTGACTTCAGGAAGCATAGTGAAGAATATTCCCCTATCTACGTCAATGGGAATGAAATAGAAATGGTTGAAAGCTTCACATTTTTAGGTGTCCAGATCACCACCAACCTGTCCTGGCCCCCCGCGTGCCGACACTATAGTTATGAAAGTTCACCAACGCCTCTACTTTCTCAGAAGACTAAGGAAATTTGGCATGTCTGCTGCAGCACTCACCAGCTTTTACAGATGCACCATGAAAAGCATCTGTATCCTAACTTGGTATGACTCTTGTTCTGCCCAAGACCACAAGGAACTACAAACGGTTGTGAATGTAGCCCAATTCATTATTCAAACCAGCTTCCCATCCATTGATTCTGTCTATACTTCCAGCTGCCTTGGCAAAGCAGCCAGCATAATTAAGAACTCCACGCACCCCGGCATTCTCTCTTCCAGCCTCTTCCATTGGGAAAAAGATACAAAAGTCCGAGGTCACGTTCTAACTGGTTCAAGAACAGCTTCTTTCCTGCTACCATCAGACTTTTGAATGGACGTACCTCTCGCTAAGTTGATCTTTTTCTACATCCTACCTATGACTATAACATTACATTCTGCACTCTCTCCTTTCCTTCTCTATGAATGGTATGCTTTGTATAATGCACAAGGCAATAGTTTTCACTGTATACTAATACATGATGACAAATCAAATCACATTGGTGTTGAAGCCAAAAAAGTGTAAGAGCGATAGTCTGGGGTTTCTCTCCCACAAAGAAGGGAGAGCACAAGGACCAATGCCAAATTGGACAAGGCTGAGAAAAGAGCTGGAGGAAGAGTTGTAGCCCTTAGAGAAGGAAAGAAATCAAGCAAGCCCATTGTGACTCCTACAGGCTAGTCACGTCACTGAAGGAGAAAAAGGGGTTTCATGTCCTGTGATTCAAATGAATTAATCAAATTGTTGGAAGAATAGTGGAAGTCCACATGATTCCGGAAGAGAATCAAGCTTTGTAAAGATTGTATGGATTAACCTGGCTGTTGGATAACCACATTCAACACTGCCATAATAATGTAAATAAATGTATTTAAAATAAACTTTGATTTATAGTTCCCATTGTTTCATGTTTAGGCTGTAAATATCACTGTCTACCTTTTACGCTCAAGTTGATAGAATATTGAGAGCTAATATTGCAATAATCAAAAGCCCATTTACCCTTTTCCATAAATGTTCGTGAAATAACAGCATGAATAGTCAGCCTTTCTAAAGTCAGTGTGTATATTAGTGTGCTGATGGTTAATGTCTTCGTAAAATATCCTGTACACGAAATTTGCAATCCAACCTTTGTTGTGAATTTTGGCATTGTTCATTAATGACTATTGAGGATAACGGGTGGGATTCCCCCCTCTGCAGTGTATTTTGTGGCAGCAGAGGCAGCCAACCATTGGCTGGCAGCATGATCTTCCAGTCCCCGTTGCTGTCAATGGTGTCTCCTGTTATTCAAACCTGCAAAACTGGCTGGAAGATATTATGTTTTTGCATGGGAAGAGTGCAGAATTTTTAACAACTTGCTGAGGAAGGGCTGAGTGCCTGTGTTTTTTGTGATTTACAGTTTCTCAATCAGTGTCTGGACTTTATAGGCCAGCTTGCATGTAATTTCAGGATCTGCTGGGCATCATAACACCTCATTTAATTTAGATGTGTGTAATGTCTGAAATGTAATGTGATCCAGATTTAATTTGCAGTAAGTTATCTGGGTTGTCAGCAATCCATCAGGCTGCTTTTCTGCTGTTGAGGCTGTTGCTTTCTGATGGTTTGGGCAGCAGAACAGTCTGATTTCTTGTCTAGCATTTTGTTGGTACTGGCTTAAATTGAGCATGTGGGCAAGCACAGCCACACATCGAGTGTGCCAAGTTTGCACTTCAGCCACAGAGGTTTTTTGTAGTTCTTGAGATGCTGATGGGCTGGTCTGAGTTAGTTCCATGCACATCACTTGTCTTCATGTAAATGCAGGAGACAAGGAAACTTAATTTTTTTTACACTGTGATGTCAGGAATAGATTAGTCCAGAAGAAGATGGATGAAATTGAAAACTAAACCTAACTCGAACCAAATCCTTTTCATGGATCACTTCTGTGTCACTGACCTATATCGACTGCTGTTTCAACAATGCCTTGATTTTTAAAGTTCTCGTTCTTGTTTTCAAATCTTTCCATTGCTTTGTCCACCCTCATTTCTCATATCTTCTCCAATCTTAAAATTCTAAGATCTCTGCACTCTAATTCTGGCATCCTGCATGTCCCTGTAGGTGGCTATACCCTTCAGCTGCCAAGACTGCAATTCCCCCCTCAATCTCTCACTCATCTACCCGTCTCTTTTAAGATGTTTTTTAAAACCCATCTATTTGGACAAGCTTTTGATCACCTAACCTATTGCCTTTGTGTGACTGTGCCAAATGACCCTTCAAGAACCTTGGGATTATTGTAGTGTTAATATTGTGATAATGATTGCATTTTGCCTGTCTATATTCAATGAAGAAGACGCTTATTATGATTTTCAGATGCATCCAATCTCATTGTTTTGTAGGATCATTGATAATATGCCTGTCACATGGTGTTACGATGTAGAAGATGGGCAGAAGTTCTGTAATCCAGGATTTCCCATTGGATGCTACATTACAAAAGATGGGCGTCCAAAAGATGCTTGTGTTATTAGTGTGAGTTTCTGCATGTTCATTATCTTTTTGCATGTTATCAGATTTAACAGCAATAATCATTGATTCAAGCTGGTAAAGGAAAGAACATAGAACACTACAGCACAAACAGGCCCTTCGGCCCACAAGTTGTGCTGAACACATCAAAACCTACCCAGCCATAGACCTATCTATAACCCACAATCCCATTGGATCCCATATACTCATCCAGAAGTCTTTTAAAAGACCCCAGCGAGTTCGCCTCGACCACCACCGACGGCAGCCGATTCCATTCACTCACCACCCTCTGAGTGAAAAACTTTCCCCAGCATCCCCTCTGTACTTGCTTCCCTGCACCTTAAATCTGTGCCCTCTCGTCGCGACCATTTCAGCCCTGGGAAATAGTCTCTGAGAGTCCACCCTATCTATTCCTCTCAACATCTTGTCAACCTCTATCAGGTCGCCTCTCAACCTTCGTCTCTCCAGGGAGAACAGTCCCAGCTCCCTCAACCTGTCTTCATAAGGCATGCCTCCCAATCCAGGCAACATCCTTGTAAATCTCCTCTGCACCCTTTCATAGAACATAGAACATAGAACAATACAGCACAGAACAGGCCCTTCGGCCTTCGATGTTGTGCCGACCAAAATAAAAAGCAATGCCCTCCAAACTAAACCATTCCCTTCTCTTCCATATACTTATCAATTAACCTCTTAAACGCCACCAAACTTGGCGCATCTACAACAGCTGCAGGCAGGCATTCCACTCCCTAATCACTCTTTGAGTAAAGAACCTACCTCTGATATCCGTCCTATAACTCATACCCCTTAATTTAAAGCTGTGAAAATGGAAGCATTTTCAATAGCTTCCACGTCCTTCCTATAGTGAGGCGACCAGAACTGCGCACAGTACTCCAAGTGTGGTCTGACAAGGGTCCTATAAAGCTGCAGCATTACCTCCTGACACCTGAACTCAATCCCTCGATGAATGAAGGCCAGTACACCGTAAGCTTTTTTAACCACATCCTCCACCTGGGAGGCCGATTTGAGAGTCTTATGGACCCGGACCCCAAGATCCCTCTGCTCTTCCACACAGCTAAGACTCCTACCTTTGATAGTGTACTCATTCATCGCGTTGGATCTGCCAAAATGGACCACAACACATTTATCCGCGTTGAAGTCCATCTGCCACTTCTCCGCCCAGTCTTGCATCCTGTTGATGTCATGCTGCAACTTTTGACATCCCTCCAGACCATCCACAACACCACCGACCTTCGTGTCATCGGCGAACTTACTCACCCATCCCTCCACTTCCTCATCCAGGTCATTTATGAAAATGACAAACAGCAAGGGTCCTAGAACAGATCCCTGGGGCACACCACTGGTGACCGACCTCCATGCAGAAGAAGAGCCATCCACAACCACCCTCTGTCTTCTGCAGGCAAGCCAGTTCTGGATCCACAAGGCCAAAGCCCCTTGGATCCCATGGCCCCTCACCTTCTCAAGAAGTCTTGCATGTGGGACCTTGTCAAATGCCTTGCTGAAGTCCATGTACACCACGTCCACTGCTCTTCCTTCGTCAATGTGTTCAGTCACATTTTCGAAGAACTCAAATTAAGCTTGTAAGGCGTGACCTGCCTTTTACAAAACCATGCTGACTATTTCTAATCAACCTAAACTTCTCCAAATGCTCATAAATCTTGTCCCTCAGAAGCCTCTCCATCAGCTTACCAACCACTGAGGTCAGACTCACCGGTCGGTAATTTCCAGGACTATCCCTGTTCCCTTTCTTGAAAATAGGGACCACATCCGCAATCCTCCAGGAACCTCTCCCGTCTCCATCGACGACGCAAAGATCATCGCCAGGGGCTCTGCAATGACATCCCTCACCTCCCACAATAACCTGGGGTACATCCCATCTGGTCCTGGAGACTTGTCTATCTTGATAGCATTTAAAAGTTCTAACACATCCGCTTCCTTAATATCTACATACTCAATCTTTTCAGTCTGCCGCAAACTTGTAGTGCATCCTCCCAGATCACTTTCCACCGTGAATATTGAGGCAAAGTACTCATTAAGCACCTCTGCCATTTCTTCCGGTTCCATACAGACTTTTCCCCCTTCACCTTTTATAGGTCCTATCCCTTCTCTTCTCATCCTTTTACTTTTCACATATTTGTAGAAGGCCTTGGGATTCTCCTTAATCCTACCAGCCAAGGCCTTCTCATGACCCCTTCTGGCTCTCCTAATTTCCTTTTTAAGCTCTCTTCTATAAGCCTTATACTTCTCTAGATCCCCAACATCTCCTAGCTCTTTGAACCTTTTATACACCTTTCTTTTCTTCCTGACTATGTTCACCACAGCCTTCGTGCACCACGGTTCCCGCGTCCTACCAAAACCTCCTTGTCTCACCGGAACGTTGTCGTGCAAAGCTCCAGACAAGCATTCCTTGAATATCTGCCACCTTCCTTCTGTGCTTTTCCCCAAGAACACCTCCTTCCAGTTTATTCGCCCCAACATCTGCCTGATGTCTTCATATTTCCCCTTATTCCAGACAAACACCTTCCTAGCCTGCCTGATCCTATCCTTTTCCAATGCAAGGGTGAAGGAGATAGAATTATGATCTCCATCCCCAAGATGCTCTCCTACCGAGAGATCCATCACCTGTCCTGGTTCATTAGCTAGTACCAGGTCCAGTACAGCCTCTCCTCTTGTAGGCTTGTCCACGTGCTGTGTCAGGAAACCCTCCTGAACACACCTAACAAACTCCTCCCCATCCAAACCCCTTACCCTTGGGATATTCCAGTCAATGTTTGGGAAATTGAAGTCTCCCATCACTACACCTCTGTTATTTCTACATCTCTCCAGTATCTTTTTCCCTATCTGCACCTCAACTTCCCTGTCACTATTGGGCGGCCTATAGAATACACCCAGCAACGTCATCGACCCTTTGCTATTCCTAACTTCCACCCACAGAGACTCCGTAGACATTCCCTCCTCGATATCCACCTTCTCTGCAGCCATGACACTGTCTCTGATCAACAGTGCCACTCCACCACCTCTTTTGCCTCCCTCCCTGTCCTTCCTGAAGGATCTGAATCCCGGGACCTGTAGTACCCAGTTCTGTCCCTGAGACATCCAAGTCTCTGTAATGGCCACCACATCACAATCCCAAGCAGCAATCCACGCCCTAAGTTCATCCACCTTATTCACTACACTCCTGGCATTAAAATAGACACAGCTCAGTCCCTCAGACTGGACATTTCCCTTCTCCCCCATTCGTCTAACCTGCCTCTCATCCTGCCTAGAGTTCTTCCCTACCTGGGAGCTAACTTCCTTGCTCCCAGTCTCCACATCACTATTCCCTCACCCTAACCTTTCTAGTTTAAAGTCCCCCCAGTAGCCCTAGAAAGCTACTACAAGTTTGTAAATTAATCTTAAAGCAACTCTTGGACTTCATAGAAACAAGTAAGCAGTTTTAACGCAAACTTAATTGAAAATCTTAGTTTTTGATTAACTATTTTTTGACCAACTTTTCATCTATTTTATAGTCTGCCTTCAATGAGAAAGATACTTACTACATCTTCAATCATGTGGATATCACGATATATTTCCATAGCGAAGGTGGGTCTGAAGCAAGACTTGTGGCTGCCAAGCTAGAACCAAAAAGGTATGCGAATAGTTAAATAGAATAAGTACAACATTTAAAGAAATAAAGTGGTTGCTGGATTTTATGCAATTTCTTACAACCTAGAAAATATTAATCATGTGCCTGAGTACATCTCCAGTGAACTTCACCTCTTATAAATTCTGATGTCAGTGTTTATTATGGAAAATGGCAACGTAAAACTTGTCAGCTTGTAATTGGGCTCTACACAGTGTTACCGTTGTCCATAGAACATAGAACATTACAGCACAGAACAGGCCCTTCGGCCTTCAATGTTGCGCCAACCAACATAAAAAGCAATGCCCCTCCAAACTAAACCATTCCCTTCTCTTCCATATACTTATCAACTAACCTCTTAAACGCCACCAAACTTGGCGCATCTACAACTGCTGCAAGGCAGGGCATTCCACTCCTGAACCACCCTTTGGGTAAAGAACCTGCCTCTGATATCCGTCCTATAACTATCACCCCTTAATTTAAAGATGTGTCCCCTCGTGCTAGCTTTTTCCATCCTAGGAAAAAGGCTATCACTGTCCACCCTATCTAAACCTCTAATCATCTTATATGTTTCAATAAGGTCTCCTCTTAGCCGCCTTCTTTCTAACGAAAACAACCTCAAAATCCCTCAGCCTCTCTTCATAAGACCTGCCTTCCATACCAGGCAACATCCTGGTAAACCTCCTCTGTACCCTCTCCAATGCCTCCACATCGTTCTTATAATGCGGGGACCAGAACTGCACACAATACTCCAAGTGCGGCCGCACTAGAGTGTTGTACAGTTGCAACATGACGTTGCGGCTCCGAAATTCAATCCCCCTACCAATAAAAGCTAAGACTCCATATGCCTTCTTAACAACCTTCTCGACTTGACTGCCTACTTTCAGGGATCTATGCACATACCCACCAAGATCCCTCTGTTCATCAAGACTACTAAGAATCCTACCATTAGCCCTATACTCTACACATTTATTATTTCTGCCATAGTGCATACCTCACACTTTTCCACATTAAACTCCATTTGCCACCTCTCGGCCCAGCTCTGCAACTTGTCCAAGTCCCTCTGCAAACTATAACACCCCTCTTCACTATCTACCACTCCAATGACTTTAGTGTCATCTGCAAATTTACTAATCCATCCTTCAATACCCTCATCCAGATCATTTATAAAAATTACAAACAGCAGGGGCCCCAAAACAGACCCCTGAGGTACACCACTTGTCACCGTACTCCGAGATGAATATCTCCCATCAACCACCACCCTCTGTCTTCTAGGGCCCATTCTATGGCACATAGTTCACAGCCACCGTGTTAATGCAGGAACTTGATGCTGTTCAATGCATTTTGAATTGTAAGTCAGACAGTAAAATGCCAGTTTTGCAAAGGAGCAGTGCACTTTCCCACGTTCTTCACATTTCACCCTGTCCTGAAGCTGCTATCTGCATGAATAGCATTGAGCTCCGTTCAAGGTGCTATTATTTTTCACAGTAAATTCTGCCTAGCAATGTGACACAGGCAATTTCATGATAAGTATGAACTCAGCATTTCACCATGGAAATCCAACTGCATTTACAAAACGTAAGATTTTGAAGTGGGGATTGAATTAAGTCTGCATGCCCTGGTCTAATTATTCCTCTTGCTCATCCCATTTTACCCAAAGGCGTATCTTTATCTTAACTCCCCACATGAAATTCTGCACATTAGCTAGTAATCTTTTATTATTTTAAATGAAGCCAAGTTTATGAAATGACCTTTTAAGTATGTAAAATATTTTCATTCATTATTTTTCCTCCCCATTTTGTACAGGTGATGTCCTATGAAACTTTTTAAATTAGGTAGATATGCAGGAAAGCTGCTGCACATCTTACACACTAGATGAAAGGCATCTAACATGCTTGATGTGAACTTTTATTTTTAATTACCTTTAATTTCTTGCAAATCAAATTGTAATATGAAATTTGCAATTAAATTCCTTATTGAATTAGATTTGATTTTAAGTTGACCTAAACGATACTGGTGTTCACATATTGGATTCCAGTTATCTGAAAAGGTGCACAGCCTTCTTTACTCACTAGACCGACTCACAGCAGCACAGTGGTTAGCCCTACTGCCCCAAAGCACCAAGGATCTGCGTCCATTTCTGGCCTTGCATGACTCTGTGGAGTTTGCACGTTCTCCCTGTATCTATGTGGGTTTCCCCAGGATGCTCCAGCTTCCTCCCCAATCCAGAGAAGGATAAGTTAGGTGTTTTGGCTATACTGAATTGTCCCTTAGTGCTCCAAGGTGTGTAGGTTAGTTGGATTAGCCCTGGCCTATTCCTATTTTCTTGTCAGATAAGGTTCGATTCAAACTGAGGTGAAATGACATTGGTGTAGCCCCATTGTATGACCTGCTCCCCAGCAAAATGGTTAAAATTAGAAATTTGAGTTCTTCTCCCATCAATGTAGATCTTTGGCCAAGTAATTATGATATATATCTATACAGTTTAAGCATCAATAGCTTTCTCTGTTTTCTGCTCAGTAGATTAAAGAATTTTTTTATAGCTGGGTAACAACGTAATTGCTATTTTGTAGAAATGTTTTTGTCTTAGTGGGAGAAAATTGCTTTCTATTATTAATTATCAATTCTTAATTATCAATCCTTAATTTGTGTTTCAACAGCTACAAGCACACAAACGTTGATAAACCTGACTGCACAGGGCCGCCTATGGGTATCCCTAAAGCATTTGGATCAAAATTTAGTATTGCCTATACCTACTCTGTTAAATATGCTGTGAGTAATATTTTTACACTGTTCACTTGTGTTATGAACCAAAATGGGTCAATGCCCACTTGTCAATGTGGGTTGTTAAGAAGGCATACGGAGTCTTAGCTTTTATTGGTAGGGAGATTGAATTTCGGAGCCGCAACGTCATGTTGCAACTGTACAAAACTCTAGTGTGGCCGCACTTGGAGTATTGTGTGCAGTTCTGGTCCCCACATTATAAGAAAGATGTGGAGGCATTGGAGAGGGTACAGAGGAGGTTTACCAGGATGTTGCCTGGTATGGAGGCAGGTCTTATGAAGAGAGGCTGAGGGATTTGAGGTTGTTTTCGTTAGAAAGAAGGTGGATAAGAGGAGACCTTATTGAAACATATAAGATGATTAGAGGTTTAGATAGGGTGGACAGTGATAGCCTTTTTCCTAGGATGGAGAAAACTAGCACGAGGGGACATAGCTTTAAATTAAGGGGTGGTGGTTTTAGGACAGATGACAGAGGTAGGTTCTTTACCCAGAGGGTGGTAAGGGTATGGAATGCCTTGCCTGCATCAGTTGTAGATGCGCCAAGTTTGGCGGCGTTTAAGAGGTTAGTAGATAAGTTTATGGATGAAAGGGGAATGGTTTAGGTTAGAGGGTCACTGCTTGTTCCTAGTTGGTCGGCGCAACATCGAAGGCCGAAGGGCCTGTTCTGCGCTGTAATGTTCTATGTTCTAATGCCCACAGTATGGGATATTCTCAAGATCAGAAAAATTAAAGAGAATTTGGGTGAATTAAATGATGTTTCACTGGAGTTTAAAAGGCTGTGGTTTGTAGATGAACGATAAACCAAAGGAACTGGGGTCCCATTGTAGAGCATGTATGGAGATATGAGTTCTGGGCAAATAAAGACATGATGGCAGTCATATTTCTGGTTCGACAGTGGAAGGTTCAGAACTGCATATCTACAATTTGCTGTGGAAAGAGAGGCACGAAATGGAGAGAGATTTCCCCATTGCACTACAAAAACAGTGCAAGTGTTATGCCTTGAGGAGGGTAGAAACTGGAATTTGAGGAGGTTATCAGGAAGTTGAATCAAAGACAGAGTTCTGTTTGGCTCCTGGTTTAATAAGTAACAAAGCAGTACAGGACCAGAACAAATGGAGAAAGTTCCAGGACACTGAGAAGCCATGAACAGTTTTTGGTAGGAGATTGTAATGTCACAAGGAGTAAGCATCATTGAGCCCTCTAAAGAAGTGACAAAATAAAATATTCAGTTTATGGAACAGAATTAATAAGGGTAATGACATACCCTTGTGTGTTATACATCTGACCAAAAGAGCTGGTTGCTTGTGTGAGTGATCTCAGGAAGTCAGTAGAATATCATCGGTGATGCCAAATTACCACCTTTCTTTACTTTCGCCCCACCTTTGCCTATTCAGTACAAAGATTCTTCAGTGGTTAACTGTTTCCTGAAAGTCCATTTGTAGCAAACACCCTAAGCTTTCTGAACAGGCTGTCCCTTGGTGAGGTGGTTGGGAGATCTGGAAGAACTCCCAGCTATCTGACGATAGGACAGCCTGTTCCAAAAGCTTGGGGTGTTTGCTACAAATAAACTTGTTGGACTTTAAGCTGGTGGTGTGGGATTTCTTTCTGTTTTATCCCAGTGCAACGCCAGCATGTCCACATCCTGAAAGTTCAACAGACGTTTCTATTTGAGCCTTATTTTCCCGATTGTAGTCCATATGATGTTTAGTAGATAAGTCTGTTGGCCTTTTGAATGTAATTTTGAGTTGTAAACTGTTTCTTTCATGGATTTTTTTTGTTCTTTTAATTCTCGAAGCTGTTTCGGGGGTCATGTATGAAACAAATGTCATTTAGTAGAGGCTTTGCTGCTTTTTATTCTGTACCATTGCCTCCAAATTCCACTGAAGTTAATGTCACGGATCCCCCATATTATGCATCATATCTCTGCTCTACGTTAGTAATGTAAATCTATTCACATATTTTTTCAACTGAGGCACCTATTGGAAATCTTTTGCAATGAATATTAAATTTAAATGCATAAGCGTGCCAAAAATAATGTAACGTTGAGATTTCATATATTGCTTGATGTCTTATGTTCCTGTCCTAATTTTGCCTTCTCTTTTTGGTGTCCTTTTCTACTGTTCAGGAAATAATCTTGTAAATTCACACCTTGTGCTCTCTATATACTGGCATGATTTGAAGCTCACAGCTTTCAAAGGAATGGTGCAAATTTCTGGCACAATGAAATGTCTTGGGGGAAAAATTCTAATTTCCTTATCAGGTAGTTATCCAAAATACTGGCAGAAATTCTGACAGCTTGTGCCTATTTTTCTATTTCCAGACCTCGAATATCAAATGGGCATCAAGATGGGATTACATTTTGGAATCGATGCATCACACAAACATTCAGTGGTTTAGGTAAGAAATCATTTTAACCCTCACTGCACTGGCTTTGACACATGCAGATAAGTAACCGCATGAACTTTATTCAGAACGAAACATTAGCGTAGTTGAAAGCTGGATAGTGTCCGTAACAAATATCTGAAAGACTGTGGAGATTGATATTGGCTTTTCATTCCAAGTGTGATTGTGAGATTGTTTTTTGAATTATTGGTAATTTCTGTATGTAGCTTGCACGGTGGCCTCGTTTTATTGAAGGATTTGATTGCAGTCTGACTGTGTTCAGGGTGTGCAGTACATTGCCACTTGACACATGCATAGGTGAGGAACATTAGGCAAGTGTCGTCCATGATTCTATTTATTTGAAATTTGGTTGTGGGAAAACTTAAATTCTGCATTTTGTAGATTTGGGACCTGATGGTTTCTCAAACCTTTGCTCTGAAGGCTTTGAGGCTTTTGTATGTTTATTTACATTATATCCAAAAGGGAAATTATATTTTTGAGATAGTGTTTCATGTGTTTTGAAATTTTTTAAAAACAGTTGTTGACGTTGCCTAACAGCTTTTGAGATGATCACTATTTCCTCTTTCTAACAGGTTGGTGATACTTGTGCATATTTTCTTTGAATGTGAGGTCCCTTAGTTTTCCAGGGACCTTGGTTGGATTCCAGCTTTGGGTGACTGTCTGTGTGGGATTTTGCATATTCTTCCCGTTTCTGTGTGGGTTTCCTCCGGATGCTCCTGTTTCTTCCCACAGTCCAAAGAAGTTCAGATACATAAATGTGGATTGGCCGTGCTAAATTAGCCCTTAGTGTCTCAAGATGTGTAGAATAGAGTGGATTAGCAGGGTAAAATACATGGAGTTACAAGATTAGGGCCTGGTTGGAATGCTGTTTCGGAGAGTCGATGCAGACTTGTTGGGCTGAAGGCTCCTTCTGCACTGTAGAGATCCAATGATGCTATGATCTTGTTAATGGCCACATTCTGGAAGTAGCCTACGCCTTTGCTGGGAAAATAGGGAGAAAGAAATTTAAAAAACACACTATTTAGCACAGCCAGTCCAAGGGAGAGGTCGCATTTCTTCCCAATCTGCCAAAGAATGGTGTGGAGTGAGTAGCTCTGTGTAAACCCAACTGGCACAACATTCAGACCTCAGTAAAATAGATTGTGATCGCAGTTGCTCTGCACTGTGTGCTGCTGATACTTTTCGGCTGTTGGCCTTTCTAATTCAAAGGGCAATTTGGAGCTTTGTGTATTTGAAAGGTCCAGCTTTCAGAGCATTAAAGGTCATTTTATTAAGGAGAATTCTTGTTAATGACTAAGATGCCAATTAGTGTACAAGTTAATTGTAGTACTTCTGACAATTTTACAAGGCGGAAATAAAACAAGCTTTTAAAACATTTCATCAATACGATGTATTGGAACATGAAGATTTTCAACAAATTACTTGAAATTTTAAAATCAATAACTTGGTTTTCGAGCTCCTCCAGTGCATCCTGTGTTGGTCTGGATTTCAGCTTTCAACTGAATTCTCTGCCACCATGTATTTTATAAATTTTCTAATGATTAAAAAATTGAAAAGTTTTTTCAGTTTGTGTAACGTGATTTCCATTTTTTATAGTGCTAATAAGATTAGTCTTTCAAAACAAGTATTTTGAAAAATGAAATCTACCCTGTTAATTTGAAACTCATGTTTTCTTTTTTCTCCCACAGCATTATGAATTCTTTGATAATTGTTCTATTCCTTTCTGGTATGGTTGCTATGATTATGCTTCGAACCTTGCATAAGGACATAGCAAGATACAATCAAATGGATTCAACTGTGAGTGTTGCAATTGCTGCTTCAAGAAAATTGCTTGCTGTTTATGCTACACCTGGAGTGTTGTGAGTAGTTCTAGGCACCACAACGAAGGACAGATATTTTGGTCTTGTCGATCAGGAATCCATCTAACTCAGCCTTAAAAATATTAAATGACCCTGCTCCTGCTGCTTTCACAGAGAATTTCACAGAAGAGTGACTCTTAGAGAAAAAATTCTCCTGTCTTAAGTCAGAAACCTGTTATTTTTAAACTGTGTCCCTCGTTCTGTTCTCTTCCCACATGGGGAAACACTCTTAGATGCCACTCTTGTCAATTCCCTTCAAGATCTTTAATGTTTCAATAGCCTCGTGTCTTATTCTTCTAAGCTCTAATAGATATATACCCTGCTTGTTCAGCCTTTACTCATGAGTTGGCCTCTTCATCCAGGAGTTAATCGCGTGAGCCTTCTATGAATTGTTCTAATGCTTTTATTATATCCTTTCTCAAGTAAGGAGACCAAAACTGCATATGATTCCTTTTTTTTAATATTCCATTCCCCTTGCAAGAAACACCAGCAATTCATTTGTCCTTCTAATCACTTGCTGTACCTTCATCTTTTGTGATTCATGTGCCAGGTCAGCATGATCCTTTATCTTTCTCAATTCAAACAATATATTATTTTCTATTCTTCTTGTCAAAGTAGACACTTGCCCACATTATACTCAATCTACCAATTTTTTGCCCACTCACTTAACCTATCTAAATCTTTAAGTAGACTTCGTATATTCTCCTTCACATTTTACTTTCATACTAATCTTTGTGTCATCAGCAAAATTATCATTCATGTTCATTCAAAATTATCCATTCTTTCATCCGAGTCATCGATACAGATTGTAAATAGTTGAAACCCCAACACTGATCGTAGTTATGGTCCACTTTTTACAACTTGCCAAAATGGCTTCTACAAGTTCTTACTGTTTTAATTTCCAGCTAGCTTTCTTTCATACTCTATTTCTCTCTCCCTCATTTTTCTTGTTTATTCATTATTTGCTGAATTTTAAATTCTGTCAGAAACGATTACCTAATGATATCCCAGCATCTGAGAAAATTACAAAAAATTGTAAAAACTAGGATTTTAATCCATGGAATTCAGAAGTTTAAGAGGTGGTTTGATCTGACTTTTTAAGATAATGAGGGGATCTAATAAATTAGAGAGAGAATCTGTTCCTGCTAGTTGATGAGTCTAGATTTAGGGGATAGAGTTGAAAAATTCAAGCCAGACCTTGCGGGATGAAAATACTTTTTCATGCAAGGCAATGTAGAAATTTGGATTTCTTCAGCAAATGGTAATTGATGTTAAATGAGATTGATAAATTTTTGCATTCCAAATATATTTGGTGGTATGAGCAATGGTAGGGTTATGGAGTTAGGTTCCAGATCAATCATGTTCTCACTGAATGGCAAAATAAGTCAAAGTTAAGTAACTTCCTGTGTTTTCAACACTCAAAATGGGAGAGAAGTCAAAGTCATAAAGTGGAATGTGTTGATTGCTGAATGGTGTTCTTAAATATCTGGTTTTAACTAAATTATATTGATCTAATCGAGGTTTGAAAGATTATCTTTACAATTTTAAGAGTGTTCATTTCAGGGTTGCAGATCTTGTGTTTATTGCAAAAAGCAGTCCAGTCACACTAACTTTTAAAGTTTTCTACCAAATTAAACAGAACCATCTGTATGCTCTGTTTCAAGATCTCATGATGCTTTCGAAGAAGGGTTAAGGATTCTTGGTTTCCTGTCCATTTCTACACAGGAATAGGAGTAGGCTAGTCAGCCCTCGAGTCTGCTATTCCATTCAGTTAGATCATGACTGATTCGTACCTCCATTTACTCATTCAAGTTGGTCATGTGCCATTTGATATGCCTTCCTAACAAAGATCTATCCTTCTTATTTTAGCTGCCTATTTCCCATTTTAAACATACACTCTTCCACCATCACTGAAGTATGTAACATCTACAAGATATTGAAATGTAGGAGATAAGAGGAGTAGTGCATTTGGCCCTCTACCTCTGTCATTCAAGTAACTCATGGCTGGTTTCTGCTGCCTCCCAAATCTGCAACCTAGAAGGGCAAAGTTTTCATATGTTTATCATGTCGAATCTTATTGTTTTTAAATATCTTTATTCGATTATCCCTCTACCTCTAAAAATCAAAGGTATGCAAATCTGGTTATGCAAACGGCCCTTAAAATTTAACACTTGAAGCTGTTTGTTCATTTCTCTTCGTGATCCTCCCTTTTTAGTCCCTGCTGCTCTTGCTTGCTTCTGATACTTAATGAAATAACATAATCCTTATAAGATCTGAGTTCCTGTGACTTAGAACATAGAACATTACAATACAGTACAGACCCTTTGGCCCTCGATGTTGTGCCGACCAGTGGAACCAATCTTATGACCCTCTGACCTAAACTATTCCAATGTTATCCATATGCCTTTCCACTGACCATTTGAATGCCCTTAAAGTTGGCGATCCACAACTGCTGCAGGCAGGGCATTCTACGTCCTTACTACCCTCTGAGTAAAGAAGGTACCTCTGATATTCGTCCCGTATCACTCCTCCTCAATTTAAAGCTATGTCCCGTCGTGTTAGCATCACCATCCGAGGAAAAAGGCTCTCGCTGTCCACCCTATCTAGTCCTCTGATCATCTTATATGCCTCAATTAGATACCTCTTAACCTTCTCTCTAATGAAGACAACCTCGAGTCCCTCAGCCTTTCCTCATAAGACATTCCACCGTACCAGACAACATCCTGATAAACTATCTCTGCACCCTTTCCAATGCTTCCACACCTTTCTTATAATGCAGTGACCGGAATTATATGCAGAACTAGGTTGGAATTGTAGAAAACACTACCCTCCTTCTGGCCAAATTCGCAAAGTGCCTATGAAAAGTGTAGAAATTTTCTCAAGCTGTGTGTCTCTGTGTGATTACTGCTTGTTTCTCATCTGAGTCACCTAGTATAAGTTCACATTTCTTTCTTCCTTCTCTGTGGAGTAACACTGATCTTGTATTTTGAAGCTTACATATGTGTTAGCTTGACGGAGTATATTTTGCCTATAAATTGTCTTTAGAATAATTGGTTTTATTATATGATGGGAGCATCCTGTCTGAGATCTTGTTTAATTTATTCTAGGAAGAAGCCCAGGAGGAATTTGGATGGAAATTGGTACACGGGGACGTCTTTAGACCACCTCGGAAGGGAATGATATTATCTGTTTTCCTGGGTTCTGGCGTTCAAATCTTTATCATGATGTTTGTTACTCTATGTAGGTGCACAGTCTTCTATTTTTAAAAACTGAAGTAATCAATGTTCCAATTACAAATTGGCTAGAAGATTGAAAGTTGAAAAGATTACAGTTTTATAATTTCATATTGCTAGATTCCCATTCGACTGTGCAATACTTCAAATCAAATTGAGAATTGTGCTTATTTTTAACTTTCATATCTCATAGAATGTTTTAGAATCCCCACAATGCAGAAGGAGGCCATTCGGCCCATTGAGCCTGCACCAACAGTAATTCCACCCAGGCCCTATCCCTGTCACACAATGTATGTACCCCGCTAATCCCCTGACACTAAGGGGCAATTTAACATGGCCAATCAACCTAACTCTCACATCTTTGGACTGAAAAGAAACCCACGCAGACACAGGGAGGATGTGCAAACTCCACACAGTCAATGACCCGAGACTGGAATTGAGCCCTGGTGCTGTGAAGCAGCACTGCTAGCCCCAGTGCCATCCCTTAAAATTTCTTAAAGTATCTTCTTCTGTCAGGTAAATTGGAAGTGGATATATATGTCTTGTGTGTGTGTGTGATATTTTACACGATATTCTGATGTTACTTTTTAATTCCTCAGTTTTTGCGTGCCTGGGATTTTTGTCACCTGCAAACCGAGGCTCTTTGATGACTTGTGCCGTTGTCTTGTGGGTGCTGCTCGGGACCCCAGCAGGCTATGTAGCTGCCAGATTTTACAAATGTAAGTAAGGGAAATTTAAACTGACAGGATTTCTATTCATTAGTTTCAATTATCGTCACCCTTTGGCAACTGAACAACTTAATTATTTTTGGTATAGCCTTTTAAGATCTAATTAAGTCTCTACAACCTGTTTTCTTCAGTGAACGTTGGGAAACATGCAGCAGTGTGTAATTATTGAGGACATTTTTTCATAGAGACCCAATGTGTTTTTCTTCTAAGGCAGGGCAGTTGAGAACAGAAGTTCACCATGTCCCGTATGTTAACAGAAAGCCATGTTGTCATCATGCTGCTGTAACATGTTGGAATCACAAACTTTGCTCCCACAACCATGAAGCACATTCAAAGAACAAAGAAAATTGCAGCAGAGGAACAGGCCCTTCGGCCCCTCCAACCTGCACTGAAGATCTGCTCGACTGAACTAAAACCCCTTATCCCTCTGGGGCGCATATCCCTCTATTCCCATCCTATTCATGTATTTGTCAAGATGCCACTATCATCTCTGCCTCCTCTATTTCCCCCGGTAGCAAGTTCCAGGCATGCATTTCTCTGTATGTAAAAAAAAAAAACTCTGCCTCGTTAGTACATCTCCTTTTAAACCTTGCCTCTCGTTCCTATGCCCCCTAGTAGTAATTGACTTCTCCACCCAAGGAAGAAAACTTTTGACTATCCACTCTCACTGAGCCCCTTTAAATCTTGTAGACTTCTATCAGGTCCACCAGACCATTCAGCCCATCGTTTCCTTCTATTAATTCTATTTAATGCCCACTTCCTGGCCATTCGTTTATGTAATGGAATATCTTTAAATCCAAGTATATGGCCACGATTTTGATTGTACACGGGTTCTGCAGTCTTAAGGCACCCCCCTAAAAATTAGAAAGAGATGCTGATGTGGGAACACATGTATTGTACCATTATTTATCGTTAGTGCATTTACCATAGAGAACTAAATAATTCCATTAAAGTATTTTACTAGTGCCTGTACAGATTCTCTATCATGCTAAAAAAAATTCTGCCTGTTTTTATTTCCTAATAGCATTTGGTGGGGAGAAATGGAAAACAAATGTGTTACTGACTTCTTTTCTGTGCCCAGGGTAAGTGAATTGCTTTGTTTTGAAAAAAAAGTTTATTCAGGATTTGTAAAGTAATGTTGTGTCCCAACATTATGTTGGTGGGGTGTGGGGACATGCATCCAGATCCAAATAAGAGTGAGAAAAGATAATGATGCAGGAGGCATCTTGAGGAGAGTTTTGGAAAAGTCGGAAGTGAAGGAGAAATACATACACAACAAAGTTTGGAAGACAAATAATATGGACTGAAAGATTCTAGAGATATAAGCCATAGAGGTGTTTATGGGCTATGGTTTCCAGACTAATAATCTGGGGACTTGAGTTCAAATCACACCACAGCAGCTGAGAAAATTAAATTCAATTAAATCAATCTGGAATTAAAGCTAGTATGAGTAATCCTGACCATGAAATTACCAGATTGTCATTTTAAACCCAACTGCTTTGATAATGGCCAAATGGAAGGGAATCTGCTGTCTTTGCTAAGCATGGCACCAATGTGGCTGACTCTTAACTGCCCTCTGAAATGGCCCAGAAAGCCACTCAGCTGCAGATGGCTTATCTAAACCTTGTCAGGGCATGGGGAATAGACAATAGCTGCTGGCCTTGACAGTAATGCCCACAATCCATAAATGAATAAGAGCGTGAGTGTTAGGATAACCCTCTGCATGGATTGGGGAGCAGTAAAGGTGGGTGAAAGTGGAGTGATGGTTCAGTTTTGGACCTGTACAGAAACTAGAAAAGTTTAAGCTTGTACAGAATGAAGAATGGATTTTAGTTTTAAAATGAGGTTGGCTTTTATCTTGAAGCAAAGGAGATTATGGCCAGTTTAAATAGAATCCACATTAGCTCATGGTATATGGACGAATGGGCCATCAGGTATTGGGCAAGAGATCTCATGGCATATGAGGAAAGCTCGTTTCTGCAGTGAGTGGTAATGATTTGAGCTTGCTGCTTATGGGAATGATGGAAATGGAGGCAATCAATCTCAAAATGGGTACTTTGAGAAATAAAATTCTAGGGCGACACAGACTGGGCAAATGAGATTGACTGGATTGCTCTGCAGAGGGCTGTATGGATTCAGAGGGCTGAGTGACAACCTCCTGTCCCTGAAATGGTGACAGGTAGGAACGCTGTCATCATTTAAATATTTAGATCAGCATTTGAAATGCCATAACATAGGGCCATGGACCAAGTGCTGGAAAATGGAATTAGAATGTAGGTGCTTGATGGCTGGCACAGATGCATTGCGTTAAAGAAGCCTCTTTTTGTGCTGTAAAATTCTGACTCTATGAAACTCTGAGCATTTTGGAAGCTTGAGTCGAGAGGATGAGATTTGTGGCTGCATTGAATTTGGATAGGGTTGACGTGAGTTGAGTGGAAGCTACATGTGTTAGTCATGTAGTGCCTGTATAATTAAGGAGCCTGACATTGACCTGATGTTCTACTGGTTAATGTGCTTTACAGCTTGCTGTCTCCATTACAAGAGAGTCCCATTGCGTACTCAAAGTTTAAATTATCTGGCTGTTTTGAATAAATACTTGCTGAGACATTGAAGAGAAGTTTTTCAATCATGTATTTTTAAAAAAATGCAATTTTTGTAAACATGTAAGGTTAATCTCTAGGGAGGAGATTAGAAATATCAGATATTTAACAATTAATTTTGTTTCAATTTCTCCTTTTTTCTTTCTTCTGGATAATTTTCTTCCTCTGCTGAAGGCATTGGGTGTTGCCTGTAATATAGTTTCACAAACTCACTTCCAGAGCACACGGAAGTTAATATTGTTCATACAGTGGGTGTCAGAGGGAGCACCCTAGCTGAACTGGCCCAGCATCAAGCTGCTCTTTCAGCAAGGATTGTTGAATGGTGATCAGAATTGGGCAATGTCGGCTAGTTTTTACCTCCCACTGTACTTTGCTGAGGCCAATTGGAGACCCTGTTGCGTCTGAATTCCACTAGCTCAGCACCAATCGAGGGTTCAAACCGGAGACATTTCTGACCTAAAGTCTCAGGTACTCTGAAGGAAATATAGCATTTATATCTTCTCAAATGTTCAAACTAATTCATGGAACACAGCTATTCATAAAATTGCATGCTTATCCTACGTTGGAATACATCCTGTCTTAAGGTTTAGAGTCTTTGAACATGCACCAATACCTGATTATTTAACAAATCGGTCATGGATTTTTATCACCTATTTATCATAATCAGCAGTCTTTGGCCAACTGTATTTGCAACATAATTTGCATCTGACAGGTTTTTTTGGGTGTGCTATTCTGCTGTTGCAATTAGTTTTAGTAAAAGTAACAGCAAACTATTTCAGCATGTATCTTTCGCTTGCTGTCTCACTTTTTGTAAAGCTGGTAAATTAATTTGCTCACTTTGCAAACTTGGGAATGATTGAGAAGTTTTGCACATTTGCAAAATGAGGGTTCAAATTGGAGACATTTCTGACCTAAAGTCTCAGGTACTCTGAAGGAAATGTAGCATTCCATTCAACTGATTAAGATCCTATTTTGATAGTGCGTGAAATTGTTATTCTCCCAAAACTATTTGAACAACTTTTATTAATGGGGCCGATGTGAGGGACAAGTTTGACTGGAAATCTAAGATATTTGAACACGATTGAGTGTTAGATGTCTTCCTAATGTAGTAGCGAGCTTGCCTTTGAGGTCTCTTTGCTGAAGGTTACAATAACAATGGGGAAAAACATTCTATATCATTGGAGAATCTCCACTCGTGGTGAGCATTCCAGACCAAATAAAAGAATTAGCATTCATGATAATTAAAACTGATAAGCACAGGATACTATAGCGATGAAGTGACATGTATGTGAGCATTATGATTATATTGTCAGAGCAGTGGTATGGGACTAATTGAATAGTCCTTTTAAAAAACAAGCCAAATAACCACCACCTATGTGATTCTATGTAGAACAAGGACTGTTTATGAAATTGAACTGCCAGGAAACGTTGATAAAAACATAGTTGGTCAGTTCTCTTAGTCCTGGCTTTATTTGCAGTGTTTACCTTATGATAAAATCCTTCTTTGTTTTAAAAATGATTGTGTTTTCACATTTAATAGCTAAAATAGGCATTAAAACGGCTGACTGGTAAATTTTAATTTATATCTAAGAGGGGAAGGAATAATTTCAGTAAAAATGCTAAACACAGTATGTTCAGAGGAGTAGTAATTTTTGAGTCAGTAATTTGGATTTACAAGAGATATATTTCTGCCTAAGGCTGCATTCAAAAATTCTCAAACTTGTGCCAATTAAGTTATTTCCCTGAGTTCATATATCTGACATCTGAAAATTCCTTCAGTATAACAAATACCTGGATTTTCTACTTACGCTGTGTCTATTTGTCAACTATATGCTGTTTGTGAACCTAACTCTCCATTCATCTGAGGAAGGAGCAGCGCTCTGAAAGCTCATGATTCCAAATAAAGCTGTTGGACTTATTATTGTGTCTGTTAGCTGAAATATATAGTTGATGCCAAGCTTATGTTTGTTTTTTTTTGCCCCCAGGATTGTTTTTGCTGATTTCTTTATTATGAATCTAATTCTGTGGGGAGAAGGATCTTCAGCAGCTATACCTTTTGGAACACTGGTTGCCATCCTGGCAATGTGGTTCGGTATTTCAGTGCCTCTGACCTTTCTTGGTGCCTATTTTGGTTTCAAGAAACATGTAAGCTTCTCTGGTTTATCCTTTTTTTGTTTTGGGATAAAATTCTCCACTTAAAACTGTTGAACCAATTAATACTATCTTAAAAATCAAAATTCATTTAATTTTTAAAATCTAACATTGTTTTCATAAAATCCTACAGTACAGAAGGAGGCCATTTGGCTTATCGAGTCTGCACCGATCACAATTGTACCCAGACCCGATCCCCATAATCCCACCTATTAACTCTCCTAATCTCCTGATACTAAAGGGCAATTTAGCATGCCCAGTCAGCCTAAGCTGTGTATTTTTGGACGATTTTAATCAATTATCTGTAAGAAAAATATCAGCCATGATTGAATGGTGGAGAAGACTTGATGGACTGAGTGGCCTAATTCTGCTCCCATATCTTAAGATCTATAATTATAGCAGTACATGATGTCTTGGATTAATCAGTGGCTTTCCGTGGTCATGTATAACATGTTACATCCACTGCTGACTCCGTTTACATCAATTTACTAAAAGTAATTTTCAGAATTTGGACGTGGCAGTAAAAAAATTGTTTGAGTAACAGGCAGTCTTGGGTAATGTCGCTGTGATGTTAACTATTCCAATCTATTGTTTTGCTGAAAGTAAGGCATCTATCAAAGCTTTTCATCTTGCTCTTGACAGGACAGCTAGCAAGAAATACCAACAAATAGGGAACAGCAATTTATATTGCATAAAAAGAGGTTGCAGATTGGTTGGCAAGCAGATTCAGTATAAATTATTGTTCCCCTTACTGCTGGTATTTCTTGGTATCCTGATGAGTGCAAAATGAAAATTTTTGATAATATCTTTTTCAGTAATACTCAAGTTCTGTGGCATCAGACAACAATTTATTGCTTCTCTTAATTGAACAGTTGAGACTGATTCAGTTTGAGCTCTGTTTGTATGAGTCAAAAGTGTTTCGGTTGCACTGAATAACTGCAGTCACTTTTACAGACAATGGAGCATCCCGTTCGCATCAACCAGATCCCACGCCAGATCCCTGAACAATCGTTCTACACAAAGTCTGTGCCTGGAATCTTTATGGGTGGCATTCTGCCATTTGGATGCATCTTCATTCAGCTTTTCTTCATCCTCAATAGTATCTGGTGAGTTCAATTGTGGAAAGTGAAATCAGCAACGCGATTCCATTCACACATTTATTCCTGCAATAAATGCATCTGTCAAAATAAAAGTGGGTTTGGCACTCTGAAAGGACAGTTCAGATATTTTACATTATTAATCACTGAATATATTTTACCACAATTTGTACAACATCTTCTATTCGACAATAGCTTTCGTATGTTCCAAGATTGCACCAGAGTGAGGTGACTTCTTGCAAGCTGTGTCCAGCATCTTCTAATTCTATCTTTTACTCTCATTCTATGCTTCTAAAACTTTCTTCTAACTGTTTTAGACTCTCTAATGATGCTTTAATTCTATTTAAGTTGATCTTTCTCTACACCCTAGCTTTGACTGTAACATAACATTCTGCACTCTCTCCTTTCTTTTTCAATGAACAGTGTACTTTGTATAGCACACAAGAAACAATGCTTTTCACTATGTTAATACATGTGACAATAATACATCAAGTCAAATTAATCAGGTAATACAAATACTGTGAATTTGCTTCCTAATGGAGCTGTACCTCCAACTAATTTTGCTATCATTGCAGGTCTCACCAGATGTACTACATGTTTGGTTTCCTATTTCTGGTGTTCATTATTCTCGTCTTAACTTGCTCAGAGGCCACTGTTCTGCTCTGCTATTTCCATCTTTGTGCTGAGGTATGTTCATCAAAAAGTAATTTATTGGAGTTGCTTAGAAAGGTTGAGTGAAACCTGTTGTTGCTTTGATTATTCGATGCAATATATATTTAGAAATAACACATTTCGTGCAATTTGTTATTTCTTTGAACAATCTGGTGTAAAATACAACTGCACGAGTTAATTCTACAGATGGTGCAACTGTTGGTTTGAACATCACATGCATCAAAAGAACATGCACATTTTGCCAATCGCTACAAGGTCATGCTTTTAAAAAATTGATTTCTTGTTCGATTTAAGATCCTCCTCTATACTCTGCACTCACATCTGAAGGCGGTTTGGTAGGGAATTGATGTATGCTTAAGAGTCTCTGTGTACACAAACCCCACATCTTTGAAGCAAAACTTTAATGTGAAATTTAATTATAAACGGGATAATCCCTGATTTTATTCTAGTGCATCAGCATATGTTTTAGATTGATTAAACCTTAAGTAAACAGTTGCAAGAGTTTGAGAAGGCAAAACATTAAATTTGTACTAATTGTATGCTAGATAATTTGGTGGCAGCAGTCAGCTTCAGAATCATTAATGTGTAAGCTCTGTCCGCTTGAGTCACAGTGAAGCAAATTTGGTGTCCAATGATGTTGAGAAATGTTTGTCTTTTTTTCAATCTTAGTCACATTTTAATTACATTAGTTAAGTGCCAATGTTATACAAAATAATACGCTGTTGAAGTTTTATTGAAGTTTGTGTGAAATTGAAAAGAATGTTTCCCCAGGATAGACAGTCTCGGAATAAGGAGGCAGGCCATTTCGGACTAAAAGTTTAAAGTTTATTTATCAGTTTCATTAGTAGGCTTACGTTGATGCTGCGGTGAAGTTACTATGAAATCCCCAGAGTCACCACACTCCAATCGATGCCTGTTTGAGTATACTGAGGGAGAATTTATGCAGCTAACCAACACGTCTTTCAGTCTGTGGGAGAAAACCGGAGCACCCTGAGGAAACTCATGCAAACACAGGGAGAACGTGCAGCGTCCACGCAAACAGTGACCCAAACCGGGAGTTGAACTTGGGTCTCTGGCGCTGCGACACAGCAGTGGTAACCACTGTGCCACCATGTCACAATTGGTTTGCATTGCTGCCTCGCTTAGATAGTGGTGAACCTTTGAAATTCTCTACTCCATGGAGTTGTGGAGGCTGTCGTTGAGTACGTTCAAGACATATGTCGATATATTTTGAGTGAATAAAATAATCAAAGGATACGGGGATAGTGTGGGAAGATGGCATGGAGATAAAAGATCAGCCGTGATCTAATTGACTGGCGCAGCAAATTCAAATGGCCTATCCCTCTGTTCATCTTTTAAAGCAGAAGCATCTTAATGGAAACTGAAGCATGTTCTGATTCTCCAACTACCCCATCCGGCATCTAGCAAAATATTTATCCTATCTTGAAAAATTAATTGCAGAGTTCAGAATAACGTGAATCATTTATTTCTACAAAACAAATATAGATCATTTCCACAAAGCTGTGATCAAAAATGTCAAATACATCAACCCAAAGGAAAAAGAGATAGGATGTTATGCTGATAGGGTGAGAGGAGGAATGTGTTGGAGCATAAGCACCACCATGGACTTGTTAGTCCATGTTTCTGCACCGTGCTTTCTACACAATAAATGTCAGAGCTGCCAGGGAAATGGTATTTATTTACTGTTTAGTCATTAAGTTTGCTGACCATTTGAATTTGATCCCTTTAATCGCGAGGCAGCATAGTGGTTGGCACTGCTGCCTCACACCGCCAGGGACCCAGGTTCGATTCCCACCTTGGATAACTGTGAGGAGTTGGTATGATCTCCCCATGTCTGTATGGGTTTCCTCCAGGTGCTCCAGTTTCCCCCCACAGTCTGGAAAATGTGCTGGTTAGATGCGTTGACTGTGCTAAATGCTCCGTCCGTGTACCTGTACAGGCACCGGGGTGTCGCAACACGGGGACTTTCACAGTAACTTCATTGCAGTGTGAATGTAAGCCGACTTGTGACTCTGATAAATAAATCAAAATTATTGTAGATTACAAATGAAGCATGTGACCCTACTTAACCCTCTTTTATTCTTTTTATTAAAAGATTTTTATTCCTTACCATTTCAGGACTACCACTGGCAATGGCGATCGTTCCTAACTAGTGGGTTCACAGCAGTATATTTTTTAATCTACGCGATCCACTATTTCTACTCCAAACTCCAGATAACAGGCACTGCCAGCGTTATTTTGTATTTTGGATATACAGCAATAATGACTTTGATCTTCTTCCTATTCACAGGTAATCTGTTTAAAACAATTCCACACCAACTGTATTTACTTCCATTGAACGTCATATTATTTTGTTAATGTTTCCCCTCCCCTTCTTGGAGGCATTAGTTCCATTCCTGAAACAGGCACTGATTGAATTTAAATCTCCTGTAACCATTTGAATAGTTCTGCAAACTATTTGGATGGATGCATGTGGTGATCTTATTAAAATATATGATTCTAAGGAGAATTAACAGAATGGATGCTTGGAGGATGCACCTCCTTGTTGGGGAGCCTAGAATTAGAGGACCCGGGGAGTTCAAAGTAAGAAATTTCTTCTGAGGATCCTTAGATTGTGGGATTCTCTCCCCACCAGTAGTGGAGGCTGGGCCATTATATTCAAGGCTGAGTTAGACAGATTTTTGATTGACACGGGGCTGTGAGGGGCAGACGGGAAAGTGAAGTTGAGACCAAAATCCAAATCAGCCAAAACCTATCGAATGGGAGGGCAGACTCAAGGGGCCGAATGGCTTGTGCTTGCTCCTAATTCTTATGTGCTTTCAGAGTGACAAATGTGCATAAGGTAAATTCTGCTTCTTATCAATCCAATTGAGGTTGTTAATATTGCACCTTTTCTCCCATATTAAAACATTATAATCACCTTTTTCACTACCACTGTGTTCAGCCAAGTTTCACTGCATTACAGCTAGTGTCCAAAAGTACAGCATCTTTTCCTGCAGTGTCACTGCCAAAGAATTGAACATTTCACTCATATTTGTTTGGAGATGGAGTTGAATAAGGTGCTGCTTATGGCATGGTTTACACATTCAGCTCCTAATCACATAGTTTTTGGTTCAATATTTGCTCCAGAGACTTGAGCACCAGGTTGAAGAAGGCAGCACAGCACTTCTGAAATGTTATATAAAGCACTCAAGATGCCCTGAGGTTGGGAAAGGTGTTAAATAATTGAAAATCTCTTGCCACTCTTTAATTTTTTTTTTAAGCAACACAGCATGGGAAACAGGCCCTTCGGCCCAACGAGCCCACGCCGCCGTCATACTATATAGTAGCATTAATATTCATTCAAATTCCATAACATTTACAAATAGCAAAATGGAACCAAAATAATCCAAACAAATAAATTCTTCACCCAAGAGCTTTTAAGGATCATAAAGCAAAATTGTGCCTAGAACCACACCCAGTTACTGAATGCAAAACAATTGGCCAGTTGGTTACAAAGGGGATAATGCCAAACGGAAAAGGTGATTTTGGTGTTTTATTGGTGATTATTTATTTATTGCCCGAATTACTAGTTTAAAGCTTCAATCACACCCTAGTACATTTTTTAGAAAGCTGCAGTTTTAATGATATGCCAGGATAGGACTATATTTTGGGATCTTACAATTCATGTTACTCTAATTACAAAATTCCTGTGTTTCATTATTTTCTGAAGAACAAAGCATGTCAACCGTGTGTCAGTTGGTCACACACTATCCTCCTGAATCTGAAGGTTGTGACTTGAGCATCAGTCTAGACTGAAACTCTAGTTTGCTGCTGCATTGTTAAAAATGCTGTCTTTTGAACCAAGAATTTAAACCAATGTCTTGGTCTACTCTCCTGACAGCTGGTAAAAGATCCCAGCACATCGTTTTGAAGAAGAGTAAGGGAGTTATCTATGGTGTCCTACCCAAGATTTATTCCTCAACCAACACCTTGTTACAAGAAGGGTGGCACAGTAACAGTGGTTAGTGCTGCTGCCTCACCGTTCCAAGGACCTATGTTTGATTCCAGCCTTGGGTCACTTTGTGGAGTCTGCACATTCTCCCTACATCTGTATGGGCTTCCTCCGGGTGCTCCTGTTTCCTCCCATTCTCCAAAGGTGTGCGGGTTAGGTGCATTGGCCGTGCTGAATTTCTCCTTAATGTTCTGGGATGCATAGATTAGAGGGTTTAGCAGGATACATATGTGAGGGTGTATGGATAAGGCCGATGTGGGATTATTATCGGTGCAGACTCGGGCCGAATGGCTTCTTCTGAACTGTAGAGTTTCTATGATTTGTATGGTACTTTTCAATGCTTGCTATGTGCCAGTTAGCAGCTATGCTTTCTATCTTACAACAATGACTATACCTCAAAAGTAAAGAATAGTTCAGCACAGGAACAGGCCTTTCGGCCCACCAAACGTGCAAACACATGATGCCTTTCTAAACTCAAGACCTTTTGCCTCTATGCAGTCTGAATCCCTGTTTTTGCTGCCTATTCGTGTATCTGTCAAGATGCCTCTTGAACATTGCAATTGTATCTGCTTCGACCAACTCCACAGGCAGCGCATTCCAAGCTTATCACTCTCTACAAAAAAAAACTTGCCCCTCACATCTCCATTAAACTTCCTCCCTTTACCTTAAACTTATGTCCCCAAGTAATTGAAATTTCTACTGGGAAAAGGATTCCGACTATCCATTCTATCCATGCCCTTTTTGCCTGGAGTGTTTGGGATGTTCAGATGTCATGAAAGTGTGCAGAGTAGATGGATTGGTCATTCTAAATTGCCCCTTAACGTCAGGAGGATTATTAGGGTAAATACGTGAGGCTTCGGGAGAGGGCTGGGGTGGGATTGTTGTTAGTACAGGCTCAATGGCCAAATGGCTGCCTTCAACACTGCAGAGATTCTAGGAAGGATTCCACATAAACACAAGTTTTTTTTATTCCCCTTATTTGTAGCTTCTTATCACAGTCAAAAATCCATGATCTCTGAAGGAGGGAAAGGTCATTTACAAATGTAGCTAGAAAATCATTCCCTATACTATTTGCAGCTCAGATTGCAAACAATCTGATCTAACATGTTGTTGAAATGTTTGGCTGTCCAGTAGCGAGGGGATGATGCTTTCCATTCAGAGCTGAGCACACTGCCCATTATAATGGCTGTGGGATATGAAAAGCTACAAGATAAATCTGTCCTGCTACTCTTGTTAGTTGACAGTGCACGAATCTGTGTCACAAATACTCTACATATGTTTATTCAGCTAAGAGGAAAAGACAGATTTGGAAAATGTCCAGTGCTGTGGCTTCTGGTGGTGCCCTGCTGTTAAATCAGTGGTTTACTTGCTGAAGGCACCGACATTCCTGTTGCATTCCAGGTCATTGGCCATCTTCAACAGGCAGAATGCCACTAGCTGCAAGATAGATTTCTCTGATTCACAGCTGGGTTGGCAGCAAGGTATCCCAGGCAATGAACTGGTAAAACATCAGCACTTTGAAGGAGCATGAAAAATGATATTCCTTAGCGTGACACACTAGTGAGATTTAAAGCAGCAGCCCTCCATTTATTTATTTTTTTGTGTACCTGAATGTTAATGATTTTGATTTTACAAACTCTGCATTTTATTTCAGGAACTATTGGTTACGTTGCATGTTTTTGGTTTGTGAGCAAGATCTACAGCGTTGTCAAGGTGGATTAAAAGAACTAACTTCTTGGGGAAGTCATTGACAGAACTTTGTGTTTACCAAATTGATTTGATGACTTGCACATGGAAGAATCCGATTGCATTAGAAGAACAATTGAACAAAATACACCATGTTTATATTTTCTATCTAAAACTTATTGGGATATAAATCATTTTGAAATGACTGCATATTTGTTCAGTTTGAAGGAAAACCTGTCCAGTTTGCCTTTTTGAGTTGGGGTTTGTTTTAAGTTTCTTTGTTATATTTTATAATTCTATTTGCACAGTTTGCTTAGAAAGGTTCGTGTGACAATAATGCTTCTGTAAATTGTGTTATACTGTCTACTGAAATAGTGATCTTTAATATTGAAAACATCTGTAAATTTGAGATGGTAAAATCTCAGTGCAGTAAGCCAAAACAATTGGTTTCTAATTAAAAATGTATTTTCTTACTTGTCACTCCATCCACTCTTCTACTCTCCTTATTGCTCACCGATTGACTTTGAAGTTACAAAACAATAGTTATGCAAGTAATTAGAGTTTGTGTGACACTTTCCTCCTTTTGCCTTGTCACCATGAAGCTTTGACCCTTTTCTTCGAGCCTCGTGTTACAGCAGCAGAGGAATACACTTCAGATGGACAGGTTGACGATTCATACACCAGTATTCCAGGGTGCAAGTTCAAGGCAATTGATTCCAGAAGGTAATATTTATTGTTGTGATGATGCTGCCAGCTATCTCCTCTGAGTTGATTGTGGTGCAATAGGAATGGTTGATCTGTCACATCGAAGCGGAATGAAAAATATGTTATTTGTTCATTTTAGCCTCAAAAAATTTAATAAACTTAAAGGCATAGAATTTCACGGTTGGCTTCAAAGGGTTGCCGCACATTTCTTCATTTTCACCAACACCCAAAAAAGATTGTTATTAGAAATATAGAAAATAGTTGTAGGTGTGGCCCTTCCAGCCTGCACCGCCATTTAATATGATCATGACTGATTATACACTTGCAGGAGTGAGGTACTGATTTTTCTCCATGCCCCTTGATCCCTTTAGCCACAAGGACAATGTCTAGCTCCCTCTTGAACATATCTAACAAACTGGCCCCAATGGCTTTCTGTGGTAGAGAATTCCACAAGTTCATAACCCTGAGTGAAGCAGTTTTTTTTTGTCTCAGTCCTGAATGGCTTACTTCTTATTCTTAGACTGTGCTATTCCTATTTTACTTTGTCTATGTTGCTAGTTCCTTCCCTGCCAAACGAAAAAGTGTTTCTTCATATTTTCCAGATTGACTTTAGCTGCCTTGTCTCTTTACTTCTTGCAAACTGATTTTTGCCAAAGGCTGGGTAATGACATGAAGTGAATTGCTCATTCAGAGAAATGAGAGTTGGTGCAGACATATGATGGACTGAATGCTGACCTCTTGTACTCGTAACCATTCTGCGAGCTTGCGATGTTTCCCATTTCAGTTTTGCTGTGTCAGCCTGCAATACTGAAAGAAGCTTAAAAGAATTTTTTTCTTTAAATAAAAAAGGAATATATCAAGCAGTGAGGTACAAGAAAGAGTTGGACATGGGAGTGGGGCATAGGTGGAAGGGTGGTGAAAGTTGGAGGAGACGGGAAGGAAAGAGACTAGAAATAGAACAATGAAAAGTTGAAGCCGGGCGACATGGTAGGTTGGTGGTTAGCGCTGCTGCCTCACAGCGCCAGAGACCAAGGTGCAATTCTGGCCTTGGGCCACTGTCTGTGTGGAGTTTGCATGTTCTCCCCCTGTCTATGTGAGTTTCCTCCACAGCCCAAAGATGTGAGAGTTAGTTTGAATGACTAAATTGCTAAATTGATCCTAAAGTTTCAGGGGGATTAGTGGGATAAATGTATGGGGTTAGGGCCTGGGTGGGATTGTGGTTGGCACAGATTCAATGGGCCAAATGGCTTCCTGTACCGCAGGGATCCTATGAAAATATATTTCTGTCATATTAACCATTTTCATGCTTGAATCCTTTGTGTTCCACGTACTTAAAACTACCGGGGCAAATTAAAAGGAAACATTTTTTTTCTATGTTGATTTTGCTTATGAGGAAAGACTGAGTAGACTGGGGCTATACTCATTGGAATTCAGAAGAATAGGGGAGATCTTAAAGAACTACATAAGATTATGAAGGGAATAGATAGGACGGTAGCAAGGAATTTGCTTCCACTGGCAGCTGAATCTAGAACATGGCCTTAAAATAAGGGAGAGCAGATTTAGGACTGAGTTGAGGAGAAACTTCTTCGCATAAAGGGTTGTGAATCTGTGGAATTCCCTGTCCAGTGAAGCAGCTGAGGCTACCTCATTAAATGTTTTTAAGGCAAGGCTAGATAAATTTTTGAACAATAAAGAAGGGTTATGTTGAGTGGGCGGGTAAGTGGAGCTGAGTCCACGAAAAGATCTTACTGAATGGCGGAGCAGGCTTGAGGGACCAGGTGGCCTACTCCTCCTAGTTCTAATGAAATGTACATTTGGTTGAAAAAGGCCTGTTTTAGTGATTTTTGATCAGTTTATGATTCTTTGAAGATTTTACTTTATTTGCTTCGCAATATTTAATGTAAATGATTTTCTACAGCTAGAAACAATACTAATTTGATTTGTAAAGAATTGAACATTAATTATGATTGTGAGAGATTGTGTTAAGCTGTGTTTATTTATAATTGGTGAACACTTTTTAATGGGACAATTGGTCATCGAACGCTGTTTTTTCGTTTTGTTGAGTTGGGCTGACTGCTTGCCTGGCTAACAGTGCTCTGAATCATTCCAGTGAGCAGTCTATTGTTCAATAAACCTTGTGTAAAGTTAAAAGCTTTTAATTATTGCATTGATTTTAAAAAATAAACTTGCGTTTATATAGCAGAATCTCAAAGCATTTTATAACTAATATGGTACATTTTTTGAATTGCAATTTGATTTATTATTGTCGCATGTATTAATACACAATGAAAAGTATTGTTTCTTGTATGCTATACAGGCAAAGCATACCATTCGTAGAGAGTGCAGAATGTACTGTTACAGCCATAGCTAGGGTGTGGAGAAAGATGAACTTAATGTGAGGTAGGTCCAGTCAAAAGTCAGAGAGCAGCAGGGAAGAAGCTGTTCTTGAGTTGGTTGGTATGTGACCTCAGACTTTGTACACAGTGTATGTTTTAAGAACAGAACAAAGAACGAAACAGCACAGGAAACAGGCCCTTCAGCTCAACGAGCCCACGCCACCACCCCGACGTTCCCACCTCTACCCGTGATCCCTGTCTATGTTTATAGATCTATGGATTAAAAACCAAATTTGAGACAATTTAGAGAGAATTTGTTTTGCTAATTAGCCTAAGAGCACATCTTTGGGATGTGGGAGGAAACCGGAGCACCCGGAGAAAACCCACGCAAGCACGAGGAGAATGCGCAAACTCCCACAGACACAGGCCCAAATCCATGTATCTGCACAGCACAGCGATAGTCACTGAGCTGTCATGTTGCTCATCAAATGGTCCAGGTCAAGCGTACACTAACAACGTGAAGCACTAGGATACCCTCAAAAAAAAATCCAAGAGCAGCCCTCTCACGACCCATCGTGTGTATGCCTCTCGTTAGACAACAAGGTGGACCAAAGCACCTGTAGGATAAAAACAAGTACATCAATATCATCATGTATTTACACACTTCCCAGGGACTCCCAAGGCTCATGATCCCTATTTTAAATCAGTTTTCTAAACCCTTCCATTCCCATTCTGTTCATGTGTCCATCTAAGTGTTTCTTAAATAACTCGAGAGTACCTGCCTCCACCACTTAGCAGTGCATTCCATACCTCCCCCACCCTCTGTGTGAAAAATCTCCCTCTAGCATCCAAATTATACCTTACTCCCCTCACCCTAAGCCTGTGACCCCTTTTGTTGGGAGGATGGTTCGAGAGAGACGAGGGGGTGACATACCATGACAACAGGACACCGAGTATGATTAGCTATATAGCAACAACTTAACGGTTTTATCATGTTCACTAATTGGCAAAAGTATTTTTTTCATATCGACTTTTAAAAATAATGACCAGAATTAATACAGTTCCTGTATTAGACTTGCTTTGAAATTTCCTACATTTCCACCATTCACTCTGACATAGAGTTTAAAGTTTATTTGTTAGTATCACAAGTCAGCTCATTAATATTGCAGTGAAGTTATTGTGAAAATCTTCCAGTTGCTACACTCCGGTACCTGTTTTGGTACACTGAGGGAGAATTTAGCATGGCCAGTGCACCTAAGCAGCGTGTCTTTCGGACTGTGGAAGGAAACCAGAGTAACTGGAGGAAATCCACGCAAACATGAGAATGTGTAGATGTCACACAAACAATGACCAAAGCTGGAAATTGAATCTGGGTCCCTGGTGCTGTGAGGCAGCAGTGCTCACCACTGTGCTGCCTTTTGCTCCAAAACACATTCCCTGCTATAGTTGTCACTTAAGATCCAAATTCTCAAGCAGCCTTCATTGGGTATGGCTACTAAGTTATTGAGCCAAAGTGGGGAGATGGAATAAAGACACAAATCTGTAATGATCTAATTGTATGGCAGAACACCTTAAGGGGGGATAAATGGCCTCCTGTTTCTCTGCTGAACTCATTGCATAGAATAGTATCACTCTAACATGCTGATCCTGCAATCATCCGAGACTGTTTGATTAGTAATTCCAAAGCTGTGAGTAAAGTTTTTGTCTGCCTTATGCTGGGGTTGCAATATGTTAATCATTTTAAAAAAAAAATCCTTCTCTAGCTTGTCAATTGCCAATTTTTGACATTGACAATAACAGATTTTTGATTCTTATTCCAATATCTAAAGTACCTTTTCTAAGATAAAATTTGTAAAGATTTTACCCAAAAAATGGTATGTTTTTAAGTGATTATTGGTCAACAAGAGGATCAAAGAAGGAAGGGAAGTGGGGGTGACAACAGACATGAGAATGAAATTCAGGCCACAATCAGATCAGTCATTGGCGTGTGTGTGTGTGAGATGTCTGCCTCTTTAAGAGAGTGCACCAGACTTGAGGGACCAATGTGAACTGAGCAAGTGATCACCCCTGAGGGTAGAATCCTCTTACAGCCCTGTAGTTAACATCATAAAGTCTGGAGCATAACTGCAGGGCAACCTGTCTGCAAACTAACCCCTATACCAAGTTTTTTAATCAGTAAATATTTCCTTCTTGCTAACAAAGTCTGAAATCTACGGATAGTGCCAGAATGTGCCATGACATCATAGTCATAATCTTACAGAATGGCACAGCAGGTTCAATAGGTTGTTTAGCTTGCTGACAGACTTATGACTCTATCTGGAACACCATATAATGTGGTGTGATTGAGGTGTTGGGTGTTATAGCATAACTGCCCAGTGGCACAGTGGTTAGCGCTGCTGCCTCACTGTGCCAGGGATCTGGGTTCAATTTCAGCCTCGGCTCACTGAGGAGTTTGCACATTCTCCCTGTGTCTGAGTGGGTTTCCTCCAGATGCTCTGGTTTCCTCCCACAGTCCAAAGATATGCAGGTTAGGTGGATTCACCGTGCCCCATAGTGTCAGGGTGATTAGCAAGGTGATTATGGGGATAGTGCCTGAGTGAGGTTGTTGGTGCAAGTCTGATGGGCTGAATGGCACTTGAGGCACTTTATAAAAATTCTTCAGTCAATCACTTAATTTTAATAACTTCTCAGCGTCATAAATCAGTTGACAACATCACAATGAAGTTATTGTGAAAATCCCCTAGTTGCCACACTCAAAATACCTGTTTGGGTACAGTGAGGGAGAACTTAGCACAGCCAGTGCACCTAACCAGCACATCTTTCAGAGGAAACTGAAGCACTCAGAGGAAACCATGCAGACACAGGGAGGATGTGCAGATTCCACACAGACAGTGACCCAAGCTGGGAATTGGATGGTGAGGCAGTAATGCTAACCACCATACCACCAAGCCACCCAACTTTATGTACAACTTTATTTAAGACAATCATGAAGGAAAAAGGAATAAAAGGATATTATATACTGTTAGGGTAGGAGGAGAGTTATGGAGCAAAGACATGGAGTGACTGGCCTGTTTGTGCATCAGTTCTGTCTAATGCTTGCTTTACCCAAAAATAAAAGTAGTTAGTCATTGAATTCTTACGGTGGAGAAGGAGACTTACGCCTTACTAACCTCATTGAGTTTTTTGAGAAAGTGACCAAAGAGGTGGATGGGGGTAAGGCGGTTGATGTAGTATGTATGGACTTTAGTAAGGCGTTTGATAAGGTGGCCCATGGAAGACTTCTACAGAAAATGCAAATGTGTGGAATAGAGGGTGATTTAGCTAATTGGATTAGGAATTGGCTGGCAGATAGAAGACAGAGGGTGGTGGTTGATGGGAGATATTCATCGTGGAGTTCGGTGACAAGTGGTGTGCCTCAGGGGTCTGTTTTGGGGACCCTGCTGTTTGTAATTTTTATAAATGATCTGGATGAGGGTATTGAGGGATGGATCAGTAAATTTGCAGATGACACTAAAGTCGGTGGAGTGGTAGATAGTGAAGAGGGGTGTTATAGTTTACAGAGTGACTTGGACAAGTTGCAGAGCTGGCCGAGAGGTGGCAAATGGAGTTTAATGTGGAAAAGTGTGAGGTAATGCACTTTGGCAGGAACAATAAATGTGTAGAGTATAGGGCTAATGGTAGGGCTCTTAATAGTGTTGAGGAACAGAAGGATCTTGGTGTATGTGTCAATAGATCCCTGAAAGTAGGAAGTCAAGTGGATAAAGTTGTTAAGAAGGCATATGGAGTCTTAGCTTTTATTGGTAGGGGGATTGAATTTAGGAGCCGCAGCATCATGTTTCAACTGTACAAAACTCTAGTGCGGCCGCACTTGGAGTATTGTGTGCAGTTCTGGTCGCCACATTATAAGAAAGATGTGAAGGCATTGGAGAGGGTACAGAGGAGGTTTACCAGGATGTTGCCTGGTATGGAGGGCAGGTCCTATGAAGAGAGGTTGAAGGATTGAGGTTGTTTTCGTTAGAAAGGAGGCGGCTAAGAGGGGATCTTATTGAAGCATATAATATGATTAGAGGTTTAGATAGGGTGGACAGTGATAGCCTTTTTCCTAGGATGGAGAAAGCTAGCACGAGGGGACACAGCTTTAAATTAAGGGGTATGAGTTATAGGACGGATATCAGAGGTAGGTTCTTTACTCAGAGTGATTAGGGAGGGGAATGCCCTGCCTGCAGCTGTTGTAGATGCGCCAAGTTTGGTGGCGTTTAAGAGGTTAATTGATAAGTATATGGATGAGAAGGGAATGGTTTAGTTTGGAGGGGCATTGCTTTTTATTTTGGTCAGCACAACATCGAAGGCCAAAGGTCCTGTTCTGTGCTGTAATGTTCTATGTTCTATGAGACCATTTGGCCCATCAGGTCTGCACCGACAGCAATTCCACCCAGACCCTGTCCCTGTCACACCATGTATGTACCCTGCTAATCCCCCTAATAGTAAGGAGCAATTTAGCATAGCTAATCCACCTAACCTGCACATCTTTGGACTGTGGAAAGAAACTCACAGACACAGGGAGAATATGCAAAGTCCATAGAGACAGTGACTGTATTCAATTGAGGCTGCAATTGAATCTGGGTCCCTGGCACTGTGAGGCAGCAGTGCTTACAACCAAGTTGCCCCTTTCGAGCAACAGCTATCCTGAGGGAAACTTCAGAGGGAACCAGCTACTAGATGGTTCGATTAGTCTTTCGCCCCATACCAAGATTGGACAGCCAATTTGCAAATCAGGGCTACAGATCTCGACCAGAGTTTCCTCTGGCTTCGCCCTGCCTGGGATGAATGTAATAGAAAGAAGATACAAAAATTCTTTGAAGCATTCTAATCCATAACATAATTCTTGGGCACATCAGTTGTTTCAGCACCTTTGCCTGCCTTTTAATTTCTATCCTGGAGCCATTTAATTGTCTTTTCTGCCCTGATGTATTGCATAGCAAACGTTTCCCACAAGCATCTTTCTAATGTCTCAATTCTTTACACCTGAGTTCATTAATTCCTGATCAAATGACACTGATTCAAATTTCAGTATTTTATTCCTGTTTTCTTGCTCTTAACACACTCTTTCATGTCACTTTTGATATAATTGCTAACTTTTTTAAAAAAAAGGTTGCTTTTAACGTCCAGAATAAATAATACAATATCACAAATGGAAGTTGGTTTGTTTTTTTTAATTAATCCATTTTTACGAAGGATTCATGTTAAGTCTTTTGCAATTCAGCTCCCTGCAGCTTAACAGGTTTGATGTGTTCCTATTAGCATCAGATTTATTAGTGTCGTCTCTCCACTGTAATTCTCTTTACTGTGGTAATGTAGTGAACGTGTTCACAAGCCCGTATTAATGACTAACACAAAGTGAATTCATTTAATACTTTGTATGTGTTAATATTTTACAAATATTTCTTGTTTGCTAAAGTGGAAGGAAAAAGTAGCAACAACTTGAATCAACCCTTCCCTTTCAGATTTGCATAGCGATTAAAGGACAGAAACCAACCAGTTGACTGGGTTTATGTAGATGTTTAGAGTCTTTTCCTGCCTGCTTTTCATCTCACCCAATCATTACTTTCTATTCCAGTGTCCCTTGTACTGTTTATCCAGCTCCCTTTTAAATCATCTATTCAGGATGATTCAGTTTTTCATCACAATCTCTCCTTCTGTTTGTTTTTGAAGTTTAAGTACTAGTCACAAGTAGGCTTACATTTAACACTGCAATGAAATTACTATGAACATCCCCTTGTTGCCACTCCGGTGCCTGTTTGGATACATGAAGGGAGAATTTAGTGTGACCAATGCACCTAACCAGCACATCTTTCAGACTGTAGGAGGAAAGTAGAGCACTCGGAGGAAACCCACGCAGATAAGGGAGAATGTTCAAACTCCACACAGTGTAGTATTGGATGCAATACTTCAGTTGGAGCTGAACGAGTGTTTCATAAATCTAATAAATTGTGGTGGGGAAGGGGGTGTGGTATAGTGGTTAGCACTGCTGCCTCATGGCATTAGATACCCAGATTCTATTCCGGGCTGTGCAGAGTCTGCATGTTCTCCCCGTGTCTGCATGAGTTTCTTCCAAGTACCTGAATAGGCACCGGAGTGTGGCCACCAAGGAGTTTTCACAGTAACTCATTGCCTTGTTGATGTGATCCTATTTGTGAGACTAGTAAATAAATTTTAAATAAATATTCAGAGTAATTACTTAGCTTTTAGCATCTCTATTAATAAAGCATGAATCCTGTATTTTTTAAACAACCTTCTTGATTTATTTGCAAAATTTTTCCACAATCTTTGAACAAATAAAAACCATCAACGTTCATTTCCTCCATAACCAAAACAGTAGCAGGAGTGTGTATCATCTCCAAGAAATATTTCAGTATCTCACCAAGGTTCCTTCGACTGTACCTTCCAGACCCACAACCTTTACCACCTAAAAGGACAAGGGTGGCAGAGGCATGGGAACTTCACCACCTGCAAGTTCCTTTCCACGTTATTTCAACTTGGAAATATATCATTGTTCCCTCTGTCGCTGGGTCAAAATCCAGGTACTTCCTTCCTAACAGCGCTGTGAGTGTGCCTACACTACACAGACCGCAGCGGTTCCAGAAGGTAGTGGTCAGCCGTCTTCTTGGACCACCTCACCTTCTCTAGGGCAATTAATGATGGACAATAAATTCTGACCTAGCCAGCAACACCCACATCCTGTGAAAGAGTTAGAAAAACAATTGTCTTTCATTCATATTGTTAAAGGAAGATTTTTACTGTGTTTTGATTAACATTCACTTTCAACAGTGTTTTGTTCATTGACGATGCTTAAAGCTACTGCATCAGGAAGTTATGGTTCAGGATTTGGGGTCTTGTTACAGAATTACATGGGGTATTCAGCATGAAAACAGACTATTTGGCACAATTTATGCTGGTGTTTATGGTCCACTCAAGCCTCCTCTCATCTTTCCTCATCTAAATCTATCATTGTTAATCATCTATTCTCTGCTCCTTCATGTTTCCATTGGTAGGAAAAACTAGAACCAGAGAGCACAACCTTAGGCTAAAGGGATGATCCTTTAAAACAGAGATGAGGGAGAATTTCTTCAGCCAGAGAGAGATGAATCTGTGGAACTCTTTACCACAGAAGGCTATGGAGGCTGGGTCATTGAATACCTTTAAGACAGTGTCTTGTCTCCTCCTGCAGATCCCTGCTGTCTATGTGCTGAATGTTTCCTTCTTTCCTTACCCTCAGTTATTCCCCTTTGTCTTTATCCATCCATGGAGTCACGAGTGTTCGGTTTGCTCTTTCTCTTTAGCAGAATATATTTTTACTGCGTCCTGTTGAACACTATTTAAACATTGTTCTGATCACAGTTTTTGCTTTGATTTGTTATTGTCACATGTATTAGTGTACAAAGAAAACTACAGCACAGGAACAGCCTCTTTGGCCCTCCAGACCTGCACTGACCATGCTGCCCAGGGATCATATCCTTCTATTCCCGTCCTGTTTGTCCAGACACCCCTTAAAATTCACTATCATATCTGCTTCCACTACCTCTCCTGACAGTGAGTTCCAAGCACCCACCGCTCTAAAAAAAAAACTTGCTTTGTACATCTCCCTTAAGCTTTGTCTCCCAGAATTTTACACCCTGGGAGAAAGCTTCTGACTACCTACTTTGTCCACGCCCCTCAAAATCTTGTAGATTTCTATCAGGTTACCCCACACCCCCCCACCCCCCCCCCCCCCCCCCCCCCCCCCCCCCAAACCAACCGCCTTCATTCTAGTGAGAATAAACCAAGTTTCTCGAACCTCCTCATTGCTAATGTTCTTCAACGCTCCTAATCACTATCCACAATATAGAGTCAGAGGTTTACAGCATGGAAACAGGTGCTTCTGCCCAACTTGTCCATGCTGCCCTTTTTTTAACGTCTAAAGCTAATCCCAATTGCCCACATTTGGCCCATATCCTTCTATACTCATTGTACCCATGTAACTGTCTAAATGCTTTTTAAAAAACAAAATTGTACCTGCCTCTACTACCACCTCAGTACAGTGAAAAGTATTGTTTCTTGCACAGACAAAGCATACTGTTCATAGAGAAGGAAAGGAGTGTGTGCAGACTGTACAGTTGCAGAGATAAATAGGATGTAGAGAAAGATCAGCTTAATGTGAGGTAGGTCCATTCAGAAGTCTGATGGCAGCAGGGAAGAAACTGTTCTTGAGTTGATTGGTACGTGACCTCAGACTTTTGTATCTTTTTCCTGATGGAAGAAAGTGGAAGAGAGAATGCCTGGGGGGGCATGGGATCCTTAATTATTCTGGCTGCTTTTCTGAGGCAGCAGGAGGTATAGACAGAGTCAATGGATGAGAGGCTGGTTTGAGTGATGGTCTGGGCTACATTATGATCTCTTATTGTTTGTGGCAGTCTTGAACAAAGCAGGAGGCATACCAAGCTGTGATACAACAAGAAAAAACTGCTTTCTATGGTGCATCTGTAGAAGTTGATGAGAATTGTAGTGGACATGCCAAATTTCCTTGGTCTGAGAAAGTAGAGGCTTTGATGGGCTTTCTTAACTATTGTCAATATTGTTGACCATTTTGTTTTCCCAAGTTCTATTCTCAGCCCTCAAAATCAGCTTTTCTCCAGTGTATGAACATTATATTAGTATCTTTTCAATCATCTTAAGAAATGTTATATTATGGTCACTATTGCCTAGATGTTCTTACTTTTTTCTTGCTTGCTCTGGATTATTTCCCATTACTAGATTCAATAGTGAGCCTTCCCTTATTGGGCTTTTTAATATATTGTTCTTGTTACACTTTAGTAAGCTGATTTGTTTCTGCCCTTTTGTGGATTTTGGCAAACTTTCATGAGAACGGGAGGAGGATATTGTTTCTTTCTGTCTCCATTATTATTATTTGAGAAACAGATAGTTAATAGTAGGTCATTATAATGTGAAATTTTCCACATCATAAGACCATGAGAGATAGGGGCAGAATTAGGCCATTTGGCCCGTTGAGTCTGCTCCACCATTCAATCATCGCTGACAAGTTTCTCGACCTCACTCTCCTACTTTTTCTCTGTAACATGTGATCTCTTTACCAATCAAGAACCTATCTATCCCTATCTTAAATACACTCAATGACCGTCTGCCACAGCCTTCTGTGACAATGAATTCCAATAAAATAAGAGCAAATCTGAGGAGAAACTACTTCTCCCAAAGGGTTGTGAACCTGTGGAATTCACTACCCCAAAATGCGGTGGTTGCTGGGACAGTGAGTAAGTTTAAGGAGGAGTTAGACATGATTGAATGACACAACAGACTTGATGGACTGAATAGCATAATTCTGCTCCTAATTCTCATGAACTTATTCTGTGACCAATGAGTGAATCTGTTCAACTTGAAGTTTATAGGAGAATTTGTCACCCTGGAAACATTACAGGCAGTCTCACTTGAAGCGGTTAATCTATATTTGGGAGGAAATTCTGGATAGAGGCAGCATGTTCAAACATACTAGAATTGATCAATGTTTCCAATGAAGACTGATTAGCAAGTTCAAAGGTTAATGATTTTTAAAGAACCTTAAGCAATCTAAAGGGTCGTTATTGGCTATGCCTCGTGTTGAATTTCCTTGGTTGTTAACTGAGGTATTTTGTGATCTGCAAAAATCAAAGGTTTTTAGAAGTGTAGAAGGTTAGAAGAAAATATAGATTTTTTTGTGCTGCAGATCTTCAAAGACTGAGAGTGGATGTTGAGTGACTAAAAATTGTTTAATCAAATGGAATGGGATCATATTTAAAAAAGTCTCAAATTGGTTGTCAATAGCTCACTGCTTCAGAGACACACGTGCAGACTCGATTGTAACCTGCTTGCCTCAAAGACGAGAGGAACAGGAGAGGACCATTCAGCCCCTCCTCTAGTCTGCTCCTCCATTTTATGAGAGTGTAGTTGAGATTTCACCTCCGCTTTCCTGTCCATCCTTCCATAATCCTCCACTCTTGTCTCGATCAACAATCTGTCTAACTCAGCTTTGAGTATGTTCAATGATCCAGTCTCCAGCTTCAGTGCTCTGCGGGTGAGAATTCCACAAGCTAACAACCCTTGGCAGAGAAAATTCCTCCCCATCTCTGTCTTAAATGGGAGAACCCTTATTCTTGAACGTATCCCTTGGTTACAGACTCATAGAATCCCTACAGTGCAGAAGGAGGCAATTCAGCCCAAGTCTGCACCAACTCTCTGAAAGAGCATCTTACTCAGGTCTTATTCCCATAACCTCATGTATTTATTCCTGTAATTCCCCTAACCTATACATCTTGAGATACTAAAGGGGCAATTCAGCATAGCCAATCCACTTAATCTGTATAGCTTTCGACTGTGAGAGAAAACCGGAGCACCCAGAGGAAACCCTTGCAGACACAGAGAGAGTGTGCAAACTCCACACAGACAGTGACCTAAGCCAGGAATTGAAGCTGGATCCCTGGCGCTTTGAGGCAACAGCACTAACCACTGTGCCACCCCTACAAGGAGAGACAGCCTATCAGTATCCACCCTGTCAATACCCATCAGAATCGCATATGTTTCAGTTTAATCATCTCTCATTTTTCTATTCAAGTAGTTTTCGCAAGTATTCAGATAGTTGAGCAATTGAAATTTGCTTGTGAAATACAATCAGTATCTAGAAACATAGAACAGTACAGCACAGTACAGGCCCTTCGGCCCTCAATGTTGTGCTGAGCTATGTTCAAACCCAAGATCAAGTTATCCCACTCCTTATCGTTCTGGTGTGCTCTATGTGCCTATCCAATAACCAATGAAAGTTCCTAAAGTGTCCAATTCCACTATTACAGCAGGCAGTGTAATCCACACCTCAACCACTCTCTGAGTGAAGAATCATCCCTCCTATATCTCCCACCATGAACCTTATAGTTATGCCCCCTTTAGAAGGCTGAGAGGGGATCTTATAGAGACGTATAAGATAATGAAGGGGATGGATAGGGTAGAGATTGACACACTCTTCCCGTTTAACAAAGATAGCAGGACTAGAGGGCACAGTCTCAAGATTAGGTGGGAGGGACGGTTCAGATCAGAGTTGAGGGTGGTGAATCTTTGGAATTCTCTGCCTGATGAAATGGTGGAGGCTTCCTTGCTGAATATATTCAAATCAAGAGTGGATAGGTTTTTGATTGACAAGGGAATTAAGGGTTACGGGGAGAAAGCGGAAGGTGGTACTGAACCACTACAGATCAGCCACGATCTTATTGAATGGCGGGGCAGGCTCGAGGGGCTGGATGGCCGACTCCTGCTCCTATTTTTTATGTTCTTATGTTCTATAGCAGCTACATCCACCCGAGGAAATAGTCTCTGCACATTCACTCTATCAATCCCTCTCATCATCTTATAAGCCTCTATTAAGTCACCTCTCATCTTCCTCCGCTCTAAAAAGAAAAACCTCAGCTCCCTCAATCTTTCCTTATAAGACCTACCCTCCAAACCATATTCCTTATCAGGAATGGAACCAATGCTTCCAAGAAGAGGTAAAAACTAATCTTCATGGAGAGGTTGTGAGTTCAAGAACTACCCCAGTGATTATATTAACTGACACTCCAGAAGATAATGGGGAAAGTGTAAGATCAGTGGAGGATTTGGAAGTCCAAACTGCTATGGTTTTCCTATCAGCTGAGGGCAGCTTTAATGGTTCAGTCTCACAAGAGGATGCTCAGTGCCAGATTCACCGTCTCACGAATGGCCATCCTCATAGCCGATGGTGGCATCGTGGTAGCACCACTCGGCTAGAAATCCCGAGCCGCAGGCTGGGGACACGGTTTCAAATCCCACCACAGCAGCTGATGGAATTTAAACTTAATTCATAAATCTGCAATATAAAGCTGATCTCTGGTAACCATTGATTGTTGTAAATGCCTGTCTGGTTCACTAATGCTCTTTTGGGAAAGAAATCTGCCGTCCTTACCTGGCCTGGCCTACGGTTGACTCTTAATTGCCCTAGGAAATGGCTGATCAAGAAATTCAATTCAAGGGGAATTAGAGATGGGAAACAAATGCTGATTTTTTCCAGCGATGCCCACATCCCTGGGTAGGTCATGCCTTACTAACCTCATTGAGTTTTTTGAGAAAGTGACCAGGGAGGTGGATGGGGGTAAGGCGGTTGATGTAGTATATATGGACTTTAGTAAGGCTTTTGATAAGGTGGCCCATGGAAGACTTCTACAGAAAATGCAGATGTGTGGAATAGAGGGTGATTTAGCTAATTGGATTAGAAATTGGCTGGCAGATAGAAGACAGAGGGTGGTGGTTGATGGGAGATATTCATCGTGGAGTTCGGTGACGAGTGGTGTGCCTCAGGGGTCTGTTTTGGGGCCCCTGCTGTTTGTAATTTTTATAAATGATCTGGATGAGGGTATTGAGGGATGGATCAGTAAATTTGCAGATGATACTAAAGTTGGTGGTGTGGTAGATAGTGAAGAGGGGTGTTTTAGTTTACAGAGTGACTTGGACAAGTTGCAGAGCTGGGCCGAGAGGTGGCAAATGGAGTTTAATGTGGAAAAGTGTGAGGTAATGCACTTTGGCAGGAACAATAAATGTGTAGAGTATAGGGCTAATGGTAGGGCTCTTAATAGTGTTGAGGAACAGAAGGATCTTGGTGTATGTGTCAATAGATCCCTGAAAGTAGGCAGTCAAGTGGATAAAGTTGTTAAGAAGGCATATGGAGTCTTAGCTTTTATTGGTAGGGGGATTGAATTTAGGAGCCGCAGCATCATGTTGCAGCTGTACAAAACTCTAGTGCGGCCGCACTTGGAGTATTGTGTGCAGTTCTGGTCGCCACATTATAAGAAAGATGTGGAGGCATTGGAGAGGGTACAGAGGAGGTTTACCAGGATGTGCCTGGTATGGAGGGCAGGTCCTATGAAGAGAGGTTGAAGGATTTGAGGTTGTTTTCGTTAGAAAGGAGGCGGCTAAGGGGGGATCTTATTGAAACATATAAGATAATTAGAGGTTTGGATAGGGTGGACAGTGATAGCCTTTTTCCTAGGATGGAAAAAGCTAGCACGAGGGGACACAGCTTTAAATTAAGGGGTGATAGTTATAGGACGGATATCAGAGGTAGGTTCTTTACCCAAAGGGTGGTTCGGGAGTGGAATGCCCTGCCTGCAGCTGTTGTAGATGCGCCAAGTTTGGTGGCGTTTAAGAGGTTAGTTGATAAGTATATGGATGAGAAGGGAATGGTTTAGTTAGGAGGGGCATTGCTTTTTATTTTGGTCGGCACAACATCGAAGGCCGAAGGGCCTGTTCTGTGCTGTATTGTTCTATGTTCTATGTTCTATGTTCTATCCCATGGAAGAATAGAGGAAACAAAATACTTATCTTAGAGCAGGTGCAATGAAAGTTCATTGAACTGACTTCTGGCTAAGGGGATTGTGGTGTTGAGTAAACTAGGCCTGTATTCCTTTCTATTTCTTAATCCTTATGTAGTGGGAATCCATATAAATCCCAATATGCAAATATTCATTGCAATTGGGATAATTATTAATCTCATGATCATTAGATAAAACTGGTAAATTTGTTGCATATTTCAGTCTCTTGAAAACATGTAATAAGGGTCATGTTTCTATGTAGATAGGGCATTAATGCGTTTTCAGTCCTTGTGCTTTGTTCCTTGGTCTTCATTTGACACAGCTTCTGTTCCTGTCACAGTTTGGCACTCTGTGATACCATACAATGTTTCCATGGTAACTGTGCAGGCTGATCCAAATTGTTATCGCAATCACACTTAAGCTGCCTGCAGGATAACAAGTCTCCTTCCAGGGGCAGCTGTCTACCTTAGCATATAGACACAAGAGTAATTTCTAACCTCTCAGTTAACTCCCGCATTATTCCGCAATGATTGCTCAACTGAGTAGCGGATAAAATCATTCTAAAGATACGGTGCGTATTCCCAATGAAGATTTCACCTAGCACATTATTCTGTGCTCTGTTGAGTTTGAAGAATTGCTGCGGGCAGTGGATAAGAATCTCTTTCTCTCTCGCTCCTGTGATTCCTATGGGTTCAAGTTCCAATCCAGAGCTTGTGCACAAAAATCTTGTCTGACTCTCCTCCTGGCGCAGTACTGAGAGAGTGCTGCACTTCCAGAGGTGCCATGTCTGCCTTTTCAGGTGAATGCAAAAGATCGCAAGATTCGGTGAGGTTTTTTCAGTGCTTCCCCCCCCCCAAATATTTATCCCCAATCATTCTCACACTGCTGAATGCATGATATGGAGATGCCACTGTTGGACTGGAGTAAACACAGCAAGAAGTCTCACAACACCAGGTTAAAGTCCAACAGGTTTATCTGGTAGCACGAGCTTTTGGAGCACTGCTCCTTCATCAGGTGATCACCAGGTGACTTCAACCTGGTATTGTGAGACTTCTTACTGCTGTAGGTGGGGGAGCTTGCTGTGGGCAAATTGGCTGCTTTTTTTTTACTGCATTATGACAGCAACTACACTTCAAAAAGTATCTCATTGATTGTTAAATATTTTGGGTTGTCGACTTGCTGCAGATTTTACTTTTTATGTCAAAACTTGAACATCAGAATCCATCAGGATCTTTCATGAATACAAACTTACAGGACGGAATTTCCCTGCCCTGTCTCTCCATGGGAATTGTAGCTGGCGGGGCATGCACATTGCAAAGGTCTGTTGACCTCAGGTGGGATTTTCTGGTCTTGAGGTGAGAGCAGATGGAAAACCCACAGACAGTGTCTCAAATTACACATTCCAAACCTTTGCACAAGAGTGATATTAGAACAGCTGCTGCCCTTCACAACAAACACCATTTATGCAGCACTTTTAACTTAGTAACATTTCCAAAGAGTGTTAGAAACTACTAAGTGCTGATGAGGCACGTAGAAGGACAGCTGGAAAAGAAAGTTCTGAGGAGGAGAGAGGGGTGGAGAGGTTTAGGGAGGGAACTCCAGAGCTTAGACTCTGGATAGCTGAAAGCACGTCTGCCAATAATGGAGAAATTAAAATCGGGGATGCTCAAAAGGCCAGAGTTGGATGAGCACAGGAGGTTGCAGGGAGAGAAGAGATTACGGAGATAGTGAGGAGAATTGAAAACAAAATGAGAATACTAAAATAGAAATGATGCCCGACTGGGACCCAGTGTAGATTGGTGATCTCAGAGAGTGTTGGGTGATGGAGATTTGGTACAAATTTGGATATGGACAGAGTTCATGGAGGTTCGGCCAGGATGGTGTTGGAATAGTCAAGTCTCTGCTTAGGGTGGAGCGGACGGTTGGAGAGACACAGTTGGGATAAGGGTTTCAATAGTAGTTGAGCTACGGCTGATACATCATCAGTAAATTATAACCTTCCTGTTTATACATTTTTGAGAATTGATTTGAATATTTAAATACTGCAATAAAGCGGATATATGTTAATAATAATACATTACTAATTGTAGCTGTAATGGCTTCAATCAAGCTATTGAAGTTGACCTATTGGAGTATGGATTAAGGATTCAATTGATGGGCCAAGCAGGGAGTCTTTTCCTTTATTAAACTGGAACTGTCGGTTCCTCTGGCACTCCTGAAGGTAGACTGCTGCGTGCGAGCACTCTGTGTGCTGCTGCTGGAATTGTAAATAAAGGGGTTTTGGTGAAGGGATGTCTGCCTCTGAAGACTTATTACCATAGCCAATTAAAATCCAAATGAAAAATGGGATCAGTCTTTACAAGGCAGCTGTCCTGAAATCACAAGGCTGTTCAGCTGTTGAGTACATTTAAGACACGGCTGGAGAGATTTTTGGAAGGAAATTGTAGGAAACGGTGACATTGCGGGTAGGTGGAGTTGAGATACAAGGTCTAACATAATCTTATTAAGTGAAAGAATATTTTGACTAATGGCAAAAAGGAATATTTACATTTATAGAGTGTTCAACATCACCACTGAATGTTGCAAGTACTTCTCAGCCAATGAAGTGCTTTATAATGTACAGAGTCACCGTTGTAATGCCGGAAACTTGACAGTTAATTCTCGCACAGCAAGATCCCACAGTAATGAGCAGATAAGTTTTTTTTTAAATGCATCTTGGTCAGGATAAACAGGGTAAACTGTTTTGCCCTTCTTCAACCTAGCTTCTCCGGCACTTTTACATCAACTTGGAAGGGTGGACAGAGCCTCAAATTAACATCTCTGCCAGAATTCTACCACCCCGCCCTCCACAGAATTGGAGCAGGTAGGGGGTGGACAACGAGAATGTCCATTGACCTGTGATCTGACGGACAGTACCTCTGATTGTGCAGCACTCCCTCAGTAGCACACAGAGAGTGTCAGCTGAGATTCTACCCTCGGGTTCCTGGAATGGGACTTGAACCCACAACTCTCTGATTCAGAGAGTAGAATGGTACCCACTGAGCCATGGGTAATGCACACACCACTTTCTCCCTGGCTTGTGTTTTTATTGCTTTATGCGAGGAATCATACTTGTATGTGCATTTTAGCTAAAATTGACAATTTCAGCAGTGAAAGATTAACTCGATTAACTCGTGATATTAAACACCTTGCCACTGATGATGTATATTCCCTGATCTTTGTGGATATCACAGTGAAATGTTGGTTAATTTTGAAATTGAACGCATGGACCCCACCTACTGGTCACCTGCTGGGGGACAGTTTTAACTTTCTTCCCAGACAGATTATATATTTATATACATGTTATACATTTGTATTTATATAGCAACTTTTAAGACTGTGGAGAATTCCAAATGTGCAGTACAGCCAAATAAGCATTTTTTTTTAAAAAAATGTAATTATTGTTAAACAATAGGGAAACACAGCAGCCAATGTAGTGTAAATACACCCATAGTGCTGTTACTTAGCAAGGGAGGTCCAGGATTTTGATCCAGCGAGGATAAGGTGACATATTTCCAAGTCAGGATGGTGAGTGGCTTGGAGGGGAATTTACAGGTGGTGGTGTTCCCATGTATCTGCTGTTCTTGGCCTTCTGGATGGGTAGAGACTGGGGGGGTGGAAGGTGCTGTCAAAGAAGTCTTGGCACGTTGCTGCTATGCATCTTGTAGATGGTACACACCGCATTGAGAATCATTGGTGGGGGGGGAGGTGCCAATCAAGCGACAGACACTGTGGGCGTCTTCTTCAGCCAGGGACACTGACAGTCAGTGGGGCCCGAGCAATCCAGTCCATCAGGCTGCTGGGACCTGTCACTGAGCCTCTTGGCCAGGTTCTCCCACTCTGCACCCCGCCACCTCCCTTGCCCCCCATGCCAGGCAGACTGGATCAGAAGCACAGAGCTATATCAGGGTGGCCAAAATGCCAAAAGTCAAAATCAGGACACTTTACGAAAGCCTTGGGAGGCTGGATTTCTGTGATGATTGACGTGTTGGGTAACCAATGACAGGAGGCAGAGGGATTAATGGTAGAAGTTTATGTGATAACGTCTCCCGGACTATCTCCAGCCAGAGTTGGCCACCCTATAAAGACTCCCTATTACCAGAGGCAGCAGTTATAAGCCCTCCGCTTTTGTTTCAGTTACACTTCAGCCTCATTTTCTTACAACACTGAACGCACTTTTTGTTTGTTACAGGATCCCAGAATCTTGTATCTGAATCTAATTTCACGGCAGCGCAGTGGTTAGCACTACAGCCTCACAGCAACTGGGAACCTGGGTTCAATTCCCGGCTTGGGTCACTGTCTGTGTGGAGGTTGCATGTTCTCCCCACGTCTGCATGGGTTTCCTCTGGGTGCTCCGGCTTCATCCCATATCTGAAAGATGTGCTGGTTTAGGGTGCATTGGCCATGCTAAATTCTCCCTCAGTGGACAGGCACCAGAGTGTGGTGATTAGGGGATTTTCACAGTAACTTCATTGCAGTGTTAATGTAAGCCTACTTGTGAAACTAATAAATAAGCTACACATCACCGTGCAGTGCACGATGCTCAAACCAACCTCCATTTAAACGTGCTGTTTATTTTCATTTGCACTTTCTGTGATTTTTAAATTTGAAATGTTTCGCCCTCAGGTTATATGTCTTACAGGGAATGTATGTTGTAAATATATCAGGAATATTATGTTGTGTGGAGACACACATGCTGTGTGGAGACAAGTCGAATTCTATTGCTCTTTCTGTAATTTCCAAGTGGAAATCATAGAATCCTACAGTGCAGAAGGAGGCCATTCAGCCCACCATGTCTACACTGACTGCAATCCCACCCAGGCCCTATTCCTGCGACCCCACCTTGCTAATCTCTCTAACCTATGCATCCCGGGACATAAAGGGGCAATTTAGCATTGCCAATCTACCTAACCTACACATCTTTAGATTGTGGGAAGAAACTGAAGCACCCGAAGGAATCCCACGCAGACATGGGGAGAACATGCAGACTCCACCCAAGTTGGGACTCGAACCCAGGTCTCTGGAGCTGTGAGGCACTGTGCCGCCATACCTCCCAAAAATGTTCTGGAATGTACTTTGACCAATTTTCTGAATAAAATATACTTTTGGAAAAAAATAACTATCAGCCCGAAGCTTGACGTTAAACTAGTGAATGTGCCTGGACTGTGGAAGATTTTGTTGCAGCCAGAATGGTGTTTGGTTGAATGTGCCACAGTCATTCATCATCCTCGGTACTGGATGGTTTATCGACAGATACAATGTGACACCTTCATCAGCCGCGGCTTGCCTTTGGCAAACACATTTGGCCCATTGAGTCTGCACCAACTTTCCAATAGCGGACCTTATCCAGACTCACTCCTCCACCCTATCCCTGTAATCACACACTATCCAATCACCCTTCCATGACCAATCTAACCTACACATCTTTGGATACTAAGGGGCAATTTATAATGGCCATTCCACCTAACATGCACGTGTGTAGGAGGAGACCGGAGCACCCGGAGGAAACCCACACAGACACAGGGAGAATGTGCAGACTCCGCACAGACAGTCATCCGAGGCTGTAATTGAACCCGGATCCCTTGTGCTGTGAGTTAACCACTGTGCTGCATAGATTGTGCAAATGTAGCAGCATCTACGTGTGGCCCTGATTTAATGCATCTCATTTGCAAATCCCCTTTTGCTACACGTTCTGTCAATCCAGCGCAGCAGAGTGTTAATTGTATATTAATGGTGTTTAATTGTGTTCAGGTGCTGAGCATTACCATAGGATTCAGAGATATCTGCAGCCTGGGGGGAATCAATGTCTCGCATTGAGTGTGAAAATGTGTCAGCTTGCATTTACCCCTTTGCCATTCCTCCATTTTCGGTTGCACTTTGGCCTGGGTGACTAGATGTCCAAGTCCTACTGTCTACAATGCTTGAGCTCTGCTGGATCTTAATGCTGGTTTCGAGTCTCTAGCTTGGGCCTAACACTGGTAAAGTAAGACTCAGTGTTTGCGAGCTATGGCTGCAGCTACATCAAGAGCTACAGGCCAAAGGCTGCCCAACAACATCAGGGTGAAGGCTTCGGGAGGAGACTCACCTGTGGGCCGTGACTTCATCGTGAGGAAGGTTTTGTTCGAGTGCTGCGGCTTCGAAGCAGCAGACGTCTACTGAATACAGCGACCAGCCCTATGTGGATGTCAGTTTCAGGAGGCTGTCAGGATGTGTCAAGTTCCTAAGAATGCTGATGGAGAAAGGCAAAGTCTGTACCGTCCCAGCGGAACCGGGTTATCACGTTCCAGATGTATAACCCATACGTCCCTGCGGCTGACGTTCCTCTCCAGGAACGTGAAGGGAGAGAGCGTGGATGTCATGGACAAGTATGGGATCTGGACCTGTAAGAGACAGGTGAGAGTGACTCTGAAGACAGACCCCTGACGGAGGCCTCCTGCACCCGCCCTCCAACTTTGCCATCGGGGGTGGGGAGGAAATCGAGGCTTCCTGTACTACACTGGACAGCCACGAGTGTGCCACAACTGCGGCAAAACCAGCCACTTTGTCACAAGCTGCAGCATCACATTCTGCAGAAACTGCTTGAAGGAGGGGGCACGCGACAAAGGACTGCAAAGACAGCAAATGTTGCAAACTGTGTGGGGAGGCTGGCCACGTTTACAGAGCCTGTCCCAAGTGGAAGGTCACGTACGCCCAGATCACTGGAGGCATAGGAGGGAAAGAGAAGTGCCCCTGCCACCTCAGATAAAAAGACCTGCTTTTCCATTCAGCATCCCATTGCCTTCACCGTTTTTTCTAAACTGCACAAATGTCCTGGTTTTCAAAGAACAGAGGTCAAAGAACAAAACAGCATGGGAAACAGGACCTTCGGCCCAACGGGCCCACGCCATCATCCCGATCTTCCCACCTCTATCTGTGATCCCTGTCTTTGTGTATAGTTCTATACATTAGAACCAAATTTGAGACAATTTAGGGAGAATTTGTTCTGCCAATCAGCCTAAGAGCACATTTTTGGGATGTCGGAGGAAACTGGAGAAAACCCACGCAAGCATGGGGAGAATGTGCAAACTCCCACAGACACAACCCAAATCCATGTATCTGCACAGCACAGCAATAGTCATTGAACTGTCGTGTTGCCCATCAAATGGTCCAGGTCCCAAGCCCTCTCTTCTCACCAATGCTCTGCTTCCTCAGGCGGCTAAGGAAATTCAGCTCGTCTTTTCTATAGAATCCTACAGAAATACAGAAGGAGGCCATTTTGCCCATCATTTTGCACTGAGCAATTCCAGGCCCTATTCTTGTAACCCCACACATTTACCCCACTAATTCCCCCTGACACTAGGAACAATTCTGCATGGCCAATCCACCTAACACATCTATGGACTGTGGAAGGAAACTGGAGCACCCAGAGGAAACTCATGGGGAGAATGTGCAAACTCCACACAGATAGTGACCAAGGCCAGAATTGAACCTGGATCCCTGTCGCTGTGAGGCAGCAGTGCTAGCTGCTGTGCCACCGTGCTGCCCCAGATGAATCACAACTTGGTATGACTCCTGCTGTCAAGACTCCATTACCCCGCACATAGTCTCACCTTCTTCCATCAGGAAAAAGATACAAAAGTCATGTACCAACCAACTCAAGAACAGCTTCTGCCCTACTGTCTTCAGACTTTTGAATGGACCTCCGTACATTAAGTTGATCATTCGCTAAACTCCAGCTATGACTGTAATACTACATTCTGCACTCTCTCGTTTCCTTCTCTATGAATGGTATGCTTTGTCTGTATAGCGTGCAAGAAACAATACTTTTTACTGTATACAATTAGATGTGACAATAATAAATCAATTGAATTTAATTGAGTCCATTTGCCTTCAGAAAATTGCATCTCTCCACCTCCTCCCGTACCCCTGCACCCCCACCCACAAAAAAACCACCTTCGCGCTGGGAATTGGAATGCCATTCATTCGCCAATCATTAAGCAGCGGAAATAGGACGCTCCCTCACAGGTGCAAAAATCCACCTTTGGAATCAGCTTCCAAACACACAAACAAAGGGAAGGCCACTCAGGCCCTTGAGCCTGCCCTGCTATTCGATAAGATCTCAGTAAGAATTTAGCAACACCAATTTTTAATCCAACCGATTTATTTGATAGTAAATCCGCGAGCTTTCAACACTCTGTGTCTTCCTCAGGCAAATGCAGTGTTCTGGTCTGCAATAGCACACATCAGCACAGACAGTTATAATAAGAACATTCTAATCAGCAATCTGTAACTGTCTGTGCTGATGTGTGCTATTGCAGACCAGAACACTGCATTTGCCTGAGGAAGACACAGAGTGTCGAAAGCTCGCAGATTTACTATCAAATAAATCGGTTGGATTTAAAATTGGTGTTGCTAAATTCCTACTGAGTTCTTACGAAGAATCTATCCAACTCTGCCTTAAAAACATTCAAACACCCTGCTTCCATTATCTTTTCAGGAAGAGAATTAGTGCTGCTGCTTCACAGCGCCAAGGACCCGGGTTCAATTCCCGGCTTGGGTCACTGTCTGTGTGGAGTCTGCATGTTCTCCCTGTGTCTGCATGGGTTTTCTCCATGTGCTCTGGTTTCCTCCCACAGACCGAAATATGTGTTGGTTAGGGTGCATTGACCGTGACAAATTCTCCTTCAGTGTACCCAAACAGGAGACTAGGGGATTTTTTTTTTTACAGTAACTTCATTGCAGTGTTAGTGTAAGCCGACTTGTTACACTAATAAATAAACTTCAAACTTAATATCATTCCAAGGAGCAGCATCACTTCTCTATGAGCTAAGATGTTTAAAGATGTTGCATTTTCAAATAAACCTCAATAAGAAAAGAGGAAAAAGTAACGCAAAACAACTTGATTATGGTTAAATAGAACAAAAAGCAAATGCAAAGACAATAAATAAACTTTAAAACTTTACACAATCCAGAGGAGGAGCCTCCCTGAGGGGCGGGGCTTTCCAGGGACACATCCCTGCCAATCAGACCCGTTGGCCAATCGACTTTCGGTACCACGGCGTGGGCGGATCCCGTCCAACCAATCAGTGGGCTGAACTTTGCATCAGTGGAGAATCCTGCACCAATCAGAAAGAAGGCTCCTGCACCAATCAGCGGTCTCTCTATCTGCACCAATCAGAAGGGAGATACGCTCCATTTACGCCAATCATAATGGAGATTCTCTCCTCCTGCACCAATCAGAATGGAAATCCTTTGTACACCAATCAGAGATGTCTATGTGCGCACCAATCAGAGTAGAGACTCTCTCTGTCTGCACCAATCAGCGGTCTCTCTCTGGGCGTTAAGATGGCGGCGGTGTGGAGCGGTTCTCGGCTGTAAGTGACCCGGGGACTGAGAGGAGCAGAGCGGGGCAAACCCCTAACCCCAGGCTGGGGACCGAGAGAGAGGCAAAGTGGGGCAAACCCCCAAACCCCGGGCCGGGGACAGAGAGGGGGGCAAACCCCGGCCCGGGGACCGAGAGAGAGGCAAAGTGGGGCAAACCCCCAAACCCCGGCCCGGGGACCGAGAAAGAGGCAGAGCGGGGCAAACCCCCAAACCCCGGGCCGGGGACTGAGAGGGGGGCAAAGTGGGGCAAACCCCCAAATCCCGGCCTGGGGACAGAGAGGGGGGCAAAGTGGGGCAAACCCCCAAACCCCGGCCCGGGGACCGAGAGCGGGGCAAACCCCCAAACCCCGGCCTGGGGACCGAGAGCGGGGCAAAACCTCCTAAACCTAGCCTGGACACCAAGAGAGGGGTAGAGCGGGGCAAAGCCCTAACCCTGGCCCGCACCCCTCTCCCTGTGAGCTGCCAGGCCCACACTTGCCTTGCTGTGCCTGGGGTGCTAACTGGTATTCCCTGCAGCCCCTGTGTCTGGCAGAGTCCCCCCTTTCTCACTCTGCATTAACTTGACTCTGGCTTTGGCCTCTCTCCCTCACTCACTCTTGCAAATGTTCCCCATCAATGTGGGATTAGCTTTCTCCCCCGGTCACTGCTTGCATCCATTTGATTTGATTTACTATTGTCACGTATTAACATACAGTAAAAAGTGTTGTTTCTTGCACGCTATACAGACAAAGCATACTGTTCATAGAGAAGGAAATGAGAGAGTGCAAAGTGTAATGTTACAGTTATAGCTAAGGTGTAGAGAAAGATCAACTTAATGTGAGGTAGGTCCATTCAAAAGTCTGACTTCAATAGGGAGGAAGTTGTTCTCCCTGTTGGAGGTACGTAAGGTTGGTACGTAACCTTAGATTTTTGTATCTTTTTCCTGACGGAAGAAGGTGAAAAAGAGAATATCCTGGGTACGTGGGTCCTTAATTATGCTGGTTGCTTTACCGAGGCAGCGGGAAGCGTAGACAGAGTCAGGGAATGGGAGGATTGTTTCTGTGATGGATTAGGCTACGTTTGCAGCCCTTTTTATTTTCTTGTGGTCTTGGACAAAGCAGGAGCCGTGCCAAGTGTTGATACAACCAGAAAGAATGCTTTCTATGGTGTATCTGTAAAAGTCTAGCATCTCTATCATAAAATCCATATAGCATAAAAAGAGACCATCCAGCCTATCGAGTCTGCACCAAATATTGGACAGAGCATTTACCCAAGCTTTATCTCCGTAACCCCATGTGTTTATTCCACTAATCCATCTCATCTACACGTCTTTGGACACTAAGGGGCAAGTTTGCAAGGTCATTTCACCTAATCTGCACATCTTTGGAATATGGGAGGAAACTAGAGGAACCCCATCCAGACACCGGGAGACTGCAAACTCTACACAGACAATCACATGAGGACTTGGTGAGCTGCCTGGGGGATAGACAAATGATGGAGGGGGATCAGCGTGGGTTGGGAAGGATCAGGGAATCAGTGGGCCTGGGGGAACCAAGAGGGAGGAAGGGATGTCTGGGATTTGTGGAGAGGTTGGTAGGTGTGCTAGCACTTGTACATTTTTGACTCATTAGAAAAATGTGCAATCAGACACATTGAATATGTTAAAGGCAAGTTGTCATTGATGTCTTGCTTACGATTGAGAGTAGTTGTGTAAGGTAGGCAGTTACCAATTTGCCAAAACTGCGCACTTGGATAATGAGCAATGTTGAAGAGATAAAGCAAATAATCTTTCCCCCTACAGTCCAAAGATGTGCGAGTTAGGTACATTGGCCATGCTAAATTGCCCCATAACATCAGAGGAATTAGGTGAAATGCATGTGGTTACAGGGATAAGGCCTGGATGGGATTGTGGTCAGTGCGAACTCAATGGTTCAAGTGGCTTTCTGCGCTGTAGGATTCTATGATTTCTGAACGTGAAAGTTAAGGATATGCTTTGTACCTACTGAAGGTTCTAAAAATAAGATTTATGTGCGAACCAACGTTTAATTGGAAAAATGATGTGTAGAAGGTAATTGATAACCCATTGCATTCCAATGTTGTATATTTGGCGGCTTTCCTTTTTCCCTGAAGGAAAACTACCTCTGTTTTCTCCTGTGTTTAATATGCTTAGAATTGATTCAACAAAAAGGAATGGATTTGATTCAGGCTTTTAATTTTCCTGAGGCTTCTTAATGTTGTTAAGCTTGTCCACCATCTACAAGAGACAATTCAGGAGTGTTATGGAGTATTCTCCATTTGTCTGGATGAGTACAGCTCCAACAATACTCAAGAAGCTCAACACCATCGAGGATAAAGCAACCTGCTTGGCTGCTACCCCTTCCATAACACCATTCCCTTCACTACTGATTCACGATGGTAAAAGTATGTACTGTCTACAAGTTGCATTGAAGGAACTCACCAAGGCTCCTTAAATAGCACCCTGCAAACCCACAACCGTTACCATCAAGAAGGACAAGGGCAGTAGTTACCTGGTTCCCCTCCGAGTCACTCACTATCCTGACTTGAAAATATATTGCTATCCCTTCACTGTCGCTGAGTCAAAATCCTGTAATTCTGTCCCTCACAGCACCATGGGTGTACCTACACCACAGGGATTGCACCGGCTCAACACCCTGTACTGACGGGAAATAAATGACCCGGCCCACATCCCATAAATGAATTTTTAAAAATTAAGTGTTATAAAATTGCTTTACTTCCATTTGATTGCCTTAGTTCAAGATGGTGACTGCTTAGTCTGACCTTAAAACTAGAGTTAATGTTGTAATCCCTCCCGCAGGATCTCCATCAATGTCACGAGGTGGTTTACTCCACAGCGTAACATCTGCTTCAGAACCATTGACAGAGGAATTTACTCGTGAGTAAACTATTGCAGTTGAACATGGTCAAAAGCGTTCTGTTTGCCAGTTAGACCACATCTGAAGGTGCTTGTGGAAGCCCTGTTCCCTTGTCACACAGGACAGGAGGAGTCATTTGGCCAATTTTCCCTTGCTGTTTGCCCACAGTCCAGTAATTTTTCTCCAAGTATTTATCTGGTTCCATTTTGTGTATCCAAACCTCTCATCTATGAGCTTCTTGTTATATTCCTGTTATTACTGAACTTATCTCCTGAGATTTCTCCTGTTTTTTTCCCATTTTTTTCCCTTCTCCTCGATACCTGGGGCATTATTTCACCGATCATTCTCCAAGTGATCATACATCATCCTTACCAGGAGGCAATTCAACCTGGTGAGGATCATATTCAAGTTCACCCCTTACTGAATCAAGGCTGTTGATACATCAGGGTAGCAATGAATGACACAATTCTGACGTCTCTATAATTGATGTCTGTATTTGAGTTGATCTTGAGTTTGTCTACAGCTGACCTCAGAAATAGCCTCAGGTGTTTAATGCTTCTTATTGAAATGAAACAATAATCACTTGTGTTTCACTGCTTTCTCTTATCTGGAAAACCCGTGTGAAGTTATTCTGCTCAGTTCCACAGACCAGTTCCAAGAGACACAGTCGCACAGTGATTAGCACTGCTGCCCCTCAGTGCCAGAGACCTGGGTTCAATTCCCAGCTTGAGTCACTGTCTGTGTGGAGTACAAATAACAAAACAGCACGGAAAACAGGCCCTTCGGCCCAACGTGCTCCGGTTTCCTCCCACAGTAGAAAGATGTGCAGGTTAGATGGATTGGCCGAGCTAAATTGTCCCATTGTGTCCAAAGATATGCCTAATCTATCATGCAAACCAGCCTCCTATCCATTGACTCAGACTACGCTTCCTGCTGCCTTGGCAAAGCAGCCAGCATAATTAAGGACCAATGCACACCAGACTTTCTCTTTCATCTTCCTTTGAGAAAAAGGTATAGAAGTCTGAGGTCACGTATCAACTGACTCAAGAACACTTCTCTAGTGCTGTCAGACTTTTGAATGGACTTATCTTTCATTAAGTTGATCTTCCTCTACACCCTATAATGCTACATTCTGCACACTCTCTCTTCTCTGTGAATGGTAGTTTTCGCTTGTGTAGCGCACAAGTAACAATACTTTATATTGTATGTTTTTACATGTGACAATAGTAAATCAAATCAAAGATATGTAAGTTAGATGGATTAGCAGAGTAAATATGTGGGTCTACAGGGAGAGGAGCTAGCTGGGATGCTCTGTTGAAGAGTCAATGCACTTTCAGTGGACTGAATAGCCGCCTTCTGCATTGTAGAGATTCTGTGATGATTGAAGGGAAGTGCTGACTGGTGGTGATTTAACCTGAGGATCACCACACCTCGGGTGAGGGACAAGGTTGAGATGATGATTACCTGTAAAGTTATTTTATAAAATCTTAACTTGACAAAAGTATGAATAATTCATTAGTTCAAAGTGGACCAAAGAACAAGTAATATCAAAATAGGCAGAATGTTAGGAAATATAAATACATGAATTGGCGAGCAATTAACAAAACTCTGGATTAAATTTGGAAACAAGATACTTTGGATGTTTGGAAATCTGAAACTGCTGGAAACACCAGCAGTTCTGGCAGTGTCTGTGGAGAGAGGAGCAGGGTTCATGTTTCAGGTCTGTAACCTTTAATCATATGTTCTGCCGAGAGGTTACTGACCTAAAATGTTAAGACAAGTATTCTCCCTGGTGTGAGGTTAAGATTCACCCCCTGGAGTTGTTTGCATACTAATGTATAAGTGTTGTTTTGATAATTCTCTCAAATTATTATTCTTTTGTAGAATGAGTTGTGACACATTGTGTTGAGATGGATGCGTTAATTGACAGTGTCATCAGTTCTGATTACAGTTTGCCAAGAATAGCGCAGGAGTTAATCTGATCAGGATTTTAAATTCTGTGCTTTAAGGAACGGGTTGATATAAACAACAGTTTATTTAGCATATATCATTTATATAGATTCTTCTCTTGTCTATGTTTTTTCTCAAAATACTCAATGGTTTATTTAATAAGCAGTGCGATGATTTCTCAGGTTAAGCCCAGAACTGCAGCTGCTGAAAATCTGAAATCACTCAGCAAGACAGGCAGCATCTGTGGAGAGTGAAGCAGAGTTAACATTTCAGGTCAATGATCTTTCATCAGAACTGGAATAGCGACCTTAATAGTTTCTCATCAAGTGCTGAGACAGGAAAAAGGTGAGGAAAAGATAGTGGGAAGATCTGTGATAGGGTGATGGAAAAGAGAGATTAAAATAACAAGAAGCATGATGGTGCAAGACAGGAGGAGGTGGTAATGGGGCAATGTCATCTAAAACTTATAACAAGACTATTTGCTAATAAGTGTTCCTGTTGACTTTCCTCCTCCTTCATCACACTGCCTACTCATAAAATGCTCATAGAATCTGACAGTACTGAAGGAGGCCATTTGGCCCATCGAGTCTGCACTGACCACAATCCCACCCAGGCCCTCTCCCCATAAATCCATGCATTTACTCTGGCCAGTTCCCCTAACACTAAGGATCAAATTAGCATGGCCAGTCTACCTAAGCTGCACATCTTCGAAGTGTGGAGGAAACAGGGAGATTGTACAGAGATTGCACAGACAGTGATCCAAGCCGGAGATTGACCCCGGGTCCCTGGCCCTGGGAGGCAGCAGTGTTACCCATCCCACATTGCCTTTCCTCCTCTCCTTGAGGACATGCTGGACTGCTGTCAGCTAGCAGAGAACAGAAGTACATCATCTAGAAGCTGCTCTCTCTATTTGAACTAGCCAGTGAGAGCTAACTGGATATGTAACTTGAGCTTGAAATTGTTGTTCCCACGTGCTGCAGTAGGTGTTTAACCAGGAATTGGGAATCCTGTATGATCTTTCCCTTTTTTCCCTAGAGCCGGACTGAGGGACAATTTAACCCCTCTGCTGCTGAGTTGGCAGCGATAAACTAATTCACCCCAGGTAGGATATCACAGCTCTGTGACTGAGTCTCACAACTGATGAATCAGGGTTTGAACAAGACAGATATGTTCAGTTCTGCAGAAGAGGTTTTTTTTATATAATGTTTGTTACTCTGAGAAGGAGGAAAGACTTGCATTGTTGTAGCTCCTGTCATAACCTCCCTACGAACAGTGTATGTGATGATGATCAGATAATCTGTTTTTATGAAGTTGGTTGAGAGGTGACTTGCCCAAGACACTAGGGAGAGCTCTCCTTCAGAATACTGTCGCAGGATCTTCTTACCTGCAGTCGAGGGAGCAGATGGAGCTTTGCTTCAATATCTCATCCAAAAGACGACATTTTCATCAGTGCAACTCAGTTCTCTCATTACTGTGTGTGTATTGTCAGTCTGCCTGCCTCGTACTCCAGCCTTTGGAGTTGGATTTTGAGCCCACAGTTTTCTGATTCGAGAGGTGAGAGTATGATCCCCTGAGCCAACTGTTGGGTATTTATATCAAACGCAGGGATAAAGTGCACGTCCATGCAAGAATGCAAAACTCTGAATTTCAGGACTCCCAAGCGCTGGAAGAGTTAAGTTCACCCGTGTTGGATTTTAGAAAGAAATTGTGATTCAATCATCAATTTTTCTTGTACTGTACACTGTCAAGTTATATACATCTGCACTTCATTTGTAAAGGAAGTTAATGAGAAACTTCAAACAATTTAAATGTCAATTACAAAGAAAGCGCGGTTTGAAAATTCCATTAATCTGTCCATATTGAGCATCAAACCATGTTTCCCAGGTGTATATAATTCATGGCAGATGACATTCCTAAGACCCAATTATAGAGGTTGTGCTAATCCTCAGCATAGAATTGAGCACAAGAGTGTACAGAGTATCTGTCACACAGTGTTATGGTTGCTTTGAGACACAGGCTAGACAATATTACTGTACATAAACTTTGTCACATTAATAATGAAGTTGAGCAACAAAGATATCAGTGCCTCGGATAGATGAGGATTGTGAACTTCGGCTTACTGCTGTTGGTTCTGTAACATTGTAAAATGTAAGTGACTGGAGGTGAAGGGAAAGATTAACAGTGTAGTTTTCCACAGATTTCTCTTAAATCATTGTTTGCTTGCAGATATGTAGAACCTGATATCAAAACGTCTCAGAATGGTCCAGCAGTGCTTCAGTTGCTTTTGAAGTTCATTGACTGTTGCAATGTAAGAATGTACACTGCAGTGTTCAGCACAGACATTTGTTGCGAAGGGTATGTTTGATTTTTCTGCAAAGTTCGAATGTCTTGCCTGCTTTCTACTGCAGGCTGCATTGTATCAAGAACACCATCGTGACAAAGATTAAGTAATATCCCAAAGGAAAAAATTGACTGCAAGTATGAAGTCGACAAGTGATGAAAGTAGCCCTGAGGTTGTCAATTAAAAAGGCAAGGCCTGGAACTGATAAGTTAATGGGCAGTTTCCCCTTTACTTGGCCTGCAGAAGCTTTAAAGTGCAGGTTATAAAAATCAGAAGTGTAATCTATTTCCTACAACATATCCAATTAAGACTAGCCACTTAGACTCTTGCAGATTTTTTTTCTTTCAGTTTGGGTTAACTGATAAAGTGCTGAATGGAATGGATACAGCACAGTAAAGCAGAGGCTTGTCTGTTCACTACAAATACAGATAATAGCGAATGTGAACTTCCTTTTTGCACAGAAATAAGTTAAATGTAATCCGACTGAAGTCAATTATGTAGAAATGTCAGAATTGCTGCTCATTTCGGGAGCACTTAGAAATTGTGTGTAATTTTTAATAAAGGAGGTGGCAGTTTTTTGAATTTTAACTTCACTACACATTTGCTTAAGTGTTACTAGGTGAAATGTAATACTGATCTCTTTGATATTAACAAGTAATGACTGTGAATTTACTCCACAATATTATAGAACATAGAACATTACAGCACAGAACAGGCCCTTCGGCCTTCGATGTTGCGCCGACCAATATAAAAAGCAATGCCCCTCCAAACTAAACCATTCCCTTCTCTTCCATATACTTATCAACTAACCTCTTAAACGCCACCAAACTTGGCGCATCTACAACTGCTGCAGGCAGGGCATTCCACTCCCGAACCACCCTTTGGGTAAAGAACCTACCTCTGATATCCGTCCTATAACTATCACCCCTTAATTTAAAGCTGTGTCCCCTCGTGCTAGCTTTTTCCATCCTAGGAAAAAGGCTATCACTATCCACCCTATCTATACCTCTAATCATCTTATATGTTTCGATTAGGTCCCCTCTTAGCCGCCTCCTTTCTAACGAAAACAACCTCAAATCCCTCAGCCTCTCTTCATAAGACCTGCCCTCCATACCAGGCAACATCCTGGTAAACCTCCTCTGTACCCTCTCCAATGCCTCCACATCTTTCTTATAATGTGGGGACCAGAACTGCACACAATACTCCAAGTGCGGCCGCACTAGAGTTTTGTACAGTTGCAACATGACGTTGCGGCTCCGAAATTCAATCCCTCTACCAATAAAAGCCAAGACTCCATATGCCTTCCTAACAACCTTCTCGACCTGACTGCCTACTTTCAGGGATCTATGCACATACACACCAAGATCCCTCTGTTCATCTAGACTACTAAGAATCCTACCATTTGCCCTATACTCTACACATTTATTATTTCTGCCATAGTGCATTACCTCACACTTTTCCACATTAAACTCCATTTGCCACCTTATTGATCAAGGATAATGTATACATATGTAAACTACAAGGCAATAATTCAGCTGTGTGGTTTTAGTGCTGTGATGCTGCATCGTTTCTTCCAATTTATTTTGACTCCCGTTCCTGGGTGCTTTTGGAATAAAAGCTAGGATTTCTCCTGGCTGCTTTTTTGTGCTGCGCTTAAGATCAGTAAAAGAGATTATCAGATCAGAATCTCATTGCTGTTTGTGGGACCTTGCTGTGTGCAAATTGGCTGCCTTGTTTGCTACATTACAACAGCAACTCTTCATCAAAAATTGGCTGTAAAGAGGTTTGGGAGGTTTGCGGTTGTGAAAGGATCTGTATAAATGCAAGTCTTTCTTATGTGTGCATCTTTACAATTTAGAATTTATGTCAGTCATTGAATTCGTTATTCATTTTGATCTTTCTTAGTGACAGAAATGTGTAATAATGTGTCAGCACCCTTACTGAAGAAACTTAAATGTAGAGAAATTGAAATTTCAATCACTAACGCTTTCAATGTAATTATTTCAATGATAATAAATATTGAAATCAAAAAATCTTGGCTGTATCTTTTGTTACTGCTAAATGCACAGTGCAGTAAATTGTGCTCTATCTTCTGTTGTAGAAAAGCATCTGCAATGGTTTCTCTTCCCTTCCATGCACTATTACCTCTCATGCCTTTGAAGGTTTAATCTCATGACCCTTCCTAGTTCTCATCTACACAATGGATGCCCGTGGAAAGTAAAGACACAGCGTCAGTTTCCACATGTATGCTCACAACACCCAGCTCTGTCTTGTCACCAGCATCTCTTTCAACCCTTTCACTGTCTCCAAATTGTCAGCCTGCTTATCAAACATCCAGTATTGGATGAGCAATAATTTCACAAATAAATATTGGGAAGACCAAAGCCATTGTTTTGAGTCCCACTGCAAATTCTGTTCGCTGGATTCCCTTTCCTCTTGCTGGGTGCTATCTGATGCCAAACCAGAGTATTCACAACCTTGGTGTAGGGCTCCATACCTGCACCATCCTTCAGCTAGACCGTCTCTGTAACAACAGCCAACTCTTAGCTTATCCCCTGTGGTAACCCTCATCCAGGTCTTTGTTACCTTGTGGCTGGTTTCCCACCTTGCATCCTTCATAAACTTAATGTTCACCCAAAGCTCATGGTCAGGCTCTAGGTTATGGAAATTGGTCTCCAAATGTTCTGCCTTGTTTCTTTAAGACCCTTCTCAGTCCCTATTACTTGACTAAGCCTGTCTTTAATATTTGCTTAAGTGGTTCATCTGGCAGCACAGTGGTTAACACTGGTGCCTCACAGCACCAGGGACCTGGGTAGAATTTTGACTTTTGGGTCACTGTGCAGACTCTGCACGTTCTCCCCACATCTGTATGGGTTTCCTCCCACAGTCCAAAGATGTGCAGGTTAGGTTGATTGCTCATGCTGAATTGACCTTAGTGTCGGGAGATTAGTAGAGTAAATACGTACAGTAATGGGAATAGGGCCTGGGTGGGATTGTGGTCAGTGCAGACTTGATGGGCTGAATGGCCTCTTCCTGTACTGTAGGGATTCTGTGGAAAAATGAGGAAGTGTGTGTGTGTCACAGTATCTATGCATTGTATTTGGATCATCTTTACTATTCCTTTAGGTTGGCCCAATGCATATCACATTTAACAAGTCACTTCTGAGGTATAATCACCACCTCTATACAAACAAGCTTAATAACCAGCTTGCACACAGCAAGATCCCATAAACTGCAAATGAGCTGAAATGAGGGAGAAATCCTTGCTTTTCAGATATATCCTTTGGATCTTTTATGTCCTTTTTTTTTGTTGAGGCATTCAGTCTAATCTCAGACAATAGATAGCACTTCTGACAGCACACCTTTCCCTTCATATTGCATTGAATCACTGGTCTGGATGGATCTTGAATCCCTCGATGTGAGTGGATGTGCAGCAAATATAGTTTTCTTCAATCCCCAACAGAATTATTTCACAGCTTGTCGCTTAGTTTAAACAGCGTTTCTGGAGAATAGAAAGCTAGACAAACTTAACGAAAGCATGAAGTGAAGTAAAAGAATATGGATAATATTTTGAAAATGAAGGACGTAAACAAACAATTTGGCGTTCTTAGTGGAAAAAAACTAGCAACCTAGAGTTCTAATCATAAAGAGCTTTTCCATTCTCACATTTTAGCTATAACCTCCTTCAAAGGCAGAATCTTCCATTAATGTTCAGTGCTATGTTAATATCATGTTATCACAGAATTGTTACAGCAAAGGAAGCCATTTGACCCATCATGTCTGTACTGGCTTCAAACAAGCATTATGGATTCGAGCCATTCCCTCACCTTTTCCCCTGTGCCCCCACTCATTATTTCTATTCAGGTTGTCATTTAATTCCCTCTTGAACACCTTGATTGATACAAAAGGAATTGTCAGTTTACTAATTATGTTTCAGTGAAATGCATCAGGTTTCACCCTTCTACAATGACAGGACCAAATTACGAGGAATTAATGGATATCGTTGTTTAAGGAATTGAGATCCACTTGGGTACTGGGTCAGCAGCTTCCTCATCAATATTTGCCTCTTTCCCCTCGACCATAAGCAAACATTTATTTATTGGTCACAAGTAAGGCTGACCTTAACACCGCAAAAAAGTAACTGTGAAATTCCCCCAGTTGTCACATTCCAGCACCTGTTCAGGCCAATGCACCTAACCAACATGTCTTTCGGTCTGTGGGAGGAAACTGGAGAAAGGTCAAGCAGGCATGGGGAGTGCATGCAAACTCAACACAGACAATAATCCAAGCCAGGAATCGAACCCAGGTCCCTGATACTGTGAAGCAGCCTTGCTAACCACTGTGCCACTCAAGTCACCTCTTTTGCTTTTGAGAGGTTATCAACCCAATTCCTCAATCACAAAGTTATCTTTCCAACGTCCATAATTATCTATCTCTTAAGGTGTTGTGCCCATACTCTTTAGGACTACAGCAGTCACAGCTCAAAGAGACAAAAGATTAAAATACAGCAATCCCAGCTGACACTCAGTCCAGTGCACAAAGAGGTGCTGTACTATTGGACGTGCCATGTTTCAGATTAAAAGTTTAACCTGAGACCCTTCAAGTGGATACAGATGAATATACAGCGTTATTCTGAAAGGGAATTCTCCACAATGCTGAAGGCCTGAATCCCTGAAGCAGATTATCTATTCATTCTGGTATTGCTTGCTGTGAGGGAATTAACAGCCACATCTACATGTACACTTTACAGCACTCTTAATATATAGTTTTTTTTAAAAAAAAGAAGCTTTTGCAAATTTTGTCAATTCAAATTTGCTCTCTGCAGTTATTGTTATAACACAAATAACTTCTAACTTCTCATATCACAAGAGAATCTTCTCTACGTAATTAGACAATACTTCTAACACAAAATTTAAACATTCCTCGATTATTTTAAGTATTTTTTTCTTATTCAGTTTGAACCTCATAGGAGGCTAAGGGGTGATTTTATAGAGGTCTATAACCTAATAACAGATCAGCAAGATTGTCAACATCTTCCCCTAAAGGTAGGCGATTCTAAAACTAAAGGGCATGGGTTTAAGGTGAGAGGAGAGAGATACAAAAGGGTCCAGAGGAGCAATTTTTTCACAGTCGATGGCGAGTGCCTGGAACAAGCTGCCAGAGGTAGTAATAGAGGCGGGTACAATGTTGTCTTTTAAAAAGCATTTAAACAGTTTCATGAGTAAGATGGAAATGAAGGGATATGGGCCAAAGATGGGTAATTGTGGCAATTAGTGGTAACCAGAGGGTGGTAAGGACGTGGAATGCCCTGCCTGCAGCAGTTGTGGACTCGCCAACTTTAAGGGCGTTCAAATGGTCAGTGGATAGGCATATGGATAACATTGGAATAGATTAGGTTAGATGGTCATTAGTTTGGTTCCACTGGTCAACGCAACATTGAGGGCCGAAGGACCTGTACTGCGCTGTTATGTTCTATGTTCAAAAGGTGGCATGGACAAATTGGGCTGAAGGGTCTGTTTTCATGCTGTAAACCTCTTTGACTATGAGCCAATTATCTATCAGTCAGTCTTATTCAGCATTGCCAGCAGTGATTAGCACTGCTGCCTCTCAGCGCTGGGGCCTAGGTTCGATTCCTAACTTGGGTCACTGTTTGTATGGAGTCTACACATTCTCCCCGTGTCTGTGTGGGTTCCCTCTGGGTGCTCCGGTTTCCTCTCATGGTCCGAAAGTCGTGCTGGTTAGCGTGCATTAGCTGTGCTAAATTATCCTTCAGTGTATCTGACCAGCTGGAGTGTGGCGACTAGGGGATTTTCACAGTAACTTCATTGCAGTGTTAATGTAAGCCTACTTGTGACACTAATAAATAAACTTTGAACTTCTTTCCAAATACTTCCAGAAGTTAATGTTTTATTCAGTGTCACTGTCTTTATTTCTGTGCAGATAGGACTGAATGAAGCTCATACAATACTTGTTTCAGGCTGTTGTATGGGTATTTGTCACAATGAAAGGATGTGTTTTTTAGTGCACAAATCATTTGAGTGTAATTTGTTACTTCTCTCCGACCCCCATCTTCTAATAAATTCAATTTCAGACACTTTTAAAGGCATTGCATGCAACTTTCCAATGATCAACTCCCATTATTTGCCATAGTGAACTGCAGTGATTATTACTAACTAACTGTGCAGTGAGAATTTCATCAATGAATGAAACACAATGTTTATCATTTATCATGTAGAGGTTACAAATAAAGGCAGGGGAGAGTCCAGTTGAGGGGGCAGGACTCTTATGGTTTAATGTCTCATCAGAATGATGAAATCCAATGGATCCACACCATGTGAAGATGCCATGTTCCCTTCCCTGGTAGACATTCGTGAACCAGCTGGACTCCAGGACAAGCAGCCATTATTCATCATCACCTAATTTCCCCACAATTTAGCAAATCTTTTGAATACATTTTGAAGTGAGGGGCTGGCACACTGTTGCCTCACAGTGCCAGGGACCTGGTTCGATTCCCAACTTGGGTCACTGTCTGTGTAGAGTTTGCACATTCTCCCTATATCAGCATGGGTTTCCTCTGGTTTCCTCCTCACAGTCCAAAGATGTGCGGGTTAGGCGCATTGGCCATGATAAATTGCTCCTTAGTGTCCCAGGATGCATAGTTAGAGGGATTAGCGGGATAAATATATGGGGTTACGGGGATAAGGTGAGATTGAGTCTATACCAACAATAATGGGCCAAATGGCCTCCTGCCCTGCAGGGATTCTATGAATGTCTGGATTGCCAACTGAATACCATAACCACCAGGTTAAATATAATTTGCCTTGATGATCTTCTCCCAATGCTGTTCAGAGTTTGTTATTTTACTCACTTTGTGAAGGGCTTTTTATTCTTTGATTTATTTTGGGACGGGGCTGGCCAGCATTTATTGCCCATCCCTCGTTGCCTTTGTTCAGAGGGCAGTTGAGAATCAACCATGTTGCTGTCTTCTGGAGCCACATGTAGGTTAATAGGGTAAGGATGGCAGATTTCCTTCCCTAACGGATATTAGTGAACAAGATGTGTTTTTCCGACAATCGGCAACGGTTTCATAGTCATCAGTAGATTCCTAATTCTGGATTTTTTTTTATTGAATTTGAATTCCACCATCTGCCGTGATGGGATTTGAACTCGGGTCCCCAGAACATTAGCTGAGTTTCTGGATTAATAGACTAGCAATAATACCAGTAGGCCATTATCTCCCCTACAGTACATTAAACGTGTTGTAAAAGTATAAATTGGAGTATGGTGTAATATTGTACCACTCATTGCAGTTTACCTGATTTGAGTTGGATTTACTTTCCCATGAAATTCAATATCCAACTTTTTGTCCCTCTGGCTCAATGTGCCTTTCATAAGCGATTGTTATTAGCTGAACCATAAAAACCCTTCAGTGTAGACTTGGGCCATTTGGCCCATTAAGTCAATACCGACTGTCCAAAAGAGCACGTTACCCAGGCACCGATCCTCAGGCTTACCCCCTGCTCTACCCACGTAACCCCGTATATTTACCTTGCTAATCCACTTAACCTACACATCTTTGGACACCAAGGGGCAATTTAGCATGGCCAATTCATCTAACCTACACATCTTTATGAGGAAACTGGAGCACCTGGAGGAAACCCACGCAGACGTGGGGAGAATGTGCAAATTCCGCACAGACAGTCTGGACGTTACCTGAATCAAGATGGCCCAGAGACTGGGAATGATAAACTGACATCTGCAACTGATTTGGAACTACGTCAGTACCCTGGAATTTATTTAAGAGGATCACTGTTTGGGAAAAGGAGCTGGGAGGGGCACCAGCATGTTGTGAGAAGGAATAGTGGACACCTTGTAAAGTTGTGCGGGTGATAGGCTCGTACTTTTCTAAGTAAAATGTGCTGCGTTCATGTGAATGGTGTTGGTTTGTGGCAAACTAAAAGCTTAAAACTATGTCAAGATGCCCAGTAATCTATGCAGACTTCCCTTAGGTCAAACACAAGTCCACTTTTACTGTGTTTCTGCACTGAGCCGTAAATTAAGAACAGGCTAGACTTGCATTAAACAAGGAGAAATAACTAACGTGGCTAGTTTGCTATCAAATTTTACAGAATGACTTCAGTGTCCAAGATTGACCTGTCTTAAGCAACGTTGTACTTTACGCTGACATGCCAGGGTTTACACTGACCTATTTTCCAACCTAGTGGATCCTTCATGCCTTAAGAAATCGCGGGCAATACTTCACTTTGATCAACAAGATTTTACAATGTTTGGCAAGCATTGAGTGGAACTTTAGGAGCAATGTTTGAAGTCCGTTTATAGTTAGTTTTGATGCTGCTTAAACTCAATGGGTTAAGTAGGTGAACTGCTAATTTCCCCTGCCATTGGGACCTGTTTCTGGGAAGTGACTGAATGGGGTCTTTAAAAGGGGCCCGTGCAAACTGCTTTTACCATATGAAACTATAGGAAATGCGACAGCCAATTTTGCGCACAGCAAGCTCCCGCAAACAACAAATGTGATAATGACCAGATAATCTGTTTTAGTGATGTTGATTGAGGGATAAATATTGGCCAGACACCGGGGAGAACTCACCCTGTTCTTTAAAAACAGTGCCATCAGATCTTTTATATTTACCTATTGGTGTTTGATGCCACAACCAATTGTTACTGTCACACGGACTGCAGTGGTTTCAGCTGGCATCCTCACCACCCCTTTCTCTAGTTTAATTTGGGAAAGCAATAAAATGCTTGCCAGCGATGCCAATCTTCCGAGAATGAATGAAAAAAAAATCTGGTGTTCTGGATAGCCCCCTATCTTCTGCATCACCGAGGCAGCCTACTTCCTCCTCCGTGACAGCATGGTGGCACAGTGGTTAGCACAAGAGTCACAATGCCAGGGACCTGTGTTCAATTCCGGTCTCGGGTCACTATGCAGAGTCTGCATATTCTCCCTGTGTCTGCATGGGTTTCCCTCCAGGTGCTCTGGTTTCCTCCCACACTCCAAAGATATGCAGGTCAGGTTGATTTGGCCATGCCGAATTGCCCCTTAGTGTCACATGCCCCTTAGCATGGTAAATATGTGGGGTTACAGGGATAGGGCTTGGTGGGATTGTGGTCAGTACAGATTCAATGGGCTGAATGGCCTCCTTCTGCATTGTAGGGATTCTGTGATTCCCTATGAACTGCATGATCAGTATCACAGGATTTTGTGTTTAACCCAGAGAACAGGTTTAACATTTCATTCATCTCATAGAATCCCTATAGTAGAAAAGGAGGCCATTCAGCCCATCAAGCCTGCACTGACAATCCCACCTAGGCCCTATCCCAATAACTCCACGTACTTACCCTAAATAATCCCCCTGACACTAAAGGAGAATTTAGCATGGCAAATTAATCCGCCCATCTTTGGATGGTGAAAACTGGAGGAAACCCATGCAGACATGGGGAATGCATACAAACTCCAGACTGATAGATACCAAGGCCAGGATTGAACCCGAGTCCCTGGCGCTGTGAGGCAGCAGTGCCAGCCACCGTGCCATAATATCACATTTTTTTGAAAGAGGGAATTTTATCATCCATCTTCACCTTTCTACTTTTGCATTGAATAAGGAGTCCTAGAAAGCTTGATGCCCTCCATATAGTTTAATAGTGGTAATATATTATCTTTTCACCAATAGATTTGTGCAGAAGATGGTGGGTCCACATGTCATTAACTCTTAGTAGGTGTTTGAATTGTATTTATCTTAATGCCAACTCTGAAGAGCCCCATAGAAGCAGCATACTGTGTGCACTTATATTGGGTCCAGCAGAGTTAACTTCCATCTGCTGTGTGTTTGTTATCCTCAAGGCTATTGCACTTTCATGTAACTGAACAGTCATGTACCAGAGTGACAGCTAGAAGACTCAGTATTGCTACTTTTTGAATATAGTAAATGGTCTGTTATTGCCCTGTGTAATTCTTGAACAAAGACAGTTGTCAAAAAGGGTTTTTTTGAAACCAGCTGAACAAACGTGAGTTGTTATGTAGAAGGTATTTGAGCTGCTCGATTAGACTGCAGGATAACCCAAAGTACATAAGGACAGCAGATGGAAAACCAGCTCTGGAGTCCGAGAGAGAGCGCGGGCAGTTCCAGAGGGACAACGTCTTCAATTCCAGCCAAGCATCTTTGATCTACGGAACAGATCTGATTGAGGTGGACATGAGGAGATGGCGGTTTGCACCTGTGTAAACAGAATTGAGCAGAAAGGAGTAGAAGTGAAGGTGAAGTCTGAGGGATGGTTGGCAGTCGATGAGTTTGGGACTTGGGGAATGAATAGCAATCGTGTTTTTATCTTTCGAGAAAGTATCCGGCACCTAACAGTAGTTGCACAGAAAAAGTCAGAGTAATGTTTAATAATCTGTTGTTCCAAGGATTGACGAAGGTTGGCAGAAGTTGAGTGATATATCAGAGGAGCTTAGCTCCCCTTCCGTCACACTCAATTTCCTCTTCTCTCTCTCTCTCTCCTCTCCTGAAGGTGGCGACCTTTGCTGGTGTACCAATATCTGAGATCTTGCCAAAAGCAATCTTCCTTCACAAAAAAAGTCCAGTGTGACCTTTTGAGTTCATACAAACCCAACATGCCAATTTGGAAATTTGTAGACTTTGGTTAACACTTCCAAAATGGAGAAACAGCCATGGACTCAAGAACAGTTTCTTCCCTGCTGCCACTTTTGAATGGACCTACCTTTATATAAAGTTCATTTGTTAGTCATAAGTAGGCTTACATTCACACTGCAACGAAGTTACTGTGAAAATCCCCTAGTCATCACACACCGGCTGAGGGAAAATTTAGAATGGCCAGTTCACCTAATCAGCACATTTTTGGACATTTTGGGAGGAAATCGAAGCATTCGGAGGAAACTCACACAGACACAGAGAGAACTTGCAAATTTCACACAGACAGTGACCCAAGCCCAAGAATCGTACCTGGGTCCCTGGAGCTGTGAGGCAGCAGTGCTAACCATGGTACTGCCCCTTATATTAAGTTGATCTTTCTCTACATCCTAGTTATGACTGTAGCACTACATTCTGCACCCTGTCCTTTCCTTCTTTATGAATGGTATGCTTTGTCCGTATAGCACACAAGAAACAATACTTTTCACTGTATCCCAATACATGTGCAACAATAAATCAAATTAAGTCAAAATGGATTGTTGATCTTGTGATTGATCTCCCTGTTGTGGGGGATACATATTTGACACACTGTCAGCTATAGACAATAATAATGTCATTTGTCACTATTAAAAGTAAAAGTTCCAGGAAATAATGAAACTTATTCTAAAATTTTCATCTTTGGGTTCAGAGTCTTCTGTGGCCTTGCCCCTAGCTGTCCCTAAGATCTCACACAGTCCTCTCAGACCCACATGTTCCTCCAGCTCTAGCCTCCTCCACATCCCGATTTCCATCACTCCACCATTGGCAATCGTGCCTTCAGCTGCCTGGGCCCTGACCTCCAGAATTCCCTCCCTAAATCTGTCCACCTCTCTCTCATCCTTTAAGACGCTCCTTAAAACCTTACTCTTTAGCCAAGCTTTTGGTCACTTGTCCAAATATCTCCTTATGTGACTCATTTTGTCTGCCCCCATGAAGCACTTTGAGATGTTTTGCTAGATTAAAGGCGCCATATAAATGAAAATTGTTGTAAATGCACGTGAATTATGCTGTCATTTGGTGCATGGTTGATGGTGCTCTGTTGAAGGATTGATGAGATAATACACAACATACGTGGATTTTCAAAAGGCATTTGAGACAGTGTCACACAACAGACATGTGAGAAAGTCTATAGCTCATGAATTAGAAGAGACAGCAGCAATGTGAATTTTCACACAGCAAGTGGTTGAGGACTGGAATGTGCTGCCTGGAAGTGTGATGGAGGCAGATTCAGTCGATGCATTCAAGAGGACATTAGATGATTATTTCAATAGAAATAACGCACGGGGGTACGGGAAATGGCAGTAAGGTATGATGATCCTTTGGAGAGCTGGTACAGACAGGATGGGCTAAATGGCCTTCTTCTGTGCCACAATAATTCTGTGATTCTGAGAGCTTTATCTTGAATGGCAAAAGAAAATCTTGCATTTCTATAGCATCTTTCATCATCCTCAAATGACTCAAAAGTCTTCTGGCCGATGAAATACGTTTGAAGAGCGATCATTATTGTAACATTAAAAACCCAGCAACCAATTTGAACACAGCAAGCAGTCATAGGATAAGAACCAGATAATCTATTTTTTTTTTGTCAGATTAACCAGGACATTGAGGAAAGCTCCCACGCTTTTCAAATAGTGCCTGTGAAATATTTTACATCTACCTGAATAGGCAGGCAGGTTCCAGTTTAATCAGAATTATGGTACCTCCAACAGTGCAGCACTCCCTCTGTAATACACTCCGTGTGTCAACCTGGATTTTGAAAGTCCTTTGACTCATTGTTACAGTGAATGGCAGTCAGAGAAACGTAGACATTAGAGGCAATAGGCCATTCGGCCCTTCGAGCCTGCTCCACCATTCATTATGATCATCATCAAATTCAATATCCTAATTACCACCTCACCCCCCCCCCATACCTCTTCATTCCCTTTAGCCGCAAGAGCTATATTTAATTTATTTTTGAAATCAGACAACGTTATAAAAAATGTGTTTTTTCTCAACATATTAAAAGTAAAAGCTAATTGAAGAGAAATAGAATTACTCTGGGATGAAGGAGGGATCTAGAGTCATATAATCATTCAGCACAGAAAAGGCTCTTTGGCCCATCTATCCTGTGCCAACAATAACTATCACTAGAGGGACACTAATCCCATTTTCCAGCACTTGTCTTACATCCTTGAATTTTATGATGTTTCGAGTGCTCATTCAAATACTTTATAAAGGTTATAAGGTTTCTGGCCACCATTAAGTCCCCAGGCAGCGCATTCCAGATTCCCACCTCTCTGAGTGAAAAGGTTTTATCTCAAATCCCCTCAGACTCTCACCCTAAAGTTATGGCCCCTTGTGACTGACTCTTCAGCCAAGAGGAAATAGCTGTTCCCTACTCACCCTGTCCATACCCCTAGTGGTGCTTAATGAAGATGTGCCAGGTATATGCCAGCTGTCATGTAGTAAGCTTTCACAGATGTTGGTGACAATCAGAATAGAACCATAGAACATTACAGCACACAAACAGGCCTTTTGGCCCATCTTGGCTGTGCTGAACCATTTTTCTGCTTAGTCCCACTGATCTGCACCTGGACCATATCCCTCCCACCCGTCTTATCCATGTATCTGTCCAAGTTTTTCTTAAAATTGAGCCTGCATTTACCACTTCATTTGGCAGCTCATTCCACGCCCCCACCACTCTTTGTGTGAAGAACTCCTCCTCCCCCATAATTCCTTTAAACTTTTTCCTCTTCACACTTAACTCACGTCCTCTAGTTTTTTTCTCTCCTAACCTCAGTGAAAAAAGCCTGCTTGCATTCACTCTATCTATACCCTTCATAATTTTATACACATCATAATTTTATACACCACCATCAAACCTTCCCTCATTCTTCTATACTCCAGGGAATAAAGTCCTAACCTATTCAACCTTACTCTGTAACTCAGTTTCTCAAGTCCCCACAATGTCCTTGTAAGCCTTCTCTGTATTCTTTTAACTTTATTAATATCCTTCCTGTAATTAGGTAACCAGACTGCACACAATAATATCGCAGCTCTCTCCCCCGGTAAAAACTGGGAATCAGTTGAAATTTTCCAAGCTGAGATTGATGTTTTCCGGCCAGGGGGTTAAGGGTTACAGAACCAGGATAAGTGAATGGATTTAAAATACAGAACAGATGTGAGGGGCTGAATGGCCTGTTGTTCTTATGCAGTTCTTGTTCTTCTTGTGCCTGTTTATTTCTCTGCCCAATTGAATATTATTTGATCATCTTGCATTCCTTATCTAATTCCATGGAATTTATAGAGAGTGGAAACTGGGTTTTGAAATACCAGCCTATGGGCACTACCCTCAGAATTTCATCCCAACCCAATGTGAGATCACTAACAATTCTTGCTGCTCTCTCACTCTCTCTGAACGCTATCCTTTACAAACTTGTCACTGTCAAAATGCTGGAACTCCTTCTCCTGTAGAGGAGGTGCTGATGTAGTGGTGTTGTCACTTAGCTAGTAATCCAGACACCCAGGATAAAGCTCTGGGGATTAGGGTTCGAATCCTATCAAGGCAGATGGTCAAATTTGAATTCAGTGAAAAATCTGGAATTAAAAGTCTAATGATGCTGTGGAACCATTGTTGATTATTGTAAAAACCCATCTGGTTCACTGTCCTTTGCAATACTGAGTGAATGCGACACTGTCGGAGGTACTGTTTTAGGATGAGACGTTAAGTTCTCATAACTTTGAAGGAGAGCAGGGGAGTTTTCTTCAATGTCCTGACCAATATTTATCCCTCAATCAACATCAGATAAAAAGTATTATTGGGTCATTATCATATTGCTGTTAACGTGACCTTGCTGTGTCATGTTTACTACACTGCTTCAGATTATTTTCATTGTAAGTGCAGTAGGACATCTCAAAGTCATGAAAGGCAACTTTCCAAATCTGTGCGGAATGACATTCTCTCATCTGGATGTAATTCAATTAGTTCCAGTGCTTCTGGCTTAGTGCGATCGGACTTCAGGTTTTGTGCTGCTGATCTCTCTCCAGTTTTTCTGTATGGGCTTGAGTGTGTGTGTGTGGCTATTATCTGTGCAATTGTGCTTCTATATTTGTGTGTAGATATGTGCATGGAAGTGCATGCATGCATAGGGGTATGCATATATAAATGGGGATGCATGTGTATATATTTGTGCATTTATACATGTGCATGCGTGTTCAAATGTCTATTTATGTAAGTGAGTTTATGAGTGTCTAAGTGTATGGGAATGAGTCTGCGTGGTATATTTGCATGGGTGTATGTGTACATGTCTGTATGTGTATGTGGCTGTGTGTCAGTGTGATCTGGATTGGCTCGGATGCTTTCTCCACATGGTGAAACAAGCTGTTGGCATTCATTGGGGTTGAAATTTGCTTCACTGAAGCCAGCCTGAAATTGGGACCTGGCCTCATTTCAATCATTTAGACATTGCTTTGCAATTCTCTCTTGTCAAATGCCTTTTCAGGCCATTACCCTGAGCTTGAACCTGTCATATCTTCATTCTCTCGGCTTTCCTCTCGCTTCTATCTGTTTTCATCATTCTGTGGCTTTCCCATCCTCTTCCCATATTTCTTCATCCGGTATTTCACCTTCTCCTCTTCCTTTTGCCCCACCTTCTCCCAGTCACGTAAGACCATAAGACATAAGAGCAGAATTAGGCCACTCGGCCCATCGAGTCTGCTCCACCATTCAATCGCGACTGATTTTTTTCTCATCCCCATGCTCTTGCTTTTTCCCTGACCCCCTTATTAATCAATCTTGTGTATTTTTTTGTAGCTCTCTCACTTACTTTCTTCTATAAGATTAGCCTCTTAGGCTATGAGCTCCCTCACTGAGGTCATAATTACCTGCACAATCAGGGAGCCTCACCTATATACAAATATGGGAGTGTCAGGGCCACTGGCATTCCTGATTGTGTACCTGAAGCACTGGAGGAATGGAATAGAATTTGCAAATAAAGAGAATCTGATGAATTATTTCATCTTCCTTCTTTCCCTCCTACTGCCTTCTAAACTACTGTTCACTCCTCTCCCACTCAGCTTTTCTTTCTGCCTACCCATTCTCTCTCCTCTCAACTGTTTCCTCTTTGCCCCCTGCCCCTCTTGTGCCATCTAACTCTGTTTGATCAAACCCTACAACATGGGGTGGCATTTTCTGTGTTTCACAGTGGTGGAGGTGGCCTCTCATTGTCCAGGGGCAGGTTCATCTGGTCCCACCACCGTCAATGGATCTTCCATTGTCTGCACTCTCCATTGCCCGGGAATACATGGTGGGGCCAGAGGACCGCACCAGCTGAGAGTGCCGGAAAAATTTGGCCTTGGTCTTGAACGTCAAGATAGAAGAGATCAGAGAGTCATAGGTGTTTTACAGCATGGAAACAGGTCCTTCAGCCCAGCTTGTCCATGCTGCCCTTTTTTTTAACCATTAAGCTAGTCCCAATTGTCCATGTTTGATCCATATCCCTCTAGACCCATCTTATCCATGTAACTATCTAAATGCTTTTTAGAAGATGAAATTGTACCCATCTCTATTACTACTTCTGGTAGCTTGTTCCAGATACTAGCCTCTGTGTGAAAAAATGACCCCTCTAGACTCTTTTGTATCTCTCCCCTCTCACTTTAAACCTATGCATATAATTTTAGACTCCCCTACATTTGGGAAAAGATGTTGACTATCTAGCTGATCTATGCCCCTCGTTATTTTGTAGATCTCTATAAGATGATCCCTAAGCCTTCAGGGACACTTCAGGGAAAAGACTCCCAGTCCATCCAGCCTCCTCTCATAACTCAAACCATCATGTCCCAGTAGATCAATAATTTATTTTAATGTTTTAATCATGTTCGAGTTTCCTGGGAAATTCCAAATTCTGAAATTGAGTTGATTAAACTTTCCTTACTGTGCGAGTATGAATCTGTTACCTGGCAAAAAACAATCCAGGAGAAGAGGTGAGAAGTGATTTATTTTGAGTTTTTCTGTTCTAGGTGCACATGCCTCAAGCAGGTTCAGTAATAATTTTCAAAGGGGAATTAGAAACGTTCTCGAAAGGGAGACATTTTCCGAGCAATGGGAAAAGAGTAAAGGGAATAGACCTAATTGAGTAGTTCCAACACAGTCAGCAGAAGCATGAAGAGTCAAAAGGCTTCCATCTGTGTTGTACGATTCTATCATCACAGACCCTAGTCGTCATGTAACAATAAATTTGACATCTGGAGATTTGTTGAATCTTTTTAACGTTTTGCTGTTTGGTTTGCTGAATTATTTGTGCGGTACCATACGATGATTGACTAGCTGACCAGGAGGGATGCGTTGACAAAGCATTTTGCCACACACCCATCAGGGCTAACCCGAGAATGGCAGATTTCGAACCATTGCAATGATTTATACCAAAAGAATAAAAAGTGCTGTGGTATAAATTGTGATTGTTTACAAAGGCGGCACAGTGGTTGGCACAGTTGCCTCACAGTGCCAGGGACCCAGCTTTGATTCCTGGCTTGGGTCACTATTTGTGCAAAATCTGCCTGTTTAGTAGCCAGTTTTCTCCAGGTGCTCCAGTAAGTGGAAACCAGCGGTTTTTCCCACTGTCCGAAAGACAAAGAACAAAAAGAAAATTACAGCACAGGAACAGATCCTTTGGCCCCTTCAAGCCTGCACCAACCATGCTGCCCAACTGAACTAAAATCCCCTACCCTTCCAATGACCATATCTCTCTACTCCCATGCTATTCATATATTTGTCCAGACGCCCCTTAAAATTCACTATTGTATTTGCTTCCACTACCTCCCCCAGCAGCAAGTTCCAGGCACCCACTGTCCTCTGTGTAAAAAAAACTTGGCTCATATATCTGCTTTAAACATAGCCCCTTGCATCTTAAGCCTATGCCCCCTAGTAATTGAGTCTTCCACCCGGGGGAAAAAGCATCTGACTGTCCACTCTGTCCATGCCCCTCATAATCTTGTAGACTTCTATCGTTGGCCGTGCTAAATTCTCCCTCAGCGTACCTGAACAAGTGCCGGGAGTGTGGCAACTCAGTGATTTTCACAGTAATTTCATTGCAGTGTTAACGTAAGCCTACTTGTGACAATAATAAAAAAACTTTAAACTTCAAAAAACTTTAAGAATTAGCTGTCTTGCATCAGCCCTGAGAGTGCAAGACAGAACACATCACTCCTTTCTGCAATTTCCGCATTCTGTACAGCAAAGCGACTGATGGTTTAACTGTTAAATGTTTGTCAATTAAGGATAACTACTGAGTTATTTACATGCTATTGAAAAGTCAACGATACTAGGTGCTAAACTAATCAACACTGTTTTGTTAGTAATAGACATTTGCTGTGTGTCCCTGGCTCTGTGTGTACAACAGCTGTGAAAACTCTAATTTAATTGATATTCCAAAGACCTGATGACAAATGTAGGTAAATCTTTTGAGAACTCACAGCCAGATGAGAAAAGACCAACTACATCTAATTGGGATTTCCTCACCATTTGGTGACTTTATCTTGAGTCACAGTGAGCAGGAAGACTCCGGCATTCCGGAGTTAGCCTTTATATTGAAGGAATTGAAATACAAAAGGGTGGAAGTTATGTCACAGCAACTTTGCATTTAGCATCTCTGAAAGATCCCAAGAAATTAGTCAAATAACAGGCGGGTTCTCCCTGGTGTACCAGCTTTCTCAACCTCGTTAAAAAGCAGATGATCTGGTTATTATCTTATTGCTCCTTATGAGAGCTTGCTGACATGGACTGACTGACTGTTTCCTACATGATAGTGGTGGTTACTCTTAAAATAGTATTTCATTAGCTGTAGAGCAATCTTGAGATAGAACATAGAACATTACAGCACAGAACAGGCCCTTCGGCCTTCGATGTTGCGCCGACCAATATAAAAAGCAATGCCCCTCCAAACTAAACCATTCCCTTCTCTTCCATATACTTATCAACTAAAAGATGTCCTGAAGGGGTGAAAGGGTCTGTTTTAGGATGGCATGGTGGCACAGTGGTTAGCGCTGCTGCCTCACAGTACTAGCGTCCTAGGTACAATTCTGGTTTCGGGTCATTGTCTGTGTGCAGTTTGCACATTCTACACATGTCTGCATGGGTTTCTTCCGGGTGCTTCCGTTTCCTCCCACTATCCAAAGATATGCGGGTTAGGTTGATTGGCCAACTAAATTGACTCTAGTATCAGGGGATTAGCAGGGTAAATACGTGGGGTTACGGGGTATAGGGCCTGGATGGAATTGTTGTCGGTGCAGATTCGAGGGGCCAAATGGCCTCCTTCTGCACTATAGGAATTCTATGATTCTATGAATTGCAAATCTTTTCTATTGTTTCAAACTATTCATTCTCCTAATGGGAGAACTGTTGTTATAACAACAATTACACGTTTGAATAGTGAGGAAAATAATCAAAAATGGTATGAGAAAATGCATTTCAAATGAAATAGATAATGGTTTTATTCCAACTGAACTTTGTTTTAATTCAATATCTTCAGAACTTTCCTGTTGTTAGTTATAATGATAAAGTTGGATTATATCGTTTTGGGACTGGGGAGATTACTGTTGGAGAATTGCATAAAACCCTCACACAGAAACAGGCCCACTGAACTCAATTATTCCACACCTGTCCCCTTCCACCCAAGTTCACTCATCCTACCAGGATAGTCTCCTATTCCATTCTGCCTCATGTACTTTGCTAACTTCACCATAAATACTATTCACCTCAACTACTCTCTGTGGTAGCGAATTCCACTTTTTCTCCACTCTCTGGGAAAAGGTTTCTCCTGGATTTCCTGTTGGATATGTTGGTGAATATTTTAAGGTCCTGACTTCTGGACTCTTCTTCAGTGGAAATATCTTCTCCATGTCCATTCTGCTGAATCCTTTCATAATCTTCCATCTAGATCTTTGCCACGTCACCTTTCAATCTTTTCTTTTTTAGAGAAAGGAGCTTCAGTTTATTTCACCTTTCCAATTTCTCAGTTGTGCCAACATTCTTGTGTATCATCATTGTGCTTTCTCCAATGCTGTTATATTGTGAAAAAGATGCAAAAATCTGAGATCACGTATCAACTGACTCAAGAACAGCTTCCTCACTGCTGCCATCAGACTTTTGAATGGACCTACTATATATTAAACTGATCTTTCTCTTCTTCCTATGTAACATTATATTCTGCATCCACTCCTTTCCTTCTCCCCTACATACTCTATGGATGGTATGTTTGGAATTTTACCGTTCTGTCGCCATGGGATTCAGAATGGACGAGGAGTGGAGCATGGACCTCAGGTGGGATTTTACAGTTTGGGATGAGCCAGGCTGTATACTCTGCATGGGTTGTGTGCGTCAGGTAAATTGGCCATGCTAAATTCTCCCTTAGCGTACCCGAACAGGCGCCTAACTGTGACAACTAAGGATTTTCATAATAACTTCATTGCAGTGTGAATGTAAGCCTAGTTGCAACTAATAAAAAAAACCCACCCTATGCTTTGCCTGTATAGCGCACAAGAAACAATACTCTTCATTGTATTCCAAAACAATGTGACCACATTGTGACCACAATGTGACCGAATTGTGACCACAATTCGGTTACGTTCACCTTAGTGATGGACAGGGATAGGCATGAAGCTGGGGGCTGTAGTTATAGCTGGGGGAAGGGTAATTATGAGGCCATCAGGAGAGAATTAGGGTGCATAGATTGGACTAGGGAACTACAGGGACGGGGAACATCTGGAATGTGGTGCTTATTCAAGGAGCAGCTGCTGCGAGTCCTTGATAAGTATGTCCCTGTCAGGCAGGGAGGAAATGGACGAGTAAGAGAGCCTTGGTGTACGAAAAAAGTTGATTTGCTGGTTAAGAAGAAAAAAGAGGCTTATGTTAGGATGAGGCTTGAAGGCTCAGATAGTGCAATGGATAGCTATAGATTAGCCAGGAAGGAGGTAAAAAGTGAATTGAGGAGAGCTAAGAGGGGACACGAGAAGATGTTGGCTGATAGGATTAAGGAGAACCTAAAGCTTTCTTTCGATATGTTAAGAATAGAAGATTGGTTAGGGCAAGATTAGGGCCAGTCATAGACAGCAGTGGGAAGTTGTGAGTGGAGCCTGAAGAGATTGGTGAGGCACTGAATAAATATTTCTCTTCGGTATTCACGCAGAGTGCTGGAAATGTAGCTATGGAGAGCACTGAGGTACAGGGTTGCAAATTGGGAAGTATTGTAGTAGATAGGGAGGATGTGTTAGGAATTCTCGAGGGTTTGAAGTTGGATAAGTCCCCTGGGCCGGACGGGATTTACCATAGGATTCTCTGGGAGGCAAGAGAGGAGATTGCAGAGCCTCTGGCTCTGATCTTCAGGTCGTCGTTGGTTACGGGTGTGGTTCCGGAGGACTGGAGGATAGCGAATGTGGTCCCATTGTTTAAGAAGGGGAAGAGAGACTTCCTGGGAATTATAGGCCAGTGAGTCTTACTTCTGTTGTGGGCAAGGTATTGGAGAGAATTATTAGGGATAGGATTTATAGTTATTTAGAGAGAAATGAATTGATTGGGGGTAGTCAGCATGGTTTCGTGAAGGGTAGGTCATGCCTTACTAACCTCATTGAGTTTTTTGAGAAAGTGACCAGAGAGGTGGATGGGGGTAAAGCGGTTGATGTAGTATATATGGACTTTAGTAAGGCGTTTGATAAGATGGCCCATGGAAGACTTCTACAGAAAATGCAGATGTGTGGAATAGAGGGTGATTTAGCTAATTGGATTAGGAATTGGCTGGCAGATAGAAGAAAGAGGGTGGTGGTTGATGGGAGATATTCATCGTGGAGTTCGGTGACGAGTGGTGTGCCTCAGGGGTCTGTTTTGGGGCCCCTGCTGTTTGTAATTTTTATAAATGATCTGGATGAGGTATTGAGGGATGGATCAGTAAATTTGCAGATGATACTAAAGTTGGTGGTGTGGTAGATAGTGAAGAAGGGTGTTTTAGTTTACAGAGTGACTTGGACAAGTTGCAGAGCTGGGCCGAGAGGTGGCAAATGGAGTTTAATGTGGAAAAGTGTGAGGTAATGCACTTTGGCAGGAACAATAAATGTGTAGAGTATAGGGCTAATGGTAGGGCTCTTAATAGTGTTGAGGAACAGAAGGATCTTGGGGTATGTGTCAATAGATCCCTGAAAGTAGGCAGTCAAGTGGATAAAGTTGTTAAGAAGGTTTATGGAGTCTTAGCTTTTATTGGTAGGGGGATTGAATTTAGGAGCCGCAGCATCATGTTGCAGCTGTACAAAACTCTAGTGCGGCCGCACTTGGAGTATTGTGTGCAGTTCTGGTCCCCACATTATAAGAACGATGTGGAGGCATTGGAGAGGGTACAGAGGAGGTTTACCAGGATGTTGCCTGGTATGGAGGGCAGGCCTTATGAAGAGAGGCTGAGGGATTTGAGGTTGTTTTCGTTAGAAAGGAGGCGGCTAAGAGGGGATCTTATTGAAGCATATAAGATGATTAGAGGTTTAGATAGGGTGGACAGTGATAGCCTTTTTCCTGGATGGAGAAAGCTAGCACGAGGGGACACAGCTTTAAATTAAGGGGTATGAGTTATAGGACGGATATCAGAGGTAGGTTCTTTACTCAAAGGGTGATTAGGGAGTGGAATGCCCTGCCTGCAGCTGTTGTAGATGCGCCAAGTTTGGTGACGTTTAAGAGGTTAATTGATAAGTATATGGAAGAGAAGGGAATGGTTTAGTTAGGAGGGGCATTGCTTTTTATTTTGGTCGGCGCAACATCGAAGGCCGAAGGGCCTGTTCTGTGCTGTATTGTTCTATGTTCTATGTTCTTAAAACGTGTGACAATAAATCAATTCAATTCAAATCAAAAGTCCTTCTTGCAGTATGGAGACTAAACTTACACAATACTCTGACAGAGTTTGACACAAGTTTAAGATATCCTGTCTACTTTTCAGTGTGTCTCTCGAGTTGTGCTAAATTGTAAGAAATAGTGAACTCTGGAATGTGAAACAAACTTATGTTGATCGTGTGTTGGGATGAAAGCAGCTTTATAGTTGAGAGATGATTGATTTTTTTTTTGTTTATTTCTGGTAGAGTTAAATTACTGTTTGGCCACATAGATATGGGTAATGTTTATTTGCATTTGTGATAGGTTTCTCAAAACCCTAGTGTGTTCCCCATTCATTGGAGGCAGTCATATACTGTCAGCACATTTGGAGCAGCCAGTGAGTATAGTTTCTATAGTCATTTTTTTTAAAGAATTAGAGAAATCAATTAGCATTTAATAATGTAAATCGCCTGATGACATTATGGTTCAAATTAAAGAGAGTGGGAATTTGGCCCAACTGTTCTGTGCCAATATTTATGCTCCACCTGAGCCTCTCCATCTTAGTCCATTAACATTACTTTCTAACCCTTTCTTCTTTATATGTTCAACATAACAGAAGTTAACCGACTCGTGGTTAGCATGTTAAACTTATTTCAAGAGAACTTATCTGGTGTGGTGGCACAGTAGTTAACACTGCTGCCTTACAGTGCCAGGGACTTGGGTTTGATTCCTGGCTTAGGTTACTTTGTGTGGAGTTTGCATATTCTCCCTGCGTCTGTGTGGGTTTCCTCTGGATGTGCCAGTTTCCTCCCACAGTCCAAAGACGTGCGGGTTATGTGGATTGACCATGCTACATTGCCCCTTAGTGTCTGGGGGACTAGCTAGGGTAAATATATGTGAATAGGGCCTGGGTGAGATTGTGGTTGGTGCAGACTCGATGGGCTGAATGGCTCCTTCTGCACTGTAGGATTCTATGATTCTATGTTCACTTTGCTTCTCCTTAAATGTATCGGTTCCATCTGCCTCAACCACTCCCTGTGGTCATGACTTGCAGGTGTTAATTGTGATTGGATATGAATTGCATTTATTCTTTGTGGTGACTTCCCAAGGCCGTCCACCGTCTACAAGGCACAAGTCAGCAGTGTGGTGGAATACTCCCCACTTGCCTGGATGGGTGCTGCTCCAACAAGACTCAAGAACCTTGACACTATCCTGATAAAACACCCGCTTGACTGGCATCACATCTACAAATATCCACTCCTTCCATCACCGACGCTCAGTAGCAACAGTGTGTACTATCTACAACATGCACTGCAGCAATCCACCAAAAATCCTTAGACAGCACCTCCCAAACCCATGACCATTGCCATCTAGAAGGACAAGGGCAGCTGATACATGGGAACACCACCAACTGCAAGTTTCCCTCCAAGCCATTCACCATCCTGACTTGGAAATATATCGGCTGTTCCTTTGCAGTTGCTGGCTCAAAATCCTTGGATTCCCTCCCTAACGGCATTGTGAGTCAACCCACAGAACAGGGACTGCAGCAATTCAAAAAGACAGCTCACCCCCACCTTCTCAAGGGCAACTAGGGATGGGCAGTAAATGCGGGCCAGCCAGCAACACCCATGTCCCACGAATGAATAAGAAAAACATTACACAATGATCCACGATGTAAAATCTATTTCTTCATCCTGCCTCTGGTTCTTTTGACACTCACCTTAACTCTGGGTCCACAGACACTCCCAGTGAAACTGAGAAAGGAGCATGGGTAGGGACCTGGTGTGGGTTGGCTTTGAAGATGAGGCAGCTGGAGGTCATGTGCTTCCAGAAGAGTTTCAGTGGTTTGGCAGTGGGGAGCACTTGAAGAAGATGTAATTCTCTGATTGAGGCAGGGTTCCTCCAGAGCAGAATGAAATTTCCAAACTTTTCTGCATGAGCTAACTGGTTTTGTGTACATTAGTTCACAATTGTTGGACTCACCCCAGGGCCTGAACACCAAGCAATGGTTTTCAGAGGAATCTGTAGGGTTAACTATTCCTAGTGGGAGTGCTGTCACTTAGTTTGTCATGTAACACAGTAAGAAGTCTCACAGCAGCAACTTAAAGTCCATCATAGGCTTTGGGAGTGCTGCTCTGAGAGCTGATGATTCCAAATAAACCTATTGGATTTTAACCTGCTGTTGTGAGATTTCTTACTGTGCCCACCCCAGCCCAACGCCAGCAGTTCTACCCTTTGACATATAAGACTCCTGTCCACCTCATTTAACCATCCACAGAACCTCCTGCTGAACCCAGCCAAGCAACAACATCCCCAACATGGCTAATACCTATCTTCGCCACTGGCATCAGCAGGAAGCTCCTGCCACCTTGAGACACTCAGCACTTCTGCTTGCGTGCCAAGTTTACTTCCTGACCAACTGAGCCATCTGAATTTGAAGATTGCATTGCCAGTGTGATGCATCTCAGGCGAGGGGATCGTGGCCTGGTATTCATCCAGCTGTCAAGTTTCCTATCCCGTAACAAAAGTCCTGTGCACTGTGTCCCAGCACAACTCATTGAGTGGTTTTACCTGAAGCTAATGGTGCAGATACAGAGAAAATGTCTTCATTTGGAGGAGCAAGGAAGAACAAAACCAGGAGCCAAAGGGTAAAGGGCTAAAGAGACAATCTGTTGAAACGGAGTTGAGGAATATTTTCAGCCAGAGAGAATCATAGAAACCCTACAGTACAAAAAGAGGCCATTTGGCCCATTGAATCTTCACCGACCACAATCCCACCCAGGCCTTACTCCCATATCTCTATACATTTACCCATTAATCCTTCTAACCTATGCATCTCATATACGAAGGCAATTTCAGCACGGCCAATCAACCTAACCTGCACATCTTTGGACTGTGGAGGAAACCGAAACCCATGCAGACACAAAGAGAATGTGTGCAAACTCCACACAGACAGTGACCCAAGCCGGGAATCAAACCCAGTTCCCTGGAGCTGTGAGGCAGCTGTGCTAAGCATTATGCTAATATGCCGCTGAGTGGAACCCTTTGCCACAGAAGATTGTGGAGGCTGGGTCACCCAGTGCCTTTAAGACAGAGATAGATAGTTCTTGATTAATAAGGGGATCAGGGGTTATGGGGAAAAGGCAGGAGATTGGGGATGAGAAAAGTATCAGCCACAATTGAATGGTGGAACAGACTCGATGGGCTGAGTGGCCTAATTCCACTCCTATGTCTTATGGTCTTATGGCCGTCAGTGTAAGATAGTCACAAACAAATCCAGTTAGAAACCAGATGTTAAATTTTCTCTGAAAATTCTCCTGCAAAACACTTTAATAAACGCAAGTTGTTATCATTCTGTTTAAATAAAACATTTAAATAAGGCTTTGTGTCATTTATATATAAATCCCTTTTTCATTTGAGGCTGATTTAAACAATACTAATGTAGCACAATGGTTAGCATTGCTGCCTCACAGTGCCAGGGACCTGGCTTCACTTCCCGGCTTGGGTCACTGTCTTTGGGGAATCTGCATGTTCTCCCCGTGTCTCCATTTTCCTCCCACAGTCCGAAAGACATGCTGGTTAGGTGCATTGACCATGCTAACTTCTCCCTCAGTGTACCTGAACAGGCGTTGGAGTATGACAACTAGGAGATTTTCACAGCAACTTCATTACAGTGTTAATGTAAGTTATATCAGTTAATGTAACAAATAAATAAACTTTATAATAACTTGCATCAATAAAGATGAAGTTTCTATTTCTTTGGTAATAGGGATAAAATGATTTGTTACCAATCTGTTCCAGTAGCTAAGATGATTTTGCTTTCAATTCATTTAAAAGATTTCAGAGAGTATTTCTGTTTGCTCTGCTGCAGTAGGTTAATGTGACCATGTTTCTTTGTAATTGTATCAAGTTAGACTTGCTAAACTCAGCCTTGTCTGAAGGTGGTGCTGCAAATTGCAAAATTTGCCTTGGATCAGCTCAGTATTGACTACATACTGCACAGTCAACTTAACAGAGAGATTCTGTACCTATTTGGAAAGGAAGACAGAGAAACTTGCATTTCTGTGGCACCTTTCACAATCCCAAAGTGTTTCCACAGCCAATAAAATACTTTTGAAGTTAGGTCAGTGTTGTAATGTAAAAAAAATGCAGCAGCCAGTTTGCAGAAAGCAAGCTCATATATTTGATATTTGTGATTGTGATCAGATTATAATCTCTATAGGTGTTGTTGTTTGAGGGTTAAATATTGGCCAGGTCACAGGGGAGAACTTCTGTCCTCCTTCAAAAGAGGCATCACAGTGGTTAGCCTTGCTGCTTCACAGTGCTAGGGACCCAGATTCGATTCCCAGCTTGGTTCACTGTCTGTGGAGAGCCTGCACATTCTCCCCATGTCTACGTGGATTTCCTCTGGGGTGCTCCGGTTTCCTTCCACAGTCTGAAAGATATGCTGGTTAGGTACATTGGCCATGCTAAATTCACCCCTTAATGTACCCGAACAGGCATTGGAGTGTGGTGACTAGGGGATTTTCACAGGAACTTCATTGCAGTGTTAATGTAAGCCTGCTTGTGACATAGATAAATAACAATATCACAGTGCCTTTTATACCCACCTGAGAGGGTAGGCAAGAATTCAGTTTAATACCTCTTTTGAAAGATGGCTTCTCTGACAGTACAGCATTCCCTTGGTCCTGTCTCAAATTTGGTTTTTAATCCATAGATCTATAAACATGGACAGGAATCACGAGTAGAGGTGGGAACATCGGGGTGGCGGCGCGGGATCGTTGGGCTGAAGGGCCTGTTTCCCGTGCTGTTTTGTTCTTTGCTCTTTGTACTGCACTGGATGACATGCTTTTGATTGTTGTATTCAAGCTTTGGGGTGCAATGTGAACCCCTAACCTTTCAGTCTGCACAATTGACAATATTTAGCAGGAGAGCAGAGATGTTGTTCCTGGGGTCCTGGCCAACATTCCTCCCTGAACCAGCATTTAAATAAAACCCATGATCGTTTATTGATGGTCCTATTAATACCTGTGAGAGTTTGGTGTTGCTACACTTCAGAAAGTACTTCATTGTTTTGCGCTTTGGATTCTCAAGGCTGTGAACTGCACTAGGCTGCTGGGGAATAGGTACAGAGGAGATGTCAGGGATAAGTTTTTCACTTAGAGGGTGGTGCGTGAGTGAAATCGGCTGCATCAGTGGTGGTGAAGGTAAATTAAGAGACTTCTGGATGAGTACACAGGACTTAATAGGATTGAGGGTTATAAGTAAGCCTAGTAGGTAAAGATATGATTGGCACAACTTGTGGGCCAAAGGGCCTGTTTGTGCTGTAGGTTTTCTATGTTCTATATGAATGCGGTTTTTGAGTTCTATCTTTTACAGAGTTAGTTAACAATGGTGATTAACCCAGAACGAATGCGAAAGAGATCGAACCCACATTCATTTCTGATTCTCAGTCCAGGAACCTTTTGTGGATCTCTAAATGTTGAACAAAAACAACAATAACACTGCATTTATATAGTGAAATGAAATGAAAGTCACCATAGTCGCTAATCACCATAAGCTGCCCTCTTCTTTTGGGGGAGAGAACTGTCTGTGATTTAACCTGAAGGTCACCATATCCCAGGTGAGGGGCAAGGTTGAGAAAATTCATAAATAACCTCAGCAAGTATGGGAATTGAACCCATGCTATTGGCAATGCTATGCATTACAAACCAGCCGCCCAGCCAACTGAGCTAATCAAGGCTGGAATTGGAGAAATGCAGAGATATTGGAAAGTTACAGAGCTGGACCAAGTTGCAAAAAGGGATTTGAAAACGGGGTAGAGGATTTTAAAATCAAGCCACAGCAGAACTCAATGTAAGTCAATGAACAAAGTAACGGGGTGACAAGGGAACAGGACTTATTGTGAGCTATGAAATGGCTAGCAGAGTTCTGGATGAGTTCAAGTGGTTAGGGAGTAAATATTGGGAGGCCAACCAGGGAAGCACTGGAATAGTCAAGTCCAGAGATATTGAATGAGGGTTTCAGCAGCTAACGAGCTGAGGCAGAGCCGAAGGTGAGCAAACTTGACACAGATTAGGGATTAAGCATGGAGCCTTCTTTTCCTGTGTGTGGGGAGGTTCAACGTTGGCTATCGGCCTTTATCTGCTGGGACGTTGGTGAAGATTTGTGTCTTATGTTCATGCATGAATTTTGAGAGGGTGGATAGGGAAATGGGTAAGAAATGAGTGATTTGGTGTTGGTGGGAGGTTGTGAGGAGGCAGGGCTAGTGGATAGGGGTGTGGGGAGAAGCAGTTGGATTGTTAATAAGTCAAGGCTGATCTTGATCAACATACTTTCAACAGAATTGATGGACAGAGTCAAGTACAGGATCACTGAATGATGTTTTTTCATTCCTTATTCCTTACTCAACCTAAGGAGACAGAGGCAGAGCACTCATACCTTTGCTAACTGGCATCAGATAATTGAACACAGTCTGAGCATAGAACTTAGAACCTTCTTGTTGAGCACTCAGCTAATCATCAAGTGAATCATGGAATGATATTTGCACAGAAAGAGGCAATCCAGTTCATCCCAAGTGTGCCTCAATCTGATGAGGCAGTTTTATTTGTTCAGGTATAACAAAAAGAAACATACAAACTAGAAGAAGCAGAAGGGCCATTTTGCCGTTTGAGCCTGTCCCGTCATTCATTCTGATCATGGCTGATCATCAAATTCAAGATCCCACCTTCCCTCCATATCCCTTGACGCCTTTAGCCTCAAGAGCAATATATGGGTTTCCTCCGGGTGCTCTCGTTTCCTCCCATAGTCTAAAAAATGTGCTGATTAGGGTGCATTGACCCAATTAGGTGTTGGAGTGTGGTGACTAGGGGAATTCCAGTTACTTCACTGCAGTAATAATGTAAGCCTTACTTGTGACTAACAAATAACCGTACTTACTTAATCTTCTTGAAACCACGTATTTTGGCCTCAGCTATATTCGGCAGTAGTGAATTCCACACATTCACCACCCTTTGGGTGAAGAAATTTCTCATCTCCTCAGTTTTAAAAGATTTACCTCTTATCCTCAAACTATGACCCTTAATTCTGCACTTCCCACCATCGAGAACATTATTTCTGAATCTACCCTGTTAGAATTTTATAAGTTTCCATGAGATCCCCTCTCACTCTCTAAACTCCAGTCAATATGATAATTACATTTATAATCCTTTCTTTAACATATCTTATTAATTTACTCTAACTTGCTGTCACTGGGCACCCCAGTTCATTACAGGTTTCTTAGCACTGGAGCCTCAGGCTGAGGATGGTTCATTATCTTGTGGTTTGCCATATTATTACATTTTAATTTTTACGTGTCTTGCTGAATGATCTGTTTTAAATCTGGGCGGCGTATTTACCAGTGAACCTCAAGGCATCACTGGGGTCCAGTATTACGAATTGTTTCCCTGGTAACCAGAGGGTTAAGGGGACGGGTAAAAGCAACAAGAAATATATATTGATTATTTCACCTGTGTTATTTTCCTGCAAGTTTTGAAAGTAGCTGACAAAAATATGAAATGGCAGCGACTTGGCAATGGTCCACGATTTGGCAAAACATCAGTGTTGTTGCATGAGCATTTCTTTCCGATGATATGGGCAAAACAGTGCACATTTTTAATTTTCAGAAAAAGAATCTCTTGACATGCCTAATTGGGCTTTAGGGTGTAATACAGGAACTTCCGCCATCTGATGGATGAATTGTTTTCCTATTAGGTGAAGGCTCCAGTCCAGAAATTTTCCATTGAGGTGCAAGCTTTTAAAGCACTAATGGTGTACTGTTTCAGTTTTCTTTTAACTCAGAGGGTCTGCCGTCCCAACACAATTATACAGTAAGGTATTAAAAAGGAAGGTCTATGCTCAGCCACATTATTATTAGCAGCAGATGGATTACAAAGCTGTCATTGAAAAGCATCTAACCGACTGCATGCAGCACTTTTTATGCCACGTCTAGGTTTTGGACAGGCATGTTGTTCTTTTGTATCCAGTTAGCTCTGCATTTAAACTGTCGGCACGTTTCAGTTTCATTGGAAAAATGGATAAGCAACAAAGATAGGTTAAAAAATTCACGTCTGCAACGGGCTACGTTTTTATCGCTGCACAATAGGGGGTGGCGATGGCCTGGTGGTATTATCGCTAGATTATTAATCCAGAAACTCAGTGAATGTTCTGGAGACCCGGGTTCAAATCCCACCATGATAGACGGTGGAATTTAAATTCAAGTAAAAAATAATCTGATATTAAGAATCTACTGATGAGAGTGAAACCAAACCCCATCTGGTTCACTAATGCCCTTTTGGAAAGGAAATCTGCCATCCTTACCTGGTCTGGCCTACATGTGTCTCCAGAGCCACTCAACTGCTCTCTGAAATGGCCAAGCAAGCCACTCAGTTTCAAGAACAATTCGGGACAGACAATAAATGCTGGCCAGCCAGCAACAGGCATGTCCCATGAATAAGTAAAAAGAGTACGATTCAGAAACATAGAAACTAGAAGCAGGAGTAGGCCATTCAGCCCTCCGAGTCTGCTTTGCCAGTCATTTTGATCATGGCTGATAATCAAATTCAATATCCTGATTCCATTACCCTTCCCATATCCCTTGATCCCATTAACCCCAAGAGTTACATCTAATTTCTTCTTGCAATCACGCAATGTTCTGACCCCTCAACCACATTCTGTGGGAGTGGATTCCACAAGTTCACCAATCTCTGGGTGAAGAAATTTCTCCTCCCCTCAGTTCTAAAAGGTTTACTCCCTTATCCTCAAACTATAACCCCTAGTTCTGGACTCCCCCACCATCAGGAACATTCTTTCTGGATCTGCCCTGTGTAACCCTGTTAGAATTTAGACCATTGAATATTGCTGCACATTAAAGCTTTCAATAAAACAGACACGTTTAGAAGATCAAGAACTATCTTAAGACTAAAATGTCAAATATAATTTCCCTCCATCTCCTAAAAACAACAACGTATATTTATAAAGCACTTTTGATGTATTAACACAGCCTAATATGCGTCATAACAGGACTGTTATAAAACAGCATTTGACAATGAGCCACATAAGGTGATAGTAGAGCAGATAATCGAAAAGCGTGGACAAAAGGGTAGGTTTAAATGAGTGTTTTAAAGGAGAAGAGAGAGCCGGTGAGGTTTAAGGAGGAAAATCCACAGCTTAGAGCCCAAACAGCTGAAGGAATAAATTGCTTCATATTAGCAGAGCTCAGATATCTGGGAGGATTGTGGAGCTGGAGGAGATCACAGAGAAAGGGAGGAATGAAGCCGTGCAGGGATTTGAAAACAAGGATGAGAATTTTAAAATCAAGGTGTTGCTTTGGGGAGTCAGTATTGGTCAAGAAGCACAGGCTATAGTGAGTAAGGACGGGGCAGCAGAAGTTTGTGCAGGGTAGAATGTGGGAGACCAGTTCGGACTGCAATGGATTAGTCAAATCCAAATCAAAGGTGAAGATCCAGTAATTGATGAGGTGAGAAAAGAACAGAGTTAGACATTGTTATTAAGATGAGAAGAAATGCAAGTCTGACTTCATTTCATGATGCAAGGATGTCCTAGTGCTTTACACTGAACTATAAGCGACTGAATCGTCACAGTTGGAATTTAGGAAATGTGGCAGCCAATTTGCAGCAAGCTCCCACAAACAGCAACATGATCACAACCAGATAATCTGTCTTTACAGGTTGGTTGAAAGATGAATGTTGGTCAGGATGTTGGGTGAACATCTTTACTCTTCACAGTGTGCCACTGTGGTGATGGGGAGACGTCATAATCGGCAGAACTTCAACCAGGTTTGATCCACAGAGATCAGATCACTTCCCATTGCTGGGGGGAGAAAAACCTTCTCTTAGCATGCCAGGTATAAAAGTGATGTTCCAAAATAGAGAGATCAATTGAAATTTCATTGCTACCGCTGTTTTCATTTTGGGAAAGGGAGTATGCTGAACTGAAATTGTTCCTTTGTCTCTAAGTCAGAGGGCTGCAGTTTCAAATCCCAGTCCAGAGTCCTGAGCACAGAAAAGTCTAGTTTGATATTCGTGTTGCCAACACTGTGGGAACACTGCACCATCGGAGTTGGTCATTATCTTCAACACAAATGGCTCACCTGTACAGATCCTTCTCAACTTGGTTCTGGGTGGCATTGCTCTGCCAATGTTAGCTTCAAGTAATGGAAACAACTGCAGCAATATATTCTCAGCTCCTGGATCTGGACTCTGTCTTCTCCAGCCTGCCTGTACTATACCACTGGATTCATCAACTGTTACTCAGCTTGGTTGGCTCGGTGCCTCTTTCTACAGCCTCAACCAGTATTGGTCTGCTCCAGTGTTTCAGTTTCCAAATCTCAGTTTCTGTTTCCTTTAAAATTGGGAGGGTAATTCCCTTTCTAAATTTCTCATTTTGGTTTCTGTATTCAGTCGGGATCTGCCTCAAAAAAACAAACTCGGCAAGCATGGCTTCTGCTTTTTGGCTGAGATGTTAAAGCAATCCCTGTCTGCCACCTGAGATGAACCTAAAGAATCCCTTAGCACTATTTGGAAAAAGAGCAAGAGAATTTCCCTCAATTTCCTTAACCAAACATCACACCAAACAAAAAAGACAAAATGCTGGATGTGTTGGAAATCTGAAATAAAATAAACAACACGGGGGATACTCAGCTGATCAGGCAGCATCTGTGGAGAGAGAAACAGAATTAATGTTTCAGCTCAATGATCTTTTCATTGGAGTGGAAAGGAATGATCTGGTTGTGACTACATTGCTCTTTGTGGGAACTCACTGTGTGCAAATTAGTTGCTGTACTTTCTACATGATGACAGTGGCAATGCAAAAATATTTCATTGGCTACAAAGTTTTTTTTTATTCATTTTATTTACTCATTTGTCAGACGTGGTGTCGGTGAGCTATTGCCCATCCCCTATTGCCCTTGGGCAATTGAGAATCAACCGCATTGCTGTGTAGTTGTTAACCAAGTGTAGCCCAGATCAGGTAAGGATGGCAGATTTCCTTCCCTAAAGGGACATTAGTGAACCAGGTGGGTTTTCCAACAATCATTTAATGGTCATCAATAGATTCTTAATTCCAGATTTTTTTTTATTGAATTCTAATTCCACTATCTGCTGTGGTGGGATTCGAACCTGGGTCCCCAGAACATTAGCTGAGTTTCTGTATTAATAGGCTAGTAGTAATACCACTAGGCCATCACCTTCCCTAAAGTATTTGTAATCTCCTGAAAGTTGCAAGGCTTTTGTTTTTCTTTCTGTCTGTCTCACTTTCACTAACTCTGAGGTTAGTGGATGGTGATGCCTTTGGCTATGAAGATACGAAAGACCAATCAGAAAAAGTGGTTTTCCTGGACAGATGGCAGTGAGAGAGTGTCCATCTTATCAGTTACCTCTGGAGATGCCATTTTACTCTCATCACAGCCAGGATATGCAAGCCCGAGATATGATTTCTGGCCAAAAACGGCCTTCCCTAGGCTCCGGAGAAAGATTCAATAGCCAGAACTAAAGCTTCTGATTTTCACCTTCCACGTGGCTGGTTTTCCGATTCCACTTCTCTTGAGACATCAGCTTACTCACTTGATTAGAATTCCATAGAGTGCTGGATGTTTTCTGGAAATGTACCTCGCTCGAGCGACTATGCAAAGCGAGTATTGGGTAAGCTAATTGACTCCGAGCTGAGGGTGCTGTGGAATGGGGTGAGATTCACAGTGAACACCTACTGTGTCTCAACATGACAGCACAGTGACACAGTGGTTAGCACTGCTGCCTCACTGCGCCAGGGACCCAGGTTTGATTGCAGCCTTGGGTGATTGTCTGTGCGGAGTTTGCACGTTCTTCCCGTGTCTACGTGAGTTTTCTTGGAGGCTCTGGTTTTCTCTTTTTCTCCCCTTCTTCCCTGCTGCCATCATGAATGGACCTATTTCGTATTAAGTTGATCTTCCTCTAACCTCTAGCAACAACTGTAACACTACATTCTGCACTCTTCTTTTCCTTCTCTATGAAAGGTATGCTTTGTGTAGCATGCAAGAAACAATACTTTTCACTGTATCTTGATACATGTGTTTACAGTCGTAAAAAAAAAGTTCTCCTCATCTCATAGCCCCTTATTTAAACATGCAGGACAAAGAAATCAATACAATTTTACTAAGATTTTTTCAAGAAATTCAAATATAATTAAAAGTAAAGTTTAAAATTTATTTGTCAGTCCCCTATGTCTTTGCACACTGGGATTTATTTAGGACAGTTTATAGTTAAAACCAAGTGTGGCATTTGAGTCATGCCAAGTTCAAAGGAAGCAAGATATGCTAACTGGACCAAGATATAAGCAGGCAAAGGAGGGAGCAGGGAGTAGTGAGAGAAAAGAAGGGGGAGAGGGAGCAGGTGGAAAGGGAGAGCAGGAAAACCAAGAGGGAGGAAATGGGTAACGTGGTGGCACCCTGGTTAGCACTGCTGCTTCACAGCGCCAGGAACCCAGGTTCAGTTTCTGTCTTGGGCCATTGTTTGAGTGGAGTCTGCCCCTCGTCCCGTGTCTCTGTGTTCTCCCTCCAGGTGCTCTTGTTTCCTCTCACAGTTAGAAAGACATATCGGCTAGGTGCATTAGCCTTGCTAAATTCTTCCTCGGTGTACCTGAACAGGTGCCGGAGTGTGATGACGGGGGGGATTTTCACGGTAACTTTATTGCAATGTTAATGTAAGCTACTTGTGACACATAAGCAAGTTGAAAAGGAAGGGGGAACAGAGGAGAGGGGAGAGCACAAGAATACGAGAGGGAGGGAGTGAGCATAAGAACATAGAACCTGTACAGTGCAGAAGGTGGCCATTTGGCCCATCAAGCCTGCACTAATAATAATCCCACCCTATCCCTGTAACACCACATATTTACCCTGATAATCCCCCCCCGAAACTAGGGTCAATTTAACGTGGCCAATCAGCCTAACTCGCACATCTTTTAGACTGTGGGAGGAAATCAGAGCACCCGGAGGAAACCCACACAGACACGGGGAGAATATGCAAACTCTACACAGACAGTGACCCAAGCTGGGGGAAAACCCAGTTGAGAGGAGGCGAGAAAGGAACTGTGTGGGAGATGGGACATTGGGAGCAGAGAGAAGTGGATGGAAATGATCTAATGCAGTGGGTGGGAAAGAGAGAGCAGGAAGGAATACGAGGAAAATCGGATTGGTCGTGTTCATGGTGTTGGCCTGAAAAAAACGTTTGGAATGGGAGAGTTGACATTACATGATCTGACAACACAGCGGTGTCTATGCATAGATCTGATAAATTCCCTCTTTCTTGTATTTATCCATGACCCCAGTTAAAAGTTGCTGTTGAATATTCCTTTCAGAAAGTGCATTCTGATCTTCAGGAATAAGAGGTGGCTCTGTAATATTTGTTTTTTTCAAAAAGAAAATCAGACCCTTTAGTGACATGTATGACTTTTTAATCATGAGAAGGATTTGTACATAAATGATGCAGAAGTTGAGTAGAATCGGAGCCGTGTTGCTTACTCTCACCCACAGTATTGAACGTTAAGGGAACATTTTCCTGTTACCATGGGTACATCAAACTACATGGTAGTTATTTGTGGTGTCGCCACTGTGAACATTTCCAGTTAACCCCCCCTGCTGCTGCAACACAAGTTATCTTTTTTATTAGCAGTTGAATCCTCAACTTTTTACAACAAATTGCTGTTGTTCGGCTGCATTGAGCAGTGATCTCCATGCTCGTTGCCCTGGTTTTTGAGCAGAAAATGTTATTGCAGCACCATTCTGCCTCTTTCCCAGCAGGTTTCTGTACCTTCGATGTATTAATAGCTGTTTACGCTCATACCAATTGTTGTGCTTTTTGAAACTAGATCTGTCCAATGGGCCTGGATGTCAAATGTGTGATTATTAGGCCATCTGGCATGTGGAAAGCAATGCGTGGAGTAGCTTTATCGTGCCGTAACATACTTGGAAAATATTCTCCACTGTCAACAATAGAAATGCAGACAGTTCCCAATTTCAATATGTTATAACAGCACAGTTTGCCAGCGACTTAAAAAATAAATCTATCGTTCAGATGAGAAGTTAAACCCCGGCTCTGTCTGCTCTCTTGGGTAGATGCGAAAGACCCCACTGCATATTTATATAGCGGAATCAGACCAAAACGTTCAACCCCAATAGCATAGAAAGAGGCCATTTGACCCATCAAGTCCACACTGACTCACTGAAAGAGCATCCCACCCAGGCCCTTCCCTTCACCCTATCCCTGTAACCATGCACGTTTACCATGGCCAATCACCCTAACCCGCATATCTTTCAACAGTGGGGGGAAACTGTAGCACCCATGTGGACACGGGGAGTTGGAGTTATTGGGTGGTGGGGGCAGCAGGAGTTCTCCCTTGTTTCCTGGCTAATACAAATCCCTAAATCAAGATCACAAAAATGATTTGATCGTTATCACCTCGTTGCTTGTGGGATCTTGCTGCTGTGATTTTTCTAAAAAATGTATTCTCTCATGGGATGCAGGTGTGGCTGACTGGGCCAGCATTTGTTGCCCATCCCTAATTGCCCTTGAACTGAGTGTCTTGCTCGACCATTTCGAAGGGCATTTCAGAGTCAACCACATTGCTGTGTCTCTGAAGTCACACATAGGCCAGACCAAGTAAGGACAACAAATTTCCTTCCCTCAAGGACATGAGTGAACCAGATGGGTTTTTATGACAATCGATGATAATCTAATGGTCACTATTACTGAGACTAGCTTTCAATCCCAGTCTTGATCAAAATCTTTAAGATCCTGAACGGACTTGACAGGGTGGATCGGAGAGGATGTTTCCTCTTGCCGGAGAATCTAGAACTCGGAGTCATTTTTAAAAATACGGGGCTGCTCGTACAAGACAGAGGTGAGGAGAATTTTTTTCTCTTGGAGGGTGGAGAGTCTCTGGAACTCTCTCCCTCAAAAGGCAGCAGAAGAAGAGTTTTTGAATATTTCTGAGCAGAGCGAGATACATTGTTGGTTAACAAGGGGATGAAAAGTTATTGGGGGAATGGCAGGAAAACGGCTTGAGGTTACAATCAGATCAGCCTTAAACTTATTAAACGGCCCAAGAGGCTGACTGGCAGAGCGGGCTTGAGGAGCCGAGTGGACTACTCCTGGTCTTGATTCATATGGTAGTGTATTCATTTACTACACAAACGTGCACACATATACACATGCATGTATACACACACACACATGCGCACAAACATATATACACATGCATGCACACATGTGCACACACGCACATGCTGCCGCACACATATGCAAACACCATTAGCACACACCTGTGTGACGGTGAGGAGAAGGGTGATGGAAATGGAAGCGCAAAAACTTGGCAAAATCGCAACTTCCAGGAATCTAGGAACCAAAAAAAAAGACTACCGTCGAGGCTGGAGGCCTACCTGTTTGGACACCATTGCAAAGAAGGGGTCAAGCTGTTGCTCAGCTTCATCCAAATCCCGCCAGCTCACTCTGGGATTACTGGAACATCCGTCCCGGATTATCAAAGAGAAGTGGAATCTAAACCTAACTACACATCAGCTGCCAGTAGGAAAAGACAATGTTCCTCAGGCTCACTTTGAGCTTCATCAGGATTTTGTAGGAGGCCAGAGACAACAAGGTTAGTGTGAGGGAGCAATAAAGTGGGAAGCACCGGCTAAAATCAGTCAGGTCTGAGCACAGATTGGGGTTGTTTAGCAAGGCTGCCTCCTAATTGAGAACTCAGTAAGAATTTAGCAACACCAATTTTAAATCCAACCGATTTATTTGATAGTAAATCTGCGAGCTTTCAACACTCTGTGTCTTCATCAGGCAAATGCAATGTTCTGGTCTGCAATAGCACACATCAGCACAGACAGTCAGAGATTGCTGATAAGAATGCGAATCCTTACATCTAACCTGCTATTCAAGTGTTAAAATGGCTAACAATGTGTGTGAAGGGAATCCTGAGCATTGGTTAGAGAATTGTGTATTTTCTCCAGACAGTACAGTAAGTGAGGTTTTTTGCTAACCCAGGCAAGTTACGGGGGTTACAGATAGTGTGTCATGAAGCCAAGATCCCTATTAAGACCGTCCTCATGTGTGCGGAACTTGGCTATCAGTCTCTGCTCAGCAACTCTGCGCTGTCGTGTGTACAAAGGGTACTCTGTCCACCGTGTCCCATGTTCGTCTTCTGAGGAGGTCAGTGCGGTATATCGTTGTGGCACGTCGGAACTGTCGATCGATGAGTCGAGTGCCGTATCCTGTTCTCACGAGGGCATCCTTCAGCGTCTGGAGGTGTCTGTCACGATCCTCCTCATCTGAGCAAAATTGAGAACACAGTTTACCAAATCACAGGAAGCAGGGACTCAGTTGGCCTTCATTTAAATACTGCAGTTGCTCAATTTGTTCCAAATATATATGCATTTATTTACCTTATTTATTTAAATTTATATAATGCCTTTCACGAATCACTTTGCAATGTAATATTTTCAGAGTGTTGTTACTGTCATGAAGCAAGAAACAGCAAATAATTTATACACAGCATGGTGACCGGATAATGTGTTATAGTATGTTAAGTGTGTGGATTATCTGCTCAAATTGCTGAAATGGGGCAAAGTGAATTCTTCACTTGCCCAATGTGGATCCATATAATCAAACCTGCCTTTGGTTCAGAATCTAGAATCCCTGTAGTGCAAAAGAAGATGGTTTAAGTCCCACTCCAGAGTCTTCAGCACAAAAGTCTTGGCTGACACTTCCAGTGCAGTGCTGAGGGAGTGCTGCGTTGTTGGAGGGTGCTGTCTTTTGGATGAGGCATTGAATGGAGGCTGTCCTCTTAGGCATGATGCAATTCTGATAAAGAGCAAAGAGGTTGCCTATGGTGTACAGACCAATATTTAAATTAAAAAGAGATTATCTGGTCATTTCCAAAGGCACTTCATTGACTAAAGAGTGCCTTGGGTTGTCTTGAGGTTGTGACAGGGGCTACATAAATGTAGATTCTTTCTTTGCAGCCTGTGAGTATAGGGAAGGGGCCATTTTTACACATGGCAAAATAGCAATGAAATATCAGCATGCTCATGCATTTCTTTTACTCCTACCTGTCATCGGATAAATGAATAAAACAACTGCTTGCATTTATATTGCACCTTTTAATGTGGTAAAACATTGCCAAGGTACTTCACAGACTTTATCAAACAATAATTTGACACCAAGCCACATAAGATATCAGAACATGTGACCAAACCGTTGGTCCAAAAGTCAGGTTTTAAGTGGGAGAGAAAGGCAGAAAGATTTAGGGAGGGAATTCCAGAACTAAGGTGATGGCAGTGAAGGTACAGCCACCAGTGATGGAGCGATTCAAATTGGGGATGTACTTGAGATCAGAATTGGAAGGGTGCAGTTATTTCAGACTTGGGGAGATTACAGAGATGGGGAGGATCAGCATATGTGCAAATGACCAAATGGCCTAACTTCTGTGCTGGGTATAGCTGGAGGGAAAAGATGTGAGCAGGAACAGAATCTGTTTGTGTGCAGTGATTTCTCATTAATTGAATTGTTCTGGCCAATCACCTTGTGCTGGGTGATGGAAATGTGATTATCTCCAGTACAAACATTCCTGAATATTATAGAATCTTACAGCACAGAGGAGACCATTCGTCCCATTGTATCTCTGCCAGCCCTTTGAAACAGCTGTACAATCAGTCCCACTCCCCTGCTCTTTTCCCCGGCCCTGTATCTTTTTTTTCTTTTCAAGTTCTCCAACTCCTGTTTGGAAATTTCTATTGAATTTACCCCCAGTGCCTTTTCAGGCAGTGAGTTCTACATCATGACTGCTGTGTAAGAGTCTGTTTCCCATCTTATTCAATTGCCAGTTGCCTGTATCTCGTGATTTCTAACTCTACAGAAAGTTTCTCCTATTTGTTTGATCAAATTGCTTTATCTTTGTGAACATCTCTATTCATCTCCCCTTGTTCTGTTCTAAGGAGAATGATCCTAGCCTTTCTATTCTTTCCATATAACTGAACTCTTTCATCTCCCTGATACCATACTAGTAAGTCTCTGATGAAAGGTCATCCAGACATGAAGCATTGGCTTTATTCTCTTCCCATAGATGTCGTCAGACCTGCTGAGATTTTTCAGTGTCTTCTATTTTTGTCTCAGATTCCAGCATCAGCAGTATTTTGCTTTTATCTTTGTGTCTCTGTGTCAGTCGGGTTACCTTGGCGCAATTTTAAAATTCTCAATCTGTTTGTTCAAATCCCTCCATGGCCTCTCCCCTTTTTTTCCCCCTATCTCTACTGTATCACCTTTCTGCCCTAAATCCTCCAAGATCTCTCTGCTCCTCAAATTCTGCCATCTCCTTTATCCCCCATTTTAATTGCTCCACTGTTGGTGCCTGTACTATCAGCTGCCTGGGCCCTAAGCTATGAAATTCCCCCCTTGGTTTTCCTACACCCCTCTCTTTTCTCCTTTAAGACAGCCCTCCCTTGGAGCCTACCTCTTCCACCAGGCTTTGATCACTAAGTCCTAATATTTACCTACATTGTCAAATTTGGTTTGATGACACTCCTGCCTTGGGACATATTGCCATCTTAGAGGTCTTGTGTAAATGAAAGTTGTTGCTTTGTTGCGACATAAACTTGAGGTCGTTTTAGAATTTCCAGTTTATTGAAAAGCCGCGTGGTAAATATTTACGTCCTGCTTAAAGCATTTGGACCTCCAAATGCCAGATTTTAATGAACGCAGGAAGCTTAGTGTTCTCATGGGAAAATGACATCAGATCAAACAGCCAAGATGAAAGAATTTTTCTTCTAATATAATTAACACCTATTAAATGTTGTGGAAGAGTTTACACCAGTAAACAACTCATTATGCATTGATTTGACTTTCCCCAGATGAGGGCAACAAATGATTTTAACACTTTGTAATGCTTTCTTTTTAATCCGATGATCCCCGTTGCTTTATTGTGGCTCTGGTTTACTCTTATCGGTTAATTCTCTTCTGCGGGATGGGATGAAGTTAGAATTGAAATCGTTTACCAAGGAGGGGAACAGCCCCGTGCCTATCCGCTCGCCTGCAAGCAGCTGGCCAAGCGATACAGTGTACATTGTGTCAGTGCTACTGTTAGCTGTAATACTGTGGCTCTTATGTCTAATAAACTTCACTACCAGACTGGTTGATCATGAGTAAGTCTAGGAACAATGCAAATGGAATTGCCCCCTAGTTGGTGAATAGTGGAGCCCCAGCTGCTCCCTTAAAAGGTGATAATTAGAAAATAAAGTACATCTATGTGGCTAAAAGGAGTCAACTTGCAATAGACACTTGATCCCCTCAGATGACCGTTTTAAGTGTTTTTAAAAGGTGGGCTGTATCTGTACAGGGAGAAGGAATAAACATGTGTTTTGTCTTCAACTTTGTTAATCAGACAGACAGCTGTAATCCAAAGGAGAGAAGCGAAGAAGATCTTTAATGGCGCGGGGGTATAGCTGAATTGGCAGTTTGACGTTCGTCAGTAACAGCCTGGGCTTATGAAACAGTGTTGGGTCTCTGCCTTCTTCTTCCTTCCTGTTTGATATATCCTGCAGGACGGGTTCACCGGTTTTTTCCTGCCTGTAGGGGAGGGGAGACATCAGGCTGCCACCTAGCCACTTGTTGACAGGTCTCTGGGGTGTTGTATTCCCTTCATTCCCACACTCCAAAAGCCAAATAACTAAATCTAGTCTGGCAATTCTCAATCAGCTACTTCCTACCTTCACTCTGACCCAGTGTGTGTTTTTTTTTACCGTTTGCATTGAAATACACACATCACTCCATTCCGGTTTTTTTTTCCCTCTTCTTTGGAAATTTTGTTTTATGTCTTCCTTCCTCGGGATTTGTCTGACTGGAAAAAAAAGGGAGTGATTAGTGAGCAAAATAATCAGCAGTAACATTGCAGTCATTCAGAGAAAAGAGAAATTTATATCATCCAGCAGTAACCGAGTGATCATTCATTCTGCCATGGTTGTTTTCGAATCTGAGACAATAACAGCACACGTTTATATTGTGCTTTTAACATGGAGCTCCTGTGTTTGCTGAATTACACCTGGTGCTGCCAAGCCTTAATTTTAAAACACTTGTCTGGCCTCATTCTTCCCTATCTCTGTAACCTTCTACAGCCCCTATACCCCCTCCCTATCTCTGTAACCTTCTACAGCCCCTATACCCCCTCCCTATGTCTGTAACCTCCCACAGCCTCTATACCCCCCTCCCTATCTCTGTAACCTTCTACAGCCCCTATACCCCCTCTCTATCTCTGTAATATCCTACAGCCCCTATACCCCTCCCTATCTCGTAACCTTCTACAGCCCCTATACCCCCTCCCATCTCTGTAATATCCTACAGCCCCTATACCCCCTCTCTATCTCTGTAATATCCTACAGCCCCTATACCCCCCTCCCTATCTCTGTAACCTTCTACAGCCCCTATACCCCCTCTCTATCTCTGTGATATCCTACAGCTCTTACACCCCTTCCCTATCTTTGTAACCACCTCCTGCCCTGACAATCCTCCGTATCTCTGTAACATCCTCCAGCCCCGACAACCCTCCCTATGTCTGTAACCTTCGTCAACACTGACAACCCTCTCTATCTCTAAAGCCTCCTCCAGCCCTGACACCTCTCCCTATCTCTGTAACCTCCTCCAGCTCACCTACACACCTTCCTATCTCTGCAAACTCCTCCAGCCTTGACAAGTTTCCCTACCTCTGTAGCCTCTTCCAACCCCTATACCCCTCCAAAATATCTTGGGAGTTCTCCCCAGTGTTTTTGGCCAGTATTTGTCTTCAATGGCTAAAGGTGCAAGTTGTTATTGGAACAAGATTCAAGAACGCATCTGTACCTAAGGAACGTTGTGCTGGCCTTGGAGGGGGTCCAGAGGAGATTCACAAGAATGATCCCAAGAATGCAGGGTTTATCATATGAGGAGTGTTTGAGAAGCCTGGGTCTTTATTTGATGGAGTTTAGAAGGATGAGGAGGGGATTGAATTGGAACTTACAGAATATTGGGAGGCCTGGATAGAGTGGATATGGAGAGGATGTTTCTACTAATGGGAGAGACGAGAACTTAAGAGCACAATCTCAGGGTGAAGGGACACTCTTCAGTGGAATTTCTTCAGCCAGAAGGTGGTGAATCTGTGGAACTCATTGCCACAGAGGCTGTGGCAGTCAGGTCATTGAGTGTGTTTCAGACAGAGACAGTAGGTTCTTGATCAATAAGGGGATCAAGGATTATGGGGAGAAGATGGGAGAATGGGGATGAGAATTGTATCAGCCATAATTGAATGGCAGACCAGATTCAATAGGCTGAATGGCTTAATTCCGCTCCTATATCTTATGGTTCTATAGTCTAATACTTCACAGAATTGCAATATACTAGACATCAACTGATACTAAGCTAGGGAATACAATATTATGGCAGCTGATTAAAAACTTGTTCAAAGAGATAGGTTTGAAGGAACCTCTTGAAGAGGAGAACTGGTAAATGGAAACCTTTAAGGAGGGATTTCTGGAGGTAAGGGCCTAGTTAAACCAACCTATGGCAGCCAATTTTGGAATAAGGATGGTGGAGATATATAGGAGGCCAGAGTTCTAACAATGTAGATTGTAGGGGCCAGAGAGAGTTACAGAGGTGGGGAGGTACCAGCCTAAGGCAGCCTTTAAAATAAGGCTGAGAATTTTAAATTGGAAGCATTGGGCAAAGAGAGCCAGTGTAACATGGAGGTGAGTGATGGGTGAGCAGGATATGTTTCAGGATAGCAAGACCATAAGGTGTAGGAGCAGAGAGAGAGGTCGTTTGGCTCATCAAGCCTGCTCCACCATTCAAAGAGATGGTGACCATTCTTGGCAGCATATGGGTAGTTGAAGCTGATGTGGTGGTTGTTGGATGGAAAGCCATACCCCACTTCCACAGCTTTGACCCTTCTCTTAACTCGAAAATTGCTGAAACTTTGACTGCAAACAAAAGGTAATCTTTTCTATTTGTGCCAAAGATCAGCCATGTCTTAATGGTCACACTCTTGGCTCTGAATCAGGAGATTTTTTAAAGTGAAAGGTTTAATTATTAGTCATAAGTAGGCTTACATTAACACTGCAATGAAGTTACTGTGAATATCCTCCAGTTGCCATATTCTAGCGCCTTTTCGGGCACACTGAAGGAGAATTTAGTATGGCCCAATGCATCTAACCAACGCATCTTTTGGACTGTGGGAGTAAATTGACGCATCCAGAGGAAACCCATGCAGACATTGGGAGAACGTGCAAATTCCATGCAGACAGAGACCCTGGAATCAGTAAAGGCAGTAATGGCACAGTGAAGGCAGCAGCGCTCACCACTGTGCCAAGGCTGCCCATTATGGGTTCAGGTCCAGCTTCAGAATTTTACACATGAAATTTAGGCTGATGCTCATAAATCATAGAATTATAGAATTCTTATAGTGCAGAAGGAGGCCATTCGGCCCTTTGAGGTTGCACCAACCAGAATCCTGGCTATTCTCTAACCCCGTAGCCCCATGCATTTACCCTAGCTATTCCCCCTGACATAAAAGGGCAATTTCCCATGGCCAATGCCCGTAACCTGCACCCTTTGGCCTATGGGAGGAAATCAGAGCACCCAGAGGAAACCCACACAGATACGGGGAGGATGTGCAAACTCTGCACAGACAGTCAGTTACCCAAGGCATGAGTCAAACCTGGGTTCCTGGCATTGTGGGGCAGCAGTGCTAACCACTGTGCCACCATGCCTTCAAGTGCAGAGTGGACAGAGTGCTGTGCTGATTTCAATCAGGACTCGAAAACCAAGGAAAAACAAGGGTCCTAACATTGACCCCTGGGAAACTCCACTTCAAACCTTTTCTCTGATGTGCAAAAAACCATTTATCATTACCCTCTGCTTCCTGTAACTCAGCCAATTTCTTATCCAAGTGCTCACTTTCACTTGTATTCCTTGAGCTAGAATGTTTGCTCAAGTCTGTTGTGTGGCACTGCATCAAAAGCCTTTTGAAAATCTATATACACCACACCCACAGCATTGCTCTTATCAACTTTCTCTTACCTACTCAAAAAACCTCCAGCAAGTTAGTTAAACATGATTTTCCTTTATTGAATCTATACTGGCTTTCCTTAATTATCCTGCTCCTGTCTAAATGACTATTGATTTTGACCCAAACTATCATGTGCAGAAATTTCTGAGGTCAAACTGACTGGTCTGATTGCTGGCATCATTTTCATAGGCCTTTTTCAATAAAGAGTGTAACATTTGTAGTTCTCCAGTCCTCTGGCACCACCCGTGTCTAAGAAAACTGAATCACCAGTGCCTCTGAAATTTCCACTATCAGGAAAACTGAGTTTTAGTTGAGCTAATTTTGTATTGTTAAATATTAGAAATAAGGTATGGTATTTGCTGCATAAGGAAGGGTGGTTAAATACATGCTAGACAAAGGTGTTTGTATGTATGGGGATTTGGTCAGTTCAAACTTTGCGTGTGATATGCTGAGAAAGGGCTAGGTTGTGAAAAGTAAACAAGCTGGGAGGGTTGTTGCTTAGTAACCAGAGGCCCCTTTAGGGTAGGAATGTTTTTAGAGTTGAGTTTTAGCTGGTTTATAGGAGTTGGGGCAACGGGGTGAACAGTTCTCAGCTCTTCTAGAAATAGGAAAGCCATGGACAAATGGGCATGAAAGCAAGTTCCAGAGGAACTAAAGGAAAATGAATTCTTGAAACCATGGAATGGAAAATAAATTCGAGGAATAATGAGGCAAAAGAATCAAAGAGGAATTGCCTTTGAAGCAAATACTGCTTATTGACATTAAAGTCAGATCTGTGAAGCGAGAGCTGATTACATTGGCTATGGAGAAGCCGGATAAATCAATCAAAGTTTGGTTTACAAAAACAGGAAATGCTGGGAAATCTGAGCAGGACTGACAGCATTTGTGGAGAAAGAATAGAGCCAATTTCTCGAGCCCTTCACAAGGGCTGACCCTATCTAATGACTTACTATAGCCTACTGTAAACCTATCGACTCTCCAAGTATTCTATTTACCACAATACTATTCTCTGATATAAAAGCATAGAAACTAGAAGCAGGAGCCATTCAGCCCTTCAAGTCTGCTCCAGCAATCATTTTGATTGTGGCTGGTCATGAGGTTTAACATCCTAATTCTGTCTTCCCTCCATATCTTTAGCCCCAAGAGCTATATCTAATTTCTTCTTGAAATCACACAGCATTTTGACCTCTACTACTTTCGCTGGTAGTGGATTCCATACATTCACCACCCTCAGGGTGAAGCAATTTCTCCTCAACTCAGTTCTAAAAGGTTTACCACTTATCCTCAAACTATGACACTAGTCCTGGACTCCCCAACCATCGGGAACATTTTTTCTGAATCTACCCTGTCTAATCCTGTTTGAATTTTATAAACTTTCATAAGATCCCCTCTCACTCCTCTGAACTCCAAAGAATATAATCCTAATCGAGTTAGTCTCCCCTCGTATGACAGACAAGAATCAGCCTGATAAATCTTTGCTGCACTCCCTATATAGCAAAGACATCCTTTCTCAGATAAGGGCACCAAAACTGCATACAATACTCCAGGCATGGCTTCACCAATGCCCTATACAATTGCATAAGACTATAAGATATAAGAGCAGAATTAGGCCACTCGGCCCATTCAATCATGGCTGGTATTTTTCTCATCCCCAATTTCCTGCCTTTCTGCCATAACACCTGATCCCCTTATTAATCAAGAATCTATCTATCTTTGTCTTAAAAACACTCATTGCAGCAAAAATATCTTACCAGTTAATACTCCTCCATTTTTTATTCCCCTGTCTGAATTTTCCCACAGGTTCCCATCCCCCTGCTAACTTAGTTTAAATATATATATATATTTAAATATATTCCCAAGACTCGCATAGTTTAATGAAACTTGTTTGGCTTCCATTTCACGGACTGTTCATTTGAATAATGTTACATGAAGGTACTAAATCAGTATAAACCATGCATGTCACGTAAAACTCGAAAGATGTCAACCACGCCACATTCTAAACTAAACCTTGTCCATTCCTGTAATAGGATTGAGTAGCAAGATGGAAAGGGTTTTACTCTGCACATTCCATGTTTCAGGCTCAGCTAATTCTATCCAGACAGTAAGGGGATGCCAATGCGCTGGCATTTTGACGTCTATTTCAAACATATGATCTAGCTTACTATTTTAAACAGCTTGATTCTGCACCAGTGTAAATGAAGTCACGCAAAGTGACCTCACAGTAATTATTTAACTAGAATTTTTAGGATGCTTTTTACCTCTGGAAACTAAGATTTAACTGTAATTCGGGGAGGCCTAGTGGTATTATCACTAAACTATTAATCCAGAAACTGAGCAAATGTTCTGGGGACCCGGGTTTGAATCCCACCATGGCAGATGGTGGAATTTGAATTCAATTAAAAAAAATCTGAAATTAAGAATCTACTGATGAGCATGAAACCCACTGTTGATGTCAGAAAAATCTATCTAATTCACTAATGTCCTTTAGGGAAGGAAATCTGCAGTCTTAACCTGGTCTGGCTTACACATGACTACAGAGTCACAGCAATGTGGTTGATTTTTAACCAAGGATTTGCAACCAAGGATGGGCAATAAATGCTGGCCAGCCAGCAATGCCCATGTCTCACAAATTAATTAAAAAGAAGGCAGTACGATCCATTTTTACTGGCCATTTCAGAGGGCGTTTTACGAGTCAGCCACTTTGCCGTGGGTCTGTAATCACATGTAGGCCAAACCGGGTAAGGGCGGCAGATTTCCTTCCCTAAAGGATATTAGTGAATCAGGTGGATTTTTACAACAATTGATGATGGAATCATGATCATCATGTAGAGATGCCGGCATTGAACTGGGGTAAACACAGTAAGAAGTTTGACAACACTAGGTTTAAGTCCAATCGATTTATTTGAAAGTAAATCACAAGCTTTCGAGGTTACCCTCTTCGTCAAGTTAATGAGGTGTTCTGATCTCAGACAGCATATATAACAGCACAGACAGTTTACAGATTACTGATTAGAATGCAAATCTTTATATGTAAGGATATATATCTTTATGTATATCTCTTTATGTATATCTTTACAATCTTTACATATAACAGCACTGTCTGTGCTGTTATATGTGCCGTCTGAGACCAGAACATATCATTCACCTGACGAAGAGGGGAACCTCAAAAGCTTGTGAGTTTACTATCAAATAAATTGGTTGGACTTAAACCTGATGTTGTCAGACTTCTTTCATGATCATCATCAGACTTTAAATTCCAGGTTTTTTTATTGAATTCAAATTTCATCATCTGCAGTGGTGGGATTTGAATCTGGGTCCCCAAAGCATCACGCTGGATCTCTGGATTAATAGTCCAGCAAAAGTACCACTAAGACATTGCGTCCCCTATTTACTTATATATTTGTGTGTGTTTATGTGTGTGTATATTTGTGTGTGAATGTATATATTTGTGTGTTTTTATGTTTGCATGTGTATGTATTTTGCATGTCTGTATATGTTTGTGTACATGTGTGTACACCACACTGTGGAATGCTAAGTATGCCATATAAGAATTTCATTTGGTTTTCTATCCATGTCCGTCCTAATAGTTCATTTTAGCAAGTGTCTTTTTTTCTCTATATTCTACATTTTTCACATTGAATTCAGTTAAAATTTATGCTGCCATCTTCAAAGATTGCACCAAGTGTTAGCGTAAATGTGAAAGCTTTATTTCCCTACCGTGCTGCCATCTCATGCTGTTGTTGACAGGGTTTGCATTTAATAACATCGGAATGCAGTGTCTTGACATGTATATTCATAAGGTTGATTAAATCTTTGGAATGTGCCATCCTGTAACTAATCCTGCTGCTCATTGTAGAATTACTGTTGTTCAGGTGCCACTTTCAAAGACTGATTAGTGAATTAATAACCAAAAAAGAATTCTAATTGTCCTGCAGTGTAAGATTTTTCTTAATCTCCCTTTTGTGGTTTTCTGTATTAGTACAAGAGCTGTATTATCTACAAAATTATTGTCTGAGTACTGTCCTCCTGCCTTGAAGACACAGACTCTTCCTATGGTATATTATGATACACAAAAGGAGGTTGTTTGGCCCATCATAATTATGTCAGCTCTTTTAATGAGTTATGCAATTAGTCCCATTCCCTTGCAATTTCCCTGGAGCCCTGCAAATATTCCCTTTTCAAACATTTATTCAATTTCATTTTGAAAGTTGCTGTTGAATCTTCTTCCATGCACGTAAGACATAAAATAATACAGCACAGGAACAGGCCCTTCAACCACAATGTTGTGCCAGACATGGCACCATATTACACTAAGTCCTTCTGTCTGCTCTTGCTCCATATCCCTCTAATCCTTGCATATTTATGTACTTATCTAAAAGCCCCGTAAACACCCCCAGCTACAAGCCCCTTAAATACCACCACAGTTGCACAGTGAATTCCAGATTCAATGGTTAATGTAGCAATAAATACGATACAGTCTATATTAATGTTACTGGGCTAAAAAAGGGGAAACATCACGCATGCTTCCTAATATCAGCAAAGTAAAGTTTATTTATTAGTGTCACAAGTAGGTTAACCTTAACATTACAATGAAGTTACTGTGAAAACCTCTTAGTCGCCATATTCTGGCACTTGTTCGGATACACTGAGGGAGAATTTAGCATGGCCAGTGCACCTCGCCAGCACATCTTTAAGATTGTGAGAGGAAACCCACACAGACACAGGGAGAACATGCACATTCCACATAGACAGTGACCCAAGCCAGGAATTGAACCTAGTTCCTTGGCACTGTGAGGCAGCAGTGCTAACCATTGTGCCAACTTATAAAGGCTTATAGTTTCTAATTTACTCTTTCCAAACATTTCCTTTGCCTTTGATTTTTTTCATTTGTTTTATTATTGTCACATGTATTAACATACACTGAAAAGTATTGTTTCTTGCGATATATAGACAAAACATACCATTCATAGAGAAGGAAAGGAGAGAGTGCAGAATGTTGTGTTACATTCGTAGTTAGAGTGTAGAGAAAGATCAACTTAATGCAAGGTAAGTCCATTCAAAATTCTGACAACAGCAAGGAAGAAGCTGTTCTTGTCGGTTGGTACGTGACCTCAGACTTTTGAATCTTTTTCCCAAAAGAAGAAGGTGGAAAAGAGAATGTCCAGGGTATATGGAGCCCTTATTTATGTTGGCTGCTTTGCCAAGGCAGAGGGAAGTATAGACAGAGTCAATGGATAGGAGGCTGGTTTGCATGATGGATTGGGCTACATTTTATTGTTGCTTGCAGTCTTGGATAGAGCAAGAGCTATATCAAGCTGTGATACAACCAGAAATTCTATGGTGCATCTGTGCAAGTTGATGAGACTCATAGCTGACACGTCAAATTTCCTTAGTCTTCTGAGAAAGTAGAGGCATTGGTGGGCTTTCTTAACTATAGTCGGCATTGGGGACCAGGACAGGTTGTTGGTGATCTGGACACCTAAAAACTTGAAGCTCTTCATCCTTTCTACTTTGAGCCCATTGATGTAGAAAGGGACATGTTCTCCTTTATGCTTCCTGAAGTCAATGACGATCTCCTTTGTTTTGTTGACATTGAGAGAGAGATTATTGTTGCCGCACCAGTTCACCAGATTCTCTATCTCATTCCTCATTCATCTGAAGCTGTGGTCCATTCTCCAGTATAAGGTTTTTTATATTTGAAACTTTTGATGCCTATACCACCAGTAACTTAGTCTAATGGATGAACATTAGATGCAGTAATAGCCCTGATGATGCAGTAAGGTTATCCAAACCCATTGAGTGTAGTGGGGGATGGGTGGGGGGGGCGGCTTTCGCTATTGCTTTCTGTCATGGTGTTAAAGAAAATTAAAATATATTGCCTGTGCTGTCACATCCTTGCAGTTTATACACTACAAAGGAATTTCAGTCCCGATTCTTGCTAGAGTTAAGAATCAAATGTGTCTCAAATGTGACATGCAGGCTGTGGGGACAAATCAAGAGTTCATGGTTTGGGATATTGGTTAAAGAGGATTGAGTTGATGGGGACCAACAGGAACTATGTAGGCAAGAGACTCTGTTCCAAGATGTCCTGACAACATAATCCTCTGGAAACAACCATCCAAGATGTGGAATCAGTCTTCATCCTGAAATTCAGCCCAGAGCCATTTTGTCTCTGTATGGAAGTAGGTAGAGCTGGTTCCAACAGAAAATAACCCATCCTCACTTCCTAACTCTATCTCCTCACCCATCTGTACCCCTGCTTCAGCTTATCTGCTGCTGGAACCCTCACCCATTTCTTGATTACCTCTAAACTTTACCAATCCATCACTCTCCTGGCTGGTCTCTCAACCCTCTGTAGACCTAAGATTCTTCCAAAACTTGCTACCCATGTCATAACTTGCACTAAGTCCCATCCACCTAGAACCCCAGTGCTCACTGGTCTGTACTGATTCTCAGCCCAGCAATACTTCAATTTTAAAATTCATATCATTGTTTTTAGCCTCACCCTGCCTTAACTTGGTAATCTCCCCACAGTGCTCAGTTCAAACACGTTCTGATAGGAATTGAAAGTAGACAAGACACAGTACATGGTGGCACCAGTGATTAGCACTGCTGCCTTGCTGCTACAGGGACCTGGGTTCAATCCCAACCTTGAGTGACTCTGTGAAGTTTGTATGTTCTCTCTGTGGGTTTCCTCTGGGCGTTCTGGTTTGTCCCCACAGTCCAAGATTACGATAGGCATGGACAGAGTGGATAGGAAGTAGCTGTTCCCCTTATTTGAAGGGTCATTCACAAGGGGACATAAGTTCAAGGTGAGAGGCAGGAGGTTTAGGGATCAGCCAGGATCCTGGGTTCATGTCACACTCCATGTAACCCCTATCATTTAGCCTGGGCTTGCATAATCTTACTAACTGTCCTTGCTTCAGTCAATTCACATCTCTTTGACCTATGATTATTCCCCCTTTCCACTCACACTGTTTGTACCTGTAAAGACTTGATTACCTATAAAGACTCACATTCCAACCATTATCTTGCAATTATGACTCTGTCGATATATGCCGTGTTTGTGAAACATACCTCTCTCACTCACCTGATGAAGGAGCAGTGGTCTGAAAGCTTGTGATTCCAAATAAGCTTGTTGGATTTTAACCTGGTGTTGTGAGACTTCTCACTGTGCCCATCCCTGTCCAACGCCAGCATCTCCACACAAGAATAAGAGAGGACTTCATTCCACTGCTGCACTTTCTCTCTGAAGATGAGTGAGTGGGATCATTTCTTGGAGATGGAAATTATCATTTCAGTTTGTCCAATCCCAAAGAGGAGATGCAAGAAACCCGTTGAAAAATTCTATGCTTCTCCTTTATCATCGTCATTTTAGCCTCCACTCTCCAATCCATAGTGTGGGAGAAGATCGTGGAGGGAAGTCTTGTTTTGCAAAATTTCTTTTCATGTAAGTCTAAATTTTCATAATCAGAAAATCCTGGAAATGATTAGCAGGCCAGGCATCATTTCAAGCAGATGTCCTTTTATTAGAATACTTCTGTAAGTACGCAAGATGGGGCACACTGCCATCCCCGCATGCACACACGCACGATGAGTTAACTTGAGTGAGTAAGCCAGTGGAGAATCTTCAGTCTGCTCCGTCGTACAGCGCTAAGCATCCAGAATACAGAAGATTCTGCGGGGAGGTGCAAAAATAAATAGGAGAAACAAAGTGGGAGTTTGAGTAGAGGGTGGCAACGAATACAAGAGGCAGTCCCAAAGTCTTCTGGAGATGAATAAATAGTACAAAGGTAGCAAAAGTAGGATATGTGGGACCAAAAAACGGATATGGTTAGAGGGCATGGCTGAAGTACTAAATGAACACTTTACACCTGTCTTTGTGAAGAAAGAAGATGCTGTCCAGGCCAGAGTGAAAGAAGAGGGAATTTAAACAATGGAAAGGTTTAAGGTTGGAAAGGAGGGCAATTGAATAGGCTGTCTGTACTTATTTGGTAAGCAACCTGGACCGAATGAGAAGCCTCTAAGAATACTTTGGAGATGAAATAGAAATGGAAAATACTGGCAAATCTCAGCAGGTCTGACAGCAACTGTGGAGAGAGAATAGAGTTTTGAGTCTGGATGACCCTTCATCAGAGCTAAAGATTAAGAAAGTAGGACAAGCTTTATACTGTTAGGGAGGGGTAATTGACCAAGATGTCATAGACAACAGGACAAAGGAAATGCTAAACAGTTGTGATAAAGGCTTAGAATGGCATTAATAGTGTCCATTGAGATTGGATAGTGAAATTGGAAATTGTAGAGGTCAAAATCTTTCAGTCTTCCTTAGACTTAGGAGTGGTGCCAGAGGACTGGAGAATTGCAAATATTACACATTGTTCAAAAAGGCTGTAAAGATAAGCCCAGCAACCAGTCAGCTTAACTTCCGTGGTGAAGCAAGGTCTAGGAACAATAATGTAGGACAAAATTAATAGCAACATGGACAAATCTGGGTTAATTAAGGAAAACCAGCATAGATTTCCTAAGGGAAAGTCATGTTTAACCAATTTGTTGGAGTTTTTTTGGAGAGTTAAAAAGGAGAGTTGATTAGAGTGATGCTGTTGATGTGGTATACCTAGACTTCCAAAAGGCATTTGATATAGGGCCACACAACAGATTTCTGAAAAAGCTATAATTCATGATGCAATAACAACATGGATATGAAATTGGCTGAGGGACCGGAAATAGAGAGCTATGGTTAACTGAAGATTTTCAGGCTGGAGGAAGATTTGTAATGATGTTTTCCTCGGGGATCAGTGTTGGAACCCTTACCTTTTCTGATATATATGAATCACAATGGCCTCAGTGTCAAAGCACAAGCTCACAATTTGTGGATGAAACAAAAATTGGAAGCATTGTCAACTGTGAGGCAGATAGTGTAGAACTTCAAAAGGACACAGACAAATTCGTGCAACGGACAAATAGGTGACATTCACAAGATTCACAAGAATGATTCCAGTGACGAGCAACTTCAGTTAAGATAGATTGGAAAAGTTGGGACTGTTTTCCTTGGAGAAGAGAAGCTCAAGAAGAGATTTGATAAAAATATCTAAGATCACGAAGGGTCTTTTTGTTTCCAAAATGGTGCCAGAATGAAGCGACTTTTTTCAAGCTGTGTCCAACATAACTTCTAATCCTATCTTTTACTCTTGTCCTTTGCTTCCTGAACTTCACTGTATTACATTCTGTACTTTCTTGTTTCCTTCTCTATGAACAGCATGCGTTGGCTGTATGACTGTGCAAGAAACAATATTTTTCACTGTATACTAATATATGTGATAATAATAAATAAAATTAAAAGTCTCGGGAGGATATCTCATGTTCACCAAAAAACAGTCTGTCTGCCCACGGACACGGTGGCACATTGGTTAGCATTGCTGTCTCACAGTAGCAGGGACCTGGGTTCGATTCCCGGCTTGGGTCACTGTCTGTGTGGAATTTGCACATTCTTCCCATGTCTGTGCGGGTTTCCTCCAGGTGATCCGGTTTCCTCCCACAGTCTGAAAGACGTGCTGGTTAGGTGCATTAGCCATGGTAAATTCTGCCTCAGTGTACCTGAACAGGTGCTGGAGTGTGGTGACTGGAGCATTTTCACAGTAATTTCATGTGGTATTAATGTAAGCCTTACTTGTGATGCTAATAAATAAATATTAAAATGTTGTGGGAGCTTGCTGTGCACAAGTTGCCATTGAATTTCCTGCATTGCAACAGCAACTACACTTCAGAAAAGTACTTGATTGGCTGTAAAGCACTTCAGAACATCCTGAATGAGGCTGTACTATTGCAAGTCTGTCTTTTTTAAGTCTTGTAATGGCAGATGGTCCTCATGATTGATGGCTTATCTACGCAAGGAGGGTTAATGAATTACAGGACTTAATAATTGAGAGCCTTCCCTATGCCTCCAGCTGTTTAAAGACGTGAAGCCTTATCTATTGTTTCCTTTAACGTTATTTGTTTCAAGAAATATTCATATTTTAATTCTTCTTTGTGCACCCTCTGGGCACATGTATTTAGGCTTAATTAAACATTGGAGCATATCTCTAATTTTTCAATGTCCTGCATTATTCCAGTTGCACAGATGTAGCCACTCTGCTGATATCCCTGGACGCAAAAAGATAACCTTTCACTAGTTTGGGAAAAAGGAACAGGAGGAAGTCACTCAGCTCCTTGAGCCTGTCCATTCAGTCAGACCTGTTTCTTAATTCTATCTGTGTTGCTGTGGTTCTATAACCTTAAACACTCTTACCTAAATTTCCAATTGACCCTCAAGCTCAATAGTTGGTTTTAGGAGGAGAATGTTCCAGATTTCCACTACCATTTGTCTGTAGCAGTGCTTCCCAATAACCCTCGGAGTGACCTGACCCTGATTTGAATATTATGCTCCATTGTTTTGGACTCCGACTCTCCCACTGACAGGAGGTTCCTAACTTGAGTGAGTTGTTTTTGAAACTACATTTAAAAGATATAAAATCCATACACTGCAGAAGGAGGCCATTTGGCCCATCAAGACTGCACTGATCACAATTCCACCCAACACCTATTCCCATATATTTACCCTGCTAATTCAGCTGACACTAAGAGGCAATTTGCCATGGCTAATACACCTAACCTGCACGTCTTTGGGAAGAAACTGGAACACCTAGACGAAACCCATGCTGACACAGGGAGAACATGCAGACTCTGCACAGACAGTGACCCAAGAGGGGAATTGAACCTGGATCCCTGGCGCTGTGAAGCAGCAGGGCAAACCACTGTGCCACCGTGCTGCCCATATATTGGATTCCTTTACTCCCATTCCTTATTCTGTATAAGAAATAAGATTCAGACCATTGAGACTACTCTCTCATGTGATTACAGTTGATTTTGAGCTTCAGTTCCCATTTTCCTGCTCGCACCACATATCCTTTAATTCTCCAAGAAACCAAAAATCAATCTATCTCAGCTTTAAACATATTCCATTTTGGAGCATTTACAACCCACAGGGGGAGAGAATTTCCAAGACTCGATCAACTGTTTGAATGAAACAATGTCTCCTCATCTCAGTCCTAAATGATGGGACCTTATCCCGAGACTGTGTCCCTCGTGTTTTCGATTCCCTGACCAACAGAAACAAATTCTCAGCATTCACCCCTTCTGGATTTTGTTGGTTTCAATGAGATTGCCTTTCATTCTTCTAAGCTCCACAGATGTTTCCACTAGTGGAGAGACTAGAATTGGAGGGCACATTCTCAGGGTAGAGGGACACTCCTTTAAAACAGAGATGAGGAGGAATTTCTTCAGCCAGAGGGTGGTGAATCTGTGGAACCCATTGCCACAGAAGGCTGCGGAGACCAGGTCACTAAGTGTCTTTAAGTTGGAAAAGCAAAGCAAAGCTTGGCAAAGCAACGAACATAATGAAGGACCCCACATATCTCGGACATTCTCTCTTCCACCTTCTTCCATCGAGAAAAAAATCAAAGTCTGAGACCATTTACTAACCGACTCAAGAACAGTTTCTTCCCTGCTGCTGTCAGACTTTTGAATGGACGTACTTTGCATTCTCTACACCCCAGTTATGACTGTAACACTATATTCTGCATTATTTCCTTTCCTTCTCTATGAACAGTATGCTTTGTCTACATAGCATGCAAGAAACAATACTTTTCACTGTATGCTACTGTATGGGACAATAAATCAAATCGAATCAAAATTGAAATGGATAGGTTCTTGATCAATAAGGGGATCAAGAGTTACGGGGAGAAGACAGGAGAATGGGGATGAGAATTATATTGGGGAAGGGTAATTATGAGGCCATCAGGAGAGAATTAGGGTGCGTAGATTGGACTAGGGAACTACAGGGACTGGGAACATCTGGAATGTGGTGCTTATTCAAGGAGCAGCTGCTGAGAGTCCTTGATAAGTATGTCCCTGTCAGGCAGGGAGGAAATGGACGAGTAAGAGAGCCTTGGTGTACGAAAAGAGTTGATTTGCTGGTTAAGAAGAAAAAGGAGGCTTATGTCAGGATGAGGCTTGAAGGCTCAGGTAGTGCAATGGATAGCTATAGATTAGCTAGGAAGGAGGTAAAAAGTGAATTGAGGAGAGCTAAGAGGGGACACGAGAAGATGTTGGCTGATAGGATTAAGGAGAATCCTAAAGCTTTCTTTCGATATGTTAAGAATAGAAGATTGGTTAGGGCAAGATTAGGGCCAGTCATAGATAGCAGTGGGAAGTTGTGCGTGGAGCCTGAAGAGATTGGCGAGGCACTGAATAAATATTTCTCTTCGGTTTTCACGCAGAGTGCTGGAAATGTAGCTGTGGAGAGCACTGAGGTACAGGGTTGCAAATTGGGGAGTATTGTAGTAGATAGGGAGGATGTGTTAGAAATTCTCGAGGGTTTGAAGTTGGATAAGTCCCCTGGGCCGGACGGGATTTACCCTAGGATTCTCTGGGAGGCAAGAGAGGAGATTGCAGAGCCTCTGGCTCTGATCTTCAGGTCCTCGTTGGTTACGGGTGTGGTTCCGGAGGACTGGAGGATGGCGAATGTGGTCCCATTGTTTAAGAAGGGGAAGAGAGACCTTCCTGGGAATTATAGGCCAGTGAGTCTTACTTCTGTGGTGGGCAAGGTATTGGAGAGAATTATTAGGGATAGGATTTATAGTTATTTAGAGAGAAATGAATTGATTGGGGATAGTCAGCATGGTTTCGTGAAGGGTAGGTCATGCCTTACTAACCTCATTGAGTTTTTTGAGAAAGTGACCAGAGAGGTGGATGGGGGTAAGGCGGTTGATGTAGTATATATGGACTTTAGTAAGGCTTTTGATAAGGTGGCCCATGGAAGACTTCTACAGAAAATGCAGATGTGTGGAATAGAGGGTGATTTAGCTAATTGGATTAGAAATTGGCTGGCAGATAGAAGACAGAGGGTGGTGGTTGATGGGAGATATTCATCGTGGAGTTCGGTGACGAGTGGTGTGCCTCAGGGGTCTGTTTTGGGGCCCCTGCTGTTTGTAATTTTTATAAATGATCTGGATGAGGGTATTGAGGGATGGATCAGTAAATTTGCAGATGATACTAAAGTTGGTGGTGTGGTAGATAGTGAAGAGGGGTGTTTTAGTTTACAGAGTGACTTGGACAAGTTGCAGAGCTGGGCCGAGAGGTGGCAAATGGAGTTTAATGTGGAAAAGTGTGAGGTAATGCACTTTGGCAGGAACAATAAATGTGTAGAGTATAGGGCTAATGGTAGGGCTCTTAATAGTGTTGAGGAACAGAAGGATCTTGGTGTATGTGTCAATAGATCCCTGAAAGTAGGCAGTCAAGTGGATAAAGTTGTTAAGAAGGCTTATGGAGTCTTAGCTTTTATTGGTAGGGGGATTGAATTTAGGAGCCGCAGCATCATGTTGCAGCTGTACAAAACTCTAGTGCGGCCGCACTTGGAGTATTGTGTGCAGTTCTGGTCGCCACATTATAAGAAAGATGTGGAGGCATTGGAGAGGGTACAGAGGAGGTTTACCAGGATGTTGCCTGGTATGGAGGGCAGGTCCTATGAAGAGAGGTTGAAGGATTTGAGGTTGTTTTCGTTAGAAAGGAGGCGGCTAAGGGGGGATCTTATTGAAACATATAAGATGATTAGAGGTTTGGATAGGGTGGACAGTGATAGCCTTTTTCCTAGGATGGAGAAAGCTAGCACGAGGGGACACAGCTTTAAATTAAGGGGTATGAGTTATAGGACGGATATCAGAGGTAGGTTCTTTACTCAAAGAGTGATTAGGGAGTGGAATGCCCTGCCTGCAGCTGTTGTAGATGCGCCAAGTTTGGTGGCGTTTAAGAGGTTAGTTGATAAGTATATGGATGAGAAGGGAATGGTTTAGTTAGGAGGGGCATTGCTTTTTATTTTGGTCGGCACAACATCGAAGGCCGAAGGGCCTGTTCTGTGCTGTATTGTTCTATGTTCTATATCAGCCATGATTGAATAGTGGAGCAGATTCGATAGGCCAAATGGCCTAATTCCACTCCTGTATCTTATGATCTAATACAGGCCCAATGTGCAGTCTAATGGCTGCACCTTACCTGCATCCCTTTCCAGTGAGAGACTGGTCAGGATGAACTTTAGTCCCACATGTCTTTACACTGAATATGAGTTAGAGCAATGATTTGCATTCACATAACGCCTATAAAGTCATAAAATCTCCCAGGATGCTTCAAGCAGCATTATCAGGAACAGTTTGACACTAAGCCACAGAGGAGCTGTGTCCAGTCACTGAAAGCTTAGTTGAAGAGGCAGGTTTTTAAGGAGTGCTTGGAGGAGAAGGAGAAGTGGAGAAGTTTAGGGAGGGAATCCCAGAGCCTGGGACCCTGACAATTGAAGGGACACAGTAAGAATTTAGCAACACCAATTTTACTGAGTTCTTACGACCCCAATCCAACGCCGGCATCTGTACATCATGACTACAATTGAAGGGACAGCCAATGATGAAAAGATGGATGCGAAATGCACAAGAGACCCAGGTTGGAGGAACACAGGGTTATGGAGCCAGAGCTAGAGAGAGGTGAGACTGTAGAAGTGTTTGAAAGTAAGAATTGACAAATTTAAAATCAAAGTGTTTCCAGACAGAAGTACACATTCAAGTCCTCAGGCAATGTTCTGTTGGAACTGTGACAACAAGGGCTCACTCAAACACAGGCTCTAGTCTTGTCTAATTCTCTTGGCCATTGGAAGTCTGCAGACTGACCACCTCTCTAGGCCAGGGCCCACATATACTATTGCCTGCCATCAGGAACTCCCATTTTTCGATATTTCACATATCATCATTAAGGAAAATGAATGAATCTTGTAGCTTGAAAGATTTCACTTCAGAGAGTGGTGAGATTTTCCAGCATTTTTGGTTTGTGTATAGTAAGGGAGCGAACAAGTTTTGATGCAATAACAATTGGAGGGAAAGATATGTTTAAAATGAAAGAGGAATTTTTTTATATTAAAAAAGATCTTAGTGTGGAGTAACAGAAGTAAGAAGATGCTGGGAAAGTGCTTTAATTTTCAGCCTGCAGAAATACCAGGAGAAAAAGGCCCCCCGCCATCTTAAAGTTTGAATTTATTTATTAACTAGGCTTACGTTAACACTGCAATGAAGTCACTGTCAAAATCCCCCAGTGGTTACACTCTGGCATCTGTTTGGGTACACAGAGGGAGAATTTAGCATCACATTATCACTACACCACTGTCTTTCCCCCTGCTGCAGCCCAGCATAAAAATGTGGGTTTAAATTTGGTATTTTGCACCCACAGTTATTATGACCGTTTGCTTAAGAGAGGTGACACAGTTTGAGCATGTGAGTTACATACAATTTCCTGTCCTGCTTCATTCAGGTTTTCCTGCTACAAGTGAAACATTATTTGAATTGAATTGTTTCCCCGTCAGATCGTTCCAAAAGACCCTTGAGAAAAAAAGTTTTTTTGCCCTTCAGGTAATATTAACTTATTCACAGCTCTAATTAAATTATTTTCCTTTTTCATTATAAGGAATCAGATGTAGAGCAGTTTTTTTTTACACAAATGCACACACACACACGCACACACAGACACAGGCACACATAGACACGAACACAGACATATTCACACATATGCAACACACAGACACACCCACACAAACGCACACACAGACATACACCAAAAATAGAAAATGCTGGAGAACATCTGACAGCATCTGTGGAGAGAGGACCAGAACTAACAGGTAGAATTTTCCCATCCCACCCACTGCAGGAATCATAACAGGCAGTATAGCACCATGCAAGGGTCTGTTAACCTCAGGGGGGATTTTCCAGTTTTGAGGCCAGCGCGGCAGGAAAATCCTGACCAAGGTTTTGAGTCAGGGTGATCCTTCATCAGAGCTTGTATTTTTTCAGCGATTTATACTTCAAGCTGCACAATTATTTTACCTGTCTCTCTACTTGTTGAAAGCCTCTTTCTCTTCATTTGACGTTGTCTTACAATCCCATGAGTGCCAGTACCTTGTTTTAAAAATGATTGATGCATTTCTTTGAAAATTAATGGCTTGCTAGATTATTTGGTGATGTTTATATCTTTGAACAATTTAATATTAAACTCTGATTTTTTAAAAATTAAATACCTTAATGCAACTCTCGGAGGGGAGCTTAAACATAAACTTAATTTAAAAGCTCCCTAATCTATTTTTCCTACTGTAATGGAATATAGTGGAAAATGAATGAATCTTGTAGCTTGAAAGATTTCACTCCAGAGAGTGGTGAGATTTTCCAGTATTTTTGGTTTGTGTATAGTAAGGGAGCAAACAAGTTTTGATGCAATAACAATTGGAGGGAAAGATATGTTTAAAATGACAGAGGAATTTTTTTATATTAAAAAAGATCTTAGTGTGGAGTAACAGCATCTAGTATAATGGAGCCATTTGGCTCTCTTCTGTTGCAAAGTTTACAACTTGATGTATGAAGGTGAATTGACAAACCGCTTGTGTAATGGCTCCTGTCAGTTTAACACACAACATTAGCAAAAGAAAAGGGAAGAAGTGCGGAGAACAGGAGACCAGGCAGCCTCCTGATTTGAACTGTTTTTGCTCTTTGATGGCATTATGGCTGGAGGCTATCACTTTACATTTTATGTCAGCTGCCTTTGTCCAACAATCATTATTGATGCTGAACTCAGTTTTAATTCCCGCTCCTATGCTAATCAATTACAGCATTTATCCCATTAATCAAGCATTGTGGCAGCCTTTCATAAGCCCAATAATAGCTCCTTAGTTACGACTCAACCCATTGCGAGGTGCGACACAAGTATTAATCTTTCAGCAGATTTCGAACTTATTTCTGTCATATCCCCCCCCCACCCTGATCTAGAGATTATCATTGTGTTTACAGTTAAGTGTGTGATGGATTAAGTGCCTCTGATGAATTGTTTAAAAGTTAAACTATATTCAATGGATTACATTATGGGTCTTTCTCTACACCCTAGCTATGACTGTTACACAACATACTGCGCTCGCTCGTTTCCTTCTCTATGAATGGTATGCTTTGTCTGTATAGAGCGCAATACTTTTCACTGTATGTTAATACATGTGACAATAAATCAAATCAGATATTACCCTGCAATTTAATAGAATGATGCAGCATACAGGAGGAGGACATTCGGCCCTTCATGCCTGTGCCAGCTCTTTGAAAGAGTGATTCAATAAATACCACAGACTTCTTCTTTCTCCCAAGACCTCCAGTTGTTTCCTCCTTCAGTTTTATATCTGGTTCCCTTTTGAAAGTTGTGCCTGAATCTGCTTCCACTGCCCTTTCAGACAGTGTGTTTGTTACTGAGTTTTTAAAAGTAATTTCTTATTTCTCCACTGCTTCATTTGCTAATTGCCTTAAATCTGTGTTCTCTAATTTGATTTTAATTTGATTTATTATTGTCCCATGTATTAACAAATAATGAAAAATATTATTTCTTGTGTGCTATACAAACAAAGCATACTGTTCTTTGAAAAGGAAGGGAGAGAATGCAAAATATAGTGTTATAGTCATAGCAAGGGTGTAGAGAAAGATCAGCTTAGTGCAAGTTAGATACATTCAAAAGTCTGATGGCAGAAAGGAAGAAACTGTTCTTGAGTTGGTTGGTACGTGAACACAGACTTTTGTGTCTTTTTTCCGACGGAAGAAAGTGGAAGAGAATATTACTGCTCAGTTAACTAATTATTGAGTGGAAACTTTATTTCTCCTTATTCACTCAAAACCCCTCAGAATTTTTCCCTTGGCTTGGTCTTCTCTGCTCTATGGAGAACAGTCCCAGCTTCTCCAGTCTCTGAACTTAAACTGAAGCCTCTTATCCCTGGCACTATTCTGAAAAATCTTCACTGCAGCCTCTCCCTGGCCTTGACATCCTGCCCAAAGCGTTGTAGCCAGAATTAGACATAGTGGCCGGAATTTTGTGGTCATTCTCCCCATCAGGATCTTCTGATACCACCAAAAGTGCAACCATTTCCAAGTTTCCCAAGGGGTGTATTCAACGAAAACCCTTTGTTGGTTACACAGGAAATCCTGCCCAATATTCCACTGGGATCGAACCAGTGATTTATAAAGCTCTTAGCTTAAGTCCCATGTTTTAGGTTATTTATAAAGTCAGGAATCCCATAAGAAATTTGAAATTTCTGTTCGTTTGTTTTCTCCATTTTGATTTGTAAACACTCGTTCTTTTTGCTTCCTTTTTTTATCTCAGAACCCTGTCTGAGATGCTGACTCTCATGGGCATTCTATAACCAGGTGCTCCCCTCCAACACTGCATCGTTCGAGACCATTACCCATGTTTTCAGATAGTGACCTTTACTTAAACCAGCAAGCTACAAGGTGGGGGCTGAATAACACAGAATGTTAAAGTAAAGAGACAGGCCATTTGGCCTAACTAGTCAATGCCAGTGTTTATGTTCTGTACAAGTCTCCTACACTATAAATAATTTAATTTTATCACAATGTCCATCTAGTTCTTTCTCTCCTGTGTATTTATGTAGCTCGTTTGATCACATTGTCTTCTCTGAGTTTCAAGGCTGTGGATTTAAGTCTCACTCCAGAGATTGAGCGTCAAGTTTTTATAGACACTGCAGTAACTCACCGAGCTCCTTTGGCAACACCTTCCAAACATATGACCGCTACCACCTCGGAACAGAAACGTGGGAATATGCAAGTTCCTCTGCAAGTCACTCGCCATCCTGACATTAAGGCTATTTATTAGTATCACAAATAGGCTTACATTAACACTGCAATGAAATCGCTATGAAAATCCCCTCCAGCAACTGTTTGCATATAGTGAGAGAGAATTTAGCACGGCCAATGCACTGAACCAGCACACTTTTTGGACTACGGGAGGAAACCAGAGCACCCAGAGGAAACTCACAGAGACATGGGGGGAGTATGCAGACTCTGCATAGACAGTGACCCAAACTGGGAATCGAACCCAGCTCCCTGGCACTGTGAGGCAGCAGTGCTAACCACTGTGCCATCTTGCCAGTCATATTAAAGGGACAAAGGATGTATGCTCTTCATCTATGGGTGTATCGAACTACCATCCTTTCGGACAACAGCTGAACACGCTAACGAATTGTGCTACAATAACTAGGAAATATATCGCCTTTCCTTCACTGTCGCTGGGTCAAAATCCTGGAATTCCCTCCCTAACAACAATGCAGATAAACCTATATCATAAGGGTTGCAGCAATTCAAGAAGACAGCTCACCATCACCTTCTCAAGGGCATTTCAGGATGGGCAATAAATGCTAATCTAGTCAGCGACGCGCACGTTTCATGAATGAATAAAAACAGCTCCAGTGCAGAAGTGAGAGAGTGCTACGCTGTTGGCAGTGCTGTCTTTCAACTGGAAGATTCCCATCAATCCACATGGAAAAGATCCCACTGCATTCTTGAAAACAGCAGGGGAGTTTTCACTGTTCAATATTTATCCCTCAACCTACACTCGTAAAAGCAGATTATCTGGTGGTGATAGCATTGCTATTTCTGGGAGTTTGCTGTGTGAAAATTGGCTGGTATCTCTTACATCACGACATGGAGTACACTTCAGGAAAAGCACCTCGTTGTCTGTAAAGCATTCTGACATATTTGTGAGGTTATGATAAATTGATGAATAAAGTTGTGCTGAAATGCACTCACAACCCATACCAGAAATCATTCCAGTTTCTAACTAAAAATCTTTAGTGTGCATAACACCTGGGTTGAATCAAATGAACAGACTCTAACATGCTGTCTGCTTTACATGTCTTACAATACCTTCCCTTTATTGTCCAGTGTTGCACACTTCAGTCAAACAGGTCAGAAATCACAGGTTTGAGTAATTTAAAAAATATGAAAATGAAATTTTGTTCTTTGCTTCCCTTGAGGAGGCGAGGGAAAATACAACTGCAGTTTTAGCAGTGCTGCAAGCATGACATGAAAATATTTCTCAGATTCTTTTAGTGTAACTCTGAAATTGTGCCTCTGCAGTGCAGCCAGTATAATTAAGGACTCCATGCACCCCATATATTCTCTCTTCCAGCTTCTTCCGTTGGGAAAAAGATACAAAAGTCTGAGATCACGTACCAACCGACTCAAGAGCAGCTTCTTCCCTGTTGCCATCAGACTTTTGAATGGACCAACCTTGCATTAAGTTGATCTTTCTCTACACCCTAGCTATGACTGTAACACTATATTCTGCAGTCTCTTCTTTCCTTCTCTGTGAACGGTATGCTTTGTATAGTGTGCAAGAAACAATACTTTTCGCTGTATGCTAAAACATGTGACAATAATAAAATCGAATCAAATCAAAGATGTGAGAATCTCCCTGCCACCTTTACAAAAGCTGATCTCTGCTGGTACCCAGTCTAACAATGCCTCAGATGCAAATTCTCATCCTTATTTTCAGATTTTCCATGATCTTTTCACCTTCCTGTCTTTGAAATCTCCTTCAGCTCTAAGATCCTCTGAGATCTCTGCGCTCCTCTGTGATGATGTAGACATGCTAGCCTTGGGCTGGGGTGGGCACAGTAAGAATTCTCACAATACCAGGTTAAAGTCCAGCAGAGTTATTTGGAATCACGAGCTCTCGGCGCACTGCTGCTTCCTCAAATGAGGATCAAAAACTCACCTGATGAAGGAGCAGTGCTCTGAAAGCTCGTGATTCCAAATAAACTTGTTGGACTTTAATCTGCTATTATGACACTTCTTACTTGTACTCCTCCGTGATCTCTGTGCTCCTCCAATTCCATGCACTCCATATTCTTATTTTTAATCCTCTGCCGTTTACAGCCATACTGATAGTTGCCTGAGCCCTGAGCTCTGGAATTTCTCCCTGATCTCTCTGCCTCTCACTCTCTTTCATAAGCTCCTTCAGACTTGTTTCTTTGTCCAAGTTTTTGATCACCAGTCCTATTAGCTCTTCATGCAGCTCAGTGTCAAAATTTGTCTGATTGGGCATCTATGAAGTGCCCCAGGATGTTTTATCACATTAAAGTGGATATATAAAGGAAAGTTGTTGTTGTGTCCTGTCAGTGTTCATCACATAGATTCATGCTTGGAGAATGAAGCTTACTAAGGGTCAGGTAATAGGAGAGGGGTGGGAGTGAGGGGGTACAGGGGTCAGCTGCCTATGTCTATGTAGCCATACGTCAACATTACCATAGAATCCCTACTGTGCAGATGGTCCATCAAATTAGCACCGATTTTCTGTCAGAGCATCTCACCAAGCCTTCTGCCCCATCCGATCCCCATAATCCCACACATTCACCATGGCTAATTCCAACGAACCTACACATCTTGGGATGACACTAAGCGGCAATTTAGCATGGCCAATCCACTTAACCCTTCAAACTGTGGGAGCAAACTAGAGCACCAGGGAAAACCACACAGACATGGGGAGAATGTGCAAACTCCACTGTCACCCGAGGCTGGAATTGAATCCTGGTCTCTGGAGCTGTGAGGCAGCAGTGCTAACCAGAATGCCACCCATTATGTTAATGCATTTAGGAGATAGGATTGATGTGGCGTTTGGAGGCAGTGGGAGTGTGACAGAGTTACCAGAGTTTCCCTAAAGCTAGGAATTAAAGACTCATTTTACAAACCAGAAAGTTATGGTTCAATCTTAATAAAGCACTGGGCAGGCACCAGTTAGAATAATGTGTCCAATTCATGCCACAAGCCTGAAGCAAAAAGGGCACAGAGGAGATTTAGTAGAATAGTTCTACAGATAAGGGACTTTGTGGAAAGAATGGAGAGTATGGGATTGTTTTCCTTAGAGCAGAGAAGATTAAGGAAAAATTTAATAGAAGTGTTCAAAATCAAGAAAGATTTTGAAAAAATAAGTCAGTTGAAACTGTTGCCAGTGGCAGGAAAGTTTGTTAATCAGAGAACACAGGTTTAAAGCCATTGGCAAGAGAGAAAATGGAGAGAAGTTATTTTCATGCTGTAAGTTATCATGATCTGGGATGTGCTGCCTGAAAGATAGAAGCAGATTCAATAATAACTTTTGAATAGGATTTAGCAAACTATTGAAAAGGGAAACATTTACAAGGGTAATGATATTCATTGGAAATCTCCATAAATATATCACAGCATCAAAGGGTTGCTTTGAAGGTAAAAGAAAAAAATGTATTTCTGTTTAGAAATATCCAAAACTATGCCATATTGCCATGGAGATGAGTTTTTGGGATGTTGGGGAAGTTCCTTTTGTTTCAAGTTCTCTCTGTGTCTTTGCTCTCAAAAGCAGGCTGTTCGGCATGGGAAGCAGCACAAACAGAAATAGAGTTTTAACAGAAGCTGTAAAGCAGCAGTGGGACCAAAAGATATAAAGGAGCAATGGCTGCAAACAGGGCAAGTAGTATGGAGGCCATGAGGAACTGAGGCTGTTCCTACTTTTTAAATTATTGAGCATATTTGTAGTGACGCTCAAACTTGAGCTGGGAAGTCCACAGTCATGAGGTTTTGAAAAAAAGAATTTGGAGGGCCACTTTGCCAAAAGCTAATAGAAGGATCCTCTTTAAGTCTCACACCTCAGTAAACGTCTGGGTCACTGAGGAAAAATCAGAGTGAATTCCAGAGAGCTGTAGCACACTGCTCTGTTTCCAAATGGAGAATTGAATGACCTCTCAGGAAATAAGAATGTAGAAGGGAACTCTGGGATGGAGTTAGGAAGTACAAAGAGGAACATCTGGATTTATATTCTTAAGTCTTGCCAGGTTATACTGCTTGCTTTGTTTAATTTTTTTCTGTATATTGAGTAAAGTCATATGAAATCTTGCAGCATAATTCTTTCAGTAGATCATTGGGTGTTCGATCTACTTTTTAAATGTTTATAGTCCCTTTGTAGATTTTAACACCAAGATTATTTTGAAAAATTATAGGGAAATTTTTCAAAACTTAAGCTGAGTTCTGAGTAGGAGAAACAGAGACCAGACCATGCCTGCTGGAAACTGAACTAGGAACAAGAGAGTTCCAGTGAAGTAAATAATTGCTACCTCCTTAGATTCCTTGACTGCAGATGATCTCCTCCAAGCAGCACAAATAAACTTTCAACCTGTCTTGTTGTGGGATTTCCCTACCCACACACTGGGACGTTATCCATCCAGCCCTCTCAGTAGAACTAACCCACCCCTCCACCACCACAGGACAATAATCTCTCCCTCAATGTCAGCAAAATGAAGGAGATTGTCACCAACTTCAGGAAGCGTAAAGAAGAACATGCCCCTGCCCACATCAATGGGGATGAAATGGAAATGGTCAAGAGCTTCAGGTTTCTAGGTGGCCAGATCACCAACCACCTGTCCTAGTCCTGCCTATAGTTAAGAAAGCCCACCAATGTCTCTACTTTCTCAGGAGGCTAAGGATCTCTTTAACCTGTGCTTATTGCTCTCTCCACTCACATTGTTTGTACCTTTAAGACTTGATTAGCTGTAAAGACTCAAAGTCAATTTACAGAAAAACAATTGGAATAGAACATAGAACATAGAACATAGAACATAGAACAATACAGCACAGAACAGGCCCTTCGGCCTTCGATGTTGTGCCGACCAAAATAAAAAGCAATGCCCCTCCTAACTAAACCATTCCCTTCTCATCCATATACTTATCAACTAACCTCTTAAACGCCACCAAACTTGGCGCATCTACAACAGCTGCAGGCAGGGCATTCCACTCCCTAATCACTCTTTGAGTAAAGAAAATGGAAATGGTCAAGAGCTTCAGGTTTCTAGGTGGCCAGATCACCAACCACCTGTCCTAGTCCTGCCTATAGTTAAGAAAGCCCACCAATGTCTCTACTTTCTCTACTTTTCTCTACTGTCTCTACTTTTACTAGAATGTATGTCTTTAGATGCCCTGTTTGTGATCTGAACTCCCACCCACCTGACAAAAGAATATTGTGGTTGAACCTAAAATTAAAACTACTTTTGAGGGACAAGGGGTCGTCTGATAGAGGTTTGCAAAGTTATGAGTGGCATGGACAGAGTGGATAGTCAGATGCTGTTTCCTAGGCTAGGAAACCACCCTCCCCCAACATCTTCATCTGTCACAGCTTACAGCCTCTCTGCCATTTGGCTATTCTCACCCTTAATTTTATTTTATTCTCTCTGTGGGTAGCCATTTGCAGTCTTTTCCCCTAGTTTCTGTGGCTATAACTCATTTTTTAATGCCTCACCCTGTCGTATAAATATCTCCCACTTCCTCTGCCTTTTAGCTTTGACAAAGGGTCATCTGGACTCTTTTCTCTCTGATGCTGCCAGACCTGCTAAGATTTTCCAGAATTTTCTCTTTTGGTTTCAGATCCCAGCATCTACTGTGATTTGCTTTCATGGAAAAGTCAAATACCAGAGGACATAGGTTTAAGGTGCATGGGGAAATGTTTATAGGAGATGTGTGAGACAAATGTTGATGAACGTTTGAAACGCATTGCCGAGGAGATAGTAGGAGCAGCTACGTGGAAACATAGAATTCGTACAGTGCAGAAGGAGGCAATTCGATCCACCGAGTCTGCACTGACAGCAATCTCACCCAGGCCCCATCCCCGCAATCCCTCACATTTACACATCCCATGACACCAAGGGACAATTTAGCATTGCCAATGTACCTAACCGACACATCTTTGAACTGTAGAAGGAATCTGGACCACCCAGAGGAAACCCATGCAGACACGGGGAGAACATGCAAACTCCACACAGGCAGTGACCCAAGGTCCCTGGAGCTGTGAGGCAGTAGTCCTAATAACTATGCTAATAGCTGCATTAAGGGGCATCTAGACAAATACATGAATAGGATGGAAGTGGAAGGATGTGGACTTTGTTAGTACGTATGGTTTTAGTTTAGGCAGGCATCATGATCGATGTAGGCTTGGAGGGCCGAAGGGCCTGTTCCTGTGCTGTATTGTTCTTCATTCTTTGACTGAGGAATGGCTAAAACTGGTTATTATTGAAGTGCAAAGGAACAAAACACAAATACTAATGAATTGCAAGAGTAATTGTGGAATAAACTATTTTTGGAGAGATCCCCAAATATGGAATTATCTGATTAATTGAAATGAATTATTTTAACTAAATTGTACACAACAATTGGATGGGATTTTTCAGCTTTGTTTGTCCCGAAGTCATAAAATCCCATCTGAGGTCACCGGAACTTTCCATTGTCTGTCCCTCGCTCATTCCAATTCCCTTGGCAGGCGGGACAGTAAAATTTTGGCAGTATCTGGATGAGAGCTGGTTATCATCACCATCTTCTACCCAGTCAGACTGTATCTCACTCACCTATCCATCCGTCTGTCTCCCACAGAGCACCACTTTCAATCCCACCGTGGCGTTAGATGTAGAGTCAGAATTTCATGAACTCTTTCATAATGTTTTCTGGATTCAGGTGGCCCATGTATTTACTATCCGCCAGCTTCCTCCAGAGCTCAGCTCAACAACAACCCGCATTCATATAGCACCATCTAATGCATGGAAACATTCCTAAAGAGCACCAACAGACAAAATCTGACATGGAGCTGTGTAAGGGTATGTAGCAGACGGGTGACCAGAAACTTTGTCAAAGAGATTGACTGTCAGAAACATCATTGAGGAGGAGTGATTTAGCAAGAGAATTCCGAAGCTTATTCGGCTGCCAATGAGGGAGCAGTTAAAATCTAGAGTGTCCAAGAGGCCAGAATTGAAGGAGCACTGAAATCTTGGAGGGATGTCGGGCTGGAAAAGATTGCAGATATAGAGAGGTGCGAGGCCATGGATGGATTTATAAATAAGAATAAATGGGTGGTGATGTAGCTCTTTGAGCAGGGGAATTGTGGGCACGCACTGATGTAGTCATGCTGACTAAAAGCCTTGTCGTGACATCTCACTGAATATCAACAATTGGCGAACATGAAGAGACTAGCTGGTCCAACAGGTTCTCCCCACACCTCATGATGAATGTGACATTGTACCTCACGTCTTTCTATCTCACTCCCTTTTCTGTGGTACATCACTGACAGGTCTGTATTGTAGCATTTGGTGATGTAGAACAATGTATGGACATTGACCCTCCCCTGATGGGAGAACATGTATTCAATTCTAGCTCTTGATGCAGCTCATAGGTAGTTTATATTTTGGTGCATGTATTGGGAATGGTACATTTCCCTTAACACCTTTGGGTCTAAAGAGAGAGAGGAGAATTGCAATCTACTTAGCACCCATCATAACTTCCTGATATCCCAAAGGGCTTTGCAACCACTGAGTGTTTCATAGAATCCCTGCAGTACAGAAGGAGGCCATTCAGCCCATTGAATCTATAGTGATCACAATCCCATCCTCCTGTAATCCCATACATTTACTTTGCTAATCACTCTGACACGAGAGTCAATTTAGCATGGCTAATCAGCCTAACTTGCACGTCTTGAGTGTGGAAGGAAACCGGAGCACCCGGAGGAAACGTACGCTGACACGGAGAGAGAGTGCAAAACTCCACAGTGACCCGAGGCTGGAATTGAACCCTGCTCCCTGGCGCTGTGAAGCAGCAGTGCTAACCACTGTACCACCCTTTTGAAGTGTAGTCATTGTAATGTAGGAAACCAATTGCAAAGCAAACTAACGGCCAGAGAATCGGCTTTAAGCCGGGATAAATATTGAGGGATAGTCACTCGAAGAGATTTATTTCAGTGGTAGAAGTGATGGGGGGGAAGCTATTCCAATAATTAGGAGTAGGTTGAATCAGTTTGGAGGGATGGGAGAATAAAGGATCTGGGAACTAAGCTCAGATGGAACATAACTTGCAGCTAATGCTGGATCTGCTTCCATGTGTAATCTCTGTGTTATTGCTGGAACTCCCCAGCCAGGCATTCAGTCCACCTGGGAAAGGTGAGGTGCATTGTCACTGGGAGAAGAGAGATGAGTGAACCTCAATCTGTCGCTCACACTGACACCTGACAATAGGTCAGGGGTCAGATCAGCTGCCTATTCAGAAGGACATTGGAAAGCCAGTCAAGTGGGCTCTCTGCACTGGAGGAAGGGGTGGGGTGGTGGGACATTTGAATTTAATTTTCCCTCAAGGGATTGATGAGCAAATTTTCAGACAAATTAACTTTGGTGCAATGTTAAATGTGAATTTAATAAAAAGATTTGAGAAGAAATAACTTGTACACACACTTTTCCCCACACTCCCTCTTCTCCCTCACTTACTCTTCCCCCTCACACTCCCTCTTCCCCCTCACGCCCTCTCTTCCTCCTCTCTTTCCCCCACAAGTAATCTCTCTCTCCCACCACATTCTATCCATCCCTCCATGTTCTCTCCATGCACTCTTCTCACTGCACCAGGTTGTGGTTTTAAATCATGCTTCAGGACAGAAACCAAGGCCGTCACTCCCAGTGCTGTTTCGGAGGTTCTCACCTCCAGATGAGGCATAAGAATCGAGACCCTCCTTTCAAGTGGATATAAAATAAATCCCAGGACACGACCCTAAAGAAGGGTGTGGGATTTCTCCCAGGTGTTCTGATGAGTATTTCCCCCTCAATCAGTATTACAAGAAGTAGATTATCTGCTCACAAGCAGATTGCTATTTATGGGACCTTGCTATGCACAAATTGATTGCCACATTTCCTACATTACAACAGCAACTGCATTACAAAAACATCTCGATTGTTGTAAAGCACTTTTGGATGTGCTGTGTATACTGAATGCAAATCTTTTTTTCACTAGGAACTTGTTGAATTTTTTAGAATTGGTTTTATGGAATGATGCAGCAAGTCCAGCGAGATTTGCTGAGAGCTATTTGAAGTTTGCCCGCTGCAGCTACACCCTCTCTCCGTACTGGATCTGTACTGCGTTAACACATTTGACTTTCTTTAAAGGCTAAAGTGGTTTTGAAGTGCATTCTTCCCCATTAAGTTAGGCTGCAATAAAAGCAGCATTTCTTCAGTTTATTTTTTCTTAACGATTTTTCTACAAGTCACTTAGCTGTCCGCACTATTGTTTGAACAGCTTTCCATCTCCTTTTCCACAGCAACGGGTTGTGTCATTCCCTCATGATCAGGACTATTGTTGCCTTTGTTTCTCCCTGTACCTCAGAAGTCCATTTTTTCTTTTATCTCTCTCCCATTCATGCATGAGGGAACAGTTGTGCTGTGTTGTGGAGATGTACTGCTGGATACCAAACAGTGGGGGTTTTCTTTATTCTCTTCAGAGTAGGACAATAGGGACCAAAGGCGCTGAATGTCTGCTCCAGAACGCACACTATAATATGCCAGGTTATTCTGTATCTCAAAGTCAATAAAGTGCTACGTTAACAGCCCCTGCCTAGTTTACCATCTGGAATGATTTCCTGCATTTGGCTATGTCTCATGTCTAGATGATTATTTTGTCTTTGGCTGCTTGTGTTTGGCTCATGGATCACTCGTCTCATATAGGAAGTTGCAGTTTAACATAACTAACGCTTAACTATTTGGATTCTTCCAGAAAATCCTTACTAATGAGGTCACAAGGAATAAACAGACACAAGTGGTACTTGGATTGCTCTTGAGGTTGGTTATTGAAACCACTTACTCCTGGTTTATCCCACTTAATGAAGACAGGGGCATTGAAGCAAGCCTTGTGTTGAGGAGAATACTTTGATTAGTTCCTGCCCCATGTTTTTGTACTCCAGGTAGTTTCAGTAAATTTTTGATCTGTCCTTTCATTGTGAATGCCACACATTAGTCATTCTTTCCCTTTCGTGACTTGTGTACATAAATCAAAGCTGAGACTCCAGCACAGTAGTGAGAAAGTGCTGAACTATCAGATGTTAAATCGAGATCCTAGCTGCTCTCTCAGGTGGATATAAAAGATCCCATGGCACAATTTTGACAAGGGACTTATTCCCTGATCTCCTGGCTGATACTTGTTCTTTAATGCACATCACAATGTTGTATATCTGGTCATTATGATATTGCTGTTTTTGGGAGCTTGCTATATCAAATTAGTTGCTGTGATTTCCACGTTACAACAATTCAAGTGTACTCCATCATTTGAAAGCTCTTCAAGAGATCAGGTGCTCATGAAAAGTTCATAGAATCTTTATAGAGCAGAAGGAGGCTATTTGGCACATCGAGTCTCCATTGATTGTCCAAAAAAGCATCTTACTTAGCCTCAACACTCAATTCTATCCCCAAACCCCATGCGCTTACCATGGCCAATTCACCAAACCTTTGGACTATGAATTTCATAAACAAAAATCATCCATGTCTGCACGTTCTTTCCAGAAAACATTGTCAATGGACTGCAACTCCACGGTGCCGGAGTTTGGGAAGAGAGAGAGAGAGAGGTGGAGAAGTTTAGGGAGGGAATTTAGAACCATGACAGATGAAGGCATGACTGCCAGTGGAGGGACCATCAAAATTTGCAGATGCGCAAAAGGCTGAGAAGTGTGCAGTTTATTGGGCGCAGGGGTTTGAAGAGATGGAGGTGATCACGGAGATAGAAAAGGCAAGGCCTTGGGAGAATGTGAACATGAACGTGCTTCCAATATTGGAAGATTTCCTAACACTGCTGGATTAGCTCCCCTTTGAATATTCCAGGGGTGGGGGGGGGAGGTTCCCATTCCGCATGCCACAGGATTTGCGGGTGGGATTTTCCGGTTTTGGGGCAAGTATGGCGGGAAAATGCTGCCTTTTGTCTTGTTAGAGATTTGCAGAGGAGCTAGGTTTTCTTTAAATCAATATTCTTTCACAATTCCTTCATCAGCGGTTCCTTCTTCCATTAGACAATAAAAGAAATCTCCTTTATTCTGCCACCATCTCAGATGGTCTAAGTACAGAATCATTGAGATAGTGACTGAAATATTTATTTCCAGCAAACCTTGTGTCTTTCTGTACTACTTGAATAATTATTTTTCCACTGTTCTTGAGACAATATTTTTAGATTCAAATGCCGAGGGGTAAAAGCAGGTCACTACTCTTCTCTCAAGGAAGAACTTGTATTTATGTAGCACCGTTCAAAGCCTCAGGCAAAGCTCTTTAAAGCCAAGATGGTACCTTCGAAGTAATGAAACAAATTACTGCGGCTGTTGGAATCTGAAACCAAAAGAAAACTCTGGAAAATCTCAGCAAGTCTGACAGCACCTGTAAGGAGGGAAAAGAGTTGATGTTTCAAGTCCAGGTGATTTTCTGTCAAAGCCTTTGAAGTGTCGTCAATTTTGTATTGGAGGATATGTTGCAGCAGATTTGTACCATGTGCGGGTTAGGTGGATTGGCTATGCTAAATTGACTCTAGTGTCAGGGGAGAAAGAGGGTAAAATGTATCAGGTTACAAGAAAAAGCCTGGGTGGGATTGTGGTTGGCGCAGACTCGATGGGCCAAATGGCCTCCTTCTGCACTGTGGGGATTCTATGATCCCATGCTACATAAAACCCAATGTGCTAATGACCAGATAATCTGTATTTCCATTCTAGAGATCTTACCTGAGGGATAAATGTTCGCCAGGAACTCTCCCATTCCCCTTCGCATTAGCACCATGGGATATTTTACAATCTACCTGAGGGAGCGGACGGGACTTCAGTTTAATGTCTCATCTGAAAGATGGATGGTGTATTTCCCTAAGTAATTATCTGACCTTTGACTTAATGAAGCTTTGTATTTTATGAACCATTAATGTCACTGCCTTCTCCCAGATCGTTTCCTGAATGTTTTCCTGTATGCTGAACTCTTCTCATCCAAGCTAATTTTGTATCCTTTTGTATAGTTGGCCATAACACAGACCATATGGTAACATAACCTGAGAACATAGCACATTCCAGCAGCTGCAGAAACATGTTCGACTTTTGATGATTTGGAAAATGTTGAAGAATGTTTTAAATGCTAGTAATGAAAATAGAATCAATTGTAGAACCCCTGCAGTGCAGAAGGAGGCCATTTGTCCATTAAGTCTGTTCCGACATCAATCCCATCGAGACCTATTCCCGTAAACCCATGTATTTGTCCTGATAATTCCCTGACACTAAAGAGTACTTTAGCATGGCCAGTCAACCTAACCCGCACATTTTTGGAGAGTGGGAGGAAACCACAGCACCAGGAGGAAAACCATGCAGGGAGTGCACAAACTGCGCACAGACAGTGACTCGAGGCCGGAATCGAACCTGGGTCCGTGGCGCTGTGAGGCTGCAGTGCTAACCACTGTGCCACCACGCCACCCTAGTTGCAGTATGATTATAGAAAAGTTTGAAAGGGCTTAGATATCGCAGTAAGGCACTCCAATACAGTGTTACAGTCATAGCTAGAGTGTAGAGAAAGCTCAGCTTAATATAACATAAGTTCATTCAAAAGTCTGTGGGCAGCAGGGAAGAAGCTGTTCTTGAGGAACAGAGACCACGTAGAAGCAAAAGGTGTAGAGCTTAGAAAACTGTCATGTGTTGGTGCAGCCTTCGAGGGCCGAAGGGCCTGTTCCTGTGCTATAATGTTCTTTATTCCTTGTCCAATGCTGTTGTGAGGGTAGTGCAGCTATTGGCTGTTTGTGGGAGCTTTGCCTTGTATGTTTTCTTCCCACAAACACCAGTGACTAGAATTTAAAAAGCATTTCATTGACTATGAAACGGAATGAGAATGGTTTATGGTTTATCACATGCGCTATGTAGATTCAAGTTCTTTCTTGTTTCCTTTGAATAGATATTAAGCTGCGCTTTCCCTCAGCTAAATGTAAATATTCCCATGTTGCTATCTGATGCCGGGAGTTCTCCAGGGGAGTGTCCGCGGAAATATTTATCCCTCAACTGACATCGTGGTCAACAGATTATCCAGTCAGTTAGCGCATTGCTGAATGTGGGAGTTTGCTGTGTGCAAATTGGTTGCTTTACTTTCTATTTGAACTCATTAAAACATACAAGATCTTGAGTGGTGCTTGAGGGGGTAGATGCTGGGGTGATGTGCTTTTCTCTTGTGGGGGAATCATAGAATCATAGACTCCTACAAAAGAAGGCTGGAATTGAGCCTGGGTCTTTGGTGCTGTGAGGCAGCCGTGCTAACCACAACTGAGTCACAGTTTTTAAATAATGGATTTCCCATTTGAGACAGAGATGAGGAGGAATTACTCCTGTCAGAGGATCATTGTCTTTGGAAATGGAAATCTCTGGCTTCAAGACCCACTTCCAGACTTGCCAACTACAGAGGGTGCACCATAATGCTGTTGTTTTTCAATCAATAAAACATGTTGACGTGCCAATGGCAGGAGGTAAGAGTGGGAGAGTCTCCTGGTCAGTCAGAACTGTGTCCTCATGTTGAAAGACTCCATACGCAGACTTTTACCACAGACCGGCACACGCCATTTCCCCCTTCGGGAGAATACCAGAAAGGGAGACAGTCTATGGAAGTATCTTCCACAAATGTTAATGGGGCTGGGTCAAGGCTAAGTTAGATTTAGGGGACAGGCAAAAGAGTGAGGTTAAGGCTGCAGTCACACAGACCTACCATAATCTCATTGGCAAGGTAGATTCCACAGGCCGAATGGCCTCCTCCTGTTTCTAATTATAATGATGTTTATTATAACAGTGACTCATGTTCTGATGCATTTCTTTCCCTGTTAAGACACCACAAGGTTGTGAAACAATTATGGACTTTAACTTCCTGATTCCCCTGCATTTGCGGGGGTGTACCCCAATGATGCGCCGAGGAATCGCTTTAGGAAGGCCGCAGGCTTGTCCAGCAATTGTTCAGGAGTGCTAACTTCCCCCTTGACAATTGTGCTGGGCTGGGAACCATCAGACAGAAGTGATTTAAAACACTAACTGAAGGTCTCCGTCAGTTTTACCTGGGAGTTACCCTGAAAAAGTTGGCAAGAGAGAGAAAAGCACTCTTCACTTCAGAATAATTATTTTAAAGAACCATCCTGAGCCTCACATGAGACACCCTTGACCCCCTTGAGGATTCTCACGCCCTGGCCCATCTTAGCCAGACCAACTTAGCCAGATACTGCGTAACAATGCCCCCCCAAACCCGTACCCCCGCCATTGTCTGAACTCTCACCCCCTTCACTTACCTTTGAAATTCATTGTGGGGGAGGGAAATGTTTTCCCATTCCGTTCCCCATGGAAATTGTAGTGTACACAGAGGGGTTGGGGGTGAACCATGCAAAGGTCTGTTGACCTCAGGTGGGATTTTCCGGTTTTGGGTGTGTGCAGCTAGTGCCATGAGAAAAGGGAGTGGTTTTACAGCTTGCAAAAGAGGACAAGCTTCACTGCTGCAATCTCAGCTGACCTATGTGAGGAAGGTCGGGCAAGGCAACAGCTTTGCAATTCCAGCAAAGTGAAGTCACTATGGAATGGTAATCCAAGGACATTAGGGGTTCTTTGTCTTTTTTTTATACTCATGGAAACTAGAAGCAGAGGGAGGCCATTTGGCCCTTCGAGTCTGATCTGCCATTCATCTTGATCAGAGCTCATCATTGAATTCAATATCCTGATTCTCCCCATCTCCCTTGATCCCTTTAGTCCCAAGAGCTACATCTAATTTCTTCTTGAAATCAGACAACGTTTTGGCCTCAACTCCTTTCTGTGATAGTGAATTCCACACATTCACCACTCTCTTGGTGAAGATATTTCTCCTCACCTCAGTTCTAAAGGCTTTTCCCTCATCCTGAAACTGTGACCCCTGGTTCTGGACTCCCCCACCACTGAAAACATCCTTTCTGAATCCATCCTGTCTAACCCTGTTAGAAATCCCCTCTCACTCTTCTAAACTCCAGTGAATATAATTGTAACCAATTTAGTCTCTCCTCATATGTCAGATCTGTACTCCCTCTATAGCAAAGACATCCTTCCTCAGCTAAGGAACAAAACTGCACGCAATACGCCAGGTACTCCATACAAATCAGGAATGGTAGTCTAATGAAGCACTGTATTTAAATCTATTATGCAGAACCCTGTACTGTATGATTTGCTGTTTCAGTTGCCAGAAATTGGCTGGGGTAATTTGTTCATACTTGTTAATACAAGGTAATGTGTTAAGTGAACTGCACTGGTAAAGAAAAATGAACTGATTTGTAGCCATCAGCAAACTGACCAGACAAACACAGATGGAGCTTATTACAACAATGTTCCAGTGATTTAATCTCGCTTTTAAACTCCTTCATTCTAAACACCACTTCATTCATTTCTGCTTTTATACTGGATTTATCTTCATGGTTAATATGGAGCACTTAATACCTCCCACGCCAACTTCTCACTTGCATTCTCAAGATTTTGCAAACTCTTTTCTCTCTCACCTCCCCCTCCTCTTGTTTCTGCTTTTGTTTTTGACCCTGTTCAATACAGTAACTGCAGGGTTTCTGTTTTGTCCTGGGAGATTGGATGCTCCTCCCCTTTTTTTTAGGCTGTTTTACAATCCATATAAAGCAAAGCTATGTTTATTCCTCCCCTTCCTCCCCTTTGCTCAGAGATATTGTCACTGACCTTTTCCTTTTTTTAAACACGACAGTATTTAAGATCCCTGTTGAGGTACTGCATGTACTCCTCAGTGGAAATGGCCCAAAGGCAAAGCTACCTGAATTGCTTTTAATTACACCACATAGCGGTACTTCATCTGGGTCCTGATTCTGTTTGATTGATGCTTCAAGGCAATTGTCAGTGTAGATGATGGGATTAAGTGCCTCTTGAAGTGACTTTACATTTACGTGGGAACAATGAGAGCAGAGAGAAAAAACACTGAGTCATTCACTTTTAGGAAAACCCTCTTTTTTTTTAAAAGACTACTTACACACATTCACAACCACTCACTTATTCACTCACACTCATTCGCCCATGCATGCACACGTGCACGCATGCACTCTCTCTCGTATTCACTCATACCCACTCACCCACTTGCATACTTTCACCTACTTGCACACATTTCCACTCGTGCATGCACTCTCACACATGCTCATGGAGCAGCATGGTGGCACAGTGGTTGGCATTGCTGCCTCACAGTGCCTGGGACCTTCCCAGCTTGGGTCACCGTCTGTGTGGAGTTTTCTCGTTCTCCACTGTCTGCATGGGTTTCCTCAGGTGTTCCAGTTTCCTCCCATGGGTCTAAATGACGTGCTGGTTAGGTCATTGGCCGTGCTAAATTCTCCCTCATTATAATCAAACAGGTGCCGCAATGTGGCAACTAGGGGATTTTCACAGTAACTTCATTGCAGTGTTAATGTAAGCCTACTTGTGACATTAAGAAATAAACCCACTTGCATGTGCACACACACTTTCACAATCACTCTCACTCATACACACAGACACATTCATTCACTGTCACACACATCCACTTGCATACTCACATACACTCACACACACACACACACACACGCATATATTCACTCAGTCACAATCACCCATTCATTAACATTTGGGTTGGCACAGTAACACAGTGGGTTAGCACTGCTGCCTCACAGCGCAAGTGACCTTGGGTTCAAATCCAGCTGTGTGGAATTTGCACATTCTCTCTATGTCTGCGTGGGTTCCCTCCGAGTGCTCTGGTTTCCTCCCACAGTCCAAAGATTTGCAGGTTCAGTTGATTGGCCATGCTAAATTGCCCCTCAGTGTTACAGAGGTTAGCAACCCCATTTATTTATCTTATAAAAATAGGGCCTGGGTTTGATTGTGGTCGGTGCAGGCTTTGTGGGCCGAATGGCCTCTTCCCGCACTGTAGGAATTCTCTGAACACACACTCGTACAGATTCACTCATTCTTACAGACACTCACTCACTGGCATACACTCTCATACACTGTCAATCGCTCACTCACTCATTCACTGATGCAAGCTTACTCAATCACTCACTTATGCACACTCATTTACTAACTCACTCACGTACACTCACCCACATGCACGCTCACCCTCACTCACACACGCTCGCTTACTCTTGCACACACTCTCTCACTTGCTCACCCACTTATTCATGCTCATTCTGTTACTCACTCTCATGTACACTTACACATTGACACACTCACTCACTGAGGAATAATTGCAGTGTAAAACCAGGTCAGCACTGTGTGCTGTACCGTGACAAATCTTATATGATCCGTGCAATTTTGTGGAAATGTTAGCGTTAATTGCTTGAAAAAACAAAGACTGCAGAACTGATAGTGGAAAGTAGAGACTGATAACTGTGATCATTGGTGTTTCAGATAAAATGTGGGGTAAAATGGGGTAATGGTAAAAGTGTTTGGACAACTGTACTGAATAAGCAAAGGCAGAGTGCCGGCAACTGAGTTTCAGGAGCTGTGAGCGATGAATGTTTGTGTAAGACTTGTCGTTGTTTACAACAAACATTTCAAGTCTTCCAGTTTTAATTAGAAGGCAGTTCTATGTAGATTTTTGTCCATGTTATTTTTTTTAAGGATTCTTAATCTGTTCCCCTGTGCTCAATTGTGTTTGGACTTGAATGGATTAATTCAGCTGCTATCTGCTAAGCCTCACACAAGGCTGACTAAGTGAGGAACAATTACATCTGATCTGGCTTTGATAGACTATTGGGAACTGCTGGCCCACACTGCAAACCTTGTTGAATGGGCAGCTCAAGTCAAAACAAACTTTACAAGGGAGAGTTGATGTTTGGCAAAGAAAGACTTTCACACACTCCTTTCTTCACATTCTGTTCAAACCCAATTTTGCCAAGACCTTGCCGAACCAGTTTGTAATTGACGAGTGTCACTGTAAGCCTGAAACCCTCTGTTCTGTACGGGATTTTCTCCAGCAACAAATAGACTGCACTTGTCTGCTGTCCCTGACCTTTGGATGCTAGCTGTAGAAAATAGAACAACTTGCATTTATATAGTGCCTTTGACGTAGCAAATCCCTCAAGGCACTTCACAGGAGAGATATCAAACAAAATCTGATACTGAGCTATGTAAGCGCAGAAAGAAGTCTGACAATACCAGGTTAAAGTCCAACAGAGTTATTTGGTAGCACGAGCTTTTGGAGCGTCACCGCTTCATCAGGTAAATGGAGGATTGGGCATATATAGACACAAACTCAATTTACAAGATAATGGTTGAAATACAAGTCTTAACAGGTAATCAAGTCCTTACAGGTGCAGACAATGCGAGTGGAGAGAGGGTTAAGCACAGGTTAAAGGTGTGCAAATTGTCTCAAGCTAGGACAATTAGTGAGATTTTGCAAGCCCAGGCAAATCGAGGGAGTTGCAGATAGTGTGACATGAACCCACAATCCCGGATGAGGCTGTCATCATGTGTGCGGAACTTGAGCTACATTAGGACAGTGACCAAAAACAAGTTGGTTTCAAGGAATGTCTTAAAGGAGGAAACAGGTGGAAAGGTCTTGGGATGGGATTCCAAAGCTTAGGGCCCAGGCAGCTTGAATGGCCACTAATGGCGGAGAGATTAACATTGAGATTGCACTTTGTGGTGATTACTACTTTAAGGTTTACACAGCACAATAAGCTCAGTAGGCTTGGGAGATCAATTGGGATGAGAGTGGCTGATCACCCTGGAGGTGGAATCCACTCTTAGGCAGAGGACATTAGATGACATGTGGAAAGCATGTCGGGACTGGTGCAGGGGGGCGGTGGGGGCGGCAGGGGCTGCTGGCCCCTGTATAGTTTTTCTTTTTAATAAATACCTTTTAACAACCTGCGTCATCATATTTGGTGACAAGGATAATTTTTCTATTCATTCATGAGACATGGGCATCGCTGAGCATTTATTGCCCATATCTAATTGCCCCAGGGCAGTTAAGAGTCAATCACATTGCTATGGCTCTGGAGTCACATGTAGGCCAGACCATTAAAGACGGCAGATTTCCTTCCCTAAAAGGACATTAGTGAACCAGATAGGTTTTTCAGATAATCAACAATGGTTTCATGGTCATCTTTAAACTCTTAATTCCAGATATTTTTTATTGAAATCAAATTCCATCAGCTGCCATGGTGGGATTTGAACCCAGATTCCCAGAACATTAAAAAGTGGATAATGAGAATTCAGTTTTGGTCCAACACCAGTGATTATAGGCTTTAATTGAAGTTTAAAAAAATACTCACTGATACAGAATTTCAGCACTAGCCAGCAAAATCCATACTTTGTACTGTTGATAGAGCAGACGAAGCTCTCAGAGTTTTAAATCAGCCCTTATTCAAGCTATAGTGAGGAAATCTACCATCCACAGAGCAGCATACAGACTTGCTGAGTGAGACATGGCATGAACAATTATACCTTTGCTTATCTCACAAGCAATTTGCATATTCTAATCACAAGTTCTGAAATCGTTGCTATCTAATTACAACTAATAGTTCTGATTACTTCATTTATGTCAAGTGAATATAGTTAACTGGTTACAGCCTCAATATTCTTGCCTAATTATAATAATTTAATCACTAATGAGATATACCTACATGGTTACATCATCTAATTGCCCAAACCTACTGTTATGTCAGAGTTCTCACCCTCTTGTCCCTTGCTCAGCTTGTTTGTGCTGCCCATTTATAAGTGTGGGAGTTGCATTGAAACACCTTCACAACGACTGTCCAGGAAACTGTGTTATATTTCATTCACAGGAAGCTCTACTGCATTCAATAATTATAATCCCATCACTTGCCTAAATTTGGGCAAATAGATCCATTTCAGATGTTGAGTTGTTGACAGACCCTGGGAAACAAATACAGAATGAGCCTGGATTGGCCAGAACAGGTAGAAGTTTAGAAGAATGTAGAAAGAAAAGAGAAAATAATCCCCAGAATCAAGAGCTGTGATTTTTAAGTTTGAAGGAAATACAACATAAGTTAACAGGAAACAAAGAGTTGCGGCAAAGATTTTCATAGAATCGCAACAGTGCAGAAAGAGGCTGAGACAGCTTTCCAGGGATAAAAAGAGAAGTTATGGATGTTTGGAAAGTGAAGAATAGTCGGGATTCATGCCCAAAACTTCATGAACATGGGAAAAACACGGAACCAGTAGCTGGCTACAGCAGTGAAAATAGATGACAGTCTTAAAGTGGTAATGGATTTAAATTGATAATACATTCCATGTAGCAACCTCAAGAAGAAACAAATGTCAATGGACAGGAAAATTGGAGAAGACCCCAGGTGCATGGCAGCTCTCAAAAAAAGGTCCATAAGCAACAAAAACCTCAAGGAAGCGGCAGCGCAAGACCGCGGAGGCACTGAAGACCTTGAAGAGGTAACAGTAGAGCTCAGAAGAGGCAATGGAAGAATCCAGAAGGAAGCCACAGGAAGACAAATAAAGACCCCAAAAAGAGGGCAACACTGAAAGCCCCAGAAGGAAGCTATTGAAGACCCCAGGACGACAATGAAAGAGCCCAAAAAGAAAGCAACAATGAAAGCCACCAATGACCAAATGAAGGACAGTGAGAGAAATGCAGAATGGAAACAAATCAACACTTCGTCAGAGACAGACCTGAGCAACAGTGAAGACTAAAAGGGTTGAGTTGTAGTTAAAACAAGTAGAAATTAAGGTTTCTTTCATGAAATCTGTATGTACAGTAAAAACATAGTTGGTCCACCTCAGAAGAAATGCAGAAATTAAAGACTGCAAAATAAACTAGGAAATATTGAATATTGGAGGAATCAACAAAAAAAATGCCCTAGAGAAAAATGCTCAAGATTGCCGATGGCACAGTACTTTACACTGCTGCCTCACAGCACTAATGACATGGGTTCAATTCCAGCCTTGGATGTCTATTTATGTGGAATTTGCACATTCTCCTGGTATCTGTATGGGTTTCCTCTGGGTGATGGTTTCCACTGACAGTCCAAAAATGTTGATTGGCCACGCTAAATTGTCCTAAAGTTAGGGTTTCAGTGATGCTGACGATTTTCTGTTTTTCGCAAACGCACCCTGGAAAAAACTGGAAGCTGGACAGGAGAAAACTGAGCACTCTTTGTTTTAGTAGGGGGAAAAAAGTGAAAAACTTGAACTAAAATTGCTGAAATTTGTCATCTGTTTCCAGAGGAAATAGGCTTGCACAAATTGATGATAGAAATTTTACTCATACTGATGGGATGTCCACATGAATTGCTTTACAGCTTATGTTTAGGAATGTTTGTTTGACATCAGGATAAAGATTAAAGAGAAAAAGCTTATATTGAAAGCAAAGATGAAACCTAAGCTCCTGATTCTTTTTTTCTATTCTTTCATAGGATGTGGGTGGCTAGGCCAGCACTTATTACCCATTCTTAATTGCCCTTGAACTGAGTGGCTTGTTTGGCTATTTCTGAGGACAGTTAAGAGAAAACCACATTGTTGTGGGTCTGGCGTCACTTGTAGACCAGACAGGGTAAGGACTGCAGATTCTCTTGCTTCAGGACTAATATTGAACCGGATGTTTCCCACTGGTATTGTGGTGAATTGAGTATGGGGTATTCTGCTGGGGTCTTCATAGAATCATAGAATCCCTACCGTGCAAAAGGAGGCCATTCAGCCCATCGAACCTGCAATGACAATAATTCCACCCAGACCCTATGCCCTTCACTCCATCAATTTATCAATTTATCTTGCTAATCTTCCCGACGCTATTTAAAATTTTTTTTTATTATTATTTATTAGGGTCTTAAGTAGGCTTACACTAATACTGCAATGAAGTTACTGTGAAAATCTCCTAGTTGCCACACTCCGGCGCCTGTTCAGGTACACTGATAACGAATTTACCGAGGCCAATGCACCTAACCCACACATCTTTCAGACTGTGGGAGAAAACCCGTGCGCTATACAGACAAAACATACATTCATAGAGAAGGAAACGAGAAAGTGCAAATTGTAGTGTTGAGATGAAGGATGACATGGTGGCACAGTGCTTAACGTTGCTGCCTCACAGCGCCAGGGACCTGGGTTCGATTCCCGGCTTGGGTCACTGTGTGGAGTTTGCACATTTTCCCCATGTCTGCATTGATAGGTTCTTGATTGGTAAGTGGATCAAAGATTATAGGGAAAAGGCAGAAGAATGAGGTTGAGAAACGTAAAGTTTATTTATTAGTGTCATAAGTAAGCTTACATTAGCACTGCAGTGAAGTTACTGTGAAAATCCTCCAGTCACCACAGTCTGGCATCTGTTTGGATACACTGAAGGAGAATTATCATGACCACTTCACCTAACTTACACATCTTTGGATTGTAGGGGGAAACCAGAGCAGCCGGAGAAAACCCATGCAGACACAGGGAGAACGTGCAAACTCCACACAGTCGGTGACCCAATCCAGGAATTGAACCTGGCTCCCCAGTGGTATAAAGCAGCAGTGCTGATTACTGTGCCACCGTATTGCCCATGATTGAATGGTGGAGCAGGCTCAATGGGCCAGATGGCTTAATTCTACTCCTATATTTTATAGTCTTATTAACTGTGTAATGCTTTGGATATTTTGAGGGTAGGAAATGTGTTATCTAAATGCCAGTTTTGGTGGCAGGGCAGGGGCATTCAAGTCCCTAAAAATATTTTGCAAAATAAAATTCGGAAAAGCCTTTGTAGAGGTGCTACAGGGTGAGATTAATATGTACAAGGCCATTGCTGAGGCCCCATATGTAGGAAGCACAGCAAAGCTACAGGGATCATATACTGAGGTTCAGCGGGATAAAGCAGAATTGTTATGAGGAAAGCTTCGAGTTATTGGGATTACTTCCATTGGAGTACAGGAGACCATACAATTTAATAGAAGCTTTTAAAATTCTAAGGGATTTTAATAGGGCAAAAAGGAAAAGGCCATTTCCTGTGCTTTGAGAGTCAGTGTTGAGTGGTTTTTAATTTAAGATTTTGACTCACAGAAGCGAGGAGAAATTTCTTCAGAATTGTTTGGTGTACAATGTTTTGCCACTGGGAATACTTCAGGCAGATATCATTGCACCCTTTAAGGCAAAAACGGATAATTATTTCAAGTTGAGGAAACGGCGTTGCTGTGAGGGGAAGCAGGGCAGTGAAATCAGCTTTCATGTGCTGTACATCTTTGGATTCTCAGAGTTACATTCCCCACCCCAGAAAATGACAAATGCTACTTCATAGCAAGGCACATCACAAATCTGTCATCATCTGACATAGGAATACAGATTTGTCCCAGAGCATTGCTTCAGGTGAATCAGAGATTTCATTTAAACTGGCTCATCACGATGCTGGGTATTGTTACCAGGGACATAAAGATTGTGAGCAAATGTGAAGTCGGAGAATGATACAGTACAGGAGACCATTGAGCCCATTGCACCTGTGCTGGCTCTTTGAAAGAGCGATGCAATTAGTGAAGTAAAGTTTATTTATTAGTCACAAGTAAGGCTTACATTAACACTGCAATGAAATTACTGTGACATTCCCCTAGTCACTACAGTCCAGCACCTGATCGGGTCAATCGCCTAACCAACACATCTTTCAGATTGTGGGAGGAAAGCCACGCAGACACAGGGAGAACATACAAACTCCACGCAAGCTGGGAATCGAACCTGGGTCTCTGGTGCTGTGAAGCAGCATTGCTAACCACTGTGCTAACGCACCACTCCTCTCTTTTCCCATTCTCCATAGCCCTGTAAATTTCGCCCCTTCGATGTATCGAGTTATTATTGAATCTGCTTCCACTGCCCTTACAAGGCAGTGCCTTCCAAATCAGAACAACTCACTGCAAAAAATGAATTATTCTTAACTTGTCTTTGGGTTCCTTCACCAAATATCTGAAGTCTGTGTCCTCTGGTTATCAGAGATTTGAGAAGACACGGGTGAAATCTCAGGGTCAGGAAGTGTTTTGAGGAGGCCCCAGGGTGTGTGCACACTGAGGCATGTTCTGGGATCACTGGGAGAGATATCATGTGATTGCCAAATGCCCATGTGTTCTGAATATTAAGCTGCTCATATCAGTGAACTGTATGCACCTCACCCTCAGATATTAAATCGAGATATTGTCTGCCCCATCAGATTAATGTAAAACATCTTGTAGTGCTATTTCAAAAAGGAATAAGGGAATTCTCCTTAGTGTCCTACCCAATATTTATCCCTCAACCAAAATCATTGAAACAGATTATCTGATCTCTTTACATTTCTGTTGGCATATTTCATTTCAAGTTTATTTATTAATGTCACAAGTAGGTTTGCATTAATTGATTGGTGTAAGGTGGTGATGCACAGTTGAGTGTGTTGGGCATTCATAGGAGGCTGGGATGAAAGTCATGTGATGCAACCTCCAGCATATATTAAGCCAGAGATCACCTGCTCTAACATTTGCTAAGAACATGGGTGAACCTTTTTTGCCTTCCCATACAAAAATCCATCGAATGTTGCCTTTAATATACTCAGTGATGGAGGATCTATGATGACCTAGGGTAGAGAATTCCAAAGGCTCACCAGCCTCTGGGGAAAGACTTGTCTCAAACCTAAATGGCCAATTCCTTTTCCTTTGGGTCAAAATCCTGGAACTCCCTCCCTAACAGTACTCTGGGTGTAGCTACACCTCATGAACTGCAGCAGTTCAAGAAGGCAGCTCACCAAATGCTTCTCAAGGGCAACTAGGGATGGACAATAAATGCTGGTCTAGACAGTGACATCCATGTCCACAAATGAATTTTTAAAAAGTTGATGAATCTTATTTGTGGAAATTCTAGCCTAGTGGGAACAGTTCCTTATCATCTTGCCTTCTCAAGAATTCTGGATGTTTCAATGAGATAACCTTTGAAAGACACAATGACTTCGACATGGTCTAACAACCCCTTAGAACATTACAGCACAGAACAGGCCCTTCAGCCCTCGATGTTGCGCCGACCAATATAAAAAGCAATGACCCTCCAAACTAAACCATTCCCTTCTCTTCCATATACTTATCAACTAACCTCTTAAACACCACCAAACTTGGCGCATCTACAGCTGAGGCTTATGTTCAGGGAAAATGTTTCTGATCCATCCCATTGCAGTAATTAGCACTGCTGAATCACAGCACCAGGGACCCGGGTTCGACTCCTAGTTTGGGTCTGTGTGGAGTTTGCACATTCTCCTCGTGTCTGCATGGGTTTCCTCCAGGTGCTCTGCTTTCCTCTGAAAGACGTGTAGGTTAGGTGGATTGTCCAAGCTAAATTGCCCCTTAGTGTCGGGGGACTAGTTAGAGTATATGTGTGGGGTTATGGGAATCGGGCCTGGTGGGATTGTGGTCGGTGCAGACTTGGTGGGCTCAATGGCCTCCTTCTGCAGTGTAGGGATTCTATGATTCTAAGAACGTCAAAACACGCCCTGAAAATCTCCATCTCCCAGCATTAAGGTGCGAAAGATCTCCACCCACCCGCCTTATGTCTACTCCATCACCAAGACTGCATACTTCCACCCTGTATTCAGCTACTGTTGAAACACTTGACTGTACTTTTTGCACCTCTCGTCTTCACTGTTCTTTGGCTCTCCTGGCTGACCTCCTACTTTTCCTTCTTGAGAAACTTGGAGCTCCTCCAAACTCTGCTGCCCAACTCACACCAGGTTCCATTCACCCACATCCCCAAACTCGTTGATCTGCTTAGGCTCCCAGTCTGGCATGACCTTGATTTTAAAATTCTCCTCCTTGTGTTCACATCCCTCCATGGCTTTGTCCCTCAGTGATCTCCTTAAGCCTTATAACTCTCCAAGATCTCTGCACATCCCCATTCCTGGTCCCTTGTGCACCCTAATTTCCATTGCTCCATCATTGGGGGACATGCCTTCAGCTGCCAATTCCCTTCCTGAATCTCTCTGCTTAAAACCTATCTCTTTGATCCAGCTTTCAATCACTTGCCTCCTCATGTGTCTCAATCCAATGTTTGTCTGATAATTGCTATATAAAGGTGCTGCATAAATACAACATTTTGTTGGTGTGACTCTTTCCTCTTACCCATTCATCCTCTTCCTCTTTTTTTTTCCTTTTCCCATTCTCCACTCATTGTCTCCAATTCCATATTATCCCCATCCTCTCTCCTATTCTCATTCGTTACAACCAATTTTATTCCATCCTAAAAGTTACAAAACCAATGCTCAGAGTGGAGCAGGCAAACCTGGATCCATTCCTTGCTCATTCCAAAAACCAAATTCAAATTCCTATTGAATCCAATTCTTGGTCCCCACAAGAAGAGACAAACAAGATCCAAGCTGACAAGATAAGACATTGCACCCTATCTTTGATTTGATTTATTATTGCCACATGTATTGCTATATAGTGAAAAGTATTGTTTCTTGCACACTATCCGACAAAACATATCATTCATAGAGAAGAAAAGGAGAGAAAGATCAACTTAATATGAGGTAGATCCATTCAAAAGTCTGATGGCAGCAAGAAGAAACTGTTCTTGAGGCGGTCAGTACCTGTTCTCAGACTTTTGTATCTTTTCCCTGATGGGAGAAGGTGGAAGAGAGAATGTCTGGGGTGAGTGGGTATCCTTGATTATGTTGGCTGCTTTTCCAAGGCAGCTGGAAGTGTAGACAGAGTCAATGGATGGTTGGGCTTCATTCCCAACCCTTTGTAGTTCCTTGTCATCCTGGGCAGATTAGGAACCATATCAAACTGTGATGCATCCAGAAAGAATGCTTTCTGTCGTGCATCTGTAAAAGTTGGTGAGAGTCTTGGGCTTAATCTGATGCTTGATTTTAGGAAAAAGACCAAGAAGCGATGAGCCAGGTCTTTCAATGAATCATCTTATTAAGCTAGTACTTCCAAGAGGATGCACAAAATATTGTCTTTCAGATAGCCTGTACTGTACCTCAAGTTGTCACGAAAGGCATACTAGTGATAATTTGCAGAGATTCACGTACCACTGCTGATGCTGATCATATTTCCCCATAAAAACAAATAGAACATTTACTTTTTCCAAATTGCCTGCCATGCTTGAAGCCTGCTTTTTCTTTGTTTTCCCATTGACTTTGAATATTTGATGACATCAGCCCTTTTTCTTTGCAGAAGTAACTCTGTCAAGACATTTGGGCATGTGGAGTGTTGTCACTACACCTGCAGTGCAAATACCAAGCGTAAGTACGTACCTCGGAGGGCAGTTCTCTACGTCCCTGGGAATGATGAAAGGAAACTCCACAAGATTACCAGTCTCAATGTAGATTGTGCTGTCCTTGACTGTGAAGATGGTGTTGCATTGAACAAGAAGGTACTGTGCAGTGCCCGCAAATAAAGATGCAAATGTACCGTAGCACAACTGTGAAACTACAGGAAGAGTATTGTAAAATGTTGCTGACTCATAGATTTACAATCATAAAATCCCGAACAGTGCAGAAGGATGCCGTTCGGCCCATTGAGCTCACACCAACAACAATTCCAACCGGGCGCTATCCCCATAACCCCACTTATTTACCCTGCTAATCCTTGGACACTAGCGGGGCGATTTAGCATGGTTAATCTGCCTAACCTGCACAACTTTGGACATTGTTCAGTTTTCTTGGAGGTAATGTTTTTGGGCCTGATTTTCAGAAACATTTGAATTTCTACAGCAGGTTTCACGATCTCAAGATATTCCAAAGTGCTTTACGACCAATGAAGTACTTTTGAAATCCAGTCTCCTTTGTAGTGTAGGAAACATGACAGTCAATATGTGCACAGCAAGCTCCCATAGAGAGCAATGCAACAATGACCAGATATTTTTATAGTATTATTAGTGGCTTTGATTGTGCAATAATAGCCCAGGGCACTCATCAGAACCTCCCCTGCTCTTCTTCAAAATAGTGATCAACGACACCTTATTGTATTCACTCGAGAGGGGAAATGAGGTCTCTGTTTGATGTTGCAGCTACTCCAAACAGTACAGCACTCTCACAGTACTGCCCCAGACGGTCAGCGTGAATTTTGTGCTCAAGTCTCTGGAGTGGGTGAACTTTCTGAGTCGGAAGCAAGAGTGTGACTCACAGCTGATTCCAGAAATCATTTCCGAAATTCCTGCCATCCTGTTTTTGGCATCTGGTTATTCCCTCCAGGATTTTAATTTTTTCACTGTCCTGTGGTTTAGGAAAAGTGAGCTCTAGTGCTAAAGAGAGCTCCCTCCTCACTGTATGTTCTGCAGAACATCACCAGTCGCCTCAGTAAAGGCATTCCAGTTTCGTTTGCTAGACAGGCAGATTGCAAGTCATAGCTGAGATGGAGTCCATTTGGCCCACTGTGCCTGTGCCATGATATCCCCTTCACAAATCCGTGCTGACTCACATTGATCAACTCTCCTATTAGTCCAATGAGCCCATGTGGATTATTGCCCTTCCAGAAGAGGTCAACAGGCTTATTTCCTGTGCGTGAAGGTGCTGACATGTGATTATTGTTGCTGAGTGCTGGGTTGCGTGTCATCATTCCCACTGACAGAACGTGAAGCTGCTGTTTATTGTGTTCCTGTGTCGGCTGTGGTGAGAGCATTAAACAGCAAACATCGTAACTCTGTCACTGCCCAGGAATCCCACAATACAAAACAATCCCCCTCCCCCTCCGCTCCCCACAAGACTGCAAAGAGTTCCTATAAAACTTGGCTCTCTATTGTGAAGGATGTGAGTAATGACAACACCACTCTGGAGCCGAGACTGATGATCTTTAATATAGTAAATCTTTTATACCGCATCCTAAATGCTTTCATTCATTTAGGTCCTAAATCCTGGAATTCTCTCCCCCAAACCTCTCTGTCACTTTCTCCACTCTTAAGACACCCTTTACCACCTAGCTCTTTAACCAGGTCTCCAGCACGATTGCTGTGGCAGGATTGTGTAGTTTCGTGGTCACTGTTCTCCTGAAGGCTGGGTAGTTTGCTGTGTAAGTCTCACTGTTTCAGTGCTTCAGTCTAGCACAGGCGCAAGTCACTTGGTTGTCTCTTCATTTTTCTACACTTCTTCAACTCAACTGCCAACTTCCAATGCAATTTGCCCAAACCCACTCAATCCAAATACAGCTAACGTTTTCAAAGTGAGCATCAATGAAAAAAGAACTTGCCAACACTGAGGTGGGACATTGAAGAGAAGAGGAATGTCAATTTTCTAGATGGTGATCAATAAATAGTGGAGATATTTAGTGAAGTATTTTCATAGCATCGTAGAATCCCTACAATGCAGAAGGAGGCCAATCGAGTCTGCACTGACCACAATCCCACCCACATAGCCTACATGTAGGTTTTTCATATGTAGGGTTTTCCATAACCCTACATATTTACCCTGTTAATACTGCTAACACTCGGGTTAATTTAGCATGGTCAATCAACCTAACCCACACAGCTTTGGACTGTGGGAAGAAACCGGAGCACCCAGAGGAAACCCATGCAGACACAGCGAGAACATGCAAATTCCTCACAACAGTGACCCGAGTCAGGATTGGACACAGGTCCCCAGCGCTGTGAGGCATTGCTAACCACTGTGCCACCATGCTGCCACTAACATATTTGCATCAGTAACATTAAGCTTCCTTTGTGTGGCACTTTAATTTTCAGTTGCCCAGGCTCTAATTTCTCATTTGCACTCTCTAAATCTCTTTGCTTTTCTCTCTCTTTTTTAAGATGCTCCCTATAACCTTTAACCAAGCTTTCAGTTATTTACCCTGCAGTTGTGGTGAACTATCTTCCTGACCGACTGTGGTCTGTGGGAGGTATAGCATCTCCAACATTGGAAAACTCCCTCAGCTCTGCACTAGAAGGGTCAGTCATGATTTCTTTGTCTGTGTGACTGGAGTGGGACCTGAAGTGGAGATGCCAGCACTGGAAGAAGTCTCACAACACCAGATTAAAGTCCAATAGGTTTATTTGATAGCATGAGCCACTAGCTTTCAGAGCACTTCCCCTTCATCAGGTGAGTGGGATTTCAGTTCACAAACAGGCTATATAAAGATACAAACTACAATTTACCATTGATGCTCACTTTACAGATAATCAAGTCCTAAAGGTATAGACAATGTGAATGGAGGGAGGGTTAAGCACAGGTTAAAGTGATGTGTATTGTCTCCAGCCAGGACAGTTAGTGAGATTTTACAAACCCAGGCAAATTATGGGAGTTACAGATAGTGTAATTACCTGTAAAGACTCGCATTCCAACCATTATTTTGTAAATTGAATTTGTGTCTTTATATGGCCTGTTTGTGAACTGAAATCCCACTCACCTGATGAAGGATCAGCGCTGCGAAAGCTAGTGGCTTGTGCTATCAAATAAACCTATTGGACTTTAACCTGGTGTTGTGGGACTTGAAGCTAGAGATATCAGTGTGGTAAAGATTTAATCTAGGAAGGCTGGTTGCTGAGCTGACCACAGTGCTGCGTTGAATGCATTGTTTTATTTAAATGGACCTTTGTGTTTTGTTTTATTTTGCACTAAGTAATCTTCTCGCTGGGAAAATAAGAGTACCTATGTACATGTATTCATACCTGTACCTATTAAATAAGTACATGGTTTTTTTGCATCAACACATGTGCCTATAAACATGCACATGTACTTATAAACATGTATATTTACCTATATATGTACACATGCATGTATTATAAAGATGTGTGTGTATGTATATATATATATGTCTATGTACATGCATTTCTGAACATAGACACATACATGTATTATAAACATGTACACATAAAAGTAGGGAGGTTCTGTTGCAGCTGTATAGGGTGCTGGTGAGGCCACAGCTGGAGTACTGTGTGCAGTTTTGGTCGCCACATTTGAGGAAGGATATATTGGCCTTGGAGGGGGTGCAGAGGAGGTTTACGAGGCTAATACCAGAGATGAGGGCGTTAGATTATGAGGAGAGACTGAATAGGCTAGGTTTGTACTCTTTGGAGTTTAGAAGGCTGAGAAGGTATCGTATAGAGACATATAAGATAATGAAGGGGATGGATAGGGTAACGGTTGAGAGACTCTTCCCGCTTAGCAAAGATAGCAGGACTAGAGGGCACAGCCTCAAGATTAGGGGCGAGCGGTTCAGATCAGAGTTGCGGAGGGGTTTCTTCACACAGAGGGTGGTGAATCTTTGGAATTCTCTGCCTGATGAGGTGGTGGAGGCTTCCTCACTGAATATGTTCAAGTCAAGAGTGGGTAGGTTTTTAATTGACAAGGGAATTAAGGGTTATGGGGAGAAAGCGGGCAAGTGGTACTGAACCACTACAGATCAGCCATGATGTTATTAAATGGTGGGGCAGGCTCGAGGGGCTGGATGGCCTACTCCTGCTCCTATTTCTTATGTTCTTATATATGTATCTGTAAATACATGTACACATACATGTACTATAAACATGTACACATACCTATATCTATAAACCTGTACATGCATCTATACACAAGATACATGTATGTGTACATAAACATGTAGATGGAAGACTGAAGTGTCAGACAATACTAGTCTAAGAACCCATGAGTATACTTTGTAATGTAACCACTAAATTATGATACCGTGCTGTGTGGTATGATCTTGTTAATACATTCCCATTTGATGAACTGTAATGTTGTTCAGTACTGTGAATTGTTTAACATCCTTCGGTCAAACAAGTGAATGAGTCATTTTGTTTAGTAATAGCGATGTTGACTATGTTGAGAGGGTTGAGGATGACCATGCACTGTTATATTCTATACTTTGAAAATGAGCCCTGGGATTGCCCCTGCCTCTGCCCCCACCCCCTCTCCCTGGTTGTCCCAATCCTCCTTGAAGTTTTTTTTTTGCATTCTGTCTGTCTTATCCTTTCTGACAGCAGAATAGATGCCGGACTAATCCCTGGAAGTTTGGAACTAATGAACTAACCGCTGAGTTGCCGCCACAGATTTCGGTCCCAAACTATACTGTACTTCACACACGATTTATTCTCCAGATGGTGCGACTGTGCAGCCCTGCCGTGAGGGAGCACCATTTCCACTGGTGTGTGAAAGTGGACGGATGTTGTTTTCTTTGCAGTTTTGATCATTCAGGAGCTCAGAATGTGCGAGGCTGATTGGTTAGTGGCTGCTGATTAATCTTTTTGTTTCCCTCTTTTTGTGGGGGCTGCACACACTTTCTCATCCTGAATCATTCCCGTCTTGTGCGAGGGGCCAGTGCAGCCTCTTCCTTCCCCCTGTCGGCTCCCGGTCCTTGTTCCTGCTCCTCCAGGTGTTTGTGGGCTGCATGGGAGCAGGAATCCTCATGTCTCCTGGCTTCTCATCAGTGCACAGCTGTACGCGATAGTCAGCACAATAACATATTTATTAGCCGCTGTTCCTCCTGTGCTGTTAGATAGTTACAGGCCAGAGCTAAAAATTGAATTTCACAGCGTTGGTCTGTGTTTCAGAATCTAAAACAAGAGGTGATGATGGAAGATGCAATAATGGCGTTCGCTGGAGAAGGCTATTGTGTTACTTTGATGCTAGCATTGCATTGCGGGAATTTGACCTGTTTATCAATCATATGAGTGAGGGAAACACTATTTACTCTGAGAATCGCCCATTTTAGAATAACAAAACACAGAAGGAGGCCGTTCAGTCCATCCTGCCTATGCAAGATCTTTTTTAGAGAAAAGGAGCAGAGATTTCCGAATCCCTCCCTATGAAACAATTCTTGCAAAGGCTGCAGGGGGTTTGATACTGTGAACAAATCCGCGGAAAGGCGAGGAGTTATTTTATGATTCAGAGAAGTGAGGGGAAAACATTTTTTAACATTCAAGACACACTTCACAGATGGAGAAAAGTCTAAAATTTATTTACCATTGTCACAAACAAGCAGGCTTACATTAACATTGCAATGAAGTTAAAATGTGAAATAGTTCAGCCTTGGGTTTGCTGATATCAAAGACTGAGGCAGGCTTGATTCCTAACTATGTCACCTAGATTGCTTGCAGTCGGACAGCAGATTGCATCGCTGTGGGAATAGTATCATCTGCTTTGGGTGTTTTGTGTCTGGCAGTGATGAAAATGTCCGTGTGACTGAATATCAGGATCATTTCAAATGAAGATGACCATTTGAGATTATCTACAACATCCAACTAGGAACCTTTCCAGCTGCTGCATCAAGCAGCCAGACTGATAATTTCACGTAATTCCGTTACTGTCACATCCCATTAGAAACCATAGGGTCAGATGGAGATTTCAAAGCTATTTTGACACATTTATATCCATCTTATGAACAAATGAATAGATACACAACAATTCTTTCAAGAAATCCTACCGAATTCAGAGCCCTTCTCATAGAAACTTATAAAATTCTATCCTGTTAGACAGGGTAGACTCAGAAAGAATGTTCCCGATGGTGGGGGGAGGGTCCAGAACAGAGAGTCATACTTTGAGAATAAGAGGTAAATCTTTTAGAATTGAGGTGAGGAAGAATTTCTTCAACCAGAGGGTGGTGAATATATTGAATTCATTATCACAGAAAGTAGCTGAGACAAAACATTGTTTGATTTCGAGAAGAAATTAGAGATAGTTATTGGGGCTAAAGGGATGAAGAGATATGGGGAGAGTAGATGGATCAGGACATTGAATTTGATAATCAGCCATGATTATAATGAATGGCAGTGTAAAATTGAGAGGCCAAATGGCTTACTCCTGGCTTCCAGTTTCAATGTTTCTATGTAAGCAGTGCTTTCAGTGGCAAAGCAATGTTGAGGTTGTGTTTCAGCCCATTACTTTCATATAAAATCCTGAGCAAAAAGCAGTGCTAACACATGAAACAACCATTAATGAGTGGGCAAATGCATTTTTCTCTCTCACTGTGAAATGCATCGTTTGTTCCGCATGTAAAATTTATTCACCTTGGTCAATCAGAATGAGAGGTGAGGAGACTGTGTTTTAAGCAGTGAGGTGTGGTGATCTGGAGGGTGTTCATTCACTAGAAGGTACTCTTCAGTTTTAGGCAATAAAATGAAACGAAACATACTCCAACTTGTAAATCAAAAGAAAAAGGTTTAATAAAGAAACATCATTGCTCCAATACTTGCGGCCTCACCCTGGGCCACTCCCACCTCCTTAACAATGCCAACACAGACCTATTTATATTTCATTTTGTCATTGGTTACATAGTTTATTGGGCCAGCTGACCCCCTACGGTTTGGTACTATTGGTCACACTACAACAGATCCAATATTGTGATCAGTTACATTCTAACAGAGAGTCTGAAAGAGGGGGAGGAGGGTGTTGAAGGCAGTTCCAAAAGTAATTTTGGTAGAGGAACGGGTAAATTGCTTGAAGGGGAAATATTTGCAGGGCTATGGGGGTGAGAACAAAGAGGCATGGGATTAATGGCATAGACCTTTCAAAGTATCAGGCTAGGCACTTCATCCTGTGCTGTAAGATTCTGTGAAAAATGTGCAGGTTAGGCGGATTGGCCGTGCTAACTTGCCCTTAGTGTCGCGGAGACTAGCAGGGTAAATTCATGAGCTTGCAGGAATAAGGCCTGAGTGGGGTTGTTATAGACTCAATAGACTGGATGGCTTCCCTCTGCACTGTGGGATTCTATGAACTGGGACATCATTCCTGGATGCTTCTGGGATAAATTCCCAATCTTGCTTGATGAAATGTGCCCGGAAGTTGGGGAGCTAAATGGTTAACAATGTGGAAGTGCTGAGGGAACAAGGTATCTTGCTGTGTCTGTTTTAAGTCCATCCTCAGCATGATTTATATGGGACTGGAAATGTGATTTGATTGGTTGTTGAGATAGGAATCTTTGATTTCATCTGCAGCAGGACTGATGAACAGCTGCCGAGATAGCCACACTGTACATTTTTTTCCCCCATTTCTTTATGGTGAAGTCGCATCTGGATTGGTCTGCGGGCTCCTGTACGCCTTTATTTATATAATTTTTCCACTTCCAGCATTTTATGCATGATAGTAAATGATCACCAGCCGCTTCCAGCTTCACCCTCCCACTGACTGGCATGTGTTAGCCCTTCATGAAAGTGTGATGATACCAGGCTCAAGGCTATTTGATTCAGGTTTCATTAACCTTGGGGTTTATTATTCTTTTCACTTGAACTGCAGAGAGCCATCACTTCATTCTGTGTCTGTGCTTACTCTAATTATCAGCAGCCTAAACCCCCGTAAATCTGCCGTGCTGTCTTAAACAACTTTATGCACCCATTTCTGATCTAATCTGACAACTATAAGCTACTGTTTCCTTACATCATTTAACTCAGACCACATTTTCAAACCTTTTGGCCATTTTTGTGTGTGTGTGTGTATGTATATGTGTATATGTGTGTGTGTGTATGTATATGTGTGTGTGTGTATGTATATGTGTATATGTGTGTGTGTGTCCTCGCTCTTGACGTTGTCTCTTTTATTCACATCTGCCCAGTTCCAAACTCCCATTGTACCCCCCCCCCGACCAAAGGTTTGACTTCATTCCTCCTCCCCCCATCAGCAGCCTGGTCACTCCGAGGCAAATGCATAACAAAGCATAATATCACCGGGGGCCCTTGTAAGGTGAATTATTTCGTAGATTAACACTGCAGAAGGAGGCCATTCGGCCCATCTAGTCTGCACCAGCCACAATCCCACCCAGGCCCTATCGCCATATCTCTACATATTAACCAGAAGAATTGTCAAATCATTAATCTGTTCGCAAACATCCAGCGCCAGAGATAGTTGAATCACTGAAACAGACGCCTCTAGATTGAATACAGCCAGCCCGAGGCTGCTGACTTTTATAGATTATTTTATATTACAACGTGCTCAAGTTGTATTGTGGAGATGTCGAGAATTGACGTCCACCGCAGACTGTAAATAGTTGGCCGCTGTTCTTGTTTTGACGGTGAATTTAAAATGGCAAGTCTCTCGCTAAGAATAGATTTTTCTTTCGGCCCAAGGAAGAGGCGAGGCTGACACTGGCGAAGGTACTAACTCGACCTCGCTGGGACCGCACAGACATGTGTGTGCGCATCAACTCTGTGTCCAGCGGCCTGGCTGAGCGCGACATGGAAGTCATCCTTCAACCTGAAACACTTCCTCCGACCCTGATGCTCCCTAAAGTGGAAACGGTGGAAGAAATAAAATGGGTGAGTTACTGAGAGGGAGATAGAGAGAGAGAGAGAGAGAGAGAGGGGTTAAATGAGAAAGAGGAAAAGGAATATAAGGGGTTGTGCTTGGGGCAAACAAGAAAAATGAACAGGAAGCTTTTAACCACTGTTTTTAATTACTACAGATATTATTTCCTGAAGAGTTCTGTATTTCTTCCATTTTAATTGCTAGCAGGTGTGCTTTTCCTGCATGGCTGAGGTTTTTTAAGCCCGTAAAGTCTTGAAATAAAAACAGGAGACACATCAAATTACTTAAGTCAACTTTGAAATAGCCCTCATTACCTTAACATGCTTTCAATAAATGAGGACAATTATAAAATATAGGAACAGTTAATCCTAAATAGGATTGAAGCAAACCTATTTATAAAAGTTTATAAAACCGTCTTTAACTCTGATTTTTATGGCTAACAAGTGAAATGCTGACTTTGTTTTCAAGCTTTTACTGCAGTTGTTTTCACGACAAAAACTTAAATAAATTCACCCGCTAAAAACCTGAGTAGAGGATTGTGTCTATGTTTTTTATTTAATTTGCAACGTCTTACAGGATTTGAAGCTCTAGATTTCTCAGTGATGAGAAGTGGTTCGGCTACACTGGCAACGGGAATGACAGTAAAATGTTATCAAATAAATAAGTCCCTGTTCATTCGCCACATCCCCCACCCCTGCCCCCCGCTTCCCCACTCCTCAGGTTGCGACATTGAGTTTGGTAGATCGCACTGTTGGATTGTCCTCTGCCTAACTTTGGATTTCTCCTGGGGATTCCCGTTTTGAACACGCCTATTTGCACTCTCCCAGGATGCACGCATAACCCTTTACTGTTCATTTTGCCCGTTTGAGGGGAAGGAGGGAGAGGGAGGGGGGAGGGTGGTTGGGGAAAAATTATATTAAGAATAAACATGGAGGCTGATTTGTAACTAAAAGATGGACTTACTTGTTGTCTATTGTGTGAGAATCTCTTGCTCCCCTTTGTCCGGGTTATGGGCACTTGTTTGACTGGCATTGGCTTATTGGACTATAACAAGCGTAACTCTGACTCCTTTGTTGTGAAACAATGCCACCGCAAATCCTGAACAGTGTGCATTCTTGCCAACATAGTATTGGGTGTGCTTTGGAATTGAAAGAATTGCTAAGGCTTGCTACTTCTCCTCCCCAATTTCTCTTTTCTTTTACTCCGGTGCAGTGAATACTGAACCAAGCCGGAAACTTTTAATCGTCTCTTTGAGAGAAAGAGAGAGAGGGAAAAAATAATTGAAACCTGTTTACCAGGTTTTGTATGTTAATATTCGCTGCAGATAACTTACAGTTTGAGTCTGCAAACTGCATGCATAACAGGACGTTACGGTGGGGTAAAGGTCGATTGGGGGGTCGGGGATATGGGGGTGTGTGGATTAATGTAACCAAAATGAAGTAATAATTTGATTTATTAAAAAAAATCTGAATCCAAAACTAATTGCATCTACAATATGTTGTTATTAATAGAACAACTGGGACTTAACGCAGTTGAAAGTGAGATTCAGGTATTGTAATATAAGTTGGCAGTTTATAAAAGGCATTTCTGTTACTGCATTTTTCTATGAACCAGAATATTATGTTAAGCCTGTAGCATTAGTTTTTTATGTTGCCATAGCAGCCCTACTCCTGCAGGGTTGTGACCTGTGATGATTACAGTACAAAGCTTATAGGGTCCCGAAACCCCCTTTGAAGATGAAAAGGCTTTGATGGTTTATATTTATGCAAATCTCTTAGATATGATTTACCCAACTGAGATTGAATGGGGAGATGATTAAAATTTCCCTTTTCTCATTTGAAATCCTTCAACAAATGAATTTTCTTTACATTTTTAGATGTGATTTTTTTTTTGTCTTCGCCAGTTTACCTGAGATAGTTTCGTCAGCTTTAGAACTACGATGATTACAACTTAAATGTAGTACGTTTTGTACTCTAATCCTCCTTCTGAAAGGGAAAAAAGAGTAGTGTGCAGGAGCTATTGTATCTTTCCAGATGATAGATTTTGGAATTTGGGATACCCCACTGACAGCCCAGTACGACTTGCGAATTGGCGACAATTTTTCCAATCCTCAGTGTTCAAAGAAAGAAACCTACTTTCTTTATGACACCCCAACTAAAACTCAAAAGTATTAGGGGGAAATCATATAGTATAAAAGCCGAAGCAAGGGCTTGCCAGTCTGAGAGGCTGGTTCTTCATTCAGGAATTACACCACCAGTATAATAAAATAGCAAAAGGATTTGTCCATTGTAATCCCAACCTTTCAGAGTTCTGAATTATTAGACTTTGTGTCATATTATGTGTGTTTAATAACACAGTCCAGTCTAATTCAAATCTGTTGCAGAAATTGAATGAACCACAGTAAGAACTGGTGTCACCTTGCTGCAAAATCCAAGCCCAGGAAAGGGGATCTACATGAAGGTGTTCATTTCAGTAGAATCAAGTTTATTAAAGTGTATGGTTTTTACTTGTACATTTGAAATGAGTATACCGCCACATTAGTAAATTGAAAGTGAATATTTAACTACCCTTAAGTTGTAGATAAACATCAATCTAAGTGTTAATGATGTGAGACTTATAAAATCCACACACAAATTTTATTTTAAAACACTATTAAATATTTAATAATCTCAAAGAAATGTTTGGGACAACAGTCAATTTTCAGTATCTTTGAAAAAAGCTTGGAAAACACAATCGTATTTAATACAAACTATAACATTGCTTTGCAGAAATTAAAAAGTTGGAGTACAAATTAAACCCTTTCAGGCATTATTTCGCCACTCTTATAAAACTGGGGAAAAAATGTAAATGAAGAATTGTTCCCATATTTAGTTTGCAGACAGATTTGCAAAATACTCCAAAGGTCGGACATTGAAGGAGCCAGTGAACTTAATCACTTTTGTGGAGACGGCAGTAGGATTGCTGAATTTCAAGGTAAGAGAAATAATATATTCAAATGAAATTATTTTTTAATCATGGATGAAAAGAATAATGTAATGTAAAGCATGTATTCGTATTTTTCACACATAGATTTTCTATCATCATAGTTGCATAAATTAAAAAATAAAGGCATTACAATATTTAAATAGTTAATAATATGCCCTTTTATAAAAGCTCAATCCAGGCAACACAAATTCAAATAAATATTTAATTTTATTTGCCACAGAGCATTCAGGGAAAATTTTGGGACATGTCCAGCATGAAATAAAACTAATTTTGAAGTTATCCGGTTAAGGACTAATAATAAATCCTGTATTATAAATTATTTTTATGACGTGAAGATTTGTTTTATTTTGAAAAACATTAAATATGTGTGAAATTAATGAGGTATTCATCAAAGAACAAAAATATGCGATGTTATACTTCTGATACTCCAAGGAGTTTATATTTAACTAGTGAAGATAAAAGGTAGTTAGTTCTGAATATAAGTCCAAAAATACATGTTAAATTATTTCACATACTTTTATCCTGCACATTTGTTTTTAAGACTGCAGTAAGATTATTGTATCCCAGCACTATAAATATGCAATTCCCCAGAAGAAAGTATAATCAAATTCTTACTGAAATTCACTAACCAGAAAACCATGAGAAAAAGAAATGGATAACTATGTGGTTGCTGAATTACAGAGGGTCACACCAGTCTTTCCTGAAGGAGTTGACAGGGAAATAAAACAATCGTCACACTTCCTTATAAATTAAATGATTCCCCTTTTATGTCGCAACCCAAAAACTTTACAAAATCGAATTTTCGCCTGCGCTTTACAAGTAAAGAAAAGAACCTCTCCAGCCTTTCACTCAGGCTGGATGGTTATTAGGTGTGCTACAGCCGCTGATCATGTTAGTGTGATTGAAACCATGTTTGCAAACTGCCAGGTGTACAGAATATTCCATTGACATCAGTATTGTGAAATGTTATTTTTCTTGAAGGCTGCGTGTGAAGAAGCGAAGCGTCTCGGGCCACATGCTGGCTTCCATCTTGACGGAGTGGTATTTGGGTCGGATGATTTTTGTGCCAGCATAGGTGAGGAAAAAGGACCTATTTCTCGATGTTTCTCCTTCCTTCAGTCATCATCTATAGACACGTTCATTCTTTATATTTAACTTTTTTAGAATGCAAATATCCCATGCTTTCACATTTTAAACAGATTAATTTTCATCGCACCAAGATCAAACTACGATCCACATTAATTGTAGACCTTTTTGTTTATTGTAATTAGTAGCTGACTTTATAAATAAATTGATAAATATTCCTCTTTTTCATTTCCAAAGGAACTTTCTTAGATTCTCTTCAGTGTTCAGATTCCTAATTTACTTACTAGCAGTGTCCAGAAAAGAAGGAAATAAATCATTACCCAATCACAAGAAATCTTGTCATTGGGTTTTTTACAGGAAGATTAAATACCTTTTAAGATCACTTATTCATTTTGCTCGTATCAATTATTGTTAAAACATGAAATGCTTTGTCGTGTTTAGTGGCAAAGAAACCTATCTAATTTATGGGATATAACTACTTTTAAACCAATTTGGGGAATAATTTCCTTGTGGAAGTGCTCTCACTTCTTTTGTTCCAGGTGCCACCAGAACTAAAGATGCTCGAGAGCTTGTTTACGCAAGACAGAAGGTTGTTGTTACAGCCAAGGCATTTGGTCTCCAAGCCATAGATCTTGTCTATATTGACTACAAGGATGAAGAGGGCCTTTGCAGGCAATCGAGAGAGGGTGCCTTAATGGGATTCACTGGTATGATTCGAAGCTGATCATGGCCCTTATGTATTCTTTGTTAAATCTTTTTACACTTCATATTCTCTCCACTATTGTACCTGTATGTTGTTCTAGACATGAGGTCAAAAATGATTTTTGTATTTTTGATGTGTTCAGAGAGGGTAACAGATCATACATCGTGTGCCAGGCGTTTGACGTGGCAAAGAAAAAGTTGAAATGTGAACCCTCCTATTTTAATAACGTAACAGGAAATAATTCTGTTCTTAATAACTGTTTGCAGAAAAGTGAAACGCTTTGCACTAAAATGTTATCAGTTTTGTGCAGCCCATTTCTCCCTGCGAAACATGCAATACATTTGCTATAATAATATTTTTAAAATAAAAAGGAATGTACACCAATTTATATTTGCATAGGTGCTTCAATAATGACAAATTATATTGTTGAATCATTTTTGAAAATTTCATTCTCTGGTTGAATTACGCAGGTGACATTGCAAAATGTGTCCTTGGATTTCACTTTCTTCTTTTTGTGCTATTTTTAATATACTTTAAGTAACCAGGAAAAATATTGTTAAAGAAGTCACTTATTCACTGTTACTTAAAAATGTAAAATGGTCTCTTGACAGTGAAGGTTAGAGATACAGTGCAAAAATAATGAACTCAGCCTTAAGTCAGAATATAAAATGAGCTAGAAAATACCAAAACATTAAAAAAAGCTTCTAAAGGAGTCAGATAGCTGTGAGCTTTTGGCATCCAAACTATTAACCTTCCACTTTCAGATGCTGTTCAAAAAATCGTTAAATGTTAGATCACAAAAGAAAGGACATTTGGCCCCTTAAGCCTCCTTCGGGGACATATGCTGTACATTTGCAGTAATTTCTGTGGATTTTTTTTTACATTTCAATTTTCCAACACTTGTAGTTCTTCCCTTTCGTTCTTAGCACATCGAACACAGAGATACCACATTGTGCTTTTCTAAAATTGATAAACGGATCAGAAATAAAGGGATGCATTAATGAGCTATTGTTTCACTGCACCTGAAAATAACTGTTTGCAGGAGAGTGAAGTGTTTTGCACTCAAATGTTACCAGTTTTGTTGCTGCCCATTAATCTCTCCCTGAAGAACGTGCCATGCATTGGCTGTAATAGTATTTGTCGAGTAAAAATTAAACATTTTTGTAGTTAATTTAGAAAAGCTTAATTTCAAATGAAAGCTAAGTCAGAAATCTGAAATGACAGCATTATGCTGAAACATTTTAGTCCTGCTCTCAAAACTGAAAAGGAATGTCAATGTCACGCTTTCAGAATGGATCTGACCAAAATTGATCAAGAACAGGATACATGAAATGGTGTTGCAGAATGACAGATTTCCCTAGCTGTAAATAATCACATTTTAGTAATATTTTCCATGCCCTCAGCTCACAATAAATGTATGTAATTTTTATCAATCAGAAATATCACCTTGCTGCACTTTAAACGAAAATAAACATGTTCTTTATAGGGGAGGGTAGCATTCCTGTGAATTACAGTTTGGTGATTTATTAAGAAATGTTGCTTTTGGAAATTTTTGGCAGCTTGTATAGTTTGAATACTGAGAAACTAATTTGGAATGTCTTTTAAAAGATATTACCATGATGCTGATCACAACTGACCGCTGTAATTCTGTGCTACACCAGCAATATGATTGAATTTATTTATACCAATAAGCACAATAAAAAATATGCAGTGGAGATTTTACAAAAACCTGCAATTAAAGCATTCAAAATAAGTTAACCAGTGCTTTAATGCAGACATTCTGATGCTCACTTTAAAAGCACCACAATTAAATACTAATTGATATTTATTATAAATAGATAAATATTAAATAAGTTCCTTGAATTTTTATAGTTTCAATTTATAATGATACTCAAATATTTCTGCTGCAAATAATATTTTGAGAGCACAGAGCAACTTAAATTAATTTTCCAATAGTGGCATGTTATTTGGATTATCTATTCAGATGAGAGAGATTTGTAAATAAATATTTGAAATGTTCTAAAGCCATGCATTCAGTAGTTAGATTACTAACATGTTGGCACAAATTTTTCAGTGTTCTTCTTTTTGCAGAGGTTTATTAATGGATGATATTCTGTGTCAGTTAGTACAATCACCCCTACCAACTAACAGGAGCAAACTTATGTAACAGTGTAATTTTGCATATTTAGCTCACTATTTTTTGAGGCTTTGCACTTCCCAATAGTTTCATTAAGGGATTGGATTTGAGAAAAAATTTAACAAAAGAAATCAACTGAAAGATTACATTTGATGTTCATCTACAATGTCCACCGTAATGACAGTGGTGGAGGATATATTTCATTTTGTATCATGAACAAAGCTCAGAATCATTTGATTTAGCCTTTCACCTACATTCACATGTACATTAAAAATATCATTGATGCGTGTTTTTTTTTAAATGTGGTTCTCACCCTCTCACCACACCTGTGCAGACAAACAAATAATGGCCCCAACTTCCTCCCACCCAGCAAAACGCTCCTTCTTTGACTGGGGAAGGCAGCACAATCCCTAGCACAGAAATGTCCAGAGTCTCCAGCTGTGCTGTCCCATGGTCAGCAGATTGGAAGCACTCTGTTGATTCTGGACACAGTTGATCCTGCCATTTATTTTTCCCCTGTTTACCTACTCGTACTGCACCCTGAAACAAGAAGGTTTCTGATGCTGCTGTGACTGCTTGTTGAAAGAAGTCAGGTAAGTTTGAGTGTCTAACCCTCGTTAGCATTCAAACTTATGACGTTGATCTAAAAGCTTACAGGACAAAATCCAGGAATTTACATGTTGTCTAATCTCGATAATACACTTTTCATACATTATGTACAATAAAGTATTCTAACCATTAATATAAAATAATGCATACCATCATAATTATATATAAATGAAATAATAGAGCATGCTATTATTTTTGGAGCTGTCTATAGAAAATAATACATATTGATTATGTATTAACAGTATTGAGTTCTGAGATATGACCCAGTGTCTGTCTTCCTGTATTTCTTGCATCAAATCAAATGCATTTTTCTATTTTGTATTCTTATTAATCACAACTGGAAGTCTCTAGTTTTGCACATCGAGTGTTTGAAACTCTTAAGAAATATTTAATTAGATTTGCAATTGTGCCCAGTAACATGTAACATTTTGAATGCCGTTTAATCCATTCCTTGTATGACTTGATCCTGGGATCAAATCATACGTGAACTTATGGGTATTATGAATTGTAACATGAATGTACAGTGTGTTGCAAATACATGTGTTCACTGAAACGAGGGACATGTGGTCTGTCGTTCAGTCAGCCCAATGCAAGTAATTTTAGAGGGTGTACCTGCAGCTGAAAAATAAATCTGATTGCCACCATTGATTTGTGGAAATCTCTTCTGTTTCTCAATAGTCTGCAGGTAACCAGAACATTCTATCTAACAGCCCAAGGTGTGAAATGATTATTGCAAATATGTGTGCACAGATAATTCTTATCTCTAAAGCACAAAATAATAATATTTACATGACTAAATATAAAAGTGTACAATCCTGAAATTTTTATGGAAAGTTTAATTCTCCTGATTAGCCAATTTATTCATTACCTTCATTGTTAGCAGAGTGGACATGTTAAAGAAAGATACACCTGTGTGTGCAAATATAAAATAGAAGCAGTTGCCATTACAGAGAATGATGGATGTGACAGAACACCACAGCTGGGCTGAGTAATGATGCATGCAGGATCTGAGGCAGAATATTTCACAATTAAAACACGGACTGTGTATTTCTGAAAACATATCTTTGTGAGCGCAGTGCAAGAATAATAAATCACCTTGTGGTATCTGTGTTCAGGTAAACAAGTGATACATCCCAGCCAGATCCCAATTGTACAAGAAGCATTTTCACCAAGTCCGGAGAGGGTGAAGTGGGCACAGGAGCTGATTGAGGCTTTTGAAGAACATCAAAAAGTCGGAAAGGTGAACTTTCAAACTTGCACACCACATCCCCACTTAATTATTTGAGCAGTTTGCTTAATGACCAAATTGAAGTTTTGTTGTTTTTGCAACTAAAGATTATTAAGTCTCTGTATGAGAGCTAGATTCTTCAAATGGGATTAAAACATTTTGAGGCCCATTAGTGTGGCAAATAGAAGTAAATTAGTGATGTCGCATTGCTTTCCTAATTTATTGCATCATTGAATCGCATTGTGCTTCCTGCTCTGTGGGTTATTGTTGTATATATATTTCAGTGGTGATCCACAGTCTGCTCCCGCTTTGTCCCACTGATGCTCAGATTAAGGATAGCCTGGAGGAAGAATTTGTGGTAATCGCGGTGTTGTCAGTTAATTATCTTAGCAGAACCTTATGTTTGCATCCTACGAACTCTTCCATAGGAACTATTTAACACTATATAATCTTCATCATCCATCCCAACAGTTGTCCAAGCTTGGGGTCTTCCTCAATAAGAATGTTTTGTGCAATATCATATCTGTTGGTAATGAACAGAAATGTCTTAAATTTGCTTCTTCGGTTTCCAGGAAGCAATCCATAAATCTTGATAAGTTACAGAATCAAATTTTTACGATTGATTATAATTGCAAAATGAAATGTGTTAAAATGATTATCAAAGTTATTTTTATGTCCCTTTTGCCTGTGAGCTGCACATTGGGAGATGTATGCACTGAGTAATTGTGAAGCATTTGAAGGAAACAATTCATAGTTTTAGCTGAAGTTAATGGTCTATTGTACCAAGGTAATAGGAAATAAATCGATGCCCAGTGATAACACCAACATGGAGGGAAAATACGTGTCATTTTACTGTAATATGTCCTGCATGAGCTGTTTCGAAATGTAATATCATTCTCTGATTGTGCGAGATGATGTTTTTTCACCTTCGTGTTTTCGGCCCTCAATTGCTCAGCTTTGCAGGGTTACAGGGAAGGGAAGTCTCAGGCAATAGAAAGTGTCACTGTGCGATTGTTCAGAGAAGGGGAAAGTTTTTTTTAATTCTCTTTGTCTGATTTTTTTTTTATTTGTGCCAGGGGGCCTTCACCTTCAAGGGAAGCATGATCGACATGCCATCTTTGAGGCAGGCACAGAACGTCATAACACTGGCTTCAGCCATCGAAGGAATGTGAAGGCTCAAGAGGAGATTGATTTGTGCCGTAGATCGCTCGGCAGATGCAGTGGTCAGCAGAAAATGAAAGGCGGGACCAGTCGCCTGTGGGAAGTCTTGTGGAGGTTACTGCATCAACTGCCGGGGGATAATAATGTGATACCTCAAGGCCCGTGCCATGTTAATTTAAGAAAAATATCTTGTTCATTTTTTTTTGGATGGTGTAGTCATATGAGATTGTCTAGACCGAACCCACCCTCCTACTGAGTGCTGCAGTTGTACATAACCAGACCCCAGTAACTTCATACTCGTATAGTTAGGGACGCTGATAGATGTAGAGCTGTAGGTTTTGTTTTCTTTCTCTCTGTCGCAATACTTAGAAGTGCAGTGCAGCAGGACTTGTCTGGGTGAACCCCTGTCACTGTGCATATCACATGAAAAAATACACTGCTGCAGGTCAGATGTGTTGGCTGGTTAACAGGCCAGGGTGCAAAGTTCTTTTACCAGAGCCTTAGCCGGCTTGTAGCGGGGTAAGTAAGCATAACAGTCACTCATTGTTAACATGGTGTAGCAGAGAATCCTGCGCTGAAGGGTTGCAAAGGGCCGAAGTTTGGTTACTCTGCAACCCCAGATGAAACTCGCATTGCCGAAAAAAAATCTTCAGAAAACCAGGGGTTTTCACCCCTTTGGAAATTAAAGATATATTTGACCCTGCCCCAAGGCCAGAACATTAGCTGACCTGGTTTCCCCAGACACTAGGGATATTCTTTAATGAATAGAGATGTGTTTTGGATTTTGTGGCATGTCAGATTTTAAAAAATGGACAAGTTTACTATTCTGCAATTAATTCCATTTTGACATTTCTTTTACAAGGCAATGATTGAAGTATATTTGACACAGTGACTCTCAGATTGTACTCTGCTGTCAGTGATTTATTGTTGTATTTAACACTGCTTCCTGCATCAGCATTGTCTGCAAATGTGAACACTGGAAATTTTTTTTACTGTACAACGACTCAAGATGATCATCTGAATAAATGAATTGCTGCTTCAAAAGTAGAAATAAATGCGTTTGATGTGTGTTACTTTCACATTCAGCAGACACAGGCGCTTCTGTCTGAATATGCTGAAGAGCAGTCCAAAGAAAATCCTTTTCTACAAATCAAACATGCAATCCGGATCTAGAGTTACTTTGTGGCTCCAATAGGGCTGGAAGTCCTGTAGCGTTCAAAGTGCAAAAAAAAGCACCGCTCAACACTCCATCTTTGTCATTATATACTGTAAATAATGTAGAACAGGTGTTCCTGCATGGCACTAAACAAAATAAGGTATCACCCTTATCTTGCGAACGTCCATTTGTTGGTAAAAGCCAAATTTCAACAAGCCTTTCTCGAATGAACAGGTCGCCTGAATCAGGATGAACCGCCTGGCTCTGACATCAACTGGGAGACATTAAATTGAGGTCCCCATCTGCCCTCTGGGGCGGGGGGGGGGGGCTTTAAAGATTCCACAAACACCATTTCAAAGAAGGAATGTGGGGTGGGGAGGAGGGGGTGGGAAGTTCTCCCAGTGTCCCGAGAAAACACCGATTCCGCCCCCCCAACTGACGTCATTGAAAACAGATGATCTGGTCCTTCTCACATTGCGCTTGTCCTTTTGGCAAATTGGCCAGATTTCCTACAGTTACAGCAGTGACCAGAGCTGGCTTAGAAGACACTTTGGGACACCCTGAGGTCATGAAAGGTGCTATTGAAATGCATGTCATTCCTCTAAAATATACCAGAATTCATGATTTGTTTCACAGTTGACCACAGCGTTATTCTGTATTTTAGTTGAAACATAGACAATCTAAGTTCATGGAAAATCAGTTAAGGTGTAGTATTTGTTCATACATTTACTACATTTTCTGTTTTAATGTATAAATGTTCTTTAGTCATTTTTACCACATGCAACTAATTTTCATGCATCATTCAGATTGTGGTACATTCATAGCTTGTGAGTCATTATGTTAATAGTTGTTCATATCTTTTCAAACATTAATGATCAACGGCCATTCGGCCCGTCATAACTACACCAGCTCTCTGAATTAGCATTTCACTGAATGCTATTGCCCTGCCCTTTCCACCTACTTTCCCTTGAGTGCCTCTTCCGAACTTGCCTCCACCACACTCTCAGGCAGTGCCTTCCAGACCCCAATATATCTTTCCCAAAATGTGGCACCCAGAATTATGCCCAATACTCAATCTGAGGTCTAACCAGCATCTTATATAAGTTCAACATAACCTCTTTGCTCTTGTACTCTGCATCATTATTAAAAACAAAGTAATTTTGCAATTGGAGTACAGGAATATATTTTCGAGATGATAATTTTCAGTGTACACAAATGATCTTATGCTTATTCAGAAAATGAATGTTGTTGAAAAGAGAGGGACAGGCTGGGATTTTATGGCCTCGTTCAATCCCAATGGAATTTCCCATGATCTGTCCCTCGCCCGCTCCGATTCCTGTGGCCGGCGGGACAGTAATAAATATCAACTTTGTTTATCTCCCCAGATGCTGTCAAGGATTTTCTGGTTTTACCTCAGTGTTTTGCTTTTATTTTGATGATGCCAGGGAGCACTTCTTCACACAAAGAGGAATGGAAATCTGGAACATCCTCCCTCCCAAAAATAAGAGGCTGAGGCTTTGCGGGGTGGGGGGATGTCTATGGAAAACTGAACTAATTACCTAGGGTGTTACAGATCATGGAACCAAGGCAGGTGGGAAAAAATACAGACCAGCCAGGATCTAAATGCATGGGAAGAGGACAAGTCTGATGGGCTGAATGGCCTCCTCCCGCTCCTACTAAATAACATTCACTCTTAAGAAAGCTGGAATGCGATCATGAATATGGAAGATTTACAAGGGTGATGTCAGACATAATCCACTGGGAAGGACTAAACAGGTTGAGGCTCTCCCCTAAAAAAGCAAAATCCAGGATTGAGAGATATTTAAAATTATTAATAGTCCAATAGATTCATGAAAATCATAGATCATACAATCCCTACAGTGCAGAAGGAGGTCATTTGGCCCATTGAGTTTGCACCAACTACAATCCCACCCAGGCCCTATTTCTGTAACCCCACATATTTACTCTGTTAATCCCCTAACACTAAGATTAATTTAACATAACCATTCAACCTAATCTGTACATTTTTGGACAGTGGGAGGAAACTGGACCACCCAGAGGAAACCCACACAGACATGGGGAGAATGTGCAAACTCTACACAGACAATGATCCAAGGCCAGAATCGAACCCAAGTCCCTGGCACGTGAGGCAGTAGTGCTAATCACTATGCCTCCACACCACCCAGAAAGAAGATGGTTTCGCTTATGGGTGGAATAAATATTAAGTAGTTATTAGTTGGTTCAGTAAGGAATTGACAAACTCTTCATCCAGAAATTGGTTAGAATATGGAACTCAATAATACGTGGAGTGGCTAAGACAATTAGTATATATACATTTAAGTAGAAAGTACATCAAGATTAAGGGAGAAATGGATAAATTTAGAGTGCTTGTGTAGATCCATAGGTCTAAAGCATAGACCCTTTGGGTCAACTTGCCTATTCCAGTCTGTTAAATTCTTTCTAATATTTATCGTAGAATCTCTATGGTACAGAACAAGGCCAATCAGCCCATCAAACTTGTACCAACAACAATCCCACCCAGACTCTATCGCCGTAACCCCCCGTATTTACCCTGTTAATCCCCCTGACACCAAGGGTCACTTTAGCCTGGCCAATCAGCCTAACTCACACATCTTTGGACTGTGGGAGGAAGCCAGAGCATCCACAGCAAACCCACGCAGACAGTGACCCAAGGCTGGAATTGAACCCAGGTCCCTAGCACTGTGAGATTGCAGTACTAACCACTGTGCTGCCATGGCACCCTATAGCAAATACAGTCAAGACTTCTAGGAATTCAGATCTACTTTGTCTGATCTTGATCTTCACTTTATGATAAGACATCCCAACAATGAGCACATGCCATGTCCTTGCCCCACAAATCGTAATTGTGAAAGAATATGTATATATTTTTGAAGGTTACACGGACTACAATTATAAATATGATACAGCACATTCAAATAACAAACCTTGACTGGTGTGTCATTGGTATCGTGACAAAAGAGACTCATTTTAGAAAATTAAAATGTACACATCCAAATTCACCAAAAATGAACTCCATCTCTCACTGTCATATACAATGTGTACACAAGCCTACTTACATATCCATCCCTGACCTCAACTGTACACCATGTTATTTATTGCAGCCCCCTAACCTATTGACTTAGTGTTAGATGTAATTGTTTTACAGGACATTTCTACTATATCCTAATAAGTATTCTGCTTGTCAGATGCTTTAATGGGAGCCATGAATTAGTAAATGTATCACTGTTAGTGACTGAGTCATTTAGTTCATTCCGTATTGAAATCTGCTCTATACTTCTTAATTTATAATCTTTTGATTTGAACAATGCATGTAACCAGATTATGTGCAAAGCATAAATAACAAAATAAGATGTACTAGATAAAAGTGAATGTGTTATAGTTAAATACATCAATTCTAAATCTCCAAAAATAACCTGATACCAAACTAACCCTATGGATTTAATAAAATCTACACTGTATGTTTTTGCATAATATTTTCATTCATCTCAACGGGACACACGGGCAACATTTGTTTTATTCTGTTAATTCATGCCTAGGGCTTCCCCGACCAATGTCTTCATTGTTTCGAGGTCCTTTATTACAATCTTTGACAACATCATCTTCACAACAGAGAGAATTTTCCCAATTAAATAAATCGTTTCATTTAAATTAAAACCGACTGGAGTAATTTATTGATCTTTGGGGACAAAGGGAAAATGCATCAAATCTTGCCAGCCTAACACTCATTAGCTTAATAAAGCATAGAGGAGGAGTGGCTATAGGGAGTGCTTGATGAATCCCAGCACCCCTTTGTGAAGATTATGTTGTCCCAGCACTCCTTGGGCTTTTTGCAAGGTTTATCTTCAGCAAAAGCTGTAATATTTCCATTTACAGTTGCTTATCTTCAGAAATGTAAATGCAATTTTCTTGATGGCTCAATGAATTCATGCACATCAGAGAATTTGCCAGATTTGTTCTAAAAGTCTGCACTGTATTAACAACCCCAGTCAGGAGGCTTATAGCAGCATCCCAATTGGAATTGGCATCTTTGTGTCAGAGACTGGAATATCACTCATAAGAAAAAGCTTTTGAAAGGAAAGTTTGAATGAGAACTAATTTCACTCTTCCTTCACATGAAAAGTGTAGCTGTCTTGCTAGAGTCCATCCAAAGCTCAGCTGCCCATGTCCTTAATTTGCATCAGATCCCATTCATTCAATATTCCCTGTGTTTACTGATCTACATAAGCTCCCAGTCTGGCAATACTTCAATCTTAAAATTCTCATTCCTTGCCTTAAATTTTTCTAGCTCCAAATTTCTTCCTATTTCAATAACCTTTTCAAGGTCTGCAAATCTCTGAGGGGATTGGTGTCATAGTGGTAAGTAACATCACTGGATTACTATCCCAGAGGCCCAAGCTAATGCTTTGGGGATTTGGGTTCAGATCAATTAAATTCAATTTCTAAATCTGCAAGTGGTGACCATTAAATTATTTTTAAAAAATTTATTCATGGGATAGGGGCATTGCTGGCTGACCAGCATTTATTGTCAATCCCTATTGCCCTTTGAGAAGGTGGTGATGGGCTGCTTTCTTGAATCACTGCAGTCCATGTGCTGTGGGTTGACCCACAATGCCGTTAGGGAAGGAATTCCTGGATTTTGGCTCAGTGGCTGCAAAAGAATGGTCGTGTATTTCCAACTCAGGATGGAGTGACTTGGAGGAGAATTTACAGGTGGCTTTGTCCTCAGATATCTGCTGCCCTTAATCTTCTTGATGGGAGTTGTTATGGATTTGAAAGCTGCTGTCTAAAGATCTTTGGTGAATTTCTGCAGTGTGTCTTGTAGATGGTATATTCTGCTGCAAATGAGAGATGGTGTTGGAGGGAGTGGATGTGGTGGTGATCAAGTGGTCTGCTTTGTTATTAAAAAAAAACAACTGGTTCACTAATATCCTTTCAGGAAGGAAATCTAGCATCCTTGTCTCATCTGGTCTGCATGTGACTCCAGATCCACATAAATGTGATCGACTCTTAAACATTTCATGGACAATAAATACCATCCGATAAAATAAATCTCTGCATTCCTCCAATTCTGGCCTCCATTTCTCCATCATTGGCAGCCATGCCTTCAGCTGTCCAGGCCCCGAGCTCTGGAATTTCTTCCTTTAGTGCTTCTTTCTCCCAGCCTGATATCTTGTTACGTAACTCAGGATGGGATTTTCTGGCCGCGATCACTCCAAAACCGGAAAATCCCACCTGAGATCAATGTATCTTTCCATGGTGTACCCCTGGCCCGCTCCACTTCCAATTCTGTCAGCCAGAATTGGAAAATTCCCTCCCCCCGCCCAAGAGTCAGTTTTTTTGTCTGAAAATGTTCCTGCGAAATACATTGATCATTTTGCTATAATAACTGTGCTTTATAAATACCATTATTCCCTGCTGAAGAGGTTTTGGGAATTGGATCAATCTCTTGGTGATACCATCTCCCCACCCTTCTTCATCCCAAAGCCATTACAGTTAAATAACCTGCAGTATATGGGAATACAAACAACAGCAAATTACCATGGACAGAAACCCGTGTCCATGGACACTGCAAGGTGTCAGTGACTTCAGGAAGGATAAAATTGTCACCAAAAACAGCCAAACTGTTTATTTTAAATGTCTGTACTCTGACAGATATAAAAGATACCACAATGATTGTAAAGAACCAACATTTAAATAATTGGATGGATTCCAGTACCACACAAGTAATAAAACTGAGTCAGATTGTTATGGCCACAAATAATTTAAGTGTCAAATCATATCGAGAGCACTCCGGTTTTTGTAATTATCTCATCATTTATATTTAATTTTCATGGAATGGTACAACACAGAAGGAGGCCATTCAACCTGTCATACCTGTGCTGAACTTCTGAAGAACTGTCCAATTATTCCCATTCTGTCCTCTCTCTCTCCACAGCTCTGCAAATTTTCCAGTTTTTTTCTCAGAGACCTAATTTGTTTTTCTGTGACTCGTGATTAGACACTTGCCGTTATGTGCTGCCAATGTTTCAGGAATGTGTATGACAGCAGCTAAATCACTCAGAAGGAGAAACCTGAAGAAATGTCTTCAAATTCTGACTGTTTGAGAAGTTAAACATGCAACACTGTATGAAACTGAAATGGGTTTGGGCCTTTAAGCTACCTCAAGCTTTTTCATCATTCATATTGGTTGTGACTCAACTCTATCTCACCTCCATCTTGCCTGCCTTACTCACGGAACCTTTAATTCCCTTGTCAAGCAGAACTACCATCCCGACTTGGAAATATATCACTGTTCCTTCGAACAGATGCTGGGTCAAAATCTTGGTATTCCCTGCCGAACGGCATTATAGGTCAATCCACAGTACATGGACTACAACGATTCAAGAAGGCAGCTCACCACCAACCCAAGGGTAACTAGGGATGGGCAATAAATACTGACCAGTGAATGAATGAATAGATACACATAAATAAAGCAATGCTGATTTGTCTGAGCTCAAAGGGAGTGCAGTAGATTTGCAACAAATGGTGTAAACATTTCAGAATGCTGGATGTGAAAGAATGGTTATTTCTAGCTCAAGTGAGTAGCACTATTGCCTCTGACATAAAAGGTGGTGAATCCCAATCTTGTGCTGGGATATAAAGACAAAGTCTAGGCTGATATTCCATTGCACTTCTAAGGGGTTGTGCATTGCAGGAGGTTCTGTTGTTTAGATTAGGTTTTAAACTGAGAAATGCATCTGGCCTCTGAGGTAAAAGATCCAATTGTATTCTTTTGAAAAAGAGCGGGGAATTCTGGCCAATATTTATCCCTCCACCGTTGCCTACTTAGCCATTGTCATCCCATTGCTATTTATGGGAACTTGGTGTGCACAAATTTGTGTCAACGATGACACTTCAAAAATATTTAGTTGGCTATAAAATGCTTCAGTATGTCCTGAAAAATTCAATCCAGTTCCAAGGTCTTCCTCTTTCTTATTTAGTTACTGATGTTGAAACTTGGGCATTAGGCAAGAATAGTTTGGAGCTCTGAATATTAAGGAATATCCTGAAGCACTGGAGGGTTGGTACCTATGGAACTTGACTTAAGCACAACAAAGAACCTTCAGAAGGGGAGAGGGAATGTGGGCAGGGGAGGGAAATCAGATATGAAATGATTAACAATTGCAAAAAAATAATAGAGGTGAATGATCTCAAAGAGGAAGAGGCAAGTTTAATAACAAATAAGTTAGAGAGAAAGAGAGAACTTTGTCTCAAATGTAAGTCTATTTTACACCTGTTTTTGCTCTCCCTATTCTTATTGTGATTTACAGACATGAAAGGGAACTTATTAAATCTTTCATGTTACATGTGTAGTATAATAGTACTGTGACATTCCTGATTTACTTTGCTCCAACATTTACTGGCCATGCTTTAGCTGCCTGAGCTCTAGGCATTGCAATTCCATACTTAACCCTCTCAACCTCTCTTTCTCTTCTTCTTTTAAGGTGCTTCTTGAAATCTTGCGTCTTTCATTATATAATATTATGTGGCCTGTGTGAAATTTTGTTTGATAAAACTCCTGTGAAGTATCCTTGGGCATTTTATATGTTAAAGGTGTTATATAAATGTACATTGTTGCTGTGAAAATATATTGATATATTACACTGGAGTTAATCATGTGAAATAAACACAGTAAATTATTTTAATAATATATAGTCTGCATTTCTGTTTCAATAATGGTGCTGATTTGATGTGTGACTGATTTGGAAAACTGATCATATAATCTGTAACTTCATGGGAGTGCTCGTACACAAACATATTTTTATTTGAGAGTATATATCCATAATTTGTTTGATATTCTTCAGAATGCTGAAATAGTAATGAGGTGCAGAGATGGCTATTAATGTGGAACAATTTGAATATCAATAGCTGGCTAGCAGGAGTAGCAAATGACAGGAAATTATTTTACATCTTCTGATGATTTGCAGGATGGCTGTTTATATATAAAAACAGAGATGCTGAGTGACTTCGACAGACTCTAAGCTGTTTAATATTTGTACAAAGGTCCTTCTAATGAAAGTTATACAACACAATCCTCCTTTCAAATTTTCACTTCTGCATTCCAATTGCAATGAATAGGGTCACCCCAATGAAAAATCTGGCTTTTATTTTGTTTTTAACAGAAATCCTTCTTTGGCTTCAGTTTTTAAAAATTTTTTCATCTTCCTTCTTTCAGTGCTCGCAAAATCTCGACACCGTTCTTTGACTAAGAGATAGATTTTGATAGATTAAATAAGGAGAAACTGCTTCCACTGGCAGGAGGGTTGGTAACCAGAGGGCACAGATTTAAGGTAATTGGCAAAAAACCAGAGGGGAGATGAGGATTTTATTTTTTAGGCAGCTACTTGTTGTGATCCGAAATGCATTGCCTGAAAGAATGCTGGAAGCAGATTCAATAATAACTTTCAAAAGGAATTAGGCATATACTTAAAAAGGAAGCATTTTCATAGCTCTGGGGAAAGAGCACGGGAGTGGAACTAATTGGATAGCTCTTTCAAGAAGCTGACATATGCCTGATGGGCCGAATGGCCTCCTCCTGTGTGGTATGTTTCCATAGTTCTAGATGGGATACGTCACTCGCTGCTGTGTCAAATGTAGCCTGTTAGCTGGTTCAGGACAGTGGTCAAAGGTGACTGTCAGATTAACATCAATGTTAACTTCTCCCTGGTTTCATACTACGCAAGCTTGCAGTAATTCAAGGCAGCAGCCTTTCTGAGCCAACTTGAGATGGACAATAATGGGATCTTGCCAGCACTACTCACACCCATGTGACTGCATTCTATCTAATCAGTCCCAGGATCCTATCATCAAACACCGTCCTCTGAGGAAATTCACAGACAGCCTACAAGATATCCACACTGTTAGACCTGGAGGTTTGGCGTTAATATCTGATTTAGCTATTGACATTTCTTTTGTTTTTTTGTGATTACCATATGAAAGGATAAGATTTCCAGAGTACACTTCTTCAAATCAAAAGCTGGAGCATTATTCAGTCGCCAGAGACTGGCCCAACTGACTGAAGGAGAACATAATGGGGAAGTTAATTTTTCACAACTTCAGTTGGACATAGTGTGGATTAAAAATTGCAATAGAAAGTGCCAAATGTTAGTTTACCAATAGCGCAGGTGGACCTTTGGGTTCTTGAACACTTCAGCCCAGCATTCGCTGGGCTGGACCACCTCGCTGTGAATAGGACTGTTTCCTTCACTATTCAAATTGCTGCAGGTGTGTAAAAGGGCAATGCTCCCTTTAATTTCCTTGAGCTGTGCATTGCCCATTTGCTACACTGGTCCCTAACTCCACTCACTTAAAGGAAACATTGCAACAGGGTCCCTTGCAATCTCCCTGAGCATTGGCTTCAATGAGTGCACCTTCTCAACCAAGGTAAAACGACAACAAAGAAATTTACAAAAGAAACATTGGAAGATTTAGTAAACCCCTGGGATCCATCTTCTGTCCATGGAAATCAGGTTCCACAATTTCAGGTGTTCCTTTTCTAGACCTCCCAAATGTTACGTTTCATGTCAGGAGTGTAAACCACATTCCAAACTGAATCCTTTTGCAATGAAATACCAGCTCTAACTTCCTGCAGCAAGCTTAACAGACAGATGAATGCAGCAATTCCCTGAAATTCATGGGAAAACTGAACAGGAGGTGCCTCTTTCATCAGGCTAATGGCAGCGAGGAGAAATTTGTCCAGTAACGTGGGGCAATTTACAACTCACAGAGAGTATGACTCTCGCTACAGATTGGTGGCTATTCTGATTTATGAATAATGGTGAGTGCCATGAACCTGTCTTTATTTCTGGGCCCATGGTCATTAATATAAGCGAACTGGATGGTCGAGCAATCCAAACATCCCAAGAAAATGTCACCTAACTCCACGATTTCCTCTCAATTATTTCCACTGCTCCTTGGTCCCAATGTCTTTGGGTATGATTTTACAATGGCCAATGCAATTTGAGCCCATGTGCTCACCATGTAAATACTTTTTTTAAAATTAATTTGTGGGACATGGGCATCGCTGGCTGGCCAGCATTTATTGACCATCCCTAGTTGCTCTTGGAGAGCAGTTGAGAGTCAATCACATTGCTGTCACTCTATAGTCACATGTATACCAGACCAGGTAAAGATAGCAGATTTCCAAAGAGAGGCAAAGGAAGTCTGGGTTATGAGAGAGGTAAAAAGACAACGAGGAAAATTACGATGGTGCCGTGTGTTGGAGGCTTAGGAGTAATTCACACTTTTGTGGAATAAGGGTTAAGCTTTAAGAGAAACAGCAAGTGATGTTGGAATCCTTCTGCTTGGTGAGGTCACCAGATCCCCGTAACAATTCCCATGAATCAATTGCTCTTCATTGAACAGCTTGGTGGCAAGTCAATCTCCACTCTAATCCTTCCATGATGACCTCGCAAAGGATTGTAATCGCCTTCTGTCAGTCACCTGAGCCATACTCAATTGGCTGTTGGCCAATAAGAAAACAACTTCCTCTTCATTAGTTGATGGTATTCAAGGGAAAAGTGCACATTCCATTTTCAATCAATACACCAGCGTGCGTTACACTTTACATGTGATAAAAAAATTGTCAATACTCCAGATTGATTTACATCCAGTATATTGTCTGCAATCATCCAGGCCCTGCTCCCACATGTGGTAGATATAATTATGGACATTGCAAAAGTGAAAGGTTGCTGCGTTATGTCAGAGTGGGAATGGAAAAACATTTTGCCAACTTAGCTCTCGATTCCTTTGAATTCCACTTTTGGAGTGATATCGCTGGACCCCTGCTGAGTATTGACTTTTTTTTCACGTCTTCACCTTAATTTGTTTAGAATTGATCATGAACCTGTTCTATTTAGACAACAACTTGCATTTATATTAATATTATATATGGAACGTGCAAATATCCGACAAAAATTGACCCCAAGCTAAGAAATGACATATATGGACAGGTGATTAAAAGTTTGTTTTTAAAAGAGCTTTTAAAGGAGGGGGGGGGGGTGGTACTGGAGATGACTAAGGAGCAGAGTTCCAGAGTTTAGGATCCAGACAGCTGAAGGTATGGCCACCAATGGCAGAACAGATAAAATTGGGGAGGTGTTGGTGGCTATAGTTGCAGAGATCTCAGAGCGTTACGGGGCTGGTGAAGATTACAGAGGCAGTGAGAGGCCTTGCAATGATTCACATTTTAGTATGGTCATTCCAGTTTTTTTGCATTGATTGCTTCTGTTGCAGTTCCATTGTGCAACATGCTAAATGAGAAGAACAGCAATCTGTTATTGGGCAAGTAAATCAGGAGTGAATACTTTCCAAACCCATTGGGCAGCACAGTTACTTAGACTGTTGCCTCATAGCACTGGGGACCCAGGTTCGATTCCCTGTTTAGGTCACTGTCTGTATGAAGCTTGCATGTATCTGCTTGGGTTTCCTCTGGGTACTCTGATTTCCTACACAGGCCAAAGATGTGTGAATTAGTCATGCTAAATTGCCCCTTCATGTCAGGAGGACTAGCTAAGGTAAATGCATGGGGTTATGGGGATGGGGCCTGAGTGGGATTGTGATTGGTGCAGACTTATGGGCTGAATGGCCTCCTCCTGTTCTGTAGGGTTCTACGATTCTGTGAAACCCATCTAAAAGGAAAGAACAGCAGATACATAGGCACACCACTAGCTAGAGGTTTCCCTTCAGGACACTTGCATTCTGACTTGGAAATATATCACAGTTCCTTCACTGTCACTGGGTCAAAGCCTTGGAATTCCCTCCCTAACAGCACTGAGGATGTACCTACACATCTGAGACTGCAGTGGTTCAAGAAGGTAGCTCACCACTACCTTGTCCAGCATAATTAGCGATTGGCAACAAAAGCTGGGCCTAAGTCCGCATCCCATCAATGAATTTTTAAAAAGGACCCTCTTGCAACACTGTGAATGAAGATTGATCAATTAGTTTTTTTTATTAGTGTCACAAGTAGGTTTACATTAACATTACAATGAAGTTACTGTGAAAATCCCCTAGTCACCACACTCCCACCCCTGTTCAGGCACACTGATGGAAAATTTAACATGGCCAATGCAACTAACCAGCACCTCTTTCGAGCTATGGGAGGAGTACCCGGAAGAAACCCATGCAGACACGGAAAGAACATGCAGACACCACACAGACAGTGACCCAAACCAGGAATCAAACCAGGGTCCCTGGTACTGTGAGGCAGCAGTGCTAACAATTGTGCTATCATGCTGCCCCAGTTGTAAACATCATGAAGAGACAGTTTAATCTGTTTTCATAGAATTGCAGAAAAAGGCCATTTGGCCCATTGAGTCTGCACCGACCACAATTCCACCCAGGCCCTATCTCTGTAACCCCATGCATTTATGCTAGCTAGTCCCCCTGATACTAAAGGGCAATTCAGCATGGCCAATCCACCTAATCTGCACATGGTTGGACTGTGGGAGGAAAAGGGAGGAAGCCCACACAGACACGGGGAGAACATACAAACACTGCACAGACAGTGATTCAAACCAGGAATCGAACCAGGTGCCTGCCACTGAGAGGCAGCAGTGCCAACTGTGTTTTAATGATGATTTTATATATATATTGTAAATAAAGGTGTTCTTTGTCGATTTAAATATGTTAGAAAATTTCAGATCCTGCTTTGGGGTGTGCTGGGTACGGGGGGGGGGGGGGGAGATGTTGCCAGATGCCGAAATGTGATGGTAACCCGCGTGAAATGTGCAAATATATCTGCAACTGTACACCCCCCCCCCACCCCAACTCCTTTAAGAGACAAAAGTATTGAGTGCCAGAGGTTCGAGGTGTTTTGAATCGTTTTTTTTAACCCTTCTTTCTTTCCTGCCTGTGTTAGAAAGGCAATTAATGAAACAAAACGGATTATAAGATTAGCTGTGGGATTTTGTGCATAGTAATGACCCTGAAGTGCAAATACTGCATTTGTAATTGTAGATTTTGTGCACCAGAATGGAGGCACATTGCTTTGTGGCAAAGAGACCTCCTGCCAGTATTTTACAGCAGAACTCGGGAGAGGAACGGGCTTGGGGGGACGGGGGGGGGACGGTGTAGGGGGGAGAAAGCAATTACCAGTTCTCCAGATTTAAATCTTTAAAACCTCTGTCAATCGTTGTTGCTTCGCTTGCCAATATATGAAAAAAGGTGGTGGCAGGGTGGAATTAAATAGAAATCTCCTTTAGATTGAGGGGGCGAAAAAAAGTTTGGATCACACCATCCGGAACCTGAAAATTTACATTTCAAAATAATAATAATACGAATTTTATCTTTCTGGGACGGCGGGGAGGAAAATTGACTTTAATTATTGATAGGGAGGTTTTGATTCTTTTTGAGGGGAGGTTATTATAACAATCATAGTGTCGGAAAAGGACGAATTTCCTGAGAGCCCGCTGCATTCTGTAAAGTATTTATTCAGCATCATTTCAAGTGATCCGTGCCATTCAGACTAATCAGGTGTTAGCCCGATTATTACTCAGGCTTTTTGTGTGAGGGGGGTCAAAACGGTTAATTTTCCTTCCCCCCACCCCCTCCTCCCTCCCCCCCCCCCCCCCCACCTCCCCCCCCCCCCCCCCCCACAGCCCCGCCAATAAAGGATCGTTCGCGATTTTAAGTCCGATGTTAAGGCAAGACTTTAAAACAAACAGCAAGAATATCCCTCCTAATTGAATGTTCATATTGGGAAATGGTGGTATCCGCTTGTAGTTCGTGTACTTCTTAACCAGTTGGAGTCTGAAATAGCAGGTGCACTAAAATTTGGAACGGATTGCTGAGTTCCCCCCCCCCGCCTCTCCCCGTTAAGAAAGTGGAGTTAGAGGGCGGGAGAGGTGAACTATTGTTAAGAAGTTCTCTCCGAAGTAATTTGTTAAACTAAAATGTCCAGTCACTGTCAACATGATTTCTCGTAAAATGACAGTAGGATAGAATTTGCGGTTATCGAGTTTGACTATAACCGTATGATTTAACTCAGTTTTAATGGATTTTATGAGCAAAAGGGAGGGATATGTATCTCGCGGTCTGATAGACTAATCCCACATTGTATTCACTGACATACCCTAAACCCTGACGATTTGAAGAAATATATACAGAAAAATAATAACAACCCGACTTTCCCCTTGTATCTAACTGATCAGGATCTTTAATATTTATCTGGGAACTTGTGTGAGTTTTCAGAAATGGCTGAAAATTAACAAGGTGAATTTAAGAGCCGGTGGAGTTTGAAGTTAAACATTGCCTTCCATAGAATTTCAGAGGTGGGGTATTATTCCTGTTAGATTCCTCTCTCCCCATGTCTTGCTCTCTTGTGCTATTTTTCGGAACTGGTTCTATTTCTTGATTCTACCGGGCAAATACATCTCTTTCTGATATTCAACTCTACGACACTAATATCGCCGTTATGGGCCAGTGGCTCTTTTTTTTCGTTGCAGAGTGGGAGATGCAAATACAAACGGGGTGCAATGAATGGGTACTGAGTTTAAACATTTTGCTGATGAGTAGCAAGATCAACACTCGGAATGGGGAGCACACTTCCGATTTTCTTTTTAACAAGTGATTAGGAAGCAAATCTGTAAAATGCAATGTCAGACTAGCCCGCGATGAGAGTGAGTGTGGTCTCTCCCAATCGAAACAGCGTCCCTTTTAATATTATCAATCGGGGACCCCGAAACGAGTCGCTAAATAAAAATGCCTACGATCTCCCCCCCCCCCCCACTTCCCCAACTTTCGAAGGTTAGGCAGCCCCCAGACTTGTGCGTCTCAGGCTGGCTTTGCCATGAGGGTCGTACTTTCGTTGCTTTTGGGTTGCTTTCTCCCCACCATCAGCGCCCTCTGGTCACTCCACTGTTAGCGAATTTCTCTTCAATAAAATACCAAAAAGCAAATGAGCAATATCGCTGGAATTCGTCAAATTGGGGTGTGAAGACAGGGGTTGGGGGGGGGAGGGAGGGGGACTGGAATCCCGCGACTTTCACCAAACGGTTTACAGATAAAACGCCTGCCCATTTCGAGAAAAATAAAAGGTGGATGTTCCGTATTTACACAATCTGCGTTCGCTTGTTATATTCCATCGGGCAATTTATTTATTACAATTTTATAATTTAAAAAATCGAAATTATGGCAGGTTTGAGAAAAAAAATAAAATCTCGTTGTTAATTTCCGTTGCATCTAACATCTTGAGTTTTCCTAGGTCTTTTTTTTACAAATTGTTCACTGTTTTGGAGGCAGAGTTAGAGGATTTTGTTTTGGGGAGGTGGCAGGGGGAGAGGTGTGGAGTGAGCCTGTGTTCATTCCTGGTTTCTCAGAGCTCAACTTTCGATGTTACTGGAGTGTGGGGGAGTGAGGGTGGGCGACAGATTTGACTGGTGCAAAAACGCGCTGAAAAGCTCAGGAACTCTCTCTTTCCCCCTTTTCCCGAACAGGAAAGATAAAGCTGGTGTGGCAGAGGTATTCCAACCTCAGGTTTTTTTTTGTTGGCGAAACCGTGTTCTTTCCGCTATGGCGAGCACAGAGAACAGGGCAAACATGGGCGCTTTGTGCTACAGTCAAAAGTAAATGAATGGGACAAGTCTTCAAAGACTCAGTCTCAAATCACCATAATCTACAGACCAGCGGCTACCAAACGAACGATCCATGTATAGTGCTGACTTTTCCACCAGATCCAAACTGTTAACAATTATTATTAGTTGTCTCCCCCCCCCCTCCGAAAAAATGTAGAATTTGTCAGTGTATTCTATTGCGGCGGCGGTTGCGTTCAATAATCCGTGCCTGCGATTAATATTTTTAACCCGCTTGTGTGTTATTTGAGGTTCAATAATTGCGATATATTCTCTGCACCCCCCACCACCTTTGCTCCATTGCACTAGCAGGCGAATTTTAAATCATGGAATTAGAGTAAAATTGTACCCACCCGTCAAAAGAAAAAAAAAGCGACAAGTAAAAAGATAAACAGCAATCAATCGCCAAATAAAGGTGACACACACACACACACACACACACAGCCTGTTAACTTTTAGCTCAAAAAACGAGTGGAACTTTTCCAATTCAATGTCATTTTCACTGGCGCTAAAGGAAGATGTCGCTGTCTATTTTACTGAAAGATAATCCTCTTTCTGTAGGAGCTGGTTATTAAGTTTGAAGTGTGTGAGGATGGGAGTGCCATGCCCCGGCTCTCTTCTGGCCCGGGTTAATGGTTCTGACTTTTTTTCTCCTCCTATGTTTAATAGTGACAGATCAAAGGCTTCAGTGTCTCCCACTGGACCCCACTAAGGCCGCTCTATCCCTTTGTCCACTGTTGCTAGGATCCGAATCTACAAGGGAAAAGTGTCAGGACTATGTTAATCAGACGCGTTACAGTGTGACAATTGTCTCTCCAACTTTTTTTTCATTTCAGCAATATTTTTCCAAAAAAAAACTCCCTAATGCACCTGCAGCTTGTCTGAGACTTAGGGAACTTTTCTTTTTAACCAACATGGGTCTCGCTTACCCTCCCGAAGCGATAGGGGAAGAAACCGAATAAAACAGGATCAAAGCACTCGACACAAAATCGCGCGCATCGTAACCGAATTAGCAACATCTCAAATTTCCAAATGCTGATTCCATCTGAAATATGAATGATTATTTATGTACACCTCCAGTATCTATGGTAACCTGCTCAGGGATGTAAGATAGCTGATAAAGATTTACTTATTTGATCCAATGCTTAACACAAATTCGCAAAACAAAAATCGGAATATTAGGAAGGGAAACTCTCAACCTCTTTAGCAGATGGACATAAAGGAAGTTGTATGGAATTGTTTGGCATAACCCATTTTAGATTCAATTTCTAACTGTTGTATTTGAACAATAACTTAGCCTCAACACAATCAAAGGAAACTTTTAGAAATTGCTGCAGTCGATGACTGTTGTTAAAAGTAAACCCTTCCTATCTGCTTCCATAATAAAGGATCCAATAGGTAAACTCTGCAATATGAAAATGTGTGAACGTCGGTATTTTGCGATTCGAACCAATGCTATTGGAGTGTGAATACACCAGTGCCAGTGAATCTCGTTTACTGAAACCCTCGAGTTCTTATTGCCTTTGACAACAGATTTCTTTTCATCTACTCATCCAATAAAACTCAAATCGATAAAACGGCGCGAAGAATGATTGCGAATCCGCAATCTGCCCATTTAATAAAACGTTGCTAATTTTAATTTGAGTACAGGGAGCTGGTTTTGCTAGGTGTGGCTGTTAGTGAGATGGATTTTAGCTCAATGCTAATTCAAACAAGCAACAGAGGAAAAGACTAGTGGGGATCTCATCTAAGTTACGTCTTTAAAAATTAAATGTGTCACAGTTGTGCTGTGTTGCCTTTGGTTTATCGGGACGGTGTTGCAGATAACTGTGCTGAATTGAGTTGAAGATGAGAGTGATATTGTCAATTAGGATGCTCTGGCGCCGTTCCCTTTAGTTGCATTGGACCGCCAAACCCCCTCTCAGCAAAACCCGAAACACACAGAAAATTTCCTTATTTTGCTTACTCCAGTTCCATAAAAAAACACGGCGGGGGTTGTAAAAAATACATTTTTAATTATTAGAAATATACAACGGAGTGGGCCAAGACTGGGGAAAGCTGTTTCATTTCAAACGGCCCTTACCTCCCTGCGTCAACCAATATTTTTTCCAAGATTTATCCTAGTTCCTAAAAAAATGAATAAGTGAGAATTCGCCCGAAAAATGCTGAACTTCTGGAATTGAGATTAAATTTGAAATATTGCCCACTGATTACTGATTGAGTTGGATTATATTTCAATGTTCGATAGGATTGTTAACCTCAGAAAATTGCCTCCCGATTGAGGGATTTCTGCCCCTCTGTCCTTGTGAATTATGTTTCCATGTATTTTTTTCAGGATGAGGAGTTCCCACTGGTTTTCTTCTCCGAGCGTGCTTGTACGTTCTGTTCACTTTTTTTTGGAGGGATGCTGGTCTGGGGAAGTCCTGTTCCACTGTTTGTTGGAAGTATCAAATATTCACATTTATTTCCTGCTCAGTTTTATATACAGATACTGCCCTGTACACTGTGGCTCTATAGGCTACATATCGGCAAAATGCAAAGGTTGCATAGCTTACAACGCTAAACCTCACAGGCAGGCTATCAATCAATGTCTGTTCATGATTTATAAAATTCAATTAAAGGTCTCTATCAATTAATACTGTTAGTATTTCAAAATGGATGCTCAAATATAAAAGAGGACAGAGATGTCAATTTAACAGAAATATTGGTTTAATTTAATATGATTCAATGGTGATGGTTTAGTTGTTTGGTATGTTTTTCTGGTGACGGTTTAGTGTTTTAGTATTTTTGTGGCACTGGTTTAGCGTTTGGTATATTTTTTTCGCTATGGTTTGTGTTTTTCTGGTTATAGTTTGTGTTTTTCTGGTTATAGTTTGTGTTTTTCTGGTTATAGTTTGTGTTTTTCTGGTTATGGTTTGTGTTTTTTCTGGCTATAGTTTGTGTTTTGCTTAACATGGTTTGTGTTTTTCTGGCTATGGTTTGTGTTTTTCTGGCTATGGTTTGTGTTTTACTGGCTATGGTTTGTGTTTTTCTGGCTATGGTTTGTAGTTTGTTGTATGCTTGTCGAGATAGCTATCCACCTTGCTTAATTTTGGGTTGGCAGTGGTTATGTTGTCATTTTAGTTGTACATAAGTGGGACATACTATACAGAAGCAAGGCACTAGGCCTGACCCAGCACATGCTGATGTCTGGGTCTGTGTGCTGAGGTTACATCCCTGGCTGGAGTGACTGTGTGTAAATTGTAGTGTATTTGTTTCCATTTTATTCGTATTGTGGGAACGGTGTGCTGCGATTGAGATAGCTGTACAGAATGTGTTCTGGTTTGCTTTGGTTAATGTGTCGGTTTTGCTGTTTGTGTTTTGAGGAGTTTTTTTTTGTTCTACTCTGTTTTAGATGCTATACTCTTATTGATATTATGTTCTAGATGTTTTGGGTTAGTATCTGCTTTTCTTTTGTCATTTGGGAAGGAAGTTGACTATTTCTGTATTAGAATTGCGCTTCTCGTTGGGTTTTGATGGCACCGGGAAGCCCAGAATGAAATGGCTGATTTGGATACAGGTTGGTTAAACGTTACCTCTACCACTGCGCCCCCACCCCCCAATTCGCTGGACCAGCCAGTGAGGGTTCTTTTCTGAAGTTTCCTGACCGACTCTCGCCAGGAAAAACAAAAGAGACTCAAGGAAAGGGGAGGCAGGGTCTTCTCATTTATGGCTGTTTCTCTTTATTTGAAATGAATGCAGGTTTACGCCCTGAATGTAATCCCAGTAATTATAGACAGCCCTGACAGGCAGCCTATTAGGATTTACACGACTTGTCCAAGAACTCCGGCAGTAAATCTGGAGCACAAATCATTCCACTATTGAAGGGAGACAGCACAGTCGCTTCTAAAATTTGCGGCCGCTTCGAAGAAGTCTTTCCTTTGTCACCCCCACCCTCCAGACTGAGGAATTTCCGTGTTCCTGGAGCTTGTGTTTATGGGTTTTGATTTTTTGAAAAAAAAAATCAGCCTTGGGATATTTCAGTACTTTCAGGGCGCTATATAAATGCGATCTGTTATTCCTTGACCAAGCGATTTAAACGAAAGGCGAGTTATGTCATTGTAGAAAGAACTGGGGCGAGGGAATTCTCTCCGCCTGTTGGTTACACAGTCTAGTGATATTAAATTACACATTCGTCCATTTTCTTGATGTAAGCGTCAAAATTAATATGCCGCCCACCCAACCTGTGAAAAAATTGCCAGTGCATTTGTTTGGTCCTTATTAAAATCAGAAATAATAAGTTATTAAGGGTTGGAAAATAGCAATGTAATGAATTCAATGCATGTTGCTACACCATTTACTACAGGATACTCACTGGGCAAATCTTTCTCATCAAAGAACATGTGTTGGGTGAAATTTCCTTATTAGGCGATACATAATTTCTTGTGAATCGAATTAAGTGGCTGGTTGATAATTACTGGTTTATTTTTTAAGAGAGGGCTCTGTGTTTGGCGAGTGCGAGTTTAACTTTATGCTGTCTATTATCACTCGATTAATTATTCTTCTATTTTAATATGCGGTGGAAACCTACAGAGGATTTTCGTTGGCTCGGGGAACCTAATTGAAAATGTGTAAAGTGATATTTTCATTAAGGAATAAATAACAGTGTCACCAAAGGTAAACTTTAAAGTAACTATTAGTGGAATAAAATGCTGACGATTGTCCCTCTTGCTATTGTGTTCTTTGCTAGGGTTTGTGTTTGTGTGTGGTGCTGTGGGATTGTGAATGTATGATTGATAAGTTCCATTATCTTGGTTAAATCGCCGGGTTAAATGTCAGGGATCTGTTTATGTAGCAAGAGTAGCAGACACTCCCCCGAGACACGTCACTCACAACCGAGGGGAAGGGGGAGAGGAGGGAGGGAAGATCTTGGACAAGACTAACGCCAACAGCTTCTGTCATGGCGCCTGACCACTGGAGGACACCCCAGGAGTACCCCAACCTCGCCACCAACACCTAGACCAGACCATTACTATTGCAGCCAAGTATTCAGTGAGAATGGATCAATCGTCAAGGTGTGTGGAGGTTTTGATTATGGTCATGGTTCTAAATTGGATGAGATTTAATGAATCCTAACACAAGTCCAATGCCTCACCAACCTAAGAGGTTCTAACACAAGTCCAATGACACACCAACCTCAGAGGAGGTTTCAAAGAATGGCATTGGTCAAAAACTTCTAATTATAGAGGGTTTTTAAAATTTTTGGCTGTCATAGTTAATTGCGTCTGACGGGGTGAAAAATATATTTCTCAATCTTATGAATTAATGTAAAAGAGTAAAAATGAGAGGAAAGTACATGCTTTCTAGAATAGTTAAACCAGTAGTCAATTTTCAGTTTTGCAAATGATTCAGTGAACAACAGACAATGCCTTTAATTATTCTTCAGGCTTTCATGCCATTTTCCATGTCTTTCCAATTTACTATTAATTTGTGTTGAATTATTTAAATTTACACAAACGCAAATTTTTTCCACAGTCGTAGGTGGAAAGTGCACAAAACCACAAAGCCTTCAACCTCATAAAAATACAATCAAAAGTTTTGATTAAACCAGGAAGACCAAATTAAAAATAAAGCATTTCATTTAATAGCTTGTTAGAATCTTAGCAGGCTATTGAAATTTTCTCAATTACTCTCTTCTAATCATCAGTAAAATCGCAGCTGCTATTCAAAATGACCATAATACTATATAGAGTTCAGAAAAAAATGATTTTATCTGCTGTATATTTAGTAAACCATTTATTAATTATTTCCTTCTTTCATATATATCTAACTTTTTTGGCTTTCTTCACGCAATGTAAATTGCTCGTTTATTTTATGTCTACTCACTTATACTGAACGTATGCACTTTTTGTTTCAAATAACGATAACGTATATTTATAGAGTGCCTGTAATTAATTAAATGTCCGATGGCTATTAGGGGAGCATTATATAAAAAGACAAAATACATACCAAAGAACATAAGGAGATATTAGGTCAGATGAGGAAAAGCCTAGGGTCAAATAAGCAGATTTTAAGGAGGATCTTAAACGGAGGAAAGCGAGGGAGAGATGCAGAGAGATTTAGGGAAGGAATTCCAGAGCTTGAGGCTTTGGCAACCAAGCCACCAATGGTAATGGCAAACTTCGAAATATATCACGATATAAGACTTCTTAGCCCATCAGGACAAAGGAAAATTGGCTTGTCAGCTAAGATGTCACCAACGTTTACAGATGCACCATGAAAAGCATTCTTTCTGGTTGTATTACAGCTTGGTATGGGCTCCTGCTCTACCTAAGACCACAAGGAACTACAAAAGGTCATGAATGTAGCCCAATCCATCACACAAACCAGCCTCCCATCCATTGACTCTGTCTACACTTCCGGCTGCCTCGGTAAAGCAGCTAGCATAACTAAAGACCCCACTCACCCTGGACATCTTTTCTTCCACCTTATTCCGTCAGGATAAAGATACAAAAGTCTGATTACATGTACCAACTGACTCAAGAACAGCTTCTTTTGGGCTGCTGTTAGAGTTTTGAATGGATTTACCTTGCATTAAGTTGATCTTTCTCTACACCCCAGCCATGACTGTAACACTACATTCTGCGCTCTCTCATTTCTTTCTCTATGAATGGTATGCATTGTCTGTATAGTGCACAAAAAAAACTTTCCACTGTATGTTAATACATGTGACAATAATAAATGAAATCAAATCCCACCGTTCCTATGCCTTTAGATTCTTCACTAGCCCCATATCATTGTTTCCTGTCCCAATTCATATTGTTCCCCTATAACCTAATAACCTCTCTGAAGTATTGTGATTGACTCTGCTTTCAGTTACAGTCAAGCATCCTACAATCTGACAACCTTTACACATCAATATTTCTTCTAATGCTTCTCTATTTACACTCATACCTCAAATATAATGCAAGTGTTTATCTCTTATGTAAAATAAAATATGTTTTTGGTATATTACAGTGAATTTACATGACAGAGATTGAATCATACCATATGTTTCTCCTTCACAACAAACCTAAAAATATATAATGTAAATCTGGATCCAACATGATTGTATTAAGCAACAAGAATCAAAAAGACAATATGAACTAATGATATGATTTAGAGGAGCTGAAGGAACAAATAAACCTGGGTGTTCACATACACAAAATCTTTCTATGTGACAGAGCAAGTTCATAAGAATGTTCTTGTTTTTTTTGAAAACTTACAAGATCCTAGCCTTATAATTGAGGCACTGAGTACAACAAGCAATGTGTTACATGAAATCCATTGACCTCTGCTGGAGTATTATGTCCAATTCTGAGCAACATATTTTAGAAATGATGTCAAAGCCTTGCAGAGGATACAGAGGTAATTTACTCAAATGGTTTCAGGGATGAAGGACTTAGGTTAATTGAGACTCTAAAGAAGCTGGGATTGTTCTCCAAGGGCAGAGTAGGCTAACAGGAGATTTAATACGTTTTGATTTAATTTGATTTTTTATTGTCACATGTATTAGCATACAGTGAAAAGTATTGTTTCTGGTACACTATACAGATAAAGTGTACTGTTCATAGAGAAGGAAAGGGGAGAGTAGAGAATGTAGTGCTACATTCATAGTTAACATGTAGAGAAAGATCAAAATTAAAATGAGACAAGTCCATTCAAGAGTCTGACAGTAGTAGGGAAGAAACTGTTTTTCAGTTGGTTGGTTCATGATCTCAGACTTTTGTATCTTTTTCCCGATGGAAGAAGGTGGAAGAGAGTATGTCCAAGATATGTGGGGTCCTTGATTATATTTGCTGCTTTTCCAAGGCAGTAGGAAGTGTAGACAGAGTCAATGGATGGGAGGATGGTTTGTTTGATAGACTGGGCTTTGTTCATGACTCTTTGTAGATTTTGAGGTCTTCTGCAGAGCAGAATCTATATCAAGCTGCAATACAAACAGAAAGAATGTTTTCTATGTTGCACCTATAAAAGTTGATGAGAGTTGTAGTTCCTTAGGAATGTATTTCCTAGTTCCTTAGGGAATTTAGTTCAGTGAAAAGAACTGAATTCCAGAGGTGAGGTGAGAGTGACTGCCCTAGACATCAGTACAGCATTCGACCCTGAGAAAGTAGAGCAGAGGCTTTCAATATTCTGAAGTGTTTTGATACAGTCATTATGAAGAAATTATTTCCAGTGGGGGTAGAGATGGTCACTAACCAAAGGACACAAAATTAAAATCATTGGCAAAAGAACTATTGGGAAGATGAGGAGAATTTTTTTGGACCACAAGTTGTTATGATTTAACGTCTGGCTGAAGGGAAGCAGCTTCAACAAGAATTTTCACAAAGGAATTTGACAGGACTTAGAAGGGAAAAATATGTGGAACTGTGGAGAAAATACTCTAATTAGACAGCTTTTTCAAAGAGCCAACATGGGAAAATGAACTAAATAGCCTCCTCCCATGTATATCTTCACACTTGCAATAACTCCAATCACAAATGGTGATGGACAGTTAAGTAATTTATTCAAAGAGGAGGGAATACAAATATCCTATCCTCAATGATGGTGCAGTCCAGCAACAGGTAAAGCTGAAGCATTTGTTTGAATCTTGAGCCAGAGCTGTCGAGTGGATAATCCAATTCAGCCTCCTCCAAAGGTCCCCAACGTCACAGATAGCTGTCTTCAGCCAATTTGATTTATTCCACATGATATTGAGGAACGGCTGAAGGTCCTGGATACTGCAAAGGCTCTAGGCCCCTACAACTTTCTAGTAATAGTACTGAAGACTTGATCTGCAGAACTTGTTAATCACTAGCCAAGCTGTTCCAGTGCAGCTACAACACTGATATCTACCTTGCAATGTGGAAAATTACTTGGATATGTCCTGTACACACTAATCTAACCCAGCCAATTACCACCCCCCATCTGTCTACTCTCGATCGTCAGTAAATTAATGGATGGAGTCATCAACAACACCTGCTTAGCAATAATTTGCTCATGGTTCTCAGTTTGGGCACTGCCAGGGTCACTCAGTTCCTGACCTTATTACAGCCTTGGTTCAAACATGAACAAAAGAACTGAATTCCGGAGGTGAAGTGATAGTGACTGCCCCAGACAACAGTGCAGCATTCAACCAAGTGTGGCATCAAAGAGTCCGAGCAAAACTAAAGTTAATACAATTGGGAGAAATCTTTCCACTGGTTGAGATCATATTGAACACAGACAATGATGGTTCCAGGACATCTCTGCAGGAGTTCTTCAGGCTAGTGCCTTAGGCCCAACCACCTTTAGCTGCTTCATAATGAATATCAGAAATGGGGATGGCTGCAATGAATGCCTAATGTTCAGTATCATTTGTGACACCTCAGATAATGAATTTGTCCATGTCCAGATGGAACAAGAGTTGAACAGTATCCAGCCTTGGGCTGACAAATGGCAAGTAATACTTACACCACACAAATCTCAGCCAATGACCATCTCCAACAAGAGACAATCTAACTATTGCCCTTTGACATTCAATGGCATTGCCATTGTTGAATCCTCACTATCAGCAGCCTGGGGCTTACCGTTGGCCAGAAATTGAACTGAGCTACTTATACAAATACACATAAACTGTGGTTACAAGATCAGGTTAGAGGTTCAGAATCCTGCAACACATAACTCACCTACTGACTCCCCAAGGCCTGTCCACAAGGAACAAACCAGGACCATGATGGAATAGCTTCCACTTGCCTGGATGAGTACAGCTCCAACAACACTCAAGAAGCTTGACACCATCCAGGAGAAAACAACCCACTTGATTGGTATCCTATCCACAAACATTTACTCCCTCCATTATTGATGTACAATGGCAGCAGGGTGTATCCTCGACAGGATCCACTGCAGCAACTGAACAGACCTCCTTAGAACTGCCTTACAAACCCATGACCGCTACTATATAAAAAGACATGAAATACATGGGAATACCACAATCTGGAGGTTCTCCCCTATGACAAGTACCATCCTGACCTAGAAATATATTGGTGTTCCTTCATTGTCAGTTGGTCAAAGTCCTTCGACTCCCTCCTTAACAGCACTGTGGGTGTAACTATACTACAGGGACTGCAGCAGTTCAAGAAGGCATGCACCACTGCTTTCTCTAGTGGAATTAGAGATGGGCATTAAATGTTGGTTTAGCCACTGATGCACACATCCCATGAATGAATTTTTTAAAAAGGCTTTATAATTGTGAAGTAAAACCACTTGCATGTTGTTTAAATGCAGCATTACTAGGTATGGCTGGTCCCTAATCTTAGTTTATTCGGAATTTACCTTCCTGTTTAATTACTCTGAATTCTTGCACAGAATTAGTCCTCTAAATTCTTTATACACCTCAGCATATGTCAGAGTCCTTGATATACAATGAAGTGTAATATCTGATGTAATGTGGAAGATGTAATTTTGCACATTGGAAGGTCCCACAAATAGCAATAAAGTAAACAATTGGATCAATTATTTTAGCTGATGGGTAGATATTGACTAGTACAGAAGTAAAATTTTCCTAGTCTTCTTTAAATAGTTCCCTGGGACTTCTTAATTCCATCTCCAAGGACAGCTGAGGTCCCGATTTAATGTTACAACTGAAAAGTGACTCCTCTGACAATGCAGCACTTTCTCAGTACTGTAATGGAACTGCTAGCATAGATGATGTTCTTGTGCTTCTAGTGTGGGACCTGAATGCACAATATTGTAAATCAAAAGTGAAACTGTAACTTATTGAGCCATGGATGGCAAATAACTAAGTATACCATGACTGCATCTTAAGTTCCTAGTCAAAGAAATGAGCCAATAGAATGAATAGCTCTCATCTCAGTTTAAAATAATCCATGGAAATCTGAACAGGTGATTTTGGATCTCTGCATAGTCATGCTTTTAACTACACAATATTGAGAATTTTTTTGTCTCCAAAGCACGTTAATGGCATGAGGTAATCTTACCCATGGGATAAACTTACCCTTGCCATTGACATGTAATAATGATCAATTTGTGACTATATTTGTATCATCGTAATAGAAGGCCTACGGTACAGAAGGAGGCCATTCAGTCCATTGAATCTTCATCGATCACAATCCCACCCAGGTCCTATTTCCATAACCCTACATAATTCCCCTGACACTAACAATCAATTTAATATGGCCAATCAACCTAAACCGCATAACTTTGGATTGTAGGAGGAAACCGGAGCATCCAGAGACATGAGAAGAATGTGCAAATTCCACACAAACAGTAACCTGAGGCCAGAATTGAAGCTGGGACCCCAGTGCTGTGAGGCAGCAGTGCTAATCACCGTGCACCGTGCCATCCTGTTGATACTGAAAGCACAATGAAAATATATTCTTTTCAATGGCAAATTCTGACTGGTGATGCCACAATTGGAACATTTGCAAATAAAGTTTGACACTGAAGCACCAGGGATTCTCAGTCCCCCCTTGACAACAATGTACATCGAGTTACATCAACTGTACTGTACAGAACTGAGCCATTCTCCCCAACTGGTCTATTGGAGATTTTTCTCTACCTGAGCCTCTGCTTCTAATGTACCTGCATATCCTTATATGCCCTTCTCGCTCATGTCTTTATCTATCCTCCTCTTAAATGTACCTCAACATTCCCTCAGGTAGCAAATTCCACATTCTCACTGCATTCTGGATAAAGACTTTTCTCTTGAATTCCTTATTATATTCCTTAGTGATTAGCTTATATTTATGACCTTTTGTTTCGTATACCCACACGAGTGGAAACATTCTCGTTACATCTACCCTATTGAACTCTTTGATTATCAGGCCATCCCCATTAGCCTCCCTTTTCTGGAGATGCAATTTGCCAGTTTAATGGACAAATCCAATACCCAGTATGATATTCAATCAGGCTGATTATGTAGACCCACAGGATCCATCAGTACTGTGCTCTAAGTTAGCTGGTCACAGCCAGCGAGGCATTAGGGATCTGAAATTAGAGTTTAGTGCTTGAAAGGTGTACAGACTGGCCAGAGCTCCTGCCCTAGAATTGAGTGATCCTTTTTGAGGATGCCTTTGATGAAATGCTAGAGGGATGCCTGTAGCATGAAGATATAACACACCGTATGTGTGCATCTTCAAGGCAGGTGAAAAATGTACTTGACAAACCTAAACCTTATTCTCCTGTAATTTTTAACAATGTAAATATGATAGCAACAAAATGTTACCCTCACCACAACATATACTGATAAATATATTAATTCATTTTATGTGGCTGGAGAAATGGATAGATAATACGAAGTAATAATTGGAAGAGTGGATTAGTCTTTAATCTAGAATTTTAGCTTGTTTGGCTGCAATGTTGCAGGATCACTTGTCAAATTAAAGATGTGAATCATTTGGTTAATACACATGGGACAAGGATTTTCCTCATCAGAATGGCAAGAACTTGATTGGATGGAAGGTTTAATGGCAAAATTGGGCACAAACTGCTCGAGATTTTTGATCCATTAAAATAAATAGATATAAAATCATAAGCTGCTTATGTCCTATCTTGTGAGAAGGGCTTCTGTAAAGCTAATCTCTACTGACAACAACAACTTGCATCTATAAAGCATCTTTAACGTTGTTGAAAGAAGCTCTATTTTTATTTGCAAATATAATTTATGCTGAACGGTGCAAGGAGTTATCAGAACAGATGATCAAAGGCTTTTGTTAGGGTTCCAATAGATGTCTTAAAGGAGGAGAGAGAGAGGGAGAGAGGCAGTTAGGGAGGCTGAGGGAAAAAAATTGCACAGTTTAAAGCCTAGACCACAGAAGAACTTGACCACTGATGGTGAAGAGATGAAAATTAGGGATGTTCAAGAGGCTTTTTGGGAAGAACACAATGATTTCGCAGGACTATTGAGCTGAAAGAGGTTAAGAGATAGGGAGGCATAATACCACAGAGGAGTTTGAGACCCTAAATCAAGACCCCCATCTAACCTGTGCAGAGAGTGGAAAGCTTCTATGACTATTATTTTGATGAAAAGTATCAGAGTTCTGATGAATATATATAACTCTGTCTATGACTCTAAGACAATGCTGTTTGTGGGGCTTTGCTGTGTCTATTTCCATAGAACCATAGAATCCCTACAGTACAGAAAAAGGTCATTCGGCCCATCATGTCTGCATCAACTCTCCAACAGACCATCCCATCAAGACTGTTCCTCCATTCTATCCCCATAACCCTTCACATTTACCATGGCCAATCCACCCAACCTGCACACATTCAGACTCCACATTAGAACAGAGATTAAACTTCATTGCCTGTGAAGTGCATTGGAACACCCTGAGGTTGTGAAAGGCACTCTGTAAATGCAAATTATTTCTCTTGTATTTGATCATTTTGGTCAGGAAAGCTTGATTCATGCTTTTTCATTCGTTGTCCTGTGAATTGAAGATTTTGAAGGATTAAAATGTAATTTGCCTACATGTCTTCCTCAGCCCCAGTTTCCCAAAAAATCTCCACATTTTGCATCTACGGAGTCTTAATATCACATATCATCTGGAGTTGTATTGTGTCCTAACCAGGATTTAACTTTCCACCTCCAGAGGTTAACAGCATAGTTAAAGATGAAAATCTGTGACTGACAATTGAGGTGACAACATTACTGAAGTAAGATGTTTAGGAGTAGAATTAAGCCACTTGGCCCATTGAGTCCACTCCACTATTCGATCACGGTTGATATGTTCCTCATCCTGATTTTCCTGCCTTCTCCCCCTAATCCTTCAACCCATTACCAATTTTAAAAAACTGCCTCCTTAAACTTACTCACTGTCCCAGCATCCACCACACTTTGGGACTGTGAATTCCACAGATTCACCATCCTTTGGGAGATTAATTTCTCTTCAACTCTGTTTTACTCTTTATCTCGAATTGACAATAATCATTTACTTCACATTATTGAGGTACTTGACAGGATAATAGATAAATACAGATGATTCATCTCATGACCATTGACCAAATAATAACTATTTTAGACTGCAAAATCATTGGTCTGAGAAAATTTAAAACTCATATTTGGGCACAATTCTTAGTTAAGTTGGTGAGAAGGTAAAATCCAGCCACAGAAGCAAATAACTGAAGTATCTATTTGCAAATGAAAACGGAAACCCACAGTTTGCAAGTTGCAAACCAGTGGGTAAAGATTGGGTTACTTGGATCACCTTTATCAAGTCTGGCAGCATCTGTGGAGAGAGAGGATAGAGCCAAGATTTCAGCTCTAATGAAGGGTCATTCTGACTTGGACTGTTGGCTCTGTTAGACATTAGTTTAGCTTGGCATAGCTCCTGCTCTGTCCAAGACTGTAAGAAACTACAAAAGGCCATGAATGTAGCCCAGTCCATCACGCAAACCAGTCTCCCACCCATTTACTCTGTCTACACTTCCCACTGCCTTAGAAAAGCAGCCAATATAATGAAGGGCCCATGCACCCCGATCATACTCTCCCACTTCTTCCGGAAAAAGATACAAAAGTCTAAGATCACATACCATCTGACTCAAGAACAGTTTCTTTCCTGCTGCCATCAGACTTTTGAATGGATCTACCTTGCATTAAGTTGATCTTTCTCTACACCCTACAAGAACTGTAAACTACATTCTACATTCTCTCCTTTCCTTCTCTATGATATAGAGATGCAAGCTTGGACTGGAGTGGGCACAGTTAGAAGTCTCACAACACTATGTTAAAGTCTAAGAGGTCTATTTGGAATCAAGAGGGGACATAGCTTTAAATTAAGGGGTGGTGGTTTTAGGACAGATGTCAGAGGTAGGTTCTTTACCCAGAGGGTGGTAAGGGTATGGAATGCCTTGCCTGTGTCAGTTGTAGATACGCCAAGTTTGGTGGCGTTTAAGAGGTTAGTAGATAAGTTTATGGATGAAAAGGGAATGGTTTAGGTTAGAGGGTCACTGCTTGTTCCTAATTGGTCAGCGCAACATCGAAGGCCGAAGGGCCTGTTCTGCGCTGTAATGTTCTATGTTCTAAGAGTTCTTGGTGCACCACTCCTTCATGGGGTCACTCAACTGATAAAGGAGCAGCGCTGGGAAAGCTCTTGTTTTCAAATGAACCTGTTGTACTGTAACCCGGTGTTGTGAGACTTCTAACTGTTTCTTCTCTATGTACCGTACGCTTTGTCTGTATAGTGCACAAGAAACAATACCTTTCACTGTGTATTAATACATGCGACAATAATAAGTCAAATCAAATCAGTCAGCCCGGCTTAGTTTTTCCAGCATTCTCTGTCTACAAAATAGGTCCGATTCGAGTTATTTGCGGGGAGAAGCTTGACGCAGAGTTTGAATGAAGGATTCTGCTGGAGTGAAATGTGGGCGCTCCTTGCTCAGGCTGCACGGTAATTCCAGGCAATTAACGTTACTCATTGCCAGTCTCAAACAGGGAGCTCAGATTCGGCGCCGTCACCTTTTGACAGCTATTTGAACAGCAGTCGGGACCGGAAAACGTCGCCCGAACTCGGGCTTGTAAAATCACAATTGACGATTCTACCTTTGTGACATTATTTGCCGCCAGTCGGGAAATGGACACTAACTTTGACTGATGGAATCGTGTTTAGATCGGGGAGGGAGGGTTATGTATTGTAAATGGATTACAGGTTTGGGAGGGTTTGTAGAGAGTTGGCAGTTGGGCCAGGAGCGAGAAGGGGGTGGGAGGGAAGGGGGAATATTGGATATTTTAAACCCAGGATAAAAGGGAAAAGGCAGTTTTACAGTTCAGATTTTCCTCTGTGGCGGATCAAAACAAAAATGAAACTGAAGGCGCACTCGCCTTACTGGGATGTTCGTATTAATTCTGAGCTTTAACAAAACTATGACGCCTGTACAACTCGCACCTTTAATGATGGTTAACCCCAAATCTCCCAACTATTCTGCTCCCTAAACTCCTCCATTTAAAGTGATTGCAACGATTAGTCTCCCTGATTTGGGCCGGTTTCCTAAGTTCAATAAACCTGACTTAAAGCGGGTCTTAAATCCGACCTGTGTGAATCATTGTGAAGAAAATGAAGAATTCAGCATCTGACTGGGGAAATTGTGATTTGTTCCCTGGTTATTGTTTGAAACTGTCAGAGCAAAGTGGGAGAGATATATGGTCACTTTAAGGTCCACCAAATCCTTATGGACAGACCCAATCAGCGACCAACATCGTAGATCACATCTTCTAACAAGATATTTCATAAATCAGCTAGATAGTCAACATCTTTTCCCAAAATGTGGAAATGCTGCCTTGGATTGGGGTGAACGCAGTAAGAAGTCTCACAACACCAGGTTAAAGTCCAACTGGTTTAATTGGAATCATGAGCTTTAGAAGCTTCGTCAGATGCGTAGAGAAGTGGGTTCACAAACACGGCGTATATAGACAGAGACACAACGGCAAGATAATGGTTGGAATGTGAGTCTTTACAAGCGCAGACTTGAGGAGAGGGGGATAATCAGAGGTTAAAGAGGGTGTGAATTGTCTCAAGTCAGCACAGTTAAAGGATTTTGAGGTACCTTTTCCCAAAGGTAGGAGAGGCTAAAACTAGAGGACATAGGTTTAAGATGAGAGGGGAGAGATACAGGGGAGCATTTTTTTTCAGGTGGAGGGTGGTGAGTGTCTGGAACAAGCTGCCAGAGGTAGTAGTAGAGTTGGGTGCAATTTTGTCTTTTAAAAAGCATTTAAACGGTTACATGGCTAAGATGGATATGGAGGGATATGGGCCATATGCGGGCAATTGGGACTAACTTAGTTGTTTTAAAAAAGCATAGCATGGAGAAGTTGGGCTGAAGGGCCTGTTTCCATGCTGTAAACCTCTATGTCTCTGAATCTGTGTACTAACCATCAGATACCAGTTGGTGGAAATTAAAGGGTTGTTTGCGTTTAACATTCCCTATGATCACTGTGTGAGTGATATTAATACAATCCAAAAATGTGTGGATTAGGTGCATTGACCGCACTAAATTGCCCCTTAATATCAGGGGAACTAGCTAGGGGTTTGTGCGGATAGGGGCTGGGTGGGATTGTGGTAGGTGCTGATTTGATGGGCCGAAAGGCCCCCTTCTGCGCTGTGCGGACTCTATGATCTATGATAACTTGCCTGTCTGAAATATTTGCTTCTGTGATAAAGTTCATTTTTTTGAAAACGTGAATTGTACAAAGTCATTGATGGGTAGATCTCTCCCACCCTTTATCCCCAGGCTGGTTGTGTTAAAGTTACCTGCAGATCCGACAGCCTGAACAATACTTCCCCAACACTGTCTAAGGTACCGAGCCTGTACCATTCACCGCGAAAGGTGATGTGTTCAGTGCAATGACCGAGGAACACATTTGTGCAAGTTTTACTTGGCGTTGTTCTTTGTGGGACACGGTTTATTCCAGTTTATTGCCAAGGTTTCGCATAGAGTTAACGTGTTGGATTAATTTGAGATGCACAGTAGACAATTTTGAAGCTTGCTTAACTAATATTTTGGCAGTTGTTTGGATGCAGAAAGTCTTAATTGTCACAGTCATGGGCTGGATGCAAGGTTACCTCATTCGATTATCCCACCCCCCACCCCCTAAAATGATTAGATTTCCGAATAAATTCACTGTAATAGTGATTTAGATTTGCAGGAGGGTTGATATAGAACGGGAAAGAACAGTCTGGTCAGCTGAATATTACAAACAAATCCATTTGCCAGTATTGCAGAATCGATATTTACTGTACCTTGCAATAACCCCGAAATCCGCACACTAATTTATGCAAAATTGTAAAGTCCGTATGGTTGATGCATTTAGGTTGTAATATCTTTTCTTAAATCCAGTGTGAATCTGTGACAAGGTTGGAGGATTAACAGTGTGAATGGGCGATGTCTCAAATTGTTAATAAAAGCTAATTTAAACGACTAATTAAAATTAAACCAATGCAGCGCGCATTTTCCCATTCAGACGATGCACTCCAACTGTATTCAGATCCTGCACTCTTCGTCCTTTCGGAGTATTTGCTTCTATTTAGTCTAGCATTCGTATAATCACATCTCCCCGTGGAATTTCTCAGCCAATCTCATATTTTTGTTGTATTTCAACCTGCAGCGGTTTCCAGTTTAACTGTTTTTTAAACTGATCTTTCGTTTCCAAACTTCTTGCCTCAGCGGATTGTTTTCAATTACTGAAAATACTGCGAGCATTTAGCCGTCCCCAGGTAACTTTCCTATCAGGTGCCGCACATCCTAGGACAGGGAGAGTGTCTGAGCTAACAGTCTGCGTGCCCCTGGCTGGAAAGATTTCTGACAATATTAACTGATGGTGATTCCCACACAGGCGGAGCCACCCAGGAGATAGCCGAAGTTCCGAGTTTGGGATTCTCTGGGTACCGCCTGGAAACTGCTGTCTTCACAGCGCCACGGATCCAGTCTGTGCGAGTCTGCACGTTCTCTCCGTGTCTTCATGGGTTTCCTCCAGCTGCTCCGGTTTCCTCCCACGGTCCAAAAGACATGCTGATTAGGTGGATTTGCCCTGTTAAATTCTTCCTCAGTTGTACCCAAACAGGCGCCGGAATGTGGGGATTTTCGCAGTAACTTCGTTGCAGTGTTAATGTAAGCCTATTTGTGACATTGATAAATAATTTTTTAAAAAGAAATCATGTAGCCAGCAGGCTGTTTTGCTTCAGTTAGGTAGCGGGTGAATGGATTTCTAACTGAGCACAAACATCTGAACCCAGAATAACGAACCCCCAACAGTTGCAATAGCGAAAATATCTCACAGAATCTTTGCTACTTTCCTTTTCCCGGACAAGTCCTGGAACAGGATTGATAAAGAACCAGCCTCGTTACTGTAATTGATCCATCGTACTCCCACTCATTCACACCTACTCACCCATCCACAGACACACACTCCTACACACTTACACCCAGGCACTCAAACTCACACTCACTCACACATTCTTTCACACAGTCACACTCACTCACTCTCCCACAATCACTCACTCTTGCACTCACACTCACACCCACATCCACTTACTCATTCACCCACATAAACATCCATTCACACTCATTCATTCACTCACACCAATGTATAGACACTTGCCTAGGTACTCACATTAACTGACCCATTCATACTGGCATGGTCGCACAGTGGTTAACACTGTGTAGAGTTTGCACATTCTCTTCATGTCTGCATGGGTTTCCCTGGGTGCACTGTCTTCCTCTTACAATCCAAAAATGTGTGTATTAGGTTGATTGGCCATGCTAAAATAGCCCCTTAGTATTGTGCAATGCTTAGATTAGGGGGATTAGTGCGTAAAATATGTAGGGATATGGGGGTAGGGCCTGGGTGAAATTGTGGTTGGTGCAGACTTGATGGGCTGAATGGCCTTTTTCTGTATTGTAGGGTTTCTATGATACTCACTCATAGCCATTCACCCACCCACTCACTCTCTCTCTCACACACACACACACTCACAAGGTGGGACAAGCAAATTTTATTTCCAACCTTGGTTTACTTGAAGTCTACTTGTAAGTATCATTATCAGAAAGAGCAAAGGAAGTTCTGGATTTTGTGATGCCAAATGGTCTGTATCAGTTAAAAATCCTGCCTTTTGGAATGAAGAATGCACCAGCAACATTCTAAAGACTAACCGACAAGGTCACTTCTGGACTAAATAATGGGCAGAGTATGATGATGATCTGGTGGTTTTCTGTTGGATGTGGAAGGAGCATTTGGAACATTTAAAGAAATGTTAATTTGATTACAGAAGTGGGATTGGTGATAACCTTGGCTAAAAGTGAATTTGCAGAATCCCAAGTCACTTCTTAGTCTATAAGATTGAACATAGACAGTCGGCCCAATGGAATGTGAAAATGAAAATTATTGGGGAGCTCCCAATACACTTAATGAGAAGAGGAGTGGTGAGATTCCTGGGCGTGATGGGTCTTCACAGGAAATTCATGCCAAATTGTAGCACTGTGGTCACTCAATTGATAGAACTGCTGAAAAAACACAGAAAACCCCAGTGGGTGTCTGAATGTCAGGAGGCATTGGAAAACTGTGTCAACCTAGCACCAGTTTTTGTGACACTGAACTGTGCAAGGGAATTCAAGGTGGCCACTGATGTGAATGATGTATGTATCAATGCTGGACTGTTACAGGAAGTTGACAAAAGACTAGAATTACCTGTTGGTTATTTTTCCAGGAAACCAAACTACTCTTCAAAATGAATATTCAACCATCAAGAAGGGGACGTTAAGTTTAGGATTGGCATTGCAAAATTTCAACATTTATGTTGTCAGCAATTCATCAGAATTAATTATTTACACTGACCATAATCAGTTCTGGCTGGCATTTGTTTAAAGACTGAGAGCTACAATTTGTGCTAACACTCATTTTCTCTCTTCAAAAACTTCAAGACTGTCTACAGTCATTTTAACAAGTATATGCGTGGATGCTAGCCATATTTAAAATGGCATTGTAAATCTGTAAGATGAATGTTGCTTATTTGGAACTGAAACAGTAATAAGTTAAAAATTAAAGTTGTTTCATTTAATTTCTAAATATTGTTCAACTGTTAATACTTAAAACTGCTTCATTTAAAAGAATTATAATTAAACTGTGTTATTGAATAATGTTTGTTTTACTATAAAAGATTCATAATTTGACATTGGAATCATTCCTGGAAAGAAATATACAATATAATATACAATACAATATTGTATGTATAATATATATTATATATATATATACAATACAATATTACTATATATAATATATATATATACATACAATACAATATAAGAAATATACAATAAATATACATTTATGCCAAAATATGAAAATAATTGGGGTCTAGACTGGCTTCGTCATGTAACTTGAAGTTTGGGTCCACATCTTAACAGCAAATGGTCACACACAATCATGCACATTCATATATACTCACACCTACTCATACACACTCACACCCACTCATAAATGCTCATACATATTATAATACACACACGTATACACTCACCCACACTCACAACCCTTATATAGACACAAACACATTCCCCCATTCATGCATACACACATTCTTTTACAATCTTACACACACACTCACATATTCATTTACGCACCCACTTACACACATTTGGACCCACACACACACTCATACATGCTCATACACACTTGTGTTGTTTTAATACAGGGTTTTTCCAGAGGACAGTGAGATTCCAGGCAGTATCTGGCATATCAGAAGAGAAAGGTGCTTTGCAGGGTTTGTTTAAAGAAAAAAAATACATCAAGTCAGTAATCTCCAGAGTGAAAAGGGGAGTACTGGAAAAACAATTAAAAAATATACAGAGCAGTCTCAAGTCGCTAGTGCCTGCAAATGAATTGACAGGTCGTTTAGGATCCATGTGTACTTTCAATGAAGAAAATGAATTATGGGTTTCTGTGTAGAACAGTTCTAGTGCTTTGTATAAGAGAATAAAATTGCAGGTGAGTTGGACCAGTTTTTCCTCAGTACAATATGAAGCAAAACCTTTCATTTGCTCTGATACTTGCTTCACCTAGCCAAGCAAGAACGAGAGCTTACCATGACTTAATAAAAATCCTTGAAGAACATTGCTTTCCAAAGCCATTGATCATCATGGAATGGTTCAGGTTCCACCAAACGAATCAAGTGAAAGGTGAAATAATTCCTCAGTTTCTGGCGAACTTAAAAAAACTGGCACAACATTGTGAGCTCGATGTATCATGAGAAGATACTCTTCGTGATTGTCTAGTTTCTGGCCTCCAAAATGAAGCTAACCAATGAAGATCGCTTACTCAACTTGCTTTGACTTTAAAGACAGCAATAGAGATTACAGTGTTGCTGGAACTGACTAAACAGGCTTCACAATTTGATGCAGGAATGAAAACCCACAAGTTGGCAACATTCCATAAGAAGTCAAATCAGCAACAAGCATTTCACAAATGTGCCAAAATGGGCCATCCAGTGAGTGAACGCTGGAAAAAGAGTTCATAGAAACCCTACAGAGCAGAAGGAGCCATTTGGCCCATCAAGTCTGCAACAATCACAATCCCATCCAGACTCTACCCCCATATCCCTACATGTTTACCCACTAATCCCTCTAACCTACTCATTTCAGGACACTAAGGAGCAATTTTAGTATGGCCAATCAACCTATCCAGCACATTTTTGGACAGGGAGGAAACCAGAGCATTCAGAAGAAACCCAAACAGACACAAGGAGAATGTGCAAACCCCTCACAGACAGTGACCCGAGCTGGGAATCAAACTCAGGTTCCTGGTGCTGTGAAGCAGCAGTGCTAACCACTGTGCTACCCTGCCGCTCTAAATTGTTAATGCAAGCCTTGTCGACCACAAAATAAAACCTAACAGTTAATGAAAAAGTCTCAAAACAAGAGTGATGCGATATGCAATTTGTTCCAAGGTGCAAGAAAAATTACTACATCTTGTGGGGTACATTGAAGCCAGTTACAATGAGTGACTGGGCTACCCCGATCATATTTGTCATGAAACCAGATGGTTCAGTTTGTAATTGTGATGATTTTAATACAACCATGAATCCAGTATTGTGTTCTGATCAATATCCACTTCGTTTAATTGAAAATTTATTTGCTGTTAGACAGAAATTCAGTGAGATTGATTTTTTGCAAGCAAACTTACAGATGAAAGTAGTCACTGAATCTCAACCATTACTTACTTTTGTTATTCACAAAGTTATCTTTGGTTATAAAAGATTGCCTTTTAGAATGCCATCTATGCCAACCTTATTCCAAGAATTGATGAATCTAGTTTTAAGTAGTCTCTCTGGTATACAATGTTACCTAGATGATATTCTGATTACAGGGTCCAGCGAACAAGAGTGCTTGAATAATTTAGAAGCAATATTGGAACATCTTTATGCACATCAAAAAAGCGTGTGCGTATCAAAAAAGAAAGTATAACTTTTTCCACATATCTGTCCAGTATTTGGGTCACATTATTGGTAGTAAAGGCCTACATAAAGCACCTAAAAAGATGGAAATCATGTTAGAAGCACTAACCCACGTCTGACAGAAATGGTGCAACTGAGGTGCTTTCTAAGATTAGTAAATTATTATGGAAAAATTGTTCCTACTTAGCTACAGTATTGAAGCCATTGCATAATTTATTCTGTGTGTAACAGTCATGGGACAGGATAACAGAATGTGAGAAAGCATACAAGAGTGTCAAAGATGCTTTGCAGGTATCTGATGCACTGCTTCATTTTAATCTGAAGTTTCCATTACTCCTTGCCTGTATAGCTTCACCTTAAGGACTACTGGCAGTAGTTTCATATATTATGCTTTTGGGAGAAGAACAACTAATAGCTTCTGCCATGTGTATTCTGATTAGTGATGAATGTAACTATGCTTGGCTAGAAAAAGAGACATTTAATATCATTTATGACATACAAAGGTTTCATTGTTATTTATATGGTCGTCAATTGCCGTCATCTCAAAATGATTTCTCAGTATCATCTCCAGAAATACTAATCCCTTCAGTCCCTACTGTTGTAAATACTACTGCGGAAGACTTAGTTGAACCTGAGTTACCTGGTGATTGTGTCTCTGTTGCTATGCCACATGAAAATCGTTCCAATTCTGAAAATGCAGAATTGGTTCCAAGGAGAAGTATCAACTGAAATTCTAAATCATGGTTTAGGGTCAAAGACAGTCAAAATCCAGATTGTCATATACAGCTGAAGAGGAGTAGACATCCTCCTGATCGACTTTCTTATTGACTCTATATAATGATTAATGATGTAGGGTACTGAGTCTAGAATATTGTGATCCTGTGTGTAACATCATAGTAAATTGTTGTTATGACCATAGAATCATGGAATTATGGAATCACTACAGTGCAAAGTCAATAATTTGGCCCATTGAATCTCCAAAACAGCATCCCATCTTCCCTCCATCCTATCCCTGTGCACTTACCATCGCTAATGCACATAACCTACTCATCTTTGAATATTAAGGAGGGAATTTTCCCATCCTATCCTCCACGGGAATCTTACTGGCATCCAGGGAGGGTGGTGTGTGATGCACCACACAAACATCCATTGACCTCAGGCAGGATTTTCTGGTTTTGGGGCCAGTGCATCCAGAAAATGCTGCCCTAAAGGTCAACTTAGTATGGCCAATCAACCTAACCCACATATTTTTGGGAGGAGATTGGAGCAGCCAAAGGAAGCCCATGAGAGGTGGGGAGGGGGGGAGGAAATTCCACACAAACAGTCATGTAAGCCTGGATTTGAATCTGAGTCCCTGGCGTTGTGAGGCAGGAGTGTTAATCACTATGCCACCTTGCTGTACATCTTAGAAATAAAGGTGGAGAGATATTATATATTTAAGTGGATGCAGAATGCTTTAAGAGCTGTTCACATGATTTGATGGTGATGTTATTAGAGAGTATCTCAGGCTTTTGTTTTCATTTGTACTTTGTGCAGGAAAGAACTCCAAGACTAAATCTGTTGTTGTTGGTTTTAACCTACACATGCAAAACATACTTGTCTTTGCTTAAAACCCAGAATTTCTAACACAGTTAGGACATTATACACATCCTCTGTCTCATACACACCCTCTACCTACATGCAAGCAAAAATTCTCTTTCTCTCACTCACCAAAATAACCTCTGTCTCACAAACTTTGGCATATTCTTTTTCTCACACGCTCTCAAATTTTCGATCATATTCTTGCATATCCTCTGTCTTTTACCTGCTGTCACATTTCCTCTATATCTCACTCTCATACATCTTCTGTCTCACACACTCTCTATCTCACATTCACACTCACGCTTTTGTTAGTGTCCAGGACCTGAACACCAAGATATGTTATGAAGCCAGACAAGACGCCAACAATTTTTCTATTTTGACATAAATCTGAGGATTGGATGTTTCACTCCAGGAGTAATTCCACTGACCAATTAGAGATCTTTTTCAAAACAAGCTTTATTCATAACATAGTTCAGGTATAACTCTAATAAAATAAAGCATAATCATTAAATCACTACGGTGCAGAAGGAGGCCATTTGGCCCATCAAGTCTGCACTGGCCACAATCCCACCCAGGACCTATCCCCTCAACCCCTGCTAGTCCGCTTGATACATATTTTAAATGAATTGTCACAATCATTCATTTTCACTTATACTCAGTCTTATCACTTCAGCATCCAGATGCAATATGTGGCAAGATGGTTAGCACTGCTGCCTCACAGGTTCAATTCTGGCCTTGGGTCACTGTCTGCATGGAGTTTGCATTTTTGCCCTGTGTCTGCGTGGGTTTCCTCTGGGTGCTCAAGTTTCCTCTCACAATCCAAAGATGTGTAGGCTAGGTTGATTGGCTATGCTAAATTGACCTTAATGTCAGGGGGATTAATGGGGTAAATGTATGGGTTATGGGAATAGGGCCTGGGTGGGATTGTGGTCAGTACAGAGTGAATGGCCTCTTTCTGCACTGTGGGAATTTTATTCAATGCATCTTTCTCACACACGTTTCACACTCTTTCTATTGTGTCTGTCTGGCATGTTCATTTTTACTGATTCCCTCAAGCAATCATGGTCTTTCACATGCTTTATCTTGTTTTACTCAAAGTCTATCATCCACTATTAGTATGCCCCCTGCATGGATAACTACACTTACACTTTTGTAGTGCCTTTACAATAATAAAATGTCCCAAAGCACTTCACGGATGCATTATAAAGCAAATTTTGACACTGAACCATATAAAGAGATATGAAACCAGGTGACCAAATGCTTGGTCAAAGATATACTCATAATTCTGACAAGGAGGGTCCAACTTCTATTTCAATGGCTGAATGGAAAACACGGTGAGACAATGGTTAGCACTGCTGCCTCACTGCACCAGGGACCTGGGTTCAATTCCCAGCTTGGGTCACTGCCTGTGTGGAGTTTGCACATTCTATCTGTGTCTGTGTGGGTTTCCTTTGGGTGCTCTGGTTTCCTCTCACAATCAAGATGTGTACATTGGGTGGATTGGCCATGTTAAATTGCCCCTTAGTTTCAGGTGGACTAGCTAGGGTAAATGCATGGGATTATGGGGATAGAGTCTGAGTGGGATTGTGGTCAGTAGACCAAATGCACTGTATGGTTTTATGATTTACACAGGATCAGGTGCAACACCAATTTTGATGGATCTCAATGGATTAATCTCAATGGATTAATATCAGGAGGGAATGCGCAGCCAAAAGAATCCCATCAATTCCCTGGCTGGTGAGATTGGTTAAAATTGGACCCCTTGGGTGATTTGTAAAATCAGCATCAAGTCTGCACTGTCTCTCTGAATGAGCAATCCACTCTGGCTCTCACCACACACTCCCCCCTCCACCCCCCCCCCCCCCCCCCCCCCCCCCCCCGCCCACACCCTGCCCCCGGCCCACCACCCCACCTCCCCCATTACCATATCCCCATAGCCCTGGCGTTTAGCATTGCCAATGCACCTAACCCACACATCTTTGGTCTGTAGAAGGAAACTGGAGCAGCTGACGGAAACCCATGTAGGCATGGGGAGAAAGTGCACACTCCACACAGACAGCCACCCAAAACTGGAATCGAATCCAGGAGCTGAGGCAGCAGTGCTGACCATCTCTCCTGTGTTTTCTAATTCAGTTAAAGTTGCCCCCTACATGTTCTGTTAAAGCCTCAAATAAATTGTGTGGAGTTAATGTACTGTTGCGGCTGTTTGATGACTGGTTGATTTCCTTGAGGACTAAGCGGTATCTCTTGATTCAAAAGCAAAGATGTGTTGTTCTGAAGAAAAGTCATATCAGACTCAAAACATCAGCCGGAATTCTCTGGCTGCTCATATCGGTTGGATTCTCCGGTCCCGCTGGCAGTGCAACCCTCTCCATGAGTTTCCCACTGGCGTGGGGTGAAATCAATGGGAATTCCTACTATCTGCAGTGGAATAAGCGAATCCCACCACTAGCAAACAATGCGCCACCTCCTGCGGGCGGGAAACAGCTGGAAGGCCGGAGAATCATGCCCATTAACTGTTTCTCCCTTCCCAGATGCTGCCAGATTTGCAGGTGTTCCAGCATTTTCAGTTCTTGTCTGATTGGCATTCATTTACTTTTCCACTTAGATTTGTCTATCTTCCTTGTTTATTCTATTCAATTTAACCAATAAATTCTGAGTTAACTCCCTTCACTCCACTGTCAGTCTAGTTTGGTGTTACCTACATACCTGACCAATTTGTATCTGTTTTCTCAATCCAAGCCTTTAATGTACTTTCGAAATAGCAATGATTCCAAAACCAAACCCTGGCACATTCTACTGAGTATCACCCCCCCGCTTTCCCGAATATCTATCATGTACAATCTACAGGAGTTGCTGCAGCAACTCAGCAAGCGTCACTAAACCGGTCCTTTCCCCTCACCAAAAGGCTATGAGTGACAAATTTCTGAGAATACCATCACCTTCAGGAGGAGGCAGTATCACTATGGTGTTGTCACTTGCATTGTAGTCCAGAGCCAGGATAATGCTCTGAGGACCCAGGTGTGATTCCCACCAGCAAAATGTGGAATTGGAAAACTCACATAAAATATCTGGAAGTAAAAATCTAACAGCCAGCATGAAACTATCAGTGATTATTGTAAAAATCTATCTGATTCACAGATGTCCTTTAGGAAAGTAAGCCTACTGTCCTTACCTGGTCTGGCCTACCTGTCACTCCAGATATACTTGACTTTGAAGTGACCTACAAAGCCACTGGAAATAACAACAGCAAACTCAGCCCTGCCAACCCTACAAAATGCTCCTTGCTAGTGCCAAAATTTGGAGAGTTGTCTCACAGACTAGTCAAGCAGCAGCCTGACATAGTCATTCTCACAGAATCATACCTTACAATGACCAAGACACCAACATCACTACTCCTATCTCACTTGCAGGACAGACCCAGCAGTGACAGTGGCATACATTCAAGGAGTTGACCTGAGAGTCCTCAACATCGATCTGGAGCCTATGAAGTCTCATGACCATATGGGCATGAAAGATTGCTGCTGATTACTATGTACTGTTCCCTGCTCTGCCCCTCAACTGTTGAGTCTGTTTTCCATGTTGAACACCACTTAAAGGATGCACTGAGGGTAGCAAGAATGTATTCTGGGTGGGGAACTTCAATATCCATCACCAAGAGTGGCTTGGTAGCAGCACTAAATTGATTGAGTCCTAAAGCACATCGCTGCTGGCCTGGGACTGTGACAAGTGATGAGGAAACCAATAAGAGGGAAAAACATATTTGGCCTCATCCTCACCAAGCTGCCTGCCGCAGATACATCTGTACATGACAATATCGGTAAAAGTGAACACTGCACATCCTTGTGGAGACAAAGTCCCATCTTCACATTAGGGATACCCTCCATTGTGCTGTATGGTACTATCACCTTACTAAATAGGATAGACTTAGAACAGATCTAGCAACACAACACTGGAATCCGAGATGTTTGGCCCATCAGCAGCAGTAGAATTGTACTCAAACACAATCTGTAACCTCACCGCCTGGAATATCCCCCACTCTACCATCACCACCAAGTCAGAGATCAATCCTGATTCAATGGAGAATGCAGAAGGGAATGCCAGGAGCAGCACCAGGCATACCTAAATATGAGGTGTTAACCTGGTGAAGCTACCAAACAGAACAGCCAAACAGCATACACAGCGAGTGATGGACAAAGCTAAGAGGTCTCACAGATCTAAACCCTGCAGTCTTGCCACATCCCATCATTAATGGCTGTAAATAATTAAACAACTTATTGGAAGAGGAGGCCACACAATTCTGCCCATCCTTGATGATGGGAGAGCCCAGTACATCAGTGCAAAAGATGAGGATGAAGCATTCGCAGCAATTTTCATATCTGAAACTCTCCCAACCCAGGCAACATCCTGGTGAATCTCCTCTGCACCATTTCCAGTGTAATCACATCTTTCCTTTCGTGAAGTGACCGGAACAGCACACAGTACACTACCTGTAGCCCAACAAGCTCTATTATAACTCCTCCTCTTATCATAGAATCCCTATAGTGTAGAAGGCCATTCAGCCCATTGAGCCTGCACTGACAACAATTCCACCCTATCATCAAAACCCTATGTATTTACCCTGCCAATTTCCATGACACTAATGGGTAATTTAGCATGGCCAATCAATCTAACACACATATATTTGGGAGTGTGGGAGGAAACTGGAGCACTATGCCACAATCCCATGCTAATAAATGCAAGTAATACACTGTCTTCTTGACCATCTTTATCTATTGTGCTTGTGTTACCACTAATGAGGGAGAGCATGCACCACATTCTCTCATTCTTTTTCACACACTCTCAAACTACTCACATGCACTTGTATACATTGTCATATGCTCTGTCTAACATCCACAATATACACTGTCATGCATTTTTACATATGCACTTTTAGACACCCACCTTCATATACATCGTGTACCTTCTGTAAACTTGAACCCATCAAAATCACTATTGTATCTATCCTAACTCACACAGTGTCCTGAGGATTCAGACTCCAACTGGTGCATGTGGAAAATCTCTTGGCACTGTTTCCAACAGGAGAGTTCTTTTCCACAAACCCACCCATATTTATTGCTCAACCCACTCATTATCTGCTCATTATCACATTGCTGTTACTGGTGTGCAAATAGCGGTGTGCAAATCGGCTGCCATATTTTCTGCATTACAACAATAAGAAAGTACTTCCCAGCCTGTAAAGAGCCTATTGATTGCCTGAGATTGTGAAAGATGTACTGTAAATGCAATTAATTTTGTTAGTTCTTTTTAAATACTGCCTGACTCTACTTTAGCCCATCTTTCCTTTCCATCTTCCATATTAATAGAATACAATGGATAGCCAAACTGACATTTGTTTTCAACTTTCAATGGACAACATATGCATGGAGAGCCAAAGAACTTCCCGCAAAAGTTCTTTGAGATAATTTTCTACTGGTGACTAGTCATTGAATTTATCAATATTTCCACTATTCTACTCTTGATAGAAGGTCTGAACAGGTTGTGCTGACACTTGTTTACAGCTTGGTGCTAAAAGTTAAATTGCCCCCATTTTACCTCTATTGGATGGATACACCCTCTCTTCACACTACATAACACACTGGGTAGTAAACTGGTGATATGGTTTCAGTTTTCCCCTCCCATTGTTTTTTCCAATCCTTTGAAAAACCTTAGTCACATAAAGGTTAATGTAATATTTGCCAATTACTGTAGGAGATTTCAAGCAAATCAATTTGAAGCATCTAATAATCTCTCGGGCATAAATATTGCATTGTCAGAGAAGCAAAGGAACTCGAGCAAAGTTGAAGAATGAAGAGTGACCTGCTCAAGCTCCTTTAGATCAGGAGGGACTTGATAGGGCAGATGTAGAGCAGAAGTCTGCACTCATGGAGGGAAGAAGCAATATTCCCCATCTAGTATGGAATTCAGAAGGAACCTCTTTACCCAGAAAGTGATGAGAATGTGGAACTCAGTACCAAATGGACAGCACAGCTTTATGTGGATTTTTCAGCACAGAAACAGACCATTCAGCCCATTTGGTCCATGCTTTTGTTTCTGCTCCACACAAGCTTCTTCCCACCTCTCGTCACCTCATTCAATCACCATATCTTTCTATTCCTTTCTCCCTTGTGTAATTCTTAGTTTTCCCTTAAAGTTTCTATGATAGTCAATTAGTATATGCATATGTTTTACCTTTTATCAATATATAGATAAAGACTTATAGATATAGTATATACACCAGTTAGGCAAAATTGCCTGTTACCACGCTGTAAAATTCTACACACAGCTAATAAATTCTGTGTAACTGATGCCATGGAAACCATTTATATACATGGTGTACCCTCTGTAAACTTCTTAAAGGTAAATCAAACCTTCGTATAGGTAAATCAAATCTATTTGGATTCTCCACTCTGGGGGATTGTCTGGACAGTGTCTTTATAGAAATGTACAAAATTATACCATTGAGGCAAGTCCTCCAGTTTTAACATGGCCAACAACCTCTGACAGGCTGAAAGGTGGGCAAAGACCTATCTGTTGAGTTGCAGCTCACTCAATCACCATTGCCATTTTAATTCCTGTTTTCTCCTCTACACAATCTCTCCACCGCTTACAGCGGGCAGGGGTGTGTTAATGAAATTTCCTCCCAAAAGACAATGATTGCAGAGTGTTAATAAAATTTTTAAATCACAGAATCCCTACAGTGCAAAAGGAGGCCATTTGGCCAATCGACTCTTCACCGACCGCAATCCACCCAGGCCCTACCTCCCAACCCCACATATTTACCCAGCTAATACCCCTGCCATTATGGGGCAATTTACCATGGTCAATAAACCTCATCTTTGGACTGTGGGAGAAAACCCACACAGACAGGGAGAATGCACACTGTGATCCGAGGCTGAAATTGAATCCAGGTCCCTGGCGCTGAGGTAGCAGTGCTAATCACTGTGCCACCATGCCAGCCCTGATATTTTGGAGTCATTCATGTGGTCTGTAAACTCCCTTTGAATGAAGTTGTTTTTTAATAAGTGTTCAAATCTGTTACCATTACTCATTACCACGCACTCCCCCAACTCGATGCCTCTCATGGTCATTTCTCAGGCTGCATCACTAAAGTTTCTGTTGTTAGTTCTTCACTCTCAGTTTATTTGAGCCTATTATATTTTTGTTTATGTGCATTTATAGAAAAATCAGAAACAGAAATTGCTGCATTTATATCGTACAGTGTCTTTTGATCAGAATGTCAACCACACTGCTTCTGTTCAAAACAGTGACTTGGAATTTTTTATATCCACCCAAATTCTAACACTTCAGCCAAAAGACATTAGCTCTGACAGTGCCATGCTCCCTCAGTGGTGCAATGGTGTGTACTTTACCTCTTTTTGATGCTAATGCCCTGGAGTGAGACTTGAACCCAGAATCTAATAATTTGAAAACAAGTGGACTACCACTAAGTTATAGTATTTCCCAGGAGAAGGAGGGGGAGTCTGCCTCAATAAGGTACTTTTATTGCATTCAATCAGTAAGCATAACAGCATGCCAACACTATAGTTAAGAAAGCCCACCAACACTTCTACTTTCTCAGAAGACAAAGGAAATTTGGCATGTCAGCTACAACTGTCAGCAACTTTCATGGATGTACTATAGAGAGCATCCTTTCTGGTTGTATCACAGCTTGGTATGACTGCTGCTTTGTCCAAGATTGCAAGAAACTACAAAGGGCCATGAATGTAGCCCAATCTATGACACAGACCAGACTCCCATCCATTGACTCTGTCTACACTCCCCACTGCCTCGGAAAAGCAGCTGGCATAATCAAATACCCCACACAACCCAGACATTCTCTCTTCCACCTTCTTCCATCAGGAAAAAGAGACAAAAGTCTGAGGACACATACCGACCGACTCAAGAACTGTTTCTTTCCTGCTGCCATCAAACTTTTGAATGGACCTACCTTGCATTAAGTTGATCTTTCTCTACACTCTAGCTATAATTGTAAACTAGATTCTGCACTCTCTCCTTTCCTTCTATATGGATGGAAAATTTTGTCTGTATTGCACTCAAGAAACAATGCTTTTCACTGTATTGTAATACATGTGACAACAATAAATCTAATCAAAATTCTGCTCAAATAAACAGAGCACATAAATTGAAATCTTAGTTGTAAGTGACTTAACTTTTTACACAACTTACCTAAGAAGTCAGACAGGACTTTGGTTTAAATTCTCACCGAGCATGCTGTGATAAGACATGAGGGTATGGTGGCACATTGTTAGCACGACTGCCTCACAGAGCCAAGGATCTAGGTTCAATTCCCACTTTGGGTCATTATCTGTTTGGAATTTGCATTCTCACCCTGTATCTATGTGGGTTTCCTTTGCGTGCTCTGATTTCCTCTCACAGATAAAGGTGTGTGAGTTAGGTGCATTGGCCATGATAAATTGCCCTTTGGTGTCACAGATACTAGCTACATATAGCTACATAGATAGCTACATATGTCACAGATAAATGCATGGGGCTATGAGGATAGGGTCTGGATGGCATTGTGGTCGGTGCATTCTCAATGGGCCAAATGGCCCCCTTCTGTGCTGTTCTATAATGCCACCTTGAGCATGAAGGCTCACTCTTTCTGATGAAGTATTTGGGGTTCAATTTGAACTCACACAACCTTCTGCTATCGAGGTGGAAGTACTGCAATTAAAGTCACTATTTAAGAGCATCACAGCAAAATGAATTGTATCATGACATTGTGGACATTTGGTTACACAAATAGGTGATCAGCATGGACTTCCTGTCAGCAGTCTGGCTTGTGCCATTGACTCTAGGTTGGGGATATTTATGTTAAGGAGGCAAGTACCCAATGCCCCCACCCCTGACCAAAAAGGCCCCCATCTGGGACAGGGAAGGGGGGCTGGTGGAAGATGATATTTTCATTTAAAAAAAAAGGTGTTGCCATGGGGAAGCCATCATTCAACCTCCATTTCCCCATTTCATAGAATCACCTCAGTGCAGAAGAAGGTATTTGGCCCATCAAGTCTGCTCCAACTCTCTGACAGATTACCTTATCCAAGCCCATCCACTGCCCTATCCCCATAACTCCATGCATTAACCCCATTAAACTCCTATTCTATGCACCTTGGGACACAAAGGGCCAATTCAGTATGGCTAATCCACCTACCCTGCACATCTTTGGACCGTGGGAGGAAACTGGAGCACCTGAAGGATACCCACACAGACACAGGGAGAATGTGCAAACACCACACAGACAGTCACCCGAGGCCAGAATTGAACACAGGTTCTTGGTGCTGTGAGGCAGAATTGCTAACTACTGCACCACTATGTTGCCCACAGGTGTGCCCACATTATATAGGCACACTAGAGTGCAAAAAGAGGTGCAACTGGCAGAGTATCTATCTAGTTTGAGGGGATGTGTCCCCACCCTCTCTCTCCCACATACCAGTCCTGCTACAGGATAGAAAAGGGCAAATATAAGAGGTGAATATGTGCACCTCCACCCAACCCATGACCCCAGTCAGAGTTTTGACAGATGGAGGAATCGACAGGGGCCATGTTCATCTGCATCCCGGCAATTTAGGACTGAGATTAGAAGAATCTTTGGTGCTTAGAGGGTTGCGTGTATTCAGTAATTGAATATACTCTAGATAGAGATTGATAAATGAATATACTCCAAATTGTGATTGAGATAAATATATTCCAGATAGACTCTATCTAGATAGAAATTGAGATAAATATACCCTGGATAGAGATTTATAGATGAATATACTCTAGATAGAGATTAAAATAAATATACTCCAGATAGTGTTTGAGATAAATATACTCCAGATAGAGATTGATAAATTAATATGCTCTAGAGATCGATAGATGAATATACTCTAGACAAAAATTGATAGATGAATTTATTCTAGATAGAGATTAATAAGTGAATATAATCTAGATAGAGATCAGGAGATTAATATATTCTAGATAGAGATTGATAGGTGAACATACTCTAGAGATTGATAGATCAATATACTTTAGACAGAAATCGATAGATGAATGTACTCTAGACAGAGATTGATAGATGAATATACTCCAGATAGAGATTGATAATTGAATATACTCTAGAGAGAGAGAGACAGAGAGATATACTAAAATACGAGGGAAGGGTAAGAAAGTGAAGTTGATTTGATATTCAGCCAGGATCTTATTGAATATTGGAATAGTTTGAGGGAAACTTTCTCTGTTTCTTATGGTTCAAACCTGTTTTATCCTCATGAGTTGCAGACCTGAATATTGTTCTGTTCTAGAAGCCTTTGAAGGATTATTCTCTTTCTTTGACCTACAATGTAACCAGTTACTCTCTATCCCATCTTTCTAATTCTGAGCTTGGGATTTGAGGGTTTCCTGGTTCCTTGGTTCTCTGCGCCACATTAAATAATTCATCCACCCAATGTCTTTGCTCGCTTCTCTGTCATTTCCTTGTAGTTTCTTGCCTTCACGGCTATTCATCCCTCGCTCTCTCTCTTTCTCGTTGTTGCTACTATTTTCTCGACAGTTTCCTCCTGTCCACTGAGGGCATGACCCTTTTGTTGGGCGTGCAGTTTGTACCGGGGATCAGAGTCCTAGGCAACGAGGTCCATAGTTTTCGCAGCCTATTCCTCAGCGAGTGGCATCACAGCTGAGGCTGAGAGGCACTTCCAGTTAACTAATCGCAGTAAGGCTTGGGAAGCCTAAGATCGATGCTCCAAGACCCCTCATCCGACATCAACTAACTCAGTCCGGACTGGGATGTTGTTGAACCAGTTTCACCAGCTGAGAATAAATTCATTGACTCACAGAAAATCCTTATTATTGTCTCTGGACCCAATGGCGGTGGGGAGGGGGGGGGTGCGGGTGACAATGATGATGTTTTTTTCGATGTAAACCTGGTACTCCAGCCCATTTCATCCCTTTCTCAGTCGGTTTAAAATTGAGCCGGTTTCACGCCTATTCTTGGTACATTCTGAAACTTTACCTCTCGAGCTGATTCTCTCTATCTCGCCCTCACTCCTCTTTCATTCAGCATTAACTCGACGTTATCTCTTTCCCCTAGCACCTCCCCAAGCACAAAAGCCCTCACACACTTACCCCACACACCACCCCTCACTCTTGCCCTAGCGGCGACCTCACGCGTTCACTGCCTCCTGCTTTCTTCGCCTTCCGAAACACACACAAGATCAGTCCTCCAGACTCTCTCTTTCCTTCACCTGGCCGTGTCCGGTACAGAAGTAATTGGGTGGTGTACAGTGAAGTAGACATACTTACTGTATCGTACAAGAAAAGCCACACACGAAACACGCTCAGTGAGTCACAGGCAACAAAGAACTTCTAAATGAAGACAAATATTGTAGCTTTCAGTTGGTTTGTTTTGTCCTGACTCGATGTTACATTGAGACGTAAGTTTACACTTTTATTGTTTCCCTCAGATTGTTTCCACGAGTCCAGGGGAAAACAAACCTGCTTGTGGTACCCAATCAATCCCGCTGGGCAGTCTAAAAAAAATCAAGCTCTTCAGTGCTAATTACAAATAAATGATGATGTGCTCACTAAGTAATTGATTTAATGAAGTTCCTATGAAACTATTAAAAACGGGTAAAGGTCAGGAGAGAGACGCCCCAGAGCGCACATTGTCGGATGCTTAACTCCAACAATCTCTTCCAAAAGACATCGGGGCTAATAGGTGAAGTCACAGCTGCCCGAATCTGACTTCTGGGAGGGAATCAATCGCTCCCGAAATTTACCGCAATTCAAGCGGTCCTAATTCAACAGGACACCAGCCTCTTGTTTTTTGCACGCACCACCCCTCCCCTCCCCAGCATTGAAAACTTCTTCAAGAAAAGCATAGAATGCACTTTCAACAATTCCACCATCTGTGACAAAAGCTCCTGAACCAGCATTTAGCACGCTAACCGGCCTCCTTCTCGCCTGCTTAGCAAAAGACCTGGAGAGGCAATGTACTTACAAACTGCCAGAGTCCCCAAACTCTGCAACTTCCGAGAGAGAGGAATCTTCACCATTCAAATTAAACCTTGGCTCCTGAGCACGGCTTTATCTGTTTCCCAGAACAACACGATGCCAGCTTTTTTTCTCTGTCTCCCTCTCTCTCACTCTCCCTCTCTCTCTCCCTCTCTCTCCACCTATTCAAGAGATGTAAGCAGTGCGGCCAGGTAGGGTGCTTGGTAGATTTTGGCACAATGCCTAAACTTGTGAATGTGTGTCCATTAACAAGAAGTATTTCCACTCTGAAATCTCACACTTGAGTCAGCAAGGAGAATGGGGCCGTGGACCATGTTTGAGACGGCAGCAACGGAGGGAGAAAAAAAAACCTCCCCAAATCCTACCTACTGGAAAACAAACGCGGGGTTTTAGGCTAATCGAAGTTGGAAAGTTTTGGCAAAAGTTTTCCAAGTTAATGAGAATGTGGATTTTTTTTTTCTCGAGTCACAGAGGGCTGACCTTGCTAAAGGAGATTTAGAAACCTGTTGTTAAGTTGTGAGCTGACCAGGATGTACTGGGGCTGAAAGCGGCTCCCTCCAATTTGAGCAGTGCTTGCTCGCGCCTTTATTGATGACTAGTTTAAGGGACACCCGACCTGTCTGTCGCTTTCCATTAGTATTGTTTTACGAGCCTTTCCTTTGCTTCAGACATCAAGGGGACTGGTCCAGCCAGTCCCTGCGTGTGTAACGAGGCTAGCTGGATTCTTGTCCAAAAGTATCTCCTTTACTCCAGACTCACATTCCATGCTAAAGCAAACTTCCCTCTCTTCTCAATCACTGTTACTATTTTGTTTTCCCAAAAAAAAACTACAGTAACATTTGGCAGATACTCCCCCGAAGTGAAATCCGTGCACCAATCCTACATGTTGCTAAACATGTTTAGGCAGAAGTGAAGGAATCTCTGAGTGCTGACAGCCTCATCCCCCATCTTTCTAAGGGACTGCATCGTGATTTTGTCTCAGTCACCTTGTGACAGAGGGAGGGTGTGTGCTGTGCTGGCGATGCCTTTGGTGCTTGGGATGGATTGCAGAATAATTTAGTGTCCTTGTTAAACCCAACCCAGTTACCGAACCACGTGGACCCTTTCACCTTTCAAAAGCACTCCTAGTATTCCAGGACTTAAGCATTGTTTCCACCACCAGTCCTGCCTCCCCCCACCCCCACCCCCGCACCGCACCGCCCCCTGCACCGTCCACCCCATTCAATCCTCTTACAGGTAACATTTTAAAAATGTTTTAACATTTTGTTTTCATTTTTCCAACTCGCTCCGACAAAATATTCACCTATGTCAAATTCCCCACCCTTTCAACTTTGAGTGGGAAATATTGGCGAATGGTGTGTAAATTAGCCCAGACGGTTGAAGCTGCTATGGCTCTGAAGCCTCAATTTCCTGAGTCTAGAGTAAGTTTCTGATTTCGGTATCAGTGAGGCCTGGGAGTTTCAGAAAGTAGTTGCGGGGGTGGGGGGGGGGGGGGGGGGGGGTGCGGAGACGGGTGGGAGGGCACCGTTTCTGACTGGGGATTATTTCCTTTACAAGACTTTGAGAAACGGAGGTCAGTTTCCACATCACCCAAATTAGAGACAGAGTAGCCGAAAACACTCTTCACTTTCAATATCACAGTGAACAAGCTGATATTTTGAGGCAACTTTCATTTCTGTAATTTTTCCGACCTGCACCTTGGATGTTTGTTGATGCTGACTGTTATTTGTGGCAGATAACAAGAAGCTTCCAGACATTATCTGGAGACAGCTCTTTGTAACCAGTGTGAGGAGAACTGCTTTTGGAGGGGGGGGGTTTATTCTTAAATCATTATTCTTCACCGCGTTTAAACATAAAGTGTACAATGTGATTGAAAGGCCATGGCGTAGTAAGCGAATTGGGCAGATTGGCCTGAAGCAGATTTTGGAGGGGATAAACCTTATGGTAAATATGGAACTCATGTTTGGCATAAAGCTTAAACAATGTGTTAATCACATGGATTCTCAGAATGAACCAAAGATTGCTCTCAAGAGCAAGCTCTGTGTTGATGCCGGTCATCCTAAATCGCCCGTAAACCAAGTCAAAAGTTCCAGTTAGATGCACCAATGACACGTTTGGTCTAATGCGAACACATTGATCTTTCAACATGTAAATCAATGTTTTTAGGGGGAGGTTTCTGAGCTTGCTGAATCCCTGTTTGCAGGGTGCGGTTACAAAGCTATCTCCAGTACTGCAGGAAGTGCACTTTCACTAAACTAAATGTATGTACAACAGAAAAAAAGAAGCTGCTTGGACTAACGATGTCGTTTGACAAGTGTGGTGAAGAACATAGACAAAGCTGAGATGGAGCTGAATCGTAAGCAGCCTTAATTAACACCAGCTTAAATAGTCGGACAGGGCAGCGCAGAAAAAAGTCAAAGAAAGACTTTCAGGCTGACTGCCCCTTGACAAGCTCTTTTTTTCCCTAATGTCATTCAATATTTAATGCACTCTGTTTGTAACGCTGTGACTGGTGCTTGGTTCTCAGCAAGCACATTACTTTTCACTGTGTCCAAACTAAAAGACAGCCCCTCTGAAGAGAGAGTACAAAATGTGCTAAATGTAATTATATATATGTATATACATATGTATGTACATACACATTATATATATATATATATAGACAAGCAGAGACGATCTATTTTCAGAATTCCAAAATATAACATCTGTACTCCAGCTTATGGAGTTCCTTTCGATATTTCCGTTTCTACAAAGAAAGATTCAGCTGTAGACAGTTCGCCATTGTAATATATTTATATTAAAGTGAAATAAGCAAGAAAATATGGGAAAATATTAACAATGGGTTGTACACAGTATGTGTGCACAATTACCCTTGTTAATATGGTAAAATCTAATTATTTTACACTATGGAATCTCAGATCAAATATAAATATTTCGAAACAAGTCATTACTTGCAGGGCGAGAAGGTATAAAAGATATTTACAACTTTCCAAGTACACTCTCCTCCGCCGCTTGACTCTGAAATTGCTTGTTTATCTTGTGCATCTGTTATGAATAAATTTGGGTAAAACAGGATATGGTTTGGGGAAAGAGGAGAGAAAAAGCGTCAGGCAGCTATGTTTGATAATTTAGTGGCGAGGCGGCGTGTGAGCCGAGGAACATGTGGCCAGTATATCTGTCATTCTGGTGTCTAAAGCGGTGCATTCTAAGAACATACATGTAGTTGAGTTGAAGTCGAGATTCTAACCAACACACACACAACAGACAACGCAGGTATATAAATAATCCCTTTAAACGATGTGTTTACTATCGGTTTATTCCACACTCACAAAAACACGCACAAGCACCCACCATTCTCTCACCCCCTCCCAGGTCCCCCCAACCCCCACCGAAACAACCGGCACCCTCCCCTCAGATTCAACAGAGTGGCGCCTGAAAGTCTGACTTGCAAAGTTACTGATTTCCAGTCTGTATGTTAAGGCAGTTCATGTAAGTAATTCCAGTGGGCTTTCTGGTAAAGGAGAACAAATCGCTGACAAAAGGGAGCGCTTTTCAATTCAGCTGTGTCGTTAGGACGACGGGAAAGTATTCCTCAGATAATAAGTTCCACTTCAAAGGGTTTTCCATTCATCGGTGACTGCTTCGCTCTTTTATTTAGTCCCCGGGTTTTTCACTCGAAGGAATCATCTGTTTAGTTATTTTCCATCCTGTTTATTTTTCACCATTCACAGAGTACTTGTATTAGATAAACAGAGAGCGATAACATATTGCACACAATAGTTGGTAAGCCTCCCAAAAAAAAAGAGGGGGGGAGATAAAAGATCCGAGTAAATACTTCAAGACCCATCCAAAAAAAAGCAAGTAAAGTAGCTGGCTGATATTTGGAGAGGAGGTGGGAGGGAGGAGAGGTAAGGTAAGGTAAAGGAGGAGGGGGTGGGGTGGGGTGCGGGAGAGTCGCTCAGAAAGGGGCAAAACTAAATATGGACGGTTCTGATGCAGTGAAAATTGACTCAACTAACATAGCATGAAACGAAAGGTCAATGCAACTGTATCTTAATAGACTGTCGCGAATCGAGGTAGACCTGCTTTGAATGCAGCCTGCTCTGGGCTTACTCATTGCCATAGCAATCTTAACGCGCCATGTTGATATACCGTAAAAGCAGTAGTTTGAATTTCAAAGCGGTTTGCCTTTGAACTTTCGCCTGCCTGATTAGACTCTTGCGCTTTTTTTGTTGCTTTTTTTGTTGTCTTGGGTTGCGCTTCCTCGGCACCTCTTGTGTTTGGCTTCTCCAAACTCATCAGCGACCAACTACAGATATGGGTTGTCCCGGGAGGTGGGGGGGGGGCGGGGGCGAGGGGGGAGAGGAAGCTTGCGACTCATCTCTTAAAACGTGAGCCCACTTTTTTTTGTGTGTGTGTTTTGTTTGCAATTTCGGCATCTGGTTCTGCCCACGTGTAAACTGCAAATGCTCACCAAACCAAGCACACACGCACACACACTTAACGGGACTGGAGAGGCAGCAATCTCCTCTTGTTTTGACAATATTTATGTTGTCTTCAGCCCCGTTCCTGGCCCAGTCTCACAACACTCTGCTTACACAGAAAAAAAGAACTTGCTCGCTCGTTGAAAACACGAAGCCAAATTATTTACTTGGTATTACCCAACCATTATTTGTTAAACATATTCGTATCTCTGACAAAGAGCATGTTTACATCAATACGCTGGTTAGTAAGTGTTTGTGTGTGTGTGTAGAATGGACACCCTTTTGACTACTTGTAGCTCAGAGTTAGAGACGCGACACATGAACAAATGGCAAGTTTGTTGAGGTAGCTCTCCAGAAAAAATAGTACTTTTTCTAACAGTGCAAGGTGTACGCTGATACCCCCATGTTGGGGTGGGTGGGTGGAGGGTTGACACTACCGCCGCTTAAATAAGGCGCTGCTTAAAGCTAAAGTGAGCTTTATTGTAAATATATTCAAATGTGGAGATGGGGTTTGCCAATTGCCATAGAAATCCTAACGCAGCATGAAGAGTGTCCAAGCGCCAAGTCTTCCGCTCTGGAGTAAATGACTTTGAAGTGGCGCAGGACAGGCACTGGCCACATTTTAACTCTATAGGGAGGAGAGCGAGATTGTGGAGTTTCATGCAGCAAGTATAGAGGGGAAGCGTGTTTTTTTTACATTCTTTACAACGATCTGCTTATTGTCGGATATCTTTTATCTTTTATATCTGCCATGAATGATTCATGTCTAGATGCTTTTGTACAAGCCTTCCTTTCACCAGAAACTTCATTAGAGAGCTATAGGTTTCCCCATTGATTGGCGCCTTCATTTACATGAGTCTTCTTCTGCTTCATATGCTTTTAATTGTGAATCTCACAGAAACAACCTATTTCATTTAGAAGGCATATCACTCATTCTTCGGATTGCTTTCTGGCGTCCCGGGCCTGTGCTTGTGCCCACATTTCCATCTGCTCTTTGACACTTTGGCCAACAGGAATGTAGTTCCTGTTGCTTCATTTTATCGGCGATGTATCAGAAGAATATGCATTGAAACTGGAAAAGGTTGCGTGGTCCCGAATTCGAACAGCCTTCTATAGATCTCAACCTTTGGATGCGCAGTGTGAGATAACTCTCTGCCTTAAAAGGCGATTCTGAGTGATGTTCTTTTTTAACTGGTGGGTCAAGTTGTTTTTTCAATCCCAATTAGAAAGAGAATGCGCCACCAACATCATATCTGAAGTCACAATGATCCAAATGGAATCTGGGGCCACTTTCCGCAGTTGTGAGGCAGGCATGGGTGGGGAAACGGGATGTGTAATGGTGAAATTTCAGGGAATGTAAAAACACGAAAGGACTTTCCCCATTTCCTCTTGCCCTGGACTATTTCTGGATTGTTTTTCTTTATCTGCTGGAGATTCATGTGGTGTTTGTACAACGTAACGCTACAATGTGACTATCAATAGAATAAACGGAGCCACAATGAAATATCCATACGTACAAGTGACTGAGTCTGTGAAAGGGAAATAGGCAGCAAGGAATGGCAACTTGGGACCCAATAGTTCCAAGGGGCAAGCATTGCCTTTCTTCGGCGCCATGCAGAAATGCTAATTACAGACAATATTAGAAATTGTTTCACCTCCCATTTGCCAACTATTGGCAGCTAGCATCTTGAATGTTTACCGTAGTCCTTCTGTACATCCTGTTTGAGATAATCAATAGTTGCACTGGGCTAAATATCGCCATCCAGCATAGAAATAAAAGTTACACCAAGCATTCTAAACTTCAGACCGTGAGCTAATGAGTTGATTTCTTGCCATCGAGGTAAAGATTTCCATATTCGCAACACTAGAATTTACCGTCCATTTAACACACAATGCGGTTATTAACGCTGAAGGGAAAACAATATTTGTTTATTCACAATTTTAAAATACATTGTCACGCGTTTAAATCTCTTTCACTGAAACACGATTCTAACCGATGTACAGGTGGACATTCATGGTTTTAGAGGGACTTTTATCTCTCCGTTGCATTTTGTGTGTGTGGGGGGGGGATGGGGGGCGGGGGGGTTGCAGATTTCAATCAGAGATGTCTGGCAGGGCGAGGGGGGCGGGTGCTGTCTGTTCATAAAAAAATGACTGCAACATGCATGATAATAACAACATATGCACCAATACTGGAGTTACAACGATTCACTGCAGCACCAGGAAGAATAAAACAATCACATATCTTCATCTTCACATTTCACGTTTCATTCAAGTAAGCGGAAAATAAATGTTCGGACAGACCACAAATTCATCATCACCACACGATACGCCACCAAACGTAATAATATAATTCTTTGGTGTCTCTGTACTATTGCAGAAAGATATTACACATCAGCAAATAAATTATAGTTTACAAATTGAAGAGCATTTACGGACGAAAATCTTAAGGTAGCTAACGATTATATCAACGACTCGCAGCCCACAACAATTATGTACAAACTCTACAGGGACAGACCTGTCATTTTTGCGTCTCCTGGCCTCTAAGGACATATTAGTGCTCTTTAGTCTGTTTGTACGAAGGCCTGAATAATTATGAGTGAAATATAATTTTTTTTTGTTGATACCATAATGGATAGAAAAAACACACAAAAGGTCGGGTTCTCCAGATTCCCAGGAAAGGTTGATGTATTGTCAGTACAGATTTCACAGGGTCACATAGAGTCCTTGCGCTTTTCAGCGTTACTGATATATGACTGGTTTGGGAAAATCCTAATTCAGCTCTTTTTGGTAACAGTGTAACATTTGGGGCGGATGGACATGAGCTCGTGTTTGTGTGTTATTAAAAGGACCCGGTAGTACTGAGTCATTTCATCTGGACACAGAAATATGGCGATCTCCCCAACTCCCCCCCCCCCCCACACACACACCCGCCCCCTCCTCCGGAGCTGGTATCTTTGTTGTCCTTCATCATGTCACGGAAGTGTGGGATATCCCTTCCCTCAGACCATCGAGTTGTAACACTTCAACACTGTCCTAACCCCCACTTGCATCCCCGCGGGGGGGCACTGGCGGTGTGTAGTCTACTAGTTCCAGAAAGCGGAGATGTTCTCCCGGTGGAGAGAAGTGTACTATTGCTGGGCCGAAGTAGGTTAGACGATATGTTTTGTTTCTTTAAGTCACGTTTTGATTTCATACCACCAATATTTACAAGTCTTAAAACAAATCAAACCGTGACTTTCTTTTTATCCTCAATGATCCCAATCTTGGCTGCCACAGGGAATGGGAGCATCGACCAGAAAACTGCATACAGGATTAGGTCCATAGCCCTTCAGTTGTTCTCCTTCGAGGTATGAAGCTAGTTGGTTTAAGATGGCCACAGGCCACATCTCTGCTGGTTCTATCTGATGGCCGCCATTGCTACAGACCTTCTCTGGACCATTCTCAAGGTGCCTATAATGAACGCCTCTTCAGCTCTCCTCTGTCAGAGCATTGTCCTGGGGTCCGGGTCTCTGTAAGCTTCCTCATCCTCGGTGTCAGATGAGGTGCCATTGCTTGACGGGGTGTGCAGGCTGTTGGCAGCCCCGCTGCCCTGGCAGACGTACCACTCGTTGAGGTTGGTAACTTGCGAGGAGACGCTGGCAGTGCGGCCCCTGGCTGGTTCCGAGGCGGGGGACACCATCCCTAAGGGCGTGTTTGAGAGCTCGTATCCCGAGCTGAGGGGGGGCGGCGGAGATTTACAATGCACCTTCATGTGTTTGCGGAGGGAGCTGGGATGAGTGTAAGATTTGTCGCAGCCCCTCACTTTACAGTTGTACGGTTTGTCGCTGGTATGCACATGAGAATGTTTCTTTCTGTCGCTGCTGTTGGCAAATTTCCTGTCACAACCATCAAACTCGCATTTGAAAGGTTTCTCTCCTGAAAACAGTTAAAAAAAACAATGTAAGGGAACATAGCCGACTACTTTTAAATAATAAGGATTTTCAAACAATGCGCGTGGTTCATTGTAACCATTTGAGTCTTGTATTTAAAAGTAAATTCCTACATTCCAGCAGTGGTTTCCCATTGGCTGCAGTGTGCTTTGGGATGGGCGGAGGGCACGAAAGGCGCTATCTAAATGCAAGTGTTCTTGTTTACGTATACTTGCAACATAAAATAAAAGCCTTACAGCGGTGACCACTGGCGGGATTCTCAAACCCATTAACTTGTGTCTGGGAGGCGACTCATAGTTTTAGCAGCAAAGTATTTAATTCACTCTTTAGTTTGACATGGACGTGCCCCGGGAAGAATTGTTTCTCTTTTCGAAGGTTTCCTTGTGTGAGTCCGCTGCAAAAGGAAAGTCAAATTCCTCATTCTTCCTCTGAAGCATTGGGAAACTTTAAACTCCGCCAACATGTTTTAACATTTAACTTGGAAAGGGAAAAATTGCTGCTGAGGTTTCTGGCAAGCTTCCTTGGCCAGAAGTTTTAAGAGAACTTTTAGTTAAACTTCTTACACTGTTACATTTGAATATTTCTATTCCCCACTCACACGCCTATATTCCGAGGCACTTCGGAACGGTAAGTGTGAACAGAATATTGGTGTTTGATATTTGCCTAGTCAGAATTTGGCCCGTTTAACAATCTGTAACAAGTCGAATTGAACCAGTCTGGCGACCTTCAAGATCAAACTCCAGCCTGGTTTTTTTTTGTGTGTGTGGGTCCTTTATAGTATTTCTTTCATTGCTTATTCTGCAGTCCAGCGCCTAGTGACCTGATATTTAGGCAACTGTATGGCTATCTGCAATATTAAAATGTGTTCCATTGAAATGTCCCAGTCACCAAGAGTAGCATCAATATTATCGGCCAACTCTGCACAAAGTAATCGAGCAGAAATCTCGCATGCATATTTATTCTCAGATTAGGATTCAAATGGAAAACGGATTCATATCACGCTCTGTCTCATTTGTTTGGAGTTAACTTGAACGAAGACAATAACTCCAGGTTTGGTGGCCATCTTTGTAAGAAGGGACATTTTGCATCATTGGAAATGCATTTTTCGGACTCCTCTCTCCAACATGATTGAGGTTCATTTGCATTGAACGTCTTAGTGTCCGACAAACACTTGGCGGAATCTTTGCAAAATGTCCCTGCTTTGGATCTAATAGGCGTTACTATTCTTACGCGGAGGTTGAAATAGGGCTGGCCAAATGCAGTGGCCACAGGCGTCTTCCAGTATTACACTGTCCCGGTTCTGTTTTACATTGTAAACATTTATATTTAGCTGCGTGGACTGTGGCAGCCCGATGCAGTGCCTGGCTCCCAGGGGCTGCTCATAAACTAGCACTTGCAAAGCTTCTGGTGTTTGGCCTGGCGGTTAGAGAGGATTTCTGGCCCCCAAGCTGTGATGTTAGGAGAAAGACACTGACAACCTTTGACTGCCGTGTTGCATTTTTGCGTTGAGCTTGGGGGTCCAGAAAGCACTCCATATTAAAAACCTATTCGCCCTCAAACATAACCCCCTCTTCATGGCAATGAGTGTAAACTGGCTCCATTTAAAGCTGCCCCTGTCATTAGGAACATGAATGCTCCTCGGATTTCTCTCTGCTCCCCGTTCATTTTTCTCCTTCTGATGCACTGTTTTAGGCCACATTTCTAATGTGTGGGTCAGGTACAGAGTGGAATTTCCTCCCATAAGGACGTGTTATTCACATATCAATGCCTTCGTTTATCAAGTGTATCAAACACAGAGCGAACTCTTAGAAAACTCTTAGGGTAACCACAGCCTTTGTTTCCGAACACTTGAGAGTTTACAAACTTATCAATCCTCAAACCCTGACACCGAAAGGCAGACAGCACACACCCAGAGAATGTACTTTCTTTTCTTTTTTAAAAAAAGGAGCAAAGAATTATGGTAATTGACTTTACAAACGTACTTGGCGCACATCGCCATATTGTGTGTGTTTTTCCCTGGGGGAGGTGGGGGGGCACCGTTATATCTATCTGAAAAGTTGCAGATTCTGAATCTCAGCAACGTCGGATTTCATTTGTTGCGCGGACATTAAGTTTATTGGCAATTTTACCTCGCTGCTCCACTGAAGTGAAGAAAGTAATTCTGCTTCCCCGTGTGACGCTAATTACCATTTTTTGTGTTATTTTTAATCTATGACCCATTTTAAAATATCAGAATGTGGGCAGTTAACCCTCCCCGAACTCCTGTTATTTTTTTCTCTCTTGGTCCAAGTGGACAGTACTCAAAAGATGACCATTTTCGAACCCTAGTTCGGTACCATTAAGAGGCCTGAAAAACTAAAAGGGCTACATCAATGAGTGCTCCAGTGTGTTCAGTAGTGAGTTATCTTTAGGATACAGTGTTGGGAGGATATAAGACTACAAACTGAATAAAATTGAAGTTTTAAACAGGTCCCTTACTTTCCGCACTTTCTGTTGAGAAGAGATGGACAGGATCCGGGCAACCGAATCTATCCCTCCAATTGGGTCCTTCCCAATGTAGCTGGAATACGTGTTCCCAGTTCGCTCCCAACCCCACACCCTGATGTTCTTTAAAAAAAACTTGTGCAACATATTCGTTAGATAAAATCTGTAATCGGGGCAGTCATGGGCCATTTGCTTTAACATTTAAACAACAAATTAAGAAGACATTAAAGGAATAAGTGTAACAGTATCTGTTTAGACCCTGTGACAGCACACTGTAAATCAGGGCAAACACTTAAGCAAAGCGTACGTCAATAAACATTCTCCAAGGAATCATATCTGTCTGCAACAATAAATTCTGACCAGCTTTCCTGATTTCGCAAGAAACTAAAAACCATGGTCGAGGATACGCAATAAACTTTGTACAAGTTGGATGGAGCACAGCCCTGGGGGCAGAGATTGGTTCTGGGATAGTTGCTGTTGATAACTCTCACAAACGGTGCTGGCTGATACTGTCTCGGGATAGTTCCTTCCCAAAAACTTTGAAATAGCGCATTTCAACAGCAAAACCAACTCGCTTTTTTTTCCGATTTACAAGTTCCACTCCTTCCCCGTACTGAACTGTTCACAAAACTACACTGAAATCTCTCTGTGCCAAACTGGGCTTTCAGTTTAACCTGCTCATTCTCGATGTATTTATTTTTTTCTTCTTGATTTGAAATATCAGATTTGGGGTGGGGGGGGGGGGGTTGGGAAGGAGGGGCGAATTTGCTTCTTTAAATCCCAGTAACACCTCGAGTCAAAGCTCCGGTGCCGACATTTAAAATTAGTGACATGTCCTCTCAAGATTCCCCGGGCGGGAGACAAAGGGAGGCCCCCTGTTTTAAACCCCGTTTGCAAATGTTCCCGGCCTGTCTCCCGACATCGGAAATCTCCAAAACTTTACAGACGAGACGGCGTTGCTCTGATTCCACATTCTCAGAATTTGTGTGCCAATTATAGGCTAGTGTATCAGAAAGGGGCCTGTTTATGATGTGAAAGGGTTTCTGTGATTTTGTGATGATAATGGTTAAGATTCTCGACTTAAGGGTGTGTGTGTGTGTGTGTGGAGGGTAAGTGCTAACTTTTTTTAATTTATCAGAGAGGTGGATGTAGCCGTGAGATGTATTCGGGCGAGTGGGGAAAAACAAAAGCGCAAAAGTGCTTTAGAGACACCAACCTGTGTGAGTCCTTTTGTGTATCTTTAAGTTTTCCGAGCGAGCGAATACCTTCCCGCAGGCCGGAAAGGGACACGGAAAGGGTTTCTCCCCTGTGTGAACTCGAATGTGATTCACCAGTTTGTATTTCGCCTTGAACGGTTTCCCCTCTCTGGGACAATCCTCCCAGTAACAAATGTGGACGCTCTGCTCCGGTCCACCGACATGTTCCACCGTGACATGGTTGACCAACTCGTGCATGGTACTGAAAGTTTTCGAACAAGGTTTCTTTGAAGCCTCTTCTTGGTCAATCCACTTGCAGATGAGTTCCTGTTTGATGGGTTGCCTCATGTATCTGAAGAACGCCCCGGCGCCGTGATGAGCGGCCGCCAGGTTAACGTTCAAATTCACAGAGTTGTAGGAGTGCAGGGAAGAAGCGGGGTAATGTTCAGCCCTGTGGTTGAAATGTTCCGGCCTGTAGAGATCCCCCGGCAAGCCCAGGCGCATCTGTCCGTTCAAAGCATGGTGGGACCCCGGTGCCGGCTGCTCGTGGAGTCCCGGGAAGACCTCCGGATGCCCGCAGCTGGAGGTGGTGGACAGGAACATGCCGTGATGGTGATGGTGCGAGGCGGACGGTGGGTGTTGCTCGGCTAACCCGTGCATCACGGACGCTGAGAGGTCCCTCCTGAGGATATAGTCCCTGCCGCTGGCGTAGCCCGAGTGACCCGCGGGGTAACTGCCCGAGCTCTGCGCGGAGCCGAAAATCGCCGCCGTCTGCGTGTCGGGGTGAGCGGCCATGTGCTGGGATGGACTGAGTTTGAGGACACCACTAGACTGAGCCATGTGCTCGGGCCCAAAGGGGGTGAGAGCCACGCCGGGGTCGCCGCTCATTTCCCCGGGGTGGAGGTGCGGGTGGCTCACCAGCCCCGGGAAGCCTGACATACTCTGATGGGAATGGTATTTGTTCGCTGCCAGATCCGCTAATCTCAGCGCTGGGTTCCGCTTGCTTAACGCGGCTTCCATAACTACATCACTCTGTCCATCCACACTAGTTGGTGGTACGGCTTTTTTTTTCCCCAAAAGAAACACTCGCTCTTCAAATCCCCCCTCCCTCCCATCCCACCCCCACCCCTCCCCACCCGCCCCCCCCCCCACCCCCCCCACCCCCCCAGCACACACACACAAAAAACCGAAGGTTGCGAATACACTATTGAGTGCAGTTCAAGCACTTTTTTGAGCACTTTTAACTCTGCCTTTCTCACTCTTGTCCTCAAGCGATTGGAGAACATAGAGCGATTAGACTGCACAGTGGGGCGATATAGTTCAGAGATGGCAAGGCCGGGATTGGCGACTTTGGGCTGATTGGCAGATGCGCCGTTCAGACAATTCGCCCGTTTGGCAGCGGAGCGGCGCAGCGGGATCCTCCCACCTCCCGCCTGCCGTTCCCACAATGTTGCTCTTGCTCAAGTTTTGACTCCGGAATTTCAGGAAAATAAGGACTTGTTTTTTTCTCTGTCTCTCTGTCTCTATTCCCCCTCCTCCCCTCCCCACCCCGCACCTCCCCCACACCCCTATATAGCATGAAACCTCGATAACTGGCCACTGAAGATTTGCAATGGTCCCTCTCCGTGTCTCTCTCCCACCCCCCCCCCCCCCCCAGCCCCACCCACACCCTGGCAGAATTGAAGTATTTTCTCTGGGAATGTTAGTTGCGAATACTTGGCCTGAGTGAGAAACACGGTTTGCCAATCGAATGAAATAATAATGACAATAACTGGCTCCAAAATTAATTTGCAAACCGATTGTACAATCCTCGCGCAAAGATAAGCGCAGTTGTGTTTACCTTAGAGTTTTACAGCATTATTTCCATTTTAAACCCCGTTTTACGATGATCAAAGCGATGTTGTTAATATATAGATAGAGTTTGTTGTTACAATCTGATCATAATTAGCCAATTTGCAGGATTAGATATGTTCAATTATTTTAATACGAGCACTAATTGAAACACTATATGCTTGTAAATCGTCTAGGCATTCACAAATAAAAGCAAGGGGTCGGGAATATTGGTACATAGCGATAGAGCAAGTAGTTAGAAATAAAGTCTATAAAATGACGGATTTCTCAAAATTCGATTTGCTATTTTATAATCAATCATTTAGATCTATATTCTATATTCAAATTACACAAATAAAGGCAGGAGAATATTTAAATTGGCCGATACACCCAAACATCATGGGTGTTTTGCAGCTGTAAACCTATTGACGGAAGTGGACTTGGTTGGAAGTGTATCTGCGTGACAGGACAGGGTCTTCTATATGATGAGTAGGATAAGGTGGAAGATCAGAACACTTGACATCCCAAAATCTATGTTACAAGGGTTTCTTGTTGGCTTATTATGTATGTGTGCCAATGTTCCAACCTGGTTTAACATAACGAAATCATAAAATTCTCTGCCTCGTAATGTTTGTGCTGTAGTCGATGCCTTCCATTGTAACTCCTTCCCAGGGGTTAGAGTACATGTCTCGTTTTTTTTGCCGATTTGTATTTACTGTTAATCATACATGATAACATGTAAATGCATAGACGGTGAACAGTTGGGTACCGAATGTGTGAGTGAAATTTGACGCAATCAGATGGGATGAAGTAACATTTACCACTCACTCCTCAGGTGAAAGGATGTCAGGCAGGTCACTATCTAACGAAAACGTGGACTGTTCTGAAAAGTCGCAACGCAAAATTAATGGCAGCAAATTTGTTTCTTTAATAAAACCGAGTCTCTTAAATAAAGCTGTGTTAAGCTACATTATCTCGATATAGAAAAAAAGATAACTGTAACACGAGTAGAAATCTTTGGTTTTCAAAGGCAAATATTTAACTTGAACTTCTAGAGTTCAGCAATGTGAAATTGATAAATGAGATTAAATATTAATTACAGCATCAATAAATGTGTACTAAATGTGAATATATATATATACATGACCATTATGACTCCTCTCTTGTTCAATATGCTTTTCTATTTGTGATACTTATTGCACATGAACCTACCTGACAAATTCTTACCCAAATACTTGTCGTTGGATTGCGAAAAATAAAGTAGACTAAAACAAACAAATGAAAAAAATAATCTAGTATGTCACGAAGTTAAACCAATAAAGTGATGTGTTTATGGATAAGTGTTCATGCCCCATTTATTTAACACGTGTAGACATTTCATGCTACCACCACGACTTCAAACCCTTCTTAAATGTTTCTATAAAATTAAGAGACTTTGCTTTTATTAAAAACACTGAATAGAGAAAGAACACGGTGTTAGGAAGGTTTGGGTTCCCTTTTTTTGCTCGAGTTTCTCATCGGGAGCAACGCTGATGTAATCTCCTTGGACCGCAATATTATAGAAATTTCTGACTAGTCGCTTTATTGACTTAAAGTTTGAAACATTCTTTATGTTTTTGTGATTTTACTCTGGACATATAGCTAGCCAATGTTATTGAATAGTTCATACTTATAGAGCTGTGCATTGTCATTGTGAAGTCATCTTATTGATAACTTGGCTGTTACTCTGTTTATGATGTATATAAGACATTTTATGTTAAATTCAGTTTCATGTGTTTGCAATGCTTTATACTACTTCGGCATTTATTTTTTGCCAATGTTTTGTTAATTCTCTAATGATATTATATGTTTCCATGGGTTTCCATTCTAACCGCACCATTCCACCATACCCGGCTAGGTGCATGTCCTTCAGGCGTCCTTTACAAATATTTTGTACGGCTCGAGCAGGATTCGTGCCAAACTACAAGGAATGTGAGTTTGGCGATAACAAAATAATTTACACAATTCTCAAGTTTTGGGATGCATTATTTAGTAAACAATACAACAAATGCCGGACGAACTACGAACAGGCGCCTTTGACATGTTGTTGTGAAGCAATTTGATTCCTTCCTGTAATCCACCCAAGCAGAAGAAATTGCCACACCTTTAGCATATGCAAAAAAAACACGGCACTGTTTCTAACACACAACTCATCTTGTGGGAATGTAACAGAAGTGTATAGTTTATTATTGCGCATTGTCCAATCTTTATTTAATAGTCTAAATTAAGACTGACACGCTTTTAAAAACGTTTAAAATACATAGCACATGCCAACTGCATGCTTCATGTTCTTTCTTAAGCTTCGCACTAAATCAACTTACTTCATTCTATGAGAATTATTATAGGAATATTGCACAAAAGAAATCTTTCTCACTGCAATATGAAATTCAGAAACAAAAATAGATCATTTCACCAGCCCCTTTACAAGTAGTCATCTAAAGGAGCACAAAATCACTTCCTAGGAAGTTCCCCAGCTACAAGTGCTTGCTACTTGCAAAGAAATAAATGTCACTCTCCAGTTTGGGCTTTGCAATTAAAGAAGTTTGTTGATTAAAAAGCAGAATGAAGATTTATGATTTGAGCAGCCGGTGTATGTTAATTGCACTGTAAATGGGCTTTGATGGAACACGCGTTTCCTTGGCGCTGTCCTTGATAAACGCAGCATGATGTGTATCTGTCATCGATTAATATGTCTTAATATATACTTACTTCTGTGATCGATTTATTTATCCCCACTTGTTTTGTTTTAAACATCGTTACAAAATGTCACATAGAAATGAAATCCCGTCTCTTTCCAAATCTCGACTGTTCCAACTGATTGCACTGATTTTAATAGATTTCCACTGAATGTAAACTGGATGTTTCCAATAGGTCTCCACCAATGTCCTGAAGAAAGTTCCCTTCTTTTGGCCGAACCCTGCAGTTACTTGTAAATTAGGATTGTGTTCACAATGCAATCAGTCAGGAGCACAATTCAGAAATAGCAAATATCTGGCACTAATTTATTTCTCGTGGGCTGCATTAGCCCCGGTGTTGCGCCTGTCCGTTCAATGTAAAGCACCAAGCTAAATACTCATTAAACACTGTGATTGCATTATAATTATAATGAACTGGTTTCCTGTTTCTGTTTTTCCAGGCTTGGTTATTTTTAAGGAAATTGCTTCCGATTTCCCGGGGTTTTATTATCTCTTATTACACTTCCAAAGCATAATTGTATTTCCAGTTCAAAATTCTAATTTTAGCTTCTCATCCTATCTGGTGGGACACCAACAATTGCTCGAAATGTGTCAAAGTATCACGCAGGTTAGTGCCATTGTCCAAAAGAAGCACCGACGATGCGAATTTTAGGAGCACAAGTAATGCCGTGAACGGATGTAGTGGGACTGTAAAGTTATTAATGTGGCTTGGGTAAATTAAATGATGTAAAACATGGGGTTCAAATTAAGGAAACAGGACCCTGTGTTACATTGTCTGAACAATCTGAACCTGCCATTTTGTTTAGTCGTCAAGTAACCAGGTATTGGAGACAGAGAATGTTTAAAAGGGAGTCTTTGGAAATGAAGTGTTGGATAGTACAGAGAAGGCCAAAGAATACTACCTATGCCATGCATGAAAGGGGAATCCAAATTCAAGGAAACAGACAAATATATTACCTACTAAAACAGGTAGGTGTGATGACTCGCTACTATCAATTTCAAGAAAAGAGCTACTAATGTTGCCCTGCACGCTTGGCAAGGAGATGATTGCAGAAAGGCCTTTTGAAAATATTGTGCCATGTGTTTACTATTTGTCTTTTTTCCCCCATTCCTGCACTTCTTGGTGGTAAACCACAACGCCCTCGCCTACAAAGCCAATGTTGTCTGTCAAGGGCCACATCATACAAGCCCTCATAGCAATCCGCCGCTCCATTACCTCATGCCTTGTGAGGCTGGATTCACATAAAATTCTCACACGCTTGAATGCACGCCCTTAATTATTGAACAGATACATGTTTCTTCTCAATGGACGGGGTAATTAATAGACTATCAGTAAACTGAATTCAACACTTCCTGGCGCTTTACCACTGTTTGTTTATAATGCGTTTCTACTTATTCAAGTCAATATGAAAGAGAGCGAGCGGGGGTATTGTGTCTGTGTCTTTTTCGATGGTCACACAACCAAACAGATCAGCTTCTGCTGATAAAATACTGAGGAAATTTGGGAACTTCGCATTCTCTTCGGCGTTTGTATAGCATATAATTTAAAGCAATGATGTTCTTCATTTTATATTCTAACTTCATGATACACACCATCCAGTTTTTTGTTAAAAAAACAATTTGCATCCTTAATGCACTATTCATCAGATACTGGATTTATTCTGCTTTATTTATATGCTGATTATTCCTTGAGGTTTACAAGAAACTGACGGAAACAAAACGGTGTTGGATCTCCTGCTGCATACTGAAGGCTCAAGATTCTCCAAACATAATATTCACTGCAAACACTTGGCAGGGGATGTATACAAGATCATAAGACGTACCATCTTTCCTTACAGTAACATATTTTCGTGCATATGACTTTATGTTTAAAAAATCTTAACAGTAATGCTTTTCGTTGCGATACATAGTTTGTTGCAAAACATTGACAAATTGAAACGTTGACCCTTTCTCATTTGTATTTGATAAGTGTTGTAGTGCAATTGTTCCCATTTTGGTCCACTATGTATTTATAATAAAAATGCCATACATTGTTAATTTGCCCTCAGTGTCATAAGGGCAATGTTACAGATGATTAAATGTCTCTTACAAATCCATTATTTAATTTCTGACACTCATCCTGCTACATTTTTTCTATCTCGCTCCCATCCCTCCCGTTTGTCAACTTTTTCCCTCTGCGTTCTCCTTTATTCGTAAAGAATGAACTATTGATAAAAACTGCAGTTGTAAGAGAAAGATAGTACCCCCAGTTTGCCGCCTGCCTTACCTTACCTTTGACGCATTGACCAAATTTCTCACGCGATAAACACGAAGGAACAGGACACCCACAGACTAAAACCGAAATAAATTACACTAGTAATGTGTTTTAAAAAACGTGACAGACTTTACAGGGGTTAACTGGAGATATAATTTATGGAATAACCATCACAGGTCGCCAACTCGTAAACTGATAACACATGTCACTTTCATTTGTCCTTCTAATATGCCATCGTAAAAATGTTTTGGAAGCGCTTTGCTACAGAGCCAGCAAGCGTTCATACCCACTCATTGTCAAGGCAATGTACATGTGTATATCAACGGATGGGTGCGGCCTGACAGTTAGCAACAGGCCGTAACTCTGTAAACTGTACAGTATCAAAAGCAGTCTTGAAGAGCAGAAGTGGGGGTTGTTTTGTCTACTTCTTAAATGCGTAAGATTCACACGGGCACCTCTCAGCCTTTAGCTGAATGTAGGTTCAGATTCCACGGCTTCCATCATTCCTAGGCATTAGCATTAACGTGTGGGACAGTATTTCAGAAAACAAGTGAGTGAATTCATTCAGCTGTGTTCTCGGAACCCTCCCACAGACTAACAGAACCATACACACTGTAATTCTATCCGCTTTGAAGTATGGGATAAATTAACAACACCGCGTTTGTTCAGCGGTTGTTCATCTCACTCTGCAAAAATACACCTTATCTCTTTGTGTCAAATGAAACAGGATAATGTTTTGCGGGCGATATTTTGTGTCGTGAATCTAGATTCTCAGATCGGAATGGTCAATAAATTAATTTTTGTGGCAGTGATGAGAGAGAATTACATTTAGTCTGGGGAGGCACCATGTTCCATACATTCGGATTGCACTGAATCAGTGTTTGTCATTGATTTGGTTTAAAGGGACGGGCACCTACGTGCTTTATCCTGAATCTTAGGTCGTAGTCAAAGTAAGAACAAGGCAAAAAACAGTAATTTGTACCGTAATAGTCATTTGATTAATTCAACTGGATTCAGGGTTTGATTGACACAGGTAGCTAGGAACTTTCCCTATTGCAGAACGTGAGTTTTACCAGCAGCCCCTAAAGCCAATGTAATCCGAACAAAATACAACTCTAAACAAATCATAAAAGTAGCTCAGCGGATTAAATGACATTGAATCATTTTACGTTAAGGCAATGGCAATGGCGAATAGCTATACCGTGTACAGAACGCAAAATGCAGTCATGTTTATTGAACGCTAGTGTACTAACAAGGGTTATACTGTTCATAGGCATTTTTCACGCATACCTTTGTTGCCTTCACGCGATTTGGGAAGACTAAAGCATTGTTTTTTTATATAAAGAAACCATAACAGTGCTTTGGTAGATAACGTACAATTCATTCTTCTAGTTGTAAAATACCAATTTAAACACATGACCGGTAATCTGGCCTTTTAACTGTTTTCTAGACGTTGTTTACTCAAAGGATCTTATTAGAAGCAATACTAATCTTGTTTTCCCAACCCGTTGCTCGCTTCCGAATGCTCGCAAAAATATATCTTGAAGGAGGAAGGTTTCTGACGAGTTCAAGCGATTTTTGAAACTAAAAAGATTGCAGCCTTTCGAGCGAATGCGCGGCCCTATCCCACAACCCGGACGGTGATATTGCCTAGTGCTCTGACTGTAAAAGTTCTCTCTGAATAGCTCCCCCACCCCCCCGGCGCCCAACACCCACAAAAATAATCTTTCGCATAAACTTGTTAAGTAACATGGCGATGATTTATTCGCTGTGCTTTGACTAACTTTATTCAAGAATAGATTAAAATATGTGACCAGACTGATATAGATGAGAGGGGATATTGTAGAGGTGTCATTGTTGGCAGATATTAAAACAAGCCTGCCGGCTAACAAAAGAAGCGCTGTCGCCATAAAGAGTACGGATTTCTGGATTTGGATAACTAGATAAAGACATTCTCTCCGGTCTCAGAGCACCGTCTCTCATGGAGTAAGTCCATTGCTTACCTCTTTGCAAACCTGTTGAAGCACCATTCAATGAATAGATTGCCAGCCGCTGGCCTTCCTTACCGTCCACCTCCCTCCCGATCCCGACTGCATTTCTGGTGCAATGGTGCTGAAATGCAATTGAATTTTTGTATTTCTCTGCCTCTCTCTCTTTCTCTATGCCTCTGTCTCCCAACCCCGGTGACCAAAGACAGAGGGGTTTTTTTTTGGAAGGGGTTGGAGGTGGGGGAGGTGTGGGGGGCTAGAGAGCGAGAGAGAGAGAGAGAGAGAGAGGCTCTGCAGAGAAATAATACCGCTCTGTGGAGAAGTCGGCAAACGTGACTTTGAACTTGGATCAGCTCTCGAATTTCCAGCAGAGTAGCCCTGGATAAGTGAATGAATAGCAGCCAGCACGATGCTGTCTCTCCCCCCCCCCCCCCCTCCACCTCCACCCCTTCCTTTAGATAGGAATTAGAGAATTAAAACACCAAACAGATGATGGCTAAAAAAGCAAGAAGATTATTACATGAATGTACCATACACATAACGCGCACAAATCAGACTTTCTAAATTATTTCACGTAAAAGTGTGGGGGGGGTAAGAATTGTTTTGTTTGTTCTACACCCTCCCCCCCCAATAAAAACTTCCGGCTAGATTGGAATTCTGCACATTCTGTCCATCACGAATCATCAGGAGGTGATGACATTTCTGAAAATCAGTACACAGTAGCATAAAAAACAGATCTTGTGATTAACTCCGGGTGATTTAGTGGAGCAGGGGTTTGTTTCCGTGACGTTTGATGTGTTTTCTCTTTCCAGATCTGTCCACGTTGTGGCTAAAGCGAGACAAAATTTATCCCCCCCCCCCCGCCCTCCCCACCAAAAATGTAAAAGGGTAACAAGTGAAATATCGGGGCCCTGATCGTTCGTAACAATAAGAAGTAAATACATTTATTAATATAGAGTGTAATTCCTAATCCCTCCTCATTTAAGATTACCTTCCAATCGGTTTCGCTTCAAACAATCGAATATAAGCAGAAAAAAAAACAGACAGCTTTTAATGCAAAATATGGTCTGCAAATCGGATTAACTCCTACCCCCCCCACCCCGCTTTTTACTTGGGGAGTAAAACCCTTCTGAGCAAAAGACTGGTCGAGGATTTTCTCACAGCTGAATATCTGAGCAGAACTGCACTTCTCTGTTTCGCTGATGTCAAACGATTTTAACCCAAGGTTTGAAATATTCCAAGTTTCTTACAACAAAAGTTCTCTGATTTACATCAGGTTACAAGCTTGCAATGTTTGTGTGGTTTTTTTTAAAAAGATGCGTAATTCGACAGGGGTGGTGGTTGTGGGAGGGGGGTGGGTTAGAAAATGGGTATTGTATCGTGAACCCCCCCCCCGCCACCCCCGTTTCATTAGCACACATGATCACAAACCCGTTATAAGGGATTTCGACTGAGTCGGATGGCTGGCAGATGAAAAGGGGATTGTTACTACCTACATAGAGCTATTGGTGAGAAAGGGAGTGTGTCAGAAATGGCCGAACTGAAGGGGGGGGGGGTCGTGGGGAGGGGGAAAAAATCAAAGTAGGCGTAATTAATGAAAAATGGCGATGGGTTTGAAGCAGGCTACCTGGGATGGATGAGGCGGAGTTGTCCAATGAAAAGCCATTGCAAAGTGCCCACTGTCCTGTTTAAAAGGGGTGTTGAGAGAGGCGCCGTCAGTTCATTCAGACATCGCACTCTGCATCATATGACAGGAGCGGGACCAGCTTAAGGTTCCCCCCCTCCCCAACCCCCAATCCCCCCCTCCCCACCAACCCCCTCCTCCTCCTCTCCCTCCTCCCTCCCCACACATCCATCCTAAGGATGCTCTTATCTATTCTCCTCATTTAACTGCCTTTCTGATTACCGCTATCTCTGGCTACACTGCATCTGCGAGAGAGAGAGAAAAACAACACGGCAGAGAGAGGCAGACACACAGAGAGAGGGAGAGAGAGAAGAAGCTTCAAAGAAGACGGTTGCTCCCTGGGAATTCACGCTGCCACAGAGACAGAGAGGGCGAGGGGGGGGGGAAGAAACTTCTACGTGATTGCAATCAAAACTGTTTTCAAAGGGGGAAAAAGAAAGTTCCAGCAATAACTTAGCTCGACCAATTTGTCAGCCGCGTGTTGACTTGCCCAGGAAGGGTCGAAGCTGCTGAGAGAGCGAGGTGGATCGCTGGAGTTGAGTTCTTGAATTCATGACTGGTGCGTTGTGGCTTCTGCAGGAACCAGCAAGAAACAACAACAAGAGGGAGAAGAAGAGGGCGTCTCTGAAGTTGCTGCTGTTTCCCCGTCTCTGTGTGTGTGTCTGCCTCTGTGTCTGAGTCTGTGTGTGTGTGTGTGTGTGTGTGTGTGTCTGCTTGAGTCTGTGTGTGTGTGTCTGCCTCTGTGTCTGAGTCTCTGTGTGTGTGTGTGTGTCTGTGTGTGTATATCTTTCTCTGTGTCTGAGTCCCTGTGTCTGTGTGTGTGTCTCTGTCTCTCTGCCTGAGTCTGTGTTTGCGTGTGTGTGTGTCTGTCTGTCTCCCTCTGTGTCTGAGTCTCTGTGTGTGTGTGTGTGTGTGTGTGCGGCTGTCTCTCTCTGTGTCTGCCTCTGTGTGTGTGTGTGTGTCTGTCTGTCTGTCTCTCTCTGTGTCTGAGTCCCTGTGTGTGTGTGTGTCTGTCTGTCTCTGTGTGTGTGTGTTGCTCTGGGTGGGGGTGGGGGGAGATCTGTTTGTCCTCTCCCCTGCTTTGAGAAGCATGTTGTTGGACGCGGGACCCCAGTTTCCCACCCTGGGGGTGGGCACCTTTGGGCGACACCATCACCACCACCATCACCACCACTCGGGCGCAGAGCTGTCGGAGCGGGACCTGGGCTTGTCCCAGAACAGCTTCGCCGACCCGCCGCACATGGGGGCTTTCAAACTGAACGGCAGCGTCCACCACGACCTCTCGTCTCCCGGCCAGAGCTCGGCTTTCAGCTCGCAGGCGGCGGCCGGCCCGGGCTACGCGGCCGCGCTGGCCCCCCACGCCGCCCATGTCAGCTCTTACTCGGGCGCCGCTTTCAACTCCACCCGGGACTTTCTGTTCCGCAGCCGCGGCTTCGGAGACTCGAGCCCCGGCTCCGGGCAGCACGGCATCTTCGGGGGCAATCCGGGAGCCCTCCACCACCCTCACTCGGACACGCCGGGGCACCTCCTCTTCCCGGGCATCCATGAGCAAGGAGGGAGCCACACTTCCCCGAACGCGCACGTCCTGAACGGCCAGATGCGGCTGGGGCTGCCCGGGGAAATGTTCGGACGCTCCGACCAGTGTCCGAGGACTGACCCTTACTCGGCGGCGCAGCTCCATCACCACCACAACTACGGCCACATGAATATGAACATGAGCATGAACATGGCAGCTCACCACGGTCCCGGAGCTTTCTTCAGGTACATGAGGCAGCCCATCAAACAGGAACTCATCTGCAAGTGGGTCGACCCGGAGCAGATGCAGAACCCCAAAAAGTCCTGCAACAAAACCTTCAGCACCATGCATGAGCTGGTCACCCACGTTACGGTGGAACACGTCGGCGGACCCGAGCAGACAAACCACGTCTGCTTCTGGGAGGAGTGCGGCCGGGAGGGAAAACCCTTCAAAGCCAAGTATAAACTGGTGAATCACATCAGGGTCCACACGGGAGAGAAACCTTTCCCTTGCCCCTTCCCGGGATGCGGGAAAGTTTTCGCCAGGTCGGAGAACTTAAAGATCCACAAACGCACCCATACAGGTAAAAGAAAAGACAAGATTTCCTGAGACTTTCCCCTCCCTTTTCCTCTTCCTTCTCTCCCCCAAAACCATCCCGCTAGACCCCGCGGAGCCGCGGTTTGTGTTGACCGGTTCTTACAGAGCGCCGAATGCCTGCCTCTGGCCACACAACTCCATTCCTTACACATCTCACGCTCAATCGTATTTACGTTTCTACTCTCACCTCAGTGATAAATATATATTTATGTGTAAAAGACACAGAAAATAAAATGACAGTGACAATGAAAAATTAAACTTTCCACCCAAACACGTTGTAAATGAACCATTTGAGAAATCCCCACTCGCCGCTGCCTATTGGTCTCGGAACAATGCCGGATATAATTTAAATACTTGCTAAAAGAACGTGGGAGGTTCACGGCGAATAAATAATCTGTAAATTATTTGACACATTTTAGTACTCGGTCCGTTTTCAGAATGCTCTTTAATCCTTAATGAAATTGAATCAGGTTAAACGATTAAAAATAACAATAACAATTGCTGTCGGTGGCGATTTCAGAAACAAGACACATCTCACAAATTTTACTCATCCCTGGCCTTGCGATGGGCGATCGAATTGAAATGTTTGGCATTTGGAATACCTTAAAATGTTTGAAAATCGCGTTGCGATATTTGGGAAATGTTTGCCTGGGGCTACAAGTTGAACGTGTTTTAAAAGATAAACACACACACACACACACACACTTACACATACACACACACACACACAGTTAGATAGCAGAGAACATTTATTCAACCACAACAGCTGTGCCTTACAATTTATGCTGCTATTGCATAATATTTCTCCTGTGTGTGTGTAGAATTATGTCATCAGCGCTCGCCTTTCTTTGGAGCATAAACTTTGAATATGGGTCAAGATGCAATGTAAGGACAGAGGCTCCAGTGTGTAAAACGTGGCAGCAAGTTTTGAGAAATGAAGATTTGGGGTCCACGCGTGCAACGTTCATTATTTATCATCGTGTTTGTGTTCTCTCTTAGCGCTGGTTCTTCAAAGGGGATAAAAAAAACAATAGCGGTAATTAATTAATAAGATTTTTAAAAATATAAAACACACACACACACACACACACACAGACACACAATAACTATTTGCTTATCTGAGCGTGGTAACAGGATGAAAGCCATTGTTCATTCAAGTGTATGATTAGTCATAGGTGCCAGACGAGTCTTTAACAAGGTTTTCAACTGCGAAATTTATTTGCTCGGAGTAGGTATCCTTCAGATTTCGAGGCGGTTTACATATCTTTTCGGAAACAATTTAAATGCTAATGGTGGTAATGTTACATTGTCTACCCACCCCCCTCCCCGCATTCAGCGGGATCCCTGTGTCATTTTCACCTCCTAGTTCCGCCGCTAGTAAATGCAAAGTTGGGATGGGACATTGCTAGTGTTTCCGATACAATTGACATTTTTTTAAAAAAACAAGAGAATGCATCCCTGTAATTCAGTACATTTGTAATTATCCGGGGACTGTTTAAAAGAATTCCTTTGCTTGGCTATCGATGGCGCTAAATTGGGGCTTGTGTGGCTTCATCATTGTTCGGCTATTTTATTTCTAGAAACCGCGTGGATCAATTAATTTAATACACTTCAATTCTGCAAGTCTAAGCGAGCTCTTTAATTACATTCGGCCATTGTGTAAACGCGATGGACTATTTCCTTTCCGTGTGTTGCAATCGACTGAGGGAAGCAGCTGCGAATCTTTTTAATGCGACCACTTCCATTCAGAGAAAGGGACCCCCGAACAACACAGGACTTAAGAAAGCAAGTACATGGCGCATTCACATTAATCACTCCAACCTAAATCAATTTTGTCAAGCGCATTTCCGTCCACTTTTTATTCAGGGTGGCTCGTTTTGAAATATATTTTGTGTGTGCTTATGTATTTTTTTTAGATGGGGGGAGAGGATTTGTGATTAACAATGTCAAGACGGGTTGTAAACACCATGGCAAACTGGTCGGTGTGTTTTTTTAAGATGTTTGAATCCAGGTGTTTTGAGGAGTGTGGGATCTGGTCATAATCGAGCGGCGTAAGATTGAAAGATTTGTGCTTTTTCTTGACTGATCCGTTTCACTGTTCTCTTTCTCGCCTAGGTGAAAAGCCATTTAAGTGCGAATTTGAGAGCTGCGATAGGCGTTTCGCCAACAGCAGTGACAGGAAGAAGCACATGCATGTCCACACTTCAGACAAACCCTATCTGTGCAAGATGTGTGACAAGTCCTACACGCACCCCAGTTCTCTAAGGAAACATATGAAGGTTATTACGTTTCAATATTTATACAACGATCATTTGTATATCAACAATAATAATCGAGTGTGGGGCGGAGGGGGTCTGTAGGGGGAAGTGCTGGGTTCTGTTGCTGGTTAGACAGGACTAATTGAGATTTTTCTCTCCCCCCGCAACCCATTCCCACCTTTTCTCTGATTTTTTTTCTCCTCCTCCACCATACAGGTCCACGAATCCTCACAAGGATCCGAGTCCTCGCCGGCTGCCAGCTCTGGTTACGAATCGTCCACTCCCCCCGTCCTGGTTTCGCCATCCAATGACCCCCAGAACAGCAATAATTTATCGCCCGCCTCGTCCGCGGTGCACACCAACGCCGGCATTTCTTCCAACTTTAATGAGTGGTACGTTTAAAAAAAGAGAGAGAAATCGAAAGAATGATGAAGAAGAAATTTTAAAAAAACAAAGCACCACAAGACTACAAATTGGCCCCAAACCTGGGAGATCGGCGACTGTGCTAACTTCAGATCAAAAACGAAATTTTAAAACAAAATAAAACAAACTTTCTCTAAACAACAATCTGTGAAGGGGGAGACAGTAGCACCGTACAAGCAATATCGAGTTCCGGAGATTTCGCAGGAGTGAAAATTAACATTATTTATGTCTTACTGAACAAATCTTTTCGCTACTTTATTTTGCAAACTGGGACATGGGAGAAGCGACGCACCTGGGACCCTCGAGTGTATTAAGCATTCATTCTGCGGGTGGCTGTGGACATCTTATCCTGAGGTGACATTTTCGGACACAACAACAAAAATAAATAAATGGAACCGTGAAAAGGGCAGAGAGAATGATTACCTTTGTCGTTGTGCTTTAATACTGAAATTTATGTCACCTATTTCCAGGACAACCGATTGTAAAATCTTCATGCAATCATAACTAGAGTGGAAACTGTGCCAAAGTCAACTTGCAGTTCACAAACACACACATATACACACACATTTAAAAAAAACGCAAATAATTGCTTGTGAATGTATTTTCTTTCCTTGTTAGCTGGGTTTTTAAACTTGTGATGTTTTGTGCTTTGCCGGTTTGGATTGTGAAATACCATTGGAAGATTGTGAAAAAAAAGGTTGTGCCGTTAATTTTTGTAACAATACTCATTCTGTAAATTACCATATTTATCCCATTTGTAATTAAATTATGGTATTAACTTGCTACACATGAAACAATATTTATAAAGAATGTTTCTTAACTATAAATATGTACAATTGTGAGTTAAACATGAGATTGTTCAGATTGTTTTTGTTTTAATTTCTAGATTAAAAAAACAAACGTTTTTTCTCCTTTCGTGTGCCATGTCCTGAGACCATTAACAAGATGCAAATAAATAATAAAATATGTTGTAAGTGGACTTGATGAGATCGTTATTATTTAAGTCCCCAACAATTCCTTGCTATTGGTTGAATTTATCTCCGCCAAATTCTCTTAACAATAATTTAGTGGTTTTGTTTGCGGGTGGTGTAGGAACTGGGGGGGAGGGGGTGTTGCGAAGAGAGAACAGCACGAAACTAGTGTAGTGGTTTTCCTGAAGGGTCCTGAACACAGTGAGAAGCAGAGTCAATAAGTACATCTTTATACGATATTTGAAACAGATTTGATTGTTTTTTTTCACCATTGCTTCTTGGAAGGTAACCGGCAGAGTAAATATCCGGGCATATCGTTCACAGCAGTAATTGGCAGATGGTTCGCCGGCGACGTTTCCGAACGGACACATCAGATATTTTGGGTTGGGTGACTTTTCTGTACTGAAGGTAGAGCGGCGAAGTTAACGAAACAATTTGGTGATGTTAAACCTTCACCGATGTGGGGTGGAGGGGAAGGCGAGTAGTCGACGTTAATTAGTTACTGCGCATAGGGTTAGTAAAACTCAGAAATGTCCCTAATTCTCTGGAAGTGGAGATGGAATTCATTACGGCGCAGTCACACAGCAGACACGTGCGAGGTGTTTTCTTCTGCGTTTTTGAATGGCTGCGAGACAATATTTGAGTCCAAGGTACCGGAACGGTGGGTGGTTGGGGGAGGGGGGGAAGCAGTTATGAACTCCCTATAAAAATGGGGTTGACAACTGAATCTGATACTTGTTCTGAAATACGAAGGGGGAGAGGTGGGGAGAATATGTCCAAACCTTGCTTGAACAGAGAAAAAAAAATCAAACGGGCAACCGACAAACACACTGCGACGGTAGAAGGTTGTGGCAGATACATTTGTATAAAACATACAGACGAAAGTATTCTTGTTACTTCTTGGCCAATAGCTCGTAATGAAACACGACACGCTGGCGGCTGCTTTACGCCATTAGGGTTCGTGGCCAAGTCAGTCTTGTCAGCTGAAACGAAGTTTTAAAGCCATGCACACTTTTCCACCGTCAATTCAAAAATAGACACAAGAGCGAAGATAAACTTGACTCTGTGAGTGTGCAATGCACTCGGATCTATCTGAGTTAGCTAAAAACGGTTTCGGTACAGTTTTAACAAGACTGAATAATAACTTTAAAAAAAATACAGCCAAGGCAGTAAGCCGCGACATGGTAAATTTGGGAATAAAATAAGAAACTTGGTGCTGTGTTAAAATGAGTCTCAAATCCGGGTAAAGCAACGCCTTTTTTTAAAGAAGAAAAAGTACAAAGAACTTGAACTTGACTTTGCGTCACTCGGATCCTATTCTGGGTCATTGTTTACAATCTGGAACTTCCCAAGAAACAACATTAAACACTCTTCTCCCGCAGTCAATGCAGATTTCACCCCCCCCCCCCTTTTTCCACCCTTCTTGCGTTAATCACGTTTCCGCTACCGATCCAGCTCCACTGGGGGTGACTCAAGAAGCGAATTCCCCACTCCAAATATAAGATAAAACTTCTCGCGTCTCGCCATCCTCCCACCGCCACCCAATAAATATTTTGAAAACACGCCAAAGGGATTTTGAAGTGCTGGAAAAATGTAAGTATCCAGACTTCTGATTGCATTAAACATTTACAAATGAGAGCGGGCCGGCGTGTCTGCGGCCCTCGTGTTTATTGGCGAAATATGTTTTGGAACCTTGACAAAAGGCAAACTGAGATTTAAAAGACAATTTCAGAAGGAGCTGTTAACGTGATATTTTCAGCCTCACATTTCAAAACAACAGCAATCACCATGAATAGGGTTATAAATGTCATGATATCTATTACAATGGGTCTGCGTATATCGCTGCCATTACTGTTATTTAATATATACACGCGCCTTTGGTGTATATATGTTCATGAGCAAGGTTTTAGTGTAAATAGACAGTGTCCACTGGTACAGCGTTTTCTAGCTGAAATGTGCATCATAATACCGCAAAGTCAGCAGTGATGATAACCCCGGAACAACGTTATGATATAATCTTATAAAGAGACCGTTAAATGGTCTATAAATTACAGATAGAGACCCACCTGAGGGCACAGTGACTGCTGTATTGATAATTACAGGGGGATATAGCAAGTCCCTGTCACTCGAAATGGCAGCTCATAAATTATAAAGCTGCCCCAATAAACATTCAATTGTAGCTCTCGAATCGGCAGATTTTATGGTACCATTCAAAGTTATAAGACAATTTTAAGAGATAATTCAATTGACCCTGCTATTAATGCTTAACAATAGCACGATAACGTTACAGTAAGGGCCACAACTGATGCTGTGGGTTGGAGTGGATGTGTTTATGTTCTGTGATTGAAAGCACTGCATTCTGCCATAAATTAGGGAGAGGATGTTGCAGGCCAGAAATAGGGCGCTCCAAAGGCATCAATTCCAAACAAATTCTACCTTCGAGTGTACATTTTCAGAAAAGACCCCTAAACACTGTCATGTATTTTGAGGGGCCGGTTACCGCAACTGAAAGCGTTGTTTGCTAAACGGTGAATGAAGTTGTGCTGTCCACTGCGCTGCTCTCTTTTGTGTCCTTTAAGGATATCGAAGTTTAAGAGTAAGGAAAGTCTGTACTGTCGGTGAAAAACATCGTTCCGTATTGTTGGGAAGAGGGTGGGGGTGGAGGCGGAACTGTGGAAGTGCCTCTTGAGCGGTCAGTGAAATGGAATCTCCGTGTATCAGCGCTCTGGACAAAGCGGAGGCGGCAAGACACGGACACAGGCTTATTACACATCTATTGTTTCGTAAAACTAGATGCTCACTGGGCATGGTACTTGATAAATGGGGAAAACGCAATTTGCAAATACTAAAAGTCGTGAAGCATAAAACCAGTCACAACCATATTGGAAAATAATTTCAAAGTCGAGCACGTTACTGGTCACAACTGGCAAAGACTGAGGGCAAAGTTATGACATCCTAACAATCTTCAAAAATCGAACCACACTCTAGTGCGTGAGCAGCTTTTGAGAACACTCTTCAGTTATACCTTATTATTCGTATTTTCCAGCGCTGCGCGTTTTTATCTCCTGAGTTAAATTAATAATAAACTAATCAGCGCATTTATTAGGGGATTAGCAATAGTCCATCCTGTTTATATTAATGGTTTAACATGCATTTGTGTCGATCAAAGTGGGTGAGTGGGAGTAATTTGGTTACTTAAGTTTCTCCAATTAAAATGATCACAAGCTTGTGTTCGTTAGGGTACAAATTATTTCATTGGAAGATAGATTAATCTCTTTGACTGGTCTATTACACAATCGCCACTCAGTAATTAGAATGTGACAGAGGCTTGACTGGGGAAAAAATATTACTCAGTGTTGACTTAAGAAAAATACTCGGTTTTGTCTCCAAAAGGAGGGGGAAGGTGGTCCACTATTCCCTCTGTCAGTCCAGCTACACAAAGAGGTGGGGGTTGGGGGTGGAGATGAAGATGTGAGGAGATAATTCTGAAGATTGAAGATGTTCTGGATAACGCTGATGGCGAATCTGGTGATGACGATGATTTAAGAACGACAGTAAGGGTCAGAGGACAGCCCCATACCGTGCCCAGATATCTGCTCATTTCTGACACACGCTGTTATGATATTGATCCGTGATAGAAAGTGAATGCAGAAGCTGTATCGGTGGAGGTGAATACCGATTCGGAGGAATTTGGATATTTGGTGGAGCTTTACTTTTATCCAAAAGCATTACCAATTAAACAATGCCTTGGCGTGGATGTTTCAGATTTTTGAGCTCCACCACCACTGTCCCCGTATTTGTATTTTCTTAGAAACACCAAATGATAGACCACTTATGTTATATTTCAGATTTTGTCACTAGACTCCTTGACACACAAACCAAAAGCCGTCAGATGCACGGATGCACTATTTCCACTGCTGTGCATATTCAGTACAAGTCTTGGCAATTCCTGTACCGCAGCACTTGGTAATCTGCTGCCCTGGTGTGGGTGAACACGTTATTCTGAAAGTAACGATTTGTGCAACAGGTCTATGTTCAGTTCTAACGCATCGGTGCCGCAAGTCTCTCTCTCTCACACACACACACATATGCATACACGTACATACACACATATATTACACAAAATCGTGTTTTGAAATTGTGTAACGTTGTTCCCTGTTCTGGACATTTCACAAGGTGTCACATTCCCCAGCGTGTTGCCTCCAATTTAACCCTTTGAGTATCATGTGCATTTTCACAATAGTTTTGTGGCGGGGGGAGGGTGTTAATACAGATCTAAAGAATGTACGCTGTGTGAATACGACAAAATAACCGCGCAGAACACATTTTGTAAGAGGTAATACATTTTGTGACTAGCTTACATTTTAACCACAGCGAAGGAACTTTTATTATAAACCATCACACCCTTGGTACAGATTACAAATTAGTAATTAGCTGAAATTGGAGCCTTTTCCCTTGCTTCTTCCGCACCCCTCAAACTTCGGGATTAATTTGACCTTGAAATACCGAGGTTATCCATTGTGTTGCTCCAGCGTTTAATAATAACCCGCTTAGCCGAATTGGTGGGATCGCTGCTTAGGTTCGAACTATAGTTCTTCACTGGAGAGCTGGAATCCAACCCGAATGACGGCTACACACCAGCAAACATAATCCCTTACATTGTTAACATTGGACAATGTGCAGACACCGCTTGTTCGTGTCTGCAATTGTATGAAATCAAACCTATTGCAAAACTAAAAAAAAACTTACCTGGATTTTTACCTTTGCTCATAACGGTCGATTAGAAAAAAGCCTTCCTCATTTCGGAGATTTTAACATTATGAGCCGGACATAGAGGTTTGAATGGACACTGACCGCTTATATAGTTTCCAGTGGCTCAGTAAATAATAGACAACTGGTGTGCACCACATTTTTGAGCATGAAGGATTATTATTGTAACCCGCGCCTGAGTTTCAGATTCGACCTAATATATTTATTTTGAATTTTGTATTTATTTTAAGGATCAAACGAATTTTCTGAAAAGACTGCTCTGTTCGCCAAGTAACTGTCAAGTGAAGGTTTTGCGCCTTTAAAAAAAATCATGTGCGTTAAATCATTCACTATTATATTCTTTCGTTGGATGGCTAAATCATGGCAGCTATTTTGCTGTGGGTTTTTTTCTTAGAACGAGTTCATTTCTATTTAATTTGAAATGAATTGTACTAACACTGACGGGACAAGGGACTATGATCCAATGACACTCGGGAAACGGCGAGGTCCAGTCACACTCCACTCACTGTTTAACCTGTGCCGTTCGCTCCGATCACTTCTTATCACCGTTTTTAGAATCAACATTTAATCCACAATATTCTTTCTTCGCTGTGTTTTGACGACCAGTCCTATATTTATTTTTTTTAGAAAAGTGTGATATTTTAACAAGTTCTTCAAGTTGCTCGAATATTTCTGGCTATGTCGCTGTTTCTAACCATTTCGCTTTGTAACAGCAAGAATATAATCTCCGATTTGCGAGTGATATATTGCAGTCCCAAAAAAACACAAACGAAATCAATGTTATTGTTAGGACCTATCCCCACCCTGGTAACATTTACCCGGTTAATGTTCGCTTCTCAGCCCCTACTGGAGTTAAGCCAAAAATATCACTCAGGGAGCCTAAAGACGACAATCTATACAATCTTCAAATCAATAAATATCCTGTCTTCTGAAATGACATTATTCGGTGCGCGTTAGGTCATTTCACAAATTCAGCCGAAATTAGCTCGTGAAGTGGAGGTCACAATTTTAAATATTTATACAGCAAATTGCACTTTTTAAATTGTTTGTTCCTGGGAGATTTTTTTTAATATATAAAAATATGCGCAAGGATTGGAGTCCCGCCACTTGTAGTGGCGGCTCTATCTAATGGTGTCCTCCCTCATTCTTGGTATTTGCTGACAGGCTGGGATGTGAATCTGGTATTTAGAGAAATGTCTTCGACATTCTGGAGTTGAGTGCTCACTGTAACTGTATCCTGGTTTATTTGGGGGGAAATAAACGTCCGTTCCAAAGATAGACTGGACTGTGAGTGAGAAGGAACGCTCTTCTCTCTTCATCAAATGAAGTGCTTTTGTGTCGATCTTAGTAAGAGATCTTAATAAGTCCTTCTAACCTCTTTTCTCCCTCTTTGCATGTCCATGATCAAGACACATGACATTGCATTTGTAAATAAAATTGAGTAACTTAGATACACAACATAGGCTCAAATTAGTGATACATCCGAATTCTCAAAGAGAAACATCCTGTTTATAATAAGTGGTATATTTAACCTTTTTTCTCCTATAGCAATTGTAATCTTTAAAAATATACATTGCGTGTTTTTCGTTATATGGCCTGAATCGAAGTTGCAATGCTAATTCCTTCCAATCTCTTTCTTGTTGCAAAGAAGTGCGGCTATTTCATCGATAGCAGAAAAGCAAATATTCTAACTCTCCCATCAATTCATTCTCACAATGCTTTTATAGTTTGTATTAATTTTATAAAATAATCAGAGGTGAAGATTACATTTAAAAAGCAACACTGGAGTGCAGCTTTTGAAGTAATACATCTTTCGCCAAACCTGATATATTTGTGATTTACACTATAGAAATATTTTGTAATACAGAAACTATTCAATACCTAAATTGTAATCCGAACCCTTTTGCAATATTATTTAGCGCGGCATTCTGTACTTCGTAAAACAAAACCCGATCTGTCATAAATCTACTTTTTAATCGCTTTCAAGTGTCATGTAAAATACCATAAACTTTCACTTAGGCTGACTCTAAATATTTAGGCTTAAACGTGAAGGAAAGCTATTTGGAACAGATACCGACTGCTGCCCGGGAACCGTAGGTCAACACGGAGAAAGAAGGGGACAGAATTAAAGAGGATTAAATTTTTAAAAAAAGCTTGAATCGCTGCTTTGTTATTCCCACTCTTTTTTCCCGTTTTTAAATTACTTTCTCTTTACGGCTATAATCCAGTCCAGTGATGAGGGAAAGTTACACGTGGAATGTGCTCTCTTTCAACATTATTTCATTTGCTATGTGTTTGTGATAAATCTATTTTTGTTGTTGTATCTCACTAATAGCTCGAAAGCCAATACGACTACAATAAGAAATGAGTAGTTTTTTAGTGCTTGCAGGTTGCTCAGTGGTAGTTTTACTACCCGTTCGGTAACATTTGAGATAAATGTTTTTCAGTGAAGAATGGTTTGTTTAAGTTAAGGACGAACGTGGGAATCGTTACAGCAAGGAGTAGTTGAGGGGAAATAGGACAGATACACGAAGGAGGAAACTAGGAGTTACACGAGGAAGGATTCTCATGTGGGTGAGGGTGAAGAGGGTGCAGGAGCCCCATTTGGAGCATAAACACAAGTCTGCACCAATTGGGCTGAATGGCCTGTGCTGTGCAATCTGTCTATATTATCCCATGTGATTGTTTTTTCTTCTTATGATAGTTAACTTAATCAGAAAATTTATTTTAAACAGTAAAATTTGTAAACAAGATACTTAAATAATTGATTTTTTGTGACACTTTAATGTGTGGCAGACACTTTTGTAAATATTCACTCTAAACGCAGGACTTTTAGTTGGATAAATGGATGTGGAATTTTGGGCAGAACAACAAAAGCATGTTTATTCTGGGATTTCAGGTGATATTACCAACCACAAGTGTGAACACCAAGGATCATGGTTTCTGCATGAAGTTTACATTATATCACAGAGCAATCTTTGCAATAATCTATATTGCAATCTCAACAACTTTCAATCCTCATTAGATATAGGCTATGGACTGAAAGGTTGCTAATGTCATATCATTATTCAAGAAAAGAGATAAACCAGGAAACTACAGGCGACTTGGTGGGGAATTTCATTTGGAAGGATATAGATTACTCATGAATTTGTTAAAGATAAATCATATCAGAAAGTTGAGCAAGGTACAATATTTCAGTCGATATTTCATATGCATCATCAGCAATTCCTTGTGTCAAAAATGATTCTTTCTTGTGGACAGCTGAGTAGAAGTATGACGTGAGTGTTGGTTATGAGTTTGTAGTGGTTTATGAGTCGCATTTTTGCCTTGCAAACTTTTCCACTAGGAGATCAGTTGTCGGCTGGTAGAGATGTTTGCAGATTGTTGGCTTGAGATGTTGCTTTCTTTTTCCATCACCCTCAGCCGTCTCTGAGTAGCTGCCTTGTTGATTGGCCCCATTTTCAATGATGGATGTATTTTGGTCACAATTGGTGTTCAGCTTCTTATATATTGATGTTAATAGAGCAGATCTTCATAGAGACTTTAAGATTGTTTTTGAAAAACCTGGGAAGAATCATGCATTTAAACAGACTTTTGTAAAGCTATCAACAGAATAAAAGCCAGTATGAACTTACTGAGAAGATAGTATTAAGGGAAAATTGGAGATATGAATTGGTCTACTGGCAAGAACAAAGAGTGGAAGTGATTGATTTTTATAAGCCATCTGGACTTGGGTTTAGAGAACAGCATTATAAAGTTTATACATAGTACAAAACTTTAAAATGTTGTAGATATTGATGAGGATAGTTAGAGGGTTTAGGATGACTAAGATAAGATGGTAAAATGGGCAGAGGCATTGCACTGCTTCAATGTAGAGAAGTGTGAAGTGATGCATGTTGAGAGGACTAAATATAGAAAGACAGTATACTATAAATGGCATGGTTTTGAAAAGTGCTAATGAGCAGAGAGACCTAGTGCCGATATAAACAAACTCTTAGAGGTGGTTAGACAACTTGATAGGGAAACTATAAAAACATATAGGTTACTTGTGTTTATAAAAAGAATAAAATTACAAATGGATCGTGCTATAAATCACTGGTTATGTGTATTTGGAATGTTGTAAGCAATTCTGGGCACTACACTTGAGAAAAAATGTAAAGACTTCAGAGATGGTACACAGGAGATAATCCAGGATGTTACCAGGGGTGAGGACTTTCTTTATGAAGAGAGCTTGGAAAAGTTAGTACCATTCTCCTTGGAGCACAAGAGATTGAGAGATATCTTAACAGATGTTTTCAAAATGATGGAAGATTTTGATAAGGTAGTCAGTGCTACAATCTTGGTCGAAACCAGTAACTCATTTCAAATAAAAGGAAGGAATCTGAATCCGAACACCACTAAAGGAATGAAGCCACAAGACTTCACAGTTTAAAACAATGTTTTCTTTTAACAATACAAGAGGCAAAAAAAGCAAACACAGACTACTATTGTAGGGAAACATCTTTACTCTGAAACATAGAACAAATATAAGTTAACTCAACAAATAAATTGCAGCTGATTATGAAGTATAAGTTACACCTAAAATGGCAGAAACAATGAATAAAGAGCTTATGAATTGACTCAGCAGTCCACTCAGCATAATGTTATCAACCTCAGTCACAAAGTTCTTCAACACTCTGTCTTTCTCATGACCAATTTCAACTTCTTTTCTGCTAGGATGTAGTCTGACCTCCAATTGATCACAGTGCAGAAGTGACCTGATCTCCACAGGCACAATCTTAATCCACAGAGCCACCTGAACTCTGCTTACGATAGTCTGGATGGTATAGGTTCACTAATGTTTCCTTCAAGATACAGAAACAGCTGCTGCAATTGTATCGTTGTTTATTCTCAGCTTCCTGGTCTATCCTCCACTTTCTTCCATCTGCCTGTCCAACACCACTGGAATCACCATCTGAGATCTGATAGCTCTGCACTCTTTTATATAGTTTCAACCACTTTCAGTCTTCCCTGAAGTTTTAGTTTCCAATCTCAGTTTCAATTTCAGTTTTTGTAGGAAGTGGAAGGGTCAGTTTCCTTTCTTAGTTTTTTTTCCCCCAGTTTCCCTTTTTGATAGGGTCTGTCTCAAAGTAAATACAAACTTTGAAAATATGGATTCCATTGCAATTGAGAAAATATATAGCCTCGGTAATTGGACCTAACAAAAGATCTTGGATTTAAAATCATTGGCAAAAGATTCCCAGAGTAGCTCTTGAGAATATTTTCACCGAGAGAGTTTCAGGAACTTTCCATCTGAAAAGATGGTAGAAACTGATTCCATAATAATTTTAAACAGAAGTTGAATAGGCACTTGAGGATGAGGAACTTACACATGGAAAGCAGGATGTGAGATTATATGTGGTTTCTCTTTGAGGAATTAGCACAGGCACCAGGGGGTGAAAGGTACCCTTCTGTGCTTTGTATTTCATTAATTTATGATTCTATTTCTAAGGACGGCACGGTGGCACAGTGGTTAGCACTGCTGTCTCACAGCACAGCAAGAAGTCTCACAACACCAGGTTAAAGTCCAACAGGTTTATTTGGTAGCACAAACCACAAGCTTTCAAGTGCTGTTCCTTCATCAGATGAGTAGGAGTTCTGTTTACAAACAGGGCATATGAAGACTCAAACTCAATTTACCTCACAGGACCAGGAATCCGGGTTCGATTCTGGCTTGGGTCACTGTCTGTGTGGAGTTTGCATGTTCTCTCCGTGTCTGCATGGGTTACCTGCGGGTGCTCTAGCTTCCTCCCACAGTCCAACGATGTGTAGGTTAGGTGGACTGGCCATACTAAATTGTCCCTTAGTGTCTGGGGGACTAGCTAGTAAATGCAGGGGGTAGATCCTGGGTGGGATTGTGGTTGGTGCAAACTCGATGGGCTGAATGACCTTATTCTGCACTGTAAAGATTCTATGAATAATAAATCATATGAAAAATAAGTTGAACTTTCATATGGATGAAAGATTGCAATTTGTTTTAGAAGGTGTCATGTCATTTGTAGAAGAATAATGAATGTTTGTGATATTTGCTGTTTTCAGTTATGGTGATAACTAGCTTTGATACATTTGGCACCAATGCCCCTTGGTTGGTAGAATAAGTGCAGTGTCTTGTTCCTGCTCACGATTGCTCTTGAGTGTTCTTTCTGATAAGCACAATAAAGAACATCAAATGAGGACAAGATTGATTTGGTTGTGCTACCTGTTGTTGTTAACTAGCCTGCTAAGATTGACTAAAAGGCTCACAATGATTACTAGCTATTTGAGAAAGGTATCAGAGATACAGGTCTCTCAGCAGTACGTCAACACCCTCAGAACGGATGTTCAAATATACATTTAAGAGTGGGAGGACTAGTTGATAAAACTGCAAAAAGGTAAAATCTGGGATCAGACTATGAATAAACATTTTGATTAGCATTCTTCAAAATGAATGTAACCCACTGCTCTTTTTCATCTTGATAGTCACCTCGAAATACAAGCTTTAATTAGGGCAGTCAGCGTAGGTTTGTAAAAGGAAAGGCACATCTGAAAACTTTAGCAGTTATTTGAGGAAATTAAGGAGTAGGCTGATAAAGGAAATGAGTAGGTGTTGTTTACAAGGATTTTCAAAAGATTTCTTACAAAGTGCATGGGAAAACTTGTTGACAAATATGAGACACATGGTATTAAAGGCAAACTGGATAGTTAAATCTCAGAAAACAGAGAGCACTGGTTATTAGGATACTTGTTTTTGGAAAAGAAGGATGTATTCCTTTCTCAAGGTCAGTGCTAGGTCTACTGTTCTTTATGATCTATGTAAGTGAAGCAGGCATGAGTATAATAATATGATTAACTGTGAATATGACTATAAATAATTAAAGGAGAAATTAATTGGTTAGTAAAATGATCAGATAGATGTCTGATTAAATTTAGGGCAGTTGAGAGTCAATCCAATTGCTGTGGCTCTGGAGTCATGTGTAGGCCAGACCGGGTAAGGACTGCAGATTTCCTTCCCTAAAGGACATTAATGAATCAGATGCATAGAGCAAGTTATTAGGAATTCTTTTTACACACAATTCTAAAAATGGATTAGATAGGAGTACATTACATAGGATATAAGAAAGAGGCAACTTGGCCCAACCAATCTATATGCTGGTCTTTACGCTTCATTTGAGCCTCCTCTCTTTTGCTCCTTATTTAAATCTACCATCGTTACCCTCTATCCCCTTCTCCCTCATGTGCTTATCTAACCTCCCCTTAAAATGTTTCTATATTGTTCACTTGAACTATTCCCTGTAGTAGCAAGTTTTACAACCCACCACTTTTAATAGACATTTCTTTTGAATCCCAAGTTGAATTCTCATCATTGATTTGGTGATGATGTTATGTTGATAGCCTCTCATTTGCTCTTACCAACAAGTAACCACCTCCCTGTAACCACCTCAGTAAAACATTTTGCAATTTCAAAAACCTTTATTAGATTACTCCTGAGTCTTCTTTTCTCAAGTAATGAGAGCCAGTCTCTTCATCTTTTCCTGATACCCAAGTATTTCCTACATCATGCTTGGAAATCATCTCTGCACCCTTGTCAATATCTTCATATCCTTTTCATAATATGGTGAGAAGCAATACTCCAAGGATGGTCTTACCAACGTTCACTATAGGTTTAGAATAACCATCTACTTTTCAGTTCTATCTGTCTAGAAATAAAGCATGGCATTTGGTTATATTTTTGTTATGATATTGCTAACCTGTGGTGAAACTTTTAATGATTTGTGTATTTACGCTGCAAGATCCCTTTGTTCTTCTACTCCACTTAGATTCCCAGTTTCCAAATAATAACTTCGCATTTATCTGTGTTGAACCTTCTTTGCCAATTATTTGCCCAATTTGCAAGTTTCTTAAAGTCCTCTTGTGATTTGGTGCAGTACTGCTCAATATTGGCTATTCCTCTCAAAACTGAGGCTACGTGCAAACATAAAAATGGTTATTATGATGCCAAAGGTCCAGCCATTAATGTAATATTGTGAACAGCATTGGTGCCAGCACTGGTCCTTCTGGAATAATACATCCAGCTTTCTAACACTTTGAATAAGTACCTTTTATTCCTAATCTTTGCTTTCTGTCTTGAAGCCAACTAGCAATCCATTTGAACACTTTTTCCATGATTATAGTCACAAAATTCTAGAATCCTTACAGTGCAAAAGGAAGCCATTCGTTGAATCAAGGCTGTACCGACCCTCAGAAAGAACATCTTACTTAGGACCACCCACCCACCCAATTCCCATAACTACACACATTTACCCCAGTAATCCTTAACCTTCATAGCTTTGGACACTCAGGGACAATTTAGCATGACCAATCCACCTAATCTACACTTCTTTGGACTGTGGGAGGAACCAGAGAACCAAGAGGAAACCCACAGAGACATGGAGAAAACTCCACACAGTCACCCAAGGCTGGAATCAGACTAGCTTCCTGGTGCTTTGAGGCAGCAGTGCTAACCATTGTGCCACCGTGCTGCCCATTCTGACCTTGCTTGTTAGTCTTTATGAAAACCTAAATAAATCATTGCTCTTTCTGTTACCGCCTTAATACATTCAATAAGATTGGTCAAACAAGGTTTTCCCTTTGAAAATCCATGTTGACTATTCATTATTGTACTTTTTATTTCTAGATATTTTTCTATTTTCTCCTTTAGTAGTGATTCCATTATTTTTTTTCTACCACAGATGGTAAGCAGTCTGGGACACATTCTGTTCCCTTTATTAAATATAGAAATTACAATAGCTATCTGCTAACCTCAGTTGTTCCCTAATGCTTTTATTTATCCATAGAGTCGCACCAATGCTTAGTTTGCTCTTTCCTTTCAGCAGAATATATAATTTTCTGGCACTCTGCTGAACATTACTTTAAATGTTTCCCATTATTGTTCTACCATGCTGTTTGCCAATATTGTTCTCCCTTTTACTTTCCCAATTTCTGTTCTCTTCCCCATTAAATTAGTTTTCCTCCAATCTGTTAACCTAGTTTTCTTCATACTTATGTCCTTCTCGACTATCATTTAAAGAGGAACACATTATTTGAATCATTATTGGAAACAAAATCTGTAATAGCTTTTAAAAGGAATGGATATTATAGGAAACATTTAGAAATGCATGGAGAAATTGCAAGGAAATGGGAATCTCAATATATCACAAGAGGCTTCACTTTGCAAATACATTTACAGAATTGGATTTAGTGGAAGAATTAATAGCAGCCTTCAGGTATTTGATTTGATTTGATATATTGTCACATGTATTAACATACAATAAAAATATTGTTTCTTGTATACAATACAAACAAAACGTACCATTCATAGAAACAGAAACAAGAGAGTGCAGAATGTAGTGTTATAGTCATAGCTGGGGTATAGGGAAAGATCAACTTAATGCAAGGTAAGATCATTCAAAAGTCTGACAGCAACTGGGAAGAAGTTGTTCCTGAATTGGTTGTACATGACCTAGGATTTTTGTATCTTTTTCCTGATGGAAGAAGGTGGAAAAGACAATGTCTGGGCTACATGGAGTCCTTAATTATGCTGGCTGCTTTGACGAGACAGCGAGAAGTGTAGACAATGATGGGAGACTGGTTTGCATATGGTTTCTTTCTAATAATGTCTGCAGGGTAAAGAATGCCACCACCATAATTAGTTGATCTCTCTGTAGACCCTAGCTATGGCTATAAAACTACATTCTGCATCCTCTCCTTTTCTTCTCCTCTATGCATCTATGTACAGTATGCTTTGTCTGTACAGCACACAAGAAACAATACTTTTCATTGTATACCACTACATGTGACACTAATAAGTCAAATCAAATCAAATATTATCTCTGATTGAGTCTACCTTTTCACAGAAACGCAATCAGACGCACTTCTTTCCTCAAAGTAATGAGAATCAGTCTCTTCATCTTTTCCTGATACCCAAGTATTTCCCACATCATGCTTGGAAATCATCTCTGCACCCTTGTCAATATCTTCATATCCTTTTCATAATATGGTGAGAAGCAATACTCCAAGGATGGTCTTGCCAATGTTCACTATAGGTTTAGAATAACTTGAAGAAAAAAAGAATGTATCAGTTATAAGGTTCAAGGACACAGGTTCAAGGTGAGGAAGGGGGAAACTTAAGGGAGAAGTGCAGGGTAAGTGTTTCACACAGAGAATGATGGGGATGCCTGAAATGCACTGCCAGAGGAGGTGATGGAAGCAGGCACATTAGCAACATTTAAGAGGCATCTAGATGGTACGTGAATAGGGAAGGAAGAGAGGGATACTGAATGAGTAAGGGCAGAAGGCTTTTTTTTTTAGCTTAGTTAGGGCATCATGATTGGCACAGGCTGTACTTTTCCTTGTTCTTCTTTGAAAACCTGTCAGCAATAATCTAACCAATTTCATTTTATCATCAACGTTGTGCTGTATGGTATTTTAGTGACTGATTTTTGAGAATCCATTCCAGGCATTCTATAAAGATCACAATACCACTTTGAGATTTACAGCATAGAACAGATCCTTCAGACCACCTTGTCCATGCTCTCTTTGTTTTAAACTTCTAAGCTAGTCCCAATTGCTCTTTTACAAAAAAAAATTTCCATATGTCATACTGAACAATGGAATGATAGTGAATACTTCCTCAATGCTGTATGATCAACTATCTGACTCTCTGAAAGACTTTCAGAATGTTAAATAGAAGATACAGCAAGCACATGCTGATTTACATCCGTTCCCAGGCAGTTAGGACATTTAACTTGGAACTGTACTGAGCAGAGGATGAGGAACAGTTTGCTCAGTGACAGTAAAATCCCAAATACAGGTTAACCATGGCATCTCCTTGGAGAAATAGAACAGAATTTTTTCATACCAACACCATGTTCTGTCTTGTCTTTCAGTCACTCTCATTCCGAGGGTTCATTGACCAGGAAGGACATTTTCCACCAATTTCTGTTCTCTGCTGTCCTCACTGCCTGTCCCATTGAGAGGCCAGTCCATATTGTGATATTATTCATCTGTGCCATTTTGTGTCTTCCTTGTGCATATTTTCCCAGGTGTTTTGCCTTGAAGTGCCTCTTTTTCCAAACACTCCCCTCCTTTTCCCATCACATATCCAAAATATATGAGTTTCCTCGATATCAATACATCGAACAAAATCTCCTTAACACAAACTTTCCTGAGTACCCACTCCTTTGTCCGCTTGTCTGTCCATGACACACTTTGTGTGGGATTCTCTGGCTATGCTTGTCTGCAAACCAGAGATTCCCCCCTGACTTCAACGGACCTTTACACAGGTCACCCCTCCCCCGCCCACTAGAATTCTATTGGCAGGTGAGATGGGAGAATTCTGACCTTTATATCTGTCCAAATCCTTTCATCTCAAATGCACCTATTCAAACCTTGTCACTCTTGTTGATGGTTCAACATTCACAGCTACACATTGCCATGGGCCACACAAGAGCTTTCAAGATGAATTTTCATCGTAATCAAGATGATGTGGTGATTCCTTATTCTTTTAATTGAGCTTGCAATGCCACGACCATTGCTAAGTCTTGCCCAATTTCCTTTGGTAGGTTCTGCTTCTTCTGTGATGAGTAACCTAAGAGGAATGCATCAATCTGTTCAAGCTAATCAGAATCTGACAGATCTTCCCACTGTGTGTGTGTGTGGTGTCTGTCTTTTTAAGACAGTACAGCAGAGATGAGTCACCTGACTTGATAGACCAATGGGGAACTGAGAGTGAGCAATCACAGCATAGGGTGGAATCCTCTCTTAGGCAGAATCATCGAGCAGCCATGTGGTAAGCATGTAAGCACTAGAGCTACTGGTCCAGAGCAGCCTAGAGCTGTAAACTTCCTGTACCAAAGTTTTTCTTGTCTTTTGTTCTTAACGAATTCTGGAATCTCTTATAATGCCATAACATCCACAGCATAACGTCCACCTATTCCCTTCACCTTATCGACATTAATCTCGGTAATTTCATTAATTCTTGCAGCTCCTCAACTGATTTAGCAAGCAGAATAATATCAGCAGCACATTGCAGATTCAAACTTGCTGCCTGCCAATTGGTATTCCACTTCTGTATCCATTACATGTCCTTTCTCATGGCTATTTCTGTTCAGATGTTGAATAAATAGGTGAGAGGCCACCTTCTGTTCAATACCCCTTTTTGATTTTGAACCATTCTGAGAGAATCCTGGTAACTCTGGCCTCTGAGCAGGCTGAAGAGGACCTCAGTTTAATGTTTGATCTGAAAGAAGGCACTCTCAACAGTGCAGCACTCTCTCATTTACTACATTGGGAGCATCAGTTGTGAAAATGAATTGTGTGACTCGGAGACATGAGTACTACCATTAGAAAAACAGAAAGCGCAGGAATAAAACTCAACAGGTCTATGGATAGAGAGAGAGAAACTGAGTTAATGTTTCAATTTTTGAGGGATTCTTTCACAGCTGGTGGGTCCATTTTGCAATCTGCAGACCATGCTCTGGGGCAGGTGGCAGTGAGCAGTGTTACCAGTAGAATAGGGAAAAGCTGGGAGCAGAATGGAAGCCATTCAACTGAAAGAATGAAATAGACCAAAAGAGGTTGTATTTGGAGAATGATGCCCAATGCTGGTGAAGGTGTCGTCCTGGTCAGTGTGTTGACCAGCTGAAGGCATTGACCTTGTCAAGTGTTGGCCTGGTTAGTGTATTGACTGATGAAGGTGTTGACTTAGTCAGTGGTTTAACCTGGTGAGTGTGTTGACCTGGTGAATGTGTCGTCCTGGTCAGTGTGTTCACCTTGTCAGTGTGTTGACCAGGTGAAGGCAGTGATCTTGTCAGGTGTTGACTTGGGTAGTGTATTGACTGGTGAAGATGTTGACTTGGTCAGTGATTTACTCTGGTGAATGTGTTGATCAGGTGAAGGGATTGACCTGGTGAATGTGTTGTCCTGGTCAGTGTGTTGACCTGATGAAGGGATTGACCAAGTCAGTGTCCTAACTTGGTCAGTGTGTTAACCTGGTGAAGGTGTTGACCTAGTCAATGTGTTGAACTCGTCTCTATGTTGACACGAGGAAGGTGTTGACAAGGTGAAAGTGTTGAGCTGGTGAGTGTGCTAATTAACCTGGTGACAGTGTTGAGCTGGTGGGTGTGCTAATTAACCTGGTGAGAGTGTTGAGCTGGTCAGGATGTTAACCTGGTGAAAGTATTGAGCTGGTGAGCGTGCTAATTAACCTGGTGAGAGTGTTGAGCTGGTGGGTGTGCTAATTAACCTGGTGAGAGTGTTGAGCTGGTGAGTGTGTTAACCTGGTGAAAGTATTGAGCTGGTGAGTGTGTTAACCTGGTGAAAGTATTGAGCTGGTGAGTGTGTTAATTAACCTGGTAAGAGTGTTGAGCTGGTGAGTGTGTTAACCTGGTGAAAGTGTTGAGCTGGTGAGTGTGTTAATTAACCTGGTGAGAGTGTTGAGCTGGTGAGTGTGTTAACCTGGTGAAAGTATTGAGCTGGTGAGTGTGTTAACCTGGTGAAAGTATTGAGCTGGTCAGGGTGTTAACCTGATGACCTGGTCAGTTGTCCATCCTGCCTTTGCCCTGTCAAATGGGCTGTGGCTATTGCGTCACTGGTCTTGAGTTCCATGAGTGCTGATTGGCTGCTGGCTCGGCCCCGCCCCTTCTCCCTGAGGTGAGAGGTCACGGGAAGATGGCGGCTCGCAGAGGGGGTTGTGCGATGGGCCGGGCAATCCAGACACTGAAGGTGAACGGTTTTAAACAGCATTAAATTCTCTCATAATGGGGGAGGCGGTAGGGCGGATTGACGCAGTTAGAAAGAGGAAATAACAGGAGCGGCTTTCTATCTGGGTCTGGTTGCCCGGGGAGACGGTGCTGACAGGATGGAGTGAGCAGGCCTGGGTCAGCGAGCTGACCTTCTGATCACTGAGTCCAGCAATGACCCCGTGTTAGTGACTGATCTGCATTTTTCTGTTGACTCACCCTTCAGACTGCCTGGGGGTAAGGGGTGTGGTGATCGCAGTGACACACAGTCAACTCGGAGTTAAGTTCGCTTATTAGTGTCACATGTAGGTTTACATTAACATCGCAATGAAGTTAATGTGAAAATCCCCTAGTGCCTGTTCAGATCCACTTGGGGAGAGTTTTGCACAGCCAGCGCACCTAACCAGCGGGTCTTTTGGACTGTGGGAGGAAAACGTAGCACCCGAAGGAAATCCACACACACCGGCGCGGGGAAAACGTGCACAGAGAGTGACCCAAGCTGGGAATTGAACCTGGGTCTCAGATGCAATGAGGTACAGTGCTAACCACTGTGCCAGGGCTCTAGAGCCTGGAACGTACCCTCCATCCAGCCTGATACAAGCTCTGCCTAAAAAGGAGCAGGAGTTGTACCCGGCTGGCCGAGTTCAGCCTGCTTGGCCAGTCCGTGCAGTATCGCCGTACCTGATCTCAGGCTGCCGGAAGCAGGCTGCATCTTGGGCAGTCCTTCGCGGTTGAGGACGATCGTGCGTCCCCTCCGCTTTGAGGTGGTTGACGTGCCCAGTGCTTTTACCTGCAGACTCTGCTGGGGTAGGGCAGGGTTTGACATGTTGTTTGGAGGACTCGTCATGGTGGCACAGTGGTTAGCACTGCTGCCTCACAGTGCCAGGGACCAGGGCTCGATTCCCGGCTTGGGTCACTGTCTGTGTGGAGTCTGCAGTTCTCCTCGAGTCCATATGGGTTTCCTCCGGATGCTCCAATTTCCTCCCATAGTCGGAAAGATATGCTAGTTAGGTGAATTGGCCATGCTAAATTATCCCTCTGGGCATCCGAACAGGTGCTTGAGTGTGGCGACTTGGGGATTTTCACAGTAACTTCATTGCAGTGTTAATGTAAGCTTTCTTGTGTCAGTAATAAATTAACTTAACCTTCCTCTGACACCTTGATTTGTCCTCTGCATGTTCCTGGCCAAGCCTGTCAGTATACCGTGTCTGCATGTGTTTCATCCGGGTGCTCTGGTGTCTTCTCAAAGTCCAAAGATGTGTGGATCAGGTTGATCGGTCATGCTAAATTGCCCCTTAGTGTGTCAGGGAGACCAGTGGGGTAAAATACGTGGTGCTAAGCGGATAGGGACTGGATGAGATAGTAATGCAATGGGCTGAATGGCCTCCTTCTGCACTGTAGGGATTCTATATTCAGAGCCTTCCCCAGTGACCATTTTGTAGTTTGGTCAGTCACAAGCTAGGGTCTCCTATTAATCTGACAGTTTTGAATTTTTCAGGGATGTTTCAAAGGCTTCCCAGATCATTCTGGCTGGTAATCTCCTGCTCCAATTGAGTTCTGGATAGTGTAGTTCTTTCAGGAGTTTGGTAACAGACATGTGAACAACATGTCCTGCCCAGTGGAGTTGGTTTTGTGTGTGATTAGTGCCTAAATGCTGTTGGCTGGGGAGGGGAGACTTTCTTCCAGTTTTCTTGGCCAATACCTGTTCGGTGGCACAATGGTTAGCACAGCTGTTTCTCAGCCTGGGAACTGGGTTCAATTCCAGCCTCAGGTCACTGTCAGTATGGAGTTTGCATGTTGTCTCTTTGCCTGCGTGGATTCCCTCCAGATGTTCAGCTTTCTTCCCATATTTCAAAGTTATTCAGGTTAGATTGATTTGCCATTTTAAATTGTCCCTTGGTGTCAGAGGGATTAGCAGGATAAATATGTGGGGTTATGGGAATAGGGTGTATGTGGGATTTTTGTCAGTGCAAGCTTGATGGCCCAAATTGTCTCCTTCTGCAAAGTAGGGATTCTATGATTAAAGAACAAACAGATTATTACAATGCTGTGCACAAATTTTGTGTCATGTTTATTACATTACGTCAATGGTTACAGTTCACAAGTAACTCCTCACTTTAAAATGTGCTGAGGTCGTGAAAGACAATTTATAAATGTAATTTTTTTTTGAAAAGGTAAATGGCTTCTAATGTTTTGTGGGTGTGTGACATCTAGGTTAATGTTTAACACCTTAGGGTGAATTTCCCTGTTCTGCTCACCACGGGAATTGTAGTGGGCGGGGGGTAGACCATGGAAAGGTCTGTTGACTATAGGTGGGATTTTCTGGTTTCGGGGCAAGTTTGGCTGGAAAAACCCATCCCTTGTCAGGTTCGGCAGTTCTAGATGATGTTTGATGAGTTATGCGTCATTCCCTTTATCGCCTTTGCTATTATTTACCTAATAAACTGTTGCTCCTGTACATTGATACATATAGTTTTTATAGGGATAAAAATAATTTTGGATAATATAACTTTAAAGTGCCAGATTTCAAATTTGTTTTTGAAGTGGAAAATGAAGTTTGAATCTCAGAATCAAGGTATTCTTATGGCAAGAATGGTTCTCCAATATCAAGTAATACTAGACAATTAATTGAGATTTCCTTACTGTAGAGTCGAATGGCATTGATGTTACTATTTTGTGATCTTTGTTTACTGAACCGGGGGAAAACGGCACTGTTTTAACACATTCAAGAATGTTTATCCTGAAGCCCAATTTTGTTTTTGTTAAGATTGAATATTGTTGATCGTACTATAATACTGTAGTTTAAAAAATAATTCTGTATCCATGTCTATTTTCAAAACAATAAAGCAAGCAATTGAAGGCATAGAGTTTAGAGCAGTAGTTCATTGTATACACAAGGGAACACGTAACGTTTATCTTGAAACTTTAATCTTGATGATTGTTTCAACGCAACCTTCAGAGAGTTTCAATCTGATTTGTTTATCAAACTCTTGCCCCCTTCTCTGCACCTCAAACAAGTTTCAAGTCCCAGTGCTTCTTCTTCTGTTGTCCAAGAGATGTGTGTGACTCTGTGACTATGTATATCTGAATGTGCTCTAACACTCATATGCCTTCAGATTTGGCTTTTTTATTCTTTTGTGGAATATGGGCATTTCTGGCAAAGCCAATATTTGTTGCCTGTCCTTAATTGACTTTGAACTGAATGGCTTGCTAGGCCATTTAGGAATCAACCACATTGCTATGGTTCCGCATGTAGACCAGACTGGGCATGAATGGCTGATTTCCTTCTCTAAAGGCTAATGTTGTATGGACCCGGGTTTGATCCCACTAGGGGACTTTAAAGCTGCAGTAAAAATATCTGGAATTGAGGATCTACGGATGTCCTTGAGACTATTGTCGATTGTTGGAAAAACCCATCTGATTCCTTTAGCAAAGGAAATCTGCCATCCTTACCTGATCTGGCCTATATGTGACTCCAGAGCCATAGCAATAAGACAAACACTCAGATCCTGTGTAGACTAGCTAGCGGTGGTGATTGTAGACAATTGCAACCTCTCTTTACAACAATCTGAGGACCCTATTTGCTTCAGGAAGAACCACCATCATCTAGGTAGCAATGAAAAGCCAAGCAGCGTGCCTTAATGACTATCGTTTGGTGGCTCTGACATCCATCATTATGAAATGCTTTGAAAGGTTAGTCATAGCCTGAATCAATTCTTGCCTCCCAGATTGTCTGGATCCACTACAGTTCACCTACCGCTGCAACACGTCCACAGCAGATGCCATCTCCCTGGCTCTGCACTCAACCCTGGAACACCCAGACAATAAAGACACCTGTGTCAGAATCCTATTTAACGACTACAGCTCAGCCTTTAATGCCATTATTCCTACAAAACTCACCTCCAAACTTCATGGGGCTCGGCTTCTCCCTCTGCCACTGGATCCTAGACTTCCTAACCTACAAATGGCCGCCTGTGCTGTAAGATGGTACTGTAGCGTGCTAGCACGGTAACACAGTGGTTAGCACTGCTGCTTCACAACTCCAGGGACCTGGATCCAATTCCTGGTTTGGGTCACTGTGTGGTTTTGATATTCTCCTTGTGCCTGTGTGGGTTTCCTTTGGGTGCTCCAGTTTCCTCCCACAATCTAAAGATGTGCGTGTTAGACTGATTGGCCATGCTAAAAATTGCCTCTTAGAGTCCTAAGATGTGTAGGTTAGAGGGATTAGTGGGTGAATATGTAGGGATATGGGACTGAGGCTTGGGTGGGATTATGGTCAGTGCAGACTCAATGGGCCAAATGGCCTCTTTCTGCACTTAGGATTTCTATGATTCTAGTCATTGAATTGTTAGATCCATTATTGAATCCTGTGATTTGCTTTTTGTCCCCAGAGTATTAGCCTGGGTCCAGATCGAACTGAATGATTTTTCTTTTCCTCGAGTGCTCTGTCGCATAATTTTATTTTGTTACAGTTGGGCAAGGAGGCAGATCTTGTGTCTATCCAAGTTGGAATGGGGATCAAGCCTGTTCTGATGGTGTTAATCTGATTTGCATGAAAGCCAAGCTGTCTAACTAACTGGGCCAGCTGCTATTGCCCTGTTCTGCCCCCTCCCGCCCTCTCTCCAGCCAGCTTCTGTTTGCCAGTGTGATTTGTTTATAAATGACCTTGAAGACTCTACTCTTAGGACTTGACTGATCCATACAGACCTGGAAAATGCCAGCTTTGTTCTCTGTGTCAAGGTACTTCAGGCAGCAGAGATCATCCAGTGAATATTAATGTGTCTATAGAGTTCTATCTCTTGATCATTGTTCCAACATGTGGAAGTGGACTTCTATCATTGGATGGATATGAGACATCAACGTAAAGTCAGGACGGAATTGGGTTTAATGCCTTCAACTTTTCTCCAATCACCAGCACCACCACCACCACCACCAACCCTCCTCCTCCTCCTCCTCCTCAGTTCAAATAGCTGGCCAGCACTCGCTGTTGATGTTCAGATTTGAAAAATGGCAATGATGAGACTCTGGATAGTTAGTGCTTTTGGAAGGAGAAAGAATTGAGGGGAAACCCTCTGACACTGATATGGTTTGATGTTAAATATGGAAAGAGCTTTATTGCCAAGCAAACCTATACATGATCTCTTGAACCTGCTGATGATCAGATTCCTGAACTGGACAGAGGTGCAGGAAGGTATAAACTGAGTTTGTCTGAAGGGGTAAACACATGTAACTCACGGCTTCTGTTGTGTTCTGATTCTGTGGACATTGCTATGACCAAATTTGTGAGAAAATTCAAAGGAGCTTTTGTCTTTTCTCGTTTTCTTTGAACATTTTAATTATAAATATAGCCAAGATTAGTGGTTAGCACTGCTGCCTCACAACACCAGGGGCCCAGGTTCGATTCTTGGCTTGGATGACTGTCAGTGTGGAGTTTGCACATTCTTCCTGTGTCTGTATGGGTTTCCTCCCACAATCCAAAGATGTGCAGGTTAGGTGCATTGGCCGTGCTAAATGACCATCATGTCATGGGGATTAGCAAGGTAAATGTATGGGGTTACAGGAATCGGGCCTGGTTGGGATTATAGTCAGTGCACACTTGATGGGTTAAACAGCCTCCTTCTGAACTGCAGGGATTCTATGAAGATGGGGTAAAAGGCTCTTTGACTCAACTGGTGGTTGAAGCTGGGAGGTCCTGTAAATAAGCCTTCAAGAATAAGTCCATCCAGAGTTTGGCAAACCTGATCCTGTGGGGGACTGATCGTGGCTTGTGATTTGAATTTTCTGGAGCCATTAGTGGGTTTATTTCTCTGTCTTACATTCTAGGCTGCAACGAAACGTATCAGTGACAGTCCAAGTTATTTGTTATTGTGACATTGTTCACACTATCTGAGTTTGGAGTGGTTTGGTTTAATTAGTGGGTGGTTCCATTCAGATGTCAGAACATAATTCAAAGGACTGATCAAAATGACGTGGCTTGTACATTCAGTCTAAATATGCAAGTAGTTTATAAATCAGAATTAATTAATTTTGAAAATTGCCTCTTGTTTTTAATTGAATTAAATATTCTTTGGTTTTGTTTGGTTGTGGAGGAAAAACCCAGCTTATGAGAGTTGTTTTAAAAGTTTATTTATTAGGGTCACAAGTAGGCTTATATTCATGTTGCAATGAAGTTACTGTAAAAAGCCCCCAGTTGCCACACTTCGGTGCCAGTTCAGGTACACTGAGGGACAATTCAGCATGGCTAATGCACTAATCAGCATGTCTTTTGACTGTGAGACAGAACCAGAGGAAACCCACACAGACACAAAGAGAACAAGCAGATCAGCACAGACAGTGACCCAAACCAGGAATCTCAACACAAACTAGAGGAACACCATCTCATCTTCCAGCTAGGCACTTTACAGCCTTCTGGTCTCAACGTTGAATCCAACAATTTTAGGTGATTTGTTCTACCCCACCTCTACCCTTTTCTATTTTATTTAATTTTTTTAACTGTTCTCTACCTTTTATTTCTTTATTGTCTTTCTTCATTTGGGGTGGCACGGTAGCATAGTGGTTAGCAGTGTTGCTTCACGAATCTGGGTTCAATTCCCGGCTCAGGTCACTGTCTGTGCAGAGTTTGCACATTCTCCCGATATCTGTGTGGGTTTCCTCCGGGTGCTCCAGTTTCCTCACACAGTCCAAAGATGTGCGAATTAGGTGGATTGGCCAAGCTAAATTGCCCCTTAGTGCCCTGGAGTACATAAGTTAGAGGGATTAGCGGGTGAATATGTGAGGATACGGGGATAGGGCTTCAGTGGGATCGCTGCGGGTGCAGACTCAATGGGCCGAATAGCCTCTTTCTGCATTGCTTTCTATGCATTTTTTTTCTCACTCTTCCCCCAACATCTTCATTTTATCTCCCATTTGGCCATTTACATCCTTCATTCTCTATGTGGATAGCTATTTCTGTTTCTGTTGCTATGACTCGTCTCTCATTTCCTCAGCTTGCCATATAAATATCTCCCACTTTCTATGCCTTTTGACAAAGGGTTGTCTGGACTTGAAACGTCAGCTTTTTCTCTCCTTATGAATGCCACCGGATCTCTGAGGTTTTCCAGCATTTTCTCTTTTGGGTCCGCGAATTGAATCCAGGTCCCTAGCACTGTGAGGCAGCAGTGTGCTGTCAAGAAGTGGTGTACTTGTCAGAAGACAGCAAATTTCTTTTGGAAATTGTTGGCCAGAGCAGATTATGAAGGTCTCATTGAGATTTTAAGCTTGAAATTGGTGAATTGATGGACAGTGGAATGCACTGAATTTATCTTGACATATTAACAGATTAATTTAACTGAATTAGAACAGTTGCTATTTTTCCCAGTGGCTAATTATAGATGTTGCCAATGTATTTTTATAAATGTACTGTAATTTTAGTGCTGCTTCTAATGCTTCATATCACCATTTGAAAGCCAATGTAAAAGTGGCTTTAAGCTTTTGCTGTGTGTTTGCGGGCAGTGATGTGTGTGATCTCAAAGAGAATTGGATGGTATAAAATAAAATTATTAATTCCAGTAAGCAGATGACAGCAAATGGAATAGTTGTTAAATTGCTGAGTATGCAGATCCTTGATAACAGATCATAGAGCACAACTTTCAGGTTACAGGAAGTAAAGATTGCAAGAGAATATAGTACCAAATGCTTCCAAAATATAACTGCAACATACACTGCAGTGACTCACCAAGGTTCCTTCAACAGTACCTGCCAAACTCTCCTGACCTCTACCAGCCTGGAAGGACAATGGCAGAAGACACTTAGGAACATCTATAAGTATCTCTCCAGACCCTTTTGATTTGGGAGTATATTGCTGTTTCTTCACTGTTGTTGGGTCAAAATCCAGGAATTCCCTCCCTAACAGTAGTGTGGGTGTACCTACAACACAAGGACTGCAGCAGTTCAAAAAACAGCTCACCATATTCCTGAGGCAATGAAGGATGGGCAGTTAATGCTGCAATAGCCAGCGACACACACATCCTGTGAAATAGAAAGAATTGTTTTTGGCAATTCAATGCAATTTATTACGCACAACAAGACAGGTAGTTATACTGAGGAAATTATTGTTGTCTTGGAGGAGCTGCCTTTCATGACTTCAGATTGGCCCAAAATACTTGATAGTTTATTGAATGCTTTTGCGGTCTATTCACTATGGTATAACAGTAAAAGTGGCAGTCAAGGTGCCCCAACAAACAGTAATGAAATAAATGACCAGATAAATTTGTCTTTGTGTGTTAGTTAAGAGAAAAATGTTGGCCGCCACATCAAGGAACACTCCTTCAAATTATGCTGTGGGTTCTTTTCTGTATGATGTGGAGATGCTGACGTTGAACTGGGGTAAACACAGTAAGAATTCTGAGAACACCAGGTTTAAGTCCAACCAATTTATTTGATAGGAAACTCATAAGCTTTCGGGGTTGCCCCTTTGTCAGGTGAACGTCAGGTTAAGGATAATTGTGGAGGTGGTGTTGTTGCGTTTCCTCGCTGATTGTTGTCTGTGGGTTAGGAAGTTCAGAATCCATTCTCAGAGGAAAGAGCCATGCCCAGTATACAGAGTTGTAGATGAGTTTCATAAGAATAATAGTAGGAATTGCAAAGATTGATAACCCTTTGATTGAAGAAATTGCTCCTCAGCTCAATCCTGAACGACCAACCCTTTCCCCTGAGACTAGGTGTCCTAGTTTTACATCCTTTTGGGTGAGACAGTGCTGTAGTGGTGATGTCTAATCGAGAGGCCCATGCTACTGCTCTGGGAACATGGGATCAAACCCCACAATGGCAGATGCTGGAATTTAAATTCAATTAATAAGATCTGGAGTTGAGAACTAGTCTCAGTAATGGTGACAATGACAAGATGATCTATTTGAGTGGCTGAGACGGCTCAGTTCTACTTCTGCTCCTGTTTCCTGAGTTGGGATGATGGATATAAATACAGATTAGTTATGATTTATTTCAGAGGATTGGATAGCTTCCTGTTCCTACATGCATAACCCTTGAAACCCCTCTATCGCTCTTCCTCCTCCTCCAAGATGCTCCTCAAAACTTTAGACCTGTGATCAAGCTTTTGGTATTTCCTTTAGTGTTTCATCTCTCCTCTGAAGCAGCTTTCTCTGTTCTGCTACATTAAAAGCACTATATAAATATAAAGTTGCTGCTGTTGAATATGACATTGAATGTTATTCTAATTTCACTGATTCTAATCAAGTGATTTATGTTTGTTTTCCTAGCATGCGTCATTCCGCTCCAGGTACAGCTTTGCTGTCTCTCGTGTGTTGTACTCCACAGTTTATGATCCAAATGAACCAGTAAGTTCTGCTTGTTATACCTCTTAAGAGTTTAACAGGGCAGACTTAGAGAAGATGTTTCCACCTATGGTGAGACTAACACTCGGGGTCATGAACATAAGATAGTGAACGATAGATCCACACACATTGATTTTTGTTTTTATCCATTTCTGAAGATAATTTGGTCACAGCTATAGAAGGAAAGGTATCTAAATTTGCAGCTACCAAATTATAAAGGCAAGGCAAATTGAGCAAGAGAGAACTGAAGGAGAGCGTAGGTTAGTGGAATGGGCAAACTGATGGCAGATGTTGTTCAGTGTAAAGAAATGTGAAGTGACATATCTTGGCAAGCAATGATGAAAGAAAATAAACTCATAAAATAGGATTAACATTGGAGAGTTAGAAAGAACCAGGAGAGTGCACACTTGGATCTACAATATTGGGAATGCATGCAGAAAAGATAATTAAAGGACAAATAAGATTATGAAAAGAATATCGGGCCAGATTTCTGCTGTTTCAGTTAATTAGTAGAGATACACGCATTGCCTCAGCTCCTTTAGATAAAGGAGGGGGGGGGGGTGGATTGTGCCCTCATGTGCCTGATTGCAATCTAATGATCAACAGATGGCTGAGTGAAGCATGTCAATAATGTCCTCTTGGACCAGCTACTTGAAGGCAGCCAGAGCTGATAGACTTAAATAGAGTCACAAGAAGATGGGAGAATATTAGTAAATTTGATGGGAATGACAAATTAATTTTACTTTGTTAACTATTGATGTTAACTTTAGAGCAATTACCGAATTCTATTCTTTAGTCATTAACTTACTTTCTTTTTTGGTGTTTGTCTTCCCCTCAGACATTTGACAAAATCCTTATTGCAAACAGAGGAGAGATTGCCTGCCGGGTAAGCTGTTTTCTATTACTATGTTATTCTTTGTGAGTTCAAGGGAGAGGCAAAGTCCCAGGAAAACATGTGTTCAAAGATACCCTCTTGTAAAATTATATACTCCACATTCTCCCCATGTCTGCGTAGGTTTCCTCCAGGTGTTCAGGTTTTCCTCTATAGTCCAAAGATATGTGATTAGGTGGATTGGCCATATTAAACTGACACTTAGAGTGAGGGGGATTAGCAGGGGTAAATATGTGGGGCTATGGGGACGTGGGTGGGATTGTTGTCCGTGCAAGCTTGATGGACCGAATAGCATTCTTCCAAACTGGGGATTCTATGATTCTATGTATTTCTTTTTAATTAAAATGCCATAATTGATGAAAAAAGAAAGAACTTGCATGTTTATAGCATCACTCACAATCCATGACACCCCAAAATTGAGTGCTTTAAAATCTACGCTGGCACTCAATATTCAGGACACTGTCGGATGTTCAGTCTTTCAGAAATATGTTAGCAAATTTGCATGTAGCAAAGTTCCACTAACAGCAGTGAGGTAAATGATTAGCTAATCTGTTTTTCCAGGAATGCTGGCTAAGAGATACATATTGGCCATGACCCTGGGGATACCTCCTCTGCTTTCCTGTGACTCAAAAACCTGGGGATCTTTTACACCCAGCTGTGAAGGCACTGGAGCCTTGCATTAAACATCTCACCCAAAAGATGGCATCTCTGACGATGTAGCACTCCCTAAGTACTGTCTTCAACTGTTTTCAAACACACAGCCTTTTGATTCAGAAGAACATAGGTCCTACTTGAGAGAACGCAAAGCAGAAAATACTGGATAAGTTCAGTGAGTCTGGTAGTATCTTTAGAGAGAGGGAAAAACAGAGTTAATGTTGAGTCCATATGGTTATTTCTAGGATCCGAAGAAGGGTCATATTAGACTTGATGCCTTAACTGTGTTTCTTGCTCCACAGACACTCCCAGACCCGCTGGCTGGAATTTTACTGCCCCGCCCACCATGGAGCAGTTGAGGAGTGGACAATGGAAAGGTCCATTGACCTCAGGCAGGATTTTAGGACGAGCAAGGCTGTAAAATTCCACCCACTCAATTTTTCCAGAATTTTATATCTTTGTTTCAGCTTTTCAGTGTCCAATATTCTGCTTTTATTTAAGAGAATGCATATTGGTAATTAAGTGAATAATCTTTTAATGACTCATTGGAATTTTCAGTATAGGTGTTATTCTGTACCAAATTGGGAGTCCTTTGAATAGAACATACTTAAACCATATTTCTGTTTTAAGTGTGTACTCTTAACTTTTATGTTTGAGAGAACTATTCCTCCTTCTCCAAGGGTAAGTGTTCTGATTCAGAATTTGATATGTTAGGAATGCATATTAGGAATTATATTGTTGACGATTTTTCAACCATGAATTTTAACTCCACAGAAAATCATGTGGCAGTCCAGACCTGTTTCCTAATATATGCTGTTGAACTGGGTGAAGCTTGCACCAACAGCATACAAATGTACTCCTTACTTTGTTCATCAAAGCATATCTGCACAGGCAGAAAATCTCCAATTTATACCACGTCATGAGTACAAAGAAGAAAATTACAACGCAGGAACAGGCTCTTTGGCTCTCTAAGCCTGCACCAACTATGCTGCCTGACTGAACTAAAACGCTGTATCCTTCCCAATATTCCCATCCTATTCATGTATTTGACACCACTTAAAAGTTACTATTGTATCTGATTCCAGTCGCTCCCCCAGCAGCAAGTTCCAGGCACCCACCATCCTTTGTGTAAAGAAACTTGTCTCATACATCTTTAAATCTTGCCTCTCGCACCTTAAACCTATGCCCCCTAGTAATTGAATGCTTTCACCATGGGAAAAAGTTTCAGATTATCCACTCTGTCCATGTCTCTTATAATCTTGTAGATTCCTATCAAGTAACCCCTCAACCTCTGTCATTCCAGTGACAGCAAACTAAGTTTCTCCAACCTTTCCTTATAGCTGATGCCCTCTATAACAGGCAACATCTTGGTAAACCTTTTCTGTACCCTCTCCAAAGCCTATTCCAAATGCAGTCTAACTAAGATTTCATAAAGCTGCAACATGACTTGCCAATTCTTAAACTCAATGCCCCAAGTGAAAGCAAGCATGCCATGTGTCTTTTTGACTACTTTCTCCACTTCTGTTGCCACTTCCAGTGACCTGTGTCCCTGTACACCCAGATCCCTCTGCCTAATAGTAGTAGTAAGAAGTCTCACAACACCAGGTTAAAGTCCAACTAGTTTATTTGGTAGCACAAGCCACAAGCTTTCAGAGCATGGCCCCTTCATCAGGTAACTGAGAGTTTTGTTCACAAACAGGTCATATAAAGGCACAAACTCAATTTACAAAATAATGTTGGAATGCATGTCACAACAGGTAATCAAGTCTTAAAGGTACAAACAGTCTGAGTGGAGAGTGGATTAAGCACAGGTTAAAGAGACGTGTATTATATCCAGTTAGAACAGTTAGTGAGATTTTGAAAGCCTAGGTAAGTCGTGGGGGTTACAGATGGTGTGATGTGAACCCAAGATCCCGATTGAGGCTATCAGTCTCTGTTCAGTGACTCTGTGCAATCATGTGTCGTGAAGGCTGCTTCGGAGAGCACTTACCCAAAGATTAGAGGCCGAAGGTCTGTGACCGCTGAAATGTTCCTCATGTCGAGTGGTGTTCGTTCATCCATTGTCATAGTGCCTGCGTGGTCTCCCCAATGTATCATGCCTCGTGACATCCTTTCCTGCAGCGTATCAGGTAGTCAACATTGGTCAAGTTACAAATGTATGTACAGCGCACCTGGTGGATGGTGTTCTCAAGTGAGATGACGGCATCCGTGTTGATGATTAGGCACGTTTTGCACAGGTTGCTGTGGCAGGGTTGTGTGGTATTGTGTTCACTGTTCTCCTGAAGGCTGGGTAGTTTGCTGTAGACAATGGTCTGTTTGAGGGTGTGTGGTTCCCTGAAGGCAAGAAGTGCAGTATGGGGATGGCCTTAGCGAGATGTTCGTCTTCATGAATGACATGTTGAAGACTCCGGAGAAGATGTTGTAGCTTCTGTGCTCTGGTGAAGTACTGGACAATTAAGGGTACTCTGTTTGTCGTGTCCTGTGTTTGCCTTTTGAGGAGGTAGGTGTGGTTTATTGCTGTGGTGCATCGATCGATGAGTTGAGCACCATATCCTGTTCTTACGAGGGCATCTCTGAATGAGCAACGATCCGAAAGCTAGTGGCTTTTGCTACCAAATAAATCTGTTGGACTTTAACCAGGTGTTGTGAGACTTCTTATTGTGTTTACCCCAGTCCAACATCGGCATCTCCACATCATAGTAGTAGTAGTAATAATATATCAGTCCCATATATGTATTATATGATTGAGATCAAAGCTACATTTAGTATCTGTATAAATGATCATGGATTTATCCAATTTAAAGAAGTTGCCAAAAATCTGTAATTTTTATCAAGCACCTTGTTTTGTAGTAAAATTCTCATGTTTTATTTCAAAGTACAGAAAATGTCAGCATCTTGACGCACTCAATCTTTTGGGCATTAATGCAAAAGCAAAATACTGCAGATGCTAGTTATCTGAAATAGAAACAGAATATGCTGGAAATACTCAGCAGATAAAGGCAGGTCTATGCAGAGAAAAACAGGGTTCATGTTTAGGTTCAGTGACCCTTCAGAATGCCACGAAGGGGGTCATCAGTAATAACTCTGTTTCTCACCATTACCATTTCTGCAAATAGACACATCTGGTGTAAAACCATGCATTTTTAGAATGTCCAATATGATATTTTTGTGTATGAATTCAATGTGTTTTACATCTATAAGCTACGAATGACATTATACTCATCCAGGTCTGCAGTACAGTAAACCTATGAAAACTGCCAGAAAAGTGGAATTGGTGTTTTTCTGGACTTGGTTGATAGTCTTCTTAGAAGGTTAGAAAAAGAAGGAGAAATTGTTGTATGGAAAGTTGTTTTGGCTTGATATTTTCAATTTTTCAATAGGCATAAAAAATACAGGTAATTCTGAAAAATTGAAGATAGAGTCAGAGGTTTACAACATGGAAACAGGCTGTTTGGCCCAACTTGTCCATGCTGCCCTTTTTTTAAAACCACCAAGCTAGTCCTAATTGCTGCATTTGGCCCATATCTCTCAATACCCACCTTACCCATGGAACTATCTAAATGCTTTTTATAAGGTGAAATTGTACCTGCCTCTACTACCTCTGGCAGCTTGTTCCAGACACTCACCCACCTCTGTGTGAAAAAAATTGCTCTTCTGGACCCTTTTGTATCTCTCTCCTCTTGCTTTAAACCTATGCCCTCTATTTTTAGAATCCCTTACCTTTGGGAAAAGCTATTGATTGTCTAGCTGATCTATGCCCCTCATTATTTTATAGACCTCCATAAGATCACCCCTAAGCTTCCTACACCCCAGAGACAAAAGGTCCGAGTCTATCCAGCCTCTATCCAGATGTGACTCAAGTGCTCAGCCTTATCATCAAGAAGTCTCACACACAATACCAGGTTAAAGTCCACCAGGCTTATCAGGAATATTGAATGCTGCACCCCAGTCCAATGCCGGCATCTCCACATTATTACTGTTCAGCCATAAGACACACTTCAATTTGTATTTAATATATAGTTAAGTGTCTACTGCATGTTCAGATAGATCTTTTAAACTTTTGGCACAGTAATGGTTAAAATAAAAACTGTTAAAATGTTCAAGGTTCTGAGTGTTCTTTTGTTTTATTGTCTAGTTTATGTACCATTGTGAGTCTGAGTTAAACTGAATTGGATGACATCCCAAACTAAATAGATAATAGCGAAGAGTAGACCAAAGATTGGTCCTGATAAAACTGAAAGAGCCATGGCGATAAAGAATTGATTGGGGGAAAATTGTTCTAATATTGAAGCATGGTTAATGTTAACAGTTTGTGCACCCCTTTAGTTCCTAACTTGTGTGGAAAATGACCTTTAGGACTTGGCATCCAGGTTTGTTTTACTGACTGTTTAACTGTAGTGGGACATTTTTTACATCGAATCATACCCTTGCAGTGCAGAAGGAGGTCATTTGGCCCATCATGCCTGCACTCACTCTGTGATAGAGCATCCCATCCAGGCCCTATCCCTGTAACCCTATGTATTTATCCTGCTAATCCTCCTAACCAATACATTTTTGGACACTAAGGGGTAATTTAGCATGGTCAATCCATCTAACATCTTTGGACTGTGGGAGAAAACTGGAATACCTGGAGGAAACCCGTGCAGACATGGGGAGAACGAGCAGACTTCACACAGACTGTGACCCCAGGCTAGAATTGAATCTAGGTGCCTTGTGTTGTGAGGTAGTAGTGTTAACCACTGTGCTGCCCATACTTAAACACATCATTGCTATAATTGCAGACCTCTTTTGGCTCCCAGTCTAGCAACACAATTTTAAAATTCTCAACCTTGTTTTCAAATCCCTCCACGGCTTTGTCCCTCCCGATATCCATAACCTCCTCTAGACCTTCAACCTAAAAGACTCTGACCTCTTGAGAGGGAGCGCAATTTTTTTTTAACAAACTTTGCTCCCAATTGTTTTCTCCTGAACAGGCAACCCCTGTTTCTGGGAAGCTGGGGCTCGTTTTCTGTTTGCTGCATGAATCTTGGTGTTTGAGGTGTACTGTTTTCTATATTCTGAAGCATGCAGAGAGGCCTGGTTACCCAATCCAGCAACACGATGTGCTGCCCCTTGCTGTGGTTGGCCATCTTGATGGTGAGGGCTATGTCACTGCCTAGTTCCAGGATTTCAATGATTGTAATACTCGAGCACAGTGATTAGATAGACCCACACAGCACCCAACTTTAGTATAGTTCCCCTTTCCTAGGAAACTGTAGATGTGGTGGACAGGGATCAGACGTCTTTCCTGCAATGAATGTGACTTTGCTTTGGCTCCATCTTTTTGCCATTTTATCTCTTCCAGACATTTCCTCAATGTTTGCTTTCATTCCAAGGCGGTAAATTCTCCAGTTAAAGACTGGATGGCAAGAGTGGAGACAGCATCATGGGAAGAGGAAGAGAGATATTTCCTCCTTGGGAAATGCCTCCAGAGATGGTTAACACTGCTGAAACATAGAATCCTTACAATACAGGAAGAGGCCACTCAGCCCCTTGAGTCTTCAGTGACTCTCTGGAAGAGCGCTTCTTCCCCTTGCCCTATCTCTAGAATTTTGCACATTTATCATGTTCAGTTCACTTAACCTGCACATTTTTGAAGTGTGGGAGGAAACATACACAGACATGGGGAGAACATGCAAACTCCACACAGACAGTGACCCAAGGCTGGAATCGAACCTGGGTCCCGGCATTGTGAGGCAGCAGCGCTAACCACTGTGCCACTTAGTTGTGTTATTAATCTTTAAACTGCAATAAAATCCAAAACTGGATGACCCTAATTTCATTGATGAGACTTAATTAACCTAAAGGAACAAATTTTCTTTTCTTATTCATTGTTAAAAACAATTTTTTTTTCTAAAAACAGCAAGTTGTTATGATAGCTAAAGGGAAGTTCAGTAGTAACTTTAAAAAGGAATTGGATAAACACATAAGTAAAAAGAGTCGACATTTTCAGGGCTATGACAAGCAAGCTGAGGAGGTGGACAAATTAGATAACTCTTTTTAAGGGCCAGCATAGGCATGATGGGCTGAATAGCTTTCTTTTGTGCTCCATGTTTCTGTGATTTTTCATTATTTAAATGCGGGGTTTTGTCTTTTCTCTCCTCGTTTGTTTTAAAGTCCTTGATCCATGGTGACAAAAAAACATATAGAAGTTGGCAGTTGTCAATGTGAAGATCAATCCTTCATCCTTGCTTCCCTGCCAATGGGCATTGCCCTGGCCTTGATACGCTATGTTAGACATCAGATATTATCCATCTTATCTCGTTATGGAATGCCATCCACCGCAATGAATATCATCATCCAATTATTTTGGAAGTGAGTGGGGCTATCAAGTAGAAATAAAGGGAGGCAGTGTTCAATAGAATCAAACAGCTTTGCAAAGCTCTGTTGAAAAGTTCTCAACAAAGAAGTTACTGAGTTGGCAATGTTTGTGTTTCTTCTGTAGATTATTAAGACCTGCAAGAAGATGGGCATTAAAACGGTTGCAATTCACAGCGACGTGGACTCCAATGCAGTAAGTAACTAATTATTTCTCTACAGCTTAATCCTCTTTGCTTTGCATGTTAGGTTAATAAATGCTTTGTGATATTTTTTAACATGCTACACAAGAAAATCGCAAAAATTTATTCTAATAAAAGCTTCTTAATGAGGATAGAAGTTGTCTGGAACTTGTGACTTTACTACATAGTAGAAAGTCCTCTTGACTGAAAGTCAGAATAGTGTTCAAAAATATTGCTAATGATTTTCCCTGTGATTTTTCACATGCTGATGAGAACCTGAATGTGAATGAGAGAGAAAGACCTACTGACTTGCATTTATATAGCTCTTTTCATAACTTCATAAAATTATAGAATCTACAGTGCAGAAGGAGGCCATTTGGCCCATCAAGCCTGCAGCAACAACAATCCCACTAGGTCCTATCCTAATCCCACATATTTATTCTCCTAATTCCCCTGATATAAGGAGCAATTTATCATCTCCAATCAACCTAACCCACACATCTTTGGACTGTGGGAGGAAACCAGAGTACCCGGAAGAAATCCACGCAGATACAGGGATAATGTCCAAACTCGACTCAGACAGTCACTTCAGGCCAGAATTGAACCAGGTCCCTGGCGCTATGAGTCCCCTCCCCCCCTCTCTTCAAAATAATGTCATTGGATCTTTCATGTCTGCATGAAAAGATTGATGGTGCCTCAGTTTAATACTTCATCTGAAAGGTAACATCTCCAACAATGTAGCACTCCCTTGGCACTGCATTGGAGTATCATTGCTTCTTCCCTGCTGACATCAGACTTTTGAATGGATCTTTCATGTATGAAGTTGATATTTCTCTGCACCCTAGCTATTAATGTAACATTACATTCTGCTCTCTCTTCTTTCCTCCTCCCATATGTACTCTATGAACAGAACACTTTGTGTGTATAGTATGCAAGAAACGATACTTTTCACAGTATACTAATACCTGTGACACAATACCTGGAGTGTGACTGGAACTCACAGCCTTCTGATTTGGAGGTGAGATTGTCGCCTGTTGAGCCAGAACCTTGGTAGTTAAAGCAGAATCAGTAGTAACTTTCAAAAGGTATAGCACAGTGGTTAGCACCGCGCCCTCACAGTGCCAGGGACTCAGGTTCAGTTCTGACCTTGGGTGATTGTGTGGAGTTTGCACGTTCTCCCTGTGTCTGCATGGGTTCCTCCCACAGTTCAAAGATGTGTAGATTAAGTTGATTGACCATGCTAAATTCACCCTTAGAGTTGATGAGATGAGCAAGATAAAGTGCATGGAGTTGTTGTTGGTACAGGCTTGATGAGCAGAATGGTCTTCTGCCCTCTAGGGATTCTGTGAGATACTATAGTTAGATATACAGTAAATTGAATCCTGGTTTGAAATTTTCTGGATTGACACTGCTTACTCATGGGTGTCAGAGAATCTCACCACTGATCTTGGACACAACATTTCAGCACATTATTCTTGATGGGGTGAGGGACTGGGATTGTCAAAAGCTGATCGCATCTTTAGCAAATAATGCCACGCACCCAACTAGAATCATCGCATGAAGATCAAAAAAGAGAATCCTGGAATCATTTTTATTCATTTATCCTTCCCTGTTCCAGGGAATACAGCAGCTCCCTGACTTCCATGACAGCTGGGATTAGTAGACATAGAAAATTTTATGCTTGCTTTAAAGGACAGATCTCTGTGTAGCTCAGATGGGAATTTGGTTGAATCTTACATGCAAGTTAAAAAAAAGTCTTGTATTTCTACATGATCACAATGTGTGCAGTGCAACACCATGGGGCGACACAGCAGTTAGCACTGCTGTGTAATAGCAACTGGGATCAATTCCCGGCTTGGATCACTGTCAGTGCAGAGCCTGCGTGTTCTCCCCATATCTGCCTGGGTTTTCTCTGGGTGCTCTGATTTTTTTCCCATACTCTGAAAGATGTGCTAGTTAGGTGCATTGGTCATGCTGAATTCTATCTCAGTGTACTTGAACAGGGCTGGAGTGTGGCGACTATGGAATTTTCACCGTCACTTTATTGCAGTGTTAATGGAAGCTTGCTTGTGATACTAATAAATAACCTTTACAACAGTATGTAATAGTGCTTTGGGACATCTGGAAGGTGCTGTAATGAATCCCAGATCTGTAGGAGTAGAGTACTAATACAGCTCAGCTATGATCTGACTGAAAGGCAGAGCTGGCTTGGGCTAAATGGCCAACACCTTTTCCTCTGGTACTATAGAAAGCAGCCCTTCTGGATGTATCACGGGTTGGTATGGTTTATGCTCTGACCAAGACCATAAGAAACTCCAGAGGAGTTGTGAATGAAGCCCAGTCTATTATCAAACCATCAATTGATTCCTTCTACATGTCCTGCTGCTTCAGAAAAGCAGCCAGCATGATCAAGAACCCATGCACCGGACATACACTCTTCCACCACCTTCTGTCAGGAAAAAGTCATAAAAGTCCGAGGCCGCGTACCAACCAACTTAAGAATTGCTCTTCCCTGCTGCAATCAGACTTTTGAATGCATCTTTCATATATGAAGTTGATATTTCTCTGCACCCCAGCTATGACTGTAACATTACATTCTGCTCTCTCTTCTTTCCTCCTCCTCCCCTATGTACTCTATGAATGAATGCTTTGTCTGTACAGCACGCAAGAAACAATATTTTTCACTGTATACTAATACATGTGACAATAATTAATAAATCATTACAAGTCACAAACTTTGAATTGTTTATTTCTGGAGCTAAATGACTTGGGATCTGCAATGCTGGTGATTTGGACAAGATTTGAGAAGCAATGGTGGAGCAATATGTAAACCTCTCATTTTTTTTATTTAAGAATGGAATGTGGGCATCAGTGGCAAGGCCAGCATTTAATGCCCATATCTCATTTACTCTGAGATGATGATCTGCTGCCTTTGAACTGCTGCAGTTCTTATAATGTAGGTTTACCCCAGTGCTGTTAAAGAAAAGGTTCTAGGATATTGAAGTGAAGAAGATACAGTTCTATATTTTGTTGTACGTTGATTTATTTTGCTGGATTGAAAAGAGCCAGCAATGTAGTAACCCGTAATGACATCTTGGGCAGATGTATTTTTAGTTGTTTCTTTGACATTTTAATGAGAAATATTCTGACTTTAACTGGCACTAAAAATTTAGTTAAAAAGTCAGCTTGGGGCCAATTCTTTAAGATCAAGATGTATAGATATCTCCCTATTTTCACATCTAGGTGAAATCTCAATAATGATTTGAACAACATAATGAACTGGCCTTTAATGATATTGTCATACAAGAAGAACATTGAGTACCCACTTGTGAGTACAGCCATTAAGTCTTATAAATGGAGGTCATTTGTATCAATGTCCACTCATGAATACTTTAACTTTAAACGTTTCAGGAAATAGTTTTTGTAATACATTCCAAAGCTTGGCAGATGAGATGGCCTCCCACACTTACCTTTGTGAAGCAATTGGATTGTGGAAATTACACCGCATTGTGTATGCAGAAACTGGCCATGACATTTTTAACTTGTTCTTGGGACATGTGTGTGCCTGCAAAGCCAGCGTTCTTTGCCCATCACTAAATGTCTTTGAGAGGGTGATGGTGAGCTGTCACCCTGAACCACTGCAGTCTGGCTTAACTACAGGTTAAACTACAGTACTATTGAAAAGAGAGTTCCAGCGTTTTTGACCTGCTGGCAGTGAGGGAACAGCTATAAAGTTCCAAGACAATGGGTGGGATTTTCTAAACAGGCTTGCCCCAAAGTGCAAAAATCCCACCTGAGTTCAATGGATCTTTACATGGTCTGTGGCTTCACAGGTAGATAGGGTCATAAAGAGTGTTTTTGGTACATTGGTCTTTATAAATCAAAGTATTGAGTATAACAGTTGGAATGTTATGGTGAGGTTGTATAAGACATTGGTGAGGCAAAATTTAGAGTATTGTGTGCAGTTTTGGTCACCTAATTACAGGAAGGATATTAATGAGGTTGAAAGAGTGCAGAGAAGGTTTACAAGGATGTCGATGGGACTTGAGAAACTGAGTGACAGAGAAAGATTGAATAGGTTAGGACTTTATTCCCTTGACCGTAGAAAAATGAGAGAAGATTTGATAGAGGTGTATAAAATTATGATGGGTATAGATGGAGTGAATGCAGGCAGGCTTTTTCCACTGAGGATAGGGGAAAAAAAACTGTGGGTTAAGGGTGAAGGAGGAAAAGTTTAAAGGGAATATTGGGGAGGGCTTCTTCACAGAGAGAATGGTGGGAATGTGATATGTGATGAAGTGTTGAATGTGGGTTCACTTTTAATATTTGAGAAAACTTGGACAGGTACATGGATGAGAGGGGAGTGGAGGGATATGGCCCAGATGCAGGTCACTGGGACTAGGCAGAAAAATGGTTTGGCACAGCCAAGAAGGGCCAAAAGGCTTGTTTCTGTACTGTAATGTTTTATGTGTCCTGCCCACTGTAATTCCCATGGCTGCTGGGACAGGAAAATTCCGCAGAATGTGATATATGATTTGCAGGAAACTTGTAGTTGGTGATGTTCCTTTGTGTCTGCTGATCTCGCCCTTCTTAGCGCTAGAAATTGGATGGAAGCTTGCAAGATGCTGTTAAAGGAATTGTATGCTTTGTATTAACTTCAAAATGTTAAGAAAGGAAGACTTGCCGTTAAATAGTGCATTTTATGATCTCAGATATCCCAATGTGCATTATAGCCAAATGTCCAAAGTGCTTTGCAGTCAATGAAGTACATTTTTTGAAGTGCAGTGACTACTGTAATGTTGGAAACATGGAATTCAGCCATGTGCACAGCAAGATCCCACAAACAGCGATGTGATGATGACCAGATAATTTGTTCTAGTGATGTAGGACAACAGATATATACTGGTCAAGATGTCAGGGATAGCTGCCCTGCTGTTCATCAAAATAGTTCACCTCAGAGGGAGACTGGGCCTAGGTTTAACATCACCTCCTCAAGATGGCTCCTGCAACAGTGTGGCAGTTCCTCAACACTGCATTAGGAGTGTTGGTCTTTTTGTACTCATCTCTAAGAGAATAATCGCCTCATGTTGGTGATATCATTGCTACAGTTCATGTCTAGGTACACTTAAAAAGACTGGGAGAGTGAGAAAGACCAGCTTTAAAAAGAAATGAAAATGGTCAAGAGCTTCAAGATTTTAGATGTCCAGACTACCAACAATCTGTCTTGGTTCCCCCATGCTGACACTATAGTTAAGAAAGCCCACCAATGCCCCTTCTTTCTCAGGAGGCTAAGGAAATTCAGCGTGTCAGCTACGACTTTCACCAACATTTAGAGACACACCAAAGAAAGCATTCTTTCTGGTTTTATCACTGCTTGATATGACTCCTGCTCTGCCCAACTCTGCACAAAACTGCAAAGAGTTGTCGACATAGCCTAGTCCATTATGCAAACCAGCCTCCCATCCATTGACTCTGACTACACTTCCTGCTGCCTCAGAAAAACAGCAGCATAATCAAGGACCCCACGCACACTAGACATTCTCTCTTCCACCTTTAAAAAGATACAAAGTATGAGAACATGTACCAACCGATTCAACGTGAGAGCTTTTATTAGTATCTCCATGACTTTTCTCCTTAGTTGATCGCAGCAGACACCGAGAGATTAGCCGAGTATTATATCTCTTCACGGAATTGAACATAGAACTTAGAACAATACAGCACAAACCCGCCCTTCGGCCCACAAGTTGCGCCGATCACATCTACCAATCCACAGACCTATCTATAACCCCCTATCCTATTCTTTTCCATATACTCATCCAGAAGTCTCTTAAAAGACCCCAGTGATTTCGCCTCAACAACCTCCGACGGCAGTTGGTTCCATTCACTCACCATCCTCTGAGTGAAAAACCTACCCCTGACGTCTTCTTTGTATTTGCTTCCCTGCACCTTAAATCTGTGTCCTCTCGTATTGACCATTTCCGCTTGGGGAAATAGTCTCTGAGAGTCCACCTTGGGAGGGTTACTTGCTGAACAGGAGCATAAACAGCAGTATCAGCCATCCCTCAGCGGTTAGTATTTTCTCCCCTCTGAGTCAGAAGGTTGTGGGTTCAAGACTCACTGTGTATATTGGAGCAGAACAACATACACTGACATTCTTCAGTGCAGTGCTGAAGGAGTGCTGCATTGTCAGAGAAGAGATGTTAAGTTCAAGGCTTTGTCTGCTTTCTCTAATGGACATAACAGTCATACAATATGATTCTGAAGGAGAGCAGAGAACTTCTTTCAGTTACTCTAGCTGATAGTTATCCCTCAACCATCATTATAAAAAGCACATTTCCTGGTTATTATCACATTGCTGTTTGTGGGATGTTGTCATGCACAAATTGCTTGCTGTTTCTTACATTTCAAAAAGTTGTCAAGTGTTTTGGGACAAGCTGTTTATGAAAGGTGCTGTATTAATGCAGCTCTTTTACTTTAATGTATTATTGGAAGTTATATTTTTCATTGCAATTGTGAGTTTATTTTCTGTTTTGAGATTTTTAAGTTAGGTAAGATCTAGCCTATGATTTACAATGTTATCAGTGAGTTTAGAGGTATTGTAAGTATTGAGTTTGTAATGTAATACTTATGTAAATATTTGAACTATTGCTGGTTATATAATTTATAACTTTCACATGACTGAAGGTTAAAGGTTTTTTTCGTGCTGTCTCTGTTCCAGACGATTAAGGCAGTACCATAGTTACTTCTTTGTTTTTCGTTATAAATTTTGTTATTCCAGCTGATCAGAAAATCAAAGAATCACAGAAGCGTTATAGTGCAGTAGGAGGCCATTTAGCCCATCGAGTCTGCAATGGCTCTCTGAAACATCATTCAATCTAATCCCAGTCCTTTGCCTTATCTCCATAACCTTGCACATTCTTTCCTTTCAGATAACAATCTAATTCCCCATTGAATACCCGATTGAATCTGCGTCCGTCATCTCCTTAGGAAGTTCAGTCCAGACTCCAACAAACCCCGGATGGAAAAAATAAATCCTCACATCACTTTTACTCCTTTTGCCATTGAGTTGGTATTTGTGGTAAAGATAAAATTGAAACTATCTCTGCTTGCTGGAATCAATGTGTAAATTAGACAGCAACTTCCTGTGATCAAGCACGGATAAATTCAGAAGTTGCTGTCTGAGTCACCCTGCTTTGCTCAAAGTTGTACTACATGGCACCTCACCAAATGATTCACTATTGAAAATCATATAGTGATGTTAAGTCGCTGTATTTACTTTGTAGCTATAAACAATTCTTTCCAGAAAAAGTTGGGGTTTGCCCACTGTTTGCTCACAGCTTAGTCAGAGCAACAACCTGCTCTGCCAAGATTGCAAGAAACTGCAAAACGTCGTAAATGTAGCCCAAACCAACACGCAAACCAGCCTCCCATCCATTGACTCTGTCTACAGCTCCTGTGCCTTGGCAAAGCAGTCAATATAATTAAGGACCCCACGCACCCCGGACATTCTCTCTTCCGTCTTCTCCCATTGGGAAAAGGATTCAAAAGTCTGAGGTCATGTACCACCTGACTCAAGAACAGCTTCTTCCTTGCTGCTGTTAGACTCGTGAATGGCCTTGCCTTGCATTAAGTTGATCTTTCTCGACACCATACCTATGATTGTAACACTACATTCTGCACACTCTCCTTTTCTTCTGTGATTGGTATGCTCTGTCTATATAGCACGCAAGAAGCAATACTTTTCACTGTATGTTAATACATGTGACAATAATAAAACAAATCAAAATCCATTGTAAGTACCGTATAATGGAATGGGATATCATCATTTCTGCCAAACAACCCCTGTAGCTCAAAAAAATAACTTCAAGAAAGTGAAGTCTCACTCCTTCATATTTTGATTATTCTGGGAAACTTAACAATTAAAAGCAAATGCACATGAATTAACAGGTAGATTTTTAAGAGTTAGCTTCAGTTAGCAAACTGAAAACTTTTTATATAATTTGAAGAATCATGATTTTAAACATGATTTGATGTAAGTAATTAAGATGCCATGTTGAATTAATATTAATGAATTTAGGTTTCTCTTTGAAGGATTATTACTTTCTGTTTCTGGCTCTTTTATTGCTCCCATTTTTCTTCTCTTTTTATTTTGTGCTTCATACCTGATTTGACATTTAATTTCCTACTCTGGCTCATATTGCTTGATTCAGACGCTTTGCGGCACATTAACCATTTTTCGACCAAGGTAAGTGGATACACAGTTGCCTGCTCTTATCACACAGGCTCAGACCCCTGCTAAACTTGTTTGAGTCTCGTGTCTTGAATGTGGCTGGCTTTTCCCGCACTGTGTAAAAGTTGAAGACAGATTTTCTGATCTGGCTGAATTTTCTTTGGGGGTGGGGAACAGTGGCAAATTACAATGATACTATTCACAAAGGAAAGTACATTCTCAGCTCTTGTCCGTCTTTTGTGTGTGCAATATTCATTGATTTGTAAGGAACCCTGTAAGGTGATCTCAAAAATGACTTCCTTGACCCTTTTCTCTGTGGCACTGTGATCAACATATACCTAGAAAGAATTGTTAATTCACTACTCTTGACCTTGGCTCTCCTGCCTTTTGAAGGTAAATGGACAATTTACAGCACAACTCTTTAAAAGTTGACACCAACAACCTTTCCAGAGGTTTTAATCAAGCGGCATTGTGCCAGGAGTCCACTAGAACCTCATCATTCTTGTCATGTGAGCTCACTTAAGGATTGTCAACAAGCTTTTCAATTGGATTTTATATCTAGAACCAGTCTTGTGTTTATCTTGTGTTTACCTGTGTTTGAATTATGTTAATTTTAGTTGGTTTGTTAAGTTAAAGATTTAAGTGAAATCTTGCCCAATGGCTCTCTTTCTGTTGGTATCAAAGTAATTCCTTTTTAAAAAGTTACCAGTCTCTACAAAAAAAACACAGGATTTTCACTCTCAGTAGCTTTCTACCAATGCTGCCGTCAGAGGGTTGGTGGAAATGGAAGAAATTACTTTGATGCCAACAGAAAAAGAATGACTGGGCACAATTCAAACATAGGTCAAGGATATTTTAAGTAAAAGATAAATTTTGTTTTAAATAGTCAATATAGCAAAGATACATCTCACATGGTTACTAATACTTGTATTTTTTTGGAAATATGTGGAACCAGATGGTATATCTCAGTCTTTCCAGCTCAGTATCCATCTTGTCAGATTCTTCATTTCCCATCAAATATTTTCAGCCCGTGAGTTGTATTCACCAGCCGCCATGTTGCATTCAAAGTCTCTGGACATTGTTACCAACTGGTAAGGTGCACAACAGTGGATCCTTTTTCACTCCGTGCACGACGTTTTGCTAACATAAGAATCCCTTCACAGACCCTTATAAGCGATCTGGTGGGCTCTGGCAACACAAACGGCAACATTGGGGCTTATCGAATCTCCAATCTGTTGTCCTTCTTGTCTTCAACTCTTAGCTCTTTCCAACTTTATTCTCAGAGCTGCTTCAACATCAGGATCTGTGTGAAGATTGCCATACAGATAACTCTTTCATTTGGAGACTGCCATGCTTTTTCCTGCTTACACCAACTCTTTTTATTCTGCTTTGACAAATTGAAAACACCGGCTGACCCAACTTCAGTGCAGTTAGCAGTCTATTTACCCGTCCTTTGCTGTTCTTCCCCTTGGCAACTTTGGGTCACATGAGCTTTTCTTGGAATTTAGAAAATCAATTAATCCTCTTTCAGAATACTCCCCAGCTCACTTTGATTTTAAAGGACAGAGAAAACGCATGCTTTTCCCAGCACATGGGTCATCGAAATGCTGAGACTAATTGGAGTATTTATTGTTGAAAGCACCTAACTCTGAACTGACCAAGAACCAAACTGTGGTTCCTTCTTGATGTGTGCAGATGGCTCAACAGCTGCCTCATGGTGGTATTCAGCCATCGATCCATCACAGAGTAAGGAAACTATTTTTGATGAAAGCTTTTGCTGCTTTTAAATAAGTCATACATATGACTGCAAAGAAACTCCTTTGACCTGAAGCCTACCATGAAGAAAGAGATAACATTGGATCAGTGTGAAATTTGTAATTTGTTATGTCAGTATTCTAACTGCAGTGAGTTTTGGAATATTTGATTCTCTGTGGTGTTATCATCTTGGTTGAATTCAGAGATCAGAGCTTCCTGTGCTTAGCTGAAAGACTGCTAAATACATTATTAAGTTTTAAACATTTTACTGTAATGAATGAAGAAATGAAATTGTCTAAACGTTATTTTCATTTTGTTGGCAGCTTATACTTAAAAGTGTAGGAAGTGAGGTTCTGCATTTATACTTACCATCCATTGTACTTTCTGTGAGATGACTCCATCAGCTTTTACGGATGCACCATGGAAAACATCCTTTCAAGATGTATCACAGCTTGGTATGGCTCCTGCTCTGCCCAAGACTGCAAGAAACTAGAAACAGCTGTGAATGAACCCCAATCTGTCACGCAAAGCCTCCCATCCATTGACTCTGTCTACACTTCCCACTTCCTTAGAACAGCAGCCAACATAATCAAGGACTCTGTGCATCCTGGATATTTCCTCTTCCACCTTCTTCCATTGGGAAAAAGATACAAAAGTCTGAGATAACTACCAACCAATTCAAGAACAGCTTCTTCCCTGCTGCCATCAGACTTTTGAATGGACGTACCTCATATTAAGTTGATCTTTCTTACGCTCTACCTGTGATTGTAACATTGCATTCTGCACCCTCTCATTTTCTTTTCTATGAATGGTATACTTTGTCTGTATAGCGCACAAGAAACAATACTTTTCATTGTATACTAACACAGGTGACCGTCATTAATCAAATCAAAATTCAACTTCCAATGGGTTCGCTGTCTTCATTTTGCTGTGTAGTAACTTTGAGTGACCACCTGCAAGTACTTACTCTTAAATCCACTACCAGCAGTAAAGCATGTTCCAATGATTCTGCTCCTTCTTGGCAATACCAGGAAAAATCTCTTGGAATCTGTTGGAGACCGGAGAATGTATCTCCTCAGCTAGAGACCATCTCACTCCTCCATGTGGTACTGCTGTGGTATCTGTCAAAGTTGAGCAGCCATTTCACTCAGCTAATCATACAGAGTTGCTGTTTGTGTGTGGTATTCATTGATGTGTAAGGAAGCCTGTAAGGTGATTTCAGAAATGGCTTATAGCACTCATCACCATGAGAAGTCTCACAACACCAGGTTAAAGTCCAACAAGTTTATTTGGTAGCACAAGCCAGAAGCTTTCAGAGCGTGGCTCCTTCATCAGGTAAGTGGGAATTCGGTTCGGATATATACATACAAACTCAATTTACAAGATAATGGTTGGAATAGGAGTCTTTACAGGTAAACAAATCTTAAAAAGTATAGACAATGTGAGTAGAGAGAGGTTTAAGCACAGGTTAAAGAATTGTGTTTTGTCTCCAGTCAGGACAGTTAGTGAGATTTTGCAAGCCCAGGTAAGTCATAGGTTTACCGATGAGAACCCAGGATCCCGGTTAAGGCCGTCCTCATGTGTGCAGAAGTTGGCTACCAGTCTCTGCTCAGCAAATCTACGTTGTTGTGTATCGTGAAGGCCGTCTTGGAGAATGCTTACCTGAAGATCAGAGGCTGAATGCCTGTTACTGCTAAAGTATTCCCCAACAGGAAGACTGCTGCCTGCTGATTATCGAGCAGTGTTCATTCAGCCATTGTCATAGTGTCTGCATGGTCTCCCCAATATATCATGCCTCCTTTCCTTCAATGTATCGAGTAGCAAACGTTGGCCGAGTTGCAAGAATATGTACCGTGTACTTGGTGGATGGTGTTCCCACGTGAGATGATGACATCCGTGTTGATGATCTGGCACGTTTTGCACAGGTTGCTGTGGCAGAGTTGTGTGGTGTCATGGTCACTGTTGTCCTGAAGGCTGGGTAGTTTGCTGTGGGCAATGGTCTGTTTGAGGTTATGCGGTTGTTTGAAGGCAAGAAGTGAGGGTGTGGGATGGCCTTGGCAAGATGTTCATCCTCATCCTTGACATGTTGGAGGCTCAGGAGAAGATGTTGTAGCTTCTCCACTCCAGGAAAGTACTGGACAACAAAGCATATTCTGTCCACTGTGTACTGTGTTTGTCTTCTGAGGAGTTTGGTGCAGTTTTTCGCTGTGGCACATCGGAACTGTCGATTGATGAGTCGAATGCCATATCCTGTTCTTATGAGAGCATCTTTCAGCATCGGGAGGTGTCTTGTCCGTAGGGGATAGCTTCTTTAACATGTTTAGGGTGGAAGCTGGAGAAGTGCAGCATTGTGAGGTTATCCATGGGTTTGCAGTACAGTGAAGTGCTGAGATGACAAATACCTTGCATTCTTCACCATGGCAACGTAAACACTTTGTACCTTGATTAAAAATATAAATTCGCTACTCTTGACCTCGGCTCGCTTTCTTCTTAGAGGTAAATGGACAATTTACAGCACAACAGTTTAAAAGCTGACACCCACAGTGCTTTTCTGGTACTTTTGAGAGACCTTTGAGTCAATCCATTGTGAATGTGGGACTGCTACCATTGTCTTCAATTGTAAATACCTCGCACCTTCTTCCTAGTTAAAACATCTAAGCCTTTGCATGGATCTCTAGCAATCATAACACCCAACTTACTGTCAGGAAGGCTTTAGAACCAATCAGACGTCCCCCTTCATTTACCCTAAATTTAAAGATACAATCCCAAAGTGCAGTAATCTTATAAACCTTGGAATTGTCACAATGGATATCTCTCCATTCCAACATCTGTGTGAGGATCCAGTGTGATGGTGCGATTGCATCAAATTAATGTGCTCATTAACATGCCCTCTATAATTCTGCATTGTTTGAGGCCACATTCCCAATGGGATCATTACCTAGGAACGCTAATTGGACTTAATACTGGAGCCAAATTAGTCCTTAGTGTTTGCTTGGCTAACAAATATGCAAGAAAAATTGGCTGCTATCGAGGGTATATGGAGGACAATAAAAACTTCACTTCTTTCCCCTCGGATTTTGTATTCGCTGATATAATATCTGTAACTATAAAATTGCGTAATACTGTTCATAACCTCATGGATAAAATTACATCTGAAATGGCTGTTGTGATTTACTAAGATCCAGATCGCTGAATGATCTGTAATTCAGGAATTTCAAGGTGAATTCAAGTATCATCAAAATCAGTGCTCTGCTGTAGAGATGGAGGGTCCAAAATCCTGTTAAATTGGGAAATGTAGCTGAAATTGTACCCCTGAAAGGATAAGGGATCATGCATGCTTCTTAGTTTGAAAAATGCAAAGACTATATAAAATGAAAATAGATTGTGTTGTCTGAACTATCTGATCTTTGTAATGAATGAGGTGATTAACTCATCATTGCATTCTAAACATTTGTTTTCTTAAATGTGTAATGGAAGATTTTGCAGTTTAAAACATTACTAAATCCTCCCACGCTTGAAAACTTCTGACCCAAATTTCAGGCTGCACTCTTGGATCTGGTTACACTGTAAAGGCTACAAAAACAGATTGAAGCATGTGCAGCGAAAGATCCTGACCAATAACCTTGTGAGAGTGTCCGTGCTAACATATATTACTGGGATAGCCATGTTATTTCAGCAGTTCACCAGTCAATAGTGGGTTGAGTACAGTAGCCAGAGTATTCTCCTGTGTCAACATGGATGATGGGGAATTCTGAGCTCCCAGTGTATCTCCAAATTAAGTTTCTGGAACTATTGTTTTGGTAGAAGAATACTCTTTGAAGAAATCAAAGTACCCTGGCGAGTTTTAATAAAGCAATAACAAAGCTCAGAAACAGCTTCAGTTATGGGCCCTTAAATTGCAGCCTGTGAACTCTGAACTCCTCCTTCAAGGATGCTTGCTTGTTTTTTAACTGCAAAGTACTAGGCTTTGCTCTTTAATTCCAGTGATCCAAAAAAAAAGGATCCCCCAGCACAGACCTGAGATCTGTACAACCCCTCTATCCAAACACTAACGATGCATGCATGTACCCTGTACAGAACTAGAGAAAGCTGATCACCTTCGCTGCTCAAACCGCCCTGATTCATGTCGATTAGTTTCCAATCTTAGGGAAAAAGATGAGTTTACTTGTGCGACAAATACAATTGAATGTTGGCTATCAACGGACAACAAGCTCACCCAGCCCCTATTCCCTATACTCCACATATTTATCCTGCTAATCCTTCTGATGCTAAGGAATAACATAGCATGGCTAATCCACCCAACCCACACGTCTTGGGAGGGAAATCGGAGCACTCGGAGGACATTCATGCAGACACGAGGAGAATGTGCAAATTCCACACAGACAGTCACCGAGGGCTGGAATGGAACTCGGGTCCCTGGTGCTATGAGGCAGCAATGCTAATCACTGTGCCACACTAATGTAATCATAATTTTTCTTGCAACAGTTGGAAAATTTACGAACCAGTAAGGCTGAGTACAAAAAATTTATGTTTCTGTAGACTATCAGCAAAACCCTCTGCAACATAGATTTGAGTAATTAACTCCTGATTCACCTAAGCTTGTTCACCATCTACAACGTACAATTCAGAAGTGTGATATTTTGTCATTCCATAAAATAAGGGCAAAGTTTAGTTCTGTATGAGAAACATGGAAACATGAAGAGGCCATTCAGTCCCTTGATTCTACTCTACACTTCATGAGTTTATGCCTGATCTGTATTTTAAGTCCATCTGCCTGTGTTGGCTCTATATCTCTTAATACTGTAACCTAGAGTACAGGAGAAGACCAAGCCTATGTTCTGTTGAGAGGTGTCCTCATTCAGGTGTAGAAAATTCTTACAGGGCTTAACGGGGTCGATGCAGGAGGGATGTTGTTTCTCCCTGATGTGGGGTCCAAAACTAGACGGCATTGACTAAGAATAAGGGATAGACCATTTAGGACCAAGCTGAGGAGGAATTTCTTCACTCAACAGATGCTCAGTCTTTGGAATACTCTACCCCATAGGGCTTTCTTTATGTATATTCAAGACAGAAATCGCTAGATCTCTAGTTATCAAAGATATCAGGGAATATGGGGATTGCGCGGGATAGTGAGGTCGAAGATCAGACATGATCTAATTGAGTGGCAGAGCAGAATAAAGGGACCGAGAGGCCACCTCTGCCTCTACTCCCCATATACATATATTCCTAACAAAAATCTGGCAGTCTTTGTTTTGAGAGTTTTGATTGATTTCCATCTTCTGCTGCTTTCTATTTGGTTTTCTGTGGGGGAGCAATGAGGGAATTCCCTCACCTTTTATTACTTTAGTGTTTAGAAGTGTCTCTTGGCATCACTTTGAATGGCTTGATTTTAAGGTTCCGCCCCATTGTTCTGGACTTCCCATCAGAGGACAGAGTTTCTCTTCATTAGTCCTTTCAATGTCCTTCTTGTCTTTAAAATGACATTTTTTTGTGTATGCTGTATCTGCACTGTAACTAGCTGCTCTATCAGATATTTTGTTACCTTTTTCCTTCATGGATTAACTCTCTGGAGTTTTGTCCTTTTTAATTGATAAATAATAAAAGGAGTCAGATGGCTGTAGGTTTGAAGTCCAATTTCAGAACTTGAGCTTGAAGATCTAGGTTGACATTCTGATGCAGTACTGAGGGAATGCTGCACTGTCAGATATACCACCTTTTGGATGAGATATTGAATTGAGGCCCATCTGCTGTCTCAGGAGGATATAAAGGATCTTGTGGTAATATTTAAAGATGAGCAAAGAAGCTATTACTGACATCCTGGCCAATATTTATCCCTCAATCAGCATCACGAAACAACAAGATTGTCTAGTCGTTATCACATTGCTGTTTGTTTGAGTTCCCTCTGCACAAACTAGCTACCTCATTTCCTTAATTGCACCAGTGATTTCATAGAGCATAGAACAGTACAGCACAGTACAGGCCCTTTGGTCCTTGATATTGTGCCGAGCTATATCCAAACCCAAGATCAAGCTATCCCACTCCCTATCATTTTGGTATGTTCCATGTGCCTATCCAGTGACCGCTTGAAAGTTCCTAAGCATCCGACTCCATTATCACAGAAGCAGTCCATTCTACATCCCAACCACTCTGAGTAAAGAATCTGCCTTGGACATCCTTCCTATATCTCCCACCATGAACCTTATAGTTATGCCCCCCAGTTACACTTCCAGAATATTTCAGTGACTGGAAAGCATCTTGGATGCCTGCTAGTTATAAAAGATCTTGTCTAAATAACACATTTTTTCTTTTTATTATGCAAAACTGATTTCCAGATATACTCTCCCAGCTTCTTCCATTGGGAAAAAGATACAAAAGTCTGAGGTCATGTACCAACCGACTCAAGAACAGCTTCTTCCCTGCTGCCATCAGACTTTTGAATGGACCAACCTTTCATTAAGTTATCTTTCTCTACACCCTAGTTTTGACTGTAACACTACATTCTACGCTGTCTTGTTTTCTTTTCTATGAGCGGTATGTTTTGATAGTGTGCAAGAAACAATACATGTAACAATAAACTTAATCAAATTCTACAAAAAAAAATGAGAAATCTCAAAATCATACTGGCAGCAATTAACCACATGATAAAAATTTAACATTTAGCTATGAGGAGAGATTGGAGAAACTTGGTTTGATCACACTGGAACGATGGAGATTGAGGGACCTGATAGAAGTCTATAAGATTGTGATGGGCGTGGATAGAGTGGATAGTCAGAAGCTTCTTCTCAGCGTGGAAGAGTCAATTATTAAGTGGCATAAATTTAAGGTATGAGGGCAAGGTTTAAAGGAGATGTATGAGGTAGGTTTTTTACACAGAGTGAAAGGTACCTGGAACTCATTGCTAGGGAAGGTAGTGGAAGCAGGTACAATAGTGACTTTTAAGGAGTGTCTGGACAAATACAAGAATAGGATGGGAATAAAGGGATGTAGTCCCCTGAAGGGTAGAGGGTGAACCACTGTGCCATCATACCTGCTGGATTCCTGTCTTGCACTCCCATTAATTACCCCAATCTTTGTGAGCTCCACTGGCTCCCAGTGCACATTCCTATTCGGCCTACACAGTTTCTGTGTGGCTGCACAGTGAATTTCCTAAGTAAGACAGAAAAGTACTAACAACTCGTGTTGTCTGCACCTGTAAAGACTTGATTACCTGTTAAGACTCACATTTCAACCATTATCTTGCAATCGTCAATATATGCCCTGCTTGTGATTCCACTCACCTGATGGAGGGGCAGCATCCAAAAGCTCACGCTATCAAATAAACCTGTTAGACTTTAACTTGGTGTTATGAGATTTTGTACTGTAACAGTTGTAATGATTGTAGTGGCTACTGTCAAGTCATGTGTCATTACTTTGAAGTTGTACATTTTTATGATTCGAATTTGCGCTGGGATTGCTAAAAGAATCTAAAAGAATTGGTATACAGTGAAAAGTGTTGTTTCTTGAGCTCTACACAGACAAATCATGCTGTTTATTGAGTACATAGAGGAGAAGGAAAGGAGATGGTGTAGAATATGGTGTTACATTCATTGCTAGGGTGTAGAGAAAGCAGCAAATTTGTCAGAGATTGAAAGAGAACATTGTTAGAGAGTTTGAGAGTTAAGTTTTAAAGGCATAGAATGAGATCAAAAGATAGAATTAGAGGGTGTGCTGGGGACAGCTCACAAGAGGTCCCTATCTTGCATGTTGAGCACTGTGGTAATGAACAGATTGGCTTAAAGCTAGGGATGCAGTGTCGATAGTTAAAGTGTCAAAGTTTGGAGCAGGAACCAAAAACAATGGTTTGAGTCTTTCCGATACTGAACTTTTAACCAAAGCTCAAATTGGTTTAAGCGGCCAATGTGAGATATTTTTCATGGGAAGTTCCTGTAAGTTATGCAGCATGTATTTTTGGAAGAATCCAAATTCTTGTTAAAAATCAAATCAAAAAAACTGCTTATTTTCTATTCACACATTGAAATTTGCAATTCCATTTTTTCAAGGATGTATTTTTTCATGTTCAGCTTCATTTTCTATTATTTTGTAGGCACAAGAACTGCTATGTTATGATTTGTTGTAAAAGTATTACATTGCAAATTAATTTGAAGATGCCATAAGAAGAGTTAGAAAAGGAGATGTTAAACTAAGCATATAACTTTCCAAGCAGTATTTGAAATGGACCTTGGAGACTTAATTTTCAAAATTTTCATTCTACAATCGACACATCCCATTCTTGCATTGTGTGACCATAAAACTATAATGTGGAGATGCCGGTGTTGGACTGGGGTGATCACAATAAGAAATCTCACAACACCAGTTAAAGTCCAACAGGTGTGAGTGAGTCACTCATCTGATGAAGGGGCAGCGCTCTGAAAGCTCGTGATTTCAAATAAACCTTTTTGACTTTTACGTGATGTTGTGAGACTTATTACTGTGCATATAACTATAAGACAGAGGAGCAGAATTAGATCAATCAAGTCTGTTCTATTATTCGATTGTGGTGCTATGTTTCTCAACCTCATTCCCTTGCCTTTTCCCCATTACTTTTGATTCCCTTGCCAATCAAGAAACTATCTATCTCTGTCTTAAATACACTCAATGACCTGGCCTCCACAACCTTCGTGGCAATGAATTCCATGAATTCACCACCCTGTGGCTGAAGAAATTCCTGTTCATCTTGGTTCTTCCTTTTACTCTGAGGCTCATGGTTCCTAGTCTCACCTAGCAATGGAAACATCTTCCCCATGTTCACTCTATCTAGTCCTTTCAGTATTCTGTAAATTTCAATACGATGCCCCTCGCATCTTTCTAAACTCCATCAATTTACAGATCCAGAATCTTCAAATGCTCCTCATATGTCAAGTCTTTCATTTCTGGGATCATTCTCATTAAACTCGTTTGAACTCTCTCCAAGGCCAGCACATCCTTCTTTAGATACGGGACTCAAAATGGCTCATAGTATTCCAAATGTGGTCTGACCAGAGCCTTATAAAGCCTCAACTGGAAGTCCCTGCTTTTGTATTCTAGTCCTCTCAAAATTAATGCTAACATTGCATTTGCCTTCCTAACTACGAACTTAACCTACAAGTATGGCTTTGGTTTACAATGCTTCTGCCAATGTGTTTTTAATAAATCACCATTTTCTCTCCTGTTTACAAAGCAATTCCCCTCCCTTCCTTTTGACCAATTAAATTCACAAACTTTGATACTTTTCTTACAAGCTTAGAAAGGGACAAACTGTTTCCATTGGTGAAAAAATTGACAACTGGAAGGTACAGATAAATGGCAAAAGATCATGTGGAGAAGCTTTCTTATTTGGTAGCTGGTTAGGATCTGGAATGCACTGTCTGAGACTGTGGTGGAGACAGATTCAATCGTGGTTCGAAAGATTATCTGAATGATGAATGGTCTAGATGGTTATCTAAAGAGAAGGAAAATTGTCGCGCAGTAGAAAAAGATGGGGGATTGGAGTGGCTGAACTGTTCTAAGAGAGAACCATCAAGGACAATGCAAATAGCTTCTGTCTGTGCTGTAACAATTGTATGAAGTTTATGATAGAATTTATGTTGTAAAGTTTTTGTCATTGGTTCAACACAAGCTACGTTTATTAATTACATTCCAAACTTTATGATTAGTTTTGAAGATAATGTTTAAAAAGGAAATTGAGTTTTTCTTTTAAGTTTTATGAACGATTTGTTGAAACACTATCCTGGCTGTGGACCAGAAAGTTTAATTTTACATCAAATAGGGATAATTAAATAGGGAACTAAATTGTGTGTTGTAAGGGGAACACACAAATACTTCCTTCACTAATCTGTTTCTCATTCATTAACTCCCCCCTCCAAGACTACCACCCATCATCCCATCCCCATCCCCATCCCCACCCCCACCCTAAATCTTACCTTTAAAATTGCATTCTTGTATCTGGAGCATGCAAAAGAAAGAAGTCTTTTGCATGACTGTAGGACATTCCAAATCACCTCGCAGCAAATTAATTACTTCTTGAAGTGCAATCATTGTTATGGGCCAATGTGGTAGCTGATTTGTTCCTACCAAGGTTTTGTAAACATCAGTGAGATGAATAACTTGGTAACCAGTTTTCATGATGTTGGTTGAAGACACAAGGGGAAAAGCTTCCTTGCTATGTGTTGGGATTTAGATAAAGTTATAAAATCATAGAGCTTTACAGCACGGAAACAGGCCCTTTGGCCCAATTTGTCCATACCAATTTTAAATCCAACCGATTTATTTGATAGTAAACTTGCTAGCTTTCAGCGTTTGTGCTTTTGTCAGGCGAATGAGGTGTTCTGGTGTCCAAAAGCACACATATCAGCACAGACAGTTTACAGATTGCTGATTAGATCGCATTCTAATCAGCAATCTGTAAACTGTCTGTGCTGATATGTGTGCTTTTGGACACCAGAACACCTCATTCGCCTGACGAAAGCACAAACGCCGAAAGCTAGCAAGTTTACTATCAAATAAATCGGTTGGATTTAAAATTGGTGTTGTCAGACCTCTTACTGAGTTTACCCCAGTCCAACGCCAGCATCTCTACATCCCAATTTGTCCATGCCACCTCTCCTTTAAACCCTTAAGCTAGTCCCAATTGCACCTATTTGGTTCATATCTCTCGATACTCATCTTACCCATGTAACTGTCTAAACGCTTGTTAAAAGACAAAATTGAGCCCACCCTACTACTTCCTCTGGCCACTTGTTCCAGACACTCACTGCCCTCTATGAGCAAAATGGCCCTTCTGGACCCTTTCATATCTCTCCCCTTGCACTTTAAAGCCATGCTGTGTAGTTTTAGGCTCCCCAATCTTTGGGAAGAGATTTTGACTAGCTGATTTATTGCCCCTCATTATTTTATAGATCTCTATAAAATCGCCACAGTACAGAAGGAGGCCATTCAACCCATTGAGCCTGCACTGACAACAATCCCACCTGGCCCCTATCCTTGTAATCCAATGTATCTACCTTGCTTGTCCCCCGGCAATAAGGGGCAATTTGGCATGGCCAGTCCACCTTACCTGCATATTTTTGGACTATGGGAGGAAATTGGAGCACCTGGAGGAAATCCACGCTGACACAGGGAGAATTGAATCTGGGTCCCTGATGTTGTGAAGCAGCAGTGCTAACCACTGTGCCACCATACTGCTGTTCAGATATTGAAAACAGTTTCTCTTTGTTTGCTCTGTCTAGATAATCATTCATAATTTTATCGTCTTTTAAATGTGAGTTTGAGCCCACGTCCTTCTGAATCAGAAGGGAGAATGCCACCCACTGAGCCAGGATCATGGTTGGCTCTGTATCTTGCATACTTCGTTGGCTTTCCGATACTTGCTGGCCAGGTTCCTACATAAAAGATACCACTTTTGAGTGAAGTGTCAAGTGACTTGTCTGTGCATATGGAACTCAACTCCAGGAAAGCATTTGAGAGAGGAGGAGTGAAAAATGGCAGGAGGAAAAAAAAAGCAGAATGTTAATATTATACATTGAAAAGACTGCAGGGAGAGATGTCATGCATATAGAAAATTGTCTTTGGAATTTTAATTGAAATTTTAATACAATATCAGTTTTTGAAGATTGCAGCACCTGCCTAGTTTTATTTGATTACCAATGCTAGCAACACAAATTGTTAGTTTTGTTATCTCTGCACCAATCTAGTTGAGAGAAACGGTTGCCTAGGTTACAAGGTGACATTTCTGAACTAGTTGTAGGTTGCAGACATCTCATCCGTATGTTAGGACTGATGAAATTGACTTACGGTTAATACATCTTTCTACAATTGTCCTGTGCCCAAAGTCCAAACATTATACTGATTTTCCTTTTAAAAAAAAACCAGGTGGACTTGTCAGAAGTGTAATTTGAAGGTGTACATATGGAAAGCAGAGGGTGGAAAATATAGCTGTTTCTCTTTGAAATGGAATATCCTTTTAAAGTCTGGATTCGTGTTATTAAATGAGCACTTACACAAAGTATTAGTCTAATAATTAGCAAGCTATGCGCATGCAGATTCAGTGTGGGGAGGTGCAGCATTACGTGAGATCTAATAATGAAAGTCAAATTTAGTGTGAGTGGAGCAATTCTGCTGGCTTAGTAAATGAGTTTTAGTTTGGACTGAATATCATTGTATATATGATGAAAAGTGTGGCATGTGAATGGCTCAAATAAGATGACTGACCTTTGCTGTCAGAAGCCTAAAAATTATTTAGGATCCTATATAAATATAAATTCAAATTCAATTGACTTGGTAAATTGTTTGTTTTGAAAAGACTACCTGAAAAATTGAACAATATTCATTGCTTAGACCGTACTTTCTTAATTGCGCAACAGAAAATAATATGCTCCTTCAACCAGCCACCCTGCTCTGTCCTGGCTGCAAACAATTGCTCGTGCATCAAATACACCGAGATATGCCTGGATCACTTTTACCTCTGAATTTAGTTAACAGCTTTCATGGGCTGCAGTTCAGTAAATTTCCAGTTGGGAATTTTCTGTAGAATTATGCGCATTTCATGCCCTTATTATATGTTCCCTGTGTAAAGATGTTGTGACCCGTTGCACATGCTAAAATTATTAAAAAGGAGAAACTTTGGTGTGTGCGGAATGTGGAAGTTTAAAAAAAGTTCTTTCATGGGATGTGGGCATTGCTGGTAAGGCCAGTATTTGTTGCCCATCCCTAATTGCACTTCGACTGAGTGATGTGCTTGGCCATTTCGGAAAACATTTTAAGAATCAACCACATTGCTATGGGTCTGGACTCACATGTAGGCCAGACCAGCTAAGGATGGCAGATTTCCTTTCCAAAAGGACGTTAGTGATCCAGCTGGGTTTTTATGGCAATTTATAATGATTTCATGTGTTTGATTTAATTTGATTTATTATTGTCACATATCATATATAGTGAAAAGTATTGTTTCTTATGCACTATATAGACAAAGCATACCGTTCATAGAGAAGGAAAGGAGAGAGTGCAGAATATAGTGTTCTACTCATTGTTAGGATGTAGAGAAAGATAACTTAATGCAAAGTAGATTCATTCAAAAGTCTGATGGAAACTTCTTGAGTCAGTTGGTATGTGGATCTCACACTTTTGTAAAAGGTGGAAGAGAACATATCTGGGGTGCGTGCAGTCCTTAATTATGTTGGCTGCTTTTCTGAGGCAGCAGGAAGTTTAGACAGTGTCAGTGGGTGGGAGGCTGATTTGAGTAATGGACAGTGCTTTGTTCACAACCCTTTGTAATTTCTTGTGGTTTTGGGCAGAGCAAGAGATGTACCAGGCTGTGGTAGAACCAGAAAGAATGCTTTTTACGGTGCAACTGTAAAAGTTGGTGAGAATTGTAGCTGACATGCCAAATTTCCTTAGTTTTCTGAGAAAGTAGAGACATTGGTGGACTTTCTTAACTATAGTGAGGAATCAGGACAGGTTGTTGGTGATCTAGACACCTAAAAACTTGAAGCTCTCAACCATTTCTATTTTGTTCCTATGGATGTAGACAGCGGCACGTCCTTCACTACCTTTCCTGAAGTCAAAGATTATCTCCTTCATTTTGTTAACATTAAGGGAGAGATTACTGTTCAGCACCAGTTCACTGGATTCTCTATCTCTTTCCTGTACGCTGTTTTGTCATTGTTTGAAATCCAACCCACTTTGATGGTGTCATCAGCAAACTTGAAAATTGAGTTGGAAAGGAATTTGGGTCATCACTGGATTCTTAAAAATTTTTTAAGTTCACTTCACATTTCACCATCTGCCATGATGGGATTTGAACCTGGGTCTGCAAAGCATTACCATGGGTCTCTGGATTACTTGTCCAGGGACAAAAGCACTCTACCACTTTCTCTCTTGATGTTTGAAGGCAGCATAGATCTTTGAAGTTATCAGCAATGTTTCTCTGACCGCTTTCAATGAGAGTGAGACTATTGATGTCTGAGTGAAGCACAAATTGGGTTTGTTATTGGGAACACATTTGAAAAAATATACTTATTTCAAAATAGCCTGTGCTCACAAGCAGAAAGGGTGGCGAGATTCAATTTCTGAAACAAAACTCAGATAATTAAGAATGGTTGGCCACTTAAGCAAAAGCAACATACAAATTTTTCTCACATGAAGGCGACAATCCAGTTTTTTTTCCTAATTCAAAAAATGACATCTACCTGACAATATAGAAAATTGTCCAGGAATGTCCTAACAACAAAATGCAGAAAAAATCCAACACAGCCAATAACTGCCACATCAGTCATCAACAAAATGATGGAGGATGTTGTTGACAGCTCTATCAAGCAGCACTTAGTTAGAAACAACCTCCTCACTGATGTTCAGTCTTGCTTCTTCCAGGACCATTCAGCCACCGACCTCATTATAGCTTTAGTTCAAATATTCAAGCAGTAGAATGAGAGTGACTGCCCTTACATCAAGGCTATGTTTGATTGAGTATCACATGAAGAAGGCCTAGTAAAATTGGAATAATTGGAAATTGGGGAAAATCTTCCACTGGTTGGAGTCATACCTAGCACAAAGGAAGATGGTTATGGTAGTTGGAGGTCAGTTATCATAGTCTCAGGACACCACTTCAGGAGTTTATCAGGGTCATGTCCTAGCCCAACCACATAGAGCAGCATCATCAATGACCTTCCCTCCATCACAAAGTTAGAATTGGGGATGTTCACTGAAGATTGTACAGCGTTCATCACCTTTCATTATTCCTCAGATACTGAACTAATCCGTGTCCATGTGCAGTAAGACCTGGACGGTATTCTGGCTTGGGTTGATAAATGGCAAATAACATTCGTGCCACACAAGTGACAATCTCCAACAAGAGAAAATCAAACTAACTTCCCTTGACATTCAATGATATTACTGTTGCTGAATCTTCCACTGTCCAAATCTTGGGAGTTATTCTTGACCAGAAACTGAACTGGACTATATAAATACTGTGGCTACTACAGGAGCACAGAGATTGGGAATCCTGTGGTGAGTAACTCCATTCCTGACTTTCCGAAGCCTGCCTATCTCCTAAAAGACACAAGTCAGGAGATAAAGCAGCCTGCTTGATTGGCACCCCATACATCAACTCCAATCTCCATTCTCTCCTCAAATGATGCACAGTTGCAACAACGTGTACCATCGACAAGATGCATTGCAGCAACTGATCCAGGCTGCTTCAACAGCACCTTTCAAACGTATAAACACTATCACCCAGAAGAACAAGGGCAGCAGGTGCATGGAAACACCACCACCTGCAAATTCTGCTCCAAGCTACACACCACCCTGACTTGGAAATATGTCCTTCAGAGTCGCTGGGTCAAAATCCAGGGAATCCATCCCAAACAGCATTGTGAGTGTACCTACACCACATGGATCGCAGTGGTTCAAGAAGGTGGCTCGTCACTACCTTCTCAAGGGCAATTAGGAATGGGCAATAAAATGCTGGTTGAGCCAATGATGCTTATGTCCTGTGAAAGAATAAAAAAAATTGTTTAAAATACCTGTGTGTTTTTAAGCATTAAGTTCTCTCATTGCAGATTCTTAATTCAAGTCACTGGGTTAATTTCAATATTTTTCTAGCCTGAGAAATTATTTGAATAAGTGAGTAAGTTGACATTAATTGAAAGTGTCGGTGAAGGTGAATGATATTGTTCAACTATTTCTAGAAAGTGGTGTTAAATTGGAAGGCTATATGATTCCTGATTGGCTGATGAGATTGCAGAAAAGGTCATACCATTTGAGTTTACATTTGGAAATGTACAGCCAGGCAAGTTCAAACTTTAAAAGATTTGGCCCAATGATTCTGTACCAGCTCTTTGCTAGTGAAATTATAAACTAATTTAAATTGCCCAACTCTCTCCCTATGCTCTGTTCCTTCCTCTGCTTCAGATGTTTCATAGTATGGAGATGCCGGCGTTGGACTGGGGTGGGCACAGTAAGAAGTCTCACAACACCAGGTTAAAGTCCAACAGGTTTATTTGATAGCAGTAGCTTTCGGAGCGCTGCCCCTTCATTAGGTGAGTGTGAATTGTGTTCACAAACAGAGCATATATAATCACAAACTGAATTTACAAGATAATGGTTGGAATGTGAGTCTTTACAGATAATCAAGTCTTAAAGGTACAGACAACGTACACACATTCCAACCATTGTAAATTGAGTTTGTGTCTATATATGGCCTGTTTGTGAACACAACTCCCACTTACCTGATGAAGGAACAGCGCTCCAAAAGCTTGTGCTACCAAATAAACCTATTAGACTTTAACCTGGTGTTGTGAGACTTCTTACTCAGATATTTCAGGTGGTTTTCCTCAAAATAATCTGCACTTTGTGCTCTAATAGCCTTTTTTCTATTAGTAATGTTAAGCTATGGATACTCATTACTACTCTGTAATCAGAGGAAATTCAATAAGATCAGAAGACCAAGAGAAGTAGGAGCAGGAGTCAGATATTTAGTCCACCAAATCTACTCTGCTATTCAATAAGATCATGGCTGATTAGATTGTGGCCTTAACTCCACTTCTCTGCCTGCTCCTATAATGCTTGACTTTCTTGGCAATCAACAATTTGTCTAACTCAGCCTTGGGTATATTCAATGACCTCTGCCACTCTTTAGGGAAGAGAATTTCAGAGACTTAACGGCCCTCTAAGGGAAGAAATTCCTCCTCATCTGTCTTAAATGAGAGAAGCTTTATTTTGAAATTCTACCTGCTCTTTCTAGGTTCCCACACAAGGGGAACATCTCTCATCACCCACCCTGTCAAGCTCCCTCAGATTATTACACCTTTAAAGAAGATCACCTCTTATTCTTCTAAACCCCAGTGAGTATAGGTCCAACCTGCTCAATCTTTCGCTATAAGATAAACCCTCCATCACGGGGATTAATCTAGTGAACTTTTGATGAACTAGTTCCAGCGCAAGTATGTTCCAAGTAAGGAGACCAAAACTGTTCAGAGTACACTAGACATGGTCTCATCAATGGTTTGTACTATTGTACAATGACTTCCTTAATTTTCTATTCCAACTCCTCCATCCTCCCAAATCTTTCTATACCACATCTCAGCTCCCTCCTGACAATATTTCTGATGAGGCTGCTCTTTTGCACTTTAAGGGCAGAATTTACTGCTGTGTTTTTTGGTGGTGGCGGGAGTTGCTCTGCCATTGGTTGATGGCGGGATTGTTCGGGACTGCCAATGTCAATGGGGTTTTCATTGAAAGCATCCCTTGCCTCTGGGAAACCCATGGTGTGGGTCTGCCACTGGGAGGATTGGAAGATCTCACTGGTGTGAATGGGCTGGAAAGTTCTGGCTCATGGCTGTGATCCTCTTTCAGTAATAGGCTTATTCAAAAACTGCAAACGGATATTTAACTGAGGCATAAGCAAACCATAAATTAAACTGATATTTCTCTACATCCTATCTATGACTGCAACATTATATTATGCACCCTTGTTTTCCTTCTCTCCTATGTACTCTATGAATACTATGTTTTGTCTGTATAGCAAGAAACAATATTTTTCACTATATCCCAACATATGTGACAATAATAAATCAAATCATATATATAGTTGGCCTTTTTAAATGGGTTTTACTATTTGTGCTCTTATCTTTAGGTGTCTATATATTTCAACATAGGTTGCATGCCGTTTACCAATGAGTGTATATACCAATTCATTGTTCTGCTTTCAAAAATGTAGTACATTACACTTATTTCAGTAAGTTGCAAGTGTTTCCTATCTAACTAACTTCCACTAACCTCCATGTAAAATATGTTTAGGGATATGCGCTTTTCAGGAGCAATCAAAATAGAACAATATTGTTATAAAAGCACAATTTTTGCATTGTAGTATGTGTTTACTTTAATTGTTAGACATGTTGTTACAATGCAATCTTTAGAGTTTAATTAGTTGTACCATCATTGCTTCACTTCTATTACAAAGCATTTTGAAAGAATTTGTGTTTATAGTTGTATTTATGCATTATTCAAGAAAGATACATTGCAGTCGCCCTGACCTGAAAGTGTGCTAAATGAGGCTCAATGTCAGACAATTGAAAATTATGTGTTTTGAGGTTAGATGTTTGGTGGTTAAGACTCCAAAATAAATAATGTCCTCTGGGAATGAAGTTTGGCAGCATTATTGAATTTCAAGATTTCTGCAATGAAAAGCTTCATAATAATTTTTCTCCTTTTAACATCATTGGTTTTGTGCCCTTCTTTGTGGAGCTCACCTTGAGACTGTAGGAAATTCACGGTCAGGCAGACTGACAAGCTGTTGGGTCTCAGTTGCAGTTTTGGCTCAGTTGTTGGGAGGTGCAGAGAGAGAACTTTAGGCAACTGCTGCCTCCTCACTGCCCTGTGGAATTGCTGAGATCTATGAGAAGGGAGATTTGCTGTGGCATAGTGAATTAAAGATCCATTTGCTGTCATGGCATCAACCCACTGGAGAGACTTCAGCAGAAAATCTCACCCGGCACTCCAGCACATACCGAGAGAGATCTACACAATCTAAGGAGCTGCCTTTCAGAAATCCTGCAGCCAATTTGTGCTCAGCGAGGCCTCACAAGCAGCAATGCATTAATGACCAGATAGCATGTGTTGGTGATATTGTTTGAGAGGTAAGTATTGGTCTGGACATTGGAGAATGCCCCTGCTCTATTTGGAAAGAGTGTTTTGTCAACTTGTTTGCTTAACTGAGAGGGCAGAATGTGGGGTCTTGATTCAACATTTAGTCTGAAAAATGGCACCTCTGGCAGTGCAGCACATTGTCAGTGTCCACTGGACTGTCAGTCTAAATAGAGAAACGATTTCCTCTAAAGGGGACATTCAGAATAAGTTGGCACGATCGTGACATTAGATCTTAGACCAATAAGGAATTAAATCAGGAAGTTCTTCTTAATAAAAAGGGTATTGCATTAATTCTGCTATCTGGGCATTATTTTTTTTACAGCCATGTGCCATGTTGGTCAAATTTAGCAATTTTGTGTTATGTGCAACTTTTTCCCAGATATAACCAAAGGTAGACAGAATAAGTCTGCAAATCTACCCTGGTCCCATTGAAGCTTGAGGGGCTAAATGTTCCCATATCGTTCCTGAGGTAAATTTCTAGCAGTTTTGGTTTCAATAAAAATGTTCCAATATGTATTTTTCAGCCAATTGCAGCGTTAAATCTGTTGCGTCATGTTTTCAAGAAATGCATCTATCAGTGCTGAGTTGTTTTTGCCTTGTTCTTCTGACTTGGTGCTTTCCACTTTGTGTATGAAAATTCCTGTGCGCTATTTGGGCGCTGCACAGAGCTCCCCCATTAGCTTTACGTCCTTTGTCTTCCTTATTGACCTACTGCTCCACGGTTTCTTCCTCCACAGAGGGCCAGGATGTTGATTGCACCCAACTGTACCTCTCTCAACACTCCTGTTGGCCCACCACTAAATTGGTGTTAAGTTTGCCCATTGGACAGAATTGTGGATGACTTAAAATTTTATTTATTGTTCATTTGTGGCACGTGGGTGTTGCTGCTGGCTGGCATTTATTACACATCCCTAGTTGCCCTTGAGAAGGTGGTGATTAGCTGCCTTCTTGAATCGTTGCAGTCCACGTGCTGTTGGTTGACCCACAATGCAGTTAGGGAGGGAATTCCAGGATTTGACCCAGCAACTGCAAAGGAAGGGTGATGTATTTCCAAGTCAGGATGTTGAGTGGCTTGGAGGGGAATTTGCAAGTACTGGTGTTCCCATATTTCTGCTGCCCTTGTCCTTCTAGACGGAAGTGGTCGTGTGTTTAGAAAGTGGTGCCGAAGGATCTTTGGTGAATTGCTGCTTGTTGGAAAATTGAAATAACATTTTAATTCATGCCATGAACTCCACTCATTTGTTGCTGACACATTTTCCCCTTCCATTCAAGTGATTGGACTAAACCAGCTGTATAAAATTTTAGTGCCCAGTTCAACCCAGAGTTAAAGCTTCAAACTTCACACCCTGTCAAGCACCAGCTTTCACCTTGGAGACACCACAGGAAGGCATTGTGGAAAGAAGAGGGAGTGTTGAGAATTATTGAAGCTTAGCCCAGCGTATCACAGTGGGAATGTTTCCTTTGGAATGCTGATAAAGGAGGGAGGAGAAATACGTGGTTGGTGATGGCATCACGCTGAAATGGTGAAGAATCATCTGCTGGACATGATCATTGGTGCATGTAGGTGGACAAGAATAATGCTATTGTGGCACTGGGAGCGAGGGGAAGGAGGGAGAACAGAAATGCTGCAAATGGAATGGACATGTGTAGGGGTCCTGCCAACCATGTTGGAAGGGAATCTTCAGCTGAAGCAAAAGGTAAGCTGTATCAGAAACATTGGTTTGGAAGGTGATATTGCCAGAACAGGTGCACAAGTGATGGGAATATTGGGAGATTGGAACAGAATTCTTGTGGGAAGCAAGATGAAAGAAAATGTTGTCAGTGTAATTGCAAGAAATACTGGTTAATAGATCCCAGCAATGGAGAAAATGAAGGAAGGGCTGGTGAAGGAACAGTGGAAATTGGAAGCAAAGTTAATTAAATTTTCCAGTTCAGGGTGAGAGCAGGAAAGGCATTGATAAAGTTATCAAATACTGAAGAAGGTAAGGTTTCGGTCCCAAGTAGAATTGGAATAGAGAATGTTCCACAAATCTCACGAAAATACAGGAATATCTCGAATCCATATAGGTGTTGCTCTGGGACCTTTCACTTGGCAGAAGTGAGTTGAATCAAAGGACAAGTTCTTCAGTGTAAGAATAAATTTAGACGGGGGAGGGTGATGGTCAATGGGACTTGCTGGGTCTGGAGTGGCAGATGGTGGATCAATGGTTAGCACTGCTGCCTCAGGGCCAGGGACCCAGGTTCAGTTCCGGCTTTGGGTGACAGTCTGTCGAGTTTGCATATTCTCCTTGTGCAAAACATTGTGGGTTTCTCCAGATGCTCCGGTTTCTTCCCACAGTTCAAAGATATGCAGGTTAGGTGGATTGGCCGTGTTAAATTTAGGGTTAGGAGGACTAGCGGGATAAGTATGTAGGGCCTGCATAGAGGTTGCTCAGTTGGAGAACCTTGATGGGATGAATGGCCTTCTTCTGTATTGTAGGGATTCAGTGATTCATTTGAGAAGAATTGGAGAATCCTCATGTGCCTCAGTGGGGAATGGGGATAATGTAAAGGCGATTGGGGGCTAGACAACTGGAAACTGTTAAACGTAGCACAGAGAGTGACGGTTGTAGGTGGAAAGAGATGGGAGAAGGGAGAGACAAAATAAAGTTGAGATATGGAGAAGTCAGTTTTGTGGGGCAATTCTCCCCTCTTTGTAAGTCTTGTGTCGACCACTTTCCATAAATTCTGATTTGTCTCAACACATCCATCTTTTTCCTAACCTAGGCCAGCTCCTTATCTTTCAATTATTACTCTTCCGATCTTAATTGAAAGGAAGAATTTGCATTTATATTGCAACCTTCACAATATCAAAGACTGCAAACTACATGATAGCCAATGAAGAATTTTTGAGGCGTAGTCACTGTTATAAGGCACAGGTTTTTTTTTTAACTCATTTGTGGGACATGAGCATTGTGGGTTGGACCAGCATTTATTGCTCTTCCCTAGTTGCCCGAGGGCATTTGAGAGTCAACCACATTGCTGCCATTCTGGAGTCACATGTGGGACAGCAGATTTTCTTCCCTAAAGAACATTAGTGAGCCAGATGGGTTTTTCTCACAATTGACAATGATTTCATGTCCATCGGTAAATTCTTAATTTCAGATTTTTTTCTACTGAGTTCAAATTCCATCATCTGCCATGGTGGGATTCAAACCTGGGTCCCCAGAACATTAGTTGAGTTTCTGAATTAAGAGTCAAGTGATAATACCAGTATTGCCTTCAGTATTGAAATACATTAGGCAACCTGTACACAGCAAGGTCACGTAAACATCACCAGATAATCTAATTTTGGACATGTTGGTTGTTGGATAAATATTGGCCAGGTCACTGGTAAAAACTGCCTTATTCTTCTTTGTATAGAACTGTGGGATTTATATGTCCACTTTGAGGGATCAGACAGTGCCATGGTTTAGGGTCTCACCCAATTTTTTTACACAGAGTGTGGTGAGTGTCTGGAACAAGCTGCCAGAGGTAGTAGTAGAGACGAGTACGATTTTGTCTTTTAAGACAGTTACATGGGTGAGATGAGTGTAGGAGGATATGGGCCAAACACAGGCAATTGGGACTAGCTTAGTGGCTAAAAAAAAGGGGCAGAATGGACAAATTGGGCCAAAGTCTCTGTTTCCATGCTGTAAACCTCTATGACTCTATAAAAAAAATGATTTAATTCTACAACTAGGACTACATAGGATACTGTGTAGCTCAAAAGCAGTGAATTCTCAACAGTGCAGTTTCACAAAATATCCAGGGAGGATTCTTGTGTATAGTAATGTTAGTACACATCTGAAGATTGTCAGAGGAAATGAATAGGCCTTCATGATCATATAGATTCAAAAGAATCCCTAATGTATTTTGTGTTAAGTTCTTTGGGTCTCTAGCAACTTTATATATTATAAATATGGGCCTTGCAGATCCACTGATCAAACATGATTGCCATCATTTAATCAAAGATGCTGTATTATGTATATTTCTAATCAATTGTACGGTGTTTTATTTTGTCACCAATATTCTACCCTTTCCCTGAAACTATGGATCCAAAGGTTTGAGTTAGTTTCTGGAATCTTGCACATTAATCTTTAGACTAGAGCGTAGGGAGATTATTTGGGAGAAAAAGTGTGCAATACCACAGCCAAATCTCATCCCATCATGACAGAACATCCTTTCCAAGATATATGTTGCAGAATGGCACTGAGGAACAGAAACCAAGCTTGTTTATTGCCCCTGTCTCTGCCTCCCACCCAGCATGCTTTGGTCAATTGTAGTGTCCTCACTGATGCTCTAGCTGGGGTCAGTTCAGCCTGGGAATTGAATCACATTTATATTGCTTAACTACCCACTATAAAAACTCACCCAGCCATTGCGGGAGTATCATTTTAAAGCCTTTGTAATATAGAAAACTTATTTTTACAGCTGCTTGGACTATTGTTCGTTTTCCTGGAGTCTCGCCCAGTTTGAAGATTTTTTTTCTTTTGAAAATTTCTCTTTTGAAGCCTTTCCTCAAAAAGTTTCTGCACTTGTACTTTGTACATTAATATGTCATAGGAGTGATTGTCGAAGCCATCTCAATGACAAGTGATACCCGTTAAGCAACATGACGCGACATCGCAGTCATAAAATATGCCACTTGCCTATAAAATATGAAAACAAAAGTTGCAAGTTCTGAAAATCTGAAACAACAACAGAAAATGCAGAAATACACAACAAGCTGCTCTCAGCAGACAGAGACAGACAAGAGAGGTTTTGCAGTCTGGATACCCTTCATTATAGGAGGAATGAAGGGTACACAATTGTGTACACAAACTTGCCTCTTCTGTCCATTTGTTAACAGACCTGATGTGTATTTCCAGTAAAGTAAACAAAAATTATCTAAGACTTGCAATTTTTTGCAGCAGATTTTTAAAAATACAGGATGTGAGTTTTGCTGCTAGGCAGGATTTATTGCCCATCCCTAATTGCCCTTGAGAAGTTGGTGGTGAGCTGACTTTCATGAACCAGTTGTAGTCCAAGTGGCATAGATACTCCCACTGCTGTTAGAAGGTTTGTTCAAAGGAGATCAACTGATCAGATCAATCCATCTAATAGTGTCTGCCACTGACGAGATCTTAGCTGGAAAAAAATGTTTTTCTCACAAAGTTGCCAAAAAGCTGAGTTGATAGTGGCATTGTGGGGGCCATAGTGCAGCTGAAACCTCAGTACACAAGACAACTTGCATTTGATTTGCTTTATTATTGTCACATGTATTAGCATACAGTGAAAAGTATTGTTTCTTGCGCAATATATAGACAAAGCATACCATTTATAGAGAAGGAAACAAGAGAATGCAGAATATAGTGTTATAGTCATAGCTAGGGTGTAGAGAAAGATCAACATAATGCAAGGTAAGTCTATTCAAAAGTCTGACAGCAGCAGGAAAGAAGCTATTCTTGAGTTGGTTGGTATGATGTCCTCAGAGTTTTATATCATTTGCCTATTGGAAGAAGGTGAAAGGGAGAATGTCGAGGAAGCGAAGGGTCCTTTTATGCTGGCTGCTTTTCTGAGGCAGCGGGAAGTGTAAATGGGAGACTGGTTTATGCGATGGATTGGGCTACATTCACGACCCTCTGTAGTTTCTTGTGGTCTTGGGCATAACATATTTATCTAGCGCCCTCAGTGTAGTAGAACATTTCAAGGTACTTTGCAGGAATGTTATCAAACAAAATTTGAAACAAAGCCAAATGAGATATTTGGTAGATGACCAAAATTATCTTGCTCCAAGAATTAGGAGGAAAGAAGCAGAGAATGAGAGCAGTTAAAGGAGCAAATTCCCGAGCTTCAGGCCCAGACAATTGAATGCACAGCTGTCACTAGTGGAGCAATTAAAATTGTGTTTGTTCAGCTTACAGATGGTTTGGGGGAGGGAGGGGTGTTGGTGCTTCGGGGGAAGGGGGTTTGGTGGGGATGGGAGGGGCTGATGACAGGGATGGGTGGGGCTATTGACAGGGGTGGGAGGGGAGGGTAAATGGTGGAGACAAAACAATGGAGAGATTTGAAAACAATAATGAGGGTTTTAAAATTGAGGCATTGTTTCATCCAGAGCCAGGTCAGTAAGCATGGGGATGATAGGTAAATGGGACGTGGTGCTTTTATGGGACATCATGTAGTGATGTCCTCAGGTTAATGGACAGGGCAGTCAGGAGCATGTTGGCATTCAATGAACAGGTTACTTTTGGACCAATGAGTATTGAATCATTGGGAAATAAACAGTAGAAGGATTGAGAAAATGAACTAAAGGAGATGAATTCAATGCCAGTTTAGATGCACACAGACATACGAAATAAGAACAGGAATCGGCCATTCAGGCCCTTAGGTCTGCTCTCCCATTAAGTAAGATCATGTCTGGGAAGAGCAGATAAATTGAAGGAGGTGAATTCAATGTCAGTTCAGGTATGGGAAGAGAAATTAAAGGTCTGATTTTAACTCATTCAAAATGAGTTATAATTGGGTACTAAGAGTGGGCAAACAAATGTCTAAAAAAGAGGGACAGAAAGGAATAAGTCACTATTTATAACAAGTAATGACTGTCCTTAATGTTTTTTATGCTGTCAGTGGTAATTTTGATGTGAGTTGAGATGGAAAAAGGAGTGAGTTGTATTTTTTGTAGTGTTGGCATTCACGTCATTAGAACACACTTTACAGACAAGGAAGTACTTTTTGATGCGTATTCACTGTTTTAATATAGGAAACAAGGCAGCGAAATTGCACACTGCAAGATCCCACAAGCAGCAATGTGGTAATGACCAGATAATCTATTGCAGTGGTGTTGATTGAGGAATAAATATTGGCTGAAACAGCAATGAGAACTTTTCAAAATATTGCCGTGGGGATTCGATTTGAGCATTTTGACTTTTAGGCTTAGTCCTTTTCATTATCGGTGGTGGTATTTACCAGCTTACAGGCATGGATATTTGATTTCATCGATAAATGTGATGTTTGAGTTTACATGTAAAGAATTCAGAGTTGCAATGACATCCAGCCAAATCCCAACATTATGATATTCTCAATCTTGTTCATTTCAATGTTCAAATGATGTTAAAATGCCGAAAAATTATTTTGTTACCAAAGGATTTGGAGATTTGGTTTAAATTTCAGTTGAAGCAGTGTAAAGCTAGGGCTATAGACAATGGAAGTTAGATAATAAGACCTGTATCAAGTAAAGCTCTGTTATTATACAATTATGCAATTGTCTTTCCTTGTGCACATACAGATAAGGTTTCAAAGTTACTGTTTGACATTTTTATGCTCTTCAAGTTGAGACAAATGCCAGTGAACTTTGCAAAATATCTGCTGAGAGCAGAGTCCTACTCAGGAGCCCGCTGTTCTAAATATCTAACTCCTAGGGTGTTTTGTCCTCCAAGCGCCAGGTTTCAGTAATAAGATTTACTTGTATCTTCTGCAAGTGTATTCAAATGATTGACAGTGAGGTGATGCAAGCCATCATTTATCAAGATATTACCATCCTTACCCTTGATAATGTCTTCCCTGCTGTCAAGGGAGGTAAGGGACAGATATAACTTGGTGATGTCAAAGTAATTAGTGTTTGTTGGTTTCCAGCTGAACAAACTTGAAGCTAATGATCAGGTAAATGAAGATAGAATGCATTAAGCGACGCTGAGCTGGAAGGACCTTAGGGAAGAGCTTATCAAAATTTGATATTGACGATATGGATCATGTAGTCAGTCAATTATTGCTTTTCTTACTTCTTTTAAAAATTGATTTGCAAATTAAGCTGTTTATTTAGCAATAATAAGATAAGCTTAAAATTACAAGATCTTCGTTTGCAAAAGAAGTTTTTAAAACATGTCATACAATGGCAAAATCTATTAAGACTTGGTTTCAAATACTTTATTTTGCTGATGTTTAAATCCTAGGAATAACTACTATTCCTAATGCAGAGATACTAGTCAATAGGAACAAACCTTATTTGTATCTCCATAATCCCACTCTAAATGTCTGTTCTGTTACATGGATTGTTATTTTGACATTCTTCTATTGTGTGTTTGACAAGCAGAGGCACAGTGATTAGCACTGCTACCTCATAGCGCCAGGGACTCGGATTCAGTTCCCGGCTTGGATTACTGCCTGTGTGGAGTTTGCTCATTCTCCCTGTGTCTGCATGGGTTTCCTCTGGGTGCTCTAGTTTCCTCCCACAATCCAAAGACGTGCTAGTTAGGTGAATTGGCCATGTGAAATTCTCCCTCAGTGTACCTGAATAAGCGTCAGAGTGTGGCAAGTAGGGGATTTTCACAGTAACTTCATTGCAGCCTACTTATGATTAATAAATAAACTTAAATAAATTAAGGAGAAGAAGTTACTGCCTTCACAGCACCTTTTATATTCAAGAAAGGATGTATTTGTTTTGTACACAAGGTGTTGACTTAAAAGTATTCTTTGACAGCAACCTATTGCCTAAAAATAGTCCATTCAGGTTTGTCTTCATAGAACATAGAACATTACAGCGCAGTACAGGTCCTTCGGCCCTCGATGTTGCACCGGCCAGTGGACCCTCTAACCTAAACTATACCAATATCATCCGTATGCCTATCCACCGAACATTTGAATGCCCCCAAAGAAGGCGAGTCCACAACTGCTGCAGGCAGGGCATTCCACGCCCTCACCACCCTCTGTGTAAAGAACCTGCCTCTGACATCCGTCCTATAACTACCACCTCTTAATTTAAAGTTATGTCCCCTCGTGTTGGTCATCACCATCCGAGGAAAAAGGCTCTCACTATCCACCCTATCCAGTCCTTTGATCATCTTATACGCCTCAATTAGGTCACCACGTAACCTTCTTCTCTCTAATGAAAATAACCTCAGGTCCCTCAGCCTTTCCTCATAAGGCCTTCCCACCATACCAGGCAACATCCTGGTAAACCTCCTCTGCACCCTTTCCAATGCTTCCACATCTTTCTTATAATGCAGCGACCAGAACTGTACGCAATACTCCAAGTGCGGCCGCACCAGAGTTTTGTACAGTTGTAACATAACCTCACGGCTCCTAAATTCAATCCCTCTACCAATAAAAGCTAACACACCGTACGCCTTCTTAACAACTTTATCAACCTGGGTGCCAACTTTCAAAGAGCTATGTACTTGTACCCCAAGATCCCTCTCCTCGACAACTCTATTGAGGGTCCTTCCATTAGCCCTATATTTCATATGCCTGTTATTCCTACCAAAGTGAATCACCTCACACTTATCCGTATTGAATTCCATTTGCCACCTCCGGCCCAGCTCTGCAACCTATCTGTGTCCCTCTGCAAACTGTAACATCCGTCCTCGCTATCTACAACTCCCCTCACTTTGGTATCGTCAGCAAATTTACTAATCCAACCCTCTACACCCTCATGTAGGTCATTTATAAAAATGACAAACAGCAGTGGCCCCAAAACAGATGCTTGAGGTACACCATTTGTAACTGCACTCCAGGTTGAATATTTCCCATCAACCACCACCCTCTGTCTTCTATTAGCTAGCCAATTCCTAATCCAAACTGCTAAATCACCTTCAATCCCATGCATCTGCACTTTCTGCAGTAGCCTACCATGGGGAACCTTATCAAACGCTTTGCTAAAATCCATATACACTACATCAACTGCCTTACCCTTATCTACCTCTTTGGTCACCTCCTCAAAAAACTCAATAAGGTTTGTGAGGCACGACCTACCCTTCACAAAACCGTGCTGACTATCCCTAATCAATTTATTTCTCTCTAGATGCTTATAAATCCTATCCCTTATAATTCTTTCCAAGACTTTGCCCACAACAGAAGTCAGGCTCACCGGTCTATAATTTCCAGGATGGTCCCTACTCCCCTTTTTGAACAAAGGGACAACATTTGCCATCCTCCAGTCTTCCGGCACTATACCTGTAGCTAACGACGACATGAAGATCAAAGCCAAAGGCTCTGCAATCTCCTCTCTAGCCTCCCAGAGAATCCTAGGGTAAATTCCATCTGGCCCAGGGGACTTATCAATTTTCATACCCTCAAGATTTGCTAACACCTCCTCCTTATGAACCTCAATCCTGCCCAGTCTACAACCTGGTATCGCAGTATTCTCCCCGACAACATTGTCTTTCTCCTGCGTAAATACTGACGAAAAATACTCATTCAGTGTCTCTCCTATCTCCTCAGGCTCCACGCACATGGAGGTCGGACAGTACACATGGAGGTTGGACAGTAATCAGAAATCTGGGAGAAAGTTAGGAATGATAACTGAGGCATGGTGGAAAGCATTTGGGGAGGCTTTAAAGGTGGAAAGAGATACAGTTAGGTCATTGGGATTTAGAAAGAGAATTTCGAGAAGCTCTGGCCGAAGGCTATTCTAGCAGTTATAGAGAAATGCATCATCAGAAGAATGGAAAATTGTTGCACAAAGAATAACAAAGTCATGGTTTGAGTTATAAAGCATTTCATTGTGTTGTGGTGGTGGAAAGCTAGTGAAAATTTGTAAAGTCAAAGTTAATTTTTAAAAAAAACTCTTTCATGTGATCCATTGCCTGTGCTTTGACGTGACTGCAGACAAGGGAATGGATCCAGGGGTTGCTTGATGCTAACACGTTAGATGACATGCTGGTGTCTGCTGCAGTCGGAGGACAGAGGAGGATTGGAAAGTCTACCACGAACACAAAAAATTGACCACAAGAATTTGAAACAGAATTAGGCCATTTGGCCCCTCAAGCCTGCTCCTCCATTCGATAATGGCAATCTAATGGTGGCCCCAGCTCCATTTTCTTGTCTGCCTTCATAATCTTTGACTTCCTTATTGATCAGAAGACTATTAAACTCAGTCTTAAATATAGTCAATGACCCCGGCTTCTCTGCATTCTAGGAAAAATCTTTTGAAAGAAAAACGTTTTCCCTATCTCAGTCTTAAATTAGAGATCCTGAATTTTTAACCTTGTGACCTGGACTATCTTCTGAAAGGAAATATCCTCTTGGAATCAATGACATCAAATTGCCTCTGGATCTTATATGTTTCAATAAGATCACCTCTCGTTCCTCTACACTCCAATGACTAGGTTCAAATTGCTTCACTCATGAGACAACCCCAGTCATATGACTGAACTTTTTCTGAACTGCTGAAGAAAGCCTATCCCTTCTGAAGTAAGGAGATCAAAACCACACACACTACTCAAGGTGTAGTCTCACCAACTTGCAAGAGGTATCAAGCTGAGCATAACTTCCCTGGACTCCCCTTGTAATAAACACCAACATTCAATCTGCTTTCTAATTGTGATATTAATGTTTTTTAAAAAAGTTTTATTTAAAGTCATGATCTCTGGAGCTTTCACAGTTTCAGTGTTCCTGATTGCTGCTATGCTATCTATCGGATGTCTTTTGATTGCTCCTTAAGTGGTTTAAATGGGGGCCTCGTAGATTCTGAGATTAGTTTTTATGACCCTGCATCATTAGGAAGAAAACTGGTTGGCAGGTCAGATGACAGAAGGTCTTTCATTTTCAGTTCTTTGCAGGTTTTAGGTTTTAGAAGGGGCAGCAAACTGAAAAGAAGTCTCTCTCTCTCTCCACCCCCCCATGTTTTTTTAGCAATTCTGCTAGCTATCTGAAAACAAGGTCTTGCCTTCTTGGAGTAGAAGATCTGTTGTTGGCTCCTTGTCCAGAGTCTGCCTGGGAAGTTGTTCTGATTTCAAACTGTTCTGAGTGTGTCAAGAGGGCTATTAAAACTTACAGGACTGAGAGTTTCCAATTCTCCAACCAAAGATCTCAATTGCAATATCACGTGAGCATTAGATTTTGCTGTGTTGAACTTATTTAAAGAGTTTTGTCTATGGAGGCTTTGGTTCAATTGGAACATCTTAGATATATTTGTAAAGGGATATACATTATTGTGATTGTTTTGTTTTTGTTTGTAATTGATAAAAGTTCTTGCTAATTTTCTTTCCATAAATGTTAACTATGCTCTTGAGTAAACTTTGTTTGATAAAGGCTCTCTACTGGTCATTTGAATTATACCTGAAGATGAACATATCATTCTTATCCTAGCCAGATTCAAGATGCAAAACACAAGATCTAGATGAGCTCCATAAAATACTTTGGAGTTTCCGACCTGAACCATAATATAATCACTTGCTGTACCTGCATACCAACTTTTTGTGCTTCATCACGAGGGGCGCAGTTTTGAGGAGAGGGGCAAGGAGTACAGAAGAATTTGAGAAAACATTTTTCACTCAAAGGCTGGTACGAATTTGGAATGCACTGCCTGGGAAAGTAGTGGAGACTGGAAACCATACAATCTTTAAAAAATATATTTGGATGAGCACTTGAAATATCATGACATTTAAAGATATGCGACAAGTGCTGGAAAATGAGATTAGATGACTTTATTGGAAGTTATTGTTGGTGCAGACTCAATAGGCTGAAGGGTCTTTTCTACGCTATATGACTCTATGATGTTATGTACCAGAGCACCCAGATCCTTCTGTACCATAGAGTTCTGCAGTTTCTCTCCATTCAGATTATGTGCTTTTTTTTTTATTGTTCTTACCAAAATGGGTACATTCACATTTTCACACATTGTACTCCATCTGCCAAATTTCTGTCTACTCAGTTAACCTATCTACATGCTAGATTGGATGCTAGAGGGAGTTTTTTCACACAGAGGGTGGTGGGGGTATGGAATGCGCTGCCAAGTAAAGTGGTGGAGGCAGGTACTCTGGAGTTATTTGAGAAATACTTAGATGGGCACATGAACAGAATGGGAATGGAGGGGTATAGAAAACTGATTTAAAATAGGGATCATGAGCCTTGGGAGTCCCTGGGAAGTGTGTAAATAGATGATGATATTGATGTACTTGTTTTTATCCTACAGGTGCTTTGGTCCACCTTGTTGTCTAACAAGGGGCATACACGCGATGGGTCGTGAGAGGGCTGCTCTTGGATTTTTTTTCGAGAGTATCCTAGTGCTTCACGTCGTTAGTGTACGCTTGACCTGGACCATTTGATGGGCAACACGACAGCTCAGTGACTATCGCTGTGCTGTGCAGATACATGGATTTGGGCCTGTGTCTGTGGGAGTTTGCGCATTCTCCCCGTGCTTGCGTGGGTTTTCTCCGGGTGCTCCGGTTTCCTCCCACATCCCAAAGATGTGCTCTTAGGCTAATTGGCAAAACAAATTCTCCCTAAATTGTCTCAAATTTGGTTTTTAATCCATAGATCTATAAACGTGGACAGGGATCGCGGGGTAGAGGTGGGAACGTGGGAGTGGCAGCACGGGCTCGTTGGGCCGAAGGGCCTGTTTCCCGTGCTGTTTTGTTCTTTGTTCTTTATACATCTGTCTGTAAAGTTAATGAATAGCAACACCTTCTGTTTTACGGTACATTTGATGTTGTAAGACATCACAAGGCACTTCACTGGAGAGTCAAAATTTGACAATGAGCCACATAAGAAGATACTTCCTCTGGGTGCTGCAGTTTCCTCCCACAGTCCAAAGGTGTGTTAGGTTGATTGGTCATGCTGATTTGCCACATAGTGTCAGGGGGACTAGCAGGATTAAATGCACGGGGTTATGGGAATAGGAGCTGGGTGGGATTATGGTCAGTGCAGATTCAATGGGCTGAATGGCCTCCTTCTGCACTGTAGGATCCTATGCTTCTCTGTTTATACATGCCCTAAAGATTGGTCACAGAGGTAAGTTTTTAGTTTAAAGTTTTAAAGTTTATTTTATTCGTGTCATTAACACTGTAGTGAAAATCTCCTCATTGTCACTCCCACACCTGTTTGGGTACACTGAGGGAGAATTTAGCATGGCTAATGCACCTAACAGCAATCTTTTGGAGTGTGGGAGGAAACTGGAACACCCAGAAGAGATACAGGGAGAACATATAGAGTCCGCATACCCCGTTGTCAGGAATTGAACCCAGGTCCTTGGCTCTGTGAGATAGTAGTGCTAACCATTGAGCCAGCATAAGGAGCGTGTAAAAGGAAGAGGGAGATAGAGATGTGCAGAAACGTCAAAGGGTTGTAAGGCTGGAGGAGGTTACAGACTTGGGACTGAAGTCTGAGGTCAAACTCATGTGAAGTTTAGGGAGCTTGGGATGAAAACTGAACTTGCACCAGAGTCTAGATGAGGCCTAATATTGGACAGGGTGCATGCTGCAGAGCTTTGGAAGAACTGCAACTTATTGAAAGTGGCAGATTGGAGAAGATCCAATTTGGAGGTATCAGAGACATTTGTAAGAGTTTTGGCTGGAACAGAGAGTAGGAGCACTAGAAGTGGAAATAAGGCGGGCTTTGTGATGGAGATGAACAGTGGAAACATGTTCCTCATTCCAGGATTGAACAGAACGTAAAAGTTTTGAATCATTTGTTTATATCTCCTTGCTCGGGATGAATCAGTGACAAGAACAGTATTTGTGATGAAGCTTGAAAATGATAACAATTAAAACAATATTTCAAGAGACAGCAGAAATGAAGTTCTATAATCTGCATGAATGAATAATGGCAGGATTAATTCTGCATTTAGTAAAGCCATGTTCTATTTGTCCTCCTCCTTTCAATATTTCTTTCCACGCATCTTTCTTTCCATCCTTAACTGTGTATACCTTTCAGTGATCTTGATACCAGTCAGCTGATATGGTTTCTAATCTATTCCGACTAACTTTTACGGATACACCATAGAAAGCATTTTTTTCTGGTTGCATCACAGCTTAATATAGCTCCTGCTCTTCCCAAGACCACAAGGAATTACAAAAGGTCGTGAACGTAGCCTAATCCATCACGCAAACCAGCTCCCCGTCCATTGACTTCCTTCTGCCTCGGCAAAGCAGCCAGCACAATTGAGGACCATTCACACCACAGACATTCTGTTTTCCACCTTCTTCCTTCGGGAAAAAGATACAAAAGTCTGAAGTCACGTACCAACCGACTCAAGAACAGCTTCTTCCCTACTGCTGTCAGACTTTTGAATGGACTTACCTTGCATTATGTTGATTTTTCTCTATACCCTAGCTTTGACTATAACACTACATTCTGCGCTCTCTCCTTTCCTTCTGTATGTTTTGTTGTATAGCGCGAAAAAAGCAATACTTTTCATTGTATGTTTAAGTCATGTGACAATAATAAATCAAATAAAAAAATCAAATCAAATAACTACTATGCACAGTTTGCTGTCCCTATTAGAAAAAAGGATATCGAGGTGCTGGAGAAGGTGAAAAAAAAGGTTTGCAAGGTTTGGAACCTGAACTGAGTGATTATAAGTATCAAAACTGAATAAATTGCATCAGTTTTCTATGGAAAAATGAAGATTGAGAGGTGACCTCATGGACATAGATAATTCCAAATGGACTAGGCGGTCCAGACGTGGAGAAGATATTTCTACTTGGGAACATAAATATAAGATAGCTGCTAATAAATCCACTAAGGAATTTGGGAAAAACATCTTTCCCCAGGAAGAACTTATGACCTCAAGGGCTAGTTGAGGTGAATAGCATAGATTCATATGAAGGGAAGTTGGAGAAAGGTACAGGATAAGATGAAGTAAAACGGAGGAGATGCATGTGGAACATAAACACTTGACTGGTTGGCCTTTCTGTCAGTATAATGTACTAAAAGATTGATGAATGCTCTGGTTGACTTATCGTCCAACATTATATAAGCTGTTCTCTAACTGCAGCCATTGATGGAGAGTAATGGGCAAACTGTTCAAAAGTTTGACTTCTTTCTTTGTAGAACTAGCTGATCTTAGGCATTCGGAAGTTACATTGGTAAGATGGGTATAGAGGGATATGGGCCAAACGTGAGCAATTGGGACTAGCTTAGTGGTTAAAAAAAAACAGAGGCATGGACATGTTGGGCTGAAGGGCCTGTTTCTATGCTGTAAACCTCTATGACTACGACATTCTCTCAATGCATTGAGCCATGATTTATCTGGAATGCATCTGGTGGAAGCAGATTTGGTTGTAATTTTCAAAAGGGATTCACACAAACAGATGAAGGTGAAAAACTTGCAGGGCTAAGAAGGAAGGGCAGAGGAAAGGGACTAATTGGGACAGCTCTCTCAAATAAAGGGCCAAATGGCCTGCTCCTGTGCTGAATGATTCATTAGTAACAGTCCACGCTGCTTATCACCAAAATATGCTGATGTCCATTGCTAATGCTGCACGTTTCCAGTCGTGAGTGGCTATTTGATGTGGCATCTGTTTTATACTTATGCAGGCTCACTACTGGGAAAGAGCTCTCTACCATAACTGGTGTGTGACTCAGGACCTCTGAGTGGTTTCAAATGTTTATCCAACAGAAAGCTTTGTTAAGCATTGCACTGCGTGTAGGGTTGGGATGCAGAATCAGTCATTCAGACAGCCCATTTTTGTAGCTGTTGGTGGACTGGATTTTGGTACAGAATATTATATCAAACAATTTTGCAAAAAATTATTTTGGCATTATAATTATTTTTTGATCTCGGTATGACAATTTGCTCGGTTGCCAGGGCTGTCTTTTGTGTGCAGTTGTTGACCTGAGATTTTGGCAGGAGCTTGTCAGCTTTTCTGTGACTCATCAGAGACTCTGTATTCAATTGCACAGTCTGTGGTATAATAGGAGGTTGGTAAGAATTATTTAGCATTAGTGTGGCTCATCTGGGATTTCAGTACTAATATGAAAACCTGTGGTGTTAAGTGAGTGAGTTATTGGGATGATGTGAATTATGACGATTATGACATGTTATTACATGTCTCTGATAATTGGACAAGGAATGAATTAATTTAGACATCTCTGAAACTGCTTAGGTGCCACGTTATTTTAACCTTCCAGGTGTATGACTGACTTCACTTCCAGCAAACATGATGAATGTTTGGCTTTTATACAGGCTGCTGTTCAAATACAACTTTTTATTTAGATGTTTAAATTTTTAAAAAATTTATTAGTCAAAAGTAGGCTTAGATTAAAACTGCAATGAAATTACAGTGAAATTCTCCTAGTCGCTATGCTCCGGCGCCTGTTTGGGTGGGAAAATTTAGCATGGCCAAGGCACCTAACCAGAATGTCTTTTGGACTGTGGAAGAAGACTGGAGCACCCAGAGAAAACCCATGCAGAACAGAGAGAACATGCAGACTCTGCACAGACAGTGACCCAAGTCGGAAGTCAAACCCAGGTTCCTGGCGCTGTGAGGCAGCAGTGCTAACCACTGTGCATCCTGCTGGCCCCTTAAACATCATCACAACTTAAAACATCATTACAGATGTAAGAGTTAATAGTTTGTACATATTAGCAATTGTCGTGAAAAAATGCATCAAAATTTCAAGTTAAAGCAATAAATATTTTTGATGGTTTTAATGAGAAAAAATGTTAACTTCCTATACCTCTCTTTCTCTCTCTCAATTACTGCAATCCTTTATCCCTGCTAAAAATTTTGAATTCATGACTGTTCTAGTGACCCACTGGTCGATCCTTTTGTAAGGGGACCCAAACCTCTGCTCACTGTCTGCACCCAAACACGTCCCAAGTCCTGTTCATCTTTCACCCCTGTACTCATTGACCTATCTTGGCGTCTGGTTTGACAAGACATTGATTTTAAAATTCTAACCCTTGCTTTGAATTTTCTCCATTGCCTCTCCCTTCCTCACCCCGGTAAACTCTTCCAATCCTACAACTCTCTTGAGATCTCTGCGCTCCTCCATTTTTGCATTTTCCTCTTGCACATTCAGATTTTAATCACTGCCATCATGGCAACCATGCCTTCAGCTGCCTGGATGGCCTCTCAGCTCTGGAATTCCCTCCCAAAATCTCTCCCTCAGTCCTCGTCTCTTTCTGACTCTTCCTCAAAACACTCATTAAGACCTGTTGTCATGACCAAGATTTTGGTATCAAATTCCTAAGATATTGAAAATTGCATGTCTAGTTAACTTTCTGGTTAAAGCAAATTATTGTGACGCATTTGCCATAGCTTTTGCAGTTCTGTTGTGAATGCAGAAATCTAGTTTCATCAAACCACAATCATATCAGTCTTGTGTTGTCCGGGGTAAAATTTGAGACAGCCTTTATTGCTTTATTCTGTAACATAGAAACATAGAAGCTAGGAGCAGGAGGAGGTCATTTGAGTCTGTTCTGCTATAAATCATGATCATGATCGATGGTCCAATTCAGTACCCTAATCTTGCTTTCTCCCCATGACTGTTGATCCCATTTGCCCCAAGTGCTATACCTATCTGCCTCTTGAATACATTCAAAGTTTTGGCATCAACTACTGGTAGTGGTAGTAAATTCCACAGGCTCACCACTTTTTGGGTGAAGAAATGTGTCCTCATCTCCATGGTTTACCCTGCATCCTTAAACTGTGATCCCTGGTTCTCGACTACACCACCATTGGGAATGTCCTTCTTGCAGCTACCCTGTCCATTCCTATTAGAATTTTATAAGTCTCTATGCGATTCCCCCCTCATTCGTCTGAGATTGAGGGTATGTTGTGTCCAAACACCATGAGATAATTTTGGAAATGGTACAGTGGAGTATTAGTAGAACTGAGCTTTCTTCAAAGTTTTGTATCCTTTGAGCTTATAGACCCAATGATCTATCAACCATTTCCAGAGGGACTGTTAGAAATTGCAGTTCAACTGTTGTTGAACTAATGATCAGTGGAAATTACTTAATATAATTCAGTTTTGTCATGTAAGAGAGCTGGTCACTAAGAGTGGACACATATTTACATTTTAAAAATCAAGAAATTAATAAATCTCTATGGTATGAGTTGAACATATGGTGTGCTGACAATGGATCATTTCATTCGTTGCATTACTCTCTTGTCACCAGGGCAGACAGCTAACTTATTCCCAAGACTGCACCGTTGTGCTCTAGCATCTAAGGGTGCACAGTGGTTCACACTGCTGCCTCACAGTACTATGGACCTGGATACGATTCCGGTTTTGGGTTACTGTGTGGAGTTTGCATGTTCTATCAGTGTCTGCATGGGTTTCCTCCAGATTCTCTGATTTCCTCCCACAGTCCAAGTTGCGCAGGATAGGTGAATTGGCCACGCTAAATTGCCCCTTAGTGTCCAAAGATGTGTAGATTCAAAGATTAGCCATGGTAAATGTGCGGGGGTAACGGGGATAAGGCTGAGAGTGGGCCTGGGTAAGATGCTTTTTTGGAAAGTTGGTACAAACTTAATGGGCCAAATGGTCTCCGTCTGCACTATAGGGACTCTATAGTAATCATTGCCTAGAGTCAGTGAGCAAGCTATAGTGTAACTCATCCTCAAATTTTTCTTCTTGCCTCTTGGGCAGTTGCCTTTCCCTTATTCAGTAGTGAAGGTGCATTTACAATTTGGTGGATTAGTGGGAGTGAGACTAATTTCTGTTGCTCAGCATATGACGTCTTAGTGTGACTTTGTGAACCCACTATCAAGCATTGTCCATTTTGTTTTCTTGTTGGATAGGCTCACACCTGTGCTTTCCCCATCCCTATAGGTGATCACCAGTAGTGGATTAAAATGCTGGTGTTGGGAAACAGGCTGGGATCGTTGAAAGTAATCCGGACAGTGAGCATTTTGTCATTTCTGTGAGGGATACTGATCATGCATGTGAGTAGGATTTGTGGCTCCAGCAAATGTGGGCTGCGTGGGAATTCAGTGAGATAATGGGGTTAGTGTGGTATGGACCACACAGAGCTATTGCTTTCTGACCTAAGTAGTGGAATCCAGGTCACCACATCAATGTAGTAATAGTTTTTGGAGGGTGCATCATGTACAGATTATATCAACTCAGTTTTATTGAGCTGGAGGGTGTCCCAAACAATTTATTTTCTTGATCTTACAGACTAAGATCTGCAGACCAGTGGTACAAGATGTTTGTGGACAAATATTTTATGGTGGCTGTAAGGTTTTCATTTGTATTGATTCGGGAAACTGATAGTTGTAATTGTCAGTCATAAAATATGTTGATTTAAAACTAAAGATATATTGGTTATAGAAAATTTCTTCCAGCAGATTACAATCATGAACAGCTTTGTTCTTCACTATGATTCACTGAAGTGCGTTATCGTAGGTATATTACAAAGCAAATCTTCTTTCATGTCCTCGCCCCCTCTTCTTTGACCCAGTTTTTCCTCTCTCTTCTTGATTTCATGGTCATTGCCAGTTCTTGAGTAGGTCATCCAATATGCCATCCTTATGTGGCTATGGAACTGGTATTTTCTGGCTGTTGTGCTACGTTTGTGTGGTATGGGGGATGTTAGGGATTGAGGGACGGGAGGGGGACGTTGGGATGTGCGCTGGCTTTACCACAAAAGAAACTGATTCAATCTCTCCGGATGTTAATGCACGCACAAATACACAGTGATTGAATGGGGAATGATTTGATTTGATTTATTATTGTCACATGTATTAGTATACAGTGCAAAGTATTACTTGTGCACAGTACAGACAAAGCATACTGTACATAGAGAAGGAAATGAGAGAGTGCAGAATGTAGTGTTACAGTCATAGCTAGGGTATAGAGAAAGATCAACTTAATATAAAGTAATTCCATTCAAAAGTTGATGGCAGCAGGGAAGAAACTGTTCTTGAGTCAGTTGGTGCATGACCTCAGATTTTTGTATCTTTCTCGCGACAGAAGAAGATGAAAGGGAGAATATCCGGAGTGCATGGAGTCCTTAATTATGCTGGCTGCTTTGCCAAGGCAGCGGGAACTATAGGCAAGTTCATGGATGAGAGGATGGACTGGGCTACATTCACAATCTTTTGGAGTTTCTTGTGCTCTTGGGCAGAGTAGGAGCCATGCCAAGCTATCATACAGCCAGAAAGAATGGGAATTCTGGCTCACATTTCACTGCCTTAACCAGGATGTTGGGGCCAATGAGGCATTCCAAGCTATGTTCACGCAGTTAAGAAGGGATTTATGCACTCAGCAATCAGGCAATCTTCAAGCACTTGTTCTTTATTTGTGAGCAAATGCAATCATGGATGTTGGACATGTACTTGACTAATTTTTAAGTTAGAATCATAGAATCACTGGATTGGAGAAGGAGGCCATTTGGCTTATCGAGTCTACACCGACTATCCAACAGAACATCTTGCACAGGTGTCCACCCCCAGCCTCTCTCCTCTGTCCCATCCCCATAATTCCATGCATTTACCACGGCTTATCCCCCTAAACTTACACATTAAATTCTCTCCCCTGGTAAAGGATGGGAGAAGGAAAAACTTTAAAATTTGGCTGGAAGAGTAAACTTCTCCCAGTTCTATAACCCTCATGACCTTTGCACTCCTCCAATTTTGCCCTCTTGCACATCAAAGTTTTTCATTGCTGCACCACTGGTGAAGCTGGGCCCTGGAATTCCCCCTTGTCCGCTTCACTCCCCATTCCCCCCAAACCTCTCTGTTGCTCCCCACTTTTCTCCTTTTTAATCAAGCCTTCAGTCATTTATCTGGCTCTTTGCTTTTTTTTGATCATTTATTTGTGAAGCATCTGGGGATATTTTACTGTGTTAGTTTTATATTGTTCTATTTGCTTCCTTACTGTTTTAACCTCCTCCTTAGTTGTCTTCTTGACATAGTATTGGAAGGATCCTCTGTCATTATGTTTTGCATAATTCATATTTGCATAATTAGTTTTTAGTTGGGACATTCGTTTCTTTTTTAAAACACCTCTGTATAATTTGTTCATGGCTGAATGGTCACTTGAATCCTCCTCCTGGCAAATTTTGTATTCTCTAAATCTTTACTTGAAATTTGCCCTTAACCTTGGATAATGTCCATTTGATCTCAATATAGTATTGGTTAAACCTCTTCTTTTCCTGCATTTGGCCTCGTGCCCCTGTAGTTTGCTTTTCCAAAGCTGTAGGCAGGAACTTGAATACTTGGTGTCATGTTCCCAGAACTCTGCAGGTGACTGAGGTGAATGTTGAGTGCTGTTCCTTTGCCACAGAGAACAAAATCTGAACCCATATGTATGGTATATTAAAACCATTTGTGCTGTTTTTCATCTGCTGTCTTCCAACCTATTACATATTTTTTTCTAATTCCTTAAATCCTTCCTCGGTTTCAGCTCTAATGTACATTACGAAGAGCACAATTGTCAGTGTTAGTCTGGGGGGGCACCGTGTGAAAGATTTCGGTTTCAAACTTCGAATTCAATGTGACTCTTTAAACAGGAATTTGTCATTATCCACAAGGAACTTGCTGTTTTATATCCATTGGGTAATTTTGTTGTCTAATTTTGAGGCTGAATCTCCACCTTTTATACACTTACATGCAGAATTTTGTCCAGTGCTTTGGCTTCATGCTATAACATTTAGGCATGTTTAAAGTTCAATTGGTCTGTTGCTTTCTCCGGAATATTTAAGTACAATGGTCCAGTGGGATTTTCCCTTTTGAATCTGTGCAGTTTGCTGGGCATTGTGCAAGTAAGCCAGTTTATTCGTGACTAATTCCAATTTTATTCAAGCATTATTAAAAGCAGACAATAGTTGCCCACTTCTATTTTAGCATCCTTTTTAGAGAAAAGAAAGTATGATGTTTCTAATCAATCAGACTTTAATTGTTTGATTCATTCATAATGACCATCACTATGCATTCATTTTATCCCTTGTCCCATATTACTCTTGGAATAATAAATTTTATCTCAGGAGATTTATTTGTTTTGAGCTTTCTCAGCTTTTCAATCTCAAATAATTTAACTGAAAGTTGTTGATTGTATTTTGCTTATCATTACTTGGAAGGGTTATGTTGCCTGTTTCTTCTTTTGTTAATACTTGGAGAAAGTAAGAATTTTAAATTGTCTTATTTTCTTGATTGAATCTGTATAAATGATTCTACCTTCATCCCAAGTTTTAACCATTAACATCTTTGCATTCACTATGCTGCCAAGGTGGCACAATGGCACAGTGGTTAGCACTGCTGCCTCACAACACCAGGACCCTGGTTCGATTCCCAGCTTGGGTCACTGTGTGTATGGAGTCTGCATGTTAACCCTTGTCTATGTGGATTTCCTCTGAGTTCTCCAGTTTCCTTCAGACCTGCTGTTTAGGTGCATTGGCCATGCTAAATTCTCCCTCAGTGTATCCGAACAGGCGCCAGAATGTGGCGACTAGGGGAGTTTCACAGTAACTTCATTGCAATGTAAATGTAAGCCTACTTGTACACTAATAAATAAACTTCTATAAAATTTCTCTTTGCACAGTGATGTTAGTGAAAGGATTTGTGTAGGCTGAAATGTTGGGCTGCTTTGTTTTTTAAGGTGTCTGATGTGTTTCTGCACTCTTGGTAAAGGTTGTTGTCAGGCAACTAGAAAATGAATACGTACATATCTCCCTTCACTGAGTGTCTCCGATAGTTTTGCCTATACTGTTGGAAGAGTCGCAACAGTTATATAAAACATTGGTTAAGCTACATTTGGAATACTTTTGGCCAATTCTGGTCACCACACTACCAGAAGGGCGTAATGGCTATGCATTCAGTTCAGGAAAGGTTTACCAGGATGTTGCCTGGTATGCTGGGTATTAGCTATGAGGAGAGATTGAATAAACTAGGATTGTTCTCCCTAGAAAGACAAGAGTAAGAAATCTCAGAACACCAGGTTAAAGTCCAACGGGTTTTATTTAGAATTATGAGCTCCTAATTCCAAATAAACTTGGTGGACTTTAACTCAGTGTTGTGAGGTTTCTTACTGTGCCCACCCCAGTCCAACGCCAGCATCTCCACATCATAGAACATTACAGCACAGAACAGGCCCTTTGGCCTTCGATGTTGCGCCGACCAATAAAGAAAAAACAATGACCCTCTAACCTAAACCATTCCCTTTTCATGCATAAACTTATCTACTAACCCCTTAAAAGCCACCAAACTTGGCGCATCTACAACTGCAGCAGGCAGGGCATTCCATACCCTTACCATCCTCTGGGTAAAGAACCTACCTCTGACATCCGTCCTATAACTACCACCCCTTAATTTAAAGCTATGTCCCCTCGTGCTAGCTTTCTCCATCCTAGGAAAAAGGCTTCATGGAAAGACAAAGACTGAGGGGGCGACCTGATGGAAGTTTATAAAATTATGAGGGACCCTGATAAGGTGAACATTTGGAAGCTTTTTTCAGGGCAGAAATGACAATAACAAGGGGGCACAAGTTCAAAATAAGGGGAAAAAAGTTCAGTAGAAATATGCAAGGGAAGTTTTTTTACACAGAAGATGGTGATGGCCTAGGATGCACTGCCAAATGAGATGGTTGAGTCATATATGTTAGCAATATTTAAGACTATATCTGGATAAGAACATGAACAAGTGGGGTATAGAGGGATCCAGGCAGTTGGTCTAGGTAGCACAATGTGATTGGCACAGGCTTGGTGGGCCGAAAGGCCTGTTCCTGTGCTGTGCTGTTTTTTTGTTCTTTGTTGCAGGGGAAAGTTGTGAAGGTCGAAATTTGGAAAGACCAAATAATAGGGACATTTTATATATCGTGTTGTTTGGGGAAGTAGCCTACGGGTGAACATTATTGTCTGCTCATCATGTGGCAGAAATCAGAAAGCAGAAAGTTACCAGTTGCTTGGTAACTCTTCCCTACCATTCCATCTTGAATGGTCAATGATTGGACAAGCTAAAGAGAAAGGAGAGAAATGGTGATTTTCATCTCTGTTGCCCTCCAACTAGAGCATTGCTGGTTATTGTGGAATTGCCACGGTGGACTGCAGTAAACGAACCATAGAAGTAAAATTGACATTGCAAATTGATTTATTTTCTGAAGATGGTCTTTGAGTGAAAAAACATTGGTTGGTATTAACAACAAAATCCAGAAAGCCTGATCTTATAGTTCTGTAGATCATTTACAGCACAGAAGGAAGCCATTCAGCCCATTGAGTCTGTGTCAGCTCTCTGTGGAGCAATCCTGTCAGTCCCATTCCCCCAATCTATTCCCGAATCCCTGCAGGTTTGTTTCCTCAAGTGCCCATCCAATTTGCTTTTCAAATTCTTGATTACCTCTGCTTCCAACAAAACTAAAGTTTTCCTTAATATCTCATTGTAGCTCTTGCCCAAAACCTTCAATCTGTACTCTCAAGCCTGTGTACAATCAGTGAAGGAGCTTACCTGAAGCCGGGTATTCGTTACTAAGAAAGAGAATTTTTGATTTGATCTTGGTTTGATTTGATTTATTATTGTCACATGTGTTAGTATACAGTGAAAAGTATTGTTTCTTGTGCACTATACAGACAAAGCATACCGTTCACAGAGAAGGAAACGAGAAAGTGCCGAATGTAGTGTTACAGTCATAGCTAGAGTTTTGAGAAGGATCAATTTAATGCAAGTTAGATCTATTCAAAAGTCTCGTGGCAGCAGGGAAGAAGCTGTTCTTGATATGATTGGTATGTGACTTCAGACTTTTGTATCTTTTTCCTGATGGAAAAGGTGCATCGTAGAAGTTCCTCATAGAATCCATAAGGAATTCAGCTGTACTAGCAGAGGAATAGCCGACAGCTTTAGCCAATGTTTTCCCAGACCTCTGCCGAGTCCAGAAAGGTGCTGTGATAAATCTGGAATCTAAATTGGGGCAGCATCTTTATGATGGTGGAGTTAGGCTGTGTTAAAGGGGAGAAAAGCAGCCAGAGTTTTCCAACCCAGGTTTTTAACTGGTGACCACTGCTGGGAAATGCATGCGCTTGCCTGTCAAACCTTTTTACGAATTGGGTGAAGTTGTGATTCCCTTCACAACTAAACAACCCGTCAAAACCTTTGTTCAGACGCTTACTTGATTGACCATCTGCTTGCGGCATCAGGAACTCCTGACACCTTGGATTTCAATCCAAGCATGAATCACCTTTAAAAAATGGGTGTAGAGAGAAAAAGAGATTCACAACAGGCAACACCTTTTTGAAGAGCCTCTACACCATATAGCAACCCAAAACTACAACAGGTTTCCAAATCAAACAGGACTACTCTATGAACAGAATGCAGTGAGTGGAGGATAGTTACACAATACAAATTATCTGCTGAAAATATGCTCACAGTAATCTATAGCAGTATTATCCACATCTGATAGATGAAAGAATTAACCAATGATCTCCATTCTGGCCAGGATTACTGGTGCCGCTGTGTGTAATGGTTTTTGTTTGAAGGAAGAGAGGCAAAAGATAAACTCTGCACTCCAAGGAATGTGCTTCTCAGTTGTGGTGTTGAAGCATCTGGACTTTCTCTCTTTGTTTGTGCCAGATTGCAATTGCAGGAGGTGTTCACCCCAGTGGGCACCTTGCTGAGGTCTGTCAGATGAATGGTTTCCAAGTGGAAGTTAGAATAAAGGTGCTGGAGATGTTGCTTGGATTGTGCATGTTTTGAATAGTTTCATTTATTGTACCTATATAATACCTGCCCACTTTGTAGAGACCTCTTGACTGTGCTAGATTGGAGTCCAGTCAGGCTTCAACCCCAAGCTAGCACTTGTTTGAGGCACGGTGGCACAGTGATTAGCACTGCTGCCTTATAGTGCCATGGACCGAGGTTCGTTTCCTGGCTTCGGTCACTGTCTGTGTGGAGTTTGCACATTCTCCCCATGTCTTCATGGGTTTCTTCAAGTGTTCAGGTTTCCTCCCACATTCTGAAAGATGTGCCAGTTAGATGCATTGATTCGAACAGGTGCCGGAGTGTGGTGACTAGGAGATGTTTCACAGCAACTTCTGTGTTAATTGCTGTATTAATGTAAGCCTTACTTGTGATACTAATAAATAAACTTTAAAACTTTAAACTTTAAAAACCTTTAAACTGTTTTTTGCTTGTTGCCTTATGTGGGATCTTGCTGTTGGGATCCACATTTCCTACGCTGCAGCAGTGACTACACTTAAGAAGCACTTCATTGGTTGTAAATGCATTAGGAAATCCTGAGGTTGTGAAAGGCACTAGATAAATGCAAGTCTTTTATTCAGTATTAAGGATTACTGAATATAACAACCTGAAAAGCGTCTAGCTTTTAATTATGAGCTTTTGTCCTGTGAGCGATCCGTTTCCAAACCTTCATTTCCAATGACACTTTTAGCTGGTTGTGAGGAATGCACAGAAGCAGGGTGGGTGCAATTGTTAATTAATTTCAGTCTGACCTTTGCTTGGGGCTTTCTCACATCAGTGCACCCAAGACTGGGAACCCAGTACCATGGTGAGAGGTTCTATCTCCCACTGCTGTTGGTGCTATCAGTGCGCTGCTCCACCATGCTGTCTCCACGTGGCTTAGCTGCTAACTAATTTCTAGCTGTTTTTCAGAATTGGTGCTAAGTGATACTCATGGTATGTTGAAATTGAATAATTAGGTGGTTTTCACACAGCTTTGTTGGGTTTTTTTTGTTGTGTCGATGGTAGTCATGATGTGGAGATGCTAGTGTTGGACTGGGGTAAACACAGTGAGAAGTCTCAGTAAGACAAAGGAACAGTGTTCCGAAAACTTGTGGGTTTACTATCAAATAAATTTATTGGACTTTAACCTGGTGTTGTGAAACAACTTACGGTTTTTTTGTTCTCAGCCACAGTTCTCTGGAGAGCACGCCTGCCTCTGTGTGGGAAAGTTGTATATTTGAGCCTCACAAATGGAGACTTGAACACAAAATCAGGTCTGAGGGAGTGCTGCACTGATGGTGGTGCTGGCTTTTGAATGAGAGGTTAAACCAAGGCCAGCCCTGCCCGCTCAGGTGATTTAATAGTTTTCAACGTTCGTGACGTTCTCCCCCTGTGTCCTGTGGCTAATACCCAGCATGCAATGAGCATCACTAAAACAGATGACCTGGTCATTTATCCTGTCACTGCCTGTGGGAACCTTGCTACAGGCAAATTGGCGTTTCCCTATGTTAAACATTAGCTACACTTCTGAAGTGCATCACTGGGTTTGATTCACTTGGGATGGCCTGGAGACATGAAAGTTGCCGGAGAAGGCACATCCTTCTCCCTGAAGCCTGTGACTCTTGTTAAGCCTTATTGGTAAGTTTAATCAGGTAATTGATTAGTCTTGGCCAAATCTGCTCCTTCTCTCAGTCGTGGCCTCCATATCCTGGGCATTAAATAGAGACGATCTCAACATTTTGGTTCAGACCTTGTGGTCCCAAATTCACAACAGCATTGTAAATTCCAAGATTTCACTTATGCTGAAATCTGGAAGTTGCAGTAGAGCTGAACATTGGTGGTTCCAGCTGGACCTGTCATTTGGGACTTGGGCTCATTCCGCAGCAGTTACATGGCTTTTTACATGGATTTTTTAGAGCTGCTCCTCGTAGGTGTAGGGTCTATTTGATGGGTGGCATGGTAGCACAATGGTTAGCACTGTTGCCACACAGCGCCAGGGATCTGGGTTCAATTCTGGGCTTGGTCACTGTCTGTATGGAGTTCACATATTCTCCCCGTGTCTGCGTGGATTTCCTTTGGGTGCTCCAGTTTGCTCCCACAGTCCAATGATATACAGGTGAAGCTGATTGCCATGCTAAATTGACCCTAGTGCCAGTGGATTAGCAGGATAAATATGTGGAGTTGCAGGAGTATGGCCTGGGTGGGATTGTGCATGCTGCAGAGCAGATGGGCTGAATGGCCTCCTTCCACACTGTAGGAATTCTATGATATGCATTCCTTTAAACCATGCAAAAGTACTCCTATTGCTCTAGCTTCTCTCTTCCCCCCACAGTGTTATTGCACCCATGACTGTGCACCCCCAGAGCGCTGCCTGCTCCTCTATCTGCATTCCCTCCCACCATTTCTCCATCTCTAGTATCCCATGGCACCTCCGGTTTCTCAGTCCAGCCAATACCAGATGCAGCACTTGCTGGCATGTTACTAACTGTGGGAAGCTGTAATTAAAACTTTAACATAGTTGCACTGCTAGCATCATATAAGATGCCCCAAAGAATTAAGAAACATGTACTTAAAAATGTGAGCTGAACACAGTCCTCAGTTAACGTGTCTTTAGTTTGTGACTTCGCCAATTGTCAGGGCGGCATGGTGGTCCAGTAATTAGCACTGCTACACACAGTGCCAGGGGCACAGGCTCAGTTTGGGCCTTGGGTCACTGTCTGTATGGAGTTTGCAAATTCTCCCCAGGTCTGCTTGGATTTCCTCCGATTGCTCCGGTTTCCTTCTGTAGTCTTAAGATATGTGGGTTAGGTTGATTGGCCATGCTAAATTGAACTTACTGTCAGGGCTATTATCAGGGTAAATGCGTGAGTTATGGGGAGAGGGCCAGTGTAGGATTGTGGTCAGTGCAGACTTGATGGGCCAAATGGCCTCCTTCTGTACTGTAGGGTTTCTATCATTCTGTGATTCTACGAATAAGGAGGTGTGCCTTCAGCATCTGCACTGTTTCGTTCTTGGACCTAGGCTGCAGCCTAGGGCCAAAGAATCATCATTTATTTGTCGCTGATTCCACACGCCCTGAATAATTGTTTCCTAGGGAAACTTGAAATCGGTGTTACTGGCCCTATTGGAAGAGCTGGGATCAAGCTCAGAATCTTCCTGAGCTGTCAAGATAGGTGCCCTCCAGATTGCCCACCCACCTAATTGTCCTGGAGTTTCCAGATGCTAACTCCAAGATGCTCCTGAGGATTGGGTTTGCCTTAATCCATTAGTTCTGTATTTGATTTCTTGTTTTAAAACTGGTGCGGCCACAATAATTTCTTCCTTAATGTCAACAAAATGAAGGAGACTGTCATTGACTTCAGGAAGTGTAAAGGAGAACATGCCCCTGTCTACATCAACAGGGACAAAGTAGAAAGGATTGAAAGCTTCAAGTTTTTTTTAGCAGTCCAGATCACCAACTGTCCTGGTCCCTCCGTGCCAACACTATAGTTTAGCAATCCCACCAATGTTTCTACTTTCTCAGAAGACTAAGGAAATTTGGCATGTCAGCTATGACTCTCACCAATTTTTACAATGCACCAAAGAAAACATTCTTTCTGGTTATATTACAGCTTGATGTGGCTCCTGCTCTGCCCAAGACTGCAGGGAACTACAAAACGTTGTGAATATAGCCCAGTCCATCACGCAAACCAGCCTCCCATCCATTGACTCTGTGTATACTTCCTGCTGCCTCGGCAAAGTGGTCAGCATAATTAAGGAACCCGGCATTCTCTCTTCCACCTTCTTCCACTAGGAAAAAGATACAAAAGTCTGAGGTCACATACCAATCAACTCAAGGACTGTTTCTTTCCTGCTGACATCAGACTTTTGAATGGACCTACCTTGCATTAAGTTGGTCTTTCCCTACAGCCTAGCTATAACTGCAACACTATATTCTGCATGCTCTCGTGTCCTTCTCTATGAACAGTATGCTTTGTCTGTATACTTTTCACTGTATGCCAATATATGCTTAAATAAATCAAATCAAAATCAAATCAAACTAAAAGAAAGCCTTATACCTCGGATCTATTAACACATCTATTCTGGCCTATTTCTTAGGTTTAATTGATATTAAGAATCTAAACAATATTTTTCTGAATTCCCAAATGAGATCCGTCTAATAGATACAACACGTCAGTAAAGTAATACCAGGAAATTGCTGGTGAGATATGTGCAACTCACCATGCACTGGAACTGTTCCTAAATTGCTTCCTGTTGGAAAACCTCCCATTGAGTAAACTTTGCTAAATACCAGTGCCCTCCTCTGAATGTAGCTAACTCCACATTTGATGAAAAGCACAAACTGGGTGTAGAATTATACACATCTTTTCACTTCTGTATCGCACAAAAGTAAATAATTATCTGTTCATTATGCTGTTGTTTGTGGGGCCTTGCAAGTTGGCTGTCATGTTTTTTGAACTTTTCAACAGTGACTACACTTCAGAAATACCTCATTGTGTTTAAAGCACTTTGGGTCACCCTGAAGCTGAAAGGCGCAATAGGAATGCAAGTTCTTTTCTTTTTGCATTGAACAGTTTTTAGGTGAGCTAGTTCTAAAACATAGTCCTAGAGCAAAGAGGAAGGATTACACTGCTTAGTGTTTAGTAAGACCATCGATCTGTTTCTTAGATATATATTCAGAACAGAGAATAGCACAAATCTTTGTCTCAATCCTCACCCCTTTCATCTTTTAACTAAGATTGCACTGAATGAATCGCATTTTTAAAAGTTTGAGAATTTTAACATTAATGGGGCAACACTTCTGAGTAAAATTCAGATTATATGCGCAGCTGTAATTCTGGCTGGTAAAACTCCGTAATGCCACAGACTATATTAAATTCAATAACATTCTGCACTTTAATTGAATGTTAAACTGCAGCTAGCTCCCTCTGTTTCTTTAATCTTATGAAAGGAAAATGGGTGTGGGTGAAACTTTTGAGTCAGTGCCTGCCTAGATAAATAATTCCCTAGATTTTCCGGTTCACGTGCAGCGATATTGAACTCTTTAGACATTGGCCTTAATTTGTGCATGTTGCTGACCTGATGCTGTGCAGGGACATTTGGAGCATCCTTGCATTGAATTCACTCTTAATTATCTCCAACATCCTGGGGTGCCTGCTTAGAAATGGCCAAGAGTGTTTGTTATTCAGAACAATTTTATTAACAGCCTAGGCTACATGTAATCATCATTTGTATTTCCAAACATTCATGGCTACAGACACATTAAATGACCACAGTCGTTCATTTATATTTAATTGCAATTAATTTTAACAATTGATGCGCTGATTGCCCAGAATCAGTCTCTTGTGTAACAGTGCACTCTAAAAAAAAAGTCACTTGCTGATTTTGAAATCATTTTATAGGTATCGCCGTGCATTTATTGTTCAACAAAGCAAATCACAATGTGGGTAAAGAACATGTTTTAAATCGCGTCAAAGTCACCTTTTCCAAAGCCAAATGTAAAATGTAAGTTAATTATTTTCGCTTGAGAATATCCTGTTGAAGCGGAATTTTGTCTTTGTTCCTGCAGGTTCATGTTAAAATGGCAGATGAGGCCTCCTGTGTTGGACCAGCCCCCACTAACAAAAGCTACCTCAACCTGGATGCCATCATGGAAACCATTCAAAGGACTGGTGCCCAAGCTGTGAGTCTGAATGTGCTTAAAGCTCATTGCCGCTGCTTGTATATTCCTCGGGAAACGGCAGAACTTGTAAAAGAGTGACTATCCTCTTCCTGTTTAGTTCATGTGACGCGGGTTAAATTGCAAGCTTGATTGGTACTGGAAATCAAAGGCTCTGTAGCATCTGGCAGTGCCTGTCACTGATCCTGCAGGTGGCTGCAGAATTCAGCTTTTCACACCAGGGAGTAACTTGAGTTCATTTCATAATTTACTTTTATTTATTATTATTAAAAAATTCTAATTAATCTTGAGCACTGAATTAGCATTTTCCCCCTTAATATTTGTTGTAGTAATTGTTCCTTAAGCTACTCACTCTGCAGGAAATCAATGAACATTCACATTGCCAATACACATGGTCAGGCAAACAATGCGATCAAATTTTCTTTCCTTGTTTCAAGCGCTGAATAAGATAAATGGTGATAGACTTAAGATTAATTAGGAGCTTAAAAGATTATATTATATATGCCTTCTGCTTTTTTTGTCTTAGGTCCACCCAGGATATGGGTTTCTTTCAGAAAACAAAGAATTTGCCAGACGTCTGGTAAGTTTTGTTGTTGATGTTCCCCCCTTGCTGTTGATTAATCTTGCGGAAAGGATAGACATGGCAGTTCGCCTGTGAGTAACGAACATGTGAGTTGAGAGAGAGGGGCCTGATTTAAAGCAAGGCTGAAACCTTCACAGTGGTGCTGTTGATGACTCAGCTGGCATCATCAGTGTGTATTATGATAACTTGAGAATTTTTGGCTTGATGAGATTCAACTGAAAGCATGGGGGAGAAATTACACGAACCTCGCTGACACAAGTGGCCCTGAAAAATGTTTAAATGGCATAATGATTCTCAAAAAATCAGCGATTTCAAAGAATAGAGGCTATTTCTGAAATTACAGTGCAATCCTGTTCCATAAAATTAACCCTTAAGTTCTGTTAACAGTTAGCGTATCATTTCTTTTTAACTTTCAATGCTGCATAATGCACATACAAAACATCAGAAAGATGTGTACTATTTAAAAGCTTTTTCATTTTACTCATTTGCTTTCTAATCCCCAACATAGGGTGTACATAAATCAGTGCAATGTTTTAGATTTTATGCATTGCCGGAATGCACGGTTTATGACCATATTAAATTTTTTAAAAATCTGTTAGGGCTACCAAGTGATTGTTTCAATGTTGTTTAAAGGCCATTTAAATTAGGATAAATCCATTGATTTAATGTGATGTTTAGTTCAATAGTGTAAAAATAAGCTACACTTGACTGATAAACAACTTAAGTGCAACTTTTGATAAAACAAATTGTTCATAACTCAATAGTATAATAGGAGATTACAACAGGTAACATTTTCTGGAGCCATCTAGCTGTATTTGCAGCATTTTATTCAATTCACTTCTTCAAAGCAGTAGTTGATGAGGGACTTTGTCCTTATTTTAAAAAATGATAAATATAAATGGTAAAGAGCGCAGCTGTTCGTCCATTGTAATATGGACATGCTCCACTGGCAGATAGTGACCCTCTAGGTCAGGAGGCGTCATTACAGCACTTTCACTGACGAACAAGCAGAGGCACTCAGTCACTAATTAATGCAGAGGAGCCTTGTTATTGTCGCTTTCAATTTGCCAGCCTAGAATGTGACAATAAGCATCAGGAAGTGATGCTAACTGAACTTCATTGTAATAGCAGTACTAATCCAGCATGGTTCTGGCTTCGTTGAGGAAGTGCTCTGAACGCAATGTTATTTTTGCTTTAAACAGTGACTCTGACATAGGTTTTGCATTTATAGAATTGCACAGAAATGAAGGAGGCCATTTTGGTCCATCGAACCTACATCTACTTTGCCCCAGCTCCCTGCTCTTCCTGCAATATTTTCTCCTTTTTAAGTATTTATCCATTTTCCTTCTGAAGAGTACTGATTCCACCACTCTCTCAGGCAGCATATTCTAAATCCCAATCATCTCTGGTGTAAAGAAGTTTTCTTCATGTTACCATGTCTCTTTTACCAATCACTGGGGAGGCAGTGCTATAGTGATACTGTCACTGGACTAGTAACCCAGAGAGCCAGGTTTTGCTCTGGTGACCTGGGTTTGAATTCCCCACAGCAAATAGTGAAATTTGAATTCAATAGAAGTCGAATGATGATCATGAACCATTGTTAATTGTTGGAATCATGCACCTGGCTCACTGATGTTCTTTAGGGAAGGAAATCTGCCAGCCTTAGGGGGCTCCAGGCCCACAACAATATAGAGCATAGAGCATAGAACATTACAGCGCAGAACAGGCCCTTCGGCCCTCGATGTTGCGCCGACCAATTAGGAACAAGCAGTGACCCTCTAACCTAAACCATTCCCCTTTCATCCATAAACTTATCTACTAACCTCTTAAACGCCACCAAACTTGGCGCATCTACAACTGACGCAGGCAGGGCATTCCATACCCTTACCACCCTCTGGGTAAAGAACCTACCTCTGACATCCGTCCTATAACTACCACCCCTTAATTTAAAGCTATGTCCCTCGTGCTAGCTTTCTCCATCCTAGGAAAAAGGCTATCACTGTCCACCCTATCTAAACCTCTAATCATCTTATATGTTTCAATAAGGTCTCCTCTTAGCCGCCTTCTTTCTAACGAAAACAACCTCAAATCTCTCAGCCTCTCTTCATAAGACCTGCCTTCCATACCAGGCAACATCCTGGTAAACCTCCTCTGTACCCTCTCCAATGCCTCCACATCTTTCTTATAATGCGGGGACCAGAACTGCACACAATACTCCAAGTGCGGCCGCACTAGAGTTTTGTACAGTTGCAACATGATGTTGCGGCTCCGAAATTCAATCCCCCTACCAATAAAAGCTAAGACTCTGTATGCCTTCTTAACAAACTTATCGACTTGATTGCCAACTTTCAGGGATCTGTGCACACATACACCAAGATCCCTCTGTTCATCAACACTATTAAGAGTCCTACCATTAGCCCTATACTTTACACATATATTATTCCTGCCAAAGTGAATTACCTCACACTTTTCCACATTAAACACATGGTTGACTCTTAAATGCCCTCTGAAATACATTCGGTTCAAGAGCAGTTTGGGATGGGCAATGTAATAAGTCTTCGCAGGCATAAGTCCCTTCATCAGAATCCCTTTATTTACAATTCTAACAGCAGTACTCAGCGTGTATCTTTGGGAGTTCCAGAGGAACTGACACTCCCTGTTAAATACAAGGAAAAGGCTTCCTGATTGGCCTATAAATTGACTCCTTAATCAGGGCTTTTCCAATAGGCTTGATTGAACTCATTACAGCAATAAAAGTTGGCCCAACTGTTGACCCTGCAGTATTTTTCCTTATTTATTCTATTTCAACACTTTGCAAATCTCTCTATTCTCTCGTCCCCCCTTCTATCTCTCTGTAACAACTGCCAGATCTTTATTCCTCTGAGATCTCTGCACTTCCCCATCATTCCACAATTCGCAGCTTGTGCCTTCAGCAGCTAATGTTCTAAGTTCAGTAATTCCCTTCTTAAGCCTCTCTTTCTTTCCGTTAGCATTCAAGGTACTCCCAGCTTGGTGACAAATTCTGTTTGATAATTGCTCATGCAAAGCCCTGTGATGTTTAAGATACATCATGCTATGTTAAAGATGCTGTGTAAGTGCAATCTCTATTGTTGCTATAATTCCAAGCCTGTTTTGCCCATAGGTTCTGCTCATCAAGGTGAGGGATGGCTGGAGCTTGGAAATGGAACATCAATATTTGAATAGCCATTGTCAGCACCAGTTGGCCTTGGATCAGATACAGCATTGGTGTGATGTTAATTAGAGATTATTTTATTCTGCCATAAAAAATGTGCCTCAATCGCAACTTCTGAAGACCACCAATTCGATATTTGTCATCAGACATGTCATGATTTGCCTGACTGAAATTACATCAATGGTATGAGAGTTTTGTGATGTAGGTTAAGGCCACCAGCACTCATTTCACATGGAGGTTCTTGCAGGCAGCGGAGATGGATTGTGAAACTAATAGTGAGCACAAGAAATAGAAGCAGGAAAACACCTTGCAGTCCTTTGAACTTCCTGTGCTTCCGGTAGCAACACTGCTGATCTTGGGCTTCACCCAACTTTGTTGCCTGCTCTCCAAATTCCTTGAAAACCCAAGAGACCAAAAATCTGTCTATCCTGACCTTGAATGTATTCCACGATGTATCCATAACCCTCTGGGATAGAAAATTCAAATATCACAATCCTTTGATTGTACTATTGATGTAGTGAGCACTTCTGTACACTTGGTGAGCAAACTGCAATGACCTGTGAACAAAATGCACACTTAGGGGACTTTACAAATATATATTGATGAAGGTCGCGGGAGGGGGGGATGGGTGTTGTTAAATGAAAACTACATTTAGATCAGATGTGACAACAATGGTTTGCATTTGTATAGCACTTCTGACTCAGTAAAATATCTTAAGGTGCTTCATAGAGAGGTTGTCAAATAAAATTGGTCACTGAGCCATAGAAGAACACAGTAGGACAGGTGAACAAAAGAGAGAGGTTTTCAGGAGTGTCTTAAAGGAGGAGAAAATGGCAGAGAAATTATGGAAGTATTCCCAAGCTTAGACACCTAGACATCAGAACACATAGTGACCAGTGCTGTAGAGATGAAACTCGGGGATGTTCAAGAGGCTGGAATTGGAGGAAGACAAGAGATTTCAAAAGGGTTGTGTCATTCTAATTCCTTGTTGCATGACAGAGATGCTGTATTACTGTGCTGATGAAATAGGAAGGCCCATAGATACTGGCCATTGTGACCGTGCATCCAGTTTTTCTAGTCTGTAGAGTAAAGTATTTTGTGCTTGCACATACATGCAATTCGTGAAGCCAATTGTTACAATTAAAAAGCAAAGTAAAGAAAGAATGTGCATTTATATGGTGCCTTTCATGACATCAGGGCGTTCCAAAGAGTTTGGTCAACAAAGTTCTTCAGAAATGTAGTTGCTGTTGTAATGTAGGGATATTCTTGAAGGATATACAAACACGAATCAGTAGTTATGTCACGGTGAAGATTAGCAAGGTTTAAATTAGTATTAAAAGAAATAATCTTGAAAGTCCCTCCAAAAAAAATTAGGCTTTGAAGATTGGAGGTAGTTCAATGAAGGAGCAGTGCTCCAAAAGCTTGTGCTACCACATAAGCCTCTTGAACTTTAACCTGTTGTTGTGAGACTTCTATTGTGCCCATCCCAGTCCAACGGCAGCATTTCCACGTCATGGCTCCCACTGATGCCACAAACCACCTGCTCAAAGTGGAGAAAATTTCCAAGAAGATCGCGCATATCGACGCAGGCACTCACCTGATGAAAGAGCAGAGTTCCAAAAGCTCGTGCTACTGAATAAACCTTTTGGACTTTAACCTGGTGTTGCGAGACCACTTACTGTGCCCTCCCCAGGCCAATTTCCGCATCAGGAGAAGTTATAATGTGGAAGAAGTAAATTACCGAGTCATTAATCATATACTTCAGCGAGATCTTCTGGTTCTGCTGAAGGCAACTCATTTTAGTGGGTTTCCCAGCAGCAGAGTTAGCAAGTCACATGAAACACTGTCGACTCCAGCAGGACTGGAAGATCCCGTCAGTAACCAATAGCAAATCACTTCCGTTGCCAGAAAACCTGCCATGAGCTGGCTAGAAAATCTTAGTCTTTTGTACCTCTCTTCATAGTAGAAGAAGCAAAAGATGTTAGGGAAATAGACAGAACCACATGTGCAGTCAGAATGAGAAACTTAAAGAATTAGCAATTGTTAAAAAATAGTACCATAGCAATTATTGGAACCTTAAATCAGAAGAATCTCCCTGGACTTGATGCCCCATCCCACAATCTTAGTTTTGATCTTTCAGTTTTCTTCAGATTCCAGAACCATCTCTATTAATTAGAAAATTGCAAATGTATCCTACTGTTCAAGAAAGGAGGGAGAGAGAAAACAGGAAAACTATGGGCCAGTTAGGCTGACACCGGCAGTGGGCAAAATCTATTATTAAATGTAATCCCGCTATTCAAGAATCATACTGTGCAAAAGGAGGCCATGCAACCTATTGGATCTGCACTGACTCTCTGAAATGGCGTCCAACCCTGGCATACCCCCCACCCTAACTCCAGAACCATGGCCAATCCACCTAACTGACACACCTTTGAACTGTGGAAGGAAACCAGAGCACCCGGAGGAAACCTACGCAGACCCAGGGAGAATGTGCAAACTCCACACAGACAGTGGCCCAAGGCCAGAATTGACTCTGGGTCCTTGGCACTGTGAGACAGCAATGCTAAGCACTGTGCCATCCATAAAAAAGAAGGAATAGAGAAAATGGAGAATTTGCAGACCAGTTAGCCTGACAGTACCAGATAAAATGCTGGAATCTAATATGAAGGGTGTAACCACAGAGCACTTAGCAAATCATAAAATAGTTGGACGAATGTATACAGAAAGGGAAATTGTGTTTGACAAATCTGTTAGAATTTTTTAAGGTGGTAACTAGTAGGTTAGATAAAGAGGAACCAGTGGATGTAGAGCACTTGAATTTTCAAAAAGCAGTCAGTGAGGTGCCACACAAGATTAGAACTCATTGTGTTGGGGATAATATATTTGCTTGAATTAGGATTTGGCTAATGGACAGAAAACAGTGCAGGAATAAATGGGGGTAATTTCAGAGTTGACGGGCTGTAACCTGCAGAGTATCACAAGATCAGCGCTTGGGCCTTTGGGCCTCAGCTGCTTACAATCATTAACTTAGATGCAAGGACAGGGGATAATGCGCCCAAATTTGCTGACAGTTCAATATTAGAGGAAGGTTTGCTGTGAGTGGATGTAAGGAGGCTGCAAAAGGCATAAGATAGGTTTAGTGGTTAAGCAGGAATGTGAAATGTGGGATGTAATGTTGAGAAATGTGAAGTTAACCGCCAGTAAAAATAAAGAAAAGAAGAATATTTGTCAAAACTCGGAGAACAAGCTGAGGCTGTTTTTTGTAGAAGGGAAAAGGCTGAAGATTGACCTGATGGACGATATTATAACTCTGCAGTAGTTTGAGAGGGCGGGTGTGAGAAAGATGTTTCCACTGGGGGGGACTAAATCGAGGAGGTATAAATGTAAAATAATTACCAATAAATCCAGGAGAAACTTTTATATTCAGAATTATGTTAGAATGTGGAACTCAATACCACAGGACTAGTTAAGGCGAGTAACATAGATGAAGTTAAGGGGAATTAGAAAGAACAGGAGGAAGAAAGGTTTGAATGAGGAGGAATGTGAGGAGGCTTGTGTGAAGCATGAACACTAGTATGGAGCTGTCCTGCCAAATGATCTGCTAGTATGCTGTTAAATTCTATGATAAGAAGTCTCACATCAGATAAGTCCAACAGCTTTATTTGGAATCATGAGCTTTTGGAGAGCTGCTCCTTCCTCAGGTGAATGGAGAGTTGGTTCACAAACACAGTAGACATACACAAAGACACATTTACAAGATAATGTGTGGAATGTGTCTTTACAGATAATGAAGTCCTTACAGGTACAGACAATGTGAGTGGAGAGAGGGATAATCTCAGGTTACAGTGTTTGTGAACTCAACTCTCCAGTCAGTGGAGGAAGGAGCAGTGCTCTGAAAGCTTGTGATTCCAAATAAACCTATTGGACTTTAACTTGCTGTTGTGAGACTTCTTACCCATCCCAGTCCAATGCTGACATCTCCACACCATGGTTAAATTTTACCTAATACCTGTCTTGTATTACAGATCTGTAATGCACCTTAAGAGATTAGATGGTACCATAATCTGCTGAAGTGAAAGTGAAGCATGCATTTTACAGTAATCTCAGTTGATTGGGAACTCCCCGATATACTGTTGGCACCGACAATCATTGCTGTTTCTTGTGGCAGCTTCTGCGTCAACTTTTCTGGCTGAGGTTTTGTATTTTTCCCTCTGTCCATTTTCTTCCTCCTTCTCCACTGGGACAGTTTCACGTGGCATAAGGAGGTGAAAGACATTTATTTTGCTGTGTAATGATGTGGAGATGCTGGTGTTGGACTAGGGTAAACACAGTAAGAAGTCTGACAACACCAGGTTTAAATCCAAAGTCTTTCACCTGACGAAAGGACAAATCCTGAAAGCTTGTGAGTTTACTATCAAATGAATTGATTGGACTTAAACCTGGTGTTGTCAGACTTCTTACTTTGCTGTGTAAGTCAATGACCAGAATTTAAAAATGTGAGAACCCCTGCAGGAATGTTCATTTGTCACTGTTGAAAGCAAAGGAAATGGCACTAATTGGTGCTTGTCCACAAAACATTGAAAGGTATGTAAAATCCAATCAACAAAGTTGTGTTTTTGACCAAGAATCGATAATGGACATCCATTTGGCCCCTCGAGCCTACTCTGCCATTCAATGATTGACCAGATTGTGGCCTTAACTCTACTTTCCTGTCAGACCCCCATAACTCTTGATTCCTTTGTTGACCAAACATCTGTTGAATCTGTCTGGAATATACTCAATGAGTAAGAAGTCTCTCAACACCAGATTAAAGCTCAACAGGTTTATTTGGTAGCAAACGCCACAAGTTTTCAGAGCGCTGCTCCTTTGTCAGGTAAGTGGGAGTACCGACAGCTGAACAATGAGGAACATTACAGACAATTACCCGCAGATCCAACCAAAGAATACACCCATCAACTCAACACACAGAACTCCCACTTACCTGACGAAGGACAGTGCTCCGAAAGCTAGTGGCGTTTGCTACCAAATAAATTGTTGGACTTTAACCTGGTGTCGTGAGACTTCTTACTGTGTTTACCCCAGTCTAATGCCAGAATCTCCACATCATAAATTTAATGACTCAGCCTCCAATGCTCTGTTGGGTAGAGAATTCCTAAGACTAATAACCCTCTGGGAAACCAGGAATTTCTCCTTATCTCCATCTTAAATGGGAGACTCCTTATTTTGAAACTGCCCCCTGGTTTTAATTTCCCTCATGAGGGAAGACATCCTCTCATCATCTATCCTGTTTAACCCCCCCTCAGAATCTTATATGTTCCAATAAGGTCATATCTCATTCTTGTAAGCTCCAGTGATTGTGGGGCTAGCCTGCTTTAGCTTTCCTGAAAAGACAGCCCCTTCATCCCAGGAATCAACGAAGTGAATCTTCTCTGAATTACTTCCAATGCAAATGCACAACTTCTTAAGTAAAGTGATCAACACTGTGCACAATACTCTATGTGTAGTCTGCCCAATGCCCTTTAAGGTTGTAGCAAGAACTTAAAATAATGGGAATCAAGGGTTCATTGTACTCTTTTAAAAGCATGTTTTTGGTAACTTTCATCATTCAGAAACGCTACTGATTTGTTTCTTTTTTCAATCTGTTTAGAAGTACAGAGCAATGCAGTTCACCCCCCAGTTCAAATTCCAGATGTTTTTAACACTAATCAGTTTGTCTCTTTCCTGTGCCTATGAATATTGCAGCTCACTTCAGTTTCTGTGTTCTCTAATCCTCAGTACATTGCACTGAGATTCTTTGTGTATCAGTGTTGGTCTAAAACCAGAAAAAGATGCGTGCTTTGATTTTTACCAACAACGTGCTTTTTAAAACTTCTAGTTAATAGGCTGTGGGTGTCACTGTCTAGGCCAACATTTTTAATCCTCTTGAGAAGGTGGTGGTGAGCTGCCACCTTGAATTTCTGCAGTCCATGTTGTATAAGTGCACCTGCAGTACTTTCAGGGAGGGAGTTTATTTCTTTTGGGGTGTGTAGCACTTTGTTACAACTGAAAGGCTTGCTAGCCCATTTCAGAGGGCAGGTAAGAGCCAGTCACATTGCTGTGGGTATGGAGTGGCCAGATTAGGTAAGGACGGCAGATTCCCTTCCCTAAAAGACATTAGTGAACCAGATAGATTTTTGTGACAATGGTTTCATGGTTGCTATTACTGAAACTAGTTTTTCATTCCATATTTTGTGCCTCTGCACCTCTAGTCCAGTAAATTACCACTAAGTTGTCCTTTCGTTTAAGAAGGGTAGCAAGAATAAACCAGGTAATTACAGGCCAGTGAGCCTTACATCAGTGGTACATTATTGGAGAGGATTCTTTGAGACAGGATTTATTCCCACTTGGAAATAAGTGGATGTATTAGTGAGAAGCAGTATGGTTTTATGAAGGAGAGGATGTGTCTTATGAACTTGATTGGGATTTTCGAGGAAATGACAAAGATGATTGATTAGAGTAGAACAGTGGATGTTGTCTGTGTGCACTTAAGTAAGGCCTTTGACAAGATCCATTATCGCAGATTGGTGCAGAAGGTGAAGTTGCATGGAATCAGAGGTGAGCTGGCAAGGTGGATACAAAACTGGTTCGATCAAAGAATGAATGAACACTGCTCGACAATCACCAGGCAATCAACAATGTTCTCTTCCTGTTGGGTAACACTTCAGCGGTGATGGGCATTCAGCCTCTGATCTTTGGGTAAACGTTCTCTAAGACAGCCTTCATGGTGTACAGCAATGCAGAGCTGAGCAGAGACTGATTGCCAAGTTTTGCATACATGAGGATGGCCTTAACTGGGATTTTGTGGTCATGTCACACTATCTGTAACCGCCATGACTTGTCTGGGCTTTGCAAAATCTCACTAACTGTCCTGGCTGGAGACAATACACATTTCTTTAACCTGTGCTTAATCCTCGCTCCACTTGCATTGTCTATACCTTGTAAGACTTGATTATCTGTAAGACTCACATTTCAACCGTTATTTTGTAAACTGAGTTTGTGTCTTAGTATGCCCTGTTTGTGAACAGAATTCCCATTTATCTGATGAAGGAGCAGTGTTCTGAAAGTTAGTGGCTTTTGCTACTAAATAAACTTGTTGGACTTTAACCTAGTGTTGTGAGACTTCTTACTCAGTCAAAGAAGACCGAGGAAGGGTGCGTTTCTGAATAGAGGGCTGTGACAACTGGTGTTCCTCAGGGATCAATGCTGCGACCTTTGCTGTTGGTAAAATATATATAAATGATTCGAAGGAAAAGATAACTGGATTGATTAGTAAGTTTGCGGACTACACTCTATGATCTTGAGACACTAAGGGACAATTTAGCATGGCCAATCCATCTGACCTGTATATCCTTATATGTGGGAGCAAACTGGAGCACCCGGTGGAAACCTACGCAGACATAGTGAGAATGTCAAACTCCATACCTCCACCCAAGACTAGAATCCAACCCGGGTCCCTGAAACTGTGAGGCTGCAGTGCTAACCACTGTGCTATCATTTGTAAACAATGCCTTATTATTTTTTTAAAAAATTTCCAACACATTTTAATAGTCCACAGTTCAATATTAAACTTTAAACCAAGTTTAGATTTTTGATCCCATTCTATAACTATTGGAGCAAATTTATGAATAGTAATATTGATAACATAAAAAGGCTTTTTGTGTATATGCTTCCTTCTTTCAAACAGTTTAGTAACTGTTTCCGGTTTTAGCGCTTATAATATTAGATCATTGAAAGGTGTCTGCAATAATAATCTATTAGTATTGGAAAGCATGCAGAATAATATAGAACGCCAATCAGCATGCAACTTTCATCAGTTCTTTGTTGTGGCCATCACCAGGGTGTGGAGACATTAGAATGTGTCGGGTTAAATGGAAACATTTAAACCATCCAGTGAGTATTTTCCTTTGAGTGCACTCATTAAGCAGTGGCAAGTCTATGTTTTAAGCACAAGTCCATGATTTACATTTCATTGCCTTTGTCCAAGAGTTGTTTCTAAGCTTGATGAATATACTTGTATTGGGAATAAACAGAGTAGAAGAATTGAAAGGCAAATACCCTGCCGGGCTTTTCAGAGTGATCTGCAGTTTCCAGTTGATCACTGATTAGCAATGTGTGGTGGAGCAGTTTGGAATGCAAAGTTAAGGAACACAAAAGTTACCACAGGTAGACTATCTTATTAACTCCCCACTTTTTTTTGTCGCTACCTTTTTAAAATCCCGTCCTGGGCATTGTCCGGGAGTTCCACTGGTTCCCTGTCAATGTGAAAAATGCAATGCATTAAACACAACAAGATGGACAATACTGGGTTGCTTAGCCCCCTCCAACTGTTAAGCAAAGTCTCTTTGTTATGCAAGGAGTCCTCGAAGAAACAAAAGGCTTGATGGGCTTTACAGCGCCACAGGGTCAGATTATTGTCATTGGGATCCCTGTGAATATTTGTTCTGGGATTCGTTTCTTCCCCTTTTGCCTGATTGATTCCAGCTTTTGCAGGGTTTAGTGGAAAGCAGACCGTACCAATAATAAAATTTGTAGCGAGAGGCAGTGTATGGACCATGGAATTCTGTTTTGTTGGTCACACATGTATCAAGTATGGACATGCTGCTTAGGAAATGAGTTATTGCAAGGAATTTATAGTCTGTATGTTGTCACTTTGAAAGCTCCACGTACTTCTGTCATCACTTAGTTTTATGTATTATGTAATCAACGTAAGAAGTCTGCAACACCAGTTTTAAATCCAACCGATTTATTTCAACACCGGCATCTCTACATTATGTAATCAACACAGACTCATACAGTCTGTACAGTATGGAAGGAAGCCATTTGGCCTAGGTCTGCACTGACTCTCCAAAAGAGCATCTCACCCAGGCCAACCCCCCACCCTTATGCCTTATCACCATAACCCTAGGCATTTCCCGTAACCTATCAATCGAACCTGACATCTTTGGACTGTGGGAGGAAATTGAAGCACTCGGAGGAAACCTATGCAGACACGGGGAGAATGTGCAAACTCCACGCAGACAATCACCTGAGGCAAGAATTGGACCCAGTTTCCTAGCGCTGTGAGGCAGCAATGCTAACCACTGTGCCATCATGTTGCTGTGCGTAATTATGTAGTAACTAACTGTAGGAGGCCATTCAGCCCTCTTGCGCTGCTCTTTGGCAGAGTTATCCAATTAGCCCACTGCCTGCTCTTTTTCTGTAGCCCTGTAATTTTTTTTTAATATCTCCTCTCAATTTATTGAATATTCTTTTGAAATTCCCTTTGTTTGCAACAATTTGCTATATAATGGACATGTTTCTTAATCTCCCCTCTGGTTATTGTGCCAACTGCATTAAATCTGGACACTAACTCTCCTGCCACTGGGTACAATATCTCCTGATCAAAATGATTATGATTTTGGACTGTCAAACTCCTCTGCTGTAAATGGGAATATAATTATAATTAATGCCAAGCTGTTCATACAATTTATTCTAAAGAGAAGGGATAATTTACATACCCACTTCCTCATTGAGAAAAGGCTTTAAATATAAATTCATAAGGCAACTTTAGAAACATTTTATGGGTCTTTTTGTTATATTGAGCCTTCTTAAAACAAGTTTAATTGTCTTCCTCTGATCTTTGTTGAAAGGAGAGCTCTTAATCTATTCATTACATCATTTTTTAATGAAACCATGAAAAAGCGGAGAACTGCAAGAGCATCCAAGGAGTTTCTCCATATTTCTGTTGCCTCTTGAGAAGTGTCTAGCCTTCATTTTGCACTTTCATGCAGTTCCTGAGGACCAGATACCAAGACCAGAAGGGTTAAGCTATGAGGCAGATTGCATAACTAGGGATGCATCCCCTCAAATATAGAGGATTAGGAAATGACTTTACTTGTATTCTCCACCTTATCCATTGTTTTCAGTTTATTTATTAGTGTCACAAGTAGTCCCAGATTCAATTCCAGTCTCGGATGACTGTGTGGAGTTTACATGTTCTCCCCATTTCTGCATGGGTTTCCTCCAGGTGCTCTACTTTCCTCCCATTGTCCAAAAGAATTGACTTACATTTAAATAACACCAGAACGTACCAAGATCTGCATTGCCAATTAGTTATTTTTTGAAGTAGTCAGTTTTGCAGTACCAGAGGTAATTTTCAAGCATTAAGGAACCACAAACAGCAACATGGCAATGACCAGATCATCTGTTGAGGGATAAAGATTGACCAATGCTGGTTAGTGTTAAATAATGTGAAATTAATAGAGGCACCTGTTGGAGAGATATAAAACTGGCTGTTTATTTCAATATCACCCATTTACACAATTGTAAGTCAGTATATCTCCCATTATCATTCATAGTTGACAGATTTTAAAATTATTTTTAAAAAGCCAAAAAAAAGCACAAGTGGATTTTCATTAGGCCAACTATCACTTCCCAAAAAACTATCACAATGCACTCTCCTATATGCAACCAGCTCTTCAGTTCCATTCACAGGGAACCTATATCCCTTTTCCCGTCCCAATGACCAAATTCCTACCCTCCTACTTTAGTGCACGAAGGTTTACCAGGCTGATTCCGGGGATGGCGGAACACATATTTGAGGAGAGATTGACTAGCTTAGGATTGTTTTCATTGGAATTCAGACTGATGGGGAGGAATCTTATAGAGACGTATAAAATTCTAACAGGGCTAGACAGGGTTGATGCAGAAAAGATGCCCCTGATGGTGGGGGAGTCTGAGAACCAGGGGTCACAGTCTGAGAATATAGGATAGACCATTTAGGATGGAGATGAACAGACAATACTTCATCCATGGAAAGGTGAGCCTGTGGAATTCATACCACAGGAAGCCAAAGCATTGAATGTATTTAAGAGGCAGCTGGATATAGCACTTGAGGTGAATGGGATCAAGGGCTGTGGGGAGAAAGCCAGATTAGACTGCTGAGTTGGATGATCAGCCACAATGTCGATGAATGAAGGAGCAGGCTTGAAGGGCTGAATGGCCTGCTTCTGCTCCTGTGTTTCTATTAAGAAAGTTTCTTCTCCATCAACTCTCAGTCCGAGCTGACATTCTTCTCCTGTTTCCCGTAACCATGTTAACTAATCAAAGGCTTTAATGATCTCAAGGTGCAGGAGGGAGGTAGTGAGAGAGAGAGGGGTTTAGGGAGGGAATCCTGGATCTTAGAGCCTAGGCAGCTGATGACAGAGTCAGCACTGGACAGGCGGATGGAAAGTGGGAGGCCAAAATTAGAGGTGCACAAAAATCTGGCATGGTAGTAGAAATGAAGGAGATTACAGAGATTGTGCCACTTCCTGCCTATTGGCTGCCTTATCAATCAAAAATCTGCCTGACTCAGCCTTAAATATTGTCACTGACCCAGCCTCCACTGCTCTCTGTGGAAGAGAATTCCAAAGACTGACAATACCATGGAAGAATTTGAAACAAGAGTGAAACTTTTAAAATCGAGATGTTGGTGGATTGGGAGCTCGTCCAGGTCTGCAAGCACGGGGGTGAAAAGGCACCATCAAGGCACCACGCATGGGTTTGGAACCAGAGCTGGAGAAACAAAATGCTTCTCAGCAATGTATTAATTTAATATTGCTTCTCGCTCCTGAAATTTAAAAAAAAGTCAGAGTTTCTGGTATGAATTTGACACCTACTTAAGCTGCGTCTAGGAACTGAAGGAACACATGATTTTGTTTCTCATCTGCCACTATAAATGTTAAGAATGCCAAAAGAGTAACTTAAGCTAAACACTTTTCTGTTGGATTTCCACAAGGCATAGCCTCCAGATGTGACTTATGACTTTATGTTCTTGAGACTATAAAATGTGGCAGTGTGAAACACACAGTCAGCACTGTCCAAAATAGCATGGCTGCTAGCAAACCCAATTACCCAAAGCCTCCTTCACTCTCCATCCACTGTTGCTAAGCAGTTTTACAAACAATGCCTCACTGGCCCCACGACTCCCCGGTGATCTCTTTAAATCTGTTCTGAATGGGGCGGGGGGTGGGGGGAGAGTTGTTACAAAAAAAAGTCATACAGTATTCGTGTGCTGTTTGCTGACTCTTTTTTGGCTGATATTCCTGTTCCCCCCACCCCTTACTCCTTTAGGGTATTGAGTCCCACACTGGACAGGGTGGTGTAGTAGACTGTGGGCAGTTTCTCTGCCTGTCAGACTGATGACTAATTTCCTCAAAAATCTTTCATCTTGAATTTTATAGTTTCCAAGCCTTGTTGGGACCAGTAAGTTTCCATCTTGCTCTCTAATGAGTTCAGATCAAAGGAGAAAACCATAAGCATCACATAGTTTTAACACCTCGGCTCCAAAAAAAATGCAGTCGTGCCAAGCATTATACACAAAATATTGCTAATTATAATGTATGTAATTGTATAGCCAAGAATAAAGGCAGTTGCACAATGGTAATATGATGGGTAGAATCTGTTTTGGTAGGTTTTCGGAGTAAGAGGCAGTGCAGTGTATTTACATGGAGGGTTTTGATCAGAGTAAATAAGGGGAAATTGCTTCCACTGACAGGAGGATCGGTCAGCAGAGGGTCACAGATTTAGAATAATTGGCAAAAGACTCAGAGGGGAGATGAGAATTTTTTTTAAAACAGCGAGTTGCTATGATCTGGAATGTGCTGCCTGAAACAGATTCAGTATTAACTCGCCAAAGGAAATTGGATGCATACTTGAAAAAGAAAAATGGGAAGTGCTGTGAGGATAGAACAGGGGAGTGGGACTGACTAGATAAGAGCTGGCACTAGTATGATGGGCTGAATGACTTCCTGTTGTGTGCCTTTCTGCTCTTTGGTATAACTGCTGTTTTTTCATGGATCCTACATCACGGTGAACTGCTGTGGGGGAATTTCGAGCAAAGGCAGTTGGTTCACTTTTTGTATGGATTTATTGAATTGTGAATTTCCACACATATCAACTGTTTGATTCATATCTTCACGTTTCCAGAACTGATTACTATCTACATGTCTCTCAGTACCATCATTCAGTCTCTTCCCAGGTCCTGAAGTGTGTCAGATATGGCTATGAAGTACTAATAGCAGAATTTGAAAGCAACATAGACGGCATGGTGGCACAGTGGTTAGCTCTGTTGCCTCACAGCGTCAGGGATCCAGCTTTGATTGCCGGCTTGGATCACTGTCTCTGTGTGGAGTTTGCACATTCCCCCTGAGTCTGCTTGAGTTTCCTCCAGGTGCTCTGGTTTCCTCCCACAATTCAAAGATTGATTGGCCATGCTAAATTGCCCTTTATTGTCAGGAAGACTCGCAGGGTAAATACATGAGACCATGTGGACAGGGCCTGGGTGGAATTGTTGTCAGGGCAGGCTTGATAGGCCAAATCACTGCCTCCTACACTGCAGGGATTCTCTGATAGAACCTATTACATGATTGTGAGATACTTTCCCGAAAGCAAGCAAATACAAGAAAACTTGTTTCTTAATTGTAACCAGCATGCAAATTAATCCATCCCCTAATGGCTAGCAAATAATTACTGTTCAGAATGGTAAACCTGGATGTTGCTGTGTGCTGTAAGAAAATGTTCAATACATAGTAGTTGATCCAAAACCAGACTGTGGCAGAAAGCTGTGCAGAGGATCATCCTACTTTTCCCAGCTGATAGATATTTTGGCCAATTATAAGATTCTTGCTGGCTGGGGGACCAGGAATCTACCCTGATTTGGGATTGAAGCTGGAATCTTGTAGTCAAAATTGACATATCCATGATGGTACTAGTGTGAGTACTTCATGGTATGATGGTAACCATGATGATACAAGTCTGAAGATGTGCAAGTTAGGTGGATTGGCTGTGCTAAATTGCCCTTTGTGTCAAGGGGAATAGCTAGGGTAAGTGCATGGGGTTATAGGCCCTAGGTGTGATTGTGGTCAGTGAAGACTTGATGGGCTGAATGGCCTCCTTCTGCATTGTAGGATTCTATGAGGAAAGCTTGCAGCAAGTTGACATTTTTACATCAATTTTCTCACCACATGTTCCTAACAATGGATTTTGTGATGTGCCAGTTGAATTTAAGTGAGAAGCTATGCTTAATCTTTGGGGTAGTATCTCAACGTTTATTTTGAATTTTACTTGTGTTTACAGTTGTACCCACAACTGTTGTTGCAAGTATTGATTTTTGAGAGGAGCAGGGGAGTTCTTCCCCGATGTCCTGGCCTAATATTTATCATGTAGTGGAGACTACCATCGACAACGCAAACTGCCAGCTCCAAATAGAGAGGATCTCCAAGAAGATTGCGCGTACTGACCTTCTTACTAATATTTATCCACAGTAAGAAGTCTTACAACACCAGGTTAAAGTTGAACAGGTTTATTTGGTAATATTTATCCCTTAACCCATATCATTGAAACAAACTATCTGTTCAGTGTCGTAGTGCAGTGTTTGCTGTGTGCAAATTAGATGCTGTGTTTCCTGCACTGCAACAGTGATAACACTTCAAAAGTACTGGATTGGCTGTAAAGCATTTTGGGGTGTTCTTAGGTTTTAAAAGGTGTTATATAAACATAAGTTTTTTTAAAAAATGTAAAGAAAGATTATGTATTTAAAACCGAATATCATGGAGTAAGCTGTAGTGATTGAATGAGAGTGAAATGAAGTGTTGGTGTACAAATTGAAACAGAAGATCTTGGGTAGTATTACAAACTTGAATTAATTTGATTTTAATTTCTTGTGAGCTGCAATTCAAAGCTAACAGATGGAAATGCAGAGCTACTGCCACAGAGAAGGAACGAGTTTCTGTATCCTTCAGACCCTTGGGACTGCGGCCAGCAAGCAAAGATATGACTTGTTACTTGTCTGTTTAAGACTTGTTTTGTTGGTGCAATTCCTAATATCTTAAAGGACTACCTAAAACTACAGCGACGCAGTTCACTGCTTGTTCCAGTGTGGTGTGAAGTTGGCAAAAAGTTTCGGGTTGAGTCAGAGTTTCAGTATGTCTGTGTTTGGGTAATAAATGACATCTGCTTTTAATTAGCAGTTTATATCTATTCTAAATGAGTTGCATTTCAACAAGGCTGAGGATATTAAGACAAACAAGCTAAACAGAGACAGTTAATGAAGTGATGGTAACTGTTGTCCAGCACAGCTAGGCATATGGCAAGGTGTTAAAAGCTTGATTAATTATTTGGAGTCTACTGTCTGTGATGCCCTCTCTGTTGTTAGTCTTAAAGTGCATTTTCAGTCCGACTTCAGAATTACATGGAAAGACCTGTTGTAATTAAATGTTGACTGTTTAAGCTCTTGGTTGCATCCTTTCCTGTGGCCCATTTATTTAATCTGAAACACAGGTCTTTTCTGTGTGATCTTGGTGGAGTCTGGAAAAGAGAATCTCTGTTTGTGTCTGATATGGAAATGTTCCTGTGATTTGCAAATAGAGCTAATTAGAACCATAGAATGGGCACAGTGCAGAAGGATGTTTTTAGGCCCTTTGTGCTGGCACTTTGAAAGAGCTCTTCAGCCAGGCCAATCCCCTACTCTTTCTCCATTGCCATGAAAATCTTTCCCTTTTGATTATTTATCCAATTCCCTTTTGAATGTTACCATTGAATCCCAGCATGTTCCAGATCACAACTCACAGTGCATCTCCCTCTCTGCACATCGATATTAATGAAACATGTCTGTGATGCTTTTGCAAACTTGTAGTCAAAACGTAATTTTAAAAGGCTTTCCTAAATTTATGGAACTTGTTAGTCTTCACATCTGTTTAACGTGTGTAAATTAGTTTCACCTTTGGTTGGCGATAAACCCTTGAAATCCAATAAATTAAAGACCATATTGGCTTCTGAGGAAATATTAGTAATTGTCACGGTATTACACATAAATTGGATATGTAATTGGAGTGTACAATGTGGCACATTCGTTATTTGAAAATGAACTTCCCTTGATTATTTTCTATTCTATATATAGTATGATATTTTCCATTTATGACATTTTTGAATAAAGTTTGGTTCAAGGTGATGCATTTTTGTAATCTGCATGTACCTGCATGCTGCAAAATTCATGGACAGCAACTATACTTGATCAGTGTTAAAAAGTTTAATTACCATAAGCCACCCTTTTCTGATCTGTATTCTGACTGGGAACGACTACGGAATTCTGAGGTGCAGAAGGATCTAGGTGCTCTGGTGCACGAATCACAAAATGTAATACAGCAGTAATTAAGAAGGCTAATAGAATGTAATCCTTTATTATGAGAGGGATCTGATCTCTATTCCAACAAGAAATGACAGCAGAATTCTGAGATGAAGAGGAATCTAGATGTTCTAGTGCATGAATCACAAAAAGTTGTATAGCAGTAATTAAGAAGACTAATGGAATGCAATCCTTTATTATGAGAGGAATTGAAAGTAAAGATGTTATGCTTCAGTTATGAAGGTCATTGGTGAAACTGCGTCTCGAAAACTTTGTGTAGTTATATAAGGAAGGATGTGTTAATGTTAGTTCAGAGGAGACGGCTTACTACATTGATACCTGGAATGAGCAGGTTGCCTTATGAGGAAAGGTTGGTCAGACTGGACTTGTTTCTCTGGAGTTAGAAGAATGAGGGGTGACTTGATTGAAGGGTATAAGATCCTGAGCAGTCTCAGCAAGGTGGACTTGGAAAGGATGTTTCTGCCAGTCGGTCAGCCTTGACCTAGAGGGCACAGCTCTAAAATTAGGGCTGCCCTTATGGGACAATCATGAGGAGCAATGTTTTCTCTTGAATTGCGCGACTTTGGAATTCCCCCTTTCAGAAGGAGGTGGGGTGATTGAATAGTTTTAAAGCAGAGGTAGATAGATTCTTGTTAGGCAAGGGGATCAAAGGTTATCAGGGTAGCTGGGAATGTGGAATTTAAAATATGACCAGATCAACTTTATAGAATGGCAGAGCAGGCTTGAGGGACCGAATAGCCTACTTCTCCTATTTTGTATGTTCCTCAAGTAGAACTTAGCTAATATACTTTGAAAGGCATTTAGTGTACTATATTGAATTAAAATTTCTAACCTCAATGTGATGTGTTCAACAGAAATTTATTAAAATCCCACAATTGTAAAAGAAGAACAAATAAGCATATTTTATATTTGAAGTGTAATTATATTTGGCACGCAGATGGCACTGAGGGGAAGGGGGCCAGAGGGAAAATGTTTGTTTTGGACCTTGCTTTGCTTTTCCCACCCACATGAAACCAATATCCAACACTGAACAGGAATGTTATGCCAATACTTAAAAATAAACTTTTCCTGGTGCCCTCTTGTCAAGAGTGCTCTAAGTTTGATCTGTTTTACAAATGTCACAGAGTATGAACTATTTGTAGCTGTGTACAATAGTTGAACAAAAGATTATGTAAAAAAAAGTTTAAAAAATATAAAAAGTAGGCCATTCAACCTGACATGTTTATGCTCCACATGAGCTTTCCCATCTCTTTTCATCTAACCTCATCAGCAATACCTTCTATTCTTTTCTCATATTTTTATCTTGACTCCACTTGAACATATCTATTTTATTCACCTCAACCATTCTCTGCGGTGGAGAGATCCACATTATCCCCAAAGAAGTTGATTAGATTTAATAGTGACTGTTTTATGTTTACAGTTCCATGTTCTGGCCTCCCACAGGAAGTAGAAACATCTTCTCTATGTCTACCCTATCAAACACCTTCATTAATTAAAAAAGGCTTTTATTACGTTGTTCCTTAGCTTTCTCTTATTTGTTTAATCTTCCTTGATTACTTATAACCTTTCACTTATGATATCTCCTTGTAAGTCTTTTATTTCACCTTCTCCAGAGTCTCAATATCCTTTTTGTAAAATGGAGGCCAGAACCATAAAAAAAAGTAAGGAGTCAGGATGATGTATTAGTTGGAATAATAACCCTTTCATCTCTTGGACCTAGAATTTGAAGCAACTCAGATTAACTCCATGAAGGTCTGTCTCTCTTGTTGACTGTAACTGCATCTTTGTGAAATGTAAGTGGTCTATTGGCCATGGGACCTGATCATAAAGAGGCACTCTGATTCAAAGATCAGAAGCGTGGCTGGTGTTAAAAGTAGCGCTGTCACACTGTTGTATGATCACGAGGTCTTGTTGACGTATTTCTGAGCAAACTGAGAGAACACTCTGCTTTATGTCAGGCCCAGCTCCACAATTGATGTTGCTGACCTTTTTGGTGGCAGAGGTGGTAACTGAACTCAACAGGGATCGTCCACCAATCAGGATGAGATTCCTGGCTGATGGTTTGTCAGGTGGCACTGAACCCAGTTGTGTTGACAATCAAATGCAAATGAAATAAAATTTGAAATGCACAAACAATGGTTTCAACCAAAAGACTCCACTACAAATTTTTGCTTCCTTGAAAGAAAGAACCTTGCATTTACACAGCATTTTCATGACTTCAGGATGTACCAAAGCACTTTACAGCTAATGAAGTACTTTTGAAATATGGTCAATGAAATAATGAAGTGCTTTTGAAAGTATGCTAGTTTGCATACAAGAAGCTCTCACAAATATCCTTGTGATAATGATCAGATAATGTGATTTTATTGATGAAGATTGAGGGATAAATAGTCTCCAAGACATTGGGGTTGAATCCCTCTTTCTTGAGATAGTAGCTATGGAATCTTTTGCATTCCCTGAGAGGGTCTTTGTTTATCATCTCATCCAAAAGGCAGTACCTCCAACACTGTAGCATTCTCTCAGTATTGACTGTCCAACTGTGTACCATTCCCTCTGTACTGCACTGGGAGTGTCAGCCTAGATTTTTGTGTTTAAGTGCCTGGAGTACGTGTTGAACCCACACTGACTCAAAAGCTAGAGTGCTACCCGCTGAGCCAGAGCCAAAGTCATTACTACCTGGTGACCTTTTGCCCAATGCTGAGGGAGTTTCAATTACTAGGCACTAAGTGGTGGACCCATTCCAAAAATTGGATCGTTGCACTGGGGATGTTGCATCTTTTCAGAGGTGCTGACGAGATATCATTTGTTCAAAGCAGAAAGTTAGCTGCACGATTATGTGGGATCGTAGACACATAAAGGTTTACAGCAAACAGATCCTTCAGCCCAACTTGGACACACCGTCTTTTTTTTTAAAACTCCTAATCTAAGCTAAACCTGAGGTGTACCTCAGGGATCTGTTTTGGGGCCCCTGCTGTTTGTAATTTTTATAAATGATCTGGATGAGGGTATTGAAGGATGGATTAGTAAATTTGCGGATGACAGCAAAGTCGGAGGAGTGATAAATAGTGAAGAGGGGTGTTATAGTTTGCAGAGAGACTTGGACAAGTTGCAGAGCTGGGCCAAGAGGTGGCAAATGGAGTTTAATGTGGAAAAGTGTGAGGTAATTCACTTTGGCAGGAATGACAAATGTGTAGAGTATAGGGCTAATGGTAGGACTCTTAATAGTGTTGATGAACAGAGGGACCTTGGTGTATATGTGCATAGATCCCTGTAAGTTGGCAAACAAGTCGATAAGGTTTTAAGAAGGCATATGGAGAGTTAGCTTTTATTGGTAGGGGGATTGAATTTCGGAACCGCATGGGTATGGGTATGGAATGCCTTGCCTGCGGCAGTTGTAGATGCACCAGGTTTGGTGGCGTTTAAGAGGTTAGTAGATAAGTTTATGGACGAAAAGGGAATGGTTTAGTTTGGAGGGTCATGGCTTTTTCCTAATTGGTTGGCGCAACATCGAAGGCCAAGGGGCCTGTTCTGCGCTGTAATGTTCTATGTTCTATGTTCTAATCCCAATTACCTGCGTTTGACCCATATCCCTCTATACCCAAAATGCCTATGTAACTATCTAACTGTTTTTTAAAAGATCAAACCACCTCTATACTAACTCTGGCAGCTTGTTCCAGACACTCACCACCCTCTGTGTGAAAAAATTGCCCCTCTGGATTCTTTTGTATCTCTCACCTTAAAGCTATGCCCTCCAGTTTTAGACTCCCCTACCTTTAGGAAAAGTTATTGACAATCTGCCTTGTCTATGTCTCTCATTATTGTATAGATCTCTGTAAGCTCACCCCACAGTCTCCACAAACCCGAAACACCCCATATATATACAACAATGTCAGTTGCCTCTGACAATAGAAGAGCCCATGGGCAAGCAGGAGAGACAACCTCACACAGATATAATAGATGCAACATAACTCATTTTAGTTGAAGATAACCCTTGCAGTATTTTGATAGCTACTAGTCTACTTACTGACTTGTGTTAACAACAATATGCCACTGGGGACAACCTTGTCATAAAAAAGCTGACATTAAACACCCTAGTGGCTCATAATGGTCAACAAGTGTGAATGGGTATTTGGAGGCTTAGTAATTCTTGCCATTGCTTTTACATATGCTTGAAGTTTTTATTTATCTTCTTGTAATCAGCACCTGCATCCATTTCCCTTGTCCATTTGTATTTAATGAGAAAGCGGTTTGGATTGAACATCTACATTCCTCTTCCTTTGTACTGTTGATGGTTTAGAATACTTAAATTGACATCAACGTGAGCCACTTTAGTTGGCTGATTGAAACGGCCATTCTTTTTGAGAAATGCTGGCAATAAAATTTGCAGCTGAAAAGACTCATTTCTGGTTTCTTGTGTTTAGCAAGCAGATCCACAGCTTTGCTCCAAGCATGGCCCCAAGCTACCGCATCACCAATGAAGCAGAAACCAGGTTTATTTTTGCATTTGCTTCCCAATTCGGAATCTTTTTCACCTCCCTTGAATTGCTCCTCTTCGTCTTCCCACATCTGCCGGGAAAAGGCAGTGGATAACAAGAACTGTAATCTCACTGTCCTCTTCACTTATCTAGGAATGCAAATTGAAATTACCACAATATTATGATTGTCACATGATGCAGTGGTAAGCGAATTATTGACGAAAATCAGAGCAATAAACCTCTGTTGATTAGCCTGCAGCAGGCATAGACATAAGGCAAGTCCAAAGATGTGCGGGTTGGGTTGATTGGCCACAATAAATTGCCCCTTAGTGTCCAAAGATGTGTAGGTTTGAGGGATTAGTACGGTAAATTGTGGGATTGTAGGGCTAGGGCCTGCGGTGGTATTGTTATCGGTGCAGACTCGATAGGCCAAACGGCCCCGTTCTATACTGTAGGAATTCTATGATTCTATGAACTGAGCCTCAGTTAACACAACTGCCAGTGTGCTACACTGAGTCTGTAACTTAGCCCTTGGAGGTAAGTGCTTATTCAATACTGGAAGAGTTGTTCTCGTTTGTATATCTGGTTCAGATGGAGGTTCCCCTGTCCCCCAATTCCACATCACCCAAGTCTTTTCTAACTTGTTACAGGTGAAAAATGTCCACTTTGTGCACATTTCAAAAACATATTTCAACTTGGGCAGTAACTGCAGTTGCGTTGTACACTGTAAATGTTGACATTTCTATATCCTCAGAACATCCCCAAGAATTCTGTGGCCAACGAAGTACTATTTTTGAATTGTAATCAGTGTTGTTATGTAGGAATTGGGGTAGGGAATCTATGCACAGTGAGCTCCCATAAAGAGTAATATGACAGTGACCAGATAATCTTTTTTGTTGCAGTTTCAGTTGAGGGATGGCAATTGGTGTAGGACCCTGGTTAAACTTCCTTCTCTTCATAAAAAGAACAGATGCATTGTTAAATCAAGCGGCCATTGATTTAACATCGCATTTGAAAGATGACACCTCCGCCAGTGACTGTTAGCACTGGGAGTGGCAACCTAAATTGTGTGCTCAGACAAGCCCAATCTGTTCAATCTTTTCAAAGGTGGAACGTTTCAGTTTAGATTACCACCTTTGTAAATTTTTTTCCCACTTTTTCCAATGCCTCAATATTCTTTTTTATGATATAGAGCTCAAAATTTTGCCAAATCTCGTTCACCTTTTGCCCATGTGACTGTCACTGGCCCCAGTCCAGTAATCCCCTCAGTTTTTAAAATTCCCAGCCTTTCTTAGGGGTTGTACACTAGGAAACTCATATGATCCGATGCCTGAATGGGGAACGAGCACAGGGATCTTGAGGCAGAGCACAGCCAGCATAGACCCTGGAGCTGGAAATGTTGACATTGTAAAAGTATCTGTACATTTATCTGTGTGTAAATAAACCAATGCAGTTTGCTATACTATACTGGTGGTTGCTAATCCATCCAATTACTACATACACTCTTGATTTCTGGCCTCTTAAATTAACCCGGTTTTAAACCCTCCATTATTGACAGCCATGTCTTTATCTGTTTAGATCTTAAACTTGGATGTTCCTGTTATAAACCTCGCAGATGTTTCCCTGCACTCTCTTGCATTAAGGCTGCTTAAAACCCACATATTTAACTGAGATTTTTCTCATCTGTAATAAAATCTCTGTGTGGCTTGGTGTCACACCTTGTCTGATAATGCTCCACTGAAGCACTTTTACTAGAATCCGAGAATCATAGAATCCTACAGTGCAGAAGAAAGCCATTCAGCCCATCGAGTCTGCACTGACCACAATCCAACCCAGGCTCTATCCCCATAACCCTATGCACTTATCCTACTTAGTCTTTGGCACTTAGAGGCAATTTTAGCATGGTCAGTCCACTCACCCACACATCTTTAAACTGTGGGAGCAAAGGTGCTATGTAAATGCAAGTTATTGGCATATTCTTAAATGTGATCTATCCAAAGTGCTCTTTAAGTTTGTGATAAATCGACAGTAATATATAGCTATTTTCTGCGGACCTTGACTTTGTCTTTTTCTAGTATATTCAGTAGTGTGCACCACATTTTATATAGGAATTGACAGTGATTACTCAGAGATCACTGCAATTTCATCTCAGGTCAGCGAAAGCGTTCTGTGTAAGTCTCATTCCTTTAACCATTTCTGAAATGCACAGAGCTGTACCTCACGTTATGGATTTCATGCTGTTGTGATATTGCATGTGTAATTCCTGTCATAGCCAAGTGATTTCATTGATGATTTGGATACATGCTCACATCAAAGCTGGTTTATCGAGGATTTGGTGATACCATTGTTCACTGTGTCCTGACCACATCGGGTAGCATTACAAAATTCCGAGTGTTCTCGTCTCTATAACAACTGGGCACTTCTCCCAAGAACTGAAAGAGAAACACTGAATACTGAAATGTAAAAGTAAAAAATTACAAAAAAAAAACCTTACAAGCATAAAGTTGTTCCATCAATTTGCTAAAAAGATAAAAACACTTGTGGGTTGAAGTGCAGTGCATTTTAATAGTGACCATCTTCAGGATTTTTTCTCATCAATGGAGTATTCTAAACATAAATGTTGTGAAGCTAGTGCTCATCCAAAATCTATTACTCTTGTTAAATCTAAAATGTTTAATGATCTCCACAGAATGCTGAAGGTGTCACCTTCATTGGACCCGAAACACATGCTATTCAGGCCATGGGAGACAAGATCGAAAGCAAACTAATAGCCAAGAAGGCACAAGTCAACACTATCCCTGGCTATGATGGGGTGGTCAAGGTGAGATATCTGGAGTATTTCTGTCAGATTAATCAGCCATTCATACAGATCCATGTGGTTCTGTGAATGGTCTTCTTATGCAGCATTCAATAAATAAAAAGCATGTCACAAATCTGTGTCCCTCTGGTTATTGACGTCCCACCCCTCCCCCACCATTACTGGACATAGTTTTGCCTTATTTTCTCTGTCAAAACCCCGCAATTTTCAGCATCTGTATTAAATCTCTCCTTAACCTTCTCTGCTCCAGGCAGAACATTGCCAACATACAGAATAAAAAAAGAAAATGCTCGAAAAACTCAACATTCTGAGTCCAATACGACTCTTTTCTAGAACTGTATGTACCAACGTATGTACCAATTATTCTTCATTGCAGTTGAACATACCAAGACACTTTGAAACACGCTTTATTTATTGAATGCCGCACAAGGAGATCATTCAATCCACTGTGTCTATGCCACCTATGTAGTGGCATGGTGGTACTGTGGGTTAACATTGCTGCCTCACAACACCAGAGACCTGGGTTTGATTCCCTGTTTGGATCACTGTCTGTGTGGAGTCTTCAGCATGTATCAGCATGTTTCCTGCAAGCGCTCCAGTTTCCTCCCGCAGTCCAAAGATGAGTGGGTAAAGTGGATTGGCCACACTAAATTGCCCCTTACTGTCAGGGGGACTAGCTGGGGTAAATGCATGGGGCTATCGGGATAGGGTCTGGGTGAGATTGAGGTTGGTGCAGACTCGATGGATCAAATGGCCTCCTCCTGCACTGTAGGGATTCTATGGTTCTATGATTCTGCGAAAGAGCTGTTCAATTAGTCCCACTTTTCTAGTAACCTGTCAGATTCTTGAAGTATCTCACCATTGAAATAACAGGAATCTGCATCCAGCACCTTTTGAGGCAGTGCATTCCAGGAGATTGGAGCAGGTCACTATGCACAAATATTTCTCCTCACCTCCTTTCCGGCTTTATCACATTCATAACTTGGAATGCTTCTATTTAACCTCCTTAGAACCTCCTTTGCTGTAAGGTACAAAAACACAGCTTCTTTAATTTCCTCACACGTGTACAAATTACTCAGTGGTGAATTGATGAAAAAAGTATACAGTGGGAAATGTAACGCTCAGAAATACATACCAGCAATTTGTATAATATTCTAAAAGTTGATTGTTTTGACAGAAATTTCATCCCATATTTGGTGTAAGTGCACGTACGTTGGTATGTAATGAAGAATAATTGGTACATATGTCAGTACATACAGTTCCCAAAAAGAGTCATATTGGACTCAGAATGTTGAGTTTTTCTAGCATTTTCTTTTTTTATTCTGTATGTTGGCAATGTTCTGCCTGGAGCAGAGAAAGTTAAGGAGAGATTTAATAGAGATGCTGAAAATTGAGAGGTTTTCATAGAGAAAATAAGGCAAAACTATTTCCAGCAGTGGTGGGGAAGGGGTGGGGCGTCAGTAATCAGAGGGACACAGATTTGTGACAAAGAAGCATGGGGGAGATAATAATTTGTTTGGTTTAGTGAGTTGTTGTGATCTGGAAGGCGCTGCCTAAAAGGGCAGTGGAAACAGATTCAATAATAACTTTCAAATGAATATTGAACACGTACTTCATAAGGAAAATTTGCTGGGTTGCGGGGAAAGTCATGATGTGGAGATGCTGGCATTGGACTGGGATAAACATAGTAAGAAGTCTCACAACACCAAGTTAAAGTCCAACAGGCTTACTTGGTAGTAAAAGCCACTAGCTTTCGGAGTGCTTCTCTTTCGTCAGGTAAATGGGAGTTCTGTTCATAAACAGGGCATATAAGGACAAACTCAATTTACAAAATAATGGTTAGAATGCAAGTCCTTACAGGTAATCAAGTCTTAAAGGTACAGACAATGTGAGTGGAGAGAGGGCCAAGCACAGATTAAAGAGATACGTATTGTCTCCAGACAGGACAGTTAGTGAGATTTTGCGAGTCCAGGCATATCATGGGGGTTACAGATAGTGTGACATGAACCCAAGATCCTGGTTGAGGCCGTTGTCATGTATGCAGAACTTTGCTGTCAGTCTCTGCTCAGTAATTCTGTGCCGTCATGTGTAGTGAAGGCTGCCTTGGAGAAAGATTACCTGAAGATCAGAGTCTAACTGCCCGTGATTGCTGAAGTGTTCACCAACACGAAGAGAAAAGTCTTGCCTGGTAATTGTCGAGCGGTGTTCATTCATCATTGCCATAGCATCTGCATGATCTCCCCAGTGTACCATGCCTCAGGACATCCTTTCCTGCAGCATATCAGGTAGCAACGTTGGATGAGTTGCAAGTATATGTACTGTGTATCTGATGTTCTCACGTGAGGTTATGGCATCCATGTCGATGATCTGGTATGTCTTGTGGATATCGCTGTGGCAGGGTTATGCGGTGCCTTGGTCACTGTTCTCCTGAAAGCTGGGTAGTTTGCTGCGGACAGTGGTCTGTTTGAAGTTATACGGTTGTTTGAAGGCAAGAAGTGGGGGTGTGGGGATGCCTTGGTGAAATGTTCATCTTCATCAATGACATGTTGAAGCCTCCAGAGAAGATGTCGTAGCTTCTTTGCTCCGGGGAAGTACTGGGCAATGAAGGGTACTCTGTCTGTTGTGTCCCGTGTTTGATTTCTGAGGAGATCGCTGCAGTTTTTTGCTGTGGCGCATTCGAACTGTCGATTGATGAGTCGAGCGTCATATCCCATTCTTATGAGAGCATCCTTCGGTGTCTGGAGGTGTCTGTTGCAATCCTCCTCATCTGAGCAGATCCCATGTATACGGAGGACTTGTCTGCACGGGATGACTTCTTTAACATGTTTAGGGTGGAAGCTGGAGAAGTGTTAGGATCTCTGTGGGCTTGCATTACAGTGAAGTGCTGAGGTGACTGTCCTTGATGGAAATGTGTGTGTCCAAGAATGCAGGTAAGCATTCTCCTAGGCGGCCTTCACGATACGTGACAATGCAGAGTCGCTGAGCAGAGACTGATAGCCACATTCCGTACACATGAGGACAGCCTCAATCGGGACCTTGGGTTCATACTATCTGTAACCCTCATGATTTGGCTGACTTGCAAAATCTCACTAACTGTATTGTCTGGAGACAATTCACATCCCTTTAACCTCTCTCCACTCACATTGCTTGTACCTTCAAGACTTGATTACCTGTAAAGACTCGCATTTCAATCATTATTTTGTAAATTGAGTTTGTGTCTTTATATGCGCTGTTTGTGAACAGAACTCCCACTTACCTAAAAGCTAAAAGGGGATACGAGAAGACTTTGGCTGATAGGATCAAGGAGAATCCTAAAGCTTTCTTTAGATATGTTAAGAATAGAAGATTGGTTAGGGCAAGATTAGGGCCAGTCAGAGACAGCAGTGGGAAGTTGTGCGTGGAGCCTGAAGAGATTGGAGAGGCACTGAACAAATATTTCTCTTCGGTATTCACGCAGGGAGATGTAAATGTAGTTGTGGAGAACACTGAGGTACAGGGTTGCAAACTGGAAAGTATTGAAGTAGATAGGGAGAATGTGCTAGATATTCTTGAGGGTTTGAAGTTGGATAAGTCCCCTGGGCCGGACGGGATTTACCCTAGGATTCTCTGGGAGGCAAGAGAGGAGATTGCAGAGCCTCTGGCTCTGATCTTCAGGTCGTCGTTGGTTACGGGTGTGGTTCTGGAGGACTGGAGGATAGCGAATGTGGTCCCATTGTTCAAGAAGGGGAAGAGAGACCTTCCAGGGAATTATAGGCCAGTGAGTCTTACTTCTGTTGTGGGCAAAGTATTGGAGAGAATTATTAGGGATAGGATTTATAGTTATTTAGAGAGAAATGAATTGATTGGGGATAGTCAGCATGGTTTTGTGAAGGGTAGGTCGTGCCTTACTAACCTTATTGAGTTTTTTGAAAAAGTGACCAAAGAGGTGGATGGGGGTAAGGCAGTTGATGTGGTATATATGGACTTTAGTAAGGCGTTCGATAAAGTGGCCCATGGAAGGCTTCTGCAGAAAATGCAGATGTATGGGATTGAGGGTGATTTAGTCAATTGGATTAGGAATTGGCTAGCAGATAGAAGACAGAGGGTAGTGGTTGATGGGAGATATTCATCGTGGAGTTCGGTTACAAGTGGAGTACCTCAGGGATCTGTTTTGGGGCCCCTGCTGTTTGTAATTTTTATAAATGATCTGGATGAGGGTATTGAAGGATGGATTAGTAAATTTGCGGATGACACCAAAGTCGGAGGAGTGGTAGATAGTGAAGAGGGGTGTTATAGTTTGCAGAGAGACTTGGACAAGTTGCAGAGCTGGGCCGAGAGGTGGCAAATGGAGTTTAATGTGGAAAAGTGTGAGGTAATTCACTTTGGCAGGAATAACAAATGTGTAGAGTATAGGGCTAATGGTAGGACTCTTAATAGTGTTGATGAACAGAGGGATCTTGGTGTATATGTGCATAGATCCCTGAAAGTAGGCAGTCAAGTCGATAAGGTTGTTAAGAAGGCATACGGAGTCTTAGCTTTTATTGGTAGGGGGATTGAATTTCGGAGCCGCAACGTCATGTTGCAACTGTACAAAACTCTAGTGCGGCCGCACTTGGAGTATTGTGTGCAGTTCTGGTCCCCGCATTATAAGAAAGATGTGGAGGCATTGGAGAGGGTACAGAGGAGGTTTACCAGGATGTTGCCTGGTATGGAGGGCAGGTCTTATGAAGAGAGGCTGAGGGATTTGAGGTTGTTTTCGTTAGAAAGGAGGCGGCTAAGAGGGGACCTTATCGAAACATATAAGATGATTAGAGGTTTAGATAGGGTGGACAGTGATAGCCTTTTTCCTAGGATGGAGAAAGCTAGCCCGAGGGGACATAGCTTTAAATTAAGGGGTGGTGGTTATAGGACAGATGTCAGAGGTAGGTTCTTTACCCAGAGGGTGGTAAGGGTATGGAATGCCCTGCCTGCGTCAGTTGTAGATGCGCCAAGTTTGGTGGCGTTTAAGAGGTTAGTAGATAGGTTTATGGACGAAAAGGGAATGGTTTAGGTTAGAGGGTCATTGCTTTTTCCTAATTGGTCGGCGCAGCATCGAAGGCCGAAGGGCCTGTTCTGCGCTGTAATGTTCTATGTTCTATGTTCTACCTGACAAAGGAGCAATTTTCCAAAAGCTAGTGGCTTTTGCTGTCAAATAAACCTGTTGGACTTTAATCTGGTGTTGTGAGACTTTTTATTGTGGGGAAAGAACAGGGCGTTAGGATTAGTTGGACAGATCTTTCAAAGAGCTAACACGAGGATAATGGGCTGAATTACCTCCTCTTGCATCCTGATACTGCAGCAAAGTCGAACTCACAAGACATGGTGCATCTTGTCCAAAGAAAGGTTTTGCCCTTTACATGTTTAATTCTAAATTTACTCTCATAGAATTCCAATAGTGCAGAAGAGGCCATTTGGCCCATTGGATTTGCACCAATATCTTACCCAGACCCCCTCCCCATTCTATCCCTGTAACCCTGCACATTTACCATGGCTAATCCATGTAATCTATAAATCTTGGGACACCATTGGGCAATTTAGCATGGCCCATCCACCTTACCTTTTTGATCTGATTTATTATTATCGCAACACAGTGAAAAGTATTGTTTATGCTACGCAGACGAAGTATATAGTGCATCGGGAGGAAAGGAATGCAGAATATAGCGTTACAGGCATAGCTTGAGTGTAAAGAAAAATCAACTTGATGTGAGGTAGGTCCATTCAGAAGTTTGATGATAGCAGGGAAGAAGCTATTTTTGAATCTGTTGGTACGTGATCTCAGGCCTGCGCATCTGCACATCTTTGAACTGTGGAAGGAAACCGGAGCACCCGGAGGACATCCATATAGACACGAGGACAACGTGCAAACTCCACACACTGACCTGAGGCCAGAATGGAACTTGGGTCCCTGGCGCTGTGAGGCAGCAGTGCTAACCACTGTACCACCATGGTGCTCATCTTGGAAGAATCTCTGAAAACTTCGGGCTGCACGTCAAGTTTCCTGTTTCTTGAGATCAGATACAGCTGCGGAACATCTGAAACATTACTCAGTTGAAGCAGAATGCAAATGAAAAGGTGTAATTTGCAACTGCAAAGACAATTCAGAGTGTTTCTACTTATCTATAAATGGTGGAGTGCCATCAGCCTTTATTTCATGCGTTGGGTTCAAGAGGCTCTAATTGTCTGCATTTCACTGGTTTAACACTTCCTGACAGAGTGGCTATTAAGGCGAAGTATTCTCGCATAACTGTCATCGAGTTGAACAAAGGCACTTGAGACTCAATGTGTGGAAACCACTAACATGCCTAAATTACTCTTTTGATTCTTTTTTCCATGGGGTCTCTTCTGACTTAAATAAATGAAGGTGTGATCCCTCTGCGGAACCAAGGTGGCTGCAGGCTTTTTTTTGTAAAGTTTATAAACTTTCTAAAACAAAACAATTATTCTTTTGGGGGCGGGAGCGGGACTGGGGGAGGGGGGGGAGTGGAGATACTATTTAACACCCACAATTATTTGAAAAGAAAAGGACCTTAAGCAGATACTCCTTTCAGGTTTGCTTTGAACTTAACAAGCGTTGATTTGTGGAGCAGACAAGCTAATGAAAGGAAATTAAAATTTCTGCCAACTTTCCCACCCCCACTCCGACTTGCTCGTTGTTACTTCAAATATGTATGTACGTGCAATAAATATTCTTACAAAGGAGTCCTAATGTTTCTCTCTACTTATAACTAGCTCCACACTTCTCCCTTGCTCCCCAGTTAATTTCATCAAGGACTCATTTTTAACATCAGTTGATATCTCGTTGTCAGAGTGTATTGTGCCCACAGCTTTAAAAACTATTGGGTTTCATTTAAACGTTCATAAGTCAACCCCTGTAGCTTTAATCACTGGTGGTTTCCAGACATCCCTTCCAACGTTTTTGCTGCTCAGCTGTTTTCCTCCCTCCTCCCCCCTATAAAAAGCAAATCCCAGAAAATATAATTTCCTTCTGAAATATATAAAACCCAGTTAATTAGCGCTTAGAATCGTAGTGCTGTAAATGTCTTTTACTGGATCCAACAGGGAAAAATTAAATTGGACCTCTTTCCCCGCCTCATGTCCCTGTGTCAGAGAACGAGCAGAAAAAACAGTGAGATGGAATGTTTACACAAACTTTTAAGTGGATTTTTTTGTTAGCATTTTCTGAACAATTTGTTGTGTATTTAGCTGATTTTTCTCGTAGCTTTTCATGTTCCACCAGAAAAGAGAAACAGAAGCAGGAAACATCTTGCTGTAAACTTGGAGAGATGAGGGAGAGAATGCCAGATTTGTTAAGTTGTGAAAGTGACTGTTAACGTCTCCAAGAATAATTTTTTTTGCATCAATTTATACATGGAATGATTGAGAATTTTAGGAGCAGCACCATCATTCAAGGTAGTCACAATTGTAGACAGTCCACTCCCTCTACTGTCAGTTACAGGGAAAGCATAACTGTTGTAGATGATTTTTAAAAGAACATACGCCAGTGGGCAGAAGCTGCAAAGGCTGATTTACATTTCACAACTGATTGAAAACTATTAAAGCTTGTAATTTTTTTTGCAGCACTGACATTGCTAAAGTGCCTGTCAAAAGTGATTTGATTTTTTTGCTGAGCTTGCTTTGCTCATTTGTTTTGAAGTTTTGAGAAAATAAAGTAACATTTTGTAAGGGGGGGGGTAAAAGGCTTGTGAAACAAATGTACTTTTAAGGTGAGTTATCTTCTGAGATAGACAAAATACACTAAGGTTTCAACTGAACTGAGCCTTTCAAAAGGATAGTAATTTGAAAGACCAATAGAAAAAGCTTTATGTTTTCAATTAAAAGTTTATTTATTAGTCACAAGTAGGCTGACATTCACGCTGCAGTGAAGTTACTGTGAAAATCTCCTAGTTGCCACACTCTGGCACATGTAAGGGTACACTGAGAGAGAATTTACCATGGCCAATCTGTCTAACCAGCTTGTTTTTCAGAATGTGGGAGGAAACCGGAGCACCCTAAGGAAACCCACACAGACATGGGGGGAACATGCAAATTCCACACTGAAAGTGACCCAAGTTGGAAATCGAACCTGGGTCTCTGGCGCTGTGAGACAGTAGTGCTAACTGCTGTACCACCGTGTGAATTTATTCCGCGCTTGGCTGAATAAGAAAGTGTGGCGGGATTGTAAATGCAACATATACCCTAAGTGAAAGTGGTACAATACATGTCTGCCTTGAGGGGAAAGGACAGAAGGAGTAATGTTTGGTCTTATTTCCTGCTCTTACAGGATGCTGACGATGCTGTCAGAATCGCCAAGGAAATTGGTAAAGTATTAAATTTAAACAATAGGCTGCTGATTTAACTATCAGTGAATGTATGTGTAATAGAATATGTGTGCATAATCTGCCTATTAAATCTGGTGTTAATGTTTTTAGATTTAACCTTGGAGGATAAATAGGAGAGGGTTGATGGAGCTGAATAGTGACAGATTTGTTTAGTTATTTTGTTTTTGGAGGAAGTTACGTGAAATCTTTATAATCCGGCATGCCCGAGGAATTGGTGCTGATCAACCAAAGGTGCAGGCTATTGGAGACTTCCAAATACCATTGGAATACAGTGCAATACGTGTAACACAGTCCAGTAAAGTTTAAAAGTTTATTTATTACTGTCACAAGTAGGCTTGCATTAACACTGCAGTGAAATTACTGTGAAAATCCCCTCGATGCCACTCTCTGGCACCTGTTTGAGTACACTGAGGGAGAATTTAGCATGGCCAATGCACCCTAACCAGACTGTGGGAGGAAACTGGAGCAGCTGGAGGAAACCCACACAGACACGGGAAGAATGTGCAAACTCTACACAGACAGTGACCCAAGCAGGAAATTGAACCCGGGTCCCTGGCACTGTGAGGCAGCAGTTCTAATCACTGTGTCACCATGCCACCCATGCAAATACTTGGGATATAAAGAACAGTATTCTTTTTACTTCCCATTTTCAGCAATGCGTTAAAGCATAAAGAACAAAATAATGCAGCATAGAGGTACAGGTTCCTGACAACTTTGTAATTGATCTTGGTTGATAAAGTGATAATCTGTATTAGAAGGACATCAGACATTCTTGTTAGTAGAAAATTTCAGTTGGCAGAAAGTAGAATAACACAAAGTTTACTGTATTTAAATGAAAGTATTTTTTTTTCAGTTTGTTGATATTCCCTTGACATGTTTTTGTTACTGTTTCATTCATTTAGATTCTTCCCTCCATTCCCTTTGTCTCCCCTGAGATGCATTATCTTCTGCCTGACAGAGTGTAGGCAATCTCAGTTCCTGATGATCCGCCTTGCAACTGCTCATCAGAGAACTGAAAAGAAATATCCAGGGATGACCTGTTGGTTTCTTAGCACCCTCTCTGTGACAAAGTGTCTCCACTTGGGAACTCACTGTTGGGATTGGCTCAACTGCACCGACTGATTTGTAGTATTGCATTTTGATGCACCATCATAATCAAATAATATGTTTCTATTTAAATGTGCTATTCTATGTGTACAATTCTGTTTAGCTGCCATAAGACTAACAACGCTGAAGTATCATCAACTGGATTAATTTTATATTATTTACAGTGCAGAGGCAAAATATTTGGCCCCAGTGTTCTAGTGTACAAGCCTCCTCCCTTCCTACTTCACCTCACACGATCAACCTATCCTTCTGTTTATATATCCCTCATACATTCCATTCTCCCTGTTGTATTTTTCTGGTTTTCTCTTAAATGCACATATTTACAAAGTACAAAGATGTAAGAGTATTTCTTTCAAGGTTGATAATAAACATAATACAAAAGGTCTAATCTTTTTCTTGATACCTGCTTTTTTTTTAATTACTATCTTCTTTGAGTTGGGGGAGAGGCATAGGTGAAGTGGAGGACAAGTTATCCAAACTAATGATGTTATAAGATAATGGAGCTAGCGAATCAGGAATGGGATTGGAAATGTCACTTCAGATTCGATAACTGGGATAAATGTATCAAGATTTTGGCAAAAAACAAACGTAAGGTTCCTGTTGGGAGTAATACTTGAATGTAAATTTCACTAAACCAGTTGTTATCTCCAGCGTTATTGGACATATGGTCAGCTGTCATGCTCACATGACCAAATGATCAAAGTCAATACTTCTGTTTAATTGTCCCCTGCTGCTAGGCTACCCCGTCATGATCAAGGCCTCAGCGGGAGGTGGTGGGAAAGGCATGAGAATAGCCTGGGATGATGATGAGACCAGGTGAGGCCATGCTTAAAAACTAACCTTACAAAAAGTGCGATTTGCAAAAAAGGTTCTATCTTACCATTGCGGCTTTGATATTGGAATGTGTCAAGAATGAAATGGGACGAAATGAAACACCTCTTCACGTAGCGTTTGGCTGAGGTTTGAGGGGAAGTGTTGGAGTGTTGGCTGAGGCAGACGTTTAACATAAACAGAGCACCACAGGCAGGTTGGTTTTGTTTATTTTGTTTGAGAGGTTGCTGTTAAAGCAAACAGCTTTGTATGTTTGTGAAACTCACTGGAATGTCATTCACTCCTCTCAGCCACTGTTTACCAAGACCCACTTTCAGCCAAATGTTCCATTTGCCATACCTGCCTCTCCGTCATCTCCAAATTAGTGTAAAAACTAGGAGGAACCAACTCCCCAGGTGCAACGAGTAGGAACTTGAGCGCCAAACACATAAATCTTATGTGTGGCTATCAAATTGAAACTAGACTTAATTAAATTCATCATAAAGTAGTTTTAATTTTTTTTAAAGGATACTTTTGTTAATTCAATATCATTAAATGGAAAATATACAAAGGTACACTTAGGTTGCATTAAATAAGATTTTGGTCTCACTGCATGCTGTTTGCCAAATATGTCACTGCTACTGAAAAGCAGCTCTTATGTGTAGGACCCCCTATTTTACTAGGAAGGTACCGATTTCTGAGTGTCTTCTGTCTTTAAGCTGTGGCTTAGTAAAAGTGCTCTTGTCTCCTCAAAAGATTTGGGATTCAAGTTCCACTTGGAGACTTGAGCATAGAATCAATGTTGACATTCCCAGTGTAGTACTGAAGGACTTATGCCCTCTCCCGAGAGCCATCTTTCAGATATGACACCACAGTGGCACTGTGTTTAGCACTGCAGCCTTACAGCGCCAGGGATCCTGGTTCAATTCTGGCCTCGGATTGTCCCTGTAAGGAGTCTGCATATTCTTCCCGGGTCTGCAGGGGTTTCCTCCTGGTACTCCGATTTCCTCCTACATACCAAAGGTATGTAGATTAGGTTGATTGGCCATGCTAAACTACCCTTAGTATAAGGGAGATTGGAAGGTTAATTATGTGGGGTTGTGGAATTTAGGGCTTGTGTGGGATTGTGATTGGTGCAGACTCAGTGGGCCAAATGGCCGCCTTCTGCACTGTAAGTATTCTATGATTCTGTGAAATTGAGCCCCACCTACCATCTCACCTTCCTAACAGCGCTGACCCATGGACTGCAGTAATTGAAGAAGGCTGCTCACCACCAACTTCTGCTTCTGAAGGGCAATCAGGGATGGGTTATAAGTGCTGGCCTAGCCAGCGATGCCCATACAATATGAATGAATAAAGAAAAACAACCTAGTTCTACCTAGTGTATTAGTCAATATCACTAATCATTTAACACATTGCTGTTTTTTGGGAGGTTATTGTGCACAAATTTGCTGCCTTGTCCCTATGTTTCAACAGTCACTATTCTTTTGAAAGTATGGCATTGGCTGTAAAATGCTTTGGGATGTCCTGAGTTTGTGAATGAAGCTGTAAAAATCCAAATTATTCTTTCTCCAAATGCAGTTTAACTAATTGCTGGGAAGAAGTTTTGCCTGTGGCGTCTGTAACAAATATGTGTATTCAATTTTGTCGTGCCCATACAATATTAGCAGCAGTTTCAAAAAGTTCTTTTGAAATTGCCCTAAATCTGTGACCTCTGATTACTGCCTTCCTGCAAATGGAAATCTTTTTTTCCCTATTTACTCTTATTAAAACCTTCTATTAAATTTTGCTTTAACCCTCTCTGCTGTATAGGGAACAGTTGCAGCTTCTCCTATCTCTCCCATAACTGAAGCCTCTCATTCCTGGTATCACCCTAGTAAATTGCTGCACCCTTTCCAAAGCTTCCTTGATATCATTCACAAGGTGTAATGCCCAGAATTGGACAGGTACTCCTTCTGAAGCCCTAGCTGCTGGCAATGTTTATTACTCATGTGTGATTTCACACAATGAGTAGACTGCATTAATATTGGGTAAATTGATATTACACAGCCCATGATATTACAAGTCATGTTTTGCATACCTGTCATGCGATGAAATGTTAGGAACTATTCTCTTGAATTGCCTTTATATTTAACTAATGGGCTGGGGTATATTTCACCACTACCAGATCAAGTCGAATGGTGTGTTTTAAAGCCCACACATTTTGGCTCCCTGTTGATTTCAGTGGACAACCTTCCAAAACTGGTTCCTTGTATGTCTTCCGATTTCAAACCCCTTCACATCTGTGCAGTCTCCCCTTGAGATCGCTGCTTCTCCAATTTTGACATCCTGTATATCCCTGATTTTAAATCACTCCCATCAATAGCGGCCTCGCCTTCAGTTGCCAAGGATCCTAAACCTCCTTCCAAAACTGCTTTGTTTTTAAACATTCTGTCATGGGATGTTGGCGTTGATGGCAAGACAAGCATTTATTGAACTAAGTGGCTTGCTAGGCCATTTCAGAAGACATTTAAGTTAAAAATCAACCACATTGCTGTGGATCTGGATCACATGTAGGCCAGAGCAGGTAAGCCTGGCAAATTTCCTTCTCTAAAAGACATTAGTGAACCAGATGGATTTTTAATGACAGTTGATGAGTGTTTCATAGCTACTATCACTGAGATTAGCTTTTAATTTCACCTTTTCCACATTTCATTCCTCCTTTAAGACTCTGTTTAAAACCGGTCTATTTAACCAAGCTTTTGGTCACGTATCCTCGTTTCTCCTTTTGTGGCAGGGTATCAAATTTTGTTTGGAAATTGCTCCTATGGAGTGTGTTGGGATGCTTTACTATGTTAAAAGTGCTATAGAGTTCTAAGCTGTTGTTTCATTCCCCATCTCCAAAAGAACCACTGCAATAACTCAAGAAAATGTCTGGTGTCTGTAGAACTTGTTATGTTATTTAATCAATTTAACTAAAATCTTTGAAAAGTTGACGCTGGAAGAGTTACAGTGCACATCTTAAACAACTAAATCTTCCTGCTATTTGTTAGTGCTGAGTGCCTCTCTTTTGGAAGGCACATGAGAACACCACCACCTGCAAATTCCCCTCCAGGCCATTCATTATCCTGGCTTGGAAATATATCACCATTTCTTCACAGTCACTGGGTCAAAATACTGGAGTTCCCTCACTTACTCGCATTGTGGGTCAACCTACAATGTGAATGGCAGCGATTCAAGAAGGCAGCTCACCACCACCACCTCCTCAAGGGCAACTAGATATGGGCAATAAATGCTGGCCCAGCCAGCAATGCCCATGTTCCACAGATGAATTTTAAAAAACATGCATGTAGTTGGAATTCTGTTCAGCTTTGGTTCATTTTCTCACCATCTTGATGTTGAAAAACGAAGCATGTTGTGGGCCAGATTAACATGAAGAGTATTCCACTTGGGGAAAGCGAGTGGTTGTTGGCACCTCTAGAGATCATGATGTCGAGATACCGGCATTGGACTGGGGTAAACACAGTAAGAAGTCTCACAACACCAGGTTAAAGTCTAACCAGTTTATTTGATAGTAATCCCACAAGCTTTCAGAAACGGTGTTCCTTCGTCAGGTGTGTGGAAGGTTGATGAAGGAACATTGTTTCCAAAAGCTTGTGGGATTACTATCAAATAAACTGGTTGGACTTTAATCTGGTATTGTGAGACCCCTAGAGATCACCATACAATACAAAATGGTATTGAATGTTAATATTCTCTTAGCAGACAGGATAAGACCAGCTGGTTGTTTAACATCAATGTTTTTTGGAGCCCTGGCTGTCTATAGACACTTTCCAGAAGGTCTGTGAATGAATGTGAAAGTGGAGGTGGGAGCAGAGTGTGGCTGTCACATTCTGAAACAGGAAGTGGACTGCTTGCCTCACCTTGGAGGGAAACACACATGGAATAGCACATAAGTAAATCCTAATTTCTTGAAAGCATTATTCAAACACTCTTAACAAGCAGTATTCACTGAAGTATAATTTTCATTTAGATTGAAGGGGTTTGTGATTACCAATCCATTTGAAATGGAGTCCTTCAACCAATGAAGTTTGAGATCCACTGATTTACAGATCAGTCATCATCTCATTGAATGATGAAACAGACTTGAAGGGCTGAATGGCCTTTTCCTGTTCTTATGTTCCAATTATCCATCAAGCTGACCCCCTTCACCCCCCAACAACTGTCACAACTCATCACAACTTCCTCACCAATAGAAATGCTTGAAGGGAGCAAAGCAAAAATCTGGAGCCGATGAGGAAACAAATACTGTGGAAGATTCCTGTATGACCCCTTTGGATGATTGAACCTATATCGAGAGATCACATGGATCAAGAAATTTGGCTTGTTTTTAGTGTAATGTACACCTGTGAAACAGTTTTGTAACTTCGCAGATGTCATTTAATTTGATGAGAGAAAACATGGTACCTGAGTACCCCTCATTTTTCAAAGATTCTTTTTGTTAAATCTTATCTGTAACTATCCATAGTATTGTTCAATGGTCTCGGTGCAGAGAATTGGTGAACATTAATGCCCTAACTAATCTCTCATTGCAGAGTACAGCAGCAATCTATAGCCTTACAGGAGTTCATTTCAAGAGGAATAGAATACATGATTATTATATTTCCTTGTTTTTGTTGCATTTGCTTTTCTTCATAATTTGCGCAATGCTTTTGCAGGCTGGATCCCTTGTATGTTTTGAAACCTTTCTGGCCATCTTTGATACAACAGTTCACATTCCTACTTAACCTCTGATTCATTTTAATCTGTTTTGATTTGGCCAGAATAAATGTTGACTGTAGCCTTAGCAACCATCCTTCAATGCTTCCTAAGATTGATTTCCCAACTATTCTTGTACTGAATTTGTTTTTTTTTCTTAATTTCCTTCAAGCCTATGATTCTGTTTTTGTTGCTGCCCTTTTTGCAGACCTTGATGCCTTAAGCAATAGCTCCAATACTTCAGTTGTACACTTATAAACCCATCACTTGGTATTGCTGCCACCCTTGCAGCTTTTTGACTAGTAGATTATGAATGCAGCACCTCTGAAAGTATGCACCCTGCTTTAAGAAGGAAGAACAAAATAGCACTTATAAGTGCACTTTTGTAATCTTGGGATATACTAAAGTACTTCACAGTCAGTGATTATTTGCTAAAATGTAATCGTCTTTGCTTCCTAGGCAGATGGAGCAGTCAATTTACAAATTAGATCTTTCACAGTCACTTGAAATAGCAGATGAGAGTCTTTGTTTAAATTGTCTTAATGTCTGAAGGGCAGCATTTCTCATCAAATACAACACTCCTTTAGCCTTGCACTGGTTTCTGGAGTGAACCTGACCACAGCCTATTCCCTATTTCTATCTCAATAACATCATCCTACTGCCTCATCTCATCTGCTGCTGAAATCCTCATCCTGCCTTTCTTCCCTCCAGACTTGCGTATTTCAATGCTGACCTCCCACATTTTCCTCCTCCCCTACACTTGCAATGATGCAAAACTGCTGCCCATGTACTTGCATGCACTAATTCCCATTCACCCATTGCCCCTATGCTCATTGACCAACACTCCGGACCACAGACCAGCCTTGATGTTCGAATTCTCATCCCCTTGTTATCAAATTTCTCCAGTGCTTTGACTTCTCCCTATCTTTGTCACCTCTTCCAGGTTCACAAATGTCAGAGATGTCTGCACTCTTAATTCTGACCTTTGAGGATCCCAGATTTTCGCTTCACCATTGGTGACCGTTCCACAGCTGCCTGGGTCTGAAGCTCTGGAATTCTCTCACTAACCCTTTCCTCCTCTCTTGTCCTTTTAAGTTACTCCTTGTAAACTTATCACTTTGACCAAACTGCAAAAATATTTCCTTGTGAGTTTCTGTGTCAAATGTTGTTTCTTAATGCATCTGTCAAGTATTTTAGGAATGCCTAACCCTAACCTTAATGTTTACAGTGCTTTTTGAATACAAACTTCTGTTGCCAGGCTAATCTTTGACCAGTTGCGATCTCACACCCCATCAAAGTCATTACCACAGTGGATGACACGTTGGCACAGTGGTTAGCACTGCTGCCTCACAGGGACCTGTGTTCGATTTCTGATTTGGGTCATTGTCTGTGTGGAGTTTGCATGTTCATCTGTATCTGTGTATGTTTCCTCCGGGTGCTCCAGCTTCCTCTCAGTCTGAAATGTGTGCTGATTAGGTGCATTGGCTATGCTAAATTCTCTCTCAGTGTATCCAAGTAGGTGTTGGAGTGTGGTGACTAGGGTATTTTCACAGTGTAAGTGTGAAAATAAGTATGACTAAAAAATAAACTTTAATTTTAGTGCTGCTGCCTCACATTGCCAGGAGCCCAGGTTCGATTCTGGTTTGGGCCATTGTCTATGTGGAGCTTGCATGTTCTCCCCGTGTCTCTATGGGTTTCTTCCAGGTGCTCTGTTTCCTCCCACGCTCCAAAGATGTGTGGGTTAGGTGGATTGGCCTGCTGAACTGCCCCTTATGTGAGTGGGGATTAACAGGGTAAATATGTGGTGTTACATGAGTAGGGAAGGGTGGGATTGTGGTCAGTGCAGATGTGATGGGCTGAACGGCCTCCTCTGCACTGTAGGGATTCTATGAGCAAAGCATTTTACGATCAACAAAGTACTTTTTCAGTATGGTCAGTATTTTAATGTAGGAAACACAGCAGCCAATTTATATGCAACAGACTTAAACAAACAGCAATGAGGTAAGACATAAGATATAGGAGCAGAATTAGGCGATTTGGCCCATGATTCTGCTCTGCCATTCAATCATACTTAACATGTTTCTGAACACCATTCTCCTCCCTTTTTCCCATAGCCTTTGATCCCTTTACTAATCAAGAACCTATCTGTCTCTATCCTGGAAACAGATAATGACAGTTTAAAGTTTAAAAGTTTATTTATTAGCCACAACTAATTAACACTGCAATTAAGTTACTATGAAAATCCCCTAGATGCCATACTCCAGCGTCTGTTCGGGTACACTGAAGGAGAATTTAACATGGCCAATTCACCTAAACAGCTCGTCTTTCAGACTGTGGGAGGAAACTGGAGCACTTGGAGCCAATCAGTGACTAGTGCCTGAGATCAGTGTTGGGATGGCAATTTTTTTACAATTTACATAGATGATTTGGAGTTGGGGACTAAGTGTAATGTGTCAAAATTCATGGATGACACTGAGATGGGTGGAAGAGCAAAGTGTGCAGAGGACGCTGAAATCTGCAAAGGGATAAAGATAATCTAAGTGAATGGGTGAGGTCTGGCAGATGGAGTACAATGTTGGTAAATATGAGGTCATCCATTTTGCTAGGAATAATAGCAAATTGGACTATTATTTAAATGATAAAAAATTGCAACATGACCCGAGCCGGAAATCGAACCCAGATCTCTGATTCCGTGAGTCAGCAGTGCTAACCACTGTGCCACCTCACTATTTTAGTGATGTTGGTTGAGGGATAAATATTGTCTAAGACACTAACACAGCTCCCATCCTACTCTTCTAAATAGAGATTTTTCATGTGCCTCTGAGAGGGGTCAAGACCTTGGTTTAATATCCAATCTGAAAGACAGTAACTCAGCAGTGCAGCACTCCCTCAGCACTGCACTGTGAGCGACTTTGGGTTCACATTTCTGAGTAGGACTCGAATGTTTGACATTCTGCCTCAGAGGCAAGCCCTGTCTGAGAGTGAGAGTAGTGAACCTGGCAGGACTAGCATCATATCCTGGAGGCAACCAATCAGAATGACCAAAGTTAAGTGCTCCTTTTCCAAATGGAATCTTTGGGGAAAATTGAAATGAATTTTCATTTGGCTGTGCATGAGGAGCAAAAGGAGATGAACCCAGAACTTCCAGAGAAACTGAATTTGAGGTGTTCTATTGAAAGCAGTCGCATTTCCAACACATTCCATTCTGAGTTTTATGTTTACATTGCTTGAATTCAAATTTTGTTGACGTTTGAGATATGTAGAGTTTTATCAAGTATTTTAAAATTTAAATATCGAAAATAGTCAATCTTGCATTCAGGTTTAAAAGAGGAGGACAGGAAATATCTGATTACGGCACACAGTGAAAGCGAACTCTGTTGCAATTGTATTAATGAAATACCTCATCTATCTGCAATGTCTGGAATGAGCAATTGAAATATAATGGTATTGTTAAAAGACCATGCTCTTAAATGTCTATCTCTTTCCACTCCCTTAGGGAAGGGTTTAGATTTTCTTCTCAAGAAGCAGCTTCAAGCTTCGGTGACGATCGGCTTTTGATCGAGAAGTTTATTGATAACCCCCGCCACATCGAAATCCAGGTTAATGAATTAAGGATTCTTTAATTGAAAGACCCTTGTCAAGAAGGACTTGTAATTAAAACTGAGGTTTATGCAGAGAACTGGATGGCTTAATCATTGCCTTTGCACCAGGGGAATCAGCCTCAAATGTAACCGATAACAGATCAGATACAAGTCTCTGGCATCGGAGTTCTTGGGTGGAATGATTCTGTGAGTTAAATGCAGTTACTGATGAGTATATTTACCACAACACAAAACTGCACAAACCCAGTCTGCTGCTAAATTGGTATTTTCATTTGGGCTGAGGAAAGTCAAAATGGTTACACACACAAAAACGGTGGGAGGGATGGAGCTGTGAGATGCAATTCCAACTCTTAAAGTGGCACTGAGACACATTGGAACAGAATATGGGGAGCTTTCCTCTGTAACTAGCCATGTCATGCCTCGCTTGCGAGCATTCAGTTACTGAGATTGGCTGCTTGAAATGGAAAAACTCAAAATGAGTTGAAAGCATCCTCCACAATCAAATGCGTGACTTCTCTGTGGTCACCTATTTGACTAAAAAAAACTGATTTCAGTGCATCACTGCTCTCATCAAATGTTGTTTCTTGGGCATGTTTTGGGAATCGTAAAATTAAGATTTCAATTTTTAAAACTTAAAAATTATATTGTTTCTGTTGTGGAGAATAGAGTCATTCAGCCCAACTGGTCCATGCCAGTGTTTACATTCCACATGAGTCTCCTCCTACTCCTCATCATCTCACCTTTTCAGCATATCCTTCCACTTCTGTTTCCCTTATGTATTTATCTAGCTTCCTCTTCAATATACCTTTTCTAATCACCTTCACTACTTCCTATGGAAACGAGTTCCATATTCTCACCATTCCAGAAAGCTCGATTGGATTTATTAGTGACTATCTCATATATATGGCCCCTCGTTTTGCTGTTCCTCTTGATTAGAAGTACCTTTTTTATGAATACCTTATCAATCTCCTTCATAATCTTGAAGACTGTTACTAGCTCATCTCTCAGCTTTCATTTGAAATAGTCAGTTTCATAATGTCAATATATCCCTCATGCTAAAGACCACAAACACTCTTGATGATTTAATTCAGGAAATACATGATCTATAAAGAAGATTTGATACCAACCAGGACAACTTGTTTGATTGGTACTACATCCAACATCTTAAATATTCCATTTCTCCACCGACGCCCAATAGCTGGCGAATGAACCATATACAAGATGCACTGCAGCAAGTCATGTGGCTCCTTGAGTAGCACCTTTCAAACTCATATGATCTCTGTTAAGTAGAAAGACAAAGGCAACTGATGAATGGGAAAACCTGCAAGCTCTCTTCCAAGTCACTCACCATTCTGACTTGGAAGTATAATTGCTGTTCTTTCATAATTCGGTCAAAATGTTGAAACTCCCTCCCTCACAGCACTGTAGATGTCCCTACATCACATGGACTGCAGTGGTTCAAGAAGGCACCAAATCAAGGACAATTAGGAATGGGCAGCAAATTCTGCCCTTATCAGAAACGCCCTCATTATTTGAAATAATTACAAAAAAAAATCCCAATTTTAATACAATCTTGGATGAATTGATTGATTTTAGCCAAATGTCAGTCAGGCTTTGCAGTTGGTTTCAACATCTCTGATTGGAATGGGGAAAATTGAAACGTGTTTCATTCCTGTTCCTACCCTGCAGTCTCTGTTGGAGATATGCATTTATTAATGCTAAGAATGCACAGTTGTAATGCTCCTGAAGTTAAAAGTCCACACTATGAAGCCACGCAAGATAAAGAAGCACCTGAGGACATAAAGTGCTCTTGTTTTAGTGAGCGTGTTATATCTGCATTTGTGGCATTTGAAACTTTGAAGAAAGATCATATTCAGAAAGTGACAAATGTTGGGGATTGTTAACTGAGAACATGGTAAATAACATTTCCTTGGGAAAGAAATACAAAAAGTAACCAGCTATTAGGGACGGCATAGCAGTTAGCATTGCTGCCTCACAGCACCAAGGACCCAGGTTCAATTCCAGTCTTGGGTCACTGTCTGTATGGAGTTTTTACATTCTCCCTCTGTTTGTGTGGGTTTCCTCTGGGTGCTCTGGTTCCCTCCCACAGTCCAAAGATGTGCGGGTTAAGTTGATTGGCCATGATAAAGTGACCCTGGTGTCAGGGGGATTAACAGGCTAAATGTATGGGGTTACAGGAATAGGGCCTGGATGGGATTGTGGTCAATGCAGACCCGATGGGCTAAATGGCCTCCTTCTGCACTGAAGGGATTCTATGATTTAACGGCTAATGCTGTTTTGGTTTGATATGTTAAATGTACTTTATCTGGATGATTACATATAAATAAATACCTCCCAATAGCAACATTTCTCCCCCCATAGATTTTAGGAGACAAGCATGGCAATGCACTTTGGCTGAACGAGAGAGAATGCTCCATTCAGAGAAGGAACCAGAAGGTAGTTGAAGAAGCACCAAGGTAAGACCTTTTAACATAGCGTTCATTTAAAATGACTTTCCAGCATTATAACAGCTCAAGAAGTACTTTGTTGACTGTAATATGCTTTGGGATTGTTTGAGGTTGCAACAGACGCAACTAAAAATACAAGTTTTTCTGTCTTTCCAACATGTGGGTGTCGCTGGCATGGCCAGTATGTGTATAACCCATCCTTTTTTGCCTTTTAGCTGAGTAGCTTAATCTGCCATTTCAGAGGGCAGTTAAGAATCAATCACATTGTTGTGTACTGGCATGTAGGTCAGACCTGATAAGGATGTCAGATTTCCTTCCTTAAATGACATCAGTGAACCAGTATGTTTTTACAACCTATGGATGATAGTTTCACGGTTACTTTACTAAAACTAGTTTAATGTTCCACATTTATTAATTAAATTTTAAACTCCTTCAGTTGCTGTGGTAGGATTAGAACCTAAACCTGGACTTTCTAGATTACTTTACTTTTCCAGTGACATTACCACGACACCACCATCTTCTCCTATTATTGCCTTATTTATTAGCTTCTATTCTTGGTTAGCATCATGAATAAAAGAATTTCAAGTTGGCCAGTATTAGATCCTAAGAGGTGAAGAAAATTGTGGATGCTCAAGAGGCCAGATTTAGAAGAGAGAAGCAATCTTGGAGATTTACGGGTCTGTAAATAGGGACAGAAGGTAAATAGGGATAGAAGATAGGGACAGAGATAGGGAGAGGCAAAGGCATGGTGGGGGTGGAGTAGGATTGCAAACCAGGATGTAAAATTTTAAAATGTAAGTGTTGCTGACTGGTGGCCAATGCAGGTCAGCGAACATAGGGGTGATGGATGAACGGGACATGGTAAGCGTTAGAACAAAGGCAGTCGAGACCGACCAGGAAAGCATTGGAATAGTCAAACCTAGAGTTGACAAAGGCACCAATAAGGTTTTCAGGAACAGTTGAGCTGAGGCTGTGGCAGAGACGAGCATTATTGCAGAGATTGAATGGGTGGTCTGGATGATGGAGGGAATATATGCTGGGATGTTAATCTCAGTGTCACATAGGTTACGAACAGTTTGGATAAGCCACGTGTTGAGGGCGAGGGATGGAGTCCATTGGTGGGGAACAGAGTTTATACTGAGGACTGAAGCCTTATTTCCAATACAGGTTGGCAGGCAGGCAGAGTGAAATATCAGAGGTGGTCTGTCTTTGAAAGCTTTTCAGGATCTTTTAAATACTTGTATTTCTCAGCCCCACCATGAAATGCTCTGGGGCTTTTACATTAAAGACACACTTGTAAATCAATGCTGTTTATTGTTAGTTGGAAAGATAGAAAAACTTGTATTTTTAGTCGCGTCTGTTGCAACCTCAAACAATCCCAAAGCACATTACAGTCAAGAAAGTACTTCATGAGCTGTTATAATGCTGGAATGTCAGCAGCCAATTTACACACAGCAAGCTCCCACAAACAGCAATGGAAATAAAGAAGGACGATCTGAGTGATATGGGTTGAGGGATAAATATTGGCCGGAATTCCCTTGCTGTTCTTTGAGATGGTACCATCAGGTCTTTGAAGCCCAACTGACAGGGCGGATGGTTTAATATCTCATCTGAAAGGTGGTGACGGCACCTCTGACAATGCTGCACACCCTCGGCACCGGAAATGAGAGAATCAACCTCGATTATATGGTCCCTGGAGTGGAATCTGAACTCACAGCCTTCAGAGCGACCATGTTTTCTACTGAGCCACGCTGGCAGTTCAGTTGATGTAAAAAGGTGTTAGCTTTGTGCTGATAAATTTCTTTTTTTTTTAATTGTAGCACCTTTCTGGACCCAGAGACTCGGAGAGCTATGGGAGAACAAGCTGTGGCATTGGCTAAAGCCGTCAGCTATTCCTCTGCTGGCACAGTTGAATTCCTTGTGGATTCTAAGAAGAATTTCTATTTTTTAGAAATGAACACTCGGCTTCAGGTACAGAAAAGCTCCTTTATGTTCCTCAGAAAAGCACCATGTGAACATTTTTCATGCAGCAAGTGGTAATGACCTGCAACTCGTTACTAATGAGGGTGGTGTAAGCGGAGGCAGGCAACGATTTCAAAATGCATTGAGGCAAAATACTGTGGACGCTGGATCAGAAACAGAAAATGCTGGAAAATCTCTGCAGGTTTGATAGCATCTGTGAAGAGAGAATAGAGCCAATGTTTAATGATCACCCAGATTCGAAATGTTGGTTCTATTTTCTGTCCATGCTGGGTGGTGTGGTAGCACAGTGGTTAGCACAGCGTCTCACAGCGCCAAGGACCCAATTCAATTCCCTGCTTGGGTGTCTGTGTATGTGGAGTCTGCACATTTTCCTTGTTCTGTGTGGTTTTCCTCCTGGTTCTCCGGTTTCTTCCCACAGTCTGAAAATGTGCAGTTAGGTTGAATGGCCATTGTAAATTGCCCCTTAGTGTTGGGGGACTAGCTAGCGTAAATGCATGGGGTTGTGGAGATAGGGCCTAGTTGGGATTGTGGTTGGTGCAGATTTGATGGACTGAATGGTCTCCTTCTGCACTGTAGGGATTCTATTCTATGATCCTGTCAAACCTGCTGAGATTTTCCAGCATTTCCTGTTCTTGTTTCAAAGTGCAATTGAATGGGCAGGGGGACAAGGATAGGATGGGGGAACAGACTGACTGGATTGCTTCACAAAGAGTTGAGATAGACTCAATGGATCAAATGGTCTCCTTCTGTGCTATGACTTTTTAAAAATAATAATCCCAACCAGGAACTTTGGTGAATCTTTCTTACCAGAGAGTAGTGCGATTGTTGAAATAAGTGCCACGAGGAGTTGTTAATGTGAAGAGCATTGATGTATTTGAGGGTGAGATGAAGCAAGGTGGCAGAAGGCTTGTGTGGAGCGTAAAGAGCAGATTGAGTGGCCAGTCTCTGCAATGTAATTTCTATGTAATTGCTGCTACGGTTACTGTATACACTTTGTCCCTTGCTTCAAAGTGACCTTGTGGAGGGTACAGTTAAGTACCACAGAGGGTCCCCAGTATGTAGCTAGCCACATTGCTTTGATAGTTTTCCCACTTGGCAGCCAAAATTTCCTTTCAGTTTTTAGAGTGGTGAATGCGTGCTGTGTTAAACTAAAATTTATGTTGGTGTCAGCAATAAAAAAAACAAGCCTTTTTGAAAATGGCTTTTCAAAGTAACAGTCTGCTTACCCTGACTAATGAGATGTGTTTTATGGATAACACAAAAATGTGTGCTTTGCTTTAAAAGAAAGCAAATGAACAACATGAATGTCGAAGCGTGAAGTTCTACCATCATTAATCTTTGTTCTTGACTTTGATAGTAAACCTTACATTAGAAGAAAACAGGAAGGTGTTTTGTCAGAGTTACTTTGTTATGCGTTTGATATTAAAATGGTTTTCTTAATATTTGTCTCCTTAAAGGTCTTTGAGTTGTTTCATGGAAGGGAACCTAGTTACAGGATGCAGTGCAGATTTACCAGAATATTACCAAGGAAAGAGTACTTCACACATGTGGAGACACTGTAGAAGCTGAGTTTATTCTCCTTAGAGCACAGAAGGTTATGGGAAAGTTGAATAAGGATGTTATTGATAATTTGGTTCTGATAGGGCAAATAAGGAGAAACTGCTGCCGTTTTAGTGGGGAGAGCGAGGCTCGCAGCACGGCATTCTTTGTTGGCCTCGGGCGGGATCTTATGAGCCACAGGTGGGTGAGGCGGTAAAATTCTGGTGGCTGTTTCCACTGGCGGGAGGGTGAGTGATCAAAGAATACAGACTGAAAGTAATTGCCAGAAGGGGAGATGAGATGTTTTGTTAACACAGTGAGATGTGACTAGAACGCACTGGCTGAAAGGGCAGTGGAAGCAGATTCAGTGATGGATTTAAGGGGAAATGAAATTTGGTTTGGAATGGAAGTTGAAGTCTGCATTTTCTCCCTGTATCTGTGTGGGTTTCCTCTGGCTGCTCTACATTCCACCCACACTCCAAAGATGTTCTGGTTAGGTTGATTGGTCGTGCTAAGTTGCCCCTTAGTTTCAGGGTAATGAGCATGGGTAAATACGTGGGATTGTGGGGAATGGGGCCTGAGTGGGATTGTGTTCGGTGCAGACTCAATGGGCCAAATGGTCTCCTTCTGCACTATATGGTTCTGTGAAATACTTGGAAAGGAGTAATTTGCATAGCTGTGGAGAAAGCACAGGTGAGTGGGGCTAATTAGAAAGATCTTTTTTTTCCTTTCTCATTGAAATGCATTTATAAGCAAAATGTGCTAGGTTGTATTGAGGAATTTAGATCGTTTTTGCTTTTGCCTAAGTGTTGATGTTCAATGTTAAAAGTGTGAGTGGGTGTACGTGTGCATGTATGCGCCTGCGTGTATTTGTGTGTGCATGCATGCATGTGTGTGCGTCTGTGATGTTGAGAATTGTAGCCTTGCATCCAGTATAGAGGATGGGTGTTTACTCATGACCCCCAGGAGAGGTGCCCACACACATCTGCTGTGTTGTTGTGCATGGAATGCAATAGTCACAGTTTCAGCTTTTGTATGCTGATTGAATCAGGATGTTTTAAAATTTTTATCATAACCTTGCCACTCCTTTTGGCAGAGGAATGGGAGGAAATGACTCGGTTTAGGTTTTGTCCATAACATTCTTTAATATTATTCCTAATTTATCAGACCCACTTGTAAAGTTGAGACGTGTTGTGCAAGATTGTGAACAAGATTCATATCAACATTTAGCAATTTTTAAATATTGCACAGATTGGGTCTGTATTCCCTCGAGTTTGGGAAATCAGGGAATGATATAAATGAGCTGTTTAAGGTGATTAAAGGACTTAATGAGCTAGATCGGGAGAAACTGTTTCCTCTGGTGGTGCGGCTCCAGAACAAGGGGACAGGAGCTGAAAATTCGAATCAGGCTGTTCAGGGTTGATGTCAGGAAGCACTTCTCACAATGGGTAGTAGAAATCTGGAACACTGTCCGCCAAAAAATAATTTGGAGGTCAATCATAGATCCTCTGCAGTGGAAAAGAAGGCCATTTGGCCCATCAAATCTGAATTGACTCAGCATCTCACCCAGGTCTAAATTCCCCCTCACCCTCCATCCCCATAATTCCATATATTTACCCAACTAATGCTCCTAACCTACATATCTTGGGGCACTAAGGGGCAAGTTAGCATGGTCATTGCACATGTCCTTCACACATTTGTAGTGTGGGAGGAAACCAAAGCACGTGGAGGAAACCTGCCCAGATACAGGGAGAACATGCAGACTCCACACACACAGTCACTGAAGGCCAGAATCGAATCTGGGTCCCTAGCGATGTGCAACAGCAGAGCTACGGATAAAGTTTAAAGTCTATTTATTATTGTCACAGGTAGGCATACATTAATACTGCAATGAAGTTACTATGAAAATCCCCTTGGTGTCTGTTTGAGTGCACTGAGGGAGAATTTAGCGTGGCCAATGCAGCCGAACCAACACGCCTTTTGGACTTTGGGAGGAAACAGGAGCATCCAGAGGAAACCCACGCAGACACAGGGAGAACGTGCAGAACGCTGCACAGACCGTGACCCGAGCCTCGAATCTGGGTCCCTGCTGCTGTGCCGCACAAATGTGATTAAATTCACTGTGGCATTATTATGATGTCACAGAGTAGAATAATACAGTTGAATTGAACCTGGGTCCCTGTGCCACCGTGCAACATGCTTAAGGGATATGGAATCCAGATGGATAAATAGAGCTGATGCACATCAGCCATGTTCTGATCGAATAGCTGAACAGGCTTGAGGGACTGACTGGCTTCCTGCTGCACCAGTGCTGCTACTTTATTCCGCTCCTATCTGTCGCACTGTGGGAACTACAGCATTTCCTTTCCTGGCTGTTTTTACTGTGCTCACTACGATATTTTGTGTACTCCCAATCATGACTGCCTTAGTTAAGCATATACACGCTAACCCTCCAAAACCTCCATCATCTGGAAACATGGACAGTTGTATTGCTCTTCCTATCTGCTTTTGCCATAAACCTCAGGGTCATTCTAAATGATGAGTAGAAAGAAAAAGACAAGTTCTCTGCCCCAGTTCTGGATGTAGGAGAAATGCACCCTCTGGTATTCCCAGACTCTTGAGAGAGAGAGAGATTAACTCTGAGCTGTCAATATTTATTGCTCATTTCCGTATCAAATAGGTCTTCTCGTCTTCCCATGAACATTCATCAATCTCACTGGTCACATTTTTTCTGAAGAACTGAATTAAAAATTGTTGGAAGGGTTGAAAACGATAGGACACCAGCTTAAGATGCTTGGCAAATGAGCCAACAGTGACATGAGGAACAGCTTGTTTACACAGCGGGTGGTTAGGATCTGGAATGTGCTGCCTGAGAGTGTGGTGGAGGCAGATTCAATTGAGGCTTTCAAAAGAGAAAAAAATTGCAAGGCGAATGGGACTGACTTGCTCTTGCAGAGAGCCAGCATTGACATGGTGGGTTGAATGGCCTCCTATGCTGCAGCCACCTTAGGACTCCCACGATTCTGTAACTTTATCTGGTGGCCCTCATGAATATCATGGCAGAACAATAAGCCTCTTTGCTGCCAATTATGCTGCCAAATCCTCCTCTTCGTTCACTGTGAATTTTTTTTAAGTAATTGCAATAAAAACAGTTTAAAATTGCTGTCAATTGTTAGTTACTACATTTGCCCTTGATATTTTGCGTACATTCATAATCAGGGTCAGCACAGTGGTGCTGCTGTCTCACAGTGTCAGGGGCCTGGGTTCGATTCCCAGCTTGGGTCACTGTCGGTGTGGAGTTTGCATATTCTCCCGTGTTTGCGTGCGTTTCCCCCAGATGCTCCGGTTCTTCCCACGCTCCAAAAATATGCAGGTTAAGTGGATTGGCCTTGCTAAATTGCCCCGTATTGTCAGGGGGGACTAGCTAGGGAAATGCATGAAGTTATGCGTATAGGGCCTGGGTGGGATTGTGGTCGGTGCATACTCATTGGGCTCAGATGATCTCCTTTTGCACTGTAGAATTCTATGATTGCATAGTTTTCATAAAGGGAAAGATTTTGGTTAATGCTACAGAATGTGAAGGAAATACTCACTTCACTTCAGAGACAACATCTACAATCTAGCACAGTTCTATGTGGAGTGAAATATAACCTGTGGAGAGTCTTGACTTTACGCACTGCTAGATATTAATTATGCACCGGAAATCTTGAGCCCACACTCTAGACTTCAGTGCAATACTAAGGGAGTGCTGAACTGCTGGAGGAACCATCTTTCTGATGAGATGTTAAACCAAGGAACGGACCATCTGTTTTTGCGATATAAAATATTTCATTACTATATTTGAAGAAATGCTAGAGAGACACAATGGTCACTATTTGGTTACTATTTATCCCTCAGGAACACCAGGAGAATAGCTAAGCTGGTCACTATCTCATTACTGATAGTGGAACCTTGCTATGCACAGACTGGTTGCCACTTTCCTCTATTACTGACAGTGGCTGCACGGCAAAAATGCTAATTGGTTGTAAAGAATAATTTTTTTATTAATGTCACAAGTAGGCTTACACTAACACTGCAATGAAGTTACTGTGAAAATCCCCTAGTTGACACATTCTGGGGCCTGTTTGGGTACACTGAGGGAGAATTTAGCATGGCCAATGCACCTAACCAACATGTCTTTTGGACTGTGGGAGAAAGGCAGAGCACCTGAAGGAAACCCACGCAGACATGGGGAGAACATGCAAACTCCGCACAGATAGTAACTCAAGCCAGGAATTGAAACTGGGTCCCTGGCGCTCTGAGATAGCAGTACTAACTGCTGTGCCATCATGCTGTTCCAAGAACATTCTGAAGATGATAAAGGCACTGTTGAATTGCAAGACTTTCTTTCCATTTAATCCATGGTTGAAGATGATGGAGGTGATTCCAAAACCCTTCTGCCAAACTCATTGTGAATTGCTGCAGTGCCTCTCATCCTGTTGAGTGTCTGGAACACTTTGGCTGCAAAGCGAGTCTTAGTCAGATCCTAACCAGAAAATGTTTCAATGTTTCAGGGGATCCAATGGCAGCCAACAGATCTAGAGAATGATTCTTCACTGTGCACCGCTCCCTCTCCCAGTGCACTCCCCTCCCTAGCGCCATCCCTAAATTCAAGAAGCTGCAGAGAGATCAGCTTCTATTAGAATGATTTGAGAAACCCTTCGTAAAAATCCTAAGTGACCTTTCCTTTAACGTGTTATCTTGTGGTCAGAGAGCTTCCTCTGCACGTTAACCTACCATGCTGGGCACCACAGATGAGCTTGATCCACCCTCTCATTCAAATGTTAAACACACACACTTTCAGCAGGGGTACTGGATTGCGATCAAGAGCTGAAACCTCGGCCGGTTTCTCTCCTTTGATATGCACGGCTCAGAAACCACAGTAGGCACCGTACCTGTGAGCTGAGCCGCTGCAAATTGGTTCTGAAGACTTTGTGTAGCAGTGTGATAGCCAGAAAGAGGTTTTTTTTTTGGCAAGCTCTCTCTTACAGCTCCATTTCTGGCCCTGATTGCCTTTCCTTCCAAAACATTCTTCATTTGACCAGTCAACTGGGGGAAGGTGATCAGTCCAGTTTGTTCTCAATGTTCTATAAATACAGAAATCCACCGAGGGGCTTGTGCAATGTTTTTGCTCAAAATGAAAATATACACTGGGATAGTCCAGCTGTTTAATTGCTGAAACATAGGGAAAAGAAAGGGTTTGTGTTTTCCTGTATTTGACATACGCAGAATTCAGGCGGCAGAGAAGACAATTTTTCCTGATCAAAGTATTGATTGCTCAATGTGAATGCCACTTGACTTGTATCTAAACTGCTCTTTAAAGAATAAGATGCTTACTCCATAGTCCCATTGGCCAGATTTACACTGTACAAACTGTTTGCTCTTTTAAGTAATGACTTTTATTAGAAAAATGTCAAAGTGTCAGTTAATTATGAAAAAGATTTCGGTGGAATAAAAGCCTTACTGAGTTAATTGCACCATCTGTTCCGTACGTAGTGAGCTGGTCTCTGCTGAAATCACGCGGTAAACAAGTGTCTGGTAACATTTTGCTAGACATTGGAGTTTCACCTGGGTGTCAGCACATTCACTTATATCCAGAAAACCCTCATTGAATTTTATTTGCAGAGTGTTATTGACATGAAGCCACCTGATTTACATGGTTTCAAATGCCAAGATTAAATACCTCCGCCCCCCCCACCCCACCCCGTCACCTTCCATCTTCTATCCACCCTGAGTGAGGTTAGAGACCTAGACTGGCCAATGCATGTATTCAGACTGGGTATTCCCTTAACAGCATCATGCGAAGCTGTTAGCAGCAATTTGCTGATAGCACAGCGACTGCATTGGTTCAGTCCAGCTATTGTGCATGCTAAGCACTACACAGCTTCGTCTGAAGGGGAAAAAAAAACCTGAAGGATCCATCTGCTCATTTTTGCTGCACTGGGTTGATGTAAGATTACATTAATCTGGTTGCTTGTCAGGGCAGGTTAGGGAAAGTAGGCAAATGGGTGAGATTTAGCATAAACTGTTTGTCAGGAAATCACAAAACACTTCAGAGTGTACAGTGTTAAGTAACAGAGCAGACTTTGAATCAGATGCAAATAAAGGTTTCTCAAAACTATATAGGATTACATAACTGTGATTTCTTCTCTATGCATCTGTGGGTGAGATTGCGTGAAAGTTTGTGTTTCTTGATTTTTTTGTATGTGTCTGTGTGTGTGTGCATATGTTTAAGTGTTTGTATATGTGCCCACGTAAGGATCTGACTATGTGTATATGTCTATGTGTGAGGGTGTGTATGTATTTCTGAGTATAGTGTGTCAGTATCTGCGTATATGCATATAGTATATACTGTATGCAAGTGTGTGTGTTTATGATTGTGTCTATGTCTGAAAGTGTATATGTTTGTGAGTATGTATATGTTTAGATCTGTGAATGCTATGAGAGTTTGTGAGTCTGTGTGCAATGCCTGCCTATGTTTTGTATTCTGTGTTGTGTGCATAGTGTGTGTGGAGTATGATGTGTTTGTGAATTATGTAGTGTAGATTGTGTGTGTGTAAATGTGTGAATTGTATGTATGAGTGTAGTTGCAGTGTGTGTGTGAGTGTGTGGAGTTTGTGCAGGAGCGTAGAGTGTGTGTGTTTGTGAAAGTGTCAGGTGTGAGAGTGTGGTGCTTGTGTGTGAGAGTGAATGTGTATACGTGTGTGGAGTCTGTGTGTGAATGTGTGTGTGTGAGAGAGAGTGAATTGTGTGAGAGAGTGTATGTGTGCGTGGACTGTTTGTATCTGAGGCTGTGTGAAAAAGTGTGTACACATTCTGTGTGTATGAGAGCAGGAGAGTGTGGTCAGTGTATTGTGTGTATGTGGTGTGTGTGTCTGGGGGGTGTAGGAGAGTGTGTATGTATTTTGTGTGTGTGTGGCAGGGAGATATGTGTCTCTATTCTGTGTGTGTTCTATTCTGCGTGTGACGTGGTATGAATGTGTGTGTGTTTGTGAGGATGTTTGTGTGTCTGCATTTTTAATTTTCTGTTTTTATTTACTGTTAATGAACTGAGAAGCAAAGATTGGAGTAGCAGTCTTGTCCTTGGCAAGCGAGCTGAAGCATTTTCCAGCTTTGTGTAGATTCTCATCTTTCGTTGTTTTCCCTTAATGACTGGCAATTTGTGACCTTGCAGGTTGAACATCCTGTCACCGAATGTATTACTGGCCTGGACCTGGTCCAAGAAATGATCCGCGTTGCCAAGGGTTACCCACTTGGCCACAAGCAAGCTGATATTCCCATCAATGGCTGGGCAATTGAATGCAGGGTGTATGCAGAGGTAAATTTTAGCTAGTATCACAGTTCATAACAAACACCATCTCATGGAGAATTTGGAGCTTGCATAGAATTGCTTGGCTGTTAAATTGGAATATAAAATTAATAAGCACAACTCTTGATGTCGCACGTGCTAAATGTTGCACGTTGAACAAAAGCTACCCCTCCCCCAGCTTCCCCAAACTTTAGTTCTTCTCCCTCCATAGAGTGATCCTTGTTTAATTGCCTATGACATCCTGAAGGCTTTGTGCGGCTGCTTGCTCTGTCGTCTTTAAAGGCACACCAATAATTTTGTAACTTGTTATGCTAATCAGGAAACCGATGCGAATCCTCTGAATGGGGAGAGGTGTTTATTGGTCATTTACTTGGTGATAAAAATGACAGAAAAGGGTCCAAGTGTAATTTAATGTCTTAAGTAATCAAAAATAGCCCCATCAATGGCTTCAGCTTGTATGAACAGTTAACCCTGCTTCCTGTGTTTTATCTGAAAGTTAATGCTTCCTCTTGTGTGAACCTGCTTTTCCAGGACCCCTACAAATCTTTTGGGCTGCCTTCAGTTGGCCGTCTTTCCCAGTACAAAGAGCCACTCCACGTGTCCAATGTAAGTTATCTGAGTATTGTCTTGTTTGCTGAGTGGCTTTTGATGAAAACCCACAGCTGTCTTGAGATATTTAAACAAAAACCAGTTATGACTTCTCAGTGAGATACGAGGACATCAGAAAGCCTCTTAATTTAATTATAATATGCAAAGTAAAAACAGGAAGTGCTGGAAATACTCATCAGGGCAAGCAACAACTCAAGAAAGAAATGGAGTTAATGTTTCGAGTCAAATATGACTCTTTGTCAAATGAACTATGTAATCATATTCACAACGTTTTGCTTTTATTTTGCCATTTTAATTAGATTAAATAAGGAGGTGTTAGTCACAGTTGCACACAGTTTGAAGGATAAACATTATAAGAAGTAATTGAATTTTGACTTTTAGTTGCATTTTCCAAAGGCATCCCAGTCTGGAATCACCACATGGATTTTTTTGATCAACAAACAGCTTAATCCGGGTGGGGCCAAGTTGAGTCACATAAAAGGTTATGGAGTTTTAAGCTTAACTGAGTCATGCCTATGTATTGTGTCTAGTATCCACACAATCTTTTCCAGTCTGTGAGATAATCCTTCCAAGGGCCCATCCACAAAACTGGTCACATATACTTAGCTGCAAAAGATGTCATTCATTTAATTGTATCAGATTGGGAAGACGGTGGTAATGCCACTGGACTACTAATCCAGAGTCCAGGCTAATGGTCTGGGGATACAGATTCAAATCCCATCACAGCATTTGGTGAAATTTAAAAGCAATTAATAAATCTGGAATATAAAACTAGTCCCAATAACGGTGACCATGAAACTATCATTGATTGTTGTAAAAACCTCTCTGGTTCACTAATTTCCTCTAGGGAAAGAAATCTGTCACCCTTAACTGTTCTGGCCAACTGCAACTCCAGATCCACAAGAGTATGATTGACTCTTAAATGCTGCTTGGAATGGCTTAGCAAGCCTTTCAGTTGTATCAAACCACAATAGAAAATTCGATAAGGAAACTGGACAGATTACATGGCTGTGACTTAAGCAGTGGAAACAACACAGGAAACTTTGTCCCATCGATCCTGCAAAGTCCTCCTAATTAACACCTAGGGGCTTGTGCCAAAATTGGGAGACTGGTCAAGCAACAGCCTGACATAGTGGAATCATGCCTCATAAATAGTGTCCTAGGCACTACCACATCATCTCAGGGTATGTCCTATCCTACTGCCAGCGGTGAAAGCACAGTAGTGTACAGTTGGGAAGGAGTTGTCTTGAGGGTCCATGGAGCCAGGGCAGGCAAATTTCCTGTTGATTAGTGCCTACCCCCACCCCCTTAGCTGATGAACCAGTACTCCTCCATGTTGAACACCACTTTGGGAAAATACTGAATGTGGCAAGGGTGGGGAATGTATTCTGGATGGGGGACTTCAGTGCCCATCACCAAGAGTGGCTTGGTGATAGGCACTGGCTGAATCCTAAAGGACAAAGCTGCTGGACTGGTACTGTAGCAGACATGAAGGAAAAATCTCCTTGGCATTGTCTTCCGTAGGTGCATCTGTCTGTCATAGGTGCATCTGTTCATGACATTATTGGTAGGAATGACCATCAGTACTTGTGGAAACGAGGTCCTGTTTTCACATTGAAAATACCTTCCATTGTGTTTGTGGGACTACTACTGTGCTAAATGGGATAGACTTTGAACAGGTCTAACAGTTCAAATCTAGACATCCGTGAAGCATTGTGAGCCATCTGCAATTGCAGAATTGTATTCAACCACAGTCTTTAACATTGGGGCTTGGCTTAGTCCCCATTCCACCATTACCATCATGCCAAGGGATCAACCCTGGTTTAATGAAGATGGTAAACCAAGATCAGTATAAGGCATACCTAAGGCATACCAGATGAAGTTGCAACACAAGTTTACTCACATGCCAAACAATGGAAGCGGCATGCAAAAAACAGAGCAAAGGAATCCCACAACCAACTGATGTGACTTAAACTCAGCAGTGCTATCACATCCTATTATAAATGGTGGTGGGTAATTAAGCAACTCACTGTAGGAGGGGGTTCTACAAATATTTCCATCGTTAATAATGGGATAGCCTAGCACATTGGTGTAAAAGGAAAGGCGTTTTCAATAATCTTCAGCTAGAAGTGCTGAGTGGTTATTCATCTCGTTCTTCCATGGGGATCCCAGTATCACAGTTGTCCATCTTCAGCCATTTCGAGTTGTGACCTGAATATGAGGAAATGGCTGAAGGCACTGGATGCTGCAAAGGCCATGGGCTCTGACAATATTCCAGCCAATATTCCATTCTAGCCAAGCTGTGCAGTACAGTTACAACATTGACATTCACCCAGCAATGTGGAAAATTACCTAGATATGCCCACAAAAGGAAGAACAAATCCAAGCTGGCTAATTAATGCCACATATCAACAAAGTGATGAAAGGGGTCATCAATAATTCTATCAGTAGCAATAACCTGCTCACTAGCATTCAGTTTGGCTTCAGCCAGGATCTTTGAGCTCTTGACCTCATTACAGCCTTGGTACAAACATGGACAAAGAGCTGAACTTAAGAGGTGAAGTGAATGTGATTTCCTTTGACATCAAGGCAGAATTTGACCAAGTGTGGCATCAAGAAGCCCCAGAAAAATTGAAGTCAGTGGAATCAGGGGGAAAGCACATCATTGCTTGGAGTTATTCTTGGCACAAAGGAAAATGGTTGTAGTGGTTGGAGGTCAATCATCTCAGTCCCAGGACATCACTGCAGGAGTTCCTCAGTTGACCCAAACATTTTCAACTGCTTCATCAATGACCTTCCCTCCTTCATAAGGTCAGAAGTGGTGATGTTTGCCAATGATTGCACAATGTTCAGCACTATTCATGACTCCTCACATTCTGAAGCAGTCCATGTCCAAATGCTGCAAGACCAGGACAACATTCACACTTGGGTTCATAAGTAATATTTATGTCTCATAAGCAGCAGGCATAGTTCCATCTTCAACAAAAGAGAATCTAACCATCACCCCTTGACATTCAGTGGCATTACCATCACTGAATCCCCTTTGCTATCAACACCCTAGGGATGACCATTGACCAGAAAGTGAACTGGATTAGCCATATAAATACTGTGGCATCAAGAACAGGTTGGAGGTGGGAATTCTGCGACATGTAACTCTCCTCCTGGTTCTCAAGTTTGTTCACCATCTTCATGACATTAATCAGGATTGTGATACAATACTCTCTACTTGCCTAGATGAATGCAACTCCCAACAACATTCAGCCAGGTCAAATCAGCTCGCTTGTTTGGCATCCCATCTACCATCTTAAACAGTCACTCCCTCCACCACTGACATACAGTGGCAGCAGTGTGTACCATCTACAAGTCACACTGCAGCAACTCACCAAAGGTTCATCAGTGACACATTGAAAACCTGTGACCTCTAACACCTCGAGGAACACTTCCACCTGAAAAAACTGCTCCAAGCCACGCAACATTCTGAATTCGAAATATATCACTGTTTCTTTACTGTCACTAGGTCAAAATCCTGGAGCTTCATCCCTGACAGCACTGTTGGTATATCTACACCAAAAGGATGGCATCTGTTCAAGAAGGCATAGAAACATAGAAGATAGGTATAGGATAAGTCCATTCGGCCCTTCAAGCCTGCTCTGCCATTCATCACGATTGCGGCTGATTGTCCAACTCAATAGCCTAATCCTGCTTTCTCCCCATAAACTTTGATCCCGTTCGCCCCGAGTGCTATATCCAGCTGCCTCTTGAATACATTCAGCGTTTTGGCATCAGCTGTTTCCTGTGGCAATGAATTCCACAGGCTCACCACTCTGAGTGAAGAAATGTCTCCTCATCTGGCAGCTCACCAGTTCCTCCTCAAGGGTATCGAGGGATGGCCTAGCCAGTGGTGCTGATGTCCTGTGGAAGAATTTAAAACTAGGGTCACATTTATCCAGTGTTCACCACCTGACCAACAGCCAGCTGAACTCATAATTTCTGACTTGTTCCAGAACTCAACATCCGTGAATTCACTAAAACACTGACTGGCTCATTTCATGGCCATTCCACTCTGAGTCAGAGAGGAATCTGAATTGCCACACCAAGGAAAAAGTTAATATTAATAGAATTTACTGAACTATTTTGATAAGATTTATTGAGGAATTCATAATAGATACAGTAACAGAAAAGCAATGAGAATGTTTCAGAATTCCAAAATGAACACCTTCCTTCATAAAGTCGATTCCTGGGCTGATTATCCATAGGACAGTCATTGGGGTTTTTAGTAGTTCTGATTGATTGCGCTGTTTCACTGTTGGGCTGATCCTAATGAAAATGTGATGTGGAGGTGCCAGCATTGGACTGTAAGAAGTCTCATAACACCAGGTTAAAGTCCAACAGACTTATTTAGAATTACAAGCTTTTGGAATGCTGCTCTGTCATCAGATGATTCACCTGATGAAGGAACAGCACTCTGAAAGCTCATAATCCCAGATAAGCCTGTTAGATCCTAATGAATGTAGAGACCTGGTTGCAATCTCACCCCAGTCAAATGGGCGCAGTGCCGGGCACATTCTGGGTGCAACCTTTTTGATTTCACAGTAACTTCATTGCATTGTTAATCTGAGCATGCTTGTGACACTAATAAATAAACTTTAAACTCTAAAAACTTCAGCAGAAACTCCATGCCACCACCTTTAAGCTTGAGTAGAACCTTTCTAATTAATGAAAAATACATTAATGAGAAATGTACGGCAGATGCTTTTTCAGAACAGGAAAATTTGCCATTTGCCACTAGATAAAATGATGTCAAACCTTTTGCCCTTGCAAGTTTTGCAATTTGCAGTTTTTAAAACATGCAACCTGTTGAAATTACAAGTGATAATGGACATATTCTACCCCCTACTGTTCTTGTCCCACCAAATCCTCCTTCAATTAATGCTGCAGCAGGAGTTTTATGTAATAACACTTACGCTTGTAAGACATCAGCATAAAGGAAAAAAAACAATTAAAATGCCTTAAATGTTATGCTTACTGCTGTTATTTGCTTGTGTGAATGTTGCATGTCAGCTAAATGGAGCAAGGAACAGATAACGCGATTGGGTGCAAGGGAGTACGCACTAAGCTTTGTCTATCATTATTGCAGGGAGCAATCAGATTGAAGCCAGCGGGATCGTAGATGCTGTTGACAGCTGTAATTATGCATCTCCATGGTGATCACTTTTGGCCTGTCATGGAGGCCCACAAGCCCCCTCCTCCTGCAAAGATTTAATCAGATTGTTCTGTCACTTGTCAGGTAGACAAGGCAAACTGGGAGTAGTGCTTAGGGGAGAGGTGAATAGAGAATGAAGGGTGGAGAGATGCCTGATAGCTTCACGTTGCTCGTCAGGGTACCGATAAGCAGAATTTTTAATTACGCTTGAGGCTCTGGAACATTGCTGAACAGATTATGTTGCGTGGAATCTGACATTTGTTCTGCTCTTGTGTTATCTTCATTCTGTTTTGTATCAGTAACGTGACAGTTATTTTTCACGTGAGGGGTTTTGACAAGTAGCTGAGTGGACGATACAGTTAAGTTTTTTTTCACAACTTGTTGGTCGTATCGAGTTCTTCCCTTTTTGTTTGTTAAAGCGTGAAGTTTTAGTGAATTGGTGGCTCGAATGCAGACTAAGAATGCTGAAGCAGTTTTTCCAATTATAGAGTATCCTGCCAACAGAATAATACATTCATGATGTATTTCAGTCAGACATTATCCTTCATCCCTGATGAGGGGAAAACATTTTGAACACTGAGATCGGGGGAGTAGTAGAACAATCCTGCAGCGTCACTATCAGTGGTACTTCTGTGCCTCTTTATCCTTTTCTTTCTGGAATGATAGTGCAGTTTATCCATGACTTTCTTCTTTGTCTCCGGTGGTCAGTGAGAGTCTTTCATTTGGGCTCTCCACCTGATTATTTGTGAACTTGTATCTGTTTGCAGATGGAGCATTTTCTTGCGAGTTTCAATACTGTATGGTTATTATTGTACTTGGGCCAAAATGAAGGTGGGGAGACCTTGCCATTGTGATAGATTTAAATATTAGTTGCAGTTGTTATTGAAATCTTGGAATTTAGCGCAGAGTATAAGCCAAGTGGTTACTCCTACACAAACATTTTTGGTATGCTTTTCTTCTTGGAGAGGGTTTTCCAATGGCTAAAAACTGACAGCCTAATGGCAAATATTACAAAACACAGTAATAATTAAAACAAAAATGTCAGAGTGAGGTGGAAGGAGTTTATAGCGCATATCACTTTTTCAGGATTGAAGAACTTTGGAGTCTTAGTAATGTATAAAGCATCAGATGTCCCAACTCTTCCATCTGACTTGTGACTTGTACTTTTTAATGTGTTTTCGTTAATTTGATTTATTATTGTACAGAAAGTTGGAAATCTGCATCGGAAAGGAAAATTTCAGCTGTTAACTAGGTTAGTGGCAATGATATCAGTGCTGTAGTGTAGTCACTATTGTTTATTGAGACCAAATGTGATTTGTTGCTCATACCCTAACTCATACTTACCATCCCTGCGGGGGAACCATAAATCAAAATAACTAAATTTATTGAATGACCTCAAAATGAAGAAATCACTAATAAGATTTCACTTTTTGCTACCTTTACTTTAACAAGGATCAGAACCAGCATTTATTAAACTAAGTCAATGAGCAAATATTGCTTTAAATAGAAAGGTAAATTTCACTTTAAATGAATATGACAGAGATATGTCTTAAAACAACAAACATTCCCCTTCACAATGTACAACATTACATAGCTACACAATATGCTGTATTTATATACAGGGAAGCTCTACCAGACAACAGCTTTCATTCCTGAATTTCATGAGTATGATCAGCAATGCACACTTCTGTGAACCTTCTCTCCCTCGGGCATAACAGCCCTGACGATATAGCTTTCCAGAGTTGCTTTTCAACCAACCTATCAATAGTACCTTCGTTTGACTCCCCTGGGAAAAAATCTCAGCTCTTTGGCCTTTCTGAGCTATTCACACAGCTTTTTAGATTTTAGACCTTTTTAGCCAGCTTTCACAATATCCCAAGGGTTCCTATCTTCCTTTCTGGCAAACAGAAAAACTAACCTCTCCATAAAAGTGATTTGCTTTTTCTCATCACAAGAATTCAGTGTTCCTCTTTCTGTCTCTGATTACTTTCTCTATGTCTGTATCTGTGCGCTGATTGTATTCAATCTCCAGCTCTTCTGCTATAGCTCTCCCTTGGATCTGCAGCTCTCCTTAGTGCCTGGACCCACACCTTCTTTCTTAACTTCCATCCTTTTGGTACTGCTTCTGGGTTAAGGGTCATCAGTTCACAGCCCAGTTTTCTTATTGTCCAGGAAAATTATGATTGAGTGAGTGTTCTTTTCAAATAGTCATAAAAAACAATCCCACAGACATTATAAAGAAATTTCAAATTTTCCCTCTTGTCAGGATACCAACTCTTTTGGAATATAATAAGGGATATTTTGACTGTGGAATTGGGTTGGGGAGTGCTGGTGATCGTAACTGCTTATGGTGACCAAGAGCAATGTGCAAATCAAAACTAAGCAAAGGGTGACATGGCAGCGCAGTGGTTAGCACGGCTACTTCACAGCTCCAGGGACCTGGGTTTGTTTCCCAGCTTCGGTCACTTTCTGTGTGGAGTTTGTACTCATGTCTGTATGGGTTTCCTCCCAACAGTCCAAAGATGTGTGTTAGGTTGATTGGCCATGCTGAAGTTGTCCCTTCATGTCCTGAGATGTATAGGTTAAAGGGATTAGCGGATAAATGTGTAAGGATGTGGTGGTAGGGCCTGGGTGGGATTGTGGACGGTGCAGACTTGATGGCCAAATGGCCTCTTTCAGTACTGTAGAGTTTCTGTGGTTTCTATGGCAAGGGCAAGATGAGATTTCCAGTCTGTCTCCTACAACCTGTACTAAAAATAAGAGAAATGCGGGGTGATATGGCACAGTACGATATTACCAGTTGATTACTGTAATGCTTCCAAATCAAAGGTCATCACATCACCCAGTTCCAACATCTATTTTTGTGCTGACGTTCATAGGCTCTGAAATACAAACCTTGATTTTAAATTCCCATCTTTGTTTTCTAATTCTACCATGGCAATACCCCTTCCCATCTCTGTGACCTCCTCCCATTCTGCAGAAGTCTGAGATCTTTGCTTTCTTCCCATTCTGGCATCTTGTGCATTCCCAGTTCTCATCACTCCACATTAGTGGCATATGCCTTCAGCTGCCTGAGCCCTAAGCCCTGAAATTCCCTTTCCAAACCTGTCTACATCCCTTTTCTCCTTTATGCATTTCTATGAAACCTACTCTTTGTCTAGATTTTTGGTTATTTGTCCTAATATCGCCTTACATCCTGGAATCCCTACAGTGAAGAAGGAGACCATTCATTCCACTGAGTCAACACTGACCATAATCCCACCCAGGCCCTATTCCCGTAACCCCCTCATGTTTATCCTGTTAATTTCCTGGCCCTAGGGTCAATTTAGCATGGCACATCTTTGGACTGTGGGTGGAAACTGGAGCACCTGGAGAAAACCCACACAGACATGGCGAGAACATGAAAACTCCACACAGTGATTCGAGCCAGAAGTGAACCTGGGTTCCTGGCAGTGTGAGGCAGCAGTGCTAACTACTGTGCACCATTGTAGCCATGTGACTCAGTATTACGTGTCTGCCAAAACACCTGTTAAAGGCACTGTATAAATGTAAGTTGCTGTATACAATGCCTTGTATAACATGGCAGCATTACATAACAAGAATGTTGTTGTCACAGATTTTTGTACATATTAACTTGACGGAAAAAAATCCGGTGTTGAACTACAGCAATTAAATTGATTTTACTATTTGAATCTGTTTGGGTGGTGCTTTTTTACAGTCAGAGTGGTGTATGTCACCTGGCGTAGTAACGTGATTTTGTTACCAGAAATCAGTCTAATAATCTAGGGAAATGAGGTCAAATCCACCACCACAGCTCAGAAATTTAAATTCAACTAACTAATTATATCTGGAGTAAAAGACTAGTCGCAGTAATGTAAAAATCCATGAAACCATTGGGCTGCTGTAAAAGCACATTTGGTTCACTAATGACGTTGATTTGATTTGATTTATTATTGCCACATGAATTAGTATGTAGTGAAAAGTATTGTTTCTTACGTGCTTTACAGACAAAGCATATCGTTCACAGAGAAGGAAATGAGAGAGTGCAGAATGTAGTGATACAGTCAAAGCTGGGATGTAGAGAAAGATCAACTTAGTGCGAGGGAGCTCCGTTCAAAAGTCTGACAGCAGCAGGGAAGAAGCTGTTCTTGAATCGGTTGGCACGTAACCTCAGACTTCTGTATCTCTTTCCCGACAGAAGAAGGTGGAAGGGAGAGCGTCTGGGATGTTTGGAGTCCTTAATTATGCTGCCTGCTTTGCCGAAGCAGTGGGAAGTGTAGAGAGAGTCAATGGATGGGAGGCTGGTTTGAGTGATGGATTGAGCTACGTTCATGACTTTGGGCCTTGGGCATAGCAGGAGCCATACCAAGCTTTGATACAACCAGAAAGAATGTTTTCTATGGTGCATCTGTAAAAGTTGGTGAGAGTCTTAGCAGACATGCTAGATTCCCTTAGTCTTCTGAGAAAGTAGAGGCATTGTTGGGATTTTTAAATTACGGTTTAGGGAAGGAAATCTGCCATCCTTACCCAGTCTGGCCTACATGTGACTCCACATCCACAGTCGTGTGATTGATTCTTAACTGCCCTCTGAAATGACTGAGCAAACCAATAGATTGTATTTGAAAAGGCAACTCAGCACTGCTTTCTCTTGGGCATCCAAGAATGGGCAATAAACACTGTCCGTACTAGCAACATCGGCATCCCAGGAATGAATAAACAAGCAATGGTGCCTCTGATACAAAGGATAAAAAGTTAATATGAAGTTGTTGTGTGCAGTATTTGCCCCCGCTTTGATTCTAAACATCACACCAGCCCTAATCTTGTTGAACTTGATTGATTCTTCGCCAGTCACTGATGTAATTGTTCTTTATGTCCAAGCTCAGCTGTTTCTTCCCAAAAATTAACAGACATTTTCAGACACAGAAACCAAACATTTAACATTTATGTTAACCCAAATGAATATTGCTTTTTGGCTTACATACGTAATTAGATCTTCGTAAACTTAGGAACAAGACGAGGCCACTTGGTCCCTTGAACCTGTTCAACCATTGAATGAGATCCTGATTGACTTGTGACCTAACTCCATACACTTGTGTTTACTTTTCTTCATACTTTTTTAGTACATTCTTTAAAACATTTTAAGTTTTGGCCTCCTTATCCCAGGAAGGACACACTTGCCTTCAGAGGGAATGCAACAAAGATTAATAGATTGGTTTTTGGAATAAAAGATTGAGCGCTGAGGAGGGATTAAGTAGACAAGGCCTATATTCCCTGGATTTTAGCGCAGTGAAAGGTGATCACATTGGAACACAATATTTTTATGGCAGGAGAACAGTGTCTCCCTGGTTACACTGAGAGAGTAGTAACTAGATTCAAAAAGAATGTTCTCAATGTTGGAGGGTCCAGAATTACGGGTCATAATTTGAGGATGAGGGGTAAACCATTTAGAACTGAGGTGGGGAGAAATTTCTTCATCCAGAGGATGGTGAATGTGTGAAATTCACTACCACTGAATGTACAAAGAACAAAGAACGATATAACACAGGAAGAAGCCTTTTGCCCTCCAAGCCTGCACCGACCATGTGTTCATCCGTTTGTAACTCTTTTTTCCCAGTCTGTTCATGTGGCTATCTAGATAAGTCTTAAATAATCCTAGGTATCTGCCTCAACTACCTTGCTTGGTAGTGCATTCCAGACCCCTACCACTCTTTGTGTAAAATATGTCCCCTGCACATCTGTTTTGAACCTTGCCTCTCTTACCTTGAACTTATGATCCCTTGTGTTTGCCATTTCCAACCTGGGAAAAGACTTCCAACTGTTCACCCTATCTATGCCCCTCATAAATTTATAAACTTCTATCAGATCGCCCCTCAACCTCCATCTTTTCACTGCATTCTGCACCCTCCCCTTCCTTTCTCCCCTTCCTTTCTCCCCTTCCTTTCTCCCCTTCCTTTCTCCCCTTCCTTTCTCCCCTTCCTTTCTCCCCTTCCTTTCTCCCCTATGTACTCTATGATGGTATGTTTTGTCTGTGTAGCGCACAAGAAACAATACTTTTCACTGTGTATCAACACATGACAACAATTAATCAAATTCTCTTGGATGATGGGATAATATATTGGGACCTTTACTCAATTTAACTCATTGAATCTCCCCAGGATGGTGTAAAGGGATCATTATTATACATTTATTTATTTAATGAATTCATGAGATTTGGGACTCACTGGTTAGGCCAGCATTTATTGCCCATTCCGATTTGATTTATTGTTGTCACATGTATTAATATACAGTGAAAAGTATTGTTTCTCACACGCTATACTGACAAAACATACCACTCATAGAGAAGGAAACAAGAGAATGCAGAATGTAAGTATAGAACAAGAGTAAAAGGTAGAATTAGTAGCTACGCTGAGCACAGCTTGCAAGAAGTCACCTTGCTCCAGCACGATCTTGATATATATTCCTAATTGCGCTTAAGAAAGTTGGGGTGAGCTGCCTTCTTGAACTTGTGCAGTCCTTGTGTTGTAGATGCATCACAGGAAGGAGGATTTTGACCCAGCGACAATGAAGGATGGTGAGTTGCTTGGAGGGAAGCTTCCAGGCGATGGTGTTCCCATCCGTCTGCTGCTGTTGACCTTCAAGATGAAAACAGTCATGAGTTTTGAAGATGCTATCGAGGGGCCCCTTAGTGAGTTCCCTCATTGAAGCTTGCTGCTGATCCAGAATGCTTCATAGAGGCTTAGCACAGTGATAGCATCACACAACATAAGAGGGAGGATACCTTCAATGCGAAGATGAGTGTCATTTACACGAGGACTGTGTGGTGGTTACTCCTATCGATACTGTCATGGACAGATTGGCAGCCAGGCTGAGGTGAATGACCAGGATATTTTATGGATGTCACTGGCTAGGCCAGCATTTATTGTCCATCCCTTGAACTAAGTAGTTTGATAAGCTGTTCTGGGGGCAATTATGAGATCAGATAAGGAAGTAGGCAGATTTCCTTCTCTAAAGAAAGTGAACCAGACAATGGTTTTACGATCATCATTAGACATCTAATTCCCGATTTTTATTGAATTCAAATACCATCATCTTCCATGGTGGGATTTGGACCAGGTTCCCCAGAGCATTATCCTGGGTCTTTGGAGTGTGCAGTGACAATACTACTTTGTCACTCTGTGCTGGGAGTGTTCAATGGGTGCAATGTTGAGGGAGCTTTATTCTGTATCTGAGCTTGTGTTGTGCATGCCCTGAGAGTATTTGATGAGTCAGTGATGAGAGAGCAAATTCCAGTTGAACTGGAAGCCCTTGGCCATGCACTCTGATAATTGAAGATGTACTTTTGCACGGTGACAACGACTTGAACAATATTTTTCATGTTTTGAAAAATGCATCTGACTTTGATCCTGCAGCCACCTTCCATCTAGTGTGGAAATTGGAGCAGTGAGTACAGGCACATTCTGATCATGAATTGAAGTTGAGGGCGTGGTAGTGAATAGTGAACATTCAATTCTGAAACTCAACCTGCCTTCAATCAGGCATTATTTTGACTATGGCATGGCTTTTAATTGAGTGGAGCTTTTGTGATACATTCTGTGACATAATTGTCTGGGGAAAACTAGATGAACTGGAGGACCTTTCCTGTCCTTTCTCAGAAGGCTAAGGAAATTAAGCACATCCACTACGGCTGTCACCAACTTTTACAGATGCACCATAGAAAACGTCCTTTCTGAATGTATCACAGCTTGGTATGGCTCCAGCTCTGTCTAAAATCGCAAGAAACTCCAAAGGATTGTGAACAAAATCCTGTCCATCAAGTAAGCCAACTTCCCATTGACTCTGTTTACACTTTCTGCTTTCTCAACAAAGCAGCCGATATAATCAAGGACTCCATGCACCCTGGACATTCTCTCTTCCACCTTCTTACATTGGGAAAATTATCCAAAAGTCTGAGGTCATATACCAACCAACTCAAGAACAGCTTCTTCTCTGCCGCCATCAGACCTTTGCACAGACCTACCTCATATTAAATTAATCTTTCCATACACCTTAGCTATAACTGTAACACTACATTCTGCACCCCCTCCTTTCCTTCTCCCCTATGTACTCTATGAACAGCATGCTTTGGCTGTACAATGTGCAAGAAACAATACTTTTCACTGTATGCTTATAGTAAATCAAATTTAAAAAACGTGCACCATTGTCCATCTGTTCATGACTAACAAACGTAAACACTAAAAATTGAAACTGAGGCCGAAATGCAAATTAAGCTGATTTGAAGCCAGCCTACATATTCTCTGAACTAGCTTCAGTCAATTGTGCTGCTCACTGTGTTGAAAATAAAGATGTCTTTGTAGCAGGCTCTGACTGCAGTAGACCAGAAAATCTACATTTTAATCCCCCTCTGACAATCACCTAAATTAAAATATTAATAATTGGAACAGGCATCTGAGTGACCATCTTGTATCTGTCTCGTTGCAAACAGATGTGCTGCTGCTGCTGTTTATGATGAAGGTTTCTGTCCCCAGTAAAGATCTATGAATGCTTTCTCGGGTTTGTTTCGTCGTGGTGCTGTTTCTTGGAGTCCTGCTGTTCCAACAGCTAAGACTTACTTTTTGTTTTCCAGTTCCCTGGGATGTTTCTATCTGTCTTGGATGTTTTGATTAGTTTTTAAATACTTTGAAGGTTTTATCTTGACGTGAGCAATTTAATACAAACTTATGCCCCAGGAACAGCTAATTTTAAAAATGCTTCATACAACTAATCCCAGTATAACGCTAATGAAGTCAAACAGCGAAGGAAACCAGAATTTCCAACATGTTTACTTTATTTTCGATAAACCAAACTCTGCTATATACCATGGCAATACTGTTTCATAAGACTATGGGCTGGATGTCTAGTAGATTATAGAAGAAAGCTGTGTAAACAGTCATCTCTCTGGGGGCATTACATGAATAACTGTGGTACTGTTAAGAGTGAAGGAATATGGTGCTGAATTAATAACTTTGAATGCTCAACAGTCTAAGGAGCTTCTAGTAAAAGTCTGCCCATAATAATTTGTATTATGGTGTGTTAGTAATGTAACATGTATTTTTCTAATGGTATGTAAATATTATGAAATTTTGTGGTAAATATTTGAACGCATGTTCCAATCAATCAGAAGTTGTTTCTCTTCACTAGGTCCGAGTAGACAGTGGCATTCAAGAAGGAAGTGACATCAGTATCTATTACGATCCAATGATATCAAAAGCAAGTACATTCTTAATGCTATAGCTTTTTAAATGTGTGAATTTTGGGTGAGGAATTGTGGTGAGCCCTTTACAGCATGGTGTCTCCTGCCAACACAAGATGGTGGTAAAGATGGCCACTGATACATATCTGCGCATGCGCACATTGATATCCGAATGAGAAAAATCACCTGTGTGTTCTTTGTTACATTTTCTGCAAAGATTGGCTAAAGAGATTGATAAAGCCATGTAAAACAAAACTGAAAATATCAAGTGGTCTTAATTCAAGTTCTCAGGAATCTGGCAGAAGTGATAATTTAAATTATCTTCTAAATAGGCTTTGCCAACACGCTTCTAACAAAAGCAATTTCTATCTATATTGATAAGTGTGATTGAATTCACCATGGTGTCACAGTGATGTCACAGCGTAGAATGGTACACCTACACAGCATTGATCGTGAATGCAGATTTTTACCAAGTACAGTCCATTTATTAGTAACAAGTAAGACTTACATTAACACTGCAATGAAGTTACCGTGAAATTCCCATAGTTGCCACAGTCTGGCGCCTGTTCGAGCCAATATATCAAATCAGACTGTGAGAGGAAACAGGAACACTCAGAGGAAACCTATGCAGACGTGAGGAGAACGTGCAGACTCCACCCAATCAGTGACCCAAGCCAGGAATCGAACTCGGCTCCCTGGCACTGTGAGGTAGCAGTGCTAACCACTGTGCCACATGCCGCCCACAAAGTAATTGCTACTGTCTGTTACCCTAGCTGATACCACACCAAGTGACTTGACTCCTATGCACCGATCTGATGAATTATAAAGTAATGCACGCAGTAGTTTAAAGTAATTCAGACTTTATAATCCCTTCTCCCAGGTGATATTCCTGGTCTGTGATTGAAATAAAATGAAAGATCAGAAAATAGTGACAATTAGAATGATAGAGAATAGCCCAGTACAGCACAGAAGGAAGCAATTCAGCCCATTGAGTTTGAGTCGACTCTTTCAGAGAATAATAACAAGTAAACTAGCATTTTACCCTCGATTGTAAACATGACACCTATAAAATCTGTGTCTGTAACTGTTCTTTTTTTGGTGTTAAGTGTAGATATTTGTAGCTTCCACATTTCAATCAGTCTTGGCTTTTGTGAACTCTAGACAGTGTTTTACTTGCTCAGACATCAAGATAAATTTCAGACAGTTGTACTGAGGAAATGTGAATTATGAATTTAGAGTGATGTGCCTTTTTACCCTTTATGTACTGTGACAAAATTAAATAAGCTGATGTTGGGCTGAATCGTGGAAAGAAATACTCTAGGTGCAGCCTCTCTATTTTGGATTCTAAGCCAGGTTTTCTGAACCTGCCAGAGTGAGATCTGATGGGGGAAGCAGCAGGCAATCCAAAAGTCCATTGATTCTCAGCGGGGCTGGAATATCACAGTGGCTGGAGGGCTGGGGTTGAAAACATGGGCCACACTCTTTGTGCTGCTAAGGTAACCTTCAGAAACCAAGTGTTTATTTCTATCATGCCCCTATAATGACATTTCTCATTGGAGATTCACCACCATGGAAGGCATTTGTACGACTACTGTAACAGAGGGCTGGTTCCGTAACTGGTTTATATATTGTTATTCACAACTGCATGATGCCCCATAGCACGTTACAGTGAATGAAGTACTTTGGAGCGAAATGACTCTTATAATGCAATCATAGCAGCAGATTTGCACACAAGAAGATCCCACAAACAACAGAGAGATATTGGCCAGATAATCTATTTTATTGTTGGTGATTGAGTGATCTGTGTTGTTCCTGGAAAAGTGAAAAGAATGCCCTTGCCCTTTTGTGGCACAATGGCACAGTGATTGGCACTGCTGCCTCTCAGTGCCAGGGACCCAGTTTCGATTCCCAGTCTGGGTCTCTGTCTCTATGGAGTTTGCACGTTCTCCCAGTGTCTGCATGGGTTTCCTCCAAGTGCTCTGGTTTCCTCTCACAGTTTGAAAGACATGCTGGTTAGGTGCGTTGACCATGCTAAATTCTCCCTCCGTGTACCCACACAGGCGCCAGAGTGCGGTGATTAGGGATTTTCACTGTAACTTCATTGCAGTGTTAATGTAAGCCTATTTGTGACACTAACAAATTGAATTTCGACTTAAAGTCTCATCAGATAAACTCCCTTTGTGCTGCAAAAGGAGTGTCAGTGTCAGCCAACATTCTGTCCTGAAGTTCCTGGAACAGGATTTGTACGTCTTGAGTCAGAGCACTGGATTTACACTTTCCCACCAGTGGGGTTTGTAGACAAAAGGGCAACTAAAATCCAGTGAGCAGCTTGCTTACTGCCTTGCTGCCTGCGTCTGCCTCCTCTCTCGCTCTCTCTCTCTCTCTTTCTCTCCCCCCGCCCCAACCGAATTTCATCAGCTATGATGTTGGTTTTGAGTAGCCTGCCAGCTGGTCAATTTGGGCCTTCAAGTGGATAATTAATTTCCACTCATCGTGCCATGCCTGAATTTAACTGGTGGCAAAAAAACCCACACCAAGCACCCAGTCTGACAGTCTACCCAATGTGGGCTCATGGCAGATGGGCAGGGAGAAGAGATGTCCCCCGTTAATGGACCTAACAGAGTCCCGCTGTCCTCCAATAGTATGTAATCTCCCCCCCAAGTCCCTCTTCCCTCTGGCTGTTCCACCCAATCCCTCATCAATGCCTGCCGAGCTTGGCACTCAGGGACTCCTGAGGACTGCAGCACCTGGTAAAATCCAACCCAGAGTTGCCACTGAGCTGGGGCTGAGTGTGACACTGACACATCATTATAAAAGTAGGTATACAATACCACACTGAATGTCAAAGAACAGTACAGCTCTTTGGCTCTCCAAGCCTGAGTTGCTCATTGGACTACCTACACCATTTGTTTGTATTCCTCCATTCCCAGTCTGCTCATGTGACTGTCCAGTTAAGTCTTAAATGATGCCAGTGTGTCCATCTCCACCACCCTGCTTGGCAGCACATTGCAGGCCCCCAGCACCCTCGATGTAAAAAAAAAATCCTCTGATATCTGATGTCAGTGCATTGCTTTGTTTCATGGTGCTCAAGAAGAATAGAAAGTCAATTCATTGGACCTTCCCAAATCTGCAGAATAAAAATTGAATAATCAATGTTAGATAAATTTGTTTAACTTTTGGTTCTTACTCACAACATGTACATCCAGCTTATTCAAATCCATGTGTATTCTCCTATTTCAGTTGGTTACGTATGGAGCAACTCGTGAAGAAGCGTTACAAAGAATGCAAGAGGCGCTAGATAACTACGTAATTCGAGGTAACAAGTGGAAACCTGGCATGTCCTGAAAGGAAGTGAAACAGCATAAAGACATAGTAATTAAACCAAAGTGAATACATATTTCATACAAAGTTTTATTTAAAACAATATGTTATGAAAATCTCTAACTAATTCAGAAGGGGCAGTTTGTGTGCTGAGCTGCAATTAGCTTAGGGTCTATTCTTTCTCGTGACTTGTGTATTTAGATGCATTTCTGAATTAGCTTTGAAGTTTTTACGTGGGATCGGCTCACTAGATATCTCAATGTATGTTCGAAATTTGGCACGGTTGTTTTTTTTTAACAAATATAAGTACTTGTCAAAATCATGCTGAAATTTCAAAGTTTCTGTAAATTACATATAGAGGACAAAGTTTGTATTTTTTAAAGTTTGCTGTAAGAGTTTTAGGAATGAGGAATGATTTCATTCATTATTGTCACGTGTATTAGCATATAGTGAAAAGTATTTTTTCTTGTGCACTATGCAGACAAAGCATAGCATTCATAGAGAAGGAAAGGAGAAGTGCAGAATTTAGTGTTACAGTCACAGAAAAATCAACTTAGTGCAAAGTAGGTCCATTCAAAAGTCTGATGGCAGCAAGGAAGAAGCTTTCTTGAGTTGGTTGGTGTGTGACCTCAGATTTTTGTATCGTTTTCCCAATAGAAGAAGGTGGAAGAAAGAATATCCAGCATGTGTGGGGTCATTAATTATGCTGGCTGCTTTTCTAAGGCAGCTGGAAGTGTAGATAGTGTCAATGGATGGGAGGCTTTGTGTGATGGACTAGGTTTCGTTCACAACCGTTTGTAGTTTCTTGCAGGTCTTGGGCAGAGCAGGACCATAGCAAACTGTGATACAACCAGAAAGAATACTTTCTATTGTAAAAGTTGGTGAGAGTTGTAGCTGACATACCAAATTTCCTTAATCTATTGAGAAAGTTGTTGCATTGGTGAGCTTTCTTAACTATAGCTAACTACAGACCAGGTGTTAGATTTAGAGATAGGTAAGTATTTTGGTGATAGTGACCACAATTTAGTTACGTTTACATTAGTGATGGAAAGGGATAGGTATATACCGCAGGGCAAGAGTTATAGCTGGGGGAAAGGAAATTGTGATGCGATTAGGCAAGATTTAGGACACACAGAACGTGGAAGGAAACTGCAAGGGATGGGCACAATTGAAATGTGGAGCTTTTTCAAGGAACACCTACTGCATGTCCTTGATAAGTATGTACCTGTCAGGCAGGGAGGAAATGGTCAAGTGAGGGAACTGTGGTTTACTGATGAAGTTGAATCGCTTGTGAAGAGGAAGGATACTTACGTCAAGATGAGATGTGAAGGCTCAGTTAGAGTGCTTGAGAGTTACAAGTTAGCCAGGAAGGACCTGAAGAGAGAGCTAAAAAGAGCCAGGAGGGTACATGAGAAGTCTTTGGCAAGTAGGATCAAGGAAAATCCTAAAGCTTTTTATAAATATGTCAGGAATAAAAGAATGATTAGGGTAACATTAGGGCCAGTCAAGGACAGTAGTGGGAAGTTGTGTGTGGAGTCCGAAGAGTGACAAAAACAGTTGATGAAGGACAGGCTGTTGATGTTGTCTACATGGATTTCAGTAAGGCGTTTGACAAGGTTCCTCATGGTAGACTGATAGAGAAGGTGAAGGTGCATGGGATACAGGGTCGGGTATGTAGATGGGTCGAGAACTGGCTCGGGAGGAGGAGACAGAGGGTAGTAGTGGAAGGCTCTTTTTCCGGCTGGAAGCCTGTCACTAGTGGAGTGCCACAAGGCTCAGTACTAGGTCCTCTTCTATTTGTGGTCTACATAAACGACTTGGAAGTTGGGGTAGGTGGTGAGATCAGCAAATTTGCTGATGACACCAAGATGCTTGGATTGGTGGGTACAGAGGAGCAGTGTCAGGCAATACAACAGGACATAGATAGGTTGGTAGACTGGGCAGATAGATGGCAAATGGAATTTAATCCGGATAAATGCGAGGTGATGCATTTTGGCCGGAAAAATGTAGAAGAGCGTTATAGGATAAAAGATAAAACTATACGGAGCATAGAGACGCAGAGAGACTTGGGGATGCAGGTTCACAAGTCTCTGAAGGTGTCCTCACAGGTGGAGAAGGTGATAAAGAAGGAGTGTAGTATGTTAGCTTTCATAGAAAAGGGTATAGAATACAAGAGTAGGAGTTTGATGTTGCAGTTGTATAGAACGTTGGTTAGCCCTCACTTGGAATACTACGTCCAGTTCTGGTCGCCGTACTATCGGAAGGATGTGGAGTCCTTGGAGAGAGTGCAGAGGAGGTTTACCAGGATGCTGCCTGGTATGGAAGGACTGTCTTATGAGGAACGATTAAATAGACTGGAGTTGTTTTCCCTTGAAAGACGTCGGCTTAGAGGGGATCTCATAGAGGCGTATAAGATTATAAGGGGTATAGATAGAGTAAATGGAGGTAAACTTTTTCCACCTTTAGAAATGGATAGGACGAGAGGTCATGGCCATAGGGTGAGGGGGGCTATGTATAGGACGAATAGTAGAGGGCAGTTTTTCACACAAAGGGTAGTGGGGGTGTGGAATGCACTGCCGAGTAAGGTGGTGGGAGCAGGCACGCTGGGACTGTTTAAGGGTCTCTTGGACAGCCACATGAGCAGTATGCAGATAGAGGGATATATTAGGACTGTTTAACTACGGCTTTTTTCCACAGGTAATTCGGTCCATACTTGACCAACATTGAGCGTGCATTCGGCAGGTGGTGCGAGTACAGCTCTTGGATGTTGATTCATGGGTTGCCTGGTACTTCATGTCGTAAATGAGTGCTTTATGTGGACCATATGAAGGGCACCATGACAGCTCAGAGACTATCGATGTGGCTGTGCAGACACTTGGAATTGGGCCGGTGTCTGCGGGAGTTTGCGCGTTCTCCCCGTGGTTGCGTGGGTTTTCTCCGGGCACTCCGGTTTCCTCCCACAACCAAAAAATTCGCTCTTAGGCTGATTGGGAAACAAATTGTCCCTATAGTGAGAGTCTTCCATATTAGGAATAACCTAAATCTATAATAGGATAATGGAATTGCTACTATACAGTTATGACGGCGGCGCGGGCTCGTTGGGCCGAAGGGCCTGTTTCCCGTGCTGTGTTGCTCTTAAAAAAAAAGATAGAAGAGGCGCTAAATAAATATTTTTTGTCAGTATTCACACAGGAAAAAGACAATGTTGTCAAGGAGAATATTCAGATATAGGTTATTAGACTAGAATGGATTGAGGTTCATAAGGAGGAGGTGTTAGCGATTCTGCAAAGTATGAAAGTAAATAAATTCCCTGAGCCACATGGAATTTATCCTAGGATTCTCTGAGAGGCTAGGGAGGAGATTGCAAGCCTTTGGCTTTGATCTTTAGGTCGCCACTGTCTACAGGAATAGAAGACTGGAGGATAGCAAATGTTGTCCCCTTGTTCAAGAAGAGGAATAGAGATGACCCTGATAATTATGGACCAGTGAGCCTTACTTCTGTTGTGGCAAAGTTTTGGAAAGGATTATAAGAGATAGAATTTATAATCATCTAGAAAAGAATAATTTGATTAGGGACAGTCAGCCTGGTTTTGTGAAGGGTAGGTCGTGCCTCACGAATCTTATTGAGTTTTTTTGAGAAGTTGGCCAAAAAGGAGGATGAGAATAAAGCAGTTGATGTGACATATATGGATTTCAGTAAAACATTTGATAAGGTCCCCATGGAGGCATGGGATTGAGGGTGATTTAGTTCGGATCAAAAATTGGCTAGCTGCAAGAAGACAGAAGATGGAAGTTGATGGAAAATGTTCATTCTGGAGTTCAGTTACTAGTGGTGTACTGCAAGGATCTGTCTTGGGGCCACTGCTGTTTGTCATTTTTATAAATGACCTGGATGAAGGCATAGAAGGATGGGTTAATAAATTTGCAGATGACACTAAAGTCGGTGGAGTTGTGAACAGTGCAGAAGGATGTTGCAAGTTACAGAGGGACGTAGATAAGCTGCAGAGCTGGGCTGAGAGGTGGCAAATGGAGTTTAATGTGGAAAAGTGTGAAGTGATTCACTTTGGAAGGAGTAACAGGAGTACAGAGTACTGCGCTAATGGTAAGTTACTTGTTAGTGTGGTTGAGCAGAGAGATCTCGGTGCATAGATCTCTGAAAGTTGGCACCCAGGTTGATAGAGTTGTTAAGACGTACGATGTATTAAGTAGAAGGATTGTTTAGGAGCCATGAGGTCATGTTGCAGCTGTACAAAACTCTGGTGCAGCCGCACTTGGAGTATTGAGTACAGTTCTGGTTGCTGCATTATAGGAAAGATGTGGAAGCATTGGAAAAGATACAAGGAGATTTACCAGGATGTTGCCTGGTGTGGTGGGAAGGTCTATTGAGGAAAGGCTGAGGGACTTGAGGCTGTTTTCATTAGAGAGAAGAAAGTTAAGAGGTGACTTAATAGAGGCATATAAGATGATCAGAGGATTATATAGGGTGAACAGTGAGAGCCCTTTTCCTTGGATGGAGATGGAGAGGGTACATAGCTTTAAGTTGAGGGTGATAGATATAGGACAGATGTCAGGAGTAGGTTCTTTACTCAGAAAGTAGTAAGAGTGTGGAAATGCCCTGCCTACAACAGTGCTGGATTCACCAACATTAAGGGCATTTAAGTGGTCATTTGATAAACGTATGGATGATATTCGAATAGTGTAGGTTAGATGGGCTTTAGGTTGGTTTCATGGGTTGGCACAACACTGAGGGCTGAAGGGCCTGTACCGCGCTGTAATGTTCTATGTTCTAGTATTGGCATGAAGGGACCCTGACAGGTTCTTGGTGATTTGGACACCTAAAAAAACCTGAATGTCTCAATGCTTTCTACTTTGTTCCTGTTGAAATAGACAGGGGCATGTTCCCCTGTATCATCAATGAGTGTTTTGACAGAGGATAGATTGCAATGGTTGTCGATGGAAATATTTCAGCCAATGGGCAGGTATAACAGAGATCCGATGAAGTAATTATGCTGGCCTTCAATTTATATTTTAGACAAATAATTCCACTTTTATTCAAATGATCTGAAAACATAAATTAGTTGAAGAAAACTATAATTTGAATGCTGCTAAGTCTGAGTATCAGATTACTATTTTGGGCACAGAACCAAGCATTGGTGTTCTGAATCAAGAGCATAACTCTGCAAATGCTCTAAATCTGAAGTAAGAACTGAAAATGCTGGAAATAATCAGCAACATCTGTGGGGAGAAAGGTCATTAACCTGAAATATTAACTTCATTACCCATCCCACAGATGCTGTCTGACTCTGTACAGTATTTCCAATATTTTCTGTCTTTTATTGGTTTCCAAACCATGTTCGATGTGGTCATTAAGTGTGTGGATATATTTCCCTACCCCACCAACTGGCTCCACTACGGTCTGCCTCAGGCACTGCTCTTGGTATGTCATTCTCCGTTAGAAGTTTCACAACACCAGGTTAAAGTGCAACAGATTTATCTGGTAGCAAAAGCTAGTAGCTTTCCTTTGTCGCTCCGAAAGCTAGTGGCTTTTGCTACCAGGTAAACCTGTCAGACTTTAACCTGGTGTTGTGAGACTTCTTACTGTGCCTGTCCAATGCTGGCATCTCCATATCATGTCCCTCTCCCTCAGGGGCTAATACTTATCTTTGTGTTCTCCCACTCAGAGGGATCCCCATGACAAGTTGACATCTGGGTAAACTTGTTGTAGACCTCACTTTGGCAATGTTTGAAAATACAGCGAGGGGGAGAATATGGTAGTGGGAGGGGGCAGGTTTGATAATTATATTAAAATTAATGCAAGCTCATTAAGATGAGGTTTGGCTGTGGGCGTGAAACTCACAATGTCATTGGCGAGAGGTGGGGTACTTTGCAAAACATGATCTCTCCAGATTTTCCAGCCCGCCTCGCCATTCTCCTGGCTGGTGAATGTGGGATGAAAATCGCCCCCACTATCCATATCAATAAGAATGAAAAATTCAAAAAACAATTAGTCAAGTAGTGAAGAGACAACAGGATTTATTGAACCAATGCTCAGTTCAGTAACTGAAGCAACTTGAATCCCATTCCCTGTGAAATGTACACAATATTGCAGTTAGTAAGAGATAACGGTTTCTAGCTGTGTCATTGAAAAGTAATGTAAAATCAATATCAAAGTGTCAAAAGATGTGATTTTATTGACTATCTTATTACCAACTCCTTTATACCAAGCATTGGGTATTTCCTCTTTCAGAAAAGAACAATAACATTTTTCTTTCCAAATTGATGCATTATGTGTTGGCTTTTGGATAACTGGGACAAAGCCTACTGAGTAAAGTTTTACTATGCTGTGGTTTTTCAGTAGCTAAACTACAGTGTTCAAGAGACACAAGATCCATTTGCTCTGCAAATTGGAATTTGAAGAAAGGTATAGGTGTTTAATGATAGTACATTGTTTGAACTAGGTTCCCTACAGTAAAACAGTCACTAGGCTTCAAAAGCACTTAATTGGGTGTAAAACATTTTGGGATGTCCAGAGGTTTGTGAAAGGTGTTACAGAAATGCAAGCCTTTCTTTTATAAGTTGTTTAGATGTCTGTTCTGGGTTGCACTGGGAGAACTGGTTTGGGGGAAATTGTGATAGTTTGAGCTGGTTTGCCTTGTTTTTCACCAACACTATAACATCCTGATTCTGAGAAAGGAGCAAAAGAAAGAAAAATGAGTTGCATTTATATAAGGGTTTTTCACAAGCTACAGATATCTCAAAGTGCTTTATAGCCAATGTAATACTTTCGAAGTGCAGTCACTGTTCTAATGCAGGAAATGTGTCTGTTGGTTTGCATATGACAAACTCTCACAAAACACAGTGCAGTGATAACCAACTCATCTAGTTTTACAATGTTGATTGGAGGATAAATATTGGCCAGGGAGAGAGAACTTTCCTGATTGTCTTTGGGAGAGAGCCAGTGGATCTTTTATGATCATCTGAGAAAGCAGATAGAACCACAGTTTGAGGTCTGATTCAAAATCTGGCATCTTTGATAGTGCAGCACTCCCTCAGTACTACATTGCAGTGTCAGTCTGGATTTTGTGCTCAAGTCTCTGGATTGGGCCTGAATCATGATGTGGAGATGCCGGCATTGGACTGGGCTAAAAACAGAAAAAAGTCTTACAACACTAGCTTAAAGTATAACAGGTCTATTTGTAGCAAACACCACGAGCTTTCGGAACTGGCTGTCCTTTCATCAGGTGGGTGGGAGTTCTGATCACAAACAGGGCACAAAAACACAAACTCAATTTACATGAATAATGATTGGAATGTGAGTTTTTACAGCTAATCAAGTCTTAAAGATACAGACAATGTGAGTGGAGAGAGCATTAAGCACAGGTTAAAAGGATATGTATTGTTTCCAGACAGGACAGTTAGTGAGATTTTGCAAGTCCAAGCAAGTTGTGGGGCTAACAGATAGTGTGACATGAACCCAAAATCCCGGTTGAGGCTGCACACTTGCGTGATGTGAGACTTCTTTCTGTTTGGGTCTTGAATCCACAGCCTTCAGACTCCAAGGTGAGACTACACCCACTGAGGTCACCTGACTCTTGGGAAACGCTAGAAAAACCCACAAGAGAAAGTCTGCTACCTCATTGGCTGTAACATCATCAGTTTATTAAATATACAGTTGGTATTTTGAATCACCTTAATAAAACTGAGAATTTTGTGAGTAATTGATCTGTGATTTAGGTAATTGAAAAATTCACTTGTAAAGTCAAGAAAGTAAGTAGCCTCACAACACCAGGTTAAAGCCAAACAGATTTATTTGGTAGCATGAGCTTTTGGAGCAGTGCAACTTCATCAGGCACCATCTGATGAAGGAGCAGCACTCTGAAAGCTTGTGCTACAAATAAACTTGTTGGATTTTAATCTAGTGTTGTGAGACTACTTACTGTGCCTAACCCAGTCCAACATGGCAACTCTACATCAAAGTCAAGAAGCTTCATCTGATTTCCATCAATTTATTTTGTTTATTTTTATTTCTTCTGTTATTTCAGTACTTAAAATCTTGTTTTCCATCTGTTTTCTCATCACTATTTCCTACCCACCCACCCGCCCACCCAGTCCTCCATCATCTTGAGAGTGTCCTCATTGTTCTTGTGTTCTCTTGAACTGATCTGCTTCATCTTCCTCCAGAACCACAACATTCTAATCTTTGGATGTCCGCCTTTTTCAAAGTCTACATTCCAACCTGGTTCACAACAACACTCCAAATCACATCTTTCATTCCTTGCCCCTGCAGTAAAATATTTCCCACGTCCTATGCCTTTTGGCTTTGACAAAGGGTTGACTGGACTCGAAACGTCAGCTCTTTTCTCTCCTTACAGATGCTGCCAGACCTGTTGAGATTTCCCAACATTTTCTCTTTTGGCTCCAAATCACAGTCATGGTTGAGGTCTCTGCTCACTTCAATGCTGAGCAAATCTTTGTGTTTGGTGGATGCATTCTTTGTCGTTGTTTTTCTCGTTCTGACTTCTTCTTGGCACAAGATACTTTCCACCTACTTTGATTGCGATACCTCTTCCAGCATTTGACCATTTATCTTGATCTTTTCTTTCCCACCAATATGTAGAATACACCAGCATTTTACAAAATTTGTACATCTGTATTAATATAACTTATTATGGGACAGGGATTTTTGAATTGCAGCCAACAATTTTGAATGGATGGAAAGGAATTGGACATCTTGCGTTTGGTTATAGCTCGGCACAACATCGAGGGCCGAAGGGTCTGTACTGTGTTGTACTGTTCTATGTTCTACAAATTGCAGTAAAAAATCTGGTAGTTCGCTTGCCATTTGCTGAATCAATTGATATTAAATAGTTGCTGATATTTTGTCATGAACAATCATGTAGCATTGATCTCTGTCACCAGGCATGAAGTGGCTCTGTCTGTTCAGTTGCTGTAAAACTGAAGAGTCTTATCTTGAGTCATGTGTGTGAGAGAGAGAGACATAGCGGAGAGTGATTCCGGATGATTCATTAAAACAAAAATACTTAAGGTTGAAGTTTGCATTTAGCACCACAGATGTGACTATTTTCTACCAATTTAGGAAGATGATTGGCATCTAAATATAGTTCCCATTCAGTATTCAAAGCTATAAAAGAGATTAGTAGGTTTATCCAATTTCTTTTATTGCTTTTTTGTATTGAAAATTTAATGCATGTAAATTCCTTCATACACAGTGCTAATCTATTAACAGAGTGCTGATATGCGTTATGCAGTTTCACATTACTTGAGTTGCTTCTAGGATTTGAATATATATGTTGACTATGTGGATAAACTGAAAAGGACCTAATGCCCAAAGTGCAGCCTGAACTATGATTCATATGGTTTGATCTTGATGTTCTTCTATTTGTACTTTTTTTTTGGCTGTGTAATTTGGCATAATTTTTATTTATTGATTGTGGTTTCACAGTGCTTAGATATGTACTGCAAATCTATTTCAACTCCATTCTTAGTTGCCTTGTTACACTAATAGTATAAATCTAAAGAACACTTAGCAAAATTGTGCTTCTGTGTCAGATTCATCACCCAGAGAATGGTGAGAATGTGGAACCTGCTACCACAAGGAGCAGCTGAAGTGAATAGTATTACAATTAAGAAAAAGCTGGATAAATACTTGGGGCTGAAAGGAACAGAAGTTGCTGATAGGATTGAGGTGAATTAAATACAGAAGGAAGCTGTCCGGAATTCTCTGGTCAGTCACACCCTGCAGCCGCTGCAAGCAAGGATAGAGAATTTGGAGCTCTGCCAGATCTTCATTCACTGCCGTAGGGCCAGAGAATACCACTGGCATGAAGGCCAGATAATTCTACCCACTGGCAGAGATCAGATGGGCTGAATGGCCTGTTTCTGCACTGTCCATTCTATGAAATTCTTTCAGTCTTAACTTAGAAAATGTATAATTTCTAATGGGTTCCATTTAAATTTTTTTAAACTCTGTTCTTGGGATGTGAACATTACTGATAAGACCAGAATTTATTGCCCTATCCCAATTGCCCTTGAGGGAGTGATAGTGAGCCATCTTTTGAGTTGCTGAGCTTCTGTTTGGGGAGCAGTTCCAGAATTTTGATCCAGCAACAGTGGAGAAACGGCGATATAGTTCTGAGTCAGGATGATGTGTGGCTTGGAAGGAAACATGCAGGTGATGCTGTTCTTGTACATCTTCTGCCCTGACTTTCCAAAGTGGTGGAGATTATGGGTTTGGAAGGTTCTGTCAGAGAAACTTTTTTGAGTTGCTACTCTGCATCCTGTGTGTGGTACACACCGCCTCCACTGTGCATCGGGCATGGAGGGGAGTGAATATTTATATGGTGGAGCTGCTGAACATTGTTGGAATGGCACTCGTCCAGAGAAATTGGGATATTCCATTAGAGTCGTGGTGTGTGCCTTCTGCATGGTGGATGGTCTTTGGGGAAAGCAGGAGATGAATTACCTGCTGCAGAATTCCCAGTCCCTGTGCCACGCTTGTAGCCACAGTATGTATGTGACTGGTCCAGTTATGTTTCTGGCGAATGGTAACTCCAGGATGCTTGGGATGGCAGGGTGGCATAGTGGTTAGCACCACTGCCTCACAGTGCCAGGGACCTGGGTTCAGTTTTGGCCTTGGATCACTGTACGGAGTTTGCGCATTCTCCTTATGTCTGCGTGGGTTTTCTCCAGGTATTCTGGTACCCCCCACAATCCAAAGATGCTTGGGTTAGGTTGATTGGCCGTGCTAAATTGATCCGAGTGTCGAGGGATTGGCTAGGGCAAGTATGTGGGGTTAGGAAGTAGGGCTTATGTGGCATTGTGATTGGTGCAGACTTAATGGGACAAATGTTTTCCAACTGAACTGTAGGGATTCTGTGACTCTATGATTCTATGTTGTTGGGCTGATTCAAGATATGTTTTACAAAAATTAACATAAGATAGCAGTTCAAAAAATGGCTCACTATCACTCCCTCAAGGGCAATTGGGATAGGGCAATAAATTCTGGCCTTATCAGTGATATTCACATCCCAAGAACAGAGTTTTAAAAAAATTAAATGGAATCCATTAAAAATTACATATTTTGTTAGATAGTCTCAGAATCCTGTTAGGAAGATGCTTCACCATAACCCTATTCATTGGAAGATCAAAATATTTTTAATCATCGACTGCTCGAGATGAAAGTCTGTTAATTTTACCAGTTCTTTACTGATTCCTTGGTAATTTTTGTAATAATTAGACTTTTTGTTTACTGTGTAAACGGAAACAACAAAAGTATCCTAAAACTCACTTCTATCGAAAGGATCAGTCTTAGGAAACAGAGTATGTCAAAGAGCTGTTATCATTGTGATATTAAGCTACAGAGGTGAATCCCCAGCGTATGTTGCATTCAATTACAAGCCTTTTGTTACTTCCTGATTTTCCCTTTGATAAGTTCTAGTTGTTTATATTTGTGTAACTCTGCAGCGTCTGCCACGGTTCAGATTTAACAACAGACTGCGGTTTGTGGTGCAGATAAAAGCAAATTGAAAATGAGTTGGGAAAACATCACAGATTAAACAGGACTTCACTGGATAATGAATCTACTTATTTGATTAAGTAAATAAAGTAATCACAAATCTGAATGCAATGTTGAAATGTAAAACCAAGGAGCTTTAATTAGTCTGAAAGCTTCCTCTGTTGCCACCTGCTTCTTGCATCAAAGGAAATCAACAACCACAATCCCTGATTTAGATAAGTTGTAAATGTTTTTCAGTCTCACTTTCCTCTGTAATTGAAGCAAATGAGAAACTGTTGCAGAATTTACAGCACGGAAACAGCCCATTCAACTCAACTGGTCTATTTTGATAGAAGCAAATTATTGTGGATGCTGGAATCTGAAACTAAAAGAGAAAATACTGGAAAACCTCAGCATATCTGGCAGCATTTGTCATGAGAGAAAAGAGCTGACATTTTGAGTTCAGATGACCCTTTGGCAAAGCTCTATTTTGATGTTTATGTTGCATGCAAGTCCTTCCCATCCTGACTGCATCTCACTCTACTTGTGTAGGGTTAATAAATTTGCAGATTAACCAAGATTGGTGAAGTGAAGAAAGTTATCTCTGATTGGAATAGGATCTTGATCAATCAGGCTGACGAGTGACAGATAGAATTTAATTTAGACAAATGCAAGGTGATGCATTTTGGTAGATTAAACCAGGATAGGACTTACTCAGTTAATGGTAGGAGGTACATGTTCATAGCTCATTGAAAATGGAGTCACAGGTGGATAGAACATAGAACATTACAGCGCAGAACAGACCCTTCGGCCCTCAATGTTGCGCCGACCAATTAAGAAAAAGCAATGACCCTCTAACCTAAACCATTCCCTTTTCATCCATAAACCTATCCACGGACCTCTTAAACACCCCCAAACTTGGTGCATCTACAACTGCAGCAGACAGGGCATTCCATACCCTTACCACCCTCTGGGTAAAGAACTTACCTCTGACATCCATCCGATAACTACCACCCCTTAATTTAAAGCTATGTCCCCTCGTGCTAGCTTTCTCCAGAGTGATAAAGTGATAAAGAAGGCATTTGGCATGCTTGGTTTAATTGATTAGAACATTGAATACAGGAGGTGGAGCATCTTGTTGAAGTTGAACATGACATTGGTAAAGCCACACTTGGAATACTGTGTACTGTTCTGGCCACGCTGTTTTTGAAAGTATATTATTAAACTAGAAAGAGTGCAGAAAAGATTTTCTAGCATGCTACCAGGATTTGATGGTTTGAGTTATAAAGAGAGGCTGGATAGACTGGGACTTTTTTCACTGGAGCTTGGGAGGCTTAGAGGTCTATAAAATATTGGGGGCATCAATCATCGAGATAGTCAATATTTTTTTCCAAAGGTAAAAGAGTCTAAAACTAGAGGACATTGAGAGGAGAGATATGAAAAGATCCAGAGAGGCAAGTTTTTCACACAGAGGGTGGTGAGTGTCGGGAACAAGCTCCCAGGAGGTAGTAGTGGAGGCGGGTACAATTTTTTTCTTTTAAAAAGCGATTAGACAGTTACATGAGTAAGTTGGCTATTGAGGGATATGGTCCAAGCGCAGGCAACTGAGACTAGCTTAGTCGTTAAAAAAAGGCCCCTTTCCATGCTGTAAATTTCTATGACTTTGGATAAAGAAACCAAAAGAGAAAATACTGGAAAATTTCAGAAGGTCTGGCAACATCTGTAAGGAGAGAAAAGAGCTGACATTTCAAGTCCAGATAACCCTTTGACTCAAACCGTCAGCTCTTTTCTCTCCTTACAGATGCTGCCAAACCTGCTGAGAATTTCCAGCATTTTCAGATTCCAGTAGCTGCAGTAATTTGCTTTTATTTGAATAAAGAAAGTTTTCTTGTATTCTATTTGATTTATTAGTGTCTGTCATATATTTCTAGCTCCTGATTTTGGTTATCTCATAGAACATTACAGCACAGAACAGGCCCTTCGGCCTTCGATGTTGTGCCGACCAAAATAAAAAGCAATGCCCCTCCAAACTAAACCATTCCCTTCTCTTCCATATACTTATCAATTAACCTCTTAAACGCCACCAAACTTGGCGCATCTACAACAGCTGCAGGCAGGGCATTCCACTCCCTAATCACTCTTTGAGTAAAGAACCTACCTCTGATATCCGTCCTATAACTCATACCCCTTAATTTAAAGCTGTGTCCCCTCGTGCTAGCTTTCTCCATCCTAGGAAAAAGGCTATCACTGTCCAAACCATAAGTGGAAATATCTTTCCCGCATCTACCCTATTGAACCCCATCATAATCTTATAGACCTCTATTAGGTGTTTCCTCAGGCTTCACTTTCCCAGAGAAAAGAGCCCCAGCTTGTTAAATCGTTCTTGATAAGACTAAGCACCTAAGGACTTTAGGTTTGAAAATCTTAAACACACTTCTCTTGTGTACATTCACTTGGAAGGTTTGAAAGTTGGATATCACAAAATGCCTTAAAGTACACTCAGTGTTAACATTAAGAAATGACTTATTATCTTTCCGAATTTTAATCAGCAATCATGCCATAGAGTTTTCAGATTCCTTACATTTACAATGAATGTGGCAAGCAGAGAATAGAAATCAGAGTTGTGGTGGACAGATGTTTTTTGTGTTGAAGGAAGATACATTTCCAAAAGTTCAGTACTAGGAGCACTGTTATTTCTGGTATACAGTAGTGATTCGGATTTGGGGTACTGAGCGAAATTTCAAAATTTGCAGAGAACATGAAACTTGGAAGTGCGGCAAATAGTGAGGAGGATAGTGATAACTTCTAGTCTTTAAGATGAAGGAGCAAAGCTCTGAAAGCTCATGATTCCAAATAAACTTGTTGGACTTTAGCCTGGTGTTGTTACAGTCTTCAAGAGAACAAAGATAGGCTGGTGGAATGGGGACATGGTGAAGAAATTCAATGCAGAAAAATGAGTTGCCACATTTTGGTAGGAAGAATGAAGAGAAATGTTGCATGCTAATTATACAAGGGAAGCAAGAAAGGGGGGCATCCGAGGGTGCTGATGCACAGATCGTAAAAGGTGGGAGAGTAGGTTGACAAAGCAGTTCTTAAACCATGTGGGACCCTGATCTTTATCAATAGAGACAAAGTACAAAATCCAGAAAGTTGGGCTAAAACCAAGCAAATTACTGGTTCGGCCCTCCCTGGAGTATTGTGTCCATTTCTGTGCACGACGCTGTCAAAACTTTGTAGAGACTGAAGGGTTTACTGGAGCGGCGCTTTACAGGAACTCCTCATTGCCCTGATCAAAGCATTTGCCTCATTATATCTGCACACCAAAGACTTGCATGTTTCAGAAACTTCATCATAGTCCTGCAGTTGCTTCATGTCAATATCATTGCAATTGACTTGAGTTTGAGACCTGAAACCAAATGCCTTCAAAATATGGACCGAGGCCAAACAAGGCTGTGTGATAATACACCAGCGAGGCTTGCATTTCCTGTGATTTAACAAGGTGATTAGACTGAAGTTTTCAAGTTATTAAGGGAACAGATAGAGGAGACAGGAACTATGTCTGCTGGCTGGGGAGTCAGAGACAAGATGGGGCAGAGTCTAAAAATGAGAGCCAGATTGTTCAAGAGTGAAATTCCAGTATTCATATTCCTGAATACCTTTGATTGATTCCACTATTTATAATCTAACTGACAGTGGCTATCTATCTCGTCAAAGGTCAGCTGCCTTGAGGTGATACATTGTACCTCATTGGAAAACTCTTTAACCTCAGTCACAACTGTGCCAAAACTAAATTGACCACCACTTGACTCACAGTTTGCAGATGGTTGGAAATCATACTGGGCAGATTTATTAGTATTTTTTGAGGTGGCAACAAGCAGGATAGATAAAGCAGAACCAGGAGATGTAATATACTTGGATTTCCAAAAAACATTTGCACAAAAGGTCACTGAATAAAATAAGAGCCCATGGCGTTGCGATGATATATTAGCATGGATAGAGGATTGGCTAACTGATGGAAGACAAAGAATTGGAGTAACAGACGCATTTTCAGGATTTCAACCTATATCAAGTGGAGTGCCACAGATATCCATGCCGGGATCAGGCATATTTACAATATATTTTGATTTGGACGAGGGAAGTGAATGTACTGTTGCCAAGTTCGTCGATGATACAAAAATAGCTGGGAAGGCAGGTGATGAGGATGATACAAAAAGTCTAGAGGGATACAGACAGGTTAGGTGAGGGGCAAAAACTTGGCAGATGAATATAATGTTGGAAAATGTGAAGTTGTGCACTTTGATAGGAAGAATAAAGAAACTGAGTATTATTTAAATGGAGAAAGGCTGGATGAATGGATCGTGAATGGGATGATCGTTCATGGAACCCTCCACAGCCATCATTCAGCCTGACTAAATACATCCCATAGCCAAACTTATAAATTCTGCCCACTTTGTTGAAGTAGTCATCCTTTGGAAGGCAGTTTTTAAACCATGTGAACATTTTTTTTCAATGATTATAATATTCTGATTCCAGCATAAGGTACTTACAATACTCTGGTGCTCTCTAGCCCTTTTAATATTAATGTTAATCGATGGTGAAAATCCAGAGTGATTTTATTAGCCTGCTGTTCCATATCTACGATGGAGCTCAGATCTCAATTTCAGCACAACAGGATTAAAACAACCAAAGAAAACCTTCATCAAATATTTTCTGTCTTTCAGTAGTCGTGGATATATTTTAAAAATAATTAATGGAAATACAACCTGACGTGAGCAGTATGATTTGGTAAACATTCCGATACATAGCAGGGAATATTAGATAAAGAAAACTGCCAGAGTACTGACTACAGGAGACCTGCACTTCTGAGTAACTCAGCAGAGATCTGCCTAAAGGCATGTCCTCTCCTCATTTCTTGTGGTCTTGCAAGAGATGTGAAAGATCAGAAATTAAAAAATAAAACTTCGCCTAGTTAGTTGCTTTAATTTTTTTGGTTTATTCAAAGGATGTGTTAGGTTTTAGCCCAGATAAGAATGGGAAGAGGCCACTATACCCTCAAGCCCATTTTGTCCCCACCCAGTTAGATCATGGCTGATCTGTGACCTAGTTTCACGTGCATTCATATTCCTGAATATCTTTGATTTGCAAATATTGATCAATCTCTGAACTATTGATCTAGCAACAGTTTCCATTTGTAAAAGAGAATTCCAAGCTTCTTTTGCCCTCTGTATGTCAAAATATTCCTGAATTTCATTCTTGAACAGTGTGGCTCTTGTTTTTTAAGATCCTACCCCATCTTGTCCCTGACTCCCCAGCCAGCAGATATAGCTCCTGTCTCCTCTATTGATTCCCTGAAAAACTTGAAAACTTCAGTCTGATCACCTTCTTAAATTACAGGGAATGCAAGTCTCATTTGTGTATAATATCCTTATCCCTGGAGTCCAGTTATCATTCTTAAGATGCACTTCTTCCTCCTGAGAGCTTGAGGAGCTTACAGAAATAGAGAGGTGTGAGGACATATAGGGAGTTGAACACAAGGATGAGGATTTTAAAATTGAGGTGTTGCTGGATTGAGGGCCAGTGTAGATCAGTGAGCACAAAGGTGATGAGTGAATAGGACTTGGTGTGAATTAGAACACAAGCAATTCCTGCTGCCGCACTCAAACTACAGCTGCCATTCCTCATCCCCAAATCCAACCTCCAGCTCGGAAAAGAGTTTCTGTTAACCCAGCAAAGGCTTATACTCTCTCTCACTATTTTTTAATATGTTTATTCATCACAAGTCAGGCTTACATTAACACTCCAATGAAGTTACGGTGAAATTCCCCTAGTCGCCACATTCCGGCGCCTGTCCGGCTCAACGCACCTAACCAGCACGTCTTTCAGACTGTGGGAGGAAACCGGAGCACATGAAGGAAACACACGCAGACATGGGGAGAACATGCAAACTCCACACAGACAGTGGCCCAAGCCAGGAGTCGAACCCAGGTCCCTGGGGTTGTGAAGCAGCAGTGCTAATCACTGTGCTACCATGCCGCCTGCTTCTGTGCTGTTAGGATTCAATGACTGTCCTCTAATTGTTGATCCTTCCACCAGCAGAAGCAGTTTTTCCACATTTACACTTGTTTTTAATCATTGTGATCTATCACATCTCCCCTCAATCTTCTCCAGAGATCAATCCCAACTTTCTGCAATCTATTTAAGTAACTAAAGTTGCTCATCCCTGAAACCAACCTGTGGACTTTACACCATAATATAAAAGTTGGGTTACATGACTCTGCATGTGTATGGAGAAAAAGCCTGTTTCTAGTTTCTTACGTTGTCCTAGAACATAGAACACTACAGCACAAACAGGCCCTTCAGCCCATACCTACCAGGCCATAGAACTACCTGTAACTCCCTATCCCATTAAATCCCATGTACTCATCCAGAAGACCCCAGCGAATTTGCCTCTACCACCACTGACAGCAGCTGATTCTATTCACTCACCACCCTCTGAGTGAAAAACTTACCCCTAACATCTCCTCTGTACTTGCCCTCCAGCACCTTAAACCTGTGTCCTCTCATAGCAACTATTTCAGCCCTGGGAAATAGCAAAGAACAAAGAACAAAACAGTGTGGGAAACAGGCCCTTCGGCCCAACGGGCTTGCACTGCCACCCCGATGTTCCCACCTCTACCCGTGATCCCTGTCTATGTTTATAGATCTATGGATTAAAAACCAAATTTGAGACAATTTAGGGAGAATTTGTTTTGCCAATTAGCCTAAGAGCACATCTCTGGGATGTGGGAGGAAACTGGAGCACCCGGAGAAAACCCACGCAAGCATGGGGAGAATGCGCAAACTCCCACAAGCACAGGCCCAAATCCATGTATCTGCACAACACAGCGATAGTCACTGAGCTGTTGTGTTGCCCATCAAATGGTCCAGGTCAAGCGTACGCTAACGACATGAAGCACCTCCGAGAATCCACCCTATCTATTCCTCTCAACATCTTATAAACCTCTATCAGGTTGCCTCTCAACCTTCGTCTCTCCAGGGAGAAGAGGCCTAGCTCCCTCAACCTATCTTCATAAGGCATGCCTCCCAATCCAGGCAACATCCTTGTAAATCTCCTCTGCATCCTCTCAATAACTTCCACATCCTTCCTATAGTGAGGTGACCAGAACTGCACACAGTACTTCAAGTGGGGTCTGACAAGTGTTTTATAAAGTTGCAGTATTCCTGTTGAACTTCTGTTTGAGAAAGCAGTTGACATGTGGATGTTGCAATAACACTCTGCTGATACATTGCTATAATATTTGCATTGGTTTCATTAACTACTGTATCCAGATCAATCCCCTTTGGTGAGTTGTGGCTGCAAACACAAGTAAAATAATGCAATCTCTTAAGTGAACCTGACCATATATTGAGACTAACAATAATTCAGGTATTAGTCTGTTGTGGAAACACCTTCTACTTGTGCCCCTTTGCCTCCCTAACCTGGAGGAAGTATCATTGTGAGGGCACAGGTTACTTAAGTGGCCCCATTTGATGGTGAATGAGTGTCTCAGGAGTCTTGCATAGGACTGATACGCTGATAAAGTCCAGATTGTACGAAAACCTGCAGGAATTTAACACTGGTTAAAACTAAGAATTAAGTTTGGCTATATACAAAAAAAAGTCTGTTTTTTTGCTTTTAGCTGCTGCACTAGACAATTGAAAATAAGCATAACTGTTGGCCTCTGTTTGATCCTGTTGGTGTGTGGCTAATGTCTTGGTGATGTTTTGGTAGCAGCAGGTAGTCAGGAGAAGGCAGCTTGTGGGTCATCATTCTTCAGCCTGGCAGTTTTTCACACACAGATGGAGACCCTGTGAACTTTGGAGGAGGTCAGATATGAACCTTACATTCAACACTTGTGACATGCTCTTAGATGAAGTGAAAACAACTCGGCTCACCCGTGTTTTTTCTCCTCAAATCTAGCAGAACTGTAACATAAAACCCATCTTTTTCCCTATACCGAGCTTCCTAAAAGCCAAGTTGGAGTTGAAATTTAGGTATACTTCGACTACAACTTCTTAATTTACATATTTTGCCCTCCTAGGTATTATTTATCGTAGGCAGTCTACTTTGGGAGTGAGCACTTTGATCAAATTGTTGAGGACTCCTTTCAAGTGATGCTATAAATTTACAGGTCTAAATCTGTTTATTGATTAATGTGGTGAAGATGATTTATTTATTTTGGTTCAAAGAGCCAGCTTGGTTTATTGTAATGTTGTGTATATAGCAGAAATTCTTACTGATCTTTGAATCAGTATCATCTTATTGAATGGTGGAGCAGGCTCCAGGGACTGTATGAACTCCTCTGGCTCCTATTTCTCATGTACTTGTGTCCTGAAACTCTCTATAACCCATGTAAAGTACTTCTTTTGAAGTTTTGACATTGTTGTGATGCAGGAAAAACTCAGCAGCCAATTTGCGCACAGCAATGTCCCTCAAACAGAAATGTAACAATAACGTAGTAATAAATTGTTTAAAACAATGTTGGCTGAGGGATCGATATAACCCAAGAGACTGGGGAGAATTACTCTGCTCTCCTTGGAAATAATGATATTGGGTGTTTTACATCAGCTTGAGAGACGGATAGTGTCTCGGTTTTGAGATCTCATTTGAAATAGGACTACGTTTTCAGATTACTTAGTGTTTCTTTCTGTGCTATGAAATTTATTTTAAGCAAGTTAATACCAACAAGGTAAATACTTCAACATCAAGGTTTTCAAAACCGTTGTCAGATTTTGCCCAGCAAATAAGTTGAAGCTAGCACGTTAAGGATGTGTACTTTTGGTCATAGCATCCCTACAGAGCTAAAGGAGTCTATTTAGCCCATCAAGTCTACATCAATCACAATCCCACCCAGACCCTATCCCCATAACCCCACATATCTACCCTAGCTAGTCCCCCTATCACTTAGGAGCAATTTAGCATGACCAATCAACCTAACCTGCACATCTTTGGAGTATGGGAGGGAACTGGAGCACCGGGGAGGAACCCATGCTGACGTGGGGAGAATGTGCAAACTCCACATAGACAGTCACCCGAAGTCAGAATTAATCTGGATCCCTGATGCTGTGAGACGCAGTGCTAACCACTGTGCCACTCTAGTGATCTATATACTGGAAAGATTATTGGACTGCAAAGGACAGTATGATGATTTCTAGTGTCACCAATTGTACCATTGTCCTATTTAACATGTTGCTTTCCAATTTCCAGGAGTGACTCACAACATTCCGCTTCTTCGGGAAGTTATCATTCATCCACGTTTTGTGAAAGGAGATATCAACACTAATTTTCTTCCTGAGGTCTATCCGGATGGCTTCAAAGGTTTGTATCTGTGGATTTGGCAAACCTAAGACAGTTGTTTCTTGGAATAACACAGTGTATGCTTTTGGTTGCTTGATTCTGTTTATATATTGTTCATAAAATTAAGTCTGGTTGCTAATGTTTGCTTCACTACAGGTACAGAGAAATAGAAAGTTTTTAACTAGATTTAATTCAATAAATTGAGAACTATTGCTTTATTTAACATTCACCGAGTAGCAGAATAAACATAAGGGAGGGTAGCTGTAATCAAACAGAGACACTCGCTTCTAAAATTGAAAACAAGAAGTGCTGTAAAAATTCAGTTTGGGAGAATCTGCGGAGAGAGAAAAGGAGTTAATGTTTTGGGTCCAGCGTGTCTCTGGTTTGGGACTGAAGACAGACAGAATTGTAATGCAATTATGCTGTTAAAAAGCAGGGAGGGTCAGATTGTGCGAAAGGGAAGGTTAAGGATAGGTTAGATAATGGGGGAGATTAAAATGCAGAACTCCATACAACAAAAAGAAAATAGAGTAGGAATGGTAATAGTAAAGAAACAAAACATTTATCCAGAGTGGATGTAAATAGCAGAATAAAGGTCAGCATTGTTTGAACGCAAAATAGCAGGATATGTTAATAACAGAATAAAAGTCAGTGCTGCCTAAAAGTAAAACATGAGAACTAAAATACAGATTGGCACGGGTGGAAAAAATAGAAACAGGAAAATAGAAACTATTTGTTCAAAAATATTCTTTATGTAGGTGATTGCCCTCTTCTGATTGCAGTGATTCTCATTAGGAAATTAATGTAAGTTCAAAGACTGGAATGTCAGCGATGCTGTCAGCAGCTTGTCCAGAGTCACACAGTGTATGAAGCATAGCATCTCGGACGAGGTCCGGATAGTTGTTTAGCCTGGGTGAGAATGCAGTATTTTTAGGAGAAGAAAAGAAAGTGGAAGAATGAATCTCTCTGTGGGGCAGTTGTCTTCCAGCAACATTTAAGGGGAAGCTTAATAAATGCATAAGAGCAGAAATGATAGAAGGAAATGCCAATAGAATAGAATGGGAGGCTCATATAGACCAGCATGGGCCAGTTGGGACAAATGTTCTGTTTAGTAGTCTAATCCCAACCATATATCAAGCCATCTGCAAGTAATTTAAATATTTAGAAATTGATACTGTTACTACCTAGATAGGAAGAGTGTGCAGATTCGCCCCACTACTTCACAGGTCATATCATTAGTTTAAACATTTAATTTTCTCATCAAAATAGACAATTGGTTACCTTTGTTACAGGCACCAGAGCAAAAGAGTCTTTAAGCAGGCTTATTTCAATAAACTCAGACCTATTGATTTATTATAAAACAAACATTCTTTTTAACAAATTGCAAGAAGTGGTTGTCTCACAATTTTAATCTGGAAATATAACTATCCATCTCTTTTTAAAACTTCCCCAGTTGTGAGCTCACATGCACACAGGCACACATTGATAACCACACATAAGTTTTAGGCAAAACAGGGAGAGAGCAAATTAAGAGAGACTTCCTCTCAGCTTATATCCCCAAAACAGTCTTTTCAAAAGCTACAGGTTCAAAGCTGAATCCCTATCTCTGTCTTGTAATTTCCAGTAAATCACTAACCTCCATCAGTTAATCTGCCTCAATTAAAGTGATTGCAATTCAGGACAAACGGCTCTTCTCCCTTCGGTCCCACACTGGCCAGATGATTTCTTTGAAAAGGCATTCTTGCTCCCAGTTGAAAGGTAAATTTATAACCAATTTGTAACAAAAAGATCAAAGTGTCCAAATGCATTGTCCTTCCAAAGTTTCAAAGAAAAAGTCACATCGCAAAGTTAAGGTTTTGCCAACATTATGTTTAATTGGAGCCACAAAGCAGTTAATGAACTTGATTGGTGTTTTTCTGTCAACAATCGGGTTTCTTGTTGACATGTTAAATTTATGTTGGAAGCTGGGAGCTCTCTTCGCGTGGGATCAACTTCTTTTGTGTTCCTTTCACTGATGTTGATATTATTGAAAATGATGGACACAGTGGAACTCATTCCCTGCAGCTGTATACTCATCATCATCATTCTATATCAAGATTTCCAATTTTTTGTCATGTTTGATGACTGGTTTCAGTTGAATGAGTAAATGTTAGCTGTATTCTGAATATTGGCGGTGGCACAGTGGTTAGCACTGCTGCCTCACAACACCGGGAACCTACGTTCGCTTCCTGGTGTTTGCATGTTCTCTCCGTGACTGCATGGGTTTCCTCTGGGTGCTCCGGTTTCCTCCCACAGTCCGAAAGACATGCTGGTTAAATGCATTGGCCTTGCTAAATTCTCCCTCGGTGCACCCGAACAGGTGCCGGAGTGTGGCAACAAGGGGATTTTCAGAGTAACTTCATTGCACTGTTAATGAAAGCTTACTTGTGATTGACAACTAAACTTTAAACTTTTAAACTTGAATATTTCTTCTAACAAAATGCTGCAGAACTTTACATTTCTCATTGTTGTCCCAAGCTTGTCTTGCTAGTTGGGAAAGCAACTGGGATTTAACTCAAAGCCATAAATGTAACTCCAGAAAGCATAGAAAGAGCAATGCAATGCCATTTGATAAAATAGCATTTATAATTTTCTTTGGAGGAAGAGGGGAACAGAAGGGAACAGCAGGAGGCCATTCAGCCCTTCAAGCTTGTTCTAATATGTAATTAGTGCATGGTTGATTTTGTAAATTAACCACAGTTACCTGGATTGATTCTGTAATTCTAAAACTTTTGCCCAAAAATAATCTATTAAGCGCAGTTTTAAAATCTTAATTGATTCATGACTTTGGGAGAGTGTGATTCCAGATTTCCTCTAGCCTTTATGTGAAGTGACTTCATCTCTGAAAAGCCGAGGTCTAATTTTAAGGCGCTGCCCCCTTATTCTGTATCACCACCAGAGGAAACAGTTTCTCTGTCTAAATCTACCAAAACCTATTGTCATCTTAAATGCTCCAATTAGATCATCCCTAAATGTTCTGCGCTTTAGGGAATGGGTGTGATGGGGTGGCAATATCACTGCACTAGAGGGCCAGGCTAATGCTCTGGGAACACAGCTTTAAATAACACCATCATAGCTGGTGGAATTTAAATCAAGTTAATAAATCTAGAATGTAAAACTCTTTTCAGTAATGTTGACCATGAAGCTATCATTAATTATTTTAAAAACCCATCTAAGGTCCTTTAGGGAAGGAAATCTGCCATCCTTACCTGCTTTGGTCTATCCAATCCAATGTAATGTTTGAGGCATAGATGAGGTGAAGAGTTGGAATTTTTTCCCAGGGCAGAAATGACAATTATAAGGGGGTACAAGTTCAAGGTAAGGGCGAAAGGTTCAGTGTAGTTGTGCAGAGAAAGTTTTTACACAGAGACTGGAGGTGGGGGTCTGGAATGCACTGCCAATTGAGGTTGAGGCAGATACATTAACGACAATTTAAGATTTATCTGGATAGACACATGAGCAGGTGAGGAATAGAGAGATACAGGCAGTTGGCTAGCTAGGATAATGTGATCGATGCAGGCTTGGAGGGCCGAAGAGCTTATTCCTGTGCTGTTCTATTCTTCATTCTTTGTAATGCGATTGACTTTTACTTATTCTCTGAAATGGCCGATAAAGCTCTCAAGGGCAATTAGGGATGGGTAACAAAAACTAGACTCGCCAATGACACTTGCATCACTCAAAAGAATAAATAAAAACCTTTTGCACCTCGGATATCATTCTGTTTATGTGATAACCTGTGTAAGATCCATGGAGATGCACTTTTATTTTAATTTGCACATATTAATTAAACCATAGTAAGAAGTCTCACAACACCAGATTAAAGTCCATTGGTTGAAGGTCTTGTGTGGTGAAGAGATCTTGTTCAAATCTATGCATTAAGTTGTTGGCATATTGAGATGTGAATTTGGTACCCATCAGTGTTCTGTGTGTCTGGATGAAGAACTGGTTGTTGAAGGTGAAGACATTGTGGTCCAGGATGAAGCGGATGAGTTATAAAATTGCAACTGGAGATTGGCAGTTGCCAGCATTGAGTATTGAATTAAATAAATTGTAGCCATTTTTCCCACCATAATGAATTGTTTTCTATTCTGTTGTGATGCTAGATTATAAATGGGAGAAAATTTTAGAAGAAAATATGTAGAGCTTGCTATCACATGGAGCAGTTGAGGTGAATAAGTAGATGTATTTCAGGGGAGGTTAGATAAATGCACAGGGAGAAGATTTATTCAGTTATGGGTGGATGACAGTGCTGGAATGCTGGCATTGCTGAGTCGGATTGAATGGTATGTTTCTTGCTGCATATTTTTGTAATTTAATGTAAAACCTTGTCCAACAGGACGTATGCTGTCAGATTCAGAACACAAGGAGCTGTTGGCCACTGCTGGATCCATTTACGTAGCTACTCAGCTGAAGTCCCAGAAATTTCTTGAAAAGTCTGCAAGGTGAGGAATCTTTGGTATGCACAGACTCTATTATAAACACGCTTCTGCATTCAAATTCCCAGAGTGACTTTTAGGAGCAATTTCAATGGAGTAAAGATTAAATTCCATTATTCCTTACATATTAGAAGGGGAGATTACGCCCATTTAGTAAAGTTATGTATCTCTTTAGGCCTGCAATAATCTCAGGGTTAAGCTAAATTTTCAAATATTAAAAGCAAATTATTGTGGATGCCGGAATCTGAAAGCAAAAAAGAAAATGCTGGAAAATCTCAGCAGGTCTGGCAGCATCTGTCATGAGAGAAAAAATCTGACATTTTGAGTCCAGGTGACCCTTTGTAAAAACTTTGACAAAGACCATCAAAACGTCAGCTCTTTTCTCTTCTTACAGATGGTGCCAGACCTGCTGAGATTTTCCAGCTTTTTCTCTTCTGGTTTCATTTATTAACTCTGGTGTCTGAAGGAGAAAAGAATGGAGGGATATGGTGACAGGATGGGATGAACTATGGTGGAGAGAGAGTCGTTCTGCGGATAAGTACTGACACGATTCAATGAATAACACATGTCTGTGTTTGAAATTGGAACTGATTGTATGTAAATTGGAGGTGGATGAAGGATTATCCCATTCACATTTTAAATAGAATATCACATTGATGGCTGAATATATCTGAGTCTGCTTTATTTATGGTAAATAACGAATTTATTCAACTGTCTGCTGCCTGTGTATAATAGCTACCTTACATGGACTAAATGCAGCAATGATCTGCTGTTGATGTAAATTCTGGAGTTGTTGCCTGTAAGATTGATTTTCAAAGTTCCCCAATATGTCATGTTACATTTCCTGATTTGAAAATAAATATGGTTCCAGTGTATAATGAGTGATATGGAATGGTTATATGGCCAACATATTAGTTACCAGATTGTTACAATACAGAAACAGGCCATTTGGCCCACCTGGTTCATGCTGATGTTTATACTCCACGTAGGCCTCCTTTTGACTCTCCTAATTCCACCCAGCAACATAATCCTTCCATTCCTTTCTGCCTCCTCTTTACTCACCTTCCTTAGCTAGTAGCAAGTTCCACTTTCTGGGTAAAGAGGTTTCTTTTGAATTGCTGATTGGATTTATGGGCAGAGTGTAATGTTTGTGCATGTTGATTTTCCCTACTGGCTTCTTGTTGCTTTAGTGGGAGCGATGGCAGGCGCCAGTAATGAACCCATCAGAGATCAAGGATCACAAGGGACCCCAGGTCGAAAGTAAATGAGGGTCATGATAGTGGGTGGGGAAACGTGTCTGAGGCAAGGCAAACTCAGTAAAGTTTTACAACACCAATTTTAAATCCAACCAATTTATTTGATAGTAAATCAGCGAGCTTTCGACTTTTCGTCTTCGTCAGGCAAATGCAACGTTCTGGTCTGCAATAGCACACATCAGCACTATTGCAGACCAGAACACTGCATTTGCCTGACGAAGACGAAAAGTCGAAAGCTTGCTGATTTACTATCAAATAAATTGGTTGGATTTAAAATTGGTGTTGTAAAACTTTACTGAGTTTACCCCAGTCCAACACCGGCATCTCTACATCGAGGCAAGGCAAGGGCAGGGAAGGTGTTTCTAAGCAGCAGCTACCTTCCCCTCCCCTCACAATTCTGATGCTGGAATCCTGGATGCCATTGAACGTTGTGCACGTGCATACATGCACACGTGTGCACTCATATGGAAACACACATACCTGCATACACACACACATGCAACAAATGCGTGTACAAACATGCGTACACACAAACATGCACTCACACAAACGTGCACTCCCACAAATGTGTGCACACAAATAAACGTGCACACAAATAAGCATGCACACAAACACGTGCACACATGCGCACACAAACGTGTGCACAAAGATATGCACACAGATGCACACACATGTATACACACATACACTTTTCAGACTTCCAGTGTGGGGATTTCCTCCACCAATTGAATACCAGCAGCAGCAGGATGAGGCCCTATTAATTGGCCTCTTAAGGGCCTCAATTGATATCCAAGCAGAAAGGTAGTCCATGAGTGTCCCAGTCACATGCGGTGAAAGGGTAAAGTGACAGGACTTTCACATGGCACTCTCCTGTCCAACTAAATGCCTCTCCATACTCAACTCTGGAAGAGGAGAGGGGAAGGGAGGAAGGGGTGGGAATGGGAGCAGCATTCAATTCCGTCTGTTAGTGACAATCTGACATTTTGGATTCTGCCTCAAGTAATAAGCTTAAAAATGATCTTGGAACAACAAGGTACAATGTCAGCGTCCACAGCACATCTTTTAACGTCAGCACTGTTGAAGATTTTTCAAGGAAAAATGGAGAAAACAAATTATCTTCAAGTCTATAAGCTTGAATGTGTTCTCATTCACCTGACAAAGGCCATAGAGCTGAAAGCTTGCGAGTTTACTATCAAATAAATCGGTTGGATTTAAAACTGGTGTTGTCAGACTTCTTACTGTGTTTACCCCAGTCCAACGCCGGCATCTCTACATCATAGCACCAATATTGGCAGAGCTTTTTGTTACATCATTGCTCACTTGCCATATTAACTTGGAATAGCGAATGTGGAGCCAACATGAAGTGCAGCAGATTTGTTTTTTTCTTCTGAAAGCATGATTGCTTGGTTGATAGTGGTTGGGGTACAGTCCAAAAAACACCATTTTATGACTAAACGTGTGATAACCAAAACTTTGAGCAAAATCTTTGAAACCCACACAGCACTGTGATACTTGACTGTGTCATGTAAGCTCCATATTGTTTCTCGTACAGACCGATGTTTTAAAGTATAAATGGAATTGAATCCATTCTCTTATGTCTATGTTTATCGTATTATAAGAAATACAAATTTATAAAGTATTATTATAATTATATTCTCCAGATTTATAATTAAGTTACACTGAAACAGCGTTACTTTGCAAAAGTCTCATGAAAATTAATGCATTTAAGTATTAATGATTTTATTTTGGTTAATCAGGCAACATAACAAAATTGACTAATAAGAAATGGCAATTTTAGAAAAATGTTTTTAGCCAAGTGTTGGGTGTGATGCCAGAATCGCTTTCCGCTCTGTGTAAGAATGTGGGATTGTTATCAAAACTCTCTCTACTAGGAAGAAAATCCCACTCTTTCACATGCTCCATGAAGAATCGTGCGTGGTCTGCCTTTAGTGTGCACTCAAATCCCAGATGGGGCTCAACACATCTTCTGGCTTTTGCAGCACAAAAATTTTTATAAGTTTGAAGTTGTTAAGCAGCAGATAATTCTTGACCAGAATGCAGAAACAATAGACATACATCTCCTTCAGGAAATGGTTCTGAGTGATTGACAATTGCCTCATGGTGAGACTTAAAGCCACTTTTCTTTGTTTGATTTTTCATCCTGCCACAAACTGAGAGTTTCATTGTTGAAAGCTTGTTTCACAAAAAACATTGAAGTTCCCTCAGAAAAAGGAAAGGGTTGATTGTTTGGGGTAGAAATTTTTTTATGTTATTATAACCCAATCTTAAAGTATGGCATTCATAATAGAGAAAATGCTTTGCAGAATTCTAAGCAGAGGGAAGAAACTGACCCTATAATTCTGAGGTTAAGAGAAGAAATGAAGTGAAATTAACAAAACTGTGCTGGTACGCAATATTGAAAAATATTATGAAGTTTCCCAGGCTGCAGTTACTAGAATAATATAATGGAGATACAATGTGCACAATACTTAGTGATTCATAACCAAAAGAGAAAATGCTGGAAAATCTCAGTAGGTCTGGCAGCATCTGTAAGAGAAAAGAGCTGACGGTTCGAATCCAAATGACCCTATGTCAAAACTTATTTACTTAGAGATTCATTTTCCTTCAAGCCAGGTGCTTTGAAATTTTAGTTCTGTCATTCAGGATTGTGCAGTGAGAATCTAATGAATATTGTTTTGTAATTATGTGTATGGCGCATCATAAATGTTTCAGTGACTTTGATCTCAAAAGGTCAGGTAGGGTGGCATGGTGGCACTGCAGTTAGCATTGCTGCCTCTCCGTGCCAAGAAACCAAATTCAATTCTGGCCTTGGATAGCTGTCTGTGTGAAGTCTGCACTTTCTCCCAATGTCTGCATGGGTTTTCTCTGTGTGCTCCGATTTCCTCCCATAGTCCAAAGATGTGTAGGTTAGGTGGATCGGCCCATGCTAAATTGCCCGTTAGTGTCTCACAATGTGTCAGTTAAGGGGGTTTGGCAGGGTAAATACTTGGGGTTACAGGCAACAGGGCTGGTTGGGATTACCCCTTAGTGCCAAGAATTATGTGAGTTTGCAAAGATGGGGCCTGGGTGAGATTGTTGTCATTGCAGACTGGATGGGCCGAATGGCCTCTTTCTGCTCTGTAGGGATTTTCAAAAAAAGGCTGCGCAAATGATTTCTGTACACGTAGTTTAATTTGCCCCAAGTCCCACTCACCCTTCTCCCCCTGTGCTCACTGCCTTACATTGGCTCATGCTATGCCAACACCTCACATTTGAAAATCCTATTCCTGTGTTAAAATCCCATGACCTTTGCTCCTCCCTATTTTAGTAATCTCCTCCAAGAATTTAGTTTGATTTATTATTGTCATATGTATTAACATACAGTGAAAAGTATTGTTTCTTGTGCACTTTACAGACAAAACAAGAGAATGCAGAATGTAGTGTTGCAGTCTTGGCTAGGGTGTAGAGACAGATCAACTTAATGCAAGGTAAACCCATTCAAAAGGGAAAAAGCCATTGAGTCAGTTGGTAATGACCTGAGACATCGCAGTGCGTGGAGTCCTTAATTATGCTGGCTGCTTTTCTAAGTTAGTGGGAAGTATAGACAGAGTCAATAGTTGTGAGGCTGGTCTGCGTGATTGATTGGGCTACATTCATGACCTTTTGTAGTTCCTTGCAGTCTTGGGCAAAACAGGAGCCATACCAAGTTGTCTTACAACCAGAAAGAATGCTTTCTATGGTGCACGTGTAACAGTCAGTGAGAGTCATAGCTGACATGCCAAATTTCTTTAATCTTCTGAGAAAGTAGAAGTGTTGGTGGGCTTTCTTAACTATAGTTTTAGCATGATAGCGGGGAAACCAAAACAGGTTATTGGTGATCTGGGCATTTAAAAACTTGAAGCTCTCGACCCTTTCTACTTTGTCCTCATTGATGTAAACGGTGGCATGTTCTCCTTTACAGTTCCTCAAGTTGATGACAGTCTCTTTCATTTTGTTGATATTGAGAGAGAGATTATTGTTGCAGCACCGGTTCACCAGAATCTCTGTTTCATTCCTGTACTCTGTCTCATCATTGTTTGAGATCCGACCCACAACGGTGATGTTGTCAGCGAACTTGAAAATTGAATTGGAGAGAAACGTGTGTATAAGGAATATAATACGGGGCTGAGAACACAGCCTAATGGGGCACCAGTTTTGAGGATGGTCGTGGAGGAGATGTTGTTGCCTATCCTTACTGATCGTAGTTTGTGAGTTAGGAAGTTCAGGATCGAGTTGCAGAGGGACTGGATCCTAAATCATTGTGTGTGTTTTCTAGTGCAGTTCTGTCTGCGGTTGAATGATCTGCTGACAAACACTCAAGATTCGCCAGTGAACATGGGCCACTTGTGTGTAATTCTATATTGTAGACAAGGAGGTGGAAACTTTGACAAGAGAAGCCAAGCTTAACCTATGTGCAATTGCGAGATACAAAAGTAGCACACAATGCATTTGTAAAGAGTTGGTTTTCTGGAAACCCGACCATTATTTCACTGAAGTTGCCATAAGACATTTCTGACATACTGACTTTACCCTGAGGAGTTTGTGCAGTCAATATTCATGTTTAATAACTTGACCATATGGATGGAAGATTTGTTTGCTATATTGTTTGCACTGGTGAATTTGGAAGGGAAAACAGAGTAACTCTCCAGGCTATATTAGAAATATCTCATGGGTCTACTAATGTCATGTTTATGCTTTGAAAACCAATTGCCTGCAGCACTTCCTATGCATTACTTGTTCTGGCTGAAGCACGTATTTTTCTAGATTCTGTGTGGGTTGTACCCTTTTCCAGCTTCTACTCACATTATCATTGCTTATATTGTGCACTGGAATTGGTTTTATTGAATACATGCTTATATTTATGGAGGCAGAGCCATCGCCACATAATTTGCATTTCTTTGCACGCTTGGCCAACACATAAAATTTTGGTCACTTGAGCAAATTAGTCAAGTGCTGCATGCAGACATTCAACCATTCCTCAGCATGAGTTTTCATCTTCACGAGAGGTAGGGAGAAACATTGAAGAAGAACGGAATTAAGTTGGTAATGCTAGAGTTTCGTAGTATAACAGTATGCACTTTACCCTGTTTTGTAGTAGTAACGATGTTAAAGTGGTTATTGCTTGTTGTCATTACTCTTCTGAAATGGACAGCAACTTCTGGGTTCACGCATCCAATTAAATATGGAAATGTCGAAGCTATCTTTGGTGATTTTCTGTTTCCCATATGGTGCATTGTTGAGATTTCTCATTTAATAATTAAATAGAAATCACTGAATTGATGAAAAGTTATTATTTTTGTGCTATTAGCCTCACTGTAAAAACCTTTGAAACAGTTGTATCTTGCAGAATGAAATGTACCTGGGTTTTTAAACAGTATACTAAGCTTATAATTACTAATGAAGAACAACCTTATTGGCTTTGAAACCTAGTTACATATTTGTGGAGTGTCAAATTATGATTTCAAAAAATCACATTTTTATTTATTTTTAAATTGATTTGTTTCTAATCTTTCAATTGCTGCCTTAATCCCAAGTGTATGTTCCAATAATTTATTTAATTCCCTATAAGATTTTAATTGGAAGTGAAGGGTAATCAGTACATTTTACTTCCTGGTTTGTAGTCTGTGCAAATACTTCAGTGTGATTGGCTGAATGCCCGGCGAATTTCATGACTCTGTGCCAAATTTGGGAAAGGGGAAACCCATATCACATAGATCAATAGATCTTTACGGACAGTTTTGTTTGAGGTCAATGGTATTGCTTCGCCACTGACCAGAGAATTCAGACCAATGTTTGCAATTTTAACTTGATTTTTTTATGAGTTCCTGAAAATAGAACATTCTCTTTTCTGTTGTAGCTGTGCTTGTATGTTAGTTTAATTCTTCTGTCTGCCTGTTTTTTCTTCCCCTTTGCCCCTCTTTGTATTTAACTGTTTACGTTTTGTAGCAATTTCTGCCTCCATCTTTTTGCAAGTTGCCTTCACCTCCTTTCCCTCTGTGTCTTGCACTTTCTCTGCTTTGCATCTGGTTCTTTACTGCTTGTGTACCTCCCTTCTCTTTAAAGGGACAGTAAGATGATAATAAGTGTAAGGAAATGGGTAGATGTTTTTCAATTAGGCATCTGATCATAACCTCGACCTCTATTTTATTCTGGACGCCACTTATTAATAATGATTCTGCTTTTCCCCGTGTCTCCATTGGTTTCCTCCGAGTGCTCTAATTTCTTCCCACAATCCAAAGATGTGTAGGTTAGGTTGATTAGCCATGCTAAATTGCCCGTTAGCGTTTGTGAGATTTGCAGGGTAAATACATGGGGTAAGGAAGATAGGGCCTGGGGTGGGATTGTTATCAGTGCAGATTTGAAGGGCTGAATGATCTCTTTCTGCACTGTGGGGATTCTATGATTCAGTGGCCAATTACCATTCCCACTTCTTAGATTCTTAGGTTCTTGTTATTCAGGAATTTTAACTGAAAACTGATTGGATTGAAACTCTGCATTTATCACATAATCTGAGTGTACTCTGTGGGGTCGTTTCTCAAACAGGAATGTTTCTTTAAAATGTGGGTTCTGCCCACCATGTGTTTACTTTTTGTTTACTCCACCTCTCTAGCACACCAGAAAGACCCAAGCATTTGGCCACCTGCCCTCTTATCTCTTTGCACGGCCCAATGTCCTAACCTGCATCTCTGAAATACCTTGGGGTGTTTTTATACGTTAAAGGCGTCATATGAATGCAGGCTGCTACTGTTGAGTGATTTAGTGCTGCATTGAGACAATGCCTACTGGACTGTGTTAAAATACTGCTTTACTTTGATAGTGAATCTCACTTCCAATTAAAATCTTATAGGAAATTAAACAATTATTGCAACATACACTTAGGATTATCGATAATTGGATAATGTGAGGCAAAGTGAGTTTTTTCAGTTGTAGTTCCATGTTTGTCAATGAATCAATGCAATGAGAGTGTGAAGAGTGGACATTTGCTGCAGTTAAGACGTTAATTAAATCCAAGTTGTTGTTGTTGCTGTTGTTACCATTGTGTCACAATGTTGAGATAGCACATGTCTTTAGAACATATGTTTGAAAATTAAAGGATCACACAATAAGGTGAGCTTTACTTTGATGACTAAGGTCAGAGTTGGAAGCTTCCACAGGATATGATGTAGCAACACCAGAATTCTCAGCATTTCTAGTTTTTTGTAAGAAAATCCACAGTGCACGTTTGCTGATTAAAGCAAACATTGCATTGTACTCGTTTCCTTTAGTTTATAACCAAACCTAAAATGAGAATATTTGTCAAAGCGAACATAAGCAATCAAAGGAAAAAACTCATTAGGGAAGCAAAATACAGCAGTAGAGGGAACTCCCTACATTATACAGTAGCGGTGGCTGTGTGTTTTTCTGAATGGAGACCTGTAACTTGTGATGTTCCACAGGGATCAGTGCTGGGATTTCTGCTGTTTGTACTGTATTGTATATAAATGACTTGGAAGAAAATGTGGCTGGCTTGATTAGCAAATTCGTGGATGACACTAAAAAAAATTGGCAACTGCTAACTCTCTTTTTCTCTCTAGAAATGCTGCCTGACTTGCTGAGTGTTTCGAGTATTTTCTGTTTATCTCCCCATCTCCAAATGTTCTGTTGCAAAATCTTTAAGCAAAGAGTCTAGTGCCTTTCCTATCACTGACATTGAACCAACCATTTTCCACTTCTCTGGGATAGTTTTATTTCCCTTTTGTAAGAGAGGGGTTTCTCCAGTCCTCTGCTCCTACTCCTTTCTTTGCTTATGTCGATGTGTGGATACCTCTGCAAACTTCCTTTGAGAATCCACTCATAGTTCTCTTCCCTGGGTCCTCAGTCTTGGCCTACTCCACCCCAATCCCTGCTCCTTCCATCTCTCCCAACGGCCTAGAAAGTAGTGAGCAGGAAATGGCTTCCTTCTTTCTCAGTGCCCTTCAGGTAGTTCTTAGGAGCATGAAAACATTTTGGCACAGAAGGAAGATATTCAGTCCATCACGCCACCATGCCTTCCTGTCCTCATTTACCATCGGAAGACTTAGTAGAGGTTTTTAAAGTTAACGAAGGGTTATGACTGAGTAAATAAGGAGAGACTGCTTCCACTTACAGCAGTGCCAGCAACGAGAGGGCACTGATTTGAGATAATGATAAAGAAACTAGTGTTATGTGGAGAAATTCCTTTATGTAACGAGTTGTCGTGACCTGGAATATGGTGCCTGAAACTGCGGTGGGAGCACATTCAGTGATGAATTTAAAGAGAGAATTGGGGGTAGGGATCAATTGAGTAGCTCATTCAAAGAGCTGGCACAGGCATGATGGGCTGAATGCCTACCTCCTGTGCTCTATGATTCTGGGCCCAGCTCTGTTGTAAATGCCAAACAGAATTGTAATGTGGAATCTACCTGAGATTACTTTTCTTGTGATCCCTGGAATGATTTTGAAAGCTCCTCCACATTCCATCAGTATTACTGTAATTTATTTTGGACTCCAGGACATTTGGCAGCTGTTGCACCCCCACTGGCAGAGCCTATTCATACATTATTTCCATCGCCGAATTGATTTCTCCCTTATGTCCCCTAACCCTTTCCTATTCATTTTGGATTGTTCGATATGAAACATTTTAATTTCATATCATGCAGCCATTCAGTCCATAATCACTTTATATTGCCAGTCACCAGGGAGACAGCAGAACAGGGTTTCCTCTCTGTAATCAAGACTTCATTTCCTGCGTTTAGCGACATGTCAACCTTCTCATTTCATTTAATTCCTAAACTGCCTAATCTCTCTTGTGTTGCGGGTGACCTTCTCTGACCTAACTTCAGGGGTCTGCTTTCGTCTCAAGACTTTGTTGAAACTTTAAGCCTCCTCTTCCCTTCTGCACTGGTATCATGCACCTATGATCTTTGCTTATTTAAATACATAATTTTCTTCACATGCTTATGAGACTCCAAACAGGTTTTAATTTTTTTAAAAAGTCTACATGTTTTCCCAGTGCCAAAAGGCAAGTGGATCAAATTTACACAGCAAAGTCACAGATTGATAATATTTTCGAAACCAGAAAACGGGATGAGTTCTGTCCATTTGATTCCAAGTTGAAGATAATTATAAAAAGGCAGCACAGTGGGTTAGCCCTGCTGCCTCTCAGCGCCAGGGACCCAGGTTTAATTCCAGCCTTGGGTGACTGTCCGTGCGGAGTTTGCACATTCTCTCCATGTCTGCGTGGGTTTCTTCCAAGTGCTGAAGTTTCCTCCCCCAGTCCAGAGATTTGTAGATTGGGTGGATTGGCCATGCTAAGTTGCCCCTTAGTGTCAGGGAGATCAGCAGGGTAAATGTGTGAGGATAGAGCCTGAGTAAGGATTGTTGTTGGTGCAGGCTTAGTGGGCCGAATGGTCTCCTTCTGCACTGTCGGGATTCTATGACAAAAACAAAAGTATATATCTACTCAGCTATCTCTTTAGAATGACAGTAACAAGCAATTTGGGTTTCTACAATGCTTTTAACAGGTAAAAACATCTGAAGATAATTTACAGGAGAATGATCAAATAAGTTCATAAGATATAGGCCATTCGGCCATTGAGTCCATGCTGCTATTCGATCATAGCTGATATGTTCCTCATCCCCATTTTCCTGCCTTCTTGCATTCAACCCATTACCAATTAAATATCTATCCAACTCCTCCTTAAATTTACTCACTGTTCCAGCATCCACCACACTTTGGGGTAGGGAATTCCACAAATTCACAACCCTTTGGGAGAAGTAGTTTCTCTGTTTTAAATTTGTTACCCCTTATTTATAGTTATTTAGAGAGAAATGAATTGATTGGGGATAGTCAGCATGGTTTTGTGAAGGGTAGGTCGTGCCTTACTAACCTTATTGAGTTTTTTGAAAAAGTGACCAAAGAGGGGGAGGGGGGTAAGGCAGTTGATGTGGTATATATGGACTTTAGTAAGGCGTTCGATAAGGTGGCCCATGGAAGGCTTCTGCAGAAAATGCAGATGTATGGGATTGAGGGTGATTTAGCTAATTGGATTAGGAATGGGCTAGCAGATAGAAGACAGAGGGTGGTGGTTGATGGGAGATATTCATCGTGGAGTTCGGTTACAAGTGGAGTACCTCAGGGATCTGTTTTGGGGCCCCTGCTGTTTGTAATTTTTATAAATGATCTGGATGAGGGTATTGAGGGATGGATTAGTAAATTTGCGGATGACAGCAAAGTCGGAGGAGTGGTAGATAGTGAAGAGGGGTGTTATAGTTTGCAGAGAGACGTGGACAAGTTGCAGAGCTGGGCCGAGAGGTGGCAAATGGAGTTTAATGTGGAAAAGTGTGAGGTAATTCACTTTGGCAGGAATAACACATGTGTAGAGTATAGGGCTAATGGTAGGACTCTTAATAGTGTTGATGAACAGAGGGATCTTGGTGTATATGTGCACAGATCCCTGAAAGTTGGCAATCAAGTCGACAAGGTTGTTAAGAAGGCATACGGAGTCTTAGCTTTTATTGGTAGGGGGATTGAATTTCGGAGCCGCAACATCATGTTGCAATTGTACAAAACTCTAGTGCGGCCGCACTTGGAGTATTGTGTACAGTTCTGGTCACCGCATTATAAGAAAGATGTGGAGGCATTGGAGAGGGTACAGAGGAGGTTTACCAGGATGTTGCCTGGTATGGAGGGCAGGTCTTATGAGGAGAGCTGAGGGATTTGAGGTTGTTTTCGTTAGAAAGGAGGAGGCTAAGAGGGGACCTTATTGAAACATATAAGATGATTAGAGGTTTAGATAGGGTGGACAATGATAGCCTTTTTCCTAAGATGGAGAAAGCTAGCACGAGGGGACATAGCTTTAAATTAAGGGGTGGTAGTTATAGGACGGATATCAGAGGTAGGTTCTTTACCCAGAGGGTGGGAAGGGTATGGAATGCCCTGCCTGCTGCAGTTGTAGATGCGCCAAGTTTGGTGGCGTTTAATAGGTTAGTAGATAAGTTTATGGATGAAAAGGGAATGGTTTAGGTTAGAGGGTCATTGCTTTTTCCTAATTGGTCGGCGCAACATCAAAGGCCGAAGGGCCTGTTCTGCGCTGTAATGTTCTATGTTCTATTATCCTAAAACTATGACCTCTTGTCCTAGAATGCCCCACAAGAGGAAGCATCCACCCCATGTCTACTTTTATCCATACGTTATATCCTCATAAAGACAATTGGCATCGGGTGACATAAGAAATATTATGAATTGAACCAAAAGACTTGGTCAGAGGAGCAGCCTTATAGAGGAGTGAGAGGTGAAGAAGTTTAAGGAAGGAATTCCAGTCTAGTAGAAAGGTTCAAGAGCTTCAAGTTTTTCAGTGTCCAGACCACCAACAACTGTCCCCCATGCTGACACTATAGTTAAGAAAGCTCATCAATGCCTTTACTTTCTCAGAAGACTAAGAAAATTTGGCACGTTTGCTACAGTTCTCACCAACTTTTACAGATGCACCACAGAAAACATTCTTTCTGGTTGTTTGTATGTTCCCTGCTCTACGCAAGATCGCAAGAAACTACAAAAGGTCATGAATGTAGTCCAGTCCATTACACAAAACAGCCTCTCACCATTGACTCCGTCTACACTTCCTGCTGCCTCGGCAAAGCAGCCAGCATAATTAAGGATCCCACGCATCCCGGACATTATGTCTTTCACCTTCTTCCTTTGGGAAAAAGATACAGAAATCTGAAGTCACGTGCCAGCAGACTCACGAACAGCTTTTTCCCTGCTGCCATCAGATTTTTGAATGGACTTACCTCGCATTAAGTTGATCTTTCTCTACACCCTAGCTATGACTGTAACACTACATTCTGCACTCTCTCGTTTCCTTCTCGTATGCTTTGTCTGTATAGCACTCAGGAAACAAAACTTTTCTCTGTATGTTAATACATGTGACAATAATAAATCAAATCAAAATGATGTCTTCCACTGCATTTGCTGTCGAGGTGCATCTTTCTCAGGAGTCTGTTGCATCTCTGAGTTAATCTTGTCTGTGAGATTACATTCCTGCTCCCTGGGTCTGATTCTGATGAACCTGTTCATTTCCCTTCTCTTCTTTGGTTTCATTTGAACTGATATGGTTAATAGTTCCTTCTCCTCGGTACTGTCCCCCAACTACTTCTAAATCTGTACCCTTCACCCTTCCTTAAACAAATCCATCTGTGCTGGTCTGCCCTTGCAAAGTAATGCCTTCAGCTTCCCTTTCCTCTCCTGCCTCCCTATTTTATCGTCCAAATCCATGCCCATCCTGCCTTCAATTCTATGTTTGATTCCTTCCAATCAGTTTTCTGCTCTTGCTATAGTACTGTAACAGCCCTTATCCCCCAATTCCATAGATGACATTTCTGTGACTTTGACAATGATAAATGATCTTTGCTCATTCTTTTAGATCTGTCTACATCTTTTTTTATGGTTGGCCACACCATCCTCTTCCAATATCTTTGCATTGTCGATTTGCTGCTTCAGACTACCCTTGCCTGATTCCATATTTATCTGTCTGATTGTAACCAGTGAATCATCTGCAGTGAAATCACTTCTCACTGCTGCACTCTGACCTCTGGAATTCCCCAGATGTCCACCCTTGACCCTCTTCTCTCACCTACATGCCTCTTGGCAGTATCACCCAAAAAAGCCATCAGATTCATCTGTCCATCACTTCCCTAAACTTATCCACTGTCTCTGATTTGCAACATTGCTTGTCCGACATTTGGTACCAGGTCAACAGAAACTTCTGCCAACTAAATATTTGGAAGGCTGAAGCTGTTGTCTTTGATCCCTGTTACAAACACTGCCCTGTGACCACTGTTTCCAACTGATTAACAATGAACAAGGTCATTCACAATATTGGTACTGTGACTGATGCCAAAATGATCTTCTGATCTCCAAGATTAGCAGTTTCTACCATATCACACTACCCAACTCCCCCTCGCCTCAGTTCATTTACTGTTGAATCCTTCATCTATGTTGAAGAATTCAGCTTCAGACACCATGAAGTGGGCTTCATATTCTTGAATATATGAACAGAAAATCCTTATTAACAACTCATAATTATATACATTTTTAATTTGATTTATTATTTTCACATGTATTAACATACAGTGAAGAGTATTGTTTCTTGCGTGCTATATAGAAAAAGCATACCATTCATAAAGAGAGAAAGGAGAGAGTGCAGAATGTAGTGTTACAGTCATAGCTAGGGCATAGAGAGAGATCAACTTAATGTGAGGTAGATCCATTCAAAAGTCTGACTACAGCAGGGAAGAAGCTGTTCTTGAGTCGGTCGGTACGTGACCTCAGACTTTTGTATCTTTTTCCTGACGGAAGAAAGTGGAAGAGAAAATGTCCAGGTGCATGGGGTCCTTAATTATGCTGGCTGCTTTGACGAGACGGGGGAAGTATCGACAGAGTCGATGGATGGGAAGCTGGTTTGCTTGATGGATTGGGCTACATTCACAACCTTTTGTACCATTCCATGTAGTTCCATATATACGGTAGCGGGTATATAATGCAGGTATGGAGCTGTCTCCATCCTTGGTCTTCACATATCTCTGTTCATCCCTAGACTGATCCTGCCTGTGGGATATGCACCTTCTTACATCATTGTGTAGGTGATGCTGTACTAAGCCCCACGTTAACCCTATATGAACCAAACCCGACCACTACACCTCCCCCCGCCAAGTTTTTATCCAGTGAATATAGGTTACTTTAGTTTACGTACATTGTTATGTGTCCCATGCTTTTAACTTACTGTTACAACGACAATGCTAATCTAACATTATTGCTGTTACAGTATTAATATTAATAACAATTTTCCTATCCCTTGAAGTTAGATGTTCAGGCAGTCCTGGAGGCCTTATAGCCTTTCCATGTCTTGTTTGCTATTCTGTCAGGAGAATGGTAGCTTTGGTAGTTCTGATCTGTGTAGTTGGCTTGGAAGTTGGACTGGTACCTGGATATAGTTTCATTAATTTCTTCCATCTACCTTGTCTGGTAGATCTGGTTGCTTTGGCAGTGTGAGGTTGTTGTTAATCTTGATCATTTTACGGGGTGAATGAAAAAGGCTTACGTTTGCCCTTTCTGCTGGAAATAGCGCAGGCAAGTGGTATGCTGGCCTTCATTGTGAAAGGTTTCTAATACAGGAGCAGGGATGTGTTGGTGAGGCCACACCTCGAGTATTGTGTGCAGTTTTGGTCTCCATTTCTGAGGAAGGATGTTCTTGTTCTTGAAGGAATGCAGCAAAGGTTTACCAGGACTGATTCCAAGGATGGCGGTACTGATGTGTGAGGAGAGATTGATTAGGTTAGGATTGTTTTCGTTGGAATTCAGATGAATGAAGGGGAATTTTATAGAGATTTATAAAGTTCTAACAGATCTAGACAGGGCAGATGTAGGGAGGATGTTCCAGATGCTGGGGAAGTCCAAAACCAGATGTCACGGTATGAGGATTCAGGGTGGGCTATTTAGGATGGAGGTGAGGAGACATTTCTTCAGCCAAAGAGTGGTGAGCCTGTGGAATTCATTACCGCAGGATGTAGTTGATGCAAAACATTGAATGCATTCAAGAGATGGCTGGATATAGCACTTTGGGCAAATGGGATCAAAGGTTATGGGGAAAAAGCAGGATTAGGCTATTGAGTCGGATGATCAGCCATGATCATAATGAATGGTGGTGCAAGCTGGAAGGGCCGAATGACTTCCTCCTGCTCCTGTCTTCTATGTTTCTATTTGGCTCATTAGGAAGCTTCCTGAGGTTGAGGAAAGATGTTCCTGTGACAACGTCAAAATTGAGTAGTACGTTCATTCTGTTCTCGATGGAAGATGATTGCTACAAGCTTCCAGCATCTCTTGTCTTTCTGGCACACTGAAAGTTGCTGTGTGTGCCCGGTGGTTGATGTGTCTACCTTACTGTTATTGGAGGCTCCTCCTCTGCCTGTTGATCTCTCTCTTGTGCCTCTTCCACTGGAAGTGCTATGATAATCTTATGTGCAGTAGGTTGTTCAGACCATTAGAAACTTCCCAGAACTTGGAATGATAGAAAAGATTGCAGGTGAAACCACTGATTTCCTTCAGTGTTTGAGAATTTGGGACCGGCTGGCTAATGACAGTGGTAGTGTTGACATCTTTTGCTATCTGGGTGATATCTCGGACTAGGTAGGCATTTCTGCTTCCTAACTTCCGCCCTGTGTTATAAACCTTTGCTGCTCTTATCTGAATGAGCATCAAGTCTTATACATTAATTACCTCTGTGCTGGCTAAGCTACACTGGTTCCTGGTCAGACAAGCTTTAATATCATGCTTTTGTGGCCTCGCTCTGCCCCATCTCTGTAATCACCTGCAGTTCTACAAGTCTTTGAGAGCTCCATAGTACTTTAATTCTGGTCTCTTATAAGTCCCCAATTTGCAACACTCCATGGTTGGTAACCATTTCTTAAATTGCCTGGGCCCTCAGCTCTGGAATTTTCCTCCTTAATCTCTTCTCCTCTCTCTTCTCCTTTAAGATTATCCTTTACACCTACATCTTTAATCAAGTTTTTGTTACTTGTATCAATATCGCAACCCATATATGGCTCAGTATTAAAAATGCTTTGATTGAAAACACTCTTGAGATATTATGCACTGTTAGAGGTGTCATATCAATGCAAATTGTTATTGGTATGGGCTGCAGAATTCTGGATGAGCTCATGTTTATTGAGAGTTGTAGGTGGGAGATTGTGTAAAATGTTATTTAAAATGTAAACTTATCATTTTGGAACTTGCCTTTTCACCTACCGCACACTTGGGAGGCACCAAAGAGCACCTCAGTTTTGTCAATGCTTTGGTCATTGAAGATGTGCAGTAGATTGATCATGACTTTCTCAATTCCCTCCAACTCAATGCCCAACCAACAAATTTCTACCTCAGTTGTTGCTGCTGTGTGATGCTTGCTGTGTAACAGCAGGAAGAAGGTGGATGAATGAGCAAGTTTGTACAAATTCATTAATATTGTCAGTGTCAGCATAATTTTCTGATTTTTTTATCTATCTTAAATATCTTAAGCCAATCAGCACCCTTCACACATAATATGAATTGTTACCCTGAATTCAAATTCCTGCATCGGTCCTGTTGAGTGCAAGGTGAAAAGCTTTGGCAGCATGTCTCTGTTTTCAGAAATACTCAAGAAACAAGAGTGAATGTTTCAGGCCAAGTGACCTTTGATGAGAGCACAGATGCTCTCCAATCTGCCAAGTGTTGTCCAGTATTTGTTGTTTTTACATCTGTGTTCCAGCATCTGCAGCATTTTGCTTTTGGCATTATTTCATATTGGGTCAAGTTTAAATAGATAGTGAGAAGTTCATATGAAAAAGAATAATCTAAGGTTTGGATAAGGACTATTACTACATGAGAGGCCACCTTTTTCATGGCACTGAGCATGATTCCAAATAGCTGACTCTTTCTTTTACAATATATGTGAAGAAATTCGGAACTAAAGTCATACAAAATGTAAACAAAGCTCTTGAGTTCAATTCCAGAGTATTCAAAGGCTGAGCGGAGAGAAACCTTGGTTAGATCATACTTTCAGTACCTTACACTTTCATAATTCTGGTCTCCATGCTATAAGAACCCCACGCACCTCAGACATTCTTCTACTTTCCATTTTTCTGTCTTCCATGGGGAAAAAGATACAAAAGTCTGAGATCATGTACCAGTTGACTCAAGAACAGCTTCTTTCCTACTGCCGTCAGACTACTGAACGAATCTACCTTGCATTAAGTTGATCTTTCTCCACACGCTAGATATGACTATAATACTACGTTCTGCACTCTCTTCTTCTCTTCTCACCTGTATACTCTGTATGCTATGCTTTGTCTGCATTATGTGCAAGAAACAATATTTTTCATTGTATGCTAATACATGTGACAATAAATCAAATCAAAATGATATTGAGGCTGTGGCGAAGATATTTTAAAAATCACAGTGATGGCATCAGAACTGAGCAGGAAAAATCAACCAGGTTGGGCAAGTCTATAATAATGCTATTTTCATATCTTAAATAGTTCCCGAGTCATGTCATTTCTAGCTATTATTTAGGAATACAAGTTAATCTGTAGTAACTTTATTGTATGCTAATGTCCGCAGGCTGAAAATAATTGCCATGTTATTTTATGTAGTACATGACTTTTCTGAATTCCTCAGTACATCATTCATGAGCTTTGCTTATTCTTTATAGGTTTCCTCTCTGCAATAAGTTTTAAAAAAAAAACTCCAGTGCTACACTACAGAAATAACAAGAGCTAATGTGTTATCCTTCTGGATGAACATAACATCCCATTCAATGTGTTCTGTAATTCTGCCAAATAAAAATTAAGAATGGGACTTTCATTCAGCACTAAGTTTTGCAAACCTTTTAAAAAGATTATTAACCAAAAGTCTAAAGCAACCAGTGATGGTGTGTATGATGGAGTTTTGGAACAATGTGTTGGTTCTGAGGAGCTTGCACTCACATAAACCTGAAAAATTAAAGCCTTGTATTTTTATATGGTGTAGAAATGTTAATTTAGTGTGAACAACAGTAATGCATGAAATTCTATTTTATAGGTTAATGCAGATGGGGATTTATGACTGAGGCTGTATCAACACATCAGATCACCAGCCTGAGAGAGCCAGTGATGTTGTACAACTATGGTCATAAATACCCAAATGGCTTATTACATGGCAAACCTAAAATGATTTTTGTTTTCAAACCAACAGCATTTAACTGCTACCTTGAAAAAAAACTCCCCCAAATTTTGAAGTAGCGTTTATATTCCAAATGTTTATTGCAAATCTCTGCTTAAGTAGTTGTTTAAGCGAAAGTTTTATAATTATTTGCTTTTCTCTTCTGTTGAATGTAGAAAAATGGGATACTTTGAGTAGGTGACAGATAAACAAGTTACCTGCTTGTAAAGTTATATGTCTTTCTAATAGGTGTAGACAAAAGTACTAGACCAGAATACGAGTTTTAAAAGAATTTGTCTCGGTGGGAGAATGACCTCTGCCTCTGCGTGATATAGTTTCCTTGATGATTTGTGTGTGAGAACAGGGATTCAGAAAGATATTTGCCCTACTTTTAACTAACGTTCCGTTGTTGTAAGTATGAAGCAAAGGCGTTGGAATTTGAAATAAGGGTATTTCACATTTTTAGTTTATAACAGACAAACAAGTGAACTTCAGATATTGTTTTGAATGTTCCGACCTAAATAATCACAATAACAACACATTTTTGAAACAGCTAATGCCACGATTTTCTGTTGAGTTGGTTTCTAATTTATTTTAAAATACTTTTGAACATGAAGAAGTTGGAATTAGGATGAAGATATTTGAAGCAGAGTGATCTGAATGGGTTTGATTTGATGTGAACAGCCACTACAAGTGAGAAAGTTGAGAATATAATTTAATAGTTCTGGAGTTTGGGATTGCCGGATAGCTAAACAAAAGCTTTTTTTTGACTGAAAGATTGAACATACAAAATACAACTAGTGGTGCAACAGAGAGGAAATGCTGCAGTGTAAGTCTAGAGTTTGTTATCCACAGAGGGAACGACTGTTCAAAGTGCAGAATGATCACAAAATAAATCTTCAGCATTGTTTTGCTTGGAACAGATTCATGCTATTTAAAATTCTTTTAATCCTGACCTTCCTTTGCGTCTGATTACACTTGAAGTTTTCATATAGTTTTTACATTTAAATAGTTCTCTTGGTAACACTTCAAGGATTTATTCATTTACCTGTCTGGGGACTTTGGAGAATAAAGATCAATTATTAACAAAATCTAACATTTCATTCAAATCGCTGCCACTTTATCCCATGTGTTTTAAGTGGGCCATCTGTCCAAACATCTCTCCATTTTTTTCTGATCATTTCCTCGACTTATTCATGATCCATGGGAGGGCTGCTTTGTAGTCTCCATGTAGCTGGTCTTGTCAACCTCCACTGAATACTTCTATATGCTTGCATAACATATCTTTCACGCTCTTGCAAATTCTCTGAAATCATTTCAGATGAATGACTGACTTCTCTAGTGTGTGTTCGTATGCAAAAACTGACCTCAGCTCCCACAAAACTGGCCACATTATTCTTGATCATTTTTGTGACTCCCTGCCGTGGAAGTTATGACTAAGGGTTTCTTAATGATCCTTTCACTGCATAGCTAAGCTACTTAAGATCAGAATTTACTTTCAACATAAGTCTCTCTTTTTTTTAATTCAAAGGCTATATTTGATCAACAACATTGTAAGATTAGCGCATGTTAGAAAATTGTGTGTCCATTAATGTGCTAGATTTCCTTATCGCAAAGACAACTGTTTAAGTTCCCTTTTCTTTTAAGGGAATTAGACCTTGAGAGATGAGAGTTATTTATAAAGGATCAGTGAACTAAACTTTAATTGATTTATAATAAGGTCTTATATGGCTCTAGATTATTTTGCTTTATGTACATCCATATTACAGCCAGAGGGTCAGTAGGAAAAAGGAAATAAATTATTTGTCATCTCTCTCAAGTTGCGTCCATTGAGGTGTTAAATAATGGAAATTATATTTACTGTTTAATTTCAATTGCAAGTCACATTTACTATATTGCTGCCATCTTATAGAAATAGTATTATTGTTATGCTTACAATACAGGAACACACAAAAGAGAGTGAACAGTTTAGGTCTATACTCTGGAATTTAGAAGAATGAGGGAAGATCAAATTGAGGAATATAAGACAATAAAAGGTACGGATAAAGTAGACATGGAGCGGATACTTCCTCTTGTGGGGCATTCTAAGATAAGAAGTCATAGTCTTAGGATAAGAGACAGCAAATTTAAAACAGAGTTGAGGAGAAATTACTTCTTCCAAACGGTTGTGAATCTGTGGAATTCACTACCCCAAAGTGCGGTGGATGCTGGAGCAGTGAGTTAATTCTAAGGAGGAATTGGATAGATTTTTAGATGGTGATGTGTTGAAGGGTTATGGGGAGAAGGCAGGAAAATGGGAATGAGGAGCATATCAGCCATGATCAACTGGGGAAGCAGACTCGATGGGCTGAATGGCCAATTCTGATCCTTTGTCTTATAAACTTATGAATTTATGAAACAGACCATTCAGGCCAGCAGGTCAATGTTACTGTTTGAATTCCATACGAATCTTCTCCGTTCCTACTTCTCACTCTAACGACACAACTTTTTGTTCCTTTCGTTCCCTTGTTGCCTTTTGGATGAGGCATTAAACTGAAGCCCTCATCAGACAGATACAAAGGCTCCCATTTTGAGGAAAGGAGAAAGAGTTATTCCTCTTTTCCTTGTCAATACCTACCTGTCAACCAGCACCACTTAGAGATTATCTAGTCATTATTACATTCCTGTTTGAGAGAATTTGCTGTGCACAGATTGCCTGCTTTGATTCCTACATTGCAAATGACTACTAGCATTTCATTGGCAAGAGTAGCAATTTGGATGCCCTGTGCTCACGAAAGGTGGTATTTAAATAAAGAATTAAAGCAAAGTGTTGTGGATGCTGGAGACCTGAAGTATCAACAGAAAATGCTGGATTCAACAGATGTGGCAGCATCAGTGGAAAGAGAAAAACACAGTTAACAGTTCATGCTGATGATGACTTTTCACTGGAACTCTTTCTTCATTCTAATGAAAAGTCATGTTAGAGTCAAAACGTTAATTCTGTTTTTCTCTCCACAGATTCCGCCAAACTTGCCAAGTGTTTCCAGCACTTCCAGTTTATATAAACACGTGTACTTCCTGATTTCTCTCTCTATTGCTTTCTCAGTCTCTTGAACTGTCTTTCTTGCTCTGCCTGTCTTCTTATCTTATTCTCTTTGAAAGGTTCTCATTCTCTATTTTCTTCTCCAGCTTGCTGCGATGTGTCGGTGAAAATTGTAATCATTGTGTAGGAAACTGTTGCATTTTGGAATAGCTCCATGCTTTGCACCAGATTCAATGTTTAAATGATTGATGGGTCGAGAAAATCGAATAGTGAGGGATTGAGGTTCAGTTGTCATTGTTCCTGAGCTGGCAACAGTCAACCAGCAAAAACTGGAGGAAATTTAAAAAAACCGTATCCCCCCACTGCAACATGAGCCATGGTCCCCTGGTATGAGAGACTATATGAATTAGGAGCAGGAGCAGGCCACTCGGCCCCTTGAGCCTGCTCTGTCATTTGATGAGATCATGGCTGATCTGATTATGACTCAACTCCACTTTCCTGCTTACTTTCCTTCCCCGCCTCCACACTTTCTCTAAGCTCTCTTGTCAATCAAGAAGCTATCCAACTTGACCTTAAAAACGTCCATTGATCCAGTTTCTCCAAGAAAGGGAGTTTCACAGACCAATAACCATCTGAGAGAAAATAAATTTTTTGTCATTGGATCCCGACAGTGCAGAAGGAGGCCATTCGGCCCATTGAGCCTGCACCAACAACAATCCCACTCAGGCTCTATCCCCGTATCCCGTATTCTTCTCTGCCTGAAATGGGAGACTCCTTATTTTTAAACCATGACCATTAGTTTTAGACCATGACATTTAGTTTACTTAGGCTCTGCTTTTACTGGCATGCTTTTGGGGTGGGTGAGACTCACAGAGCTACATTCTCCATTGGCCTCAGGCGTGACCTTATAAACTTTGGTGGTAAAATTGCACCCTGGATTCTCCCACGAGGGAATATATCCTCTCAGCATCCACCTTGTCAATTCCCCTCAGGATCTTATATGTTTCAGTAAGCTCACGTCTCATTCTTCTAAACTCCATTGGATACGTATGCAAACTTTTTATTTGTTCCTCATAAGATAACTCCCTCATCCCAGGAATCAGTCAGGTGAATCTTCTCTCAACTGCTTCTAATGCTATTATGATCTTTTTTCAAGTAAGGTGGTTAAAAATGAACATAGTATTCCAAACATGGATTCATATCGTGCCTTTCACAAACGCAGGTTGCCCCCAAGTGTATTGCAGCCAGTGAAGTGTAGTCACTGGTGTAATGTAGGAAACAGGGCAGCCAATTTGTACACAGCAAGGGAAGGTGATGGCCTCACGGTATTGCTAAACTATTCATTCAACAACTCAGCTAATGTTCTGCCACAACTGATGGTGGAATTTGAATTCAATAAAAAAAATTGGAAATCAAGAATCTACTGATGACTGTGAAACTATTGTTGATTATTTGAAAAATCCATCTGGTTCACTAACGTCTCTAAATATGACTTCTGAACTGTGGCAATGTGGTTGACTCTGAACTGTCCTCCAGGAACAACTGGGGATGGGTAATAAATGCTGGCCCAGTCAGCAGTATCTATGTCCATGAATGAATGTGCTTCTTGCCTGCTGATTTAGGTTGTAAATGTCAGTGCAGCCTGAAAACAGAGCGATGCAGTCCCCTTTCCAGCTTCTGATATTTTTATCCTCATCCTTGCCTTTAGCTCATCTGCTGGTGAAACCCTCATTCACATTTTTAACATCTCTAGATTTCACTGTTGCAGTGCACTGCTGGCCTGTCTCTCAACTTCCACTCTCGTTAAACTCAAACTCATGGAAAACTCTGCTGCCTGTGTTCTAACTCTCAGCAAGTCCCATTCACTCATCACCCCTGAACTCACTAACCTACACTGACTTGGGATCCAGCCATGTCTCAACTTTAATATTCTCATGCTTCTGTTGAAATACCCCTCCAGGCCCTTGCACCTTTCTAACACTGGAACCTCTTCTACCCTTACAACTCTCTCAGTTCTCGTGCTGCACCAGTTTTGATCTTGTATACGTTTCTGACCTCTATACCATCATTGCCAGCTGTACTTTCAGTTATCGAAATCTTTCCACCTCTTTCTCTCTGTCTTTCGCTGTCTTACCAAAGATGATGTGGAGATGCTGGCATTGGACTGGGGTGGGTACAGTAAGAAGTCTCACAACACCAGGTTAAAATCCAACAGGTTTATTTGGTAGCACGAGCTTTCGGAGCACAATTCCTTCATCAAGTGAGTCTCACCTGATGAAGGAATAGCGTTCCAAAAGTGCCTGCTACAAAATAAACCTGTTGGACTTTAACTTGTTGTTGTGAGACTTCTTACTCTTACCAAAGATGCACATTGACAATTTTTGCCCATGCTTTTTGGTCACCTGTATGTTGCCTTCATGTCAATGTTTGTTGATAATGGGCCTATGAAGTGCCTTGAGAGGATTTTACTACGTTAGAGGCTCTATATAAATGCAACTTGCTATTTTTCGTGATGTTCTCAAGCAGTTAACACTTCCTACCAGGTGAGAAGAAAGCACCCACTTTTGAAACTTGTTTTTGTGCCACTGACAAAATTGTAAGGAATAATCTCTTTGAACTTGACATTGAATGAGTGTTCTGCATATTACAGATGAGTTGTTCAGTGCCTGGAGTTTCTCTTCTTTAAAATTTCAACAAAATGTAGTCACTGCACGGTGGGGTGGAACTTTAACAAGCAGAGTTTACATTTGGACAGTTCATGCATGGGTGGGTCATGTCATTGACCGAAAGGTATTGCTGAGTTGCGATACCAATTTAGTTTGTTTGTATTAGGTGTATTTGTAATCTTGTAATTGAAAAAAAATAAAATAAATGAATTATTAATGTCTTCTCAGCAATCAATTTAACAAATGATGATTGCAATGTCAATCTTCTCTGTTATAATTCTAACCCCTTTTTAATGCACATTTCTTGGGAAGTGTAATATCCAAATGATTCCAGCATTTGAAAATAACCAAGCTTTCAAAGTACAGTCAGATAAAATGGAACCACTGGTCATAATTTTCAAATAATTTTTGACATATTGATTGCTTGTGCTTTGAGAAGGTGTAAAACATTTATGTAATATTTTTCTTTAATTGTACTGTGTACCGTGTATTGCTGTTAAATTGACATCTCAGTGGGAACATCCCTTCTGCTGATCTCAAGCTAAGGCAGAAGATTGGTGCAAAAATTAATTAAGCTATTAAAATAATAGCTGGTGATAGTGAACCAAATCTTACTGTTACGGACAATTTGAGTTCTCATTAGCTTAATTTGTACATGAATTTGGCGCAAAGATGCACCCCACCAATGTTTAAAAATATCCTTAGGTCATAATTGGAAATATATTTTCAGAGATACTAAGGATGAAGTTAGGATAGAGATCAATCATAGTCCAATTCAATGGCTGAATAGGCTCAAGGGGCCGAATGGTCTCCTCCTGTTCATATGTTTGAAACTGATTGTTTAGAGTAGTATCATTTTGAAGAAGAACAGTAGATCTAATGTGCATTGCTGCTGGCAATTTTCGTACAATCCAAAATTATGAATAATTAATGATTCTGCAATTGCACAACAACACTAGCGTCTACTTGCCTTATACAAAGTTTGCAATATATTAAGCACTTGGAATAAGGTTTCAATTCAATGCTATCAATTGCTAAATATTCTATTTTGTGGATTACTGTTGCCTTGCTAATAACAGCAGTTGCATTATTATCCCAGTGTATATATTTTTTGTTTTCTAAAATAAATTTGATGAAGATTTAACCCAGAGAGTGGTGACCCTGTAGAACTTACCAAATAGGCACATAGTATTTGTACATTTGTGGGAAAGGTGGATAAACACATTATGGAGAAAGGAGTGGAAGGTTATGTTTATAAGGTGAAATGAAGAAAGAGGCTTGTCTGGAATATAAACATCAGCATGGACCAATTGCTTGAATGGTCTGTTTCTCTTTACTTGTCGTACATCTTCAAGTTCTACAAAATACTGATGCGTACCACTATGAAGGATATGATCAGAATAGTTCTTCAGTTGCTGTGTTCTCTTGAACATAACCCCGAATTGTGTTCTTGTTTATTTTTTGTGATGCAGAAATGCTTCTGGCTTTCAAAGAGTTGACTGTAAATGACGTTAACCGCAGCAATGTGGTTCTTTGATTCGTAGTTTGAATTTGATCTCAGTGTCGAATACCTCAACAAAACTATAATGGGGATTGTTGCTAGAGTCAAACGTGTGCATGTAATGATACGAATTTTACAAACACCTATAAGTAATATCACTTATTAATGTGTTTTTTTTAAACTGAAGCCTTGTTCTCACGGGGAGAGCATGTTTTGTTTTGTAAGCAAGCTGCTTTCAAGTTTGCAGGTCAGATGATGAAAGAACAATTTCTTTCAATTTGGGCAGAAAATGTTTCAGAACATTTGCTGGATGACCATTAACAAAATAAGACTCAAATTCAAGTGACACTTTAATAATTGAGTACCTTTAATATATCCCTGTGATCCAAGTTTATTGAGCACATCTATTTCATCTTTTAGAAATAAAATGTTCTTCGTACTTTGGTCTGCAGGGCTCCTGCTGCTAAACAAGAACAGAAGAGCTGGGAGCTGTCAGTACAGCTGGATGATGGGGTGCATTCTGTTACTGTCTCACCATTAGGGTCATCATACAATGTAAGTTTGAAACAATATCTCTGCCTTTTAAACCAAGCATGAAGTTGTTAACAGTGCTTTATTTGTCATCAACCTTTTTCAAGTGTGCTGCAAATTAACATTGCAGTTTATTGGTCAAAATTAGCTCGATACTTTAGTGTCTTGCAGACAGAAATCCAACAATTCTCACTTAGAGACAGCCACTTTCCTGGACTCCCACTGAAAGCTAAATTCATTATTCTGTAGCTTGTTGAGAGTGGAGAAAAAGCACTTCAGAAGTCACGTATTACTGAGCACGATTTCCCACTTTCAGAGCTTGTGTTGGCAATATTAGTTTAACAGAATATGTAACACCTATCATTTGAGTATAGTTAAAATGCAACAGTGGTTAGTTTAAGCACAATTTACGTCACAGTGGTTTCATGTTTAAGACTTGGTTGCTCGGTTGATTGACTAGACATAAGTTGAGAAAGCTAATGTTTGGGACCTCTTTTAAGATGAGACTGGCTCACATGGATTTAATTAGTAGGTCATGTTGCCAACATGTCCATGTGCTGCTACAGATTTCTCATTTCAATCACCCATAACTAGAAATACCTCACTTCAAATAGGTCTCTTCAAAGGAGGTTTTAGGGTTCAGAATTTTACTGGTGGTTTGATGTCTGAATCTTTTTTTACTGAGGAAGGTCGTGTGTTTGTTCAACTGCTTTTATGGAGAAAACATCTTCCTTGTTTAGTTGTTGAATACCCTCCTGTAATAACATCAGCCATTGGTTCCTTTTCTTCTTCAGTGGAGCAAATCCCAAAGCATTAAAATGTAGGAGTTGTACCATAGCATCTCATTAATCTCGTTACCATAAATAACTATATTTTAATAAAAAGCTATACAGTCTTTTGAAGCCCATTTCCAGAAAGTTCACTCCCCTGCAGTTCAATTGTCAATTTGTTTTATGAATCCAAGATTTTTTTGTCATTATTTTTATACTTTGGGACACAGAGGTTATGAAAGGAAAGGAGTTATAGCAATACAAACCTTTCCTTATATATATAGTATCGAGATTTCTTCCTCTTGTATTGATCTGATTTGACTTGATTTATTATTGTCACATATACATACTGTATTAACATGCAGTGAAAAATATTGTTTCTTGCGCGCTATACAGACAAAACATACTGTTTGTAGAAAAGAACACAAGTGCAGAATGTAGTGTTACAGTTATAGCTACGGGTGTATAGTAATCTTCTAAACAAGCCCAGGTATATATACTTTGTTTTTGCAATGAAATACAGTGTGTTTGACAACAGATAAAATTTGTTCCAGACCATTTATTCAGTAGTTTCTGGAAACACAGATACCCAGTAATATTACATCCTGTGTGATACACAGTGTACTCAGCTTGCCAGAATCTTAAAGTGGTGGTCTCATCTTTGTGTTCAAATCTCTCCATAACTTTGCTTTTCACTGATTGTAACTTCACCTACAATCCTTTGATATCTCTGCTATCTCTCCCCTTCTCACCTTTCTGGCCTCCTGCACATCCCTGATATTAATCACTCTACCACTGGTGGCTGTGCCTTCAGTAGTTGAGGCCCAAAGCTTTGAAACCTCCCCATACCTCTCTCTCTCTCTCTCCTCCCCCTCCTTTAAGATGCTTCTTAAATGCTGCCTCTTTAACCAAGCGTTTGTTCACTTATTCTATGATCCCTTTACGTGGCTCAGTGTCAAATCTTGTTTAATTTTTACATTTGGAGATTTATAGAATACAAGTTGTTGTTGGAAAACTAAGTGGTGTCTTTAACCCTTTCTATAGCGGTAAGATGTTAGCTTCGGGCAGTTGATGCGCTTTGCAGATGTTCTGGGCCAGGTACAAAGTTGAGTCTGAACGCTTGAATTGTTTCAGAAAATAATTTGCATTGAAATATCTTCCATTCAGTCTGGCTGTTCACCATCAGAGAAACATTGCTACCACCTAGTGGCCTTCTAAAAGAAACTCAACCCCATTGAATAAACCAACAGCAGCAACATTTAACAAAGCACTGGCTTGGTCCATTACACATCTGGATATGCAATGGGGCCTCTGTATTGAGTAGAGTGGGTCAGCGTTCCCTGGAGTTGAGAAGAGGTCATCTCACTGAAATTTCTAAGATTCCGAGAGAGTTTGACAGTGTAGATGCTGAGAGCCTAGAACTCGGGGTCGCGGTCTCAAGAAAAGGGACCAGCTGTTTAAGACTGAGCAGGGGAGATATTTTAACACTCAAAAGGTTGTGAATCTTCTATCTCAAATACTGAATGCTCAGTCAGAGAGTATATTCAACACTGAGATTTTTGTGCATAAAGGGAATGAAGCAGAATGGGAATAGGGCAGGAGAGTGGTATTGTGCTCGTAGATGGGCCATGATCTTATTGAGTGGGGAATTAGACTCATAGCTGAATGACCTACTGCTCCGATGAATTTTTAAAATTCATTCGTGGGCCAAGGGTGTCACTGGCTGGGCCAGCATTTATTGTCCAGTCCTAGTTTACCCTTGTTCAGAGGACAGTTGAGAGTCAACCACATTGCTGTGGCCCTGGAGTCACATGTAGGCCAGATTGGGTAAGGATGGCAGATTTCCTTCCCTTAAGGACATTAGTGAACCAGATTGGTTTTTCCAACAATTGACAATGGTTTCGTGGTCATCAGTAGACTTTAAATTCCAGATATTTTTTATTGAATTCAAATTCCACCATCTGCCATAGTGAGATTCGAAGTCGGGTCCCCTATTGTTACCTGACTTCCTGTATTAATAAGCTAGGCCATAGGCCATCGCTTCCCCATGAGACTGAAGGAATTGGAGCTGGTATTAGACCTCTCCTCTCCATTCCCCGCTCTCAGATATGTTAACTGGCATTTGTCCAGTTACTGATGCAGTTGCAGCAGGTCTTTGAGAAACATGTAATCTTTAAAGGCACCTCCAAATGAAAAGATTTGCGTAGGGGATATTGGCTGGTGAACTATGCTCATTCTGTCTTGTTGCTTCATCACAGTGTCAGTGCAATCAGTTGAACAAACAAATGAGCTTTGCTGGCAACGTTTTCACATCTATGGTCATTTGTTTTAACCTGTGGTGCGTCCCCACAGGTTAAAACAAATAGAAAAGCCAGATTGCTATTGTTAATGAAAAATGGCGCATAAAGAAAATGGACGCTGAGAAATCATCAGAAGGAAAGTCACATGACTGGTCTAGATTTGATTGCATTTCCTTGTATAGTTACAATACCTCCAGTGCTTCTAGATCTTTATTTTTCCTGTTGATTCTGCTTGAACCAGGAGCTTTAGGGGTCTTCCAGCGTAGTCACCCATCCAACAGATGCCAAACCATTTGGAGAAAATAAACTTTATCATTACCCCAGTAAACTTGCTGTGATCTGAGATCTTTGCTTGCACATCTGTAGTAAAAACTTCACATTTGACAATTTCTTCACCCTGACAGCACCCTGAAATTACTCCAGCAATCAGGCCACTTTCCAGCTTGGGCCCCCTGCCCGACAACCATCCAAGATCTCTGTGCTCCTCCAATTCCAGCCTCGTGTCTTTCTGCGGTTTCCTTCACTGTGACTTCCTTTGGCTGCCTATACCTTAAGCCACGCAATTCCTTCCTTAAATGTCTTTGATCCTCTTCTCCTCTCTCCTCGTTTAAAAGGCTCCTTGAAACCTCTTTAACCAAGCATTTGCTCACCTGCCATAGTATCTCCTTATGTGGCTTGGTGTTTACATTTGATAATTCTCATCAAAAGCACCAACACCAAGAAGTATTGTAATCAAGTTTTCTTCCTGTTTCCCGCCCTGACAGATTGAGAAGCTGATTAGACGCTGGGTGGGAAAGCTCGCAGTAAGTGGCTGCAGTCAGAGACTGGAGAAAGTCGGGATATGATAATATGGAAAAAGCTATTTCAATCCAAAGATGGAGCCAGATAGGGCTTGGGGAGGTGATTGTGGCAGAAGAATTATGTGACGGGCTGGGGTGAAGGATTTCTGTTTCTGTCAGCCCACAAACTGTGCTGGAAAAATACTTGCAAACTGTGGCTAAGTGTTCTCGCCTCCCTTAACTTCCAGAATTCCTGAGCACAAGGAAACCTACTCCAAGCTGTGAAATCTGAATGGCTTCCAAAATCAAAGGAACAAGTGCTTATTTAAATATTACAATCACAGACTTGCCTACCCAGAATGGATTAACTCAGCAGATCTCACATTTACAGCTGTTAAATGGAATGGGATTTCACTTATTTACTGATTTAATTACGCACCTTGTATGCCGCTCCCCCTGCACCACCAACACTCCCAGACTTCTGCAACCCCTTCCCACCCTCTTTGATGGTGTTAAATTCCTCCCTTCGACTCAACAGCATAGGAGCAGGCCATTCAGCCCAACAGATCCATGCTGGTGTTTGTTCTCCATATGAACTTCAGCTTTCAATTTATCTTTTTATTCCTTTCTCCCTCAGGTGTTTATCTAGCTTCCCCTCAGATCCATCCATGCACCTTGCCACGACCACTCCCTGTGGTGGCAAGTTCCATATTCTAACCCCTGTCTGGATAAGGAAATTCCTCCTGAATTTAGCAATGATTATTCTGTTCTATCTCTAAGAGAACAGTTTACCTCTGCTGTCCCAAGATATCAAGCTTAACTGGGTACCAGCTAGCCTGTTCCTATGCCTCTGGTTCCAGCAGCAATCTTTGTTGCATTTCCAGCCCTGTGACAGATTTCTCTTCAAAGGCCATGGGACTGGAGAACCTCACACATGGCACGGAGGCTAAGATGAGCTGTTAGCTTCTAGTCATCCGTGTTTTAAAGAGAATATCTGCTACTAATCATTGAGAGAGTCTGCAAAAAAAACAAAGTGATTTGTGAGTTAGGTTTGAAATCGGGTGAGACTCAATGTGTCCTTCGAGGTTTCAGTAATGTTCCAGAGATCTTATGTTCTCGAGATCTTATGGAGATGTTACTTCAGAGGGCCGCTGTAATTCAGAATGTGAGAACAGATGAACTTTACACAAAGGTACAAATATTCTTTGGTATTCATGGGATCATATAGCCCATGACTTTTAAGAGGCATCTTCAAAATACATGAATAGGATGGGAATAGGGGGAATATGGTTCCCGGAAGGATAGGGGGTTTTAGTTCAGTTGGGCAGCACGGTCAGTGCAGGCTTGAAGGGCCGAAGGGCCTGTTCCTGTGCTGTAAGTTTCTTTGTTTTTTTTGTTCATATTTGGCCAATCATGCCTGTACCAGTGCTTTGAATGATCTATCCAATTAGACCCACTTACCCTACTCTTTCTCCATAGCTCTGCAACTCTTTCAGTTCACAAGTATTTATTATAAATTTGTGTCCTCTGGTTACCTACCCAACTGGCAGAGGAACATTGAAGTCAGTCAGATCTGGATTCACCTAATAAGGCAAATGCTTGCTGTTAAGAATTGCATCTTTGTTCATGGGATATGGATGTCACTGGCTGGGCCAGTTTTTATTGTCCATTCCTAATTGCCCTGGAGAAGTTGGTGCTGAGCCGTCTCCTTGAACTGCTGTTAGGAGTGAGTTCCAGGATATTGCCCTATGCATGTCAGGATGGTGTATGACCTGGAGCAGGTGGTGGTGTTGCCATGCGTCTGCTGCCCCTTGCCCTTCTAGGCTGTCGAGGTCATCAATTTGAAGGAGTTCCAGTGAGTAGCTGCAGTAAGGCACACACTGCTGATACCCTGTGTCAGTGATGGAGAGAATGAATGTTTATTGTAATGGATAAGGTGCCAGTGAAGTGGACTGCTTTATCCTGGATGGTGTTGAGCTGTTTGAGTGTTCGTTGGAGCTACACACATCCAGGCAGTGGATAGTATGTTCTAGTGAACAAAAATTCTGACTCCGTTTTTCCCCTTTGTTTAAAAGGCATTCCTAAGTACGGTGGTGAAATGATTGCCACAAAATCCCTAAAGCGTAGGAGAACGCCATTTGGCCTCTCAAATCTGCACTGGCAACAATTCTACCTAATCCCTATCCCCATAACCCCACATATTTATCCTATTAACCCCCAGCTAAGCATTCCAGGACACTAAGGGGCTTTGCATCTGACCAGTCTTTGAATCTTGGGAGGAAATCGGAACACTCAGAGGAAACCCATGCAGATATGGGGAGAAAGGACACACTCCACACAGACAATGACCCAAGCTGGGAATCGATTCCAGATCCCTGGAGCTGTGAGACAGCAGTGCTAACCACTGTGCTACCGTGCCGCCCCTGAGTTGAGCCACTCTATATTGTCGTGTCATAAATACTCTTTGGAATATGAACATTTTCAGTTATATGTAACAAAAAGATCAGTTTTTTAGAGAAAAGTTCTGCACGATTTAAATGAAAGTATTAATTATGCTATAATTATTGATGCAGTGAAGAAATGCCTGTGTAATCCTCAGAGAGTTGAGTTGTTATACACAAGCCCCAATGCACAGGTTGAAGTGTGTCACAGGAATTTACATTCAGCACTTGTTAAATTGCAGTAAATGTAGCATATCAAGGTAGGTGTAAAAGTCGGATGACTATTTGTTACTTATTTTAAATTGCTTGAAACCTTCGTAACCAGAAACAGCTGTTCTGAGGTCCATTGCTGGTCCCCAGGGATAATCTCAGGACTATGTTGTTGGGCCCTGTCTTTTATGGCAGTAGTAATAAACATGACAGGCTGTTGGGTTACCATCTGTTTAAAATGGCTACTGCTTTGTTCACAGTAGCGGATTTGGGGTCTGTTTTCTGTCTGTCTCCTCTGTAACAGTCTTATCTGGTGTCACAACAGGTGGAGGTTGATGGAAAGACGCTAAATGTGACCAGTGAATGGAACCTTGCTTCACCCTTGTTGCCTGTCACCGTTGCTGATACCCAGAGGATCGTTCAGGTATGTTTAACTGCAGTCCAGTTATCCGATTATCTTTTTCCTGAAATGGGAATATTCCGCATGAGCTACTTCTGAAATGGGCTGCATGGAATGAGACAGTTGAAGAGCGTGCAGTGCAGGTCACAGTGAATATTCCTGTCCCTGTGTGGTAGGAAAGGACAAAATGTAGATGAACCTGTTGGTAAAGTCATAATGTTTTTCTTGGCACATTAGCATGCTCTAAATTTATTTTAAATTCATTTGGTGCATTGATGATGAATTGTACATTTCCTGGGGCAATATTTTTTCCCTCAATCAACATCAACAAAATGACCTGATCCTTATCGCTTCTGGTCACTCTATCATAGAAAGGATATTAAACTAGAAAGTGTACAGAAAAGATTTAACAGGATGTTATCGGGACTTGATGGTTTGAACTTAAGGAGAGGCTGGATAGACTAGGACTTTTTTCTCTGGAGCGAAAGTAGCTTAGGGTGATTTTATTGAGGTCTATAAAATAATGAGGGGCATAGATCAGCTACATAGTCAACATCTTTTCCCAAAGATAGGGGAATCTAAAACTAGAAGGGCATGGGTTTAAGGTGAGAGGGGAGAGATTCAAAAGGTTCCAGAGGGCAATTTTTTCACTCGGGGTGGTGAGCATCTGGAACAAGTTGCCAGAGTAGAGGCAGGTACAATTTTGTCTTTTAAAAATCATTTAGACGGTTAGATGGGTATTGAAGGATATGGGCCAAATGCGGGCAACTGGGACTAGCTTAGGTGTTTAAAAAAAGGGTGGCATGGACAAGTTTGACCAAAGGGCCTGTTTCCATGCTGTAAACCTCTATGACTCTGTGAGTCGAATTGATGCCCCCATTTGAACAGACACTACCCTTCTACAGTAGTTTACTGGCTTTAAAGTGATTTGGAATGCCCCCAGGCTGTGAAAGACTATATAAATTTCTTTCCTTTTGGGTGAAAGATGAATATATTTCAGTCCAGGAAACGCTAATCATTTTAAGAACATGCAATCATTTTCCTCTCTGCAAGACGGTTCAGCGAAAATGCCTAATCTTGGTATAGAAAATATACTATACAAGGACAAATGTTCTTCACTATTTTTTATTTGCTGTCTAAACAAGGTGGCAAAAACACATGCTGGAAAATTGAGTCGAGTATGCACCCTCCAATAATACAATACCCCTAAAAGTTTGCTAATACTTGATTTCCTAGCACAGCTTGAAAAGCAGTGGCAATCCTGTTGTTCTACTAATGTGGTTTTAAAAGCTAGCCTTTCTACTAAGGACCTCTTTGACTTCACTGAGATCAAGAGCTTGATGTTAGACATGCATTATTTGGCAGTCGTGCATGGTGATTTAAAAACTCCAGTTAATTTTTTTAAATGGAAAATTACTTCAAAACAGTTTAGTGAAATATTTAGTTACGTCAAGATTCTAAGAAAAGAATACTGAAATAGCTAGAATTAGCTTGTTAATAGTCATAGCTAACTTTATGGAACGTTTAGAAGGGAATTCAAGTGTAATTATAGTCAGGCATGATGTAGTAGTCTAGGAAGGTAAGCTGTATTTGTGGCTGTGTTTATTTTGACTCCTAATAGCTGCTCTTGGGGAGGGTAAAGGAGAGAAATGACCTTGGAAATCTGGTAACTGTGGATTCCCTTGGAAACTGACTTTGAAATGGGTGAGCAGTATTCTGTTAGAACCATGTAAACCCTTGATGTTCCAGAGACTTGTTCTGGTTTCTATCCTGAAGAGAGAGGATCTTATTGAGTTTGAAAAGTACAGAGCAAATCTCGCCTTTATCAGTGGCTGTAAGCGTTGTCATTATGCACCCAGTCACACCCGCGGGGGAACACATTGATCAGAGAGGGACAGGCAGGCTTCCTGTTTGTTGGGGAAATATGTCCTAAAGGTGTGGCCTTAAGATCTGTGCAACCATGCTTAGATCAATTTCATTGATTTGTATAAGATCCAGTGCTTCATATAGCCCTCAACATGCAGCTGGCAGCATGAAAATACATGTCAAAATCTTGGCGTATTGTTCAAGATGCATTCTGCAGTTAGAAGACCAAGAATGAAAGTGGAGAATTCACCAAATCACAAAACATACACAATAGGACAGTGATGTAAGGTTATTGATCAGCATGTTCTTCAAGGATGTAATCATATTGATGATGTTGGGGTATCAGAATACGAAGCAATGCTGGTTTTACAAGGTGCCACTGCTATTGATTGATGCATTCGAGTGTACGCTTTGCACTTTAACTTGGACAGTGGATTGACCAGTACGATCTGGAGCTGCATGCCTCCGTATCTGAATTATAGTTATATATGAATTATTTATGGCTTCGTAGAACACACAAGAAACCAAAAGAGCATTTGTCTAGAAATCCTGGGGATTTCTTGCAAACCGTCTTTTAGAACTCCACTAAGAAGGAGACAACATTGAGCATTAATTCCATTTTTCTTCAGTTACTACAAAAATCCAATTCCAGGTCTATTAGAAACGGTCTTTCAGCCCATCTAGCATTCTGTAATTCAGTGTGTCCAGCTTTCTGAGAATGCTCCTGATACTCTATAATTTGTAGTATCCCTCTGCTTGCCTGTGACTACATTGGTTTCCCAGTTAAGCAATGTCTTGATTTTAAAATACTCATCCCTGTTTTCAAATGCTTCCATGGATTTCTCCGTCCTTATCTCTGCAATCTCCTCCAACTCCATTACCTTCTGAGACTTTTGCACTCTGCCTCTTGAACATCCTTGATCTTAATCATTTCGTAATGGAGGTGATGGGGGAGGAATGGGAGAGGGTGGTGAGGGACACAGCTTCAGTAGTCAAAGCTTTAAACATTGTAATTTCTTCCCCAAACCTCTCTGCCTCTCACCAGTTAAGAGCCTACATCTATGACCAAGCATTTGGTCATCTACCCTAATGTCACCTGACATGGGCTAAAGTCAGATTTTGCTTTATGATACTCTTGCGAAGGGTCTTGGGATGTTTTATTGAAGTGTGCTACTTAAATGCAATTGTTGTCTGCCTTGTGTACATTGAATCAGTGGTTATATCATGGGAATTTGAGGCTGTTTTTTGTTGCTGTATGCTAATAAATGACAATGTTTCCACAAGACAGATAGCTTCCTGACCATTCCTGCACTTTCCATATATATGTCAACGAGACAGTTCCTGTACTTTGATCCCATAAACAAAAGGACAACTAAAGTGGGCAAAATACCTTTTAAAGTTGATTTGTAAGGACAGTAATGCAAACTGCTGGCAAGGTCATTGTGAGTCTAAAAGACTTAACCCATTTCAAAAGTCTAAAAGATCTGGAATGTTGATGTATTGAGGTTGAACGGACCAGCTGGAAATGCAGATGTAAAGACACAGGAGGAAACCATTTGGTCAATTAACCTTGTTTTGATACTTGGTTGGCATTACACCTTCTTGTTGCGGCATTTCCCTTCACGAAGAAATATTCTACTCAATGAATGGTGATGACCTTCAATTGGCTGTGTACAAGAGTGGTAAAAGTAGAAGCTATCGGTGCTTTCAATGGGAAATTGAACGGGTACATGAAGGAAGTAAACTTGCAAGGCTACAGGGAATGAGCTGGGGAGTAGGATTTACTGGACTCCTCCATGAGAGCTAACATGGACCTGAAGTTTCAAATGACCTCCTTTTCTACTGTAAATACTCTGTGATTCCACATTTCCTTCTCTGTTCCTCTTTGAAAGGCTTCATTTGATTGTACATCAAAAAAACACCTTTTGGGCAGTGTAGTGGAGGTGTAAGAAAAAGGAGTACTGGAATAAAACAGAGAGTGGGGAGGAATGGAAAGTTGAACTGGGGGAAGTTGAGAAAATGATGGTTGGAATTGTGGGAGGAAGTGGGGAGAGAAAGGTCAAAGCATCAGTTGGATTGAACCGGGGTTGGGAAACTTGGCCATACAATTAGCAGGGATGAACCGGTTAGTTGGCTGAGTTGACTGGATGGCTGATTCATGACACAGAGTGATGTCAACGAGTGTGGGTTCAATCCCCGCACCAGCTGAGGTTATTCATGAAGGTCCCGCCTTCTCAACCTTTAACCTGACCCGCAGGTTAAACGACTGTCAGTCAGCTCTCCCCCTCAAATTGCAGAGCAGCCTGTGGTCATCTTATACAATAGCTGTGCTGGTGGAAATTGTTCATTTTATATACAGCATTTTTATATACATATTTATGATTCTATTGGAAGAAAAGATCCTGCTTGTATTCAGGTATAAGATGTATAGAGACAAAAGTGTTTCCCACAATAAAAAGTTGGATTTGTTCCAGAAAATTGAAATAGATTTTAATCAAAATCCTTCCACAATCTCTGTTGCCTTTTGATCTCTTCATCATCTTTCTCTTTTATCCCTCTCTCCTGTTCTCTCTGTCTCCCTCTTGCCTTCCCTCTAGCTTGCTGACTCTCCCAGAACTTGTTTCCTTCCCTTTCTCTTCCTGCTGTGCCCATCTCCCACCTTTGCCCTGTCTCTGCCCCCACTTGTATCTTTGCCTTTTAACACCTCCCCCTTCTCCCGTTTCCCCTCTACCCCCGTCACTCCCCTCCCTTCTTTCATCCATTCCCTTTGCTTCCCCCTCTCTCCCTATTCACTGGTGGGTGTTGGGGAGTCAGACTTCTAGCCTGATTCCTCCTTTTGCTATCCATGGATTCTGAGACCAGCCGTCACAGCTGATGCTTCAGCTTGGCTGCTCAAACTCAACACACACCAGGGATGGAACTTGGAGCTTTATTGGTGTGCGGGATTCAGTTGTTCAATGATCAAACATGCCAACCCTTTAGGGATGGATGTAAAGTTTTCTCCAATGTAGTCATTATTTGACTGAAGCAGTGTGATTCCAATTCTTTGCACAAAAGATGACGAATAACAACAGTCCTTACTTCAGTACAATTATAAGCTGAAATGGAAGAATGGACAGGGGAGTGGGGGGTGTAATTTTCTTGGTTGTTTCTGCATCTTCCCAAAAAGTGTACAATTTAATTTTGTCCACAACAATTGTAACTCTCTTCACCTCGAACAGCAAATGGATGTGTGTAAAGCCTTGAAATGCAATGAAACAGTCCCGAATGAATGGTACCTTTGTTTTTTTTTAACGCCTGTTACCTTTGCTCATCCTTAACTGTGATAATGGTACAGTGGAGGCGGTGAGTATCGTGCTGATTGTAGCCCTGCTGAAAAAAGGTCATTGATACCCAACTAAGTGGAACTAATTACAGATGGCAAAAGCGAGAAAAAAAATGGGTGCAACGCCACATGAAACCCTCTTCATTCAAAGAGAAGGGCAAGATAGCCAGGTCTGTAAAAGAAGTGGAATTAGGTTATTTAATCCATTCAAGCCGCAAGAAGGAAGGATTTTGTGCAGCCGTTCTATATCTGGATGCCTTTCCGTCTAGACGATGTATTTCACCTCAATTAACCAGACAACTTCATTGTACTTTTTTAATAAACCCGCAACTTCCTCATTGGTTCCTGGCTTATGTTTAATGGGAGTGCAATTCTTCTCCACTTGTTTCTTTACCCTGTCCAAGTTTCCTTGTACCACCCCCAGCAGTGAACCAGCTGTTTGCAGCCACAAGCAGGCGATTTGGGCATGACTTGCCTTCAAAGATTTTTCCTCCTCCTCCTCCTCCCACTGACTTAGTGGGAATCAACAGCTTGCTTCTGGCAAAGTGGTTGACACTTCAGTCCATGTACCATTGCACTCCAGATTGTAGTTAGCCTGACCTGTTGCGTTATATCTGTCTCTAACCTCAGTGAGGTTAAAACAAGAGTGGGGAGAAGGGGAAGAGAGTTGGCAGGATTTCAGTAGCCTTCTAAAAATGGTACAAATGACCATAATTATCTCCTCGCTGCTAATGGACAGGTTGCCAGCACTGATCTAAAACTGATCCTGTAAAAGTAGGAGGAGGTGGAAAGGCAGCCAGACATATTTATTGCCATTTCCCCACCACCTATTTCCAAACCTGCCTCCAACGTGCGAGGAAAATTTCCCCCATCACAATCACACTCCAGAAATTTGCTACCTTTATAGAGCCAGAGGTTTACAGCTTGGAAACAGGGCCTTTGGCCCAACTTGCCCATGCTGCCCTTTTTTTAAAAACCACTAAGCTAGATCCCAATGGTTCACATTTGACCCATATCCCTCTATACCCATCTTACCCGTGTAACTGTCTAAATGCTTTTTAAAAGACAAAATTGTACACATGATCTTGCACACTTAACCTGATCTGCATGAAAATTAAATTCCTTAATTAAAACCATGCTGCCTTTTCTGCATGTTTGACCAATCTCTGCATTCATAAATTCCACCACTTCACAGTTGCTACCTTGGGGATATACACGGAAGTCCCACAACAGTCTTAAATCCATTTCTGTTTCTTAATTCTATCCAGTGTGACTCTGTTTCCCTCATTGTAACCTCTCTCAGCATTGAAGTAATTTCATTTTAGATCACTAATATTTCTCCTCAGCCTTTACCAATTTTCTGACCTTCCTATAGACCTTACAATCCAGTAGATTCAGCTTGCAGCCAGCTTATACTTTCCATTGCACCTACATTTCATTCAATTTCTTTCTTATATTCCACGCATTTGTTTAAAGAACCCTCATGTGGGCCATAATCTCTAACCTGTCTGTTGCTGAAATACTGTTTTAGAAGCATGAGAGGGGATCTGATCAAGGTATATAAAATTTTAAAAGAGATTAATAAAGCAAATGTAGACCAAATGTTTCATCTTGCGGGGCAATGTTGAACAAGAGCTCACAAGTATAGGTTGAGAGGTGGTAAACTTAAAACTGAGATGAGAGGAACTACTCACAGAGGGTGATGAATTTGTGGAACTTGCTGCCCCATAGTACAGTGGAGTCTAAACCATTGAATGATTTCAAAAAAGGGACAGATATATTTCTAATAAAAAAGGGCACCTCTTTTAATTTTCTTAATTGTTCAAGAGAAAAAAAAGAAAATATAAACCTAGACAGGGATCATGGGTAGAAGTCATCTACAACAGCTGCAGGCAGGGCATTCCACTCCCTAATCACTCTTTGAGTAAAGAACCTACCTCTGATATCCGTCCTATAACTCATACCCCTTAATTTAAAGTTGTGTCCCATCGTGCTAGCTTTCTCCATCCTAGGAAAAAGGCTATCACTGTCCACCCTATCCAAACCTCTAATTATCTTATATGCTTCAATAAGATCCCCCCTTAGCCGCCTCCTTTCTAACGAAAAGGAGATTACATCCATTACATTACATTAGATTACATCTTAACTCCATTGGAAGCAATTTTTAAAAGTGGCATCTCGGCCTTTTGACTAAGATGCAAATGAGATCAAGCCTTGGAGAAGGTGCTATGCCTACTCTAATCAGCTCTCGGGTCATGCAGATCAAGCCTAAGACAGGAGGTGACAGGCCTGTCTTGTCAGCTTGGATTGGGAATGTCTCAACTTGCTGAGACTCTGAATTGGACTTGATTTATTTGAATTGGAATAAAAAGAAAAAAAAAAGAGGGCATAGTTAGAGAAAAACAGATACAGCAAGTCTGAAATTTGGATTACTAGTCCATTAAATCGGTATGCTATTATTAATGTCAACAATGCCATCTACTTACTCGCCTACACGTACATTTTAGGCCACGTGCTTTCTTCATACTCACTCTATTACAATGCCAGTAGTTAATGATGTCCACATCACTGTTTGAAGTAGATCTTTGGTCCCATTGCCAATAATCTTTTTCTCGGGTACGACCTCCTCCCCAGCATTATCCTGGAGTTTTCTTTTCAAGCCAGGAACGGTTTGGTTTGCTGTCGTGTGTGTTATAGTTTTACATTCACTCAAAGCTGGTTCAGGAACGGGGACATCCAGACATTGACAGACCAACTGAAGCTCTGTTAATAAATCCATTTTAAGCGCTGCGTTTAAGAGGTTAGTTGATAAGTATATGGATGAGAAGGGAATGGTTTAGTTAGGAGGGGCATTGCTTTTTATTTTGGTCGGCACAACATCGAAGGCCGAAGGGCCTGTTCTGTGCTGTATTGTTCTATGTTCTAAGTGAGAACATCGAGGTGGTGGCACGGGCTCGTTGGGCCGAAGGTCCTGTTTCCCGTGCTGTTTTGTTCTTTGTTCTAGTTAAAGGGATATGGGGAACAGGTGGGGAATGAATTTGAAATCAGGGAGACATCAGTCATTATTTGATTGAATGGTGGAGCAGGCTCAAAGGGCTAAATTTGCCTACTTTGCTCCTAATTCCCATGTTCCTACTTACTTTTTTCTCCTGATTTAATTATGTTTTCCTTTTTGCTTTACGAAGATGATTGATGAGGGTAGGACAGTGGATGTTGTCTACATGAACTTCAGTGAGGCCTTTGCCGAGGTCCCTCATGGCAGACTGATGCAGAAGGTGAAGTTGCATGGAATCACAGATGAGCTGGCAAGGTGGATACAGAATTGGCTCAGTCAAAAAACACAGAGGGCAACAGTGGAAGGGTACGTTTCTGAATGAGGGCTATGACATGTGGTGTCCCTCAGGGATCAGTGCTGGGACCTTTGCTGTTTGTAATATATATAAATGATTTGGAGGAAAATTAATTGGATTGATTAGTAAGTTTGCAGATGAAGGTTGGTGGATTTGTGGATAGCGATGAGGACCATCAGAGGATACAGCAGGATATAGATTGTTTGGAGACTTGGGCGGAGAGGTGACAGATTGAGTTTAATCCAGGCAAATGTGAGGTAATGCATTTTGGAAGATCTAATACAGATAGGAAATGTAGATAAATGGCAGAGTCCTTAATAGTAAGGATAGGCGGAGAGGGATCTGGGTGTACAGGGACACAGGTCACTGAAAGTGGTAATGCAGGTGGAGAAGGTAGTTAAGAAGGCAAACGGCATGCTTGCCTTCATCGGCCAGGACACTGATTTTAAAAATTGGCCAGTCATATTGCAGCTTTATAGAACCTTAGTTAGGCTGCATTTGGAATATTGTGTTCAGTTCTGGCCGCCACACTATCAGAAGGATGTGGAGGCTTTGGAGAGGATACAGAAAAGATTTACCAGGGTGTTGCCTGGTATGGAGGGCATTAGCTATGAGGAGAGGTTGGAGAAACTTGATTTGTTTTCACAGAACAATGTAGCTTGAGGGGCGACCTGAGAGAGGTCTACAAGATTCTGAGAGGCATGGACAGAGTGGGTAGTCAGAAGCTTTTTCCCAGGGTGGAAGAGTCAATTATTAGGGGGCACAGGTTTGAGGTGTGAGGGACAAGGTTTAAAAGAGATGTACGAGACAAGTTTTTTACACAGAGGGTGTTGGGTACCTGGAACTTGCTGCCAGGGGAGGTAGTGGAAGCAGATACAATTATGACTTTTAAGGGGTGTCTTGATAAATATATGAATAGGATGGGAATAGAGGGATCTTCCGGAAGAGTGGGAGGTTTTAGTTCAGTCTGGGAGCATGGTCTGTGCAGACTTAGAGGGCGGAAGGGCCTGTTCCTGTGCTGTAATTTTCATTGTTCTTTGTACCCCTGTTGCCTTATATACAAGTTCTAGCATTTATTTCTACTTTGCTCCTTTTCATTTGATTTTGAATGATTATTTCCGTCACCTGTTCAATTCAAGCCCTCCTCATTTTTCACTACTTTGTGACCACCCATGTATCCTCTCTATCACAATCCAGGGAACAGACCGGTACAGGTGGAGCCTGTCCCACTGGAACAGTTCAGTCCTATTCCAGTATTGGTCCCATGAAATAGAACCTCTCTTTCCCACACCATTCCTAACTGTTCACTCCTTGATACTCTTTCCTAAGACATATTCAAGTTGTTATATGGATAATAATCCAGGGATTATAATGCATTCAGTTCCTCTTTTCTGGAGATGGGAGTAAGAGAGGAGCATACCCTCTCGGCTTCTCTCCCTGGTGTTAGCACCAATGTTGTCCACAAGTTAGTGAACGTCGGTGCACCATCAGCTCAGCTTGTCAATGGTAAATACAATGTTTTTGGCATGGGGGACTGTCTTTATGATTACCTCTCTGTGAATAGCCTTGGGATGTTTTTCTAATTTGAAGGTGCAACATAAATGCAAGTTGTTGTTTTTGAATTGTGACACTGGAATGTGGTGATGGAAATGGATCATTTGGACCCTCCGACTGGCTCTGCTATTCTGTTAGATCGTGACTGATCTGTATTATATCCTTGTTTTGTCTAGCAAAAACTTAACAATTTCAGATTCATTGAGCTAACAACTATTACTTATTGTAAAAGAAAGTTCCACATTTTGCTCATCCTTTGTGTGAAGAAGTACTTTCCACCTTCTCTCCTGCCTGGCCTGATTTGATTTTAGAGCTATGTTCCTTATGTAAGTCTCCCCTACCAGCAGGAAATGCTTTTTTCCATCGAGCTAATCAATTCCTTTCAAAATGCGAACAATAAACTCAATCAAATCATCCTTTAGTCTTCTTTATACTGCAGGCAGTTCTAAGAAAGTTCAGTAGACTGACTTCTGAGGTGAAGGGGATGTCTCGTATTCATTGGAGTTTAGAAGAATGAAAGGTGATCCCACTGAAACATATAAGATGCTGAGGAGGTTTGGAAGGGTACACAAAAGAATATATGAATTAGGAGCAGAAGTAGAGTATTTGACCTCTCGAGCCTGATCCACTGTTCGATAAGATCATGGCTGATCAGAATATTGAGTTTGATGATCAGCTGTGATGAAGATGAATGGTGGAGCAGGCTCGAAGGCCAAATGGTCTATTCCTGCTTCTGGTTTCTATGCTTCTATGACCTGACTGTTGTCTCAACTCCAATTTCTTGTCAGCCCTTCATAACCCTTTACTCTCTTGTCAATCAAAATCTGTCAATCCCAACCTTGGGTATAATAAAGCCCAGCCTCCACAGATTTCTTAGAGAATTCCACAGACCAGTGATCTCTGAGAGAAAACACTTCTCATCCCTGTCTTTAATAGGAGATCTCATCTTTAAACGGTATCTCCTATTTTGAGACCCTCCCGCAAGGGGAAACATCCTCTCAACATTCACCCTGTCAAGTCCATTCAGGATCTTATATGTTTCAATAAGATCGCCTCATTCTTCTGAACCCAAGTAAATATAGGCCCAACCTTTCCTCATTAAATACTGAGATGATGTTTCTTATCATGGGGCAATCTGAACTAGAGGGCACAGTTTATGAGAAGGGATTTCCCATTAATACTGAAATGAGGAGGCTTTTCTTTTCCCTCAGAGGGTTGTTCATATTTGGGTAATTGAATACATTTGAGGCTAATTTGGACAGATTTTAGATCAACAAGCGAGTCGAGGATTTTTGGGAACAGAACGGAAAGTAGAGTTAAGGCCACAATCAGATCAGCCATAGTCTTACTGAGTGTAAAGCAGGCTGGAAAGGACGAATGGCCCCCACCTGCTCTTATTTCTTACATTGAAGAGTATGCCAACATAGATCGGTATATCAGATTTCAACAGATCTTCAAAGAAATTATGAAGAATATTACGAGGAGGAGTGAGATTTTTTGAAAGATTGATTGTAGTTTAGTAGGCCAACAAAGCAACATATTCCTCAGAGTAAATATGTATTTAATAATGCGGGGCTGCTTTTTTGATCTTATCAGGATTTGTCCTTTAATAAACTTTTGGGTTTAATAGTTAATGCTAAAGGACATTACTGCGAGAAAGCCTAGGATAACAACTTTATTGTATCATGTTAATTAAGCAATGTTTATGAGGAAAATACTTTAAATTGAATCTCATTCTTCAGGGAGTCTTTTTTAAATGGTCTATAAAATTGACTGTAAAATAAAATGAGGATGAAAATATTTTGACTGTGTTGTCTGCTGTTTATTCCTCAAGTGGCCAAACTTTGTTAATTTATTTTGGCATGGTGTACAATAAATACATCTTGAGCGAGTTCCACATTGTCCTGCTCTGTGTTTTCCAAAATCTAATGTTTATGTTGAGTTGTGGGAAGTAGCAGCTATTCCTGCTTCCCCAGCTAAAGTAGTCTTTAAGTTGTGAATGAAAACAAATGTTCTGTGTTTCATGTATTTGTTTCCCAGGAGGAAGTTTTAATGTGAGTGTAAAAAGATTGTACAACAGTGTTTTCATTTTCCTTGCTATAATAAATTTGTATTGGATTGCAGGAGATCAGTGGCAGGGATGTAGTTACTATGAAGATTTTCTTAGTACCTGGGTCATATCTTGGGAGCTAAGAAATGACAGTGTACACTGATCAGCCAGTTGTCCAGAATTTGTTGAACCTTTTTTCCTAGCTGGTGCTTTCACAGCACCTATTGACAGCTGATGCTATCCTGGCATGACGTTTTTATTTATTAATTGGATATGGGCATCGCTGGCAAGGCCAGCATTTATTGCCCATTCCTAATTGCCCCTGAAACAAGCGGCTTGGGCAGTTAAGAGTCACCACATTGCTGTTGTCCTAGAGTTACATGTAGGCCAGACCGGAAAGAACAGCAAATTTCTTTCCCTAAAGATCATTAGTGAACCAGATCATCGAGGGCCGAAGGGCCAGTACTGCGCTGTAATGTTCTAGATGGGTTTTTCCAACAATCGGCAATGGTTTTATGCTCATCAGTAGATTCTTAATTCCAGACGTTCTTTTTTATTGAATTCAGATTCCACTGTTTGCCGTGACAGAATTTGAACCAAGGTCCCCATAACGTTAGCTGGAAAACTGGATTAATAGTCCAGTGATAATGCCAGTATGCCATCATCTCCCCTAATAGTCATGGAGTCATAACAACTTGGCACATGGAATCCATGCCTGCTCTCTGGAAAGCAATCCACCCAGTTCCATTCCCTTGTTCTATCCCACATTTATTTCTCTCAAGCGTCCACCCAATTTTCTTTTGAAATTATGATTATCTCAGTTTCCATGACCCCCATAGGCAGTGTGTCCCAGCCAATTATTTGCTGTGTAAGATATTCTTCCTCACACTTTAACTCCTTCTCTCTGTATCTTTCTTTAGTGCAGGACCTTAAATTTTTTTTCATCTTTATATCATTAGCCAATGGAAACACGTTTTCTTTATCAAACTCACCTGAAGCTGTCATAATTCTGTACACTTCTTCACATATCCCTGAAGTCGGCAGAGGATATGAATAGGATGGTTCAGAGGGCGTATAGGACACTTGTTTAGTCAGTCATGGCATTGAGTATACAAGCAAAAGGGTACTGTTGGGTTTGTGCAGAGCATTGGTTAGGCCACATCTGGACTGCTGTATGCAGTTCTGGTATCACCTCTCTGTAGTAAGGATGCGATTACCCTGGATGAGGTATAGAGGAGATTCACCAGGATGTTGCCTGGGATGGAACATTGGAACTATAATAAGAGACTGAATAGGCTTGGATTATTTTCTTTAGAGGGGAAACATATTTGAGGTGTATAACATTATGAGAGGTATGGACAGGGTGAGCAGGGAGCAGCTAGTCCTCTTGATTAAGGGGTACAGTCACGAGGGGCCACAATTTTAGGGTGAGGGCCAGAAGATGCAGAGGGGATTTGAGAAAAACATTTTTCATTCAAGCTGGTGGTGAGAACCTGAAATGCACTGTCTGGGAAGATAGTGGAAGTCAGAAACCTTATAATCTTTAAAAAAATATTTGGATGAGCACATGAAATATCGTAACGTTCAAAACTATGCACTGCTTTGATTTTCCCCCACTTTCTTGAGATATGTCGCAGTAGGGGAGTGGTACTGAATGGAAAATGAGGCAGTTCTCCACGGGGAGGGAGGGAAACATATGGGACAAGTGGTGGAAAATGGGATTGGCATGCCTTTGCTGGTAGTTATTGTCGGTACAGACTCGATGGAGCAAAGGATTTTTCTGTGCTATATGACTCTGGCTCTTATCAGATTCCAACCTACTTTTCTCCACAACCCCAACATCTTCAAAGTAACCTTATAACTAAATTCCTTCATCCCTTGACTATTCTGGTAACTCATCTCTGCACCCTTTCAAAGACACCTTCCTAAAGCATGGTGACCAGAAACAGAGATGATTGAACCCATCCCACCATGTGTAGCCACCTTTGACCAGACCACTACTACTCGGAGACTTGCTTGACCCGTCGCAATTGACCCATTGCTTGACTGATTCTAGGAGCCATGGCAATGCTCAAATAAGAGCAGAAGAAATGATTCAGCCCCTCGAGCCTGTGCTGCCATTCGATTAGATCATGGCTGATGTGTATTATAACTCTCTCTACCAGCTTGGTTCTGAGGCCCTTAATAAACTATGCTGAGCAGAAGCCTTATTGTTCTCTGTTTTAACATTTTTTTTAGCTCAGCCCTCCCCAGCCTTGACAATCTTTTGCTAGAGATAGTTCCAGATTTGTGTGAGGATGTGGTTCCTGACATCATTGCTGAACAGCCTGCCTCAAATTTGAAGCTTCTGCCCCCTTGTTCTGTACTCCTTCCATCAGAGGAAAGAGTTTCTCTCTACCCTTTCGAATTCTTTAATCATTGTATGGGTAGGGGGTGAGAAGAGAGAACATTATAGTGAGGCATGTGCTGCTTTGATTTTCCCCCACTTTCTTGAGATATGTCGCAGTAGGGGAGTGGTACTGAATGGAAAATGAGGCGGTTCTCCACGGGGAGGGAGGGAAAAATTGACAGGGGAGCTTAAGCATCCTTTGTTCATGCTAACTTGTCTGTATATTATCAGTTGCTATGGAAGATGAGGAGAGAATAAAGCTGCTCATCACGTGGCTTCTGCTGCAAATTGAAAATCACCTCAAATAAATTTTGTCTTGATGTGAAAGATACTCACATCGGTTTGTTTCTCTGGGGACCTGAGCACTATAATCTGGACTGACACTTCAGCGCATTCCTGAGGGAGAGCTGTATTTTCACAAATCCCATCTTTCAGAGAAGACTTAAACCAAAATCTGCTCTGTGAAAGACCATAAGATATAGGAGCAGAATTAGGCTATTTGGCCCATCGAGTCTGCTCCACCATTCAATCATGGCATTCTCCTGCCTTTTCCCCATAACCCCTGATCCCCTTATTAATCAAGAACCTATCTATCTCTGTCTTATAGACTCTCAATGACCTGGCCTCCACAGCCTGCTGTGGCAAAGGGTTCTCCAAATTCACCATTCTCTGGCTGAAGAAATTCCTCCTCATCTTTGTTTTAAAGGATTGTCCCTTCACACTGAGGTTGTGCCTTTGAGTTCTAACTAGTGGAAACATTCTCTCCGTGTCCACTCTATTTAGGCCTCTCAATATTTTATAAGTTTCAATTTAATGCCCCTTCATCCTTCTAAACTCCATCGAGTATAGACCCCGCCTCTTCAACCACTCCTGCTATGACAAATCCTTCATTTCTGGGATCTTACACAATTGCAAGACAAATAGATGGTTCCGTCTGTTGTCCTTGCCAATATCTAAGCCTTAATAATGTCAACAAGACATAGATTGTGGTACCATGGATCTCACTGTTATTTGTGGAACCTTGCCATTCACAAATTGATTGTTGTATTTCACTACATCACAACTTTGACTACATTTCAAAAATATTTTGTTGGCTGTGATTCACTTTGCAAACTTTTGAGGTCATGAAGGGTACAATAAAAATGCATGCTGTTTCTTTACTGTAAACTTCTTATTCCCTGAAGCCTTGGCTTTGCCAAGTGATGAACTTCAGGAAATTGGATTACTTCCAATAAAGTTCGGATTATTCTCCTTCAAACAGGGAAGGTTGAAAAAAGGCTTAATAGAGGAGAGGTTTAATAGAGATGTACAAAACTATGTAGAGTTTTGGGTGACAGAGGGCCTGGAATGAAAGGACACAGATTTAAGATAATTGACTGAAGAACCAGAGGGCATTGAAGATTTTTTTTTAACTAAGTGAGGTGCTGTGATCTGGAATGTGCTGTTTGTTAAGCGCAGTGAAAGATTCAATTTCGTAGAGGAATTGAGCACATATTTGAAATGTAAAACAAAATGACTGAGATTTGGGAAAAGAGCAGAGGAGTGGGGACTACAGTAGTCGGATAGTTATTTTAAGGAGCCAGCACAATAATCTGCTGTGCTGCGTCATTTTAATTTGATTGGATATATTATTGTCACGTGTATTAACATAAAGTAAAAAGTATTGTTTCTTGTGTGCTATACAGACAAAGTATACCATACATAGAGGAGGAAAGACAGAATGCAGAATGTAGTGTTACAGTCATAGCTAGGGTGTAGAGAAAGATCAACTTAATGCAAGGTAAGTCCATTCAAAAGTCTGACAGCAGCAGAGAAGAAACTGTTCTTGAGTCGTTGGTACATGACCTCAGACTTTTGTATCTTTTCCCAAAGGAAGAAAGTGAAAGACAGAATGTCCGGGATGCGTGGGATCCTTAATTATGCTGGCTGCTTTGCCAAGGCAGCAGGAAGTGTAGATAGAGTCAATGGAGGGAGGCTGGTTTATGTAATGGACTGGACTACATTCACAACCTGTTGTAGTTCCTTGCAATCTTGGGCAGAGCAAGAGGATTTGATTAATTCAGCATGTTATGCAGAATATTTGTGTTTACTGTCACCACGTGCAGAGTCAAAATTATGGCTTCAGTTTTTCAGAATGTGTCCCCATCAACTCACCCAGGCCCACCACCATTTTATACCCAAATGAATGTCAATTTTCAACAAGGGGGCTTCTTTCCATGCTTGGAAGGAAACTCCGCCTTCGGGAGCTGTCGGCCAACCTGATTGGTCAACAGCTGTCCAGCCCATCCAGAAACAGCGCGGCAGTGGCTGGAAGAGGCACTGCAGCGCCGTGTCTGGGGCTAAGTGTTGGGACATGGAAGCTAAGTAAGTGATAGGAATTTCAGGAAGGGGAAAGTAGGGAACTTCTGGGGGTGTCACGAGGGGGATGATTGTCTTACTGCAGGATTGGCTGAAATGGGTGGGAAGGGGAGGGCGGTTTGGAGGTGTCTAATCCTTGAGAGGAAGATGCTCCCAGTCAGAAGGGGGACTTGCAATGGGAGCACACCCACCTCCTACCACAGCTTCCCACGCCAGATTGAGATGTTTCTGCTTTGAACTCTGATCTAACCAATATCTGCCAGGCCAAAAATTGAGACTGTGTGGGAAAAGGTCCTCAAGTGGCCACAGAAGCTCTTAATTGGGATAAAGGTGGTCTTACCGTCCAAGACCCCGCCTGCCCAATCATGTCTGATTCAGGATGGGTGAAATCCTGACGGGAGTTCCATCCGTATAATTTCCACCCCATCACCCCCCACCCCGAAGTCAGTTATGATGATATGGGGGAGGGTAAAATTCAGGCCTCTGCTCCTATAGTAGATATCATTTTATAACTGCTTTGTTGCTATTTATAGTTTATGCACAGTGTTTGTACTCCTAAAGCAATGTATCTATTTGAGCAAATAACTTATCCATGGATTGTTTTGTTTTGAAATTATTCCTTATTCAGTGGGATAAAGTTTAACATTTCTTGGCGATTTTTGTACACCGTCTGGACTGGATTTTTTTATTCTTTTGACGTAATGAATAAGAGTGTTTTCTCTTGTGTATATTTAACAAAGAAGTCTTGCTGCAACTGCCACAACGTGTTGTGACAAGAAGAAAGTTTGGTTTCCTATATGAAGGTTATTTATGTCCAGATCAAAACATTATTGGATAATTGGTTTGCTGGTAATTGATTTTAACCCTCTGAGATTTCCTATTGTGAGAAATTATTTTTTTCTTTTTCAGTGCCTTTCCCGAGATGCAGCTGGCAATATGAAAATTCAGTATCTGGGCACTGTGGTAAGTTCTTCAGATTCTCAAATGCTTTCAGTGATGTAACGCATGCAGGATTGCTGGTAAATGTTGCCCTACTTATTTTCTCCATCTCCAATGCACTGGTAAGGAATTCTTCAGTAGATTTGGAACGTGTTGGTGAATGCACCATATGAATGTTGCAAACCTGAAGGCCCCAGGTTTGGCTCTTGGGCTGTGTGTTGTTGTCTCATTATCGGGAACCAGAGAGCGTAACTGGGTGCTGCTCACATGGACTTTCAGAAGGGATTTGAGATGGCTGTGTAGAAGATAGTATTAATAAGAATTCACGTGAGTGGAATTGGAGGTCACCTTGTGACATGGGGTTGGTTAGGAGATAGTAAACAAATAGTGATGGTAAAGGGTTAGATCTCTGCTGGTCAGGATAGGACAAGTGATATTCCCCAAAGATGGACTCAAGCTTCTGCTTTCCAACATATAAAGAAGTTGGATGAAGGAATACAAAGTTGTGCATCCAAGTTTGGCAGGTGACATTAGTTTAGAAAACACAGCAAGTACAAAGTTGCTAAGGGATGTGGATAGGTGCTGGCAGATGGAGATCATTGTGAGGAAGCATGTGGATCTGAGAAACTACATTGGTATAGTCCCTCTCGATGTTGAGGGACTAGGAGCTGTGGAGAAGTAGAGGGATTTGGATGTCCGTCTACCCACATCACTAACAGATGGTCCACAGGAGTACAGAGTAATTCATGGTTTAATGGAATTTTGTCCTTTATCTCATGGGAGTTAGAATTTAATGGGGGAGAAAATTATGCTTTAGCTGCACAGAGCCTTGGTCAATCAGGAGTACCTGTTCAGTTTTGAACTGTTTACCTTATGTGTCTTAGAGGGAGTACAATACAAATTCACGTGAGTGATCCCAGGATTTAGACTGAACAAATTTTCTCCATCTCCATCTCCTGTTCATGTAGACACTCAGTTAATGGTGGGGCGTTGGAGAGAGTTGCAGAACAAAGAGATCTAGGGGTACATGTTCATAGCTCCTTGAAAGTGGAGTCACAGGTGGACAGAGTGGTAAAGATGGCATTCGACACACTTGATTTCATTGGTCAGAACATTGAATACAGGAGTTGGGATTCTTGTTGAAGTTGCACAAGGCATTGGTGAGGCTGCGCTTGGAATACTGTGTGCAATTCTGGTCACCCTATTATAGAAAGGATATTGTTAAACTAGGAAGAGTGCATAAAAGATTTATTAGGATGCTACCGGGACTTGATGGATTGAGTTATAAGGAGAGGCTGAATAGATTGCAATTTTTTTTCTCTGGAGCATAGGAGGCTGAGGGGTGACCTTATAGAGGTCTATAAAATAATGAGGGACATAGACAATGTCAATAATCAATATCTTTTCCCAAAGGTAGGGGAGTCTAAAACTAGAGGGCATAAGTTTAAGGTGAGAGGAGAGAGATACGAAAGTGTCCGGAGAGGCAGTTTTTTCACACAGAGGGTGCTGAGTGCTTGAAACAAGCTGCCAGAGGCAGTAGTAGAGGCAGGTACAATTTTATCTTTTAAAAGCATTTAGATAGTTACATGAGTATGATGAATATAGAGGGATATAGGGCAAATGCGGGCAATTGGGATTAGCTTAGGGGTTTTAAAAAAAAGAGCGGTGTGGACAAGTTGGGCCAAAGGAGCTGTTTCCATGCTGTAAACCTCTGGCTCTGACTGTATATCAAGACCTCTTTCTTCCTCCATTGAAATCACCTTGTGATGAAGGCCAACATACTGTTGGCCTTTGTAATTGCTGCACATGTCTGCTAGTATCCAGTGATTCATGAGCGGGGACACCCAGATCCCCTGGACATCAAAGTCCCTTTGGATTTCCCAGCTGCTCAACATTTGAACTAGGACTCTGTGCTCAACAGGCTGTTCTCAGGGAACCATCAACTCTGTGAAAGTCACTCTATGATCTGCATGAAACTGGCTGTTTTTCCACTGTAAAGGGTTGTTCATGATTGAGTGTTGCAGACTGGCATATTTCCAAGCTCCAGGACTATGTGCTGAGGGATGCAATGGAGCTAGGGGCAGCCACCGCAGAGGCACAGTGGGGAAAGGTCCCTCCCCAAAAAGCTGTGAATGCTATCAATCAAATTAGAAATTTTCAAGACTGAGATTATTGAATTTATGTTCGGTAAGGGTTCTGACCCTAAAGTGGGCGAATGAAGCCGAAGTAAAGTTCAGTCACAAACGGTAAGTAAATCGGTGGAGCGTTCACGGGGAATAATGGATCACTGGATCAGATCAGTCTAGACAGTTGTTGCTGACTCATCAAGTTCCTTCAACTGAGAGCTGGGTTTTTTGGCTGAACAGATATCTCCGCTTATAGAAGATAGATACTGAAGGTAATTCAGGGATGGAATGACCTTATGGACGAGTTTTGATCATCTATCTGGGCCACAGTGGAATCTCCCAGATGTTTATTCCCAAATTTGTCATCAGATTGTATCTGTTTATTTGGCCCCTCCCGTGAGATTTTTATATCTATATAAAGAGTAAAAGGTAACTAGGGAGAGGATTGGCCCACTCAAGGATAGGGATGGAATCTATGCTTGGAGCCAGAGGAAATGGGCGAGGTATTAAGTGAGTACTTAGTGAGCAGGAGAGTAAAGGGGCTGATTGCCTTGCTTGTTCCAAGAGCTGGCACAGGCACAATGGGCCAGTAGTTACCAGTTGTACTGTATGATTCTAATGGGTCCACTTCAATCCTTTATTCAATTGCCTCTAGAAAGTTATCCAGAATGCCAGATTATTCGTGACTCTGTGCTTTTAAAAAAACCTCATCTCGCCCCCTTTAGTTCTTTTGCCAATTTGTTAAATATTGATTCAGCTATTGAAATAAAATTCAGACTGCTGAATTCTACTTCCAATTAATTTTAGCCCAGACGGTCGTGTTTTCCTGTACAATTGTTAGCTCAGCGTATTGTTGCATCTTTGAACATGTGTTTCGCATTTTTAAATTGCAACATGCCACTCTGATGTGTCTCCTCTCACTGCTTTTGCGCTACCTGCTCTGTTTGGCTGCCTGATCTACATTCGGCAAGTTCAGTGTGGCGTATTGTGCATCAGTATTTTTTCCGGCTGTCAGTACCACTTCAGCTTCCTTTACCAGCATGATGCTACTTAGCACGTACTCCACTGACCTTTGCATTGTAAGGGGACTGATTGTAAATCCAGTCCTGTTGCCAGTTAGAAGGGCATCAGCTGGGATATAATGATTCACTTGATTTACTGACATTAATGGCAAGCACAATTCTGCTGTTAGTTTTTTCAGTGAAGGCTTGAGTCTAATTACTAATTATGCGTTATTTTATTACGTCTTGATTTTTTAGTCATATGACTGAATTTATTTGCTGGCTATATTTTAATTTGCTTAATGTTTGCTACTTGTGAACTTGAGCTCATCCAAAGCTATGCTGCCATGTCCATGTTGGTATCACGTTCTCTGCTTGCTGATTTATGTTGGCTGTACATTATGCAGAGCTGCAATTTTCAAATATTCCTCGTTTCCAAACCTTCCCCCTCTCCCTGTCCCTGTAATCTCCTCTGGCCCCACAACCCTCTGTATCCTTCTAATTCTGGTCTCTGAGCAATTCCAATTTTAATTTCTCTATCATTGGCCGTATCTTCAGCTATCGAGGCCCTAGGCTGTGAAATTTCCTTCTCAAAATCTCTTCTAAAGTGCACGTTTATTTATTAGTCAGGTGGGCTAACATTAAACTGCAGTGAAGTTACTGTCAAAATCTCCTGGTCGCTACACTCCAGTGCCTGTTTGGGTACATGGAGGGAGAATTTAGCATAGCCAATGCATCTAACCACCATGTCTTTCATACTATGGGAGGAAACTGGAGCACCCAGAGGAAACCCATGCAGACACGGGGAGAACATATAGAGTCCACACAGACAGTGACCCAAGCTAGGAATCAAACCTCGATCCCTGGTGCTGTGGGACAGCAATACTGAACACTGTGCCACTGTGCTGCTGTCTATCTCATTCACCTCCCTCGCATTGCTCCTTAAAAACTGTCCCCTTGACAAAGTTTCTGGTCACTTGCCCTATTATTTTCTTAAGAGGCTTGATGTCTTATTGCTTAATAACACTCCATTGAAACATTTTGTGATGTTTTATTACGTTAAATTCGCCATTTAAAACAAGTTGTTATAGAGATAGGGATGGAGCTTGTGTGGAGCATGAACACCAACATGGACCAAGTGGGCCGAATGGCCTGTGTGTTTTTTGCTGTCGTTTCTGTGCCGTTCTATGCAATAGAATATCTGGTGAAATACCGTTTTCCTGTTATTGGTATTTAATGTATTTCCTGGCAGGGAAATGAATATGTGCCTTAAAGAATTCCCATGAAAGCATTTAACATTTGTTATCCTGAGCAATGGTCATGCTTAATTGTGGAGTTAAGCACAATCCAGTGTCTTAAACCAGCAAATGCCTGCTGCCCATTTTATTAGTAGCTAATAAAACTGTAACTACCAGATTGTGCTGCTTTGCTTAGTTCTTTTTTTTGGTTTGATTTTGCTTCTGTCTTAGTGCTCACATTAATGAATAATTGCACCGGGGAATGAAACATCTTTCCTCTCGGCAGTGACAGCATCAACTCGTCCTAGGTCAGGAAGAGTGCAAGTTAGATGCAGGTTAGAGCTTCTCCTGCGCTGGTCCCTATAATGTTACTTGACCCATTCCGTAAAGGGTACCCCCCCACTGCAGTCACGCACCATTTTCATTTACATGATTAACTCTCGTAGCCTATTTACATTGACAGCTTAATAATGAAACAGGGTTGGCAGTTTTCTCAACTGAGCACGATCTAGGCTGCACATCCCATCCCAAGTTCCGATCTCCGAACTGATGTAGGGATTTCTGGAAAGGCATCACTCCATGAGCTGATATTTATGGTAGTGCTTGTGTGGTGGCAATACTTTGCCAACGACCTAACCTGTCATTATTACAGTGCAGTAACATGCACCATTATCGTGGAGAATTAAGTGGAATAAAAACATTCAGTGTAATAAGAATATAATCTGCACTGTCCCAAAATGCTTTTTGCTTGTCAAGGTTAAATGTTACTTGATATTGCAGCATGAATCCTTTTTGAACCTGCTATGGATCCGTTACAGAGGGGGTGTTTTTTGGCACTTTGTTGAAGAGCCGGACTGATTAAAAATGTTCAACAAAGTAACAACTATTGGTACTTAGGACAGGTAACCAGAGGCTTGATCAGAGCAGTAGAGTTTAAGGAGTGCTTTAAAGGAGAGAGCTGGCAAGGGGATGGCTTAATGAAGAAAATCTTAAGTTTTAGATCTTGGCTACTGAAAGCAAGGCTTCCCTCGGATGATGGATTGATGTGTATCAGGGATGCACAAGATTCTGAAATTGGGGTACACCAAAATCTTGAAGGATGGTAAGGCTGGCCGATACAAAGACAAGGAGGAGTACCATGGAGGGCATTGAAAACCAGAATGAGAACTTAAAAGTGGAGTCTTGCCAGACTGGAAGCTAATATATGTCAGTGAGCACAGAGAGGGATAGGTGAGTGTGGCTTTGGCATGGTTGACTCAGTGGTTAGCACTGCTGCCTCACAACACCAGGGACCCAGGTTCACTCTGTGCAGAGTTTGCACATTTTCGCCATATATGCATGCATTCCTCTAGGTGCTCCAGTTTCCTTCCACAATCCCAAGATGTGTTGGCTAAGTGGATTGACTACACTAAATTGTGCCTTAGTGTAAGGGAGATTAGCAGGGTAAATACATGGAGTTATGGAGAAATGGCCTGGTGAGATAGTCGTACAGGCTTGATGGACTGAATGATATCTTTCTGCACTATAGGGATTCTGTCATTCTAGTGTGAGCTGTGAGAGAGCAGGCATGAGCAGGGTTGAGGTGTGAGAGCATTAGAATCATTGAATCTGGAGGTAACATACATGGATGAGGGTTTCAGCAGCCAGTGAGTTCGGGTTCATCCGTATAATACTAAGGTCAGAAAATACATTTTGGTTAGAGATTTGGAAAACTAACGAAAAATAAAGTTTATTTATTAGTGTCACAAGTAAGCTGACATTAACACTGCAATTAAGTTACGGTGGAAATCCACTTTGGTGCCTTTTCGGGTGCACTAAGAGAGAATTTAGCATGGCCAGTACACTTAATCAGCATGTTTTTCAGACTGTGGGAGGAAATCAGAGCACCCAAAGGAAACCCACACAGACACGAGCAGAACATGCAGACTCCATACAGTTAGTGACCCAAGCCAGGAATGGAACCTGGGTCTCTGGTGCTGTGAGGCAGTTGTGCTAACCATTGTGCTAACGCACTGCCCTGGACTTAACTAGTGCAGCAGTGAAAGACAAGTGGAATCTAGCAAAATATTAAAATAATGAAATGTTTTGGAAGAGAAAGATGATTTCCATTGTTTGAAAATCAGTAACTGGGAGCCACAAACTTAAGGTTTCCCCTAGAAAGACTAAAGTAGAAGATATTTTAACGTAAAGCATAATTATTGAGGAATATCGACTTGAGGAAAATTAAGATGAGAAATATCAGCTGTATTGGAAAGATTAAGCAATAGGCACTATTATAGCAGCAAGTTCCAGTACATAATCAACAGCGACACGGATGCTGTGGTCCACAATTGCTTCCAATGTGTTCTAAATGCAAAACTTTCAGCTTTGTGTTGGGATCTAAAATAGAGATTGCAACAGCTTTGGATCATTGTCTGTGTGAAGTTTGCATATTTTCCCATGTCGGCATGGATTTCTTTTGGGTGCTCCAGTTTCCTCCCACAGTCCCCAGATATGCTGGTTAAGTTGATTGGCCATGATAAATTGTCCCGTAGTGTAAAGGAGATTAGCCGGGTAAATATGTGGGGTTATGGAGAAATGGCCTGGTGGGATATTCCGTACAGGCTTGATGGACTGAATGACTTCTTTCTGCACTGTGAGGATTCTGTCATTCTAGTATGAATTGACTGCTCGTTTAACACCCTGTATATCTGATTTGACTGTATCAATACTTGGTCTTGGCTCCTCCCTCCTGAATTAAAAACTCTGGTATGTATCACTCGGCTGAGTCCCTCTATAAGGACCAATGTTGTGCTCTGTTGTCGCACCCACTGTGTCTCTGCATCACTTATGGTGCTTCAGAACTCAGAAGTGACACTTTTATGTTGCTGTGTGTAAACTGAGGGGTAGTACGTGCCTGGCACTCCAATTGAATCCAGCAATATCAGCCTGAAACTGGATTGATCATTATCCTCAGTGTAAACAAGCTTATCGCGATTGCCCAGTTTATGCCAAAATGATGGCCAGCTCTGCACCAGGGGCTCATGTCCACTGGGGCTGCCTGAAAGGATTTGTGTTGGAAACCTTAATTGTCATTTGTGATGAGACTTTCATCCATCGGTGCGAATGGGGCTCAGATCCAACTCCCTGAGGCAAATTGATAGTGTTTTATGATCCTCTGCACCACACATCTATTATTCAAGACAGCTCTTAAATAGAATTTTCAAATGGATCCAGTTTAATCCTACTTAAGGGTATTTACATATCATGAATGAGACTGCTTTGAAAAAGCTCTTTGATGCAACAGGTAGACATAATCAGGAGTATTAAGTCACTTTTGGTTTGTTTGAATAGTGAAAGCTGCAGATTGACCATGTATACTTGTGTTCATCATTTTGAGTCATATTTTATTGGACCTGTGCTTGGTGCTGTTCCAGAACCAGAGCTTTATGTCTTCTACAATCACCATTTTTTTAAGGAAAAAATGCATTAATAAGGAAAACATTGTGCTTTACTTTTTTTTAACGAGAAATTGCTGTGTTGAAACACTTTGGTCACAGATAGGGTAGATTTGGTATTCTGCTGCTATATTCAGCAGCAGGAAGCTTTGAGATGGAAGCTGAAAATTGTTTTGTATTGTCAATCGCCTCACCTCACAACACATTATTAATGCTCATTTCTGATCTCAAAGTGTAATCCTCGAGGAAAATGTTGCTCTGGGCATTGAGGTTTGGGCCGTGCCCCCACCACCTCGCCTCTGAAATGCACTCAGTTGATGAGTTCCAAATTTGGAGGTACTAGTGGGGTACATAAAGGAAAACTTCAAGGGCATTCGGTAACCAGAAGTGCAGGTTTAAATAATTGGCAAAAACCTGGGGAGAGATGAGGAGAATTTTGTTTTAATGCAGTGAGCTATTATGATCTGGAAGCAGATTCAATAGTAAGTTTTGAAAGGGTGTTGGATAAAGTAATTTGCAATTTTGGGGAGAGAACAGAGGCAGTAGCACTAATTGGAGAGCTATTTCAAAGAATTGGTGATGGGCTGAATGGCCTATTGAGCAATTTATGTATCCTAGCTATACAATGCAGTGTGTTTTAATTGTGTAAGCCTTAGGTGGTGTTTCAGTTACCATGGAATGATAAGTGATGGATTCAAGACTGTGGTTTTCCACATGAACAAATTATTGATCTTGGCTGTGCTACTATATCCTGTGTAGTCCCAGTCAGTGAAAAAACAAATAAACCAATGTGTGTTTTATTCATTGCTTAGAGTGGTTCAGATCAATGGCGGGCATCAGCCTATTTGGCTTTTTTTTAATGCAGTGTGAGAAAGTATTAATGACAGAAAAGAAGGATTTGTATTTATATTTTTATGACTTCTCAAAATGCTTTTTGTAGCCAAGTAAGTACCTTTGAAGTGTAGAATGTAGGAAAGCGGCAGACAATTTGGGCATAGCAAACTCCCACAAACACCAATGTGATAATGAACAGATAATCTGTTTTAATGGTGTTGATTGGAGGGGGATAAATATTGACACTCAAACTTAGGCCACCAGGGACATTGCCTCCTCCCCCCGTCCCCCCCAACTTCTCTTTGAAGTGGTGCCCAGAGAACTTTTATATACACCTGAGAGTGGATGCAGTATCTCCAAGTCCCTCGATATTGCACTGGCGTATGTGCCTTCATTTTGTACCCTCGTTTTTGGAATGGGGCTTCTTGGACCTCCTTAGAAGTGAGAGTTAGTAAAATTATTTTTTTAAAAGAAAAGCTTGAGGGAAGGGTACTTTTTGTTGCACAATAATTTCCTACAGTTGTAAAATGGACACATGGTGTTCCCCTCCCTGTCTGCAGCGTGTTTCGTGGTGGGGGGAAAGTAGCACATGCTCACTGCCAGCGGCATCGTATAGTCTCATCTTTGTCCATGGAGTTTCCTGCTAAACATACTCCTCGCCACCAGCAGCGGGGTGTGCTGTTGGCAGAACTGTGAGACCCTGTTGGCATGAATGGCAGCAAGGTTGTGGCGAGCATATGTTCTTTTAGATCAAGAAGTTCTGCACTGAATGTACACCAGAGCAAGATTTGCAAGGGTGGGCGGAGGTGGTTACTATTCAATAGATTCTGCTTTATGTAGAAACCTTTGTCAGCAACAAACCCTTCAGCTAGGAGAAGGCACTCTGTGCACAAAGCCCTTTAAAAAGAATCGTGATGAGCAGCAGTTGGATATTAAGGGCACCAAATTTGGGAAATTAATGTGATTTTCTTGTATTTCTTTTGCCCCTCTTTCCGTTTTAAACAGATTAATCAGGCCGTGCCCCAGCTAGCTGTGTGTCTGAAGAATTGATCAAACCTGTGCAACGAATCAGGCTAGTTGGAGTGATGGGCAGCTTTGGGAGCTGATTTGCAAAATTCTACTTGGGAGTCGGAGGCTCAGCCTGTTTGAGCTAACAGTTTACCCCAAGAGTATACTTCTGTTAATTGTATCATTTTGTGTGGCAAGGACACTCTATACATTAGAGTATTGTACAATAGTTGAGGCCCATTAATTGGGATGTCGTTGTGGAGATGTCTTTATCAGAACCATTCCCAGTCAGCATTGCTCATCAGGACTGATTAAATACAAAAGAACTCAATGTGATGCCTGAGAACATTACCTCTTAAGTAATCTCCTCATTAACCAGAACCTCATCAACTGTTTATTGAAAGAATGGAATAATTGATGATAGGTTATTTATAGGTATTCATCCTCCAATCTAAAAATCTATAATCTGTATAAATAAACTGCACACTCTTCCCCAAATCTAATTAACTGTAACATGCTGGGTGGGACATGATATTCCAACCAAAAAATGCAGATTGTTCCACTGTGACCCGGGCTTTAGCTGCACAATTAGATCTCTGTATCTGCATTTAAGCTTTAGCATAAACTAATGACAAACCTCAAAAACAATTTGAAACTCAATCAGTTGAACTCAGGAGGGTAAATTTAATATGATAATTTGTCTCGTTGAATTATATTAGCCTGGCAGGGTAGCATGCAAATATATGACCCTTACTTAGTGTCTTCAGTGGTTGCTGTGCTGATGGATATTTCAGTTCTGATAAGGAACTTTGGGGGAACTTTGCAATTCTGTTGAATGTTCTCTTGGAGGTCTGAGATCTGAACTGGATCTCATACTGGGTTGATCTTCGTCTCCCCGTTTCCATAATTTGCCTCCATTCGCGATGTGACAGCAAGGCACAAATAACTGTTTCTAATAATATCAGATGGAGTTGTGGAGGACAGCATTTTAATGTAGTAAACGGCCTCCCTGTGGGGTTGTTATTGCCACTACAGAACATCAGTTACACAGTTGCAACAATAGTCTCTTAATTGATTCGTTTAATTAGCAGGAGATGAAGTTTGTGCTGCATCTTGTCATCCAGTATCACGGGAGGGGGGCTCAACAGCCTGTGCTGTCTGCCACCAAAGAATGTTTTCGCTTGTCATGTTCATATAAAGCTGTAATTATATGTAAATGAAAACTGCCAAAACCGTTTTAAATTTTATTTGACAACGCAAAGTGGTGTCGAGCGGTTTCAAGATGAGACATGTTAAATATTGCTTCGTTTGCGGTTGCTCTGTATCACATGCACACGGTATTGAATCAAATTTCACCCGCATGCAATGTGCCAAATGAAAGGAATCGATTTTGTTGTGCTCTCTTACTGATCCAGAAATTGCTATGTTCGTAACATGCAACGTGCGTGTTTTTAATGTGTTCTTGCATATTTTCTGCAAGTTGACAAGTAAGGAAGCCAAAAACACATTACCTCAAGGATGGACAAAAGTCCCTGCTGCTTTTGAATGGACTTTACCTTGTATTAAGTTGATATTTCTCTACTCCCTAGCCATGACTGTAACACTATATTCTGCGCTCTTCCCGTTTCTTCCTTATGAATGGTATGCTTTGTATAGCGTGCAAGAAAAAATTTTTGCTGTATGTTATACATGTGAAAATATCAAATCGAATCAAAAGTGTGTTAGCTATATTTGGGTGTCATAAAATTCTTGTACCATTTTAAGGGGATGATGAGCAGAATTGATTCTTACAGGCTGAACTCTCTTTGGGTCAAATTTAAGTTTAATGTTGGTCAGAAAATTGTCTTTTCTTTAACTGAAACCCTAAAGTTGGTACCAGCTTTTTACCTTTGTGCGATCCTAAAGTGGCTGCTGTACTATCACATTAGAAACCTATTGAACTCTCCATTTTGCTTCTAAAAAGTATGGTTTCCCCATCCGCTCTTGATTTACATATTTCAAATGTGCTGTAACTGTGCACAAAGTAGTGGACCTTTCTCCTGGGTGATTTCTTTCTAATGAGCAATATAAACCAAAGCATTGTTTTTCACATCTGCTACATTATTCTTTTGACTTGTTAATCTCTGCTTGTGCTCTATGGACAAGTTTTGCTCAGGTTCTGTTGCTTAATTGCAATAAATTGCCATTTCAATTTGACCCTGTGACAACTGTGCCAAATGTTTTGTACATTTGGCTCTTATTTCCTCTTGTTCTTCTTCCTGATTCTAATTTCTGCGAAATCAGACATTTTATTGAAAAATTTCAATTCTGTATGAATTTCATTCCTGGTCACGACTCTCACACTCACACATGTCCGGTCACAGCTACTGTTGACAGGAGAACTATAAAGGAGGCTGCAATTGGTGAACTCTGGAGATATGCAGTCAGCTAATCAGAATCTCATCTTGTTACAGGTCCCCTTTTGACTGGGATTTGATCTTACGGAAAAGTGGCTTCTTGCTTAACTTAGATGTCCATCAAAAACAATATTCCAGAATGTTCTCCGTAGAATAAAAAAGGCTGAGAGGAGATTTGGTGGAGGTGTTAAAATCTGGATGTATTTAGATAGAGGAAACAAAAAGAATTTTCTGGTATTTAAAAGGCCAATAACAAGATGCCACAGAAGTAGGTGATCAGCAATGCAATTGGCATCTGAAGTGGAAAAGAAATAGTTTATACATTTATACAGATAACTGAGAAATTACCATTGAATTATCTGGGAAAAGAGCTGGGTGGAGAGACTTAATATTCATTTGAACTCCTTTTATTGTATACACTCTAAGTTTAGTTAGATGTTTTCCTATATTGAGCACATTTGTTTTTCAGCCCTCAAATATAGCTCTTTCTTGTGATCTGCATACATATTTCAGGCTGCATAACGTTGCTGAATAATTTTGAATAATATAAACTTGGTGATGATAGTCTTCACAGAAACCAAAGGTCTACTCTGAAGTCAGAAAACTTTTCACTTGTTTGAACTAATTCTTTGTTAACAAACTTCCTCCAGATTTGCTACCCATAAAAAGTGAGTGATAGATGTCTCTGATTTAGCTTGCTCCCTTGTTAACGAACCCAGATTACACCATCAAACACACAAATAAACTCCATTCTTAGGCTGTAAGATATGCTGTTTAGTAAATAAATTAAACCCTTCTCTGTTAAATCATCAAAGAGGAATCTGGAGACTGAAAAAAAGAGTCAGCTCATAATTTCAATGTAAAACAATTGTTTCAGTGTTGACATTGGAGGACATCAAGTTGCCACAAACAGCAATGTGTGAATGGCTGAATGATTTGCTTTTGATGGTGTTGGGTTGATGAATAAATATTGGCCAGAAGACGAGGGAGGAGGACTCTGCACTTCTTTACAATAGTGGCTGTGGGAATTTTGCATCCATCTGGTTGTGCAGATGGGGCCTCAGTTAACCACTCCATCTGAAATGTGGCACATTTGATAGTGCAGCACTCCCTAACTACTCCATAGAAGCATTACCCTAGATTCTGTGCCCATTGGAATGAGAAATACATGAGTAGGAACAGGAGGAGCCCATTTAGCTGCTCAACCCTGTTCTGCAATTCAGGCTGATGTCTAATGCTACATCTTAAATCCACCTGGATGCCTTGTTTCTATAAGAATTGCCTGAACTCTGTCTACTTAATAATCGTTTAAAGTTACTGCAAAGAAGAGGACTACTATTTGTAATTAGACCTGATCACAAGTGGGTTGGGATTCTTTAGTTAGAATCAAATGAGTTCTCGCCTAGCATAAAGCCTATTATTCTGATCTGCAATGTAACACGTACAAGGGTGGAGGAAATGAGTTCAATGATAACTTTCAGAAGGGAATTGGATAAATACTTGAAGGGAACTTTTACAATCACACACTACAAGAAAACTATGCAGGACCATAGGATAAGAACGAAGGAGGGGACCAGGGGTGTTCTTTACACTTCAAGTCCTGTATGGAATCCATCCCATTCTCTCAGTTCCTTTGCCTCCCTCACATGTGTTTCAATGATGCCACTTTCCAAAATGGCTCTGCTGATATGTCTTCCTTTTTCCTTTCATCATGATTTCCCACCCACTAAGGATGACAGGGCTCACAACTGTGTCCAACCCATCTCCAGCACCACTTTCACTAGAACCCTTCTTCCCATAAGGTCCTCTTGTCGTCATTTTTCACCCCACCAGCTTCCACATTCAAGGATCATCTTCCGCCAACTCCAGCATGATGCCACCACCAAACACATCTTCCTCTCACTCCCCTTTGTCAGCATTCCACAGGGACCATTCTTTTCGGGATACCCTGCTCCACTCCTTTATCACGCCAACTCCTCACTCCCTGCCTATGTCGTCTTCCCATACAGTCTTAGAAGGTGCAATACCTGCCCCTTCATCTCCTCCCTGATCACCATCCAAGGGCCTAAACACTCTTTCAGATAAAGCAGCACTTTGCATGTGCCTCCTTTATCTGATGTATTGTATTTGCTGCTACCAATGTGATCTACTGAATACGGAGAGACCAAATGCAGACTGGATGATCACTTTGCTGAACACCTTTGGTCCATCTGCAAATAGAAGTCAGGGTGGTGTGCTATTTCAACACACTACCCTGCTCCCTTGTTAGCCCTTGGCCTTTTTGAAGTGCTCCATTGAAGCCCAATGAAAATTGGAAGGACAGCACCTCATCTTACAGTTGGGCACTTTACAACCTTCTGGACTGAACATTGAGTTCAACAACTTCAGAGTGTGAACTCTCCCCTCCATCTTCACCCCATTTCCATTCGTTTTATTCTATTCATTTTATTTTATTTAATTTATATATTTTAAAAAATGTTTTTATTTATCTTCATTTCTTCCATCATTTCATTTTTCCACTTTTTGTAAATTTCACTTTCAATCTCTTCTTCCCCACTACAGTTTCTCCTCCTTTCACTTGACAAGGGCCACCTCTTACATGTCTCAGGTTGTCCTTTGACTCTCTGCTCACTTTTGTTCTGCTATTTACAGATTTTGATTTCTTATTGGGGCACTACTAGAACCCTCCTTAGCCATGGTCATCACCATTTACATTGCCTTTGTCTTTTTGTCTATGATACCTTTGTTAACTCCACTCTTCCATCTCTGATCCAAACACTATGAATATCATCCTATTTTTAATTGCTTTCAGCGCTGAAAGATCATCCTGACTCAAAACGTTAGCTCTGTTCTCCACAGATGCTGTCAGATCTGCTGAGATTCTCCAATATTTTCTGTTTTGGTTTGCCATGTAAGAATGGAGTAAGTGTTTTGTCATGTAAGAAATGAACCCGGGTTCCAAGCTGAGTTTCTGGATTAACAGTTTAGCGATAATACCACTAGGCCAGCACCTCCTCTAATTCCCAGAGATCTATCTTCTTTCTTGGGAGGCCCATCTTCCAGTTGCAGAATTGCTTCTGAAGATCTACCTTTAGTTTCAGGAGGTCTACCTTATTTCTTCGATGATGAGTCAGTGATATTGGGCATCTTTTCAATATGGCATTCGGGCATGTTGGTGGATTGCGTGTCATCCGAGCTTCTTCCGCCACGGAATACAGCGTGAACAGGGCCAGAGGATTAGCTACTGTAATGGGATACACTCCACGTTCCCGTCCTACCACTGGACTTAGTCTCACATTAGGAAAATTTCATCCTACATCTACTTAACTTTATTATTAACAGTCTTTAATAATTCTGTTACTCCTAACTCATGCTCTGAGCATACAGATCAGCTTTTATGTCTGGATCCTATAATATTGACAGGCAAACGTCATGTGGAGGGGATGCAGACTGAATACTTTCCTGCAATAAATTCCACTGTAACCACTGAGTCAGATGGAAGTGGTGAACAGAGGTTGAATACTGTCCATAGGGAGAGAAAAAAATATTGAAGGACAAGTTGTCCTTCTTCATTGATATGCACATCTAGCCATGTTAGCAGAATGAATTTTTCCCCAAAGATGGAGTTTATTCATTTTAGGAGTGACTGTCGTTACACGAAAATGCATCCTAGTCTTGGGTCCGTGTTGTTGCATGTATAGAGAAGTTGGCATAATAACGAAATGGCTCATAAAGAGGCACTTTATGCCTTGCTGCCAGTCAAAGTACCGGTCGGACCTCCGTTACATTGTGATTAGCATTTCTGGAGTGCTGGAGGGTTGTGAAACAAAGGCTTTTGAAATAATCATTTCCATTCCGACATGCTGAATTTGAATGTTCAAAAAGGGAACTTCTATCTGTCCACTCAGTGTCTGGTATCTCATGTAGTTCATATTTTAGATTAAAAACCATCGTTTCCTGTTTAAACTGGAGAGTGGATGTACTTGCTGACCACTGCAGGTGGGCTTTCCAACCTTTCACCTGTTGGTTGACAGGATGTGCAGATGCCGGCATTGGACTCGGTTGAGCACAGTAAGAAGTCTCACAACACCACATTAAAGTCCAACAGGTTTATTTGGTAGCACAAGCTTTCAGAGCACTGCTCCTTCTCACCTGATGAAGGGGCAGTGCTCTGAAAGCTCGTGCTCCAAGTAAACCTATTAATTGACAGCATCACGTCCAATTCAACCCACTTACCATTGGCTAAACTGCAGTTGTTAGTTTGAGAGATGACCAATAAGACAAATCAGATAGTAATTTTGCTACACACACTGGTTCTTTATATCTTATATATAGAATTATATACAGTTTACAACACAGAAACAGGCCATTCAGCCAAGCTGCTCTGTGCTAGTGTTCATAGTCCATGTGAGCCTCCCACCACCTCTCTTTATCTCACCCAGTCAGCATATCCTTCTACTTAAAGAACAAAGAAAATTACAGCCCTCCAATCTTGCACTGACCGTGCTGCTCGACTGAACTAAAATCCCCTACCCTTCCGGGGACCATGTCTCTCTATTCCCATATATTCATATATTTGTCCAAATGCCCCTTAAAACTCACTATCGAATCTGCTTCTGTTACCTCCCCCTGCAGTGAGTTCCAGGCACCCACCACCCTCTGTATAAAAAAACTTGCTTTATATCTCCTTTATATCTTGCCCCTCGCACCTTAAACCTATGCCCCCTGGTAATTGACTGTTCCACCTTGGGAAAAAGCTTCTGACTATCCACTCTGCCTGTGCCCATCATAATCTTGTAGACTTCTATCAGGTCACCCCTCAGCCTCTGTCATTCCAGTGAGAACAAACCAAGCCTCTCCAACTTTTTCTCATAGCTAATGTCCTCCATGCCAGGCAATATTCTGGTAAATCTTTTCTGCACCCTCTCCAAAGCCTCCACATCCTTCTGGTAGTGTGGTGACCAGAATTGAACATTATATTCCAAGTGCGGCCTAATTAAGGTTCTATAAAGCTGTAACATGACTTGCCAATTTTTAAACTCAATGCCCTGACCAATGAAGGCAAGCACCCCGTATGCCTTCTTGACTGCCTTCTCCATTTGCGTTGCCAGTTTCGGTGACCTGTACACTCAGATCCCTCTGTCTATCAATATTCTTAAGGGTTCTGCCATTTACTATATAAGTGTATACTATATATAGCTATGTACTATATATAGCTATATAATATTCCTTTCTCTCTGATTTGTTTATCTAGCTTTTTCTTAAATGTATCTAATTCATTCACTTTGTCCACTCGCTGTGGTAGTGTGTTCCACATTCTCAGCATTCTCTTGGTAAAGAAGTTTCTCCGGAATCAGATGCATTGGTTAATTTGTTTATTGGTTTGTTCCTTCTTATTTGTGCCTGACCTTCCCCGAGCATCTCAATCCTTTCGTTGATGATGTTCACTATAACATCAAGTGAGAGCATTTGTAAAGTGTGATATTTCAGAAAAAGTACTCACTTGTTCTCTATCATCCCTTACCTAAGAAAAATGCTTACAGTGCCCTGAAGGCTTGTGGACTTCCTGTTGGACTTTAACCTGATGAGACTTCTTACTGTGCCCACCCCAGTTCAACAGCGGTATCTCCACATCCTGTCAACCAGTTGGAGTGACAGCTTGTATCATCCCAATACCTGAGAAAAACCAGCAGCATGCCTTAATGACTATTGGCTGGTGACTCAGACATCCATCTTTATGAAGTGCTTCGAAAGGTTAGTCATGGATAAATCAATTCCAGCCCCCGGACTGCCTGGATCCACTACAGTTTGCTTACTGCAGCAACAGGCCCACAGCAGATGCCACTTCCTTGGCCCTGCACTCAATCCTGGAGCACCTAGATAACAAGGACATCTTTTTCAGAGTCCTACTTATTGACTACAGCTCAGTCTTCAACACTATTATTCTCATGAAACTCATCTCCAAACTCTGTGACCTGGGCCTCGACACCTCCCTCTGCGACTGGACCCTGAACTTCCTAACTCACAGACCACAATCAGTAAGGATAGGCAACTACACCTCCTCCGTAATAATCCTCAACACCGGTGCCCCAGAAGGCTGTGTTCTTAACCCCCTATTATACTCCTTGTACACTTAGGATTTGTGGCCAAATTCCCCTCCAATTTGATTTTCAAGTTGGCTGATGACGCCACCATAGTGGGTTGGATCTCAAACAATGATGAGACAGAGTACAGAAATGAGATAGAGAATCTGGTGAACTAATGTGGCAACAATAATCTCTCTCAATGTCAACAAAATGAAGGAGATTGCCATCGACTTCAGAAAGCATAAAGGAGAACATGCCCCTTTCTGCATCAACGGGGGCAAAGGAGAAAGGATCAAGAGCTTCAAGTCCAGATCACCAATATGCCGACACTATAGTTAAGGAAGCCCACCAAGGCCTCTACTTTCTCAGAAAACTAGGAAAATTTAGCATGTCAGCTACGACTCTCTCACCGACTTTTTTAGATGCACCACAGAAAGCATTCTTTCTGGTTGTATCACAACATGATATAGTTCCTGCTCTGTCTAAGACTGCAAGAAACTACAAAAGTCGTGAATGTAGCCGATCCATCACACAAACCAATCCCCCATCCATTGACTCTGTCTACACTTCCTGCTGCATCAGTAAAGCAGCCAGCATAATTAAGGACCCCATGCACTCCGGACATTCTCTCTTTCACCTTTTTCCTTTGGGAAAAAGATACAAAAGTCTGAGGTCACGTACCAACTGACTCAAGAACAGCTTCTTCCCTGCTGCTGTCAGACTTTTAAATGGTCCTACCTTGAATTAAATTAATCTTTCTCTATACCCTAGCTATGATTGTAACATTACATTCTTCATTCGCTTGTTTCCTTCTTTATTAATGGTATGTTTTGTCTGTATAGTGTGCAAGAAACGGTACTTTTCACTGTATGTTAATACATGTGACAATCATAAATCAAATCAAATCTCGCCAGCATCTTTTCCTCTATAACAGAACGTACTTTGTCTGATAAAGATAATTGAAGTCACAATCTCTACTGCACTCCTTTCATCAGGGCCACCTTAGGAATCACAAGCGCTCAGAGAAAAGAACAGTAGGACAGAAAAAAGAATATTCCACAGCCTGTTTGTAGACTAGGTCAGACAGATGTTCCTTTTCCTTTAACAGCCAAAGGAAGTACTTTAGCTGTGTAGTTATTGTTGCAATAACAAATCAAATTCAACAGCAACTCAAATGAGGAGGTATTTGGACAGGTGACCAAAATCTTAGCCAAAGAGGCAAGTCTTAAGGAGTGCCTTAAAGGTGGAGACAGCGAAATAGGAAGGTAGAGAACTATGGGTCTTGGCAACTGAAGGCACTTTCACCCAGGAGAGCAAAGGAAATCGGGAATATTCTCAAGGACTCCAGGTATCTTGAGAGGATGTGGGACATGGAGGGGCTTACCCATGTAGGGAAGGGGGAAGCCATGACCATGAACCCATTGGCGATTGCTGTGAAAACCTATCTGGTTCACTAAAGACCTTTAAGGAAGGAAATCTACTGTCCTTGTCTGATCTGATCTACATGTGACTCCAAACCTACAGCAGTGTGTTTGACTCTCAAATGCCCTCTAAGATGGAGGGCAGTTAGTGAAGGGTTATAAATGCTTGAACTGCCAGCGATGCTCTCATCCTGTGACATGAATATAATCCACAACCTAGTGAATATTAAGAACAGTAAATTTTTACAGGATTAGGATCATATCATTCATATCTTCTCTTGTATCACCTTGTTGGTTTTAGTTAAAAATCATTTCAATTATAAATTGTTTTCTTTTGAAAGGTTGCAAATTAGTTGAAATAATCTTTCCTACTGTCTGAGATGTCACTCTCTAAAGGTGCTTTCTTCTCATGAGAGAAAATAGAGTGATTTTGTTAAAACAAGAATGTCAAAAATTGTGGCCCCCACAAAAAATTCATTTATAGAATCACAAAGCCTTTACAGTGCATTGGGCTCGTGGAGTTAGCATTGGCTTTCTAAAAGAACTTCCTCCAAATTCTCACTTCCATGCCTTATCCCTATAACCTTGTACATTCTTTTCAGATAACAATCCAGTTCCCTTCTGAATATCTCAATCGAACCTGCCTTCATCACCCTCTTAAGAAGTTTCTTCCAGACTTCAATCACCTCTAGGTGTTTGTTTTCTCCCTTACATCACCTTCACTCCTTTTGCACATTATTTTGAGTCAATGGCCTGTAGTTCTTGATGCTGTCTTGAGTGGGACCAGTTTCTCACTATTTACATTGTCCATACTGCACAGAATCTTAAATACCTCCATTGAGCCTCCTCTCAGTCTTATCTTCTCCAAGAAAAGCAGTTCCAACCTCTCCAATCTATGTCTTGGCTACAGCCGTTTGTCTTTGGGATCATTCTGGTGAATCTTCTCTGTACTCTCTCCAGTACCTTTATATCCTTCCTCAAATATGTGTATGTACGAAGTGACTCAATTTGATTTATTATTGCCAATGTATTGGGATAGAATGAAGAGTATTGTTTCTTGCACACTATACAGGCAAAGCATACCATTCATAGAGTAAACAGTGGAGAAGAAACGAGACTATGCAGAATATAGTGTTGCAGTCATAGCTAGGGTGTAGAGAAAGATCAGCTTAATATAGAGTAGGTTCATTCAAATGTCTGATGGAAGTAGAGAAGAAGCTGTTCTTGAGTCATTGTACATGTTCTCAGACTTTTGTATCTTTTTCCTAATGGAAGGAGGTCGTAGAGAAAATGTCCAGAGTGCGTGGGGCCCTTAATTATGCTAGCTGCTTTTCCAAGGTAACGGGAAGTGTAGATGGAGTCAATGAATGGGAGGCTGGTTTGCCTGATGGATTGGGCTACATTCACTCGTTTCAAAAATCAAAATCTTTTTTTTAACAGCAACTCATATTTATATAGCACTTGGTAAAATGTTCTAAGAATCTGGATTAACATTTAAATCAATAATTTTGGTAAAATAACAAATAGCTGGCAAAGAAGCTCCTAATTCTTAAAAAGTCAGAAGCAGCAGCTGCAAGGTGCTCCTTTATCATTAGCCCAAACCTCAGCAGAAATCAGAATTTGTAATATATTTTTAAAGCGATGATTCTGTGGCTGTGAATGCCAAGCTAAAGGCTCTGAGAACTCACCACCCAATCAGAATACATCAAGAGAACTGGGAGAATAACAAGCTATTAAAAAAAGACTATTTTCATAATGAAGCATTGTAACTGACTTGGTTAAGAAAGCAGCATCCCAGCTCGTTTGGAACAGGTTGTAAATCGGCATGTTTTTCATCTCTTCTGAGTGGGATAATTAAATTCATTTATTCAGTTCAACAAAATTTACATAAGTTTTACATAAATGTCCTGTGCATCATTTTGTCAGTGGTGGATACAACTGCTTGACGTTGGTATAAATTGGTATTGCTTCTCATGTCTCCTCTGTGAATTCTCCGGATTAAATTATGCGCAATTTCTAGAAAACCCCTGGACTCAAATATTATACTGTTACCTCCTTAGTGTGAACATATAAATGATCAGCACGATAGAAACAACAAATTTGCATTATGGTGTGTGTGTGTGTGTGTGTGTGTGTGTGTGTGTGTGTGTGTGTGTGTGTGTGTGTGTGTGTGTGTGTGTGTGTGTGTGGTGTGTGTGGAAAAAATACAATTTGTGCATTTTCAATCACTTTGCAGTGTTAACAATTACCCCGAACCAGTATTTAAAGTACAGCTCCATCACTCTGTCCCATCCCGAGTTATACGGGAGCAGCACCACTCAGATGTTCCCCTTCAAACCACTCACCATTCTCACTTGAAACTTCATTACTGTCACTAGGTCAAAATCCCAGAACTGTCCCCCTTAACAGCACTTGAAGAAATAAACCAGATCAGCCATGATCCCATTGAATAGCGAGCAGACTCAATGAGCTGAATGGCCTACTTCTGTTCCTATGTCTTATAGTGTGCCTACACCACATGGATTGTAGCTGTTCAAGAATGCAGCTTATCATCACCTTCTCAAGGCAATTAGGGATGGGCAGTGGATCTGATCTAGCCAGCATCATCCATATCACATGAATGAATATATATAAAATACACTGAGAGTAGCAGCAGGCTGCCCTCAGCCCATAGAAACCCAGAGCAACCTGCTTCTTATTGGCTATTTTTCCTAGAGAGCTTCTGCAGTAGATTGTTGGCCTGTGCCAAGTCACTACATTCTCTCCAAAAAGGAGCTGGTCCAGTTGGAGCAGACATGGTATTGTATAGAATGTGTTACGTTTCTATACAGTACTCTTGGTTCATGTGTAATCGCTTGGACTATCCTCAAACACCTGAGGAGGGGGGTGGAGAGGAATTTTCCAGTATAAGTTTTAAAGAGCATGTTAAAGAATGAGAAAGGAAGACAGAGAGGTTTAGGGAAGGAATTCCAGAGCTTGGAGCCCAAGAGACAGCCGCTAATGGCAAAACAAAGATAACAAGGGATGTACAAGAAGATTAGAGAAGATTTTGGAGAATTACAGTGCTGGATGAGAAGGGATGAAGTTTTACTGGAGCAGAAGCCAGTGCAATCAGCAAGCACGGGGAATGATGAGTGAACAGGATTTGCTAAGTACAAGTGAAGAGTGTCGACATACTCGTTAGAGTGCGAGTCTAAAAGGATGAGTTGAGCAAGGGTTAAACCAGCCCAAAATCCAAATGTGATTTTTTAAAAAATCTGATTTGATTTATTATTGTCATATAAGATGATTAGAGGTTTAGATAGGGTGGACAGTGATAGCCTTTTTCCTAGGATGGAAAAAGCTAGCACGAGGGGACACAGCTTTAAATTAAGGGGTGATAGTTATAGGACGGATATCAGAGGCAGGTTCTTTACCCAAAGGGTGGTTCGGGAGTGGAATGCCCTGCCTGCAGCGGTTGTAGATGCGCCAAGTTTGGTGGCGTTTAAGAGGTTAGTTGATAAGTATATGGAAGAGAAGGGAATGGTTTAGTTTGGAGGGGCATTGCTTTTTATATTGGTCGGCGCAACATCGAAGGCCGAAGGGCCTGTTCTGTGCTGTAATGTTCTATGTTCTATATGTATTTGAATACAGTGACAAGTATGTACGCTATGCAGAGAAAGCCTACTGTTCGTAGTGTTATTATAAATCAGTTCAGAAACTCTAAAGTGTTTTATAAAGTCTGCCTGGATAGTTAGTTTTGCAATTTGAACTAGATAAGGCTGAGCGTGAGATATTTCACTTCAGGTATGATTCAACTGACCCACTAGGGAGCTTTTCTCAAACAAAGTTTATTTAAGAATTTATTTAACATATTGCAATAACTTTCATCAATTACAAACAAAAACCAAAACAACCATGATGTTGCATAAAACTTAACAACTATGTAAATATTCCAAACAAATCTCCTTTAAAAAAAATCCTTGCTACAAGTTTAGCACAGAAAATATGAATGCTCGTGTAATGCTGGAACTTAGTTCTTTAGTTTGAGAATTGAAACTCTGATTTCCCAGCCTTGTAACCTCCAGCAACATTCCAGATAGACAGAATGCCATGACTGACTGCTTGCTTTCAGCCTATGAACCAATGCAAGAGATAGAAATCTCACTCCAAAAAGTTAAGAAGGCCTGCTTTCAGCTTGTCAGCAAAATTTACAATACCAGGGAGAGAGGGAGAATACTGCTTTTCTGCCTGATATCCAAATACCTTCTAAAACAGCCGACAACAATCCAAAACTAAAAATCAAAGATCTCCAGTCAACCATTCTTTTTCCAACAATTCAGGGTCCTTAAAAATAAACCAGAAGGCACCTGATGCTCTGAGTAAAAATAAACAAAACACCATTTAAACCATTGAAGCAACAATAAAAGGACTTCAACAGACCGATCATCAACAATGAAAAAAACCAAAGCTGCTTGTAACTGCAGAGAACATGATTTTAAAAAATCTTGAAGACACACTAGTGCCACAGAGTACGTAGGAGAGAGGGAAAGGAGAGGGTGCAGGATGTAATTTTGCAGTTACAGTTGCCATGAATAAATGGGAAGGCTCACTAAATGATTGAAATAATGCAAATTAGATTCATGTGCGTGCAAAGAAATATAGAAAGACAGAAATATAGCAGAACAAACTGAAGGCAAGAACCATATAGATTGGCTTATCTAACACATTACTCACCATTCAGGATTATATGTACTCCAGATCTTTTCCAAAATGCTGGTTGATCTGAATCAAAAATTTCAAACTTCTCTAAACGGGATAAACTATTAGAAGACTTTTGATAGGCTGTGATGGAGTAGGATGAAAGGGGAGGCTGGTGTGTAGCACTAACCAGATGGACTGAATGGCCTGTTTCTGTGCTGTGCATTCCATGTAGCAGGGACTAATTCAATAGCAAAAGTGACCTTTGATCTTGATAATTAGAAATTTCATCTTGCTCCCCTGTTGCCATGAGCAGAAAACCATGGTGACCATTCTCAGCTTTAAGTTGCACTAATCTTTTGTGATGGTGATTGGCACGATTTAAAAGAAATTTTACTGTGAGATTAGTTTATTTTAAAAATGCTGTGACAAGGGAATGATGACAAGATTTGTGGTAGAGTTCAAGTTTGAATTCTTGCACTTTTAAGTATTTAACTTGGCATTTGTGTTTTCCGCAGATGAGATGTTTTGAGACTAAGTAGTTTCTCCAACGCTTTTATGGCATTGCCTTGTTTTATGGGAGGTCAAACTGTGTCGGAAAGTCATTGTGCAGAAACTCCATGGTCAGCACAAAGAAGAAAATTATTATTGTGCACATGCATTTTCTACCATTAGTCTAAAATTTAATGGCATTTTGGAAGGTTCCTTGTTCAATCCGTTACCACATCAATATTGTTTTTGCTGGAAGTACCTTGTTCAGCAGAGACTGCTTTCCACGGTGGTTCAAGCACCCAGCCATCTGCTTTTCATTACAAAAGAGTTAACTGATTGTCATGCGGCGAATGATAAAACTTTCAAAGTGTGTGATGAACTTGTCTCTTTCTAGTTCATTGTAGTTCCTGTGAAGAAAAAATAGATGCTGGTTGGGATTTTTCTCCCTCTTTGCAGTGTGTTTCATGGCAACAGGAGGTAGTGCATTGCTGCTGATGGTGGGTTCTTGTGGTTCTGCCAAAGTTCTTATCAAAGAGGTTTCCTGTTGAAGGCATCCCTTGCTGCCAGGAATTTCGCACTGGTGCAACCATAAGATCCCGCCGGCAGTACGATTTCGGCAAGTGATTTGACATTACCTTAGTTCTTTATTCTTTGGACTCTGGTCTTGCTGACTGTCTATTTGGTTATGTTTTCTACTTTTGCTGATTTGAGTTAATGCATGTATTAGAATTGGCATGCTAAAATATACAAAAATCTAATTAATTTTGTACCAATTGTGATGCGTCGAATTACTGCACAGAAAAAGGCCATTCAGCCCAACAGGACCTTGTTTGTGGTTATGTTCCATATGAGCCTCCTCTCATCCTGATTCACCTCACCCTACCAGTATATCCTTCTCGTCCTTTCTCTTTAATATATTTTCTAACTTCCTCTTAAATACATCTCTTCTACTCACATAAATCACCGTTTGTGGTAATGAGTTCCACATTCTCACCACTCCCTGAGTGACAAGGTTCCTCCAGAATTCCTGATTGGATTTATTAGTGACTTTCCTATATTGATGATCCCTAATTTTGAAGTGTCCCACAAGTGGAAACGTTTCCCTGTCTATAGAAAAAATCAATAGAGCGCCTACAGCGTAAAAGAAGGCCTTTCAGCCCATCAAGTTTGCACCGACTCTGTGAAAGACTATCTCACCCTGCCCCCCCACCCCTCCCGACTCAAAACGTTGGCTCTATTCTTGTTTTACAGACGCTGTCAGATCTTGCAACACGATGATAGCCATGCCAGCGACCCGAGGGTGGCTGGGCCAATAGACGGTGCCAGCAAGCCCTGAGGCGAACGCTGACACTCAAAGTCGAACTCTCCAACACGGATGAGTTTCTGTCTTTGCTGCTATGGAGCCATCTGAGATATTTAGTGGGATTTACCTTTTAAGGTTAGGAGAGTGTTGTGGGGAGAAGGGGTTGTGGAATGACTTATGTTGTGTGACATGATGTATGTAGTTTTGCTAAGAGGTTCTGAATCTTGTATGGTTTAACAGTAAGTGTTTATTAACCACTTCCAACAAAGTATACATGCACAGTATAAGGTCTAAACAAAGAGCAGTCTCCGTGTTTGCCTCTACACGCAGTACAAGATTACCCTCAAGGTTAGGATCTTTACATCACACTGTGAGCAGTACCCACAATGTGATGTAAAGATCCAATCCAATGTCAACCCTATCAAGACCAGTATGAGAGAAGTGATAGCCTGGTGGTATTATCGCTAGTGTATTAATCCAGAAACTCAGCTAATGTTCTGGGGACTCAGATTTGAATCCCGCCATAACAGATGGTGGAATTTAAGTTCAATGGAAAAAATCATTGAATTAAGAATCTATTGATGACCATTAAACCATTATTGATTATCAAAAAAACCCTCTGGTTCACTAATGTCCTCTAGGAAAGGAAATCTGCCATTCTTATGTGGTCTGGCCTTCAAGTAACTTCAGAGCCACAGCAATGTGTTTGACTCTCAACAACCATCAGGCAACTAGGAATGGGCAATAAGCCAGCCAGTGACGCCCATGTCCCACAAATCAATAAAAAATCACCACCCCCTTAAACTGCTGTTTGAATTGAGAGGTTTGTTATAACAAGCGATTGGAACCCTAACTTTGGGGGATGGCTGGTGTACTCAAAAGACAGTAAGAAGTCTCATAACATCAGGTTAAAGTCCAACATGTTTATTTGTAGCAAACGCCACTGGCTTTCAGAATTGGCTATCCCTTTGTCAGTTAAGTTGGAGTTCTGATCACAAACAGGGCATATAAAGATACAAACTCAATTTACATGAATAATGATTGGAATGTGAACATTTACAGCTAATCAAGTCTTAAAGGTGCAGACAGTGTGAGTGGAGAGAACATTAAGCACAGGTTAAAAAGATGTGTATTGTTTCCAGACAGGGAAAGTTAGTGAGATTTTGCAAGTCTGAGCAAATTGTGGAGGTTACAGACAGTGTGACATGAACCCAAGATCCCAGTTGAAGCCATCCTCAAGTGTGTGGAACTTGGCTATCAAGTCTCTGCTCAGCGACTCTGCACTGTCGTGTGAAGTGAATGTCTTTTTGGGGAATGCTTACCTGAAGATCAGAGGCCGAATGAAGCGTTCCCCAACAGAGAGAGAACAGTCTTGCCTGGTAATTGCTGAGCGGTGTTCATCCATCCATTGTCATAGCATCTCAAAAGATACCATAGGAGGAAAGCCAGAGATGATAGACTTGGCGTGTGGGCAGCTAATGTGGGTTCAGAAACAATGGAAAATTCTTCAAGAACTCTCACCACATTTCTCTGTGTGGGACGGCGTGGTAGAACAGTGTTTAGCACTGCTACTTCACAGCTCCAGGGACCTGGGTTCGATTCCCAGCTTGGGTCACTGTCTGTGTGGAGTTTGCACATTCTCCTCATGTCTGCATGGGTTTCCTTCGGGTGCTCCAGTTTCCTCCCACCATCCAAAGATATGCAGGTTGGGTTGATTGGCCATGTTAAAAATTGCCCTTAGTGTCCTCAGATGCATAGATTAGAGGGATTAGTGGGTAAATACGTAGGAATATGTGGGTAGGGCATGAGTCAGATTATGGTTATTGCAGACTCGATGGGCCAAATGGCCTCTTTCTGTACTGTAGGGTTTCTATCTTTCTATCCTCTATCTATTGGCTGCTGCCAAATGTATCCTATGTTCCTCAGCATCATTATTCCCCATGAGGCAGGAAATAAAGAGCCAGGGAAGCAAGCATGAAGAGAAGAAAAGAGTGAATGAAAAGGACGAAGAATAGGAAATCTGTCATTGAACAAGAGCCAGGTGGAGAAATCCGATCTTGCCATGAGCAGTACCATGCAAAATCCACTAACAGTCAGTAAAACAATCAATTTCACCATTCAGAAAATGTTCCTCATGCAGTTCCTTAACACAGAAAACACTACTAGCACAGTGTTAAAAATTGAATTATCTGACAATTTGATGTTTAGTATTCGATTTGCACTTCCTGTCAATAGAATCACACAGCACGGAAGAAGGCCATTCAGCGCATTGTACCAATGCTGGCTCATGGAAATAGCTATCTGATTAGTCTCACTCCCCAAGCCTTTCTGTGCAGCCTTGCAGACTTTGTCCCTTCACATATTACAATTTCCTTTTGAAACTTAGTATTGAATCTGCTTTCACCATCCTTTCTGACAATGCATTCCGCAACATAATGGCTTAATGCAAATCAAAAAAATCTGCTCATCTCACCTCTGGCTCTTTGCCAATTATCTTACCATCATCGCTTATTTTTCTCAATTGCCATTATTGAATCATTCAATTTTATTAGCCCATAAAATGGTGTTGCATTATGAAAAGGAAATGGAATTCATTCTGTGTTATCATGTATCAAATTTCCATACATTCTGAGGAAATAGCAGGGGCAGTAATCAGAATTTTCCAAAATCCTTTGGAAACAGGGTTTGTACCATTAGACCGGAGGGTGGTGAATGTTACACCCCTGTCCAAAACAAAAGGGAAAGGCTAGATAACGATAGACTAATTAATCTCACATCAGCGGTAGGAACCTGCAAGAGATGGAGAGATAAGATAAGCACCAACTTGGAAAACTGTGGGCTGGATTAGAATAGTCAACATGGATTTGTAAATGGTAGGTTAGACTTGATAATTTTAGTTGAATTATTTGAGGAAGCTGCTGAACAGGAGAAAAATTGGAACACAAGGTTTGAACTTCTGAAGTACATCTCATAAAGGCCACATCAAATACTAACTGTGAAAATTAAGGCCTATAGATCATATAGATAAAGGCCAGAATTCTCTGTTCATGACTGCAGATTCTCCAGTCCTGCTGGCATTGCACCTCGACCTGTGGGTTTCCCACTGATGTGGGGTCATGTCAGTAGGCATTTCCCTTTTCAGTGGTGGGACCAGAGAACCCGCCACTAGCAAACAACGCACCACCGCCCACTGGCAGGAAGCATGCGGCTAGAATGCCAAAGAATTTTGCCCAAAATCTTGATATTGATGCAGAAATGGTGCAAAGATAGCAAATGAAGAATGAAATTTTGGCATGGTGGCACATGGCACCATGGGTCCTGGCTTCGATCTGGGTTCAATTGCAGCCTTGGATTTCTGTCTATGTACAGTCTGGACCTTCTCCTCATGTCTGCGTGGGTTTCTTCTGGGTCCTCTGGTTTCCTCCCACAGTCAAAAGATTTGCAGGTTAGGTGGATTGGCCATGCTAATTTGCCCCTTAGTGTCCTAAGTGTGCAAATTAGGGGGAATGGCGGGGTGAAAATACATGCGGCTATGTAGTTGGGGCTTGGGTGGGATGGTCTGTCAGGATATTGATGGGCCATATGGCCTCCTTCTCCACTGAAGAGTTTCTATGAATTTGGGATAAGACATTAGATGATGCAAATTCTGACTATTCTATGAGAATTGTTGAACTAATGTTTTACCAACACTCTCTTTTGACGCATATTTTAGTATGAATGGAGTCTGCAATCCTTTGTTGAAAGCAAATTCAAAAGAGTGTTTTTGAATAAGCTTTAGGAAGATAGGAACAAGAGTAGACCATTCAGCCCCTTGAACTTGTTCTTCCATTCAGCAATGTCTAATTCCATCCATCTATCTTGGCCAAGACTTCTTCACAACTTTGGCTTATAAAATAGTGTCAACAACAACCACCTTGGGTGTTGACATGATTGTTGAATTGACTTGGAGGAATTTCACATGAATGGGTTGATTTTCTTCCTGAATTCCCTCCCATCCTTTTTTTACTTTTTGGTAATCAATTGCTATTCATCCTTCCTTCCTTTTCTACCCTCACTTTCTTTTTGAATAATACCAAAATATTGGTACCGATGTAAGACATTGCTATGAAATTCTTGTTTGGAAGACAGTTGAACTCCTGATATCTTTGGGAAACTATGATGGCACCAAAGTCCAATTATGTTGTTAAAGAATAAATTATTCAGCAGCTGATACGTTCCATGAAATAATATCCTTGGGCTTTAAAACTATCAGAATACTACGTAATACCAGAACTCGAATATTAAATTAATTCACCAATTGTTTCCTGCTCACAAGAAATATGAACCCTCTACTAACAGGTCCAAGTCTTTATTTTTTATAGAGTATATTCAGAGCAAATCAGAGGCTGGATCCTCTAAGATTGATGGTGAGTAACTCACCTCCTGACTCTCCAAAACCTATCCATAGTCTGCAGGGTACAAGTCAGGAGTGTGTTGGAATTCTCTGTACTTGCCTGGATGAGTGCAGCTCCATCAACACTGATGAAACCTGACACCATCCAGGACAAAGCACCTGACTTGATTGGACCCCATCCAAAACATTCTTTTCCTCCACTGCTAACGCTCAATGTATCATCCACAAGATGCTCTGCAGGAACTCACCAAGGCTCCTTAGATAGCATCTTTCAAACACGTGACTACTACTACCTTCTAGAAAGACAAGGGCAGCAGATACCTGGGAATACCACGACTTGGAAGTTCCCCTCTAAGCCATTCACCATTCTGACTTGGAAATATAGCATTGTTTCTTCACTGTCACTGGGTCAAAATGCTGGAATTCCCTTCCTAACAGCACTATGGATGTATCTACACCTCAAAGACTACATTAGTTCAAGAAGGGAGTGAACTGCGAGGGTAATTAGGAATGGGCGATAAATCCTTAGCCAATAACCACCACATCCTTTGAATGAAATTTAAAAAGGTTTTGGGTAATTACATACATAGACAACAGAACAGTTAGAATCATACCACTATTTATTTTAATAAAATTATTATAATTACAGCATCAAGCTATGTTTAAAAGCAAATTATCTGTACAGAAGTGCCAAGTTTTATAAAGGAAATGTCACTAATTATTTTATCCTTTAATTTATCTGATAGTTCAATCTCTTCCCCTCATTATATTTAGTCACAGTAACACCCACTCACTACCACTCTTACTACAGCTCCCATTGTTTTCAATCAGCTTTAATATGGTCTAAAGATATATCTTTCCTTTGAAGAAACATGAGAAATTTAACTGATGCAGGAGATGGTGACTTGCTAGTAATATCGCTAGACTAAAATTCCAGAGCCCCGGCCTATTACAGTGGGAGGCACAAGTGCACACTCCACCACAACAGCTGTTGTAATTTAAATTCAACTAATAAATCTGGAATTGAAATTATAGCCTCAGTAATGGTGACCATGAACCCATCACTGGTTTTCGTAAAGACCCTTTCCTTTGGTGGTGGGGAAGAGGATATCTGCCATCCTTACCCAGTCTGGCTTGCATGTGGTCAGATCCACAGCAATGGATTAACTGCCCCTTGAAATGGCCTAGCCAAGCGACTCATTTCAAGGACAATTGGGCAACAAATGCTGGCATTGCCAGTGATGCCCCGTTTCCTGTGAAAGAATGAAAAAAGAATGAGATGCAAAACATGAAAATTGGCAAGCGGCTACACCAAACAATTGGAAATGTGTTGCATGATAGTTGGAATATAGCAGTAAGGAGGTCTTACTGAAATGATATGAAGTCCTCCTGAAAGACTTTGTACTGCAAATATCTCCTTACCTCAGGAAAGATACAGTTATCTAAGAGGGGGCACTCCAAAGGTTCATTGGACTGAGATGAGATGACTGTCCTATGAGGAGAGATTGAGCAGACTGAGCCTATATTCTCTGATGGTTAGCTGGATTACAGGCAATCACGTTGCAACTTATAAAATGCTTAAACTGCTGGTCAGGATGGATGCTGAGAGGGTGTTCCCCTCTGACTCTGAGACTGAGAGATATATTGTTAGGATAAGGGGTTGGCCATTTTGGACTGAGGTGAGATTTCATTTTCATTCAGAAGATTGTGAAGTTTGGGATTCTCTACCCCAGAGGACTGTGAGTGCTCAGTCGATGAGTAGATTCAAGCCTAAGAGCAATGGGTTTGTGAGCACCAGTGAAATTGGGGAATGAGGGGTTAGGGCAGCAAAGTGGAATTTGATAAAAGCAAATTACTGCGGATGCTGGAATCTGAAACCAAATGAAAAAACGCTGGAAAATCTCAGCAGGTCTGGCAGCATTTGTGAGGAAAGAAAAGAGCTGATGTTTCAAATCCAGATGACAGATGGCTTTGACAAGGAGAATTCTGGACTTGAAATGTCAGCTCTTTTCTATCCTTACAAATGTTGCCAGATCTGTTGAGATTTTCCAGCATTTTCCTTCAAAGTGGAAGTTGAGTTATCTTCATGAATAGCAGAGGAGCCTCAACCTATTCTTGCTCCTATTTCTTATATTCCCATCTAATAATGTAACAAAAAGTTGCATTTATATTGTGCCTTTCATTACTGCTGGACACTCCTATGCAGTTTACAGTCATTGGAGTCACTGCTGTAGTGTATGAAATGTAGGAATCTAATTCCCACCAAGTATGGCCCAGTTATAATTAGTAAGAAGTCTGACAACACCAGGTTTAAATCCAACCGATTTATTTGATAGTAAACTCACAAGCTTTCGAGCCTCTGTTCGTCATCAGTAAAGCTTGTGAGTTTACTATCAAATAAATCGGTTGGATTTAAACCTAGTGTTGTCAGACTTCTTACTGTGTTTACCCCAGTCCAATGCCGGCATCTCTACATCCAGTTATAATTCTCATCCTTGTTGACCAATATTAACTCGTCATCCCACAGCATATGAAATTGAGAACTTGCCTTCAAATTTCTCCATTGTTTCCATTCAAAGTTTTCGTTAGTAGCACTGTGTCAGCCTGTGAGCTAGTGGAGAGTGGGCAGGGCTTGTGGCAGGATTCACAATAAACAGTCTATTATACAGCACACAAGGGAGGTGATGGCCTCATGGTATTATCACTAGGCTATTAATCCAAAAACTCAGCTAATGTTCTGGGGGACCCAGGTTTAAATATCGTCATGGCAGGTGGTCGAATTAGAATTCAATAAAAAAAATCTGGAATTAAGAATCAATTGATAACCATGAAACCATTGTCAACTGTTGGAAAAATCCATTTGGCTCACTGACGTTCTTTAGGGAAGGAAATCTGACATTTTTACTTGGTTTGGCCTACATGTGACTTCAAAACCACAGCAATGTGGTTGAATCTCAATTGATCTCCAAGGACAACTAGAGATAGGCAATAAATGCTGCTCATCCAGCGACCCCCATGTCCCATCAATTAAAAACAAGTATTGCTGTAATGTCCTCTAGCCTGACAACCTTCCGAGATCCCTGTGACCATCCAATTCTGACCTCTTGTGCATCCCTTTTATAATCACTCCTCCATTGCCTTTTTGCCTTCAGCCAGCAGAGCCACACATTCTGAAATTCCCTTCCTAAACGTCTCCATTGTGCTACCTCTCACGTGCTGGTGCAGACTTGATGGCCCAAAGGACCACTTCTACCCTAAAGTATTCTAAAACTTTACTGTACTGTAAAAGTTTGTCTATCTGTAACTAAGGGGACATGACGTCAAAATAAGGAGGAGCAGATTTAGGACTGAGTTGAGGAGGAATTTCTTCACCAAAAGGTTGTGAATCTGTGGAATTCCCTGTCCAGTGAAGCAGTTGAGGCTACCTCATTAAATTTTAAAGCAAGAGTAGATAAATCTTTGAACAGTAAAGGAGTTAAGGGTTTTGGTGAGTGGGCAGGTAAGTGGAGTTGAGTTCACGAGAAGATCAACCATGATCTTATTGAATGATGGAACAGGCTCGGGGGGCCAGGTGGCTGACTCCTGCTCCTAATTCTTATGTTCTTGTGATTCTTTAACAGTAACTGGATAGGAAAATCAGGGGGCTCTTGTCTAGTGTAATGTAATAAAAAAAACTTTCTGAAAGTGTGAAGTTGATATTAACTTCATTAAAGTTTATCAGCTTAGTTATGATCAAGGCTGGGCTGGAATGGGGAGGCAGATCATGCATTATCTGTGTGTAACTTTCTTTCAGATCAAGTCAAATTATCAAAAATAGAATTGATCTGCTCTGAGCTCCATGGTATTGTTGAACAGTTTACGTTGATAATTTGAGAAAAGTTTAAGTAATGTTTAAGTTACTTAATGTTTAAGTAAACCATGTAACAAAAACTGATGACTGCGTGATTTCTGCTGCCAGGATAAAAATGTAGCTTTGCAGCAAAGTGTTCCTTTTCAATGGCAGTAATTGCTGTTTGACCCCAACCAAAAGCACTGGGATTTCCTGTGAGGCGCTGACAAACGTGCAACTTTGCACTAAGGCTTACCCTTGCAGACTTGTTTCTCGAATGCTGAGCTGGGGACTGGCTCCGTGCTAATAATACCACCAACAAAAGCCAAAGTTTAATTACTAGGGTGACATTTGACCCTGCCCTGTTTACATTGGTGTGAGATATGGATTTTTACAGCAACAAACTAACGACGCCCTGATTAGTGCTGACTTTGGTGCCATAACTGGAGAATGCGTTAAATTCAGAAAATTGATTTGCTACCTGAACCTGGACTTATTGGCATTATTTAACCAGGAGGGGCATAACTGAATATTACAATGTGTTTTTACATTTTATAATGTAAGAAAAGGTTCCATTTACAAATATCAAAGTTCCCTCAGGAATTGTGAATTATCAATTGAGGAAATTTAGCTAATTTTAGTTGTAGTAAATCTCATTGACTGGTAAAATGAGATTCTTTACATCCTGCCCCTATTTATGGAACCCAGCATCCTGTAGGCTTTATCATTGCATTTTCACTTTCACAGAATCATGTATTTGAACCACTGGATTTCTGACTTCTCATCCTTTGGTATTTTTCCAAGATATGTTCCTTCCACCTATGCTGGAAAGGCAAGTTAAAGTGAACCTAGCGTTGACTTCTGGTGTCCAATCTCTCTCCAATTTAAACAACTCCACTTTGCCCTTTATTTGCTTCCTGTGTATCAGTCAACCTTTCACTCATTCTGCTACACCTCCTTGTATTCTTTATACCTGAGTCTTTCTAATCAGTCTGTTGTAAGGCATCCTAGCTAATGAGTTGAGAAAGTCTAGATATGCAAGATCTGCTTCCCTGTGGCCCATTGTCATATGCTCAGAAGACATCACTTCTTCCCTGACCTCTCAGTGACACCCCTGTTCTTATACAAAGTTTAAAGTTTATTAGTGTCATAAATAGGCTTACAGTTACACTGCAATGAAGTTACTGTGAAAAACTCCTAGTTGCCACACTCCAACTCCAGTTCAAGCACACTGAGAGGGAATTTAGCACGGTCAGTGCACCTAACCAGCATGTCTTTTGGACTGTGGGAGAAAACTGGAACATCCAGAAGAAATCCAAGTAGACATACGGAAAATATGCAGACTCCGCACAGACAGTCACCCAAGACCAGGAATCGAACCTGACGCTGTGAGGCAGCAGTGCTAACCACTGTGCCACCGTACTGCCCTGACACGAACATGATTCCACTAATAGTATTAATTTCAGGAACCCACCATCTACTTTGTCTCAAACAGACAAGACTGAGAGGTGACAGAAGTCTTGAAGATTCTGGAAGGTTTTGCTAGCGTAGCTATAGAAAAACTGTTTCCACGTGTGTGTGTGTGTGTGTGTGTGGGGTGGGGGGGGAAGAGACTAAAACTTGGGTCCTTAGAAATAAGATAGACGTGAATAAATCAAGTAGGTAATTCAGGAGAAACTATGCAATAGGTAGTGAGATCAGGGGACTCACTACCACAGGGAGTCGGTGATGTGAATAATATAGATGCATTTAAGGAATAGCTAAATGAATACATGAAGAAGAAGGGAATGCTGAGAGGATTCACTGAAGTGGATGCAATAAACACATTGGATAATAAACACCAGCATAGAACAGTTGGGCTGAATGGCCTGTTTCTGTGCTGTAACACACACTGGCAGGAATCCTCTAGTCGTTCATGCCCCGCTGCAAGTGAGAACCGAGAATTTCACACTCAGCCAAATCTCTGTTCACTGCAACAGGGCCATCAAATCCCACTGGCATGAACGGCCAAAGAAATCCCCCCACAATGTTTTGTTCCAGTTAAAAAATAATTAAATGTTTGAAAATTCATTGCACTTCTAAATCAATGATGTTCAGTGCTGCTTGTTGCTTGTTTTTGTATTTGTTGATGTGATCTTAGAGATCTGACGTTATTGGCCCCAGTATGACTTTTACTAACCCGCTTTACCTAACACCAATTATACTAATGAGCATTGGGACTGGCTTGTATCATAAATCGAAGTGCAGACAATTTGTTCTGCTCTATGAATCTGCTGATGGTGGCTGGTTGTAATATTGTTGCTTTAATGGTTAGTATTTTATTAGAGGAACTAATTACATGAAGAATTTCTGTCTGCGGTATTTTCAAGTTTTTCTAACGATGTATTAAATTTGGTATAATTTAAAATACAACTTTGTTGTATCAGTGCATAATTAACATAAAATACATGTTTATTTTTAATGCAGTATATTTGTTTACACACTTAACTGTTCGTCCACATTATAAAGATTCTGTCTCCTCCCATCTCATAGATACACAATGTTAGTAAAATGATATCATCACTTGATTTACTATTGTCACATGTATACAATGAAAAGTATTGTTTCTTGTGCACTATACAGACAAAGCATCCTGTTCATAGAAAATGAAATGAAAAGAGAGAGTACAGAATGTATTGTTACTCTCATAGCTAGGTTGTAGAGAAAGATCAACTTAATGCAAGGTAGGACCATTCAAAAGTCTAATGGCAGCAGGGAAGAAGCTGTTTTTGAGCCTGTTGGTACATAATCTCAGACTTTTGCATCTTTTTTGCCTGATGAACACTGCATTTGCCTGACGAAGACGAAAGTCGAAAGCTTGCAGATTTACTATCAAATAAATCAGTTGGATTTAAAATTGGTGTTGCCAGACCTCTTACTGAGTTTACCCCAGTCCAACGCCAGCATCCCTACATCTCAATTTTTCAGGCAGAGTATCACGATCAGGGATGCATTGTTTTACTGTGGTCCGATGGGTTTTGAGATAGCTGATAAATCCAGTGTGTGGTCTGCAGTCTCTGCCACACGTGGGCAAGTGATGCTTGAAGGGGCAGGTGGATGAGTGATTGGGAGATTTGGCCACTGTCTGTGTCGCCTTGGCTTCTCTTCTGCTCAATCCACACAAAATTTCGAGATGTGTTCAGTGCGTTCTATTTTGGTTGGTCATAAGCCAGGGACTCCCATGAGTTCGGTGGGAATATTTGATCATTTCGAGGCCATTTTGGGAACATAGAACATTACAGTGCAGAACAGGCCCTTCGGCCCTCGATGTTGCGCCGACCAATTAGGAACAAGCAGTGACCCTCTAACCTAAACCAATCCCTTTTCATCCATAAACTTATCTACTAACCTCTTAAACGCCACCAAACTTGGCGCATCTACAACTGACGCAGGCAAGGCATTCCATACCCTTACCACCCTCTGGGTAAAGAACCTACCTCTGACATCTGTCCTAAAACCACCACCCCTTAATTTAAAGCTATGTCCCCTCGTGCTAGCTTTCTCCATCCTGGGAAAAAGGCTATCACTGTCCACCCTATCTAAACCTCTAATCATCTTATATGTTTCAATAAGATAACATCCCAGAAGTGTTTCCACTGTCCACCAGGAAGTTTCCTGCCACAGCCAAGTTCCGAGTGACACTGTCACTTCATGATAAAGGCAAAATACTGCAGATGCTGAAATCTGAAATAAAAATAGAAAATGCTGGAAAATCTTAGCAGGGCTGACTGTGGAGAGAGAATAGAGCCAACATTTAGAGTCTGGGTGACCTTTGGTCAAAGCTTTGGGAATTTGATGTCAGGCATTGGAGCAAGTGATATGTCCCACCCAGTGGAGCTGATTTTGAGTGATTAACTGGAGACTGGGCATAGTGGCTTGGAAGAGGACATTGCTGTTGGACTGCCTTTCTTGCCACTGAATTTGGAGGATTTTTTGAAGGCATCATGTTGGTATTTCTTTGGTGCCTGCTGTAAGTTGTCCAAGTCTCCAAAACACACAAGAGTACTGAAATTACTGCTACCAAGTAAAACCATGACCTTAGTCTCAGTTTGAGTCCCTGATCCTCAAATACTCTTTTCATCAATTGGTCAAAGACTGAACTGGCACACTGGGGGCAATGATTCATTTCCAGTTGCCTCAATCAAGCAGCAGTATACAAGTGGAATATGTACATAACATCTCAGCAGAATTGAGACGTTGAAGGCCATCACTGTGGATATTCTATTTTTCCGATTGTAGAAACACCTCTTCCAACCATGTATTTCAAGAGCTGAGGGAGATGGTTGGAAATATGGGAAGGTCTTATATTTTGAGAGAAGGTAGAGAGATTGAAAGGTAGAGGGAGCTTGGGAAAAGACACATAGTGTAAGAACAAGGACGTTGGAGATCTTTGCTGAAGTGTGATGGAACAAGGTGGAGGGGATGCAAAGGAAGAGGAAATAATCATAAAAGAGAGCGTTCTCTAAGACAGAGCTAGAGGGTGTTGCAGAGGTTCAGAGGCATGAGGCTGTGGAGGAACATGTCAAAGAATCAAGTTGAGGACAAAGATTTTGAATGAAATCGACTGGGGATATGTGCCAGCAGAACTTGATGAGTTTCACCACCTCTCTGCTTCTTTCTCTTCCTCCTTAAGACATTCCGTAAAGCTTACTTCTTTTGACCAAGCTTTTGGTCACATGTTCAAAGTTCTGTGTGAGTCAGTATCAAACTTTGCTCTGTGTGAAGCACCTTTGAATTTATTTTACTATGTTAAAAGTGCTACATAAATGCAGGTTGTTGTGGTTGGCTCCTGACATTGTTGTGTAACTATGATGTAGAGATACATTGAACTGGGTGGACACAGTAAGTCTCACAATGCCAAGTTCAAGTCCAACAGATTTATTCGGAATCATAAGTTTTTGGAGTGCTCCTCCTTCAGGTCAGTGGCTATTCATCTGATGAAGAAGCAGTGCTCCGAAGCTCATGATTCCAAATAAACTTGTTAAACTTTAACCTGGTGTTGTGAGACGGCTTATTGTTGTGTAAAGTGGTCTTACTATTCCTCTGTTGACTGTATTTATACTTAAGATTATTTAACAATGCGCTGTTCTTAGAATTTGTTCCTTATGTGAGTCCAGTAGAGTTAGATGACAAAAACATATCCTGCAGACTAAAATTATATTGCATTTCTACTCCTGGAACAGTAAAACACATAAGAAACACGATAAATAGAAGCAGGAGCGGATCATTTGGCCCTTCAAGCCTGTCCCATCATTCAGTACAATTATACATGATCTACACTGGCCTCAGCTCCTCTTCTGGGCCATTTCCTCACCCTTTATTCCTCGATCAAATATTTATCCACCTCCACTATCCTTTGGGGCAGAAATTCCAGAGATTCACCACACCCTACAAGAAGAAATTTCTACTCAGCTCAGTTTTAAATAACCAGCCCTTTATCTTATAGCTTTGTCCCCTTGTTTGAGACTCTCACACTGGTGAAAACATCTCACAATTTACCCAGTCAAACCCTCTCACAATCTTGTATGTTTGAATAAAGCTTGATTAAAAAAAAGATTTTGCTAAATTTAGTAACTGCCCCATTGCACCATGTACACACTTGCCAGCAATATCTTTGCACCAACTTGTTCAAATGCCAACGCAGATCACCTATAACAGTCACCTTGAGCCACAATGCATTCACAGTTCAGAGATTGGCCCTATATCATAAATTAATCTGCTAATCTTGTATCAGTGCAGAGTGGAAATGGCTTAACCTTGTTATAAAAGTAATGGTACATGCAGTGTAGGCTGCCAGTAAGAACGGAGAATTGGACACTCAGCCAAATCAGCATTCACAGCAGCGGGCCTGGGAAATCCCAGCTATAGGCGAGGTCAAAGAATTCGACCGTAATCTCAATATAGTTCAGGCTGCTGAAAGAACATTTTGAATTTATACACTGTTCTAGATGATGTTAGGATGTCCTGAAGCATGTCATTGAAGCAGGGTTGGGCCACCAATTGCTAATGACGTACTGTTGATGTGTAATTATACACTGTTGTAATGTAGGAAACATGGCAACCAGTTCACAAATAGCAAGCTCTCACAAACATAAACAAAATAAATGACCAGCTAATTTATTTTAATGATGTTGGTTGAGAGATAAATGTTGGCCAAGACACTCTGCTCATCTTCAAAATAGTATCAATGAGTCTTTGACATCTGTCTGAGAAAGTGCATGATGTAAAGATGCTGGTGTTGGACTGGGGTAAACACAGTAAGAAGTCTCACAACACCAGATTAAACTGGTTGGACTTTAACCTGGTGTTGTGAGACTTCTTATTGAGAGAGGGCAGACAAGGTCTTGGTGTAATTTTATCCCCTGAAGGTCTATGCCATTTTTACTAAGTAACCCCAACTCAAACAGCAATTGACACAACAAATAGGGGAGGCGACTATTAATTCAGAAACTCGGTGAATATTCTGGGGGACCCAGGTTTGAATCACTCTGTGGCAGATGGTGGGATTTGAATTCAATAAAAACAAAATTTGGAATTAAAAATCTACTGATAACTGTGAACACATTGTCGATTGTCAGTAAAACCCATCTCGTTCACTAATGTCCTTTAGGAAAGGAAATCTGCCATCCTTATCTGGTCTGACCTACCTGTGACTCCAGAGCCACAGCAATGTGGTTGACTCTCAACTACACTTGGGCAACTAGGGATGGGCAATAAATGCTGGCCAGCCAGCGATGCCCATGTCCCATAAATGAGTAAAAAGGAAAGAGAACAGAACATAGAACAGTACAGCACCGAACAGGCCCTTCGGCCTTCAATGTTGCGCCGACCAATATAAAAAGCAATGCCCCTCCAAACTAAACCATTCCCTTCTCTTCCATATACTTATCAACTAAAAAGAAGTGAAAAGAAAAGGTGTGGAATGTAGGAAACAGGAAAATGACAGGTAGAAAGAGGAAAAACTAATGATAAACAAAGTAATGCATAATGAGGGAACTGTGGAATTGTGAATTGTGTGTGAAAGCTCTTTACAGCTCTTAAGTTACAAATGAATTATAACAATCTTCCTTCTAATTTGGATACGTTCTATGTTGCACAGTTTTCCCTATTGGGTAGTTTGTTTATACAGTGCATGTTTTGTGTAATATAGCATTAAATTTCAAAGCCTATTATATTGTAAGTCCATCTTTACAAATTAGTGGCTAGAAAAGTAGAAATAACAAAGAGGCAACTTGTATTTATACAACAAATTCCATAACCCAAAGTGTTTGGAGCCAATAAATGTTGCCATCAATTTTCTCACAGTAAGTTCCCAATATACAGGTATGTAATAAAGATAGATAACCAGTCTCCCACCTCGTTGACATTGTCTACCCTTCCTGCTATTTCAGAAAAGCAACCAACATAATTCAGGATGCCACACACCCCAGGCATTCTCCCTTCCATCCTCTTCCATTGGGAAAAAGATACAGAAGTGTGTCATGTATCAATCGACTTGAGAACAGCTTCTTCTCTGCTGCTATCAGACTTTTGAATGGACCTACCTCGCATTAAGTTGATCTTTCTAACTGTGACTGTAATACCACATTCTGCACCCTTTCCTTTCCTTCTCTATGAACGGTACATTTTGGCTGTATACCACGCAAGAAACAATACTTTTTGCTGAATGCTAATGTATGTGACAATAATAAATCAAATCAAATCAAAAAATTTACGAATATAGCAAGTAGGAACTGGAGTAAAGCATTCATGTCCTCGAGTGTGCTCTAATGTTCACTTGGGTCAGACTGATTTTTGTACCTGAACGTCCATTTTCCCGCATGATCCCCAACATCGAAGCCCTTACTATCCAGAAAGTTATCGATCTCTGCCTTGAACATGCTCAATGACTGAACCTCTGATGTTCTATGGGGGAGGGAATTCTGGAAGTTCACTACTCTTTAAGATAAGAAATTGCACCTCACCTCAATCCTCTGATAAGAACTTAAAAAATAGCAGCATGAGTGGGCCACTCAGCTTTTGAGTCCACTTTGCCATTTAACGATATCATCGCTGACCTTCTACTTCAACACCATTTTCCTGCACTATCCCCGTATCTCTTAATGTTTTTTAATATGTAGAAATCTATCGATTCCTGTCTTGAATGTACTTAGTAATTGAGCTTCCAAAGCCCTGGGGGACAAGAGAATTCCAAAGACTCATGATCCTCTGAGCAAAGAAATTCCTCCTCATCTTAGCCCTAAAAAATAATTCTGAGACTGTGGTCCCTGGTTCTAAACTCCTTTAGCAGGAGGAAACATCCTTCCTGCATCTACCCTGTTGAACCCTGTAAGAATTCTGTATGTTTGAATGAAAGCGCCTCTTATTCTTCTAAACTCCCAAGAGTAAAACCCTATTCTATTTATTGTTTTCCTCTATCCCCAGGAATTAATCTGTGAACATTTGTTGTATACCCTTTCTGTCAAGTATATTTTCCCTTGGGTAAGGAGAACAGAATTGCACATAAGGCTCCCAAGTGCGGATTTACGAAGACTGTATATAATTACAATAAGATATATATAATTGTTATAAGAGACCAATATACCATTTGCCTTCTTTTACTGTACACGCACGTTAGCTTTCAGTGACTCATAAGCAAAGACCCAAGTTCCATTGATATTCTACATTTCCCAATCTCTCATTATTTAAAAAATACTGTATATTTCTATTTTTCTTCCCAAAGTGAATAATCTCACATTTACCCACCTTTTATTCCATCTGTTAATTTTTAGCCCACTCACTTAGCCTCTTCAAATATCCTTGAGGTATCTTTGCATTCTCCTGACAATTCACGCTTCCATTTCATTTTGTGTCGTCTGCAAACTTGTAGATATTACCCTCATCCAAATCTTTAATATAAATTGTTAATTGCTGAGACTTCAAGTATTGATCCTTGAGTTGGCTCATAAATCAACTTGAAAATGACCAATTTTTTCCTACTTTCTGCATTCTGTGCATTAGCCAGTTCTCAATCAAAGTCTGCCCCAGTTCGATGTGGTCTAGTTTTGTTACCAGCCTCTTACATGGGATCTTATCAAAAGCTTTTTGAAAATCTAAATGTACCACATCCACTGGTTCCCCCATATTTATTCTGTGAGTTTACATCCTCAAAAAAGTCCAACAGATTTGTTAAAGATGGTTTTCCTTTCATAAACCCGTATTGACTCAGCCCAATTCTGCCATTATTAAGTGTCCTGTTGTCACATCCTTTATTATAGATTCTAATTCTAATACAGATTATTCTGAGATGACATCCACTGGTTGTAAACTTTCTCTGGCTGTTCATGTCAGTGGAATTCTCTGATCCCTACTGCAGGTTTCCTGGTGGCATGGGGTGGCTTCAATGGGACTTACCATTGACAGCGATGGGACCAGAAGATGCTGCTGCCAGCAAGCGGCATGATGTTTCCCACCTCTGAGAAAAACGCTGAGGGGAGGTCAAGGAATCTCGCCCCACATCTCATTCTTCTAAACTGTAAAGAATACAGCCCCATTCTCCTCAATCTCCCCTCATGAGTCAATCCTGCCATCCCAGGAATCGGTCTGGTGAACGTTTATGGCACTATCTTTATGGCAGGTATATCCAAAACTGTATGCAGTACTCCAGGTGCAGTCTCACTGGGGTGCTATACTTTACAATTAGTGTAAGACATTTTTATTCCTTAGTCAAATTCTCTTGCAATAAATGCCAACATACCATTTACTTCCCTAATTGCTTGCTGCACCTACTAGTGACTCATGACAAGGACATCTAGATGCTGTCAGAGACCAACACTTATCAATCTCCTCATCACTTAAAAAAAAGTCTATTTTTGTTTTTCCTACTAAAATGGTCACTTCACATTTTTCATGTTGTATTCCATCTGCCATGTTCTTGTCCACTTGCTTATCCTGTCCCTATATTTTAAGCCCCTTTGCATCCTTCTCACAATTCACATTACCACCTTGTTCTATGTTTTCATCAAACAAGGAAATATTACATTTGGTCCTCACGTCCGAATCATTGAAAAAGATTGTGAACAGCTGGGGCCCAAACACTGAATCCTATGGTACCTCACCAGTCACAGCCCTCCAACCTGAGAATGACCTGTTTATTCCTACTCTGTTTTCTGTCTATTAACTAATTCTCAATCCATGATAGTATATTACTCCCAGTCTTGCGTATTCATGATTTTGTGGGACATTAACAAAAGCCTTCTAAAAATCCAAATTTTCAAAAGTCCACATTATTTTTTAAATGTCCAAATATCACATCTATGATAATAGATTATCACATTCTCTGTACTATTAATGTCAGACTAACAGGTCTGTAGTTCCTTGTTTTCTGTTTCTCTCCTTTCTTAAACAGAAGGTGACATTTGACATCTCCCAATCTACAGAAACCATTTCAGAACTTTTCAAATTCAGTTTCTCAATAGCCACCTTTTTCATCACTTTGGCATTTAGATCAAGTCTAGGGGATTTATCAACTTTAATTATCATTCATTTCTCCAAGATCACTTTTTTATTCATGCTAATTTCTTTTCAATTCTCGATCCAATAGTCCCTTGGGGGTCTCTGTTAATTCTGGGAGGACTCCTGTATCTTCTGCTTTGAAACCAGACTCCAGCACAGCCGGGAATGGAAAGTTTGGAAATTTTCCAAAAATTCATTGACTTTTTGTGACACGGGAAAATCTCGTCCAAAGTATTTGGTCAGTAAATTTGTCCAATGAAGTTGGTTGAGGGATAAATTTTGACCAGGACTCAAGAAGACCCCCTCCCCATCCACCTTTGTAGTAACTTTGAGGGATCATTAACATCCACCTAAGAGGATAGACTGGCCTGAATTTAATATTGGAACAGAAAGACAGTACCTCTGATGGTGTAGCCCTTCTCTCAGCACTGCAGCGCGAGTGTCAGCTTGAGTTTTGAGCTCAGATCTCTGGAGTGGGACTTGGGCACACATCATCTGGACTTAGAACCTGCAGTATCCATTGAGGCACAGGAAGCAGCATGCAAGGAACAGCAAAAGAAACGTTATCTGTGAATAGATGTTTTTATTCCTCTACGTTGTTTTATTATTTTCGCGGGACCTTGAGCACCACTGGTTAGGCCCTCTCAGCTGTCCTCCAAGGGTAAGTAGGGATGGGCAATAAATGCTGGTCAGCCAGCAACACCCATGTCCCATGAATGAATAAAAAAATGATTAGGGATGGGCAATAAAGATGCTGGCCTAACCAGCGAAACTCATGAAAAAAAAGAAAACTTGGAGGAACAAAAACATTGTAAGCAAAATAGAAAATTGGAGACCACAGATTTCTCTTATTCATTCGTGTGACATGGGCTGGCCAGCATTTATTGCCCATTCCTAGTTTCCCTTAGAGGATATTTGAGAGTTAACCACATTGCCATGGATGTGAAGGCCAGACCAGGTAAAGATGGCAGATTTCCTTCCTTAAAGGACATTAGTGAACCAGATGGGTTTTTTTTTGACAATGGTTTCATGGTCATCAGTAGATTCTTAACTCCAAATTTTTTCTTATTGAATTCAAATTCCACCATCTGTCGTGGTGGGATTCGAACCCGTATCCCCAAAATATTACTGAGTTTCTGGATTAATAGTCTAGTGATAATACCACCAGGCCAGTCACTACCTAATTGCTCTTGGGAAAGTGGTGGTGAGCTGCCTTCCTGAACCTCAGCAATCTTTGCAACAGTAATTAATGAAAAGGGACAAAAACAACATAGACAGACACCTGGCAATATTTTCAAGAAGTATTCTTGGTGGTGGGGGGTTGGTAATATAATAGGGACTGGTTTGATTAACAGCAGAAGACTAGATAAGCTATGAATAAGAAGCAGTTTTAATGACGTATAATCGGTTTTTAAAAGAGATACAGCAAGAATAGACTACATAATATGGCTGCTTATAATTAAATTGAATAATTGCTGCCATGAATATTTAATTTGCATCCTACTGGCTGTCATTTGCCAGAATCTGTAGTTTAACACAGACTACATGTGTGTGATGATTTGTGGATTTTATGCACACACAGTCCTTTTAGTTCACTAATTAATTTTGTTGCTTTGCTAGTCAACCGTTTCAGTTCCCCAAGCCTGCAGTTAGCAGTGAAAACAATTAAAGAATCGGTGTCACAAATGTGAAAAATGCAGGAAAAGGAAATAATTCATTCACCACAACAGGACATGATGCAGCAGAGGATAACCTGCCTTCAAAGATTTCACTTGAATGGTTATAAAAGCTGCTAAGTAGCTGACTTCAAAGGACTGCAATGCTTCCAAGTTCAGCAGCTTTCCTGCTATTCTTGTTAGCTGGGCTCATGGTTGCTATAAGTAACCCATATCCTGGCCCCCGTGGTCTCAGGTGGTTGGGCTTTTGTTATTGCAGCTCACTCTGCACCAGAAACAGTCGTCACTATTTCCAGTCAAATTGTCCAACTTGCTTGAGTTATCGCTGGTGCCACTGCACCCACTCGGATAATTGCCACTGTTTCAACGCTGGAGGGAAATAACAGTGATTTGTTGTTGTGTTAGCTTTGGCCTGGTATCTCCTGTATGGATTTACCTTAACCTGATCCGCAGTTTAATTTGTTCTCCAACTTGTGTAGGTGAGCAACACACGTTTAGCAGCACGGTGGTACAGTGGTTAGCACTGCTGCCTCACAGCACCAGGAACACGGGTTTGATTCATGGCTTGGGTCACTGTCTGTGTGGTGTTTGCACATTCTTTCCATGTCTATATGGGTTGCCTCCAGGTATTCTGGTTTCCTCCCACAGTCCAAAGATGTGCTGGTTAAGTGCATTGGCCATGGTAACAAAGATGGGTTGGTTAGGACCATGCTAACATGCATTGGCCATGCTAACAAAGATGTGTTGGTTACGTGGACTGACTATTTCCCCTTCATTTTGGGGGGGAGGCAGGGGGCTAGCTAGGATAAATACGTGGGATTATGGGGATAGTGGCTGGGTGGGATTGTATTCGGTGCAGAGTCAATGGGCCAAAATCCTCCTCCTACACTATAAGATTGTCAAGCATTGTCAAACAAAATCTTACACTGCATAAAATCCCTACAGTGCAAAAGGAGACCACTCAGCTCATCAAATCTGCACCGTATTGTTCAGACCAAATCACAGGAAGACATATTGGGTTTTAATATATGCCTTAAAGGAGGAAAGAGAGGCAGTGATGTTTAGAGAGGGAATTCTGGAGCTTAGAGTTCTGACAGTTCAAGGCATGACCATCGATGGCAGAGCAATGGAAGCTGGGGGGAGGGGTCGGTCCAAGAGGCCAGAATTGGAAGAGCCCTCCAAATGGGACAAGATGGTTGGAGGTTCACAGTTAGGTACCTTCTCCCACCCTACCTCCCCAGCCATAAACAGTTCAATGCTAATAAGGGGGAAAACTCTCCTACAACCCTCTCAGATCATTGAAGGCAGTGCAGGAGATTACACAGAAGGAGTGCTATCTCTAAAAGATTTCAGCCTCTCTGTGAGGTAACTGGCTCAGTAAGATACTGGGCCAGCTCTTTCAATGTAGAAAGTCAGTGTCCTTCAAACTAGCCAACAATGTATTTCAGAGGCTCAGAGCTCTGAGGGAACACAAAATTAGCACAAAAACCAGTGATCAAGACTAAGAACCTTTCTGGTCTGAAGGATTCTGCCTATTACCAACTGTGTCTCAGGGGGAGCAAGTATGATGGACCTCACTCTGCCTTATCATGCTGAAGAGTCTCTTTCTCAATAAGCACTACAAAGAACAGTACGGCACAGGAACAGGCCCTTTGGTCTTCCAAGCCTGCACTGATCACACTTACCTATCCAGACCAACCACTTATACCCCTCTTCCCTGTTTGTTCATGTGTCATTGAAGATAAGACTTAAATATGGCTAATGTAACTGCCTCAACCACCTCCGCTGGCAGTGCATCCCAGGTCCCCATCGCCTTCTGTATAAAAAACTTCCACTGCACATCTCCAGTGAACGTTTTCCATCCCCACCTTGAATTTGTGCTCTCTTGTAATTGTCATTTCTGTCCTGGGGAAAAAGCTTCCAACTGTTCATCCTATCTATACCTTTCATAATTTTATAAACTTCTATCAGGTCGCCTCTCAGCCTCCGACTTTCCAAGGAGAACAATTTGAGTTTATTCAATCTCTCCTCATAGCAAATGCCCTCCATACCAGGTATTGTGCTGGTAAACCTTTTCTGTACTCTCTCCAAAGCCTCCAGGTCCTTCTGGTAGTGTGGTGACCAGAATTGGAAACAGTATTCTGAATGTGGCCTAACCAATGTTTTATATAACTGTAACATAAACACTACTCCTTTGTGGCAGAATAATGGATTGGAATGTCAAACATTTGTAATTCCAGTCTCATGTCTTAATAATATTTTCAGCCGTTGGGGGAATCTTGAGAACTTGGTTGAGATCACACTTGAAGATTCCAGTAATGTGTGGGCGAGTTGAGGCCAGATGTCCAGCATTCTGAGGTGGCTCGAACAGTATTGCATACAGATGCCGTTTACATCCAAAGGATGTTTTTCATTTCCTCTGGCGAGCCATTTATAATGCTGTTTTTCATTTGACTTGCATGATTTTCGTCTGCTGTTAATATTTTTCCATGGAAATTCCATGACCTCAGTGCCATGTACTTTCCCTTCCTGGATTAGGGACTCAGTGGCTAATTACTGCTTGGGAACTAAGTGCTGGGAGCTGTCCGGGAAAGATTGTTTGCAGATACCTATTAGGTACTATGGGATTGTCACAGCGAGTGCACATGAGATTTAAAGGTCACCCATTCAAACAGAGAGGTACACGGGCACTTCCATTGAGATTTCTGTTGGCTGTGAATATTGTCATTTGTTCGGATGTGAAAGTAACATTTATACTGGCAAATTGCTTTTGTCGTGTAATTACCTGTCTTGACTACCTGTGAGCAGCCTGTATTTTAACCACACCTGCAAGTATTGTTGCCTACAAGAGCAGACACAAACAAGTTGTGTCTCTCATTGAAATAAATCCGAAGACTTGTAAGTTATAGTTACCCAGTGATTATAACTAAACAAGGATTACTCTTTAAAATGAAAAGAGTTGGAGTTGATATACTTTCTTATTTTTATTCAATCTCGTGTGTGCTTTTAAACATATGACTTTAATTTTACTTTTATTTATTATCGTCACAAGTAGGCTTACTTGTAACACTGCAGTGAAGTTACTGTGAAAATTCCTAATTGTCACACTCCGGCGTGTGTTCGGGTACACTGAGGGAGAATTTAGCATGGCCAATTCACCTAACCAGCATATCTTTCGGGCTGTGGGAGGAAACCAGAGCACCCAGAGGAAACTCACATGGACACAGGAAGAACTGCAGGTTCCGCACAGACAATGGCTCAAGCAGGGAATCGAACCTGGGTCCCTGAGGCTGTGAGGCAGCAATACTAACCACCATGTCACAGTGCCATTTCCCTGAATCTCAATATATTGGCCACACACACTTCGAGCAACTTAGAGGTTGCTTGTTCAGGCACCATCAAGGCCAATTGTGAAGTTGAATTTTAATAGTTCAGATCCAGCATATGAATGATGGGCCAAATGGACTCCTTCTGTGCTGTGTCATTTGGTGCGATGTCGTACTATGATTGTGAATGACACACGAATCCAATGCCCTTGCTCAGTTATAAACAAAACAAAGATAGAGTATGGTAGCATTCTAGACAATCCAGAACTTGGGCAAAGGATCCAGAGACATGAGTTCAAATTCCACCATCAAACCTGGGGAATTTATATTTAATTAATAAAACCTAGGATCAAAACCTAAAATCAGTAATAGTGATCGTGACACAATTGGATTGTTGTAAAATCACATCCAGGTTCCTTTTGGGGAAGCAATCTACCAGCCTTATGTGTTCTGGCGTAGGATTCTGACAACATATCAGTGGAAGCAAAAATGATGGAGGTAAAGGATGGGGATGAAGATTGATAAGTAGGATCCACTGGCTGTACTTAGAGTAGATGTGTCACCCGATCTAGATGGCTGCCATCCTAGATTGGAAAAGGAAATGGGAAATATTAGAAGGACTTGCCGTGATCTTGAAGTCTTCCCAACATATGGGGAAGGTTCCAGAGATTGGAGAGTGGCAGGAGTGACATCCTTAGTCAAGAAAGGGATATTCCTGGTCATTATGAGCTGGTCAGTTTGACATCAGTATTGGTAAGGTTTTAGAAACAGAAACCTGGGGAAAAGAAACAACAGACACATTTTATTTATTCGTTCACAGAATATGGGTGTCACTGGCAAGACAGCATTTGTTGCCCATTCCTATTGAACTGAGTGACTTGCTCGGCCATTTCAGAAGGCAGTTAAGAGTCTTTAACATTGCTGTGAGCCTGAAGTCACGTGTAGGCTAGGCCAAATAAGGACAGCAGATGAGTCAGCTGGGTTTTTATCACAATTGATAATATTTCATGAGATTAGTTTTCAGCTCCTGATTCATTAATAGAATTTGCATTTCACAGCTGCAATGATAGGATTTGAATCTATGATCTTGGGCCTCGGGATTACTAGTGCAGTGACAGTATCACTACACCATCATCTGAGTTAGTTAAGCAAAACCATCATGAATAAAAGTGGATTGAGCTTGGCTAATTTCATTGAATGTTTTGATGAAGTAACTGAGAACATTGATAAAGGAGAAGCAATAGATGTTGTCTATATGGATATTGAAAAGGTTTTTGGCAAAATAGCCATAAAAGCCTGGTTAACAAAACTGAGGCTCTTAGATTTTTAAAAAAATTGATTTCAGGACAGAAACAGTAAACCCTGGTAGATTAAATCCTTGGGTAAGCATTCTCAAAGGCAGCCTTCACGACACACAACAACGCAGAATTGCCGAACAAAAACTGATAGTAAGTTCCACACACGTGAGGACAGCCTCAACCTGGATCTTGGGTTCATGTCACATTATCTGTTACCCCCAACGACTTGACTGGGCTTGCAAAATCTCCCTAATTGTCCTGGCTGGAGACAATTCACACCTCTTTAACCTGTGCTTAACCCTCTTCCATTCACATTGTCTGCATGTATAAAGACTTGATTACCTGTAAAGACTCACATTCCAACCATTATCATGTAAATTGAGCCTGTGTCTATGCAAGCTCTGTTTGAGAACACAACTCTTCACTCACGTGAGAAAGGAGGAGCAACACTCCGAAAGACTATGCTACCAAATAAACCTGTTGTGAAACTTCTTACTGAGCCCACTGCAGTCCAACGCCGGCATCTCCACATCAAGATCAAATCAAATCAGAAAATGCTGAAAACATTCAGCAGGTCTGGTGGCATCTGTGGAGAGAGAAACAAAGCCAATGGTTCAGATCAATGACCTTTCATCTGAGCCTGATATTCTGAAACAAATACGTTCAATGGTGGGGTTTTGGTGAAAACGAGTGTTTGGGGTCGTGTACATGTAAGGAAAGACCTGATCATGGAGGTAAATCATATAGGATGGAATAAAAGTAAAGTCACCAAAGTCTCAGATGACCATTGGCTGACTGGTGGTGATTTAACCTGAGGACCACCACACCTCAGGCAAGGGGCAAAGTTGAGAAGATGGAACCTTCCTGAATACCCTCAGCCAGAACAGGAATTGAACCCACACAATTGGCATTACTCTGCATCACGAACCAGCTGTCCAGCCAACTGAGCTATACCAACCTGCAAAGGATGAAGTATAATATGAGATTTGATGGAATGTTATGAAGGCTGATAGATAAGTGTGGTTTTACAGGGTTCAGTGCTGGGATCTAATTGTGTGCAATGTCACATAGAACACTTGGACTGATCAGTATCTTAGAGACTTGTGATAAGAGATCCCTATTTTTAATAATCTAGATTGGATTATGCATTAAGAATACATGTTAAAACCATTTACCAATGAAATGTATTGAGTTACTATCTTTGAGACTGCGATTTCTTTGTGGTTAGATATTGGGACTATTGTTCACTAATAATTACAGGTCAGACTTTTACCTACAGAGGACCCTTGGAGCTGTAAGCTCGGTAATGAAATAAAGTTTTATATTCATTTACAAAATCAAAAAAGTTAAGTGACTTGTTCGTGCAATGTGAGATTATACAGTGGAAATAAAATTTGATTGCATGCTTCGCATTTCGACTACATTACTCCAATACCTGAATATTGAATGCAGAGCAGAATTTAAAGCCTTGTACAGTACAGATACTTTGCTGGCTAAGATTGCATTGATATTATGTTCTGAATTAGCTCCCTTTGGTGGTGAACCATCACAACATTGAGTCATTTCTGTAAGGAGTGAAGAAGCAGTGAATTAGCAAATAATTCTTGAAGAGAAAGGTTCTGAGTTGGGCCTGTTTTTTTTAATGATTGGTGTTCCCAATCCTTACCCCTTCACCCAACTAGCTTCTTAACATGAAAGCATGAAAAAAAATTATTGGATATGTCAGAGTACTTGAAAAGGATTTCCCATTTCCATTGCCTCTGGCAGTTATATCAATCTCTACACTTGGGAGGTATGATCGTAGGACTTGGGAAAAAATGCGTTTATCTTGCTGCCATTTATTTTCTTTGAGTGATCCCTCTGGTTTAATAGATACGGAAAATGACTACTTACTGTTGACTTACCTTATAAAGAGGATTAGACTGTAACTGTTAGCAGTGAATTTGGAGCATTGATGTGGGATCTGCTGTAATTTGCCAAAAGTCCAATAAGATTAAAATATTTCCACCAACTGAATAATCTCTTGTATATCAAATCATCTTATCACCCGCATCATGATTTTTTTTCTTTCATTCAGTTTTCTCTCCCTAAAGATTATTTGTAATCATCCAAAACCAACACATTTTTAAATTACAATTGATATTGAAATATTTCATACTTGGACCTCAGCCTTTTTGTCTTTATTCTTTAAGATATAGAAGTTGCTAGCAAGGTCAGCATTTACTATCTATTCCTAATAATTGTTCAACTGAGTGCCTCACTCAACCATTTCAGAGGGCATTTTAACCATATCACCGTGGATCTGGTGTCCCATATAGGCCAGACTGGGTAAGGATGGCAGATTTCCTTCCCTAAAGGATATGATTGAAATGCATGGGTGTTTATGACTATTGATGACAATTGTTGGTGTCAACATGTGGCACCAGATCCATTAATGGATAGTTTCAGTAATGGTGAGACTATCTTTTCAGTGACAGAATTTTTGTTAAATGAATTGAATTTAAACTTCACCAGCTGCTGTGGTGGGATTTAAATTCCAGACCATTAATTTGGGCCCCTAGGTTATTAATCCAGTGTCATTACCACAGTGCCCCTGCAGTACCAGAGTGACTCAGCAAGGTTCTGCTATCTGGTACCTCACTGCTTTATTGCTTAAGCTTTTGATATCAGGTACATCTTGCATAGTTGGAGCCACCATCAGTTTCTCAAACATTTCATTCAGTGCTGACAGTGTTTGATGAATTCAGCTCATAAAAATTGTTGTCTGTTGAATCCCTTTTCCTTTTTCAACTCGTTAAATATCTGATTCTTGTTGTTATTTTATTGACAACTTAAATCTGTTCTGTGAATTTGAACTAATGTTTACTATAGTTTATACCAGAAACTTTTAAAAGCTTGTAAATACTTTTTGTGTTTGACATATCATCTTCAGTTGGATGGGGAAGTTGGACACTACTTGATTGAGGGAGAGAGCACACAAGGTGGTAATAGGAGCAGAAGTAGACCATTCGGCCCCTTGAGCCTGCTTTCTCATTCAGTAAGAACATGGCTGATCTGTTTGTGTTTCAAGTTCTACATTACCATTTAGCCACAAATCCCTTTTGATTCCCCTTGTTTATCAAGAATCTATCTACCTGCTTGAAAAAATATTTAATGATCTTGCTCCACCGCCTTCTGAAGCAGAGGGTTTTAAATTCTCTGGGAGAAAAAAGTTCTGTCCTATAAGGATGACAATTAAAATTTGTAAACAGTGCCACCTAGTTCTGGACTCATTCACAAAAGAAAATACACTTTCTATGTCCACTTTGTCAAGACATTCAGGCTCTTATGTAATTCAATTCATATTCTCTTTTTCTTTATCAGTTTCTTGGTCCTCTTTTGCTAAGTTCTAAATTGCTCCCAGTCCTCTGGTTTACCATTAAGGTTTACCTTACCAACCACTTTTTTTGATCTAATACAATTCTGAACTATTTTGCTCACCACGATTCATTCACCTTTCCTGTGAGCCTTTGTGTCTTAGAGAAATGTATACTTGTTGAATGACCTTGTCATGCTTCTTAAAGCCTTGTCTTTTACTATCAATTTTCTGGCATTTTTTTTCCCAATCCACCATAGCCATTTTGCCTCTTGTACATTTATAGCTCCCTTTGTTCAAATTTAAAACCCTAATTTCAGAATGAATTATACCACTTTCGAATTTACTGTAAAATTCAACATGTTATGATCACTAATTCCTAAAGGCTCCTTTACAACAAGATTATGAATTAGACCCTTGCAGAGATTTTTAAAAGGCTGCATTTGCAACTCTATTGTTTCGCTGGCATGTTTACCGTTTGACAAACTCACACAGCCATGAGTACCATACTAGCAACAGAACTTAGATCTGAACCTGCGAGATTGAAATTCAGAAACTAACTTTTGCAACTTTTAATGCAAAAATAAAGTGGTTAATCTAAAGCAGCAAACTGATGAACAGAAACTCTTACACTGAATGTCACGAGAGTTTTCCATTTTGAGTTGCATCAGCAATACTTCCTTGCCTCTTTCATGAATGGTTAATGATGGCTCTTTGACAATTATTTTATATAATTGGAAGCAATCCGGCCATGGTGAGAGTGTAGCTTTTGTTTGATGTACATGCTACTTGAAGATTGTTAGTGGAAATGTGCCTATTTAATCACTTTTCTGTCATTTATCAGTTGTTATAAACTACTAAAAATCTTAAGGTGTTAGGACACGCATTTGTTTCAAAGGTCAAAGAACAATACAGCACAGGAACAGGCCCTTCGGCCCTCCAAGCCTGCACCGGTCATGTGTTCCTAACTAGGCTATCCTTTTGTATCCCTGTATTCCCAGTCTGTTCATGTGGCTATCTAGATAAGTATTAAATGATCTTAGCATGTCCTGCCTATATAATCCATGTTTTGGGTAGAGCACAGTAATATCCTTGTGGACCAGTGTCTTTGCACAAATGGCCATATTGCATTGGCAGGAGACACAGGCTGAAATCTTATCACTGTTCACACCGGCAGGATTTTCCCATCCCGCTGCAGTGAACAGAGATTTGGCTGGCCGCTAAATTGTCCAACTTCGCTGCAATGGGAGCATGGTGTGAATCGCTGGTAGGATCATGCTCACACAGTGTTTTTAAAATTGTGAAGGGATTTAGGCGGGTAAAGGTGGAGAAGATCTTTCCATTTGCAGGTGAGTTCAAACCTAGGAAATCCGATGGGAATTTCAGGAGAAACTTCCTTACTCCAGAGAGTGGTCAGAATGTGGAATTCGCCACCACAGGGAGAGGATAGAATAATTAGTATAGATACATTTAACTGGAAGCTGCTGGCTGGAGAAAAAAATGTTGATGAGGAGTTGAAGTAAACTGAGTGAGAGGAAGTTTTTTTATTCATTCATAGGACATTGGCATAGCTGGCTGACCAGCATTTATTGTCCATTTCTAGTTGCCCTTAAGAAGATGGTGGTGAGCTGTTGCTGCAGGCCATGTGCTGTAGGTAGATCCACAATTCCGTTAGGGATGAATTCCTGGATTTTGACCCAACAATTGCGAAGGAACTGCGATATATTTCCAAGTCAGGATGGTGAGTGGCTTGGAGGGCAACTTACAAGTGGTGGCATTTCTGTTTATCTGTTGCCCTTGTCCATTGAGATGGAAGTGGTCATGTGTTTGGAAGGTGCTGTCTAAGGATCTTTGATGAATTGCTACAATGCATCTTATCGATATTATACACTGCTGCTACTGAGCGTCGGTGGTGGAGGGAATGGATGTTTGTGAATATAGTGCCAATCAAGCAGGCTGCTTAGGCCTGGATGGTGTCAAACTTCTTGAGCATTGTTAGAGCCGCACCCATCCAGCATGCGATGAAAACCACATTTGTGTGGGGCATAAACACATTTCAACATTTCCAATACTGAATAGCTAATGGAAGTGGAGGACTATATGAAACATTTGATAAGTTTGGAAAGACCAGCAAAAATAATTGTCAGGCTTGGAACGCAACATCATAGCTCCAAAATTGTAAAATTCTAAAGACTTTGTAGATATTGTACATGATGTGTAACACAGTTTGCACAAAATTGATTAGACACTGATACTCGTAGATTTTTAAGGACCAAAAGGTTTAAATTAAGAGTGGATTGGATGGCCTGAGTTATTGACAAGTTGGAAGATTTCCACGTCTTAACCATAGTGATGTGTCCACAATCTGGAGATCCCAACTCAAAACTGCTCCCCACTATTTTTGCTGAGAAAGAGGGATGGGGGAAGGAGGTATTTCATAGATCTGCAGTTCGCAGAAGTACGTTTAAAAGTATAGCTGCCTTCAATCAGAAGCAATTTGCACCACCAAGATTTCCAAAATGTGAACTTCAGACATTTGGGGTCAAAATCTAAACATACCTGGTGCTGTTTTGAGAACGATGGCACCCTTTTGGAGAGATCCAGGTACGCCTTTGGTGAGGTCAGGTATCTATGGGGAATGTCCATGTATCCCTTTGGGATGGTTGAGAAGAGATATGAATGTGCATAAAAACTGGATAAGGTCTGTGGAACTGTCAAGCTGTCAAGTTTTTAAAATTTTTGCTTTAAATTCTGAAAAATAAACCAGCCTGCTGTTGGAAAATTTGAACATGCTTGCAATTTCAGTATCTGGCTGTAATTATGAGGGTTATCATTATAGAATTAGTGCTGCTTGATTGTTTCTACAACCTATAGTTGACAGCTCTAAGTCTGATAAAGAGATTAGCTGTCATTGTTTTGGGGTTATGAATACAAATATTTGTTTTCTAAGCAATTAATTACTTGAAGCAATTTCAATGTATCGAATGGTTGTTATCAATGGGAGTATTTTATAATATAGTGAAGACTGTAACAAACTTAGAACCTGATTTTATTTCATTTTATTGAGATCTGTTGCAACGAATACTTGGGTTCTCATGGAAATGTAAAGGAAACGATGGTGGGGTGGATTGGCAGTCAGTCGACTGGGGAATATAAAGTGGAGGACTAGGTGGATGTGGCATAGATTGGCATGCGGGGTATGAGGGGGAATGAGGTGGGTACAAGGATGGCCTGAGTTTGCATGGGTGGGGTCTGAGGATTGTGTGAAGGTAAGGGCTAAAGGGCTGTTTTTCATTTCACTTTATACTTATATTATAACTGGGATGAAATCCAGGACCCCTGTGGCAAGCTTTCCACACAATCCACTTCAACACTCAGATACTGTGGCTGCCTTTGAGTTTTTTCTGGGGCTAGCCAGTTTGACTCCAGTTCACACCTGCCCAGCAGAATGAAAATCCATTCAGGCAAGTTTCCCAACTCTGTGTACCTGACTCAGGAGCAAATATTTGATCCAATACGTACAAAAATTAAGGCTTTAATTAATGGGTGGTACAGTGGTTAAACTGCTACCTCACAGTATCAGGTACCTGGGTTTAATTCTGGGCTCGGGTTACTGTCTATATGGAGTTTGCATATTCTCCAAATATCTGTTTCCTCAGGGTGCTCTGGTTTCCTCCCAAAGATGTGCAGGTTGGGTGGATTAGTTATGGGGAAATGTGTGAAGATAGGGCTGGAGAGAAGGTCTGGGTAAGATATTCCGCCAGAGAGGCGGTGCAGACTCAATGGGCCAAATGGCCTCTTCTGCACTATAGGGATTCTATAATGAGGTGTCAAGGACAGTTAAAGGATTCGATAGGGTGAATAAAAATTATTTTCTCTCGTGACAGGTGGGGAGTCCAGAACAGAGGTGGGCAGATCTTAAACTTCCAGCCAGGCTGTTCTGTAGGTGATGTCAGGAAGTGCTTTCTCACATAAAGCGGGATCAAGTGTTGTGGAACTGAGACAGGTAGATGAAGTAAAGATCAAAATCAGGAAAGGTGGTACAGACTCAAGGGGCTGAATGGCATCCTGATATTCCTGTGTTTGTATGTAAAAGAATTTGGATTTTTTTTCACCTGAAACTAATCTTTATGTAGTTGTAGTTAATGTTATTGATGCAAATCTCATTGACTTTTTAGGAATTTGGATTATTTAAAATTGAATGCACTCACGATGACACGTTTAGGAGTAAAACCGAGAGGACAATCTAAACGGCCAGTAATCTGTTATTTATTCATGTTTGGGGAAAACAATTAAAAGTTTTGCATCATGAGATAAGTTCTTAATCTTGGTCAAAATCTGTCAAGACGATAAGGGGAGCATTGGGTTTAGATTTTAAATATCTGTAAATTTTGGGTTAAATTTTTAATTTTGGAGGAACCAGTTTTTAAAAGATTAGATGACAGAGTACATTGAGAGAGTCCCTCAAAAACACACAGATTCATTTTGCTAAAAACATGGGATATATACCTTAAAAATGCTCATGTTTAAATGTTTTTGTGATAAATTTGCTTGAATTTAGTACTATTTGCAACTAGGAGCCAAGAATATGTAGGTAGTCCTTTGTTTTTGTTTCTTGTTCAACACCAGATCAATCTTTTGAAGAATTTGCCATTCCATCCTCCTTTGTAAAGAAAAGAAACAAAATTAATTTTCCACACGCAGTTGGCATGTTAGTCTGTGAAGTGCTGCTTGTGGATAAAGGAGTGCCTTTTCCGTATGGCTTTGCTTGATAATTTTTTCTCCGCCATCTTTCCTTCTCATTCACATGCCTCCTTGCCTGTGGCTACGTCTCTTTCTTGATATCAATTAGCACGGTGATTAATACAACAAAGCAAGCAGATTAGAGGTAATGGTCCACAATTAACATCACATTCTGCAGCAAAGGGTATGCCAAATACCCTAGCCACTGCTTTCTCTGGAATTAAAATAAATGTTCTCTTGATTCATCTGCTGGTTAATGTGGAGTGGGTCTGCTTTATTCTGCAAAACACCATTCATCACATTGCAGATAGCTGCAACTGAGGTGCTGTAAGCGCGTATTGACTGAATGAAATGCAAGCCTTTGAATTCTGCATAATGCACTCAAGGAAGATCACAGTATGTGGAAATGCGGAAGGAGAGAGAAAAAAACAGCCGATCTGAATATATTCAGACCTGTAGCTTTGTTCTAATTACAACAGCAGTGCTAAACAACTGGGCATGTCTATAAATAGAGCTGTAGATGTGCTGTCATGTGGTTTATATAGAACTCCTTAGAGTGTTGTTGGATTAAATGATGCATTGTGATTGACAGCTACCTTGAGATTTCGCTGATGGAGTTGTCAAAGCATTATGCTAACAGGCTGCTTCAGCGACTGCAGCTGTACACATCCTCACAGCTCTACCCGGCTAGCCACTGTTCCATGTACAAGCATGCGTTTTGGCATTTTTTTATGGAGGAGAAAGAGAGATTCACATATTTACAATTACGTTATGGTCTTGAGCAGATCTTCTAATTGAGCTTAAGTTTCTTTATTAGTGTCACAAGTAGGCTTACATTAGCACTGCAATGAAGTTACTGTGAAACTCCCCTAGTCACCACATTCCAGCACCTGTTCAAGTACACTGAGAGAGAATTGAGCACGGCCAACACATCTAACCAGCAAGTCTTTCACATTGTGGAAGGAAACAGGAGCATCCAGAGGAAGAAGTGTTCTGGTTAGATGCATTGGCCATGCTAAATTTTCTCTCAGTGTACCCGAACAGGCGCCAGAGTGTGGCGACTAGGGACTTTTCACAGTAACTTCACTGCAATGTTAAAATAATTCTATTTGTGACAATAGTAAATAAACTTTAAAACATGGAAACCCAGAATTTATCAGGGATTCTTCATCTTCCTGTAGGGTGCGTTGTTGAGGCAGCCCCAGATTGCAATCAGAAGTTGAATCTTGCTGAAGCTTTTTGTCTCGCATTCATCAAGACAAACATAAGAATGCCAAACAATGATAACAATTTGCTTTGAAGGGGAAAAGTTTCACATTGCTTTCTCCATGGTAACATCTGGGCCAATCAGTCAACTTGCACCCGTTTTCTCCTGTGGAATAAATTGTTGTTCCCTTTCTATGTAACAGCGTAGGATTTAGGAGCAGAAGTGGACCATTCAGCCCTCTGAGTGTGATCCACCTTCAATAAGATCATGGCCTGTTGATTGTGATCTTAACTCTACTTTCTGTCAGCTTCCTCACCCACCCTCGCCAACCTTTGATTCTTGACCCCTTTGTCTATTAACAATCTGTATAACTCAGCCTTGAATAAATTTGAAGACCCAGCATCCATTACCCCCTGGGGAAGAGAATTCCACACTCTAATAGACTTCAGAAAGAAAGAAATCTCCTTATCTCTGTCTTGAAAAGGATATCTCTCGTTCTTAAACTGTATCCCAAATTCTAGTTTCCTTACAAGTGGGAAAATCCTCCGGGTGATCACATCATCAAGTCCCCTCAGGATCTATGTGTTTCAATGAGATCACTTCTCATCTTCTAAACTCCAATGAGTAAAGATTCTACCTGTGAACATTTCTTCATAAGGTAATCCTTCATCCCAAGGATGAAGACAAATAAATTTAATTTTTCAACCTGTAGAAATGAAAATTAGGATCAGTACTGGCAGCCCTGAAAGTATCATTGATTACTTTAAAATCCATCTGGTTCACTAATGTCCTTTAGGGAAGGAAATCTGCTGTCCTTACCTAGTCTGGCCTACACATGACTCCAGATCCACAGTAATGTGATTGACTGCTGTCAAGGACAGTTAGGAACAAATAAAGTTTATTTATTAGTCACAAGTTAGGCTTACATTAACACAGCAATGAAGTTACTGTGAAATTCCTCTAGTCGCCACACTCCTGTGCCTGTTTGAGTCAATGCACCTAACCAGCATGTCGTTCAGAATGTGAAAGGAAACAGGAGCATTCGGAGGAAACACACAGTCACGGGGAGAATATGCAAATTCCATACAGCCAGTGACTCAAGTCGAGAATTGAATCAGAGTCCCTGGTGTTGTGAGGTAGCAGTGCTAACACTGTGCCACCATGTCACCTTGCCAGCAATGCTCACATTCCATGAAATAATTTTTAAAAACACACAATTGCTAATTGAGCTATGGGGTTATGCTGTAATCTACAGGCCTAGGATAATCATTCAGAGTTCAGATGTTTAAAGATACATTCTTGTAATGTGAGTGTCACTGGCTGGGCCAGCATTTATTATCCATCCTTAATTGCTCTTGAGAAGGTTATGAACTGCTGGAGTCCATGTGGTGTAGGTACACCTACAGAGCTGTTAGGAATGGAATACCAGGACAATGACAGTGAGGAGCAGCAATATATTTCCAAATCAAGATGATGAGTGGCTCTTTTGTCCATGTTTGAACTAAGCTCTAATAAGATGAGAAGCTGAGTGGCCCTGCTTTTTGTGACACCTTTTATGGAATTACCATTGACCAGAAACTTAACTGCACCAAATATATAAATACTGTGACTACAGGTGCAGCTTAGAGGTTGGGAATTCTCCAGTGAGTAACTCACCTCCTGATTCCCCCTCGCCTATCCTGTATCTATCAAGCACAAGTCAGCAGTGTGATGGAATATTCCCCACTTGCCTGAATGGGTGCAGCTGCAACAACATCCAAAGACCTTAACACCATCCAGGACAAAGCAGCTTACTTAATTGGCACCCCACCCACCACGTTCAACATTCACTCCCTCCACCACCAACACTCAGTAGCAGCAAAGTGCAACATCTATAAGATACACTGCAGCAACTCACTAAAGCTTCACCAGCACCTTCCAAACCCATAGTCACTTCCACCTACCAGGACACAGGCTCTATACATGGGAACACACCACCTGCAAATTCCCCTCCAAGCTATTCACCATCCTGACTTGGAAATATATCACTGTTCCTTCACAATTCTGGAATTCCCTCCCTAACGGCATTGTGGGTCAACCCACAGCACATGGACTGCAACATTTCAAGAAGGCAGCTCACCACCACCTGCTCAAGGGGCAAGTAGGGATGGGCAATAAATGCTGGCCAGCCAGCAACAGCCATGTCCCATAAATGAATGAGAAAAGGTGGATGAGCAAAGTCATTGTTCATGGCATAAAAAGCTGGCTGAGTGACAGGAAACAGGTTAATGGATGTTTTTTCAGGCTGGAGGAAGGTCCGCACTGGAGTTCCCAGGGGGTCAGTGTTGGGACTCTTGCTTTTCCTGATTATGTATTAATAACCTAGATCCTGATGTACAGGGCACAGTTTCAAAATTTGTGGATAGTACGAAACATAGAAATATTATGAACTGGACAGTGTAGAACTTCAAAGGGGCAAAGACAAGTTCGTGGAGTGAGTGGACAAGTGGCAGATGAAGTTCAATGCAGAGAAATGTGAAGTGATGAATATAGACTAAAGGCACACCTCTAAAGGAGGCACAGGAGCAGAGGAACCTGGATGTATATGTGCATGAGTGATTTGAAGTTGGTAAAACAGGTTGCAAGTGTGGTTAACAAGGTATAGGGTATTCCAGGCTTAATTAATAGGGGCATTGAGTACAAGAGCAAGGAGGTTATGTTGGATTTATGTGAGACACTAGTTCAACCACAGGTGGAGTATTGTGTCCCGTTCTAGGCACTGCACTGTAGGAAGAATATGAACGCATTGGAGAGAGTGCAGAATGGATTCACAAGAATCGTTCCAGTGTTGAGGAAATTCAGACATGAAGATAGTCTGGAGAAGATAGGGGTATTTATTGTCCTTGGAAAAGAGAAGGTAAAGACGAGATTTGATTGTGGTGTACGAAATCATGAAGGGTCTGGATAGAGAGAAACTTTGTGAGAACATCGTGAATAAGGAGTGACAGGTTCAAAGTAATGGGGAAAAGAAGCAAAAGAGATATGAGAAAATAAACTCGCACAGCGTGTGGTTCGGGTCTAGAATACATTGCCTGAGAGTCTGGTGCATGCAAATTCAATCGAGACATTCAAAAGGGAATTAGACTGTTACCTGAAAAAGAAGAATGTGCGAGGGTTATGGAGAATGGCAGTAAATAAAGATTTGGAGAGCCAGAACAAACACAATTGGTCAAACGGGCTCCTCCTGCACTATAACAATGCTGTGATTAGGACAGTTGACCAAAGGTTTGATCAGATGGGTAGGTTTGAAGGAGGGTGTTAGATTGCGGAGCATTAGGTGTTGTCAACTTTGTTCTTCAATTATTGCAAACGTTGCTAGCGTTGTTGTCATTTGCTAAATACTGCTTCAGAAATCTTCCTGCAAATAGTAACAGCACCTGATGTGAGGTTGCTGTCGCCATGAATCTAAGCTAAGAAAATCCTAGGAATTTCTTCCATTTAATGAGATGGAGAATGCATGTGGTGATAAATTGTTCATGATTGGTTCTGGAAGGAAAAAACCCACGCAATTTCCTTTGTCATATAAAGTTTAGAGATTACAGTCTCACTTGGGAAGTATTACAGAAACATTTTGGTGCTGAGAGATGTGTGAGATTTCACAGGCTAGGATTCCCACCATCAAATGAGACAGACAAGAAGACAGTTTAATTTTTGGTGCTGTTAAAAATGAATTTTGTAAGATTTGTAATATTGAAGAGCTTGTTGCTAAATCAGCCAAGTCTTAGGCAACATCATTTTAGCATCAAAGCATTTCCATTTCTGAGTCACTCAGCATTAAATGTTGCGACGACAAATCATCTTAAAAAAGAGAGTCTTGTATTTATATAGTGCCTTTCATGATCTCAGGACACCCACAATGATCTTTGCAGTCAAAGAAGTGCTTTTGAAGTGTAGTTACTGTTTGCACATACAACCTTTCACAGCAATAATGTGATAATATATCTCTCAGTGATGTTGGTCAGAGGATAAACTTTGAACAGGGCACTGGAAGTAATTCCCCCACCTTCTTTCACAATTGTGTTTTGAGAACTTTTAAATCCACCTGAAGGGGCAGATGGGGCCTTGGCTGAATTTTTCATCAGCACCTCCAACAATGCAGCACCTTCTCAGCACTGCACTGGAATCTTAGACTAGATTTTTGTGCTCAAGTCCTGGAGTGGAATTTGAACTCTCAGACTTCTGTCTCAGCAAAGTGTGGACAAGTGGGCCACAGCTGACTCGTCTTAATTGACTTCAAATGCTTCAAACTTAAGACAAGCACTGTCTATTTATAATTCAACTAATATGATTAACAGGTTACCATGTTGTTGTTATCTCACTGAGGTTTGTGGGAGCTTTCTGATTGCCATATTTCCCACATTACAACAGCAGCCGCAAGTCTTAAACTATTTTATTGAGTTTAAAGCATTTCGGGACATCTAGAGATGCTATAGAAATGCAGGCTTTTCTGATCTTATAAACCACCCCCCCAAGTAATTCCTTTTGGCAACTCCCTCTACTTTCCCGAAGGAGTACAGTTTCAAAGGCACTAGCAATCCTCTTGGATGGCACAGTGGTTAACACTGCTGCCTCACAGCACCAAGGCCCCCAGTTCAAATCCCAGCTTGGGTCATTGTCTGTGCGGAGTTTGCACATCCTCTCTGTGCCTGTGTGGGTTTCCTCCACACTCTGGTTAGGGTGCGTTGAGCATGCTAAATTCTCTCTCAGTGTACCCGAACAAATGCCAAAGTGTGGTGACTAGAGGATTTTCACAGTAACTTCACTGTTAATATAAGCCTAGTTATGACATTAATAAATAAATAAGTAATTAACATAAATTGTTAGTCGTTCAATGAGAGCTGATATAATCTGTGACAGCAGACTATTGGAGTAGCTTCATGCGGAATATGTATCGGCACCATTGTGCTAACCAGTGAATTGGATGTGGGCTGGGATTTACGCCATAATTTGAGATGGTGGTGGTGAGCTACCTCCTGGATGACCGCGGAGTAGTTTGATGGGAGATTTTAGAGAGCAGTTAACATATAGGCCATACCAACTAAGAATGGCGGATTTCCTTCCTGAAAGGACCTTAGTGAACCAGATAGATTTTTACGACAATCAATAGTTCTGTGATTGCCATAAATGATAATAACCATTTGAGTTACAGATTTATTTATTTATTTAATTGACGTTAAATTCCTGTGGTGGAATTTGAACTTATCACTCCAGATCCAGGTCTCTGGATTACGAACCCGAAACTGCAGCAATCTTCCCAAAGACCAGGATTATTTCTTCACCGAACTACCATCAGTGGAGGACAGTAATATAATTCAAATGATTGACTTGTTACCAACCCCAATTTGCAGCAGTGTGGCATGGTTAAAGGGGACGGATGTTCTCTCCATTCTAGCTGGGAATAGACTCAATAGAGCTTTAATTAACAGGAAATTCAGTTTTGTAGCAAACATCATCATCTGACAGGGATTGAAGAAAGTCTAAAGGTGAGAAACTTCGAGCGTTTGCAGCTCTTTCAGTGTGAACTTGTGGGGTTTTTTTCCCTTCATGGAATCATGCCTTAAGTTTGTACGGAATTTGAGAAGTAGGAATTTGCCAAATCAGCGGACACAGCATGCACAATAAAACTGGCACATCAGGCGTTTTGAGGGATGCCTAGATGTTAATGTGATAGTTTTGTTTATTATGTCACTCGCCAGTTCCATTGTTGATGAACAAACCTGTGTGTGTGATCTAGCGACAGATGGCACAGAGTTTAACCTGTCTCTATAACAGCCTTAGTCATAGTTGACTTCGCTTTTGCATTGACACACTGGAATAGATACTTGCTTTTTGGCAGGATCTCAAGGTTTAAGCTGGGAAGAGGACTTCATGCAATTCAATTTGATATTAAAAGAGTATGCAAAAAACTACAATAAATATTTATTCAAAATTGAGTCTGCCCAATGGATCAGATTAATTTTTGAAGTGTAATCACAGTTGGAATATAGGAAACACAGCAACCAATTTACATGCAGCAAACCTCCACTACAAGCGATATGATGATGACCTATTAGTCTGTTTGATTATGATAGCGGATAACAGAGGGATAAATATTGGCCGTTGTGCTTTTTAATATTCAATCATTAGGATATTAGTGAATCAGATAGGTTTTTACAACAATGATTTCCATCATTAGACTTTTAGTTCCAAATTTTTATTAAATTCAGATTTCACCACCTGCTGTAATGGGATTTGAACCCAGATCCACAGAATATTACCCTGGATTATTAGTCCAGTGATGATACCATCAGGCCACTACCTCCCCAATCGAAGTAATGGCTTTTATATCTACCTAATAACGCTAACAAGGTCTTGATTTGATTTCTCATCTCAAGGCAGTGCAGCACTCTCTCAGTATTGCACTGAGTGTCCCAGCTGCGATTATGCACTCAAGGGTAGCACAGCAGTCAGCGCTGCATCTCAGCATCAGAGACCTGGCCCAGTTCCAGCCTCAAGTCACTGTCTGTGTGGAGTTTGCGCATTCTCCCCGTGTCTGTGTGGATTTCCTCTGGGTGCTCCGGTTTTCTCCCACACTCCAAAGATGTGCAGGTTAGCTTGATTGGTCATGCTAAATTGAACCTAGTATCAAGGAGATTAAATATCGGGGTAAATATGCAGGGTTATGGGCATAGGGCCTGGGTGGGATTGTAGTCAGTGCCGATTCGATGATGGCCTCCTCTTGTACTGTAGGGATTCTAAGATTCAGTGAAGTCTCCAGAATGGAACTTGAACCCATGACTGTTTGACTTGAGGAGTTATGATTACAATCAGACACATATACGATCAGAAATTAAGAAATGAGTGTTTAATTTTCTGGCCAAGCTCCACAAATGAATAAAATTTAATTTCAGTAATGCCAGAAACGTTTGGTTTAGCAGCTGTTAATTTACAAAAAAAAACTTGGTAAATTCTGCGGGATAATAAAATATGGGGGAAGGGGCAAAATTTTGGTGAAAAGCAATGATTTGACCAAAGGTGCTCCATCTGTAGCTTCACAGTTTTAAGGTCTGCTTAGTTGAGATTTGAAAACAAAAGATAAGTGATAATTTTGCTAGTCCCCTGTCAGTACCAAAGATGTAACAATCCTTTGATGGTTGAAGTCGGGTCTTTGGTAGACTCGATACAGCTGTAGACTGACAGTATGTAAAACATGCCAAAGAGAAGTTACAGTGCAAAATGACAGTCAGCATAATCCAATTACGGTTAAGTGCAAAACACTACATTTTATATCAGAAAAATGCTAATCCATCTTTCCTTGCATCCACTAGGATAAAATTGACAAAGAACTTTAAAAGACACAACTTAAAGGCCCGTGTGATCACTGCAAAGCAATATTCCGGTGATATTTTGCTAAGATGGACAGCTTTAGTTTTCGTTTGAGTCCAGCTGAATAATTTAAAATTCAACAACAGGAATAATCTTTTAGAATCATGCAGCATGCCATTCAGCCCATTGAGCCGATGCCAGCTCTCTGTGCACTATAACAAAAAGAGCATTTATCCAGGAATTCTTTGTTGATTTTGAAGTATTTTGCCACATCTTATCATAAGAACATAAGAAATAGGAGCAGGAGTAGCCCCCCTAGCCCCTCAAGCCTGCCCCACCGTTTAACAAGATCATGGCTGATCTGAAGTGGATCAGTTCCACTTTCCCGCTTTCTCCCCATAACCGTTAATTTCCTTGTCTATCAGAAACCTATCTATCCTTAACTTAAATATATTCAACGAAGTAGCCTCCACCACTTCAAAGGACAGAGAATTCCAGAGATTCACCACCCTCCTCAACTCCGATCTAAACTGCGCTCCCCCCTTATTTTGAGGCTGTGCCCTCTAGTTCTGCTATCCTTTTTAAGCGGGAAGAATCTCTCTACCTCTACCCTATCTAATCCTTTCATTATCTTATATGTCTCTGTATCATCACGAAGGTTGTGACATATCAAACACGTCGTTTTTTTTACAGCACTTTTGTGAAGAAGGTAAAGGGAAGATGGATTTGGGTAGCATGATGATTAGCACTATTGCCTGGCAGCGCTAGGGACCCGAGTTCAATTCTAGCATTGCGGCACTGTCTGTATGGAGTTAGCGCGTTCTCCCGGTGTCTGTGTGGGCTTCCCCTGGGTGCTCTGCTTTCCTGCTACAGTACAAAAGATGTGCAGGTTAAGTTGATTGGCTAGGTTAAAAAGACCCTAGTATCAGGGGGATTAGCAAGGTAAATACGTGGAATTATGAACATAGGGCCTGGGTGGGATTGTGGTCGGGATTGAATGATCTCCTTCTGCACTGCAGGGATACGATAATTCTAGGATTCTATGGAAAGTTTCCCTGGTGTCATGGCCAACATTTACTCTCATGGCCAAATTTATCATGGCTAATCCAGCTAACCTGTGTATCCATTGGACACTAAGGAGTAATGTAACATAGCCAATCCACTAACTGGCACATCACTGAAGTATGGGAGCACCTGGAGGAAACCCATGCGGATACGGGGAGAACATGCAGACCCCACACAGACTGTGATACCTTTGGGATTCTATTAATCATAACTTAGCTGTGCATTTCCCAGTAATGTAACAGCAAACTGCGCTTTAATGGAAGCATTTCTCAGTTCAATCAACAAAATGCATGGGGAATTGGGACTATTTAGGTGAGTGATTCTTTCAAAGCAGCATCCTCACAGTCATGATGGGCTGAATTGTCTCCTCTGCTGTGTTATTTTATTCTCTGACTCACTCACAAAGTATGGTCCATCCAAGAGGGGCAGAATGCGATCCTTCGTTATTACGAACGTGGTTTCGTCACCCGTGAGGACCACAGTAATTCAGTGTGAATTATCCCCAGCGATGGATGGGTAAAGAGCGAAATGAAGTCAAATTAATATAGCATCTTTTTGAAAAAAACAATTGGATTCTCAAGCCATTGTAAAGACTCAATCTTATAGATGAAGTGTAGAGAAGAAAGGGCAATTTTTTCAGTCTTGCTGGGGTCATCTTGAGGCAGGCGTTGTTTGGGGGTGGGGGGGAAGGCAGAAGAAAGGGGAGTAAAAGCTTTGTTAATCACACTGGGTTGCCTCTTGTTGAATCAGCAAACAAATTGTACTGCTATTCTTGGACAAGAACCATATTAACTCTTTTTATCCTGTGTTTACAGAGGACATGTACACACTCTGGTCAAAGCAAAGGGGGAAGAGGCAGAAAATAACAGTCATTAAAACAATTCTCTGCTAATTTCCCTTAATTCTTAGCCAGTCCCCACTTCACACGCGTCAACTAAAGTTGGGACAAACTTTGAGCAGTGACTGCTGCCATCTACAGACCATCTCGTGCAAATGACAGGCTCCAAACTACCACTTTACAAAGGTCATTTATCTTCTTGAGGAGCTGAACTGGGAAAATTCAAACTGGGGGGGTCATCGGTTTGTTTTTAAGATTTCAGAGTTAATTGTAGAGAGGAAAAGTGGCCCGCACGATGGCACAGTGGTTAACACTGCTGCCTCACAGTGCAAGGACCTGGGTTTGATTCCCAGCATGGCTCACTGTCTGTATGGAGTTTGCATGTTCTCCCTGTGTCTGCATGGGTTTCCTCCCACAGTCTGAAATATGTACTGGTTAGATGCATTGACTATGCTAAATTCTCCCTCAGTGTGCCTAAACAGAAGCTGTAGTGTGGCGTCTAGTGGAATTTCACAGTAATTTCATTGGAGTGTTAATGTAAACCTCACTTGTGACCAATAAATAAATAAATTTTAACATTTAACAGCTTATGCAGCGAGTTATAATCTGGAAGGCGTGAGAGTGAACTGAGGTGGCTGATTTTTCCCATGGGCTCACTGGAGATGGTAATTCCAGGACAGAATGTGTAGATACTGAATCTAACCCTACACCCTGTGGAAGGAATTGGTGGTGGCAGTTATAATATGTCTTCAAAATTGTGATACTGTAATAAATTTGTACATTCAGCATTTTTATTAAACAGAGTATCTATCCATTATCAGTTTGTGTTTGTGGAGCTTGCTGTGTGTAAACTGATGGCTGCATTTTAACAGTGGCCAAAGCACAGAAGTAGTTCATCGACTGTAGAGCTGTTTGGGACTGCTTAAGGGCTTAAATTCACTATGGGTTTCCTCCAGGTGCTCCAATTTTCCCCCAAAGTGCAAAGATATGTAGGTTAGATGGATTGGCCATGTTCGCACGGGGATAGACCAGAGGAGAGAGTCTGGGTGGGTGGAGTGATCTTTCGGAGAGTTGACACAGATACGATGGGCCGAATGGCCTCTTTCTGCACTACAAGGATTTAATGGTTCTTTGGTTCTAATGCTTGAATCAAAATCCATTCAGCAACCATTCTCTTTTCATGCAGTATAAATTGTTGTTCCCACAAATGTTGTTTGGTAATTTCTTGTGAGCTGTCCTGATGAATACAAGATGAAAAGCTTCAATAGCATTTCTCAAAATATTCTGGCTTTCTATTATTCAGCTACTGATTTAAACACCCTCCAAGCTTTCAAATTTAACACGACAAACAAGAACAGGAGTCAACTCTTCATTCTCTTAAGTTTCGTTTATTTAACACTTTAAGTACCAACTCAAACTTAAAACTGTTACAACACTTTAACTCTTTTACTGCACTTTAATTTTTAACTGAATATGAGCAGTTTAACTAAAAACAAACACTTCCCAGTTAGAATGAAATGGCCAAGTCTGTTCCAATGTAGAACTTGTGCTCATGATCTCTCTGAAGCAGGACACGCTTTTTATTGTGATGGCTGATCTCTGGATCACTAAAGACAAAGGACTGAAATATCTCTTATCCACAAAATTGTTTCACATGCTTCCTGAAGATTCTCTGGCACCCAGCCAATGGTGTAACTGGAAACGAATCACATTGTTCAAACAGCCAGTGAAATTTCTTGTAAATGATGCCATCGTACTTGATTCAGACAGCATGTAGCCATATAAAACCCATAAAGCTCGATGCCATCATGTCTAACCCAATGTAAACAATTTCTTACATTTGATCAATACAAAGTTTCAGGTCACGGTTCCCAGACCAGGTCATGGCTCACAGCAGTTTTACAACCTGCATCTGGTTTTAATTATAAGTTGACCAAAAATGTCAGCATGCTTTATTCTCAGTCAGAATAGCCATTTTAAAACCAATATTGGCATTTTTGTTGTTAAAATCATTGTTGTAGCTGTTCTTTCTTCATCTACAGTTGTGGCTGTTGAACATTTTGTTAGGAGTCTTGAACTCTGCATGTCAGAGGGTTTTGGAGTTGGAAACTTAGCTCCCTTCTATCTTGATCTGCATCCACTTCCGCAACTATAATTTAGGATCCAAAGATGTTGACCAGTAAACATTTCCCTTTCTATAATGCCTTTCAAAGCCTCAGGAGATCTTTTATAGCCAGTGAAGTATTGTTAAAATGTAGTGGCCCAGCTCACGTCCAGCGAACTCCCCCGAGCAGTAATACGATAATGCAGTAGGTTGACAAATTAAATGGTTGGCACAGTGATTAGCATGGCTGCCTCACACCGCCAGGGATCCGGGTTCGATTCCTGGCTTGGGTCACTGTGCAGAGACTGCACGTTTTCCCCATGTCTGCGTGGGTTTCCTCCAGATGCTCCAGTTTCTTCCCACAATCTGAATGACGTGCTGATTAGGTGAATTGACCCAAACAGTTGTCGGACTGTGGTGACATGGGGAATTTCGCAATAGCTTCATTCCAGTGTTAATGTCAATCTTATTTGTGATTAATAAATAAATAAACTTTAAATGTTGGCGAGGACAAGAAAGCACTTGTTCTTTGTCAAGATTGCGGATGTGGACATCGTTGGCTGGGCCAGCATTTATTGCCCATCCCTAATTGCCCTTGAGCAGGTGCTGGCGAGCTGTCTGCTTGAACTGCTGCAGATACACCCAGAGTGCTGTTAGGGAGGGAGTTCCAGGATTTTGACCCAGCGACAATATGGAAACAGTGATAATGAACCTGTCTTGGATGTAGGGCAAATGCATATGTTTTGAAAGAGATTGATAGCGCAACCCTAGCTTGTTCATTTTAATTGTACAACTGGTTCTTTCTTTTCTAGTACAGTGTCCAAGTACTGACCAAGTTTGCAGCAGAACTGAATAAATACATGCTTGAGAAAGTGCCAGAAGATACAAGCAGGATCCTGACATCACCAATGCCTGGATCAGTTGTTAGCATAGCTGTTACTCCAGGAAGTGAGGTAAGCATCACTATTTGTTCTTCATTTGTTACACTCACTGTCTCAGAGTGTTCTTGCTATTGCATGCGATACAAAGAACAAAAGAAATTACAGCACAGGACCAGGCCCTTCAGCCCTCCAAGCCTCCACCGACCATGCTGCTCGACTTAACTAAAACCCCCTACCCTTCCAGGGACCATATCCGTCTATTCCCATCCTATCCATGTATTTGTCCAGACATCCCTTAAAAGTCATTATTGTATCTGTTTCCATCACCTCCCCCGATAGCAAGTTCCAAGCACCTACCACCTGTGTAAAAAAGTGCCTCGTATATTTCCTTTAAACTTTGCCCCTCGCACCTTAAACCTGTGCCCCCTGGTAATTGACTCTTCCACCCTGGGAAAAAGCTTCTGACTATCCACTCTGTCCATGCCTCTCACAATCTTGTAGACTTCTATCAGGTCACCCCTCAACCTCTGTTGTGAGAACAAACCAAGTTCCTCCAACCTCTCCTCATAGCTAATGCCCTCCACACCAGGCAAATCTTGGTAAATCTTTTCTGTCCCCTCTCCAAAATCTCCACATTTTTCTGGTGGTGTGGTGACTAGAATTGAACACTATATTCCAAATGCAGTCTAACTAAGGTTCCGTAAAGATGCGACATGACTTGCCAATTTTTAAACTCAGTGCCTCGGCTGAAGAAGACCATGTAAGTTCTTGACTATCTTCTTTACCTTTAGTAATCTGTGTACTTGTATACCCAGATCCGTCTGCCAATCAATAATCTTAAAAGTTCTGCCATTTACTGTGTACTTTCCACCTGTATTAGACCTTCCAAAATGTATTACCTCACATTTATCCGGATTAAACTCCATCTGCCCAAATCTCCAACCAGTCTATATCCTGCTGTATCCTCTGATAGTCCTCATTACTATCCCTAAATCCACCATCTTTGTGTCATCTGCAAACCTACTAGTCAAACCAACTTCATTTTCTCCAAATCATTTATATATATTACGAATAGTAAATAGTGATGTTTAATCTTCAGAGCCAATCTATTCATCTTTACAGTCTTTCAATTTTCACTGGATTATAAAATTTTACTGGGCTAAGGTTAGGATTTAATGCATTTACATTTCTGTGTCGCAGCATATTAGTACAAAAGAACAAAGAACAACACAGCACGGGAAACAGACCCTTCGGCTCAACGAGCCTGCGCCACCGTCCTAACATCTTAATGACATATAGGGACCAATTTGTTACCCAATCAGCCTAAGAGCACATTTTTGGGATGTGGGAGGAAACCGGAGCACCCGGAGAAAACCCACGCAACCACAGGGAGAATGCGCAAACTCCTGCAGACACAGGCCCAAATCCATGTGTCTGCACAGCAACAGCGATAGTCCCTGAGCTGTCATGGTGCCCATCAGATGGTCCAGTTTAAGCATACACTAACGACATGAAGCACTAGGCCACTCCTGAAGCAACATCCAAGAGCAGCTCTCGCACGACCTGCCGCATGCACGCCCTTGTTGGTCAACAAGGTGGACCGAACATCCTGTGGAAACAAATAGGATATTTAAACAGTCCTCCTATATCCCTCTATCTGCAGACCGCTCATGTGGCTGTCCAAGAGACCCTTAAACAACCCTAGCGTGCCTGCTCCCAAGGACCCTTCCAAAACACACTGTACAAATTCCTCCCCGTCCACACCATCTGCTCTGGGCACCTTCCAATCTACCCCAGGGAGATTGAAATCTCTCACTACAACCACCCTATTCTTCCTACACTTATCTAAAATGTCCCAGCATATCCTTTCTTCCACGGCCCATGGGCTGTTGGGTGGTCTGTAGAACACACCCAACATAGTAACCTCTCCCTTCCTATTCCTCAACTCCACCTCTGATATTTCACGTGCTTTTTGTACTAGGTAAATGTTGTTGCTCGATTGTGTTGATATTTCTCAATAATTCAGCTAATTTCTTGTACATTGTATTAAAACATATCAACCTGCCTCTGAGGGGCTTATCATGATAAAGAAAGGTTGAATGGGTTGGGCCTTTGTACAGTGATGTTTAGAAGAATGAGAGGTGATCTGATTAAAGATGTGGAGATGCCAGCATTGGACCAGGGTGGCCACAGTAAGAAGCCTCACGATACCATGTTAAAGTCCAACAGCTTATTTGCAATCATGAGCTTTTGGAACACTGCTCCTTCCTCAGGTGAGCGTCCACTCATCTGATGAAGGAGTAGCACTTGGAAACCTCTTGATTCCAAATAAACTTGTTGGACTTTAACCTGATCTTATTATAATGTAAGACCCGGTTTAATAGGATAAATGTTGGGAGGATCTTTTCTCATGTGGGAGGGACTAGAACTCGGAGATATATTTTGAGAATGAAGGAACTTCCTTTTAAGTGGAAGATGAGGAGAAATTTTTTCCTTCCAGAGGATGGTTAGCCTGTGGAATTCTCTCCCTAAAGAGCATTGGAAGCTGTGGGTCATTGAATATATCAAGGCTGAGTTGGTCAGATTTCTGATGACTGATGATTTGAGTTATAAGGGAAGGCTGGATAGACTGGAACTTCTTTCTGGAGTGCAGGAGGCTGAGGGGCGACCTTATAGAGATCAATAAAACATTGAGAGGCATAGATCAGCTAGATAGTCAATATTTTTTCCAAAAGGTAGGGGAGTCTAAAACTAGAGGACATAGACTTAAGGTGAGAGGGGAGAGATACACAAGGGTCCAGAGGGATTTTTTTTTCACACAGAGGGTAGTGAGTGTCTGGAACAAGCTGCCAGAAGTAGTGTAGAGGCGGGTACAATTTTATTTTTTAAAAAGCGTTTGGACAGTTACATGGGTAAGGGGGGTATAGAGGGATATGCAGGCAATTGGAACTAGCTTGGTGGTTAAAACTGGGCAGCATGAACAAGTTGAGCCAAAGGGCCCCTTTCCATGCTGTAAACCTCTGACTCTATTGACTCTATAAGGAAGTGGCATGGGTTATTGAGGGCAAATAGGAAAATTTGATTTATTATTGTCACATGTATTAAATACAGTGAAAAGTATTGTTTCTTGCGTGTGCTTTGCAGACAAAACATACCGTTCGTAGAGAAGGAAATGAGAGAGTGCAGAATGTAGTGTTATAGTCATAGCTAGGGTGTAGAGAAAGATCAACTTAATGCGAGGTAGGTCCATTCAAAAGTCTGATAGCAGCAGGGAAGAAGCTGTTCTTGAGTCAGTTGGTATGTATCCTCAGACTTTTATATCTTTTTCCCAATGGAAGAAGATGGAAGAGAGAATGTCGGGTGCATGGGGTCCTTAATTATTTTGGCTGCTTTGTCAAGGCAATGGGAAGTGTAGACAGAGTCAGTGGATAGGAGGTTGGTTTGTGTAATGGATTTGTGGATTTAAGATCACAGCCATGATCTTATCAAAGGACTGAACAGCCTCCTTCTGATCCTAAATTCTGAGTTCCTTTTAAACCATTGAATGTTGTTAATTGAATATTAATTGGGTGTTTAATTGTATTTGGGTGATAGATATTATTAACTGCACCTTTACATAGAAGTTTAAACTGGGTTTGCTGGGTTTGGAGGTGCAGGTGTATAATGGAGATCTCTGTAAATAAAAGTTTACAAAGAGCAGGCTGTGGACAATTGGGTATCTGGTGTGTCACTAACCTATCTGTAAGCTGTTTAGATATAGGTCCGAGTAACATAACGAGCCAGTATCCTATCCACTACATATAAGTGGAGCTTTGTGCAGTCTCTTAATTATGATATCTAAGTCTATTAATAGTCCACTGATTACATTAGGTTTAACCTTTCTGAGTATTGTAATAACCTGAGTCCACAAATTTTCATGCAATCTCATTTGATGAAAAATTAGCAGTGAGAAATTAACTCTGCTATTTGCATATTGTATATTTTTTGAAGTGTTATTGAATATTATTGTGTTTGATGAGCTGTAACTTTGATTAAAGCTCCCTCTAATTCTTTCACATTATCCCGCTGCTTTATAGCTAAAGATAGGTAATCTGCTCGATCCTATTACAGCACTGTATCAGCCTGAGGCTGAGCACTAGAACACTCAGAAAACCATCCTATTTTACAAAAACTAAGTTTATTCACACTGCAAATAAGCTCTAAAGTAAATAGAGTTTGCCAAACAGCACATCTCAGTCTATAGAGTCTATTTAAAAAGAATCTCTACAAATAACAGCAAACAGAACGGATGACCAAAACTGCAGCCAGGTCTCCAGTAAAGTCCAGTGATTGGAGGATAATGCAAATTAAATGTGCAGAATCAATCCCAGTCATTTATTGCAGTGTGGTCTTGAGCCACCATCGACAGCGAAATTAGCCACTCACCTTCATTCAGGCTGGGAATAGTCATGTACTTGTATTGCTGAAATAAGAGACATACTGCTGAAGTTTTATGTCTTGCACTTATCAGAACAGATACAAGAAAGCTAAATTTTGAATGGAAATTCAATTTATACTGATAAGAACAAGATGCTGATTGGTTGCCATGGACAAGGAGCCAGTAATATTGTTCCCCACGCCTTTATTTAATTGTGAGATATGGTTGTTGCTGGCAGGAGCAGTATTTGTTGCCAAATCATAATTGCCCTTAAGAATGTGGTGGTGAGCCACCGTACTGACCCTCTGTGGTCTCTGTGGTGTAGGTACATCCAAATCCAAAGTTTTGAATCAGCTGTAGTCAAGGAACAGCTGGTTCCAGCTCAGAATGGCAGGTGGCTTAGAGGTGAACATGCAGGTAGGTGATGTTCCCATGTATCTGCTGCCTTTTGTCCTTCTAGGTGGTAGAGGCCCTGGGTTTGGAAGGTGCTGTGAATGGAGCCTTGGTGAGTTGATGGGGTGCACCTTGTAGATGGTACACATTGCTGCCATTGTGCTTAGGTTTTGGAAGGAGTGAATATTTATGGTCATGGATGGGATACCAATCAAGCAGACTGCTCTGTGCTGGATGGTATCGAGTGTCCCAAATGTTTTTGGGGCTGCATTCTTCGTACAAAGTGGAGAGTGCTCAATTCAGAAGCTTCACAATCATTGAAGAGAACAGGTTCCCATGTATGAATGTGTGTAGCTTTTGGCAAGCATAAGTAGCAAAAACATGGGGTCAGTAATGCCTAATGTGTTCCCCAGGCAACACTTCAACGAGTCAACTTGCCAACCAATCATCACCCTTTTTTCATGCAGTATAAATTGTTGTTCCCTTTGAAATTTTGGTATTGTGTCTGTCCTGATGAGTGTAAGACAAAAAAGTTTGATGGCATGTCTCTTTTTTCAGCAATTCTCAAATTCTGTACTATCAATTGACTATATGCAGCTTCCTTAAATCTATTGCTCATAGGATAGATAGGAAATAACTTTTCCCCCTCCCAGAAGGGTCAATAACCGTGGGGCCATAGATTTAAGATAAAGGGTAGGAAATTTAGAAGGGATTTGAGGAAAAATCTTTTCAGTCTGCAGATAATGGGAATCTGAGACTTACTGCGTGAAAGGATAGTTAGGACAGGAACCCTCACAACATTTAAGGTACATTCAGATGAGCACTTGAAACACACGTGTCTACGGACCAAGTGCTGCAACATGGTATTAGAACAGATAGGTGCTTGATGGCTGGTACAGACAAGATGGGCTGAAAGGCCTCTTTCTGTGCTGTAAATCTCTATGATCTATGGAATTCATTTCAAAGCAATTTTGTTTTGCCATTTTCCCTCTCAGACTCCATTAGCCTTACCTTTTCCTGACTTTCCTGACTAAATGACTTGGAAGAGGGGGTAGGTGGTGTGATCAACAAATTTGCTGATGACACTAAGATGCTTGGATTGGCGGAGACTGAGGAGCAGTGCCAGGCAATACAACAGGACATAGATAGGCTGGTAGACTGGGCAAATGGCAAATGGAATTTAATCCGGATAAATGCGAGGTGATGCATTTTGGCCAGAATAATGTAGAGGGGAGTTATAGGATAAAAGGTAAAACTATCCGGAGTATAGAGACACAGAGAGACCTGGGGGTGCAGGTTCACAAGTGTCTGAAGGTGTCAGTACAGGTGGAGAAAGTGATAAAGAAAGCGTATGGTATGTTAGCCTTCATAGGAAGGGGTATAGAATACAAGAGTAGGACTCTGATGTTACAAGTGTATAGAACGTTGGTTAGGCCTCACTTGGAGTACTGCGTCCAGTTCTGGTCGCCGTACTACCAGAAGGATGGGGAGGCCCTGGAGAGAGTGCAGAGGAGATTTACCAGGATGCTGCCTGGTATGGAAGGGCTGTCTTACGAGGAAAGATTGAACGCAATGGGGTTGTTTTCCCTTGAAAGACGTCGGCTGAGAGGGGATCTATTAGAGGTATATAAGATTATGAGGGGTATAGATAGAGTAAATGGTGGTAAGCTTTTTCCACCATTAGATTCGGATAGAACGAGGGGTCACGGCCTTAGGGTGAGGGGGGCTATGTATAAGACTAATATTAGAGGGCATTTTTTTCACACAAAGGGTAGTGGGGGTGTGGAATGCACTACCGAGTAAGGTGGTGGGAGCAGGCACGCTAGGGTGTTTAAGGGTCTCTTGGACAGCCACATGAGCGGTCTGCAGATAGAGGGATATATGAGGACTGTTTAAATACTTTAATTGTTTCCACAGGCTATTCGGTCCACCTTGTTGACCAACAAGGCACATGCATTCGGCAGGTCGTGCGAGGGCTGCTCTTGGATGTTACTTCAGGAGTGGCCTAGTGCTTCATGTCGTTAGTGTATGCTTAAACTGGACCATCTGATGGGCACCATGACAGCTCAGAGACTATCGCTGTTGCTGTGCAGACACATGGATTTGGGCCTGTGTCTGCGGGAGTTTGCGCGTTCTCCCCGTGGTTGCGTGGGTTTTCTCCGAGTGCTCCGGTTTCTTCCCACATCCCAAAAATGTGCTCTTAGGCTGATTGGGTAACAAATTGTCCCTATATTGGTCTCTATATGTCATTAAGACGTTAGGACGGTGGTGCGGGCTTGTTGGGCCGAAGGGCCTGTTTCCCGTGCTGTTTTGTTCTTTGTTCTGTTTCATCTTCCACTTTGCCTCCAAATTTCTTTTACATCTTGTTCAATATCCATCTTTCTCTTTGCAAAAGGATTTTGAGAGTTTTTTTTAACATTAGAGGTGCTATATAGATCTGTGATAGACAGTTTAGGCCAGTGAGTGGGCCAATGAGTACCCCCCCTTCATCCCAGTGGGTCACAGACTGAAATTGGACACTTTCACTAACCATGACCCCATGAATAAGGTTAAATATATTTAATACACACCAAATATTTCATAACCAGTTACAGAAGATGCTTAAATAATCATTCATATATTAGTAGAATTGTCATTGACTTCAAATAAAAGAAATATTTACATTTGCTTTAGCTTCATTAATGCAACTTCTGGTTAGATCTATCCTTTGTGTTTTCATGGCTTCTTTCAGATTTGAAAACTGTCAAGCACTTTGGACAGAACCTACCGGAAGGTTTGCCATGTGAGAGCAATTTCATAATATTGATATTGTATTTTTTTTGAAGTGTTATCACCTTGTTGCAAATGAAGTACAATGTTCTGTAGCAAAATAATCCAGCTCTCAGTTCTCCTTTTACCATTCTGCTTCATCACCCATTTTTCTCTTTTTGGCCTGTTCTTCTTGCTCTACGTTTTTAATTTGGTCCTTGATTCTCCTCCTTCCTCCGGCTACTTCAACACAAAGCGATCCATTAGGCAGGGGCAAAGTAAATAACAGCCAAAAAAAAAAGTTACATCAAAAAAGGGTAAACACCTGGTGCTTACGTACCCAGAAAATGCTGGACACGCTGTTTGAACTGCTTTAATGTAGCAGAAACTAGCAATGTGATTCTGGCATGAACTAGCAATGCAGTCCCAGCAGGAACTAGCAGTGTGATCCTAGCAGGAATTAGGAACACCATCCCATCAGTAACTAGCAACACAATTCTAGCACGAACTAGCAACGCAATCCCAGCAGGAACTAGCAACGTGATCCCAGCAGGAACTAGCAACACGATCCCAGCAGGAACTAGCAACGCGATCCCAGCAGGAACTAGCAACGCAATCCTGGCAGAAAGTAGCAATGCGATCCCAGCAGGAACTAGCAATGTGATCCCAGCAGAAACTAGCAATATAATTCTAGCACGAACTAGCAATGCGATCCAGCAGAAACTACCAACGTGATCCCAGCACAAACTAGCAACGCAATTCCAGCAGAAACTAGCAACGCAATTCCAGCAGAAACTACCAACATGATCCCAGCACAAACTAGCAACGCAATCGCGGCAGGAACTAGCAACACAAGCCAGTGTGTGGGCAGCAGCCACTGGACAGCACTCAGAGTTGTGATCGTCCTCGGGCAGGTTACAGATATTTGAAAATAATAAAAACATCACAATAAGCACAAATCTAATTATCTGGATATGGAGCTTATTTTTAAAAAAAAACAAATGGAATTCCAATGAACGCTGGAGTTAGCTGGTGAACAGAAATGTTAAAATTAGATTTAGCGACATTCAACATTTCTAAAGTCAGTAATGCCAGCAAAAATTAGAGTAAACAGGAAGAAATATCTAAAGACATCAACAACTTAGAGGGATATGAAGAAAGACTGGCAAGCAGCAATGGGCAATACTGAGTGCAAAACATTAAAGAATGTTCAGTAGCTTTCCTGGTTAACAGGACTTGGGTATGAGGACAGAATTTTACTTATTAATCTAGTTAGCCAGACACAGGACTTTGGAGTTCAAGTGGGAAATAGCATTTTCTTTTCAGGTGAGAAATAGAGGGACAGGAGCCCTGAATTTTACTCAGTGGAGGATAAAAGATGCATCCATCCTGGAGTTCTCTGTGAGATTAATGTCTGCATCAGGTACAGCCTTTCAGCCTGAGATCCTTCTCTCTGCACGCTACAACATCAGGAGGAGAAGGAATTTCTGGGATCACAAAGAATTTTACAGCACAGAAGGAGACCATTCCACCCATCAGGCCTGTACTGTCTCTTTGAAATTGCTGCTGCTCTTTATCCATAGCCTTCCAAATGTCTCTTTGGGCGGTACGGTGGCTTAGTGGTTAGCACTGCTGCCTCACAGCACCAGACACCAGGATTTGATTCCCAGCTTGAGTCACTGTCTGTGTGGAATTCGCATGTTCTGCGTGGCTGTCCTCTGTGTGCTCTGGGTTTCCTCCCAAAGATGTGCAGGTTAGGTGGATAGGCCATGCTAAATTGACCCTTAGTGTCAGGAAGATTAGCAGGGTATAATATGGGGTTATGGGGATAGGGCCTGGGTGGGATTGTAGTCAGTGCAGACTCAGTGGGCTGAGTGGCCTCCTTCTGTACTGTAGGGATTCTATGATTCCTTTTCAAATATTTATCCAATTTCCTCTTTGGATGTTTTCATGTTGAATCAGTGCATTCCAGAGAGCTTAACCCAGAAGTCACTGCGTAAAGTCAGTCTAAACGAGGACCAGGAAGATACAGGAGGTTCCACGAAACTGGGTCTGTTCTGTAGCTACAAGACATGAATCAGTTCCAAGGGGAGCAGCAGTGACTTGGTGGAAGATGATCTCGATCAGTACCCTGTTGTTGTGGTCTAAAAAGTTAGTGAGGAGCCAGAGGGTCCTAGGAGAAAAATTGGTGGCTTTAGAGGCAGAGCTGAGAGTTCTGAGGCAGGAGCAGGTTGCATAAACAGTACCGATCCAAATGTTCTGTACTGGCACCAGTATCCTGACAGCAGGAGTAAATAGCACATTGGAGGATTTAGCAGCAGAATACCCACAGAGAAAGAAATATAATTTGAGCACAATAGTTTATACAATTTGGATTGATATTTAGCAGAATGTTGCAGCCAGGACATCAACTCTGTCCAGTGTAGCGGACAAAAACCACACAGATGCCGCTAATAATTTTCTCCCTCTTGCCGCGTAGCTAAAGGCCCTTAATTTAATTGAGCGCCTCGCGTTTGCTGAGAAAATGCTGCCATCACAGAACCAGAATTGTTTGGATTAGCTGGAGGGTGATTGAGAGAGCGGGGTGTGGGTGAAGGGAGTGCGGTGCAGATGAACAACCAATCGCAGTCCCAGCAAATAGCCTTGGCTGTGAAATGAGGGAAGGAGATGAGATAAACGGCACTTTTCAATCCACACCAGATGATGTTGCATCAGTCTCGATTTTCGCAGCAAGGCCAGGAGTGTCACATTTTCACTGCCAATGCATGTTGTGTAGTTGAGCTGAACCGAGCTCCATGCGTGGATGTTCGGACACGTGTGATAAAAGCAGCCCATAGGAACCCTGTTGCTCATCACTAATTTACAAATGAACAGAAAGAGCTGAAAGGATAATAAGCCATACAATGGAGAGACACCAGCATTATTTCCATTCAGACTTTACAATGTTTTTAAAGGGTGCTTCTAAACATTGATCAGAACTAAAGCAGTATGAATCCGTCTCTTCTCTGGAACTTCACTGCGCCAATTTGACCTTTTCTTGGTCTATTGCCTCCTTGGACCAGAAAAACATTTGAGCAGCACATCTGGTGTTCTACAAGAGGACAATCCTTTGAGAAGGCTTTGGCTTTAAGAATCAGCATTTAAAACTATGCAGAGACACACAGATTGTACGTTTTGGGTGGAATATGAAATTAGAAATCCGCATTTCACAGCTGACACCTAACTTTATAAACATTACTAGATGGTGTGGTGGTTTCATAATTTTGACAACACGTCTTTCAGTTAGGACAGATAGTGTGTTGTTTTGGAAGCACAGTTAACAGGATGTTCCAAGTAGACAGTCATTGTAAAGAACTTACACTGGCAATTACAAACACAGCAATTATCAGAGGAAGTAATTATCTTTGTCTAGTGCTTAAGTGAAATTTAATATTTGTTGTAGAATCGTAAAATGAAAAGTTCATTTTTTGTTGAGATGCAGATCAAAGAAATTTCTAAAATTATCCAGTTATAAAACAGTCTTTAGAAATGAGCTTTCTTACACACCAAACCCACAGTAGATGAAGCGAGGGAAAAAAGTCCCCTTTGTTTAAGGGGCAACTGTGCAAGAACTAAGACTAAAATAAAATATTGGATTGGTCACAGTGTCTGTCTCTGTTGTGCGAACATTAATGCGTGTACATGCTTTGCCAAGTAAAGTGCTCCTTGCATGACTTGTAGTTCCCTTTGTACACAACCCAATTTAACTTCAATTTTAAGAGAACAGTGAAATCTCGAGGACACCTTTTGTGCGCAAAGCGAGGTTAGCAGAAGAGCACAAAATGTGCGAAGCAAAATGTGGCGCTCCACAAGGACTAGGCTGGGACTGAGGCCAAGTTGATAAAGGATGTTCTCCTCTTCTTGCTGCAGCTGTTTTCTTGCTGGAAGCGTTGAGCGGTGAACATAATCTGTGCCTTGGTGACCCTACACTTACTGCCAGTGTTAATTACGGTGCTTTAATTACAAAAACACACTGGTGATGTTGAAAAGGATTTAGTTAATTCCTTCCTTTTTAACATCGACCTCCTGAATTAAGACTGAGCCTCGAGTCAGTGCCAGCTATCAGTGTTGAAAAGTAAGCGGTGGGGACAACTACCTCTGATTACTCATTGTGCATGTCCATCAGAGTAATCTGTTTCACTTTGCGCAGCTGCGCAGTTTCAGTTGAATAGGGGGTTGCTGCTCTATAATAAATGTCCTGTCTTCCGAGGTTTTGATAATTTTCTTTGAGAAGTGAGTGGGCGGAGTTGGGGTGGGCACCATCCCATTTGGTGGAGGATTTTCATGCATTCTGCTGGGTATTTCCTGAACAAAAAAAAAACAATAGCTCAGTGGTCATGTGAAAAGGGCGGAAAGCAGGAAATACAACACTGTAGTATCAACTGGCTTTCAATGATGGACTTGCTTCGGTTAAAATGACTGTGTAATCACTGTACAGTGTGTAGCATTCCATCAGAACAATCACATCTGGGAACTTGGTAACAGGAAGAAGCCATTCAGTCGTAGAATTGCAGAATACCACAGTGCAGAAGAGGTTCTTTCGGCCCATCGAGTCTGCAGCAACGCATGAAATGCCCTGATCTACCCACCTAATCCCATTTAACACCACTTTGTCCATAGCCTTGAATGTACTCATCCAGGTACTTTTTAAAGGATGTGAGGCATCCCACCTCCACAACCCTCCCAAGCAGCATGTTCCAATTCTCAGAAACTTTCAGAAAAAAGTTTTTCCTCAAATCCCTCCTAACCCTCACTTTTAACTTGGGTCCCCCCCATAACTGACCCTTCAACTAAGGGGAACAGCTGCTCCCTATCTACCCTATCCATGCGCCTCATAATCTTGAACACCTCAATTAGGTCACCCCTCAGTCTTTCAGGCATCTTCTTCCATTTAATTTGTTACCTATCTCGAGAAGTCCCTTAATATTCTTGCCGAAGTGTGTTGGATTGGGATGATTTTGTATATTAATCTTGCTACAGTAAATGTGGCTGTTAGTTGTGACTAATTGAAGTTTTATACAACACAACAATTTCATCAACAGATTAATTTGAACCACTACAAAATAACAAAACATGAGTTAAGAGAAGGACATTCAAGCCCTCAGATATATTCCTTCTGAAGACATTGGCCCAGATCTTTCCAGACTGGCGCATTTGCTAAACTTCCTCCTCACCCTTCAGCTGAAAATTTTTATCATCCTTAACCAATAAGATTTAAGGGTTGGAAAGGAATTGGAGGAATGATGGAGGAAGAAATCAGGCAAATTAGAGTTAAATCAAGGACAGAAATTGTCCTTGACAATTCTGTCAAGGACAAAATTGACAGAATTTTGAAATTCTGGGAATTTCAGGGAAAGAAGGATGGGATTAAGAGATGAGAAACAGAATAGAAAGGTAAACATAAAATGTAAAATTTAAAAGATTTGACATTTCTAAAATCTCTTACTGCGATAAATAAAAAATGGGTAAACAGTGTGAGTTTGTGGTCCTCTCAACCTGTCCCATTGTTTTGATATCTTGAATGTCACCATATATATAAAAAAACATTGATAAACCCCTCCCTGAACCTGTTGAAAGTACTTGCTTTTTAATATCTTTCACTCCTTCAGTATGCTCTTGCAGCCTATGAAATACTTTGATAGGTTTTGTCATTTTTGTAATGTGTGACAGATCAGTTAACTATAAACTAGTGCAGGAAACTGCAGTAACCTTGATTAACATTAATATGGTACGAGCTAACCTCAGAAACCAGTCCAGCTCTCACTTGACACAGTTCTACAAATCTGTGCTTATGAGGTGAATTAGCAACGGTAGGATTTGTTTTTATGATTCCAAACTCTTCCAATAGGTTTGTTCCTTAACATCTGCCAACTATGTTTTGGTAAGGCTTGGTTACACATGCCTCTTGCTAACTAGTTTCCAAGTAGAATTCAAAGGGATTGGAGAGAACCTAAGTATCACAAATGTGAGGTTTTTAAGATTGTTATATTTTGGAACTGTCTCTTTAATTTAGGGTAAAATGGAGAAGGAGGTTGTGTGACCTGTTCTAAATTCTGATGATAACAAACTTCTGTGGTTTGATTGCGAAAAATTAAAAGGGAGCCAAGGTTGTTTTAATGGGAGGAAGGTGCATGTTATCCACACCTGCTGACAATAGCCAGTGCAACTGCGCTGTAATGTTCTATGTTCTATGTTCTAACTGTACTGACAGTGGATAGACTATTAGTCTGCAAATCCCAGGAATGTCATGTTTTGTAAGTGGTTAAATTGTCTGTTTAATTCCTCAATAGTATGGAGTTGGGGCTTCTAGAAGATAAACTAAATACAAGGCCCGAGTGATTCATGCTGCCAAGGAGCTGGACTTTGAGAAAGAAAGGTCCATAGTGTTGTGAGAGCTTTAATGAATCTAGGATATTTGCCTAACTTTGGTTAGAGGATGTGATTTCCAGGTTAATCTATACCTGAAAGTCAGTTGGAAAGTGGAGATTATCTGGCTGGAAAGAGAAAGAGGAACTCAGAATCACTTTGGACTGGTTCCTGGAGAATGGAATGGTTTCTTAAGTGGTTAAGTAACATAAAACTGTAGAGAAAGATTTTTCAGTCAGTTTAAATGTTAAATGGGGAAGCCTTATAACTTAGATTATAAATTGTCTACTGAAATAGTGTTTGGTCAATGTTTCTTTTAGTTTGTGTGTTGCAGTAAAAAATCTTGAACTTAATTTTACTGAGTAATTCTTACAATCCAGACAATAGTTAACTTCATATGTTCTCCATGGTAACACCTCGACCAATCAAAACCAACTTAGCAACCAGTCGGCACCTTTTTCTCATGCAGTAGAAATTGTTTGAAATTTGGCATTCTTGTGCCTGTCCTGATGAGTGCCGGGTGAAAAGTTTCGATGGCATGACTTTATTTCAGCAATTAGGAAGAATCTATTCATTGTCCGATTGGCTGTGGGAAGGCAGGGTATTATGACAGGTGGGTCAACAAATGGTGGGGCAGCAGGAGGTCATATAGTGAAACTTCCAGGAATGTGCTTGCCAGAACGAGACCATAGTGGGTGCTCCAGAGAGTCGGCCTGTTTTGCCCCAATGCTGTTCTGTCTGCTGCTTTGTCCAGTTTCCCATCATGTGACCTTCTGGGATGGAGTGAGGTCTAACTGACCCTCCTGTCATAAATCCTAATGTAGCAAATACCACATTTGTGTAGAACAATCAAAGTATGAATTCATAAGCCTGTTTTAGTAGCAAGGTTCATCAACTCTATATTTGATCAGTGTCTGGGTACCACCAATTATAACCCTTGCAATGCATAGAAAATGGTCTGCTTTATATCAAATTGAAGTCATAAGAATTTATAACCTGTATGTTTTAAAAGAGTAAGAAGTCTGACAACACCAGGTTTAAGACCAACCGATTTGTTTGATAGTAAACTCACAAGCTTGAGGTGTTTCGACCTCTTCGTCAAGTGATTCACAAAGAGGTCGAAATACCTCGAAAGCTTGTGACTTTACTATCAAATAAATCAGTCGGATTTTAACCTGCTGTTGTCAGACGTCTTACTGTATTTACCCCAGTCCAACGCCGGCATCTCTACATCATGTTTGAAAAGATATATTTTTCCATTTAGGATTGTTTAATAGTACCACCGTTTAAAGATTTTTATCCTCAATATCAATCCCTTTATTACCTCAGTCTTCCCTCTCTCCCTAATCTCCTGAAGCCTTTGGGATTTTCTTACTAAAGGCATGGTGGCGAACTAGAATGACAGGTCACTGGGATCTTGGGACAGTGGTTAGCAGTGCTCCCTGACACCGCGAGGGACCCAGGTTCAATTCTGGCCTCTGGTCACTGTCGGTGTGGAGTTTGCACATTCTTACTGTATTTCTGTGGGTTTCCTGCCACAGTCCAATGATGTGTGGATTAGGTTGGTTGGCCACGCTAAATTGATCCTAGTGTCGGGGTTTTAGCAAAGTAAATATGTGGGGTTAGAAGGGTAGGGTGGGATTGTGATCAGTGCAGACTCGATGGGCTGAATGGCCTCCTTCTGCATTGTAGGGTTTGTATCTATGACCTCTGCACTCCTCCAATTCTGGCTTCTTGAGCATTGCCAATTCTTACCGTTTCTCTGATTTTCATCATCCCACAGTTAGCAGCTGGATCTTCACCTGCCCAGGGCCCAATCTCTGGGACTCTCTCCCTAAATCTCTCTTCCTCTGTCCCCTCCTTGAAGACAGTGGTTTAGCCTCTGATTCAAAGCAGTAGGTGTGAATCACTGCTTCAGCTGAAATGAGTGTTCGGGGCCAGTGAGGAGAGATGTACTTCTTTCAATTCAGTATCCTGAGTTTGCTCTTCATAATGCGCTCTCCTTCACACTGGGGAAACCCGAGTGTAGATTGGATGACAGTTTTGCAGAACATCTCTGTTTGTTCTGCAGTCATGAGCCCAAGCTTCCAGTGACCTGTCATTTCAGTTCCCACCTTGCTCTTACACTGACCTCTCTATTCTCTGCTTTCTGCAGTGTTCCAGTCAAGCTGAAAGAACAGTAGCTCTCTTTCAATTAGGCATTTTGCAGACTTATGGACTCAGCACTGAATTAAGCAATTTCAGGCTGTAATCTCTGCCTAAATTTTGTTTCAAATTTTCACACATTTCGGCCTTTATCTTAATTTTCTCTTCTTGTTTGCTTTTGAATGGGTGCTGGTTCGTTATTCTACTGTTCATATCTACTTTTTGTTGTTTCTTTATTTGTCCCATTATCATTCCAGTTGGCTTTTCCAAACCAACAGTTTAGTCATTTAACCTATCCCGTCTTCCTTTTGATCCTTTCCCATCTTTCCCCATTTCACCTGCTTCAAACTTGTTACTTTTCTGACTTTTCCCAATTCTGGTGGTGAGTGATTGACCTGAAACACTCTGGGCGGGATTTTCAGGCTCCACTCATCCCGAAATCGGAAAATCCCACCCGAGGTCAATGGACTTTTCCATGGTTCACCCTCACTCGCTCCAATTCCCATGGTGGGCGGGATGGTAAAATTCATCCCACTGTGTTTCTCTCTCTTTTTCCTCAGATGATGCCAGATCTGCAGAGCATTTCCATCATTTTCTATATCTATTTCAGATTTTCAGCGTCTTCAATGTTTTGCTTTTGTATGGTCAGAATGAAAACTATTTGAAGGGGAAGGGGGCAAAAATTAAAAGATAAAAGCAAAGAAAATCATTAAACTTGTGCAAACTATGTTTGCGCTGTTACTAATTAGACAAGTGACTAACTTTTTCATTTAGGAATTGCAATTAGTATTGTCTTTCTTCCTGATCAGTGCTCCAAAAAATTCCAATTCAGCTTTTATTCAGAATAGACCAAAAACACCCATTGTTTGATGTATACTGTATGTTTGCCCAAGGAAATCAGGTGGCACAGTGGTTAGCACCGCTGTCTCGACAGGGAGCTGGTTCAATTCCTAGCTTGGGTCATTGTCTGTGCAGAGTCTGTACATTTTCCATGTGTCTGCATGGGCTTCCTCCAGATGCTCCAGTTTCCTCCCAAAATCTGAAAAACGTACTGGTTAGGTTCATTGGCCATGCTGAATTCTCCCTCAGTGTATCCGAATAAGCACCTGAGTGTGATGACTAAGGGGTTTTCACAATAATTTCATTGCAGTGTTAACCACATTGCAATGTGGTTGACTCTCAACTGCTCGTGGGCAACTTGGGATGGGCAATAAATGCTGGCCAGCTAGCGATGCCCACATCCCACAAAAGAATATATATAAAAAATAATGTAAGCCTATTTGTGACACTAATAAATAAACTTCTAATTATTACCAGTATTTTAAATCCCTGTCACATGCCTGACTTAAGAAATCCTCAGGAATGGTTGATCGGTTCTGATTCTTTGGAGTAAGATCATTTTTGTGCTGATCCCCTTGTTTATGTTGCACTTTGCCTGAACAGAAGGTAATATCACAATTGGACCCCTATGACCCTCGTTGTGCCTTCTGTCACGTTTGGCAGACAAATGCAGGGCATGATGGAACAAAGGGAGATGTGACATTACTAAAACCTTCTCTGAGGGACTTTGTGCTTTTTTAGGAAAATATGTGGGGAAGTTATGTGGCTTCCTGCTTCATTAACGTAACTCTCATTTTGAGAAAAATACACTTTCTTTTTTTCTTTAAACTACTAAGTTGGTGGTACTGCTTGTACAACAGATGCTCTGCAGTAATTGGCCTGTGTAGATATGACCCCGGCTGTGGATTTTAGCTGGGAATTTCGTATGTTTATTTATTACTGTATATTACCTGGCATGCATGATCTGAGCATTGCAAGCAAAAGTATTTCATGGTCTGCAGTTTCTAATGTCATGTGGGTTTAAAAACCTGTGTTTCTTTGGTAATGTTTGAGCAGCAGGTAAACTCTAAATATCATCCATCAACCGATAATTTTTTAATCCAGATAACACAAATGACTGATGAACCTGTCTCGAGTATGAATGTTTAGCACCATGGAAAGCCATATGTCACTGGCACTAGTTCCATTGCAGTCCTTTGATTTCTGCCGGATCTGCGCGCGAAAAAAAAAACTAAACTAAACAGAACAAATTGAATCCGATTCTGCAGCTTTTCATTTTCATTTTGAACTTGGCTAAAGGGAAGTTTAGGAATGCAGTTGAAGAAAATAGATCAGTTTTGCAACTGCCCCCTCACCAATACCGAATAATTTGTTTCCTCGGGAAGATACATGGTGAATGCTTGTTGCGGTGGGGGGATGTTGGGGTGGTGGGGGAGCGGGGGCTCCTCTAATGCATTTTTCCATCTGTTCAAAACCGATCACAGCCCAGGATAGCGCACTCTCCCTCATGTGGGAAAAGCACATCTGTTACTGTACGCCACATCCAGCAAATGTATTATGCTCATTTCATTCACATCGCACAAGAATCAGGACCAAAATTGTGGCATTCCTTATCATGGGTGCCCATGCTTTTCCTGTTTAGTTTTGAATGTTCCCTGGCATCTGTGCACACTGATAGTGTGGCCAAAGGCAGCCAGGATCAGTCATGCATCTTTTATTTTTGCTGGTTCAGGAGATTTTTTGAAGCTCTTAGTCCCCGCCTCCTTTTCTCCCCCCTTCCATGATTCCTGGTGGATGCCTGCCTGCGGATGTAAAGCTGTAACCCCAGTCCCAGTAAAACACAATGCCTTTAAACAGGCTCTTTAGGTTTGCTTTGCTGGTTCTGTCGCCACTGCTGTCAACTAGCAGTGTTTGCCCAAGTGTGACTTTGGCACCTTGTTCTCTATGAGGGGTGCATTCATGGGAATAATTAAAGGGCATTTGGCAGCAACTGTCTCCGCCCCCCCCCGCAACCCCCTCCCCCTGCAACCCCCTCACCTTCTCCAGCAGAAAACGTAGCAGATGTCTTAAAGGATGGACTTCAGAATTTTCCTGAGCCCATCCCACAGTCACAACATTCCTAGGCCAGACGCACATCACAATGAACTTACACAGGCTAAAGAGTTAAAATCAGGTTACCTGTCTGTATATTGTGCTGCCCCCAAAGTTTTAAGGTGTAAGTCCCTCGGGAGGAACCACTCTGTGAAAATAAATGGGCCTTGATAGATTTCCATATCATTTATAACTTTCCTTAATTGCACAGGGAAGACGTGCCAGTGAACCTGGAAAATTGGCAGCTTATATCCATTATAGTAATGTTTCAGGCCATGGCAAGCAGCTGGTCTTATTTCCCTTCACTCACAATTAATCATCAGTTGGAGATGTCTGAAAAATGTGGCAGTGCTTTGTGACATTCAAAAGCTCCTAAAAACACCAAGTTCTGTGGGATAAACGTGGCTTATTCTCGGCATTCTGGTCCAGAGCCGATCGCAGCCCTGGTGAGTTGCCACTTCGATGATCTGATGCGAGTGTGAATCTTGACCTGGTGTCAGAAACAGGGAGGGGGGTGCTGGCCCTGGAAGCAGGATGGAAGATATGTGCTTCCAATCAACAAAGCTTTGCGTCAGTTAGACGCAGAAAGGAAAGACCAGCATCAGTTAATGGTTTATCAAAAGACTTATGAAAAGAGTCTGAATCTCTTGCCCCTTGCTTGGTATGCCTGATGAAGACCGTGATGAAGAGAATGATTTTCATTAAGGTAGCCACATAAACTTGATGTGCCCATCGGGAATTTGATGAATAGGGGGTTTTATTCTAGCGAGGGGATAAGTATAAAAGCAGGGAGGTCTTGTTGCAACTGTACAGGGTACTGGTGAGGCTGCAGTTGGAGTACTGTGTGCAGTTTTGGTTGCCGCTCTTGCGAAAGGATATATTGGCCTTGGGGGAGTGCAGAGAAGATTCACTAAGCTGATGGAGCTTAGTAAGGGAGATGGAGAGGATTAGCCTATGAAGAGAGATTGAATAGCCTGGGTCTGTACTCGTTGAAGTTTAGAAGGCTGAGGGAGATTTTATAGAGACATGTAAGATAATGAAGGGGATGGATAGGGTAGAGGTAGAGAGATTCTTCCCACTTAGAAAGGATAGCAGAACTAGAGGACACAGTCTCAAAATAAGAGGGGGGCGCGGTTTAAATCAGAGTTAAGGAGGAACTTCTTCGTTCAAAGGATAGTGAATCTCTGGAATTCTCTGCCCATTGAAGTGGTGGAGGCTACCTCACTGAATATATTTAAGTCACGGGTAAATAGGATTCTGATAGACAAGGAAATTAAGGGTTATGAGGAGAAAGTGGGAAAGTGGAACTGATCCACTTCAGATCAGCCATGATCTTGTTGAATGGTGGAGCAGGCCCGAAGGGCTAGATGGTCTACTCCTGCTCCTATTTCTTATGTTCTTATGTTCTGTATACTGTCTGATTTTATTCCCTGTTGGGAGAGTAATACTGTGTAGAGTTAGTGTTTCACCCAATGCTGTGGTTTTCCCTTTTGGGGGGGGGGACAGATTAAAATTGCTCCCATATACTTTCTGAAAGTGATGTAATTACTTTATCCCAGATATCAGGTTAGGATTGTAGAATCCCTGCAGTGTAGAAAGAGGCCATTTGGTCCATCGAGTCTGTACTGGCTCTCTGATAGAGGATTCCATCCAGCCCTTTTCTCATAACCCCACATATTTATCTGCTAATCCTCCTAATTTACACATCTTTAGACAATAAGGGATAATTTAGCATGGCCAATCCACCCAACCAGCACACCTTGCAGGAAGGAAACTGGAACACGCAGGCACAGGGAGAATGTGCAAACTCCACACAGTCACCCCAGACTGGAATTGAACCAGAATCCCTGGCACTTTGAGACAGCCATGCTAATCATTCTGCCATTGTGTTGCCCACTGTTGTGAATGGCACAAATGCATTAGCCATTAATTCTGAGCAAGTACATAGTAATGTTGGTATATATTGATGGATTGGATCAAAAACTATATTATTTATTGTCTGATGTTTAGTCATGGGATAATAATTAATACACTCATTAGTTTACACGTCTTCATAAACAGCAGTCTAGTTTGCTCTGTAACCTGTCGTGAAACTTTAATTTTAATAGTTGAGCATTTTCTTTTGATGCTTTTGGAAGTTGATAAAATGGTAAATCCTGATCCATTAGTTACTGAACTAGGTTAAAGAGTATGCTCACAGTTCACTGAATTAAGAGATGTTACTTGGTTTAACTATTGCTATAATTAGTATCCATTACTATTCCTTTTTCTCAAGTTTACTAGATGTTAAATATGTCTTACAGATTCTACAGTAAAAACACAACATGCGATTTTAACGTGCATGACAAATGTTAATAAAAATTAAGCAAATTATATTTTTAAAGGTCTGTAATGCAGGGCTAATGGATTTCTTTTTAAAACTTTAAATTTCAGAAAATTATACTGTTTTAAAAAAAATTCTGTCACAAAGCCTCTGTAGATTCTAAAAGGAATAGTAAGATTTTTATTTTTATTTAATTTATTATTGTCATGTGTATTGGGATACACTGATAAGTATTGTTTTTTGCATGCTACACAGACAAAGCATACCGTGCATAGGGAAGGAAACGAGAGAGGTGCAGACTGTAGTGTTACAGTAATAGCTAGGGTGTAGAGAAAGATCAATTTAATATGAAATGTTCTGTGTCCTCTTGCATGGTCTCCATCTTTCCCATATTGAAGTCAATTCATCTTTTACCACATTGCTGGATATTGGATCCCAAAACTAGCATAAAAATTTCTGCACATGTTGGAATCTGAAACCAAAAGAGAAAAGGCTTGGAAATCTCAGCAGGTCCGGCAGCCTTTGTAAGAAGAGAAAAGAGCTGATGTTTTGAATCCAGAATACTCGTTGATATAGAGTCTTCTGGACGGGAAACTTAAGCTCTTTTCTCTTCTTACAGATGCTACCAGACCTGCTGAGATATCTTAAAACTAGCACTCCTTTTAACATTGCATAGCAACCAAAACTGGCTTTGAGGAGTTAATGCAGAAGAAAATGTTGTATGATTTTTAAAAATTCATTCAATGTGGGCTTCACTGGCTAGGCCAGCATGCATTGGGCACCCCAAGGTAGTTTTAGTATGTCATACCATATTGGTACAGTGTGGAGTTAAAATGCTCCTTAAAATCTTTCTTTTGAACTCATTCCTTGGTCCCTGTCTGAATATCTCTTTTGACTTGTTGTCAGATTTTGTCTGGTAATAATGCTCCAGATAATCTGCTATCTAAGATGGGTACACTCTTCCATTGGAAGGTCAGGAAAGTGGGAACACTAAGTAAGGTTTCACCTTATCCCCAAGGCAGCTACCAGTTAACACAATGAAGCGAAGGCATCAAACCAGGGATCTTTCCTCTTGGTTTAACTTCCAAATTTAATTTTAATAAAAACAGAGTATCAGGTGGTCTAGTGCCACTTAGCTTATTTTTCGTAATGATTTTTCTCATGGTGTGTAATCCATTTTCTGGCACAGTGAGAATGTTGGCCTTTGATAAAATTTTGGTATTCATCTTCTGTCTTGAATGAAACTTTTTTTATATTAACTGTGCAGGTGACGGAGGGTCAGGAAGTCTGTGTAATCGAAGCGATGAAAATGCAAAATAGTTTGACCGCAGCTAAATCTGGAAAGGTAGGTTCACGGGAACTGAGTTTAAAAATTTATTTGTTAAAGGATGAATATTTGGAGAGCTATGACTATATGATCGCTGCTAATTAAGAGTATTAATCTTTTAATTAAAGGTTAACCTGCATATTTGAACAGGAGCTTATTCATTAAGTAAATTATTTTCATAGAGTCCCTACAGTGCAAAAAGAAGCCATTTGGCCCATTGAGTCTGCACCGATCACAATCTCACCCAGGCCATATCCCCGTAACCCTATGTACTTACCCTGCTAATCCCCCTGACATTAAGGGGCAATTTAGCATGGCCAATCCACCTAACCTGCACATCTTTGGACTGTGAAAGGAAACTGGAGCACTCGGACGAAACCCATGCATACACGAGGAGAACATGCAAATTCCACACAGTCACCCAAAGCCAGAGTTGAATCTGGGTCCTTGGCACTGTGAGGCAGCAGTGCTAACTACCATATGTGAATGAGTGAATTATCATGATACTATCTCCGATAGAACAAAATTTTGCTCACAAATGTCAGACAGTTAACAATTCTTGTTTGTGATCTGTTGAATTTTAAATAGATATGCTGATCAGATGTACACAGCAAATTACTTAAAGTAACAATTTCTAAAAGTTATGCCTTGTGTTATCATCTTTTGTAATTATACTGGATTTCATTGTACCTCAGTAAAATGTATCTTGAATACACTTCTCATTTAACAGCTAGCATAACTAAATTACTGAAAATTGGAAAGCAATGTAAGATAACAAAAATCTATCCATCTTCGATTTCACGGAATCCCTACAGTGCAGAAGGAAGCCATTCAGCCCATTGACCCTGCACCAACTCTCTGACAGAGTATCTTACACTGGCCCTTCCCCGCCCCCAACCCTATCCCCATAGCCCCACACATCCACCATAGCTAATCCATCAAACTTACACATCTTTGGACACTAAGGGGCAGTTTGGCATGATCAGTCCACCTAACCTGACATCTTTGGACCGCAGGAGGAAACCCATGCAGACAAAGGGAGACTGTGCAGTGTCTACACAGTCACCTAAGGCTGAAATGAACCCAGATCATTGGCAAGTGAGGCAGCAGTGCTCACTACATTAACAATTGATCTGCCATTTGCAGAAAATAATTTCAAACTTCCACCAGCCTTTGTGTGAAGAAATGTTTCCTAATTTCACTCCTGAAAGCTCTGGCTCTAACTTTGAGACCATGTTCCCAATTTAGACCATTAAAGGAAATAGTTTTCATTTCATTTCATTATCTGTTACCCCGAATACCATGAAAACATTGGCACTCCAGAGAGTACAAGCTGGTTTATGTGTTCTTTCCCTGCAAGTTTATCTTTGGTGTCCAAGTATATTTCTCGTAAATCAATGCTGCACTCCCTCCAAAGCCATTATGTCCTTCCTAAGATGTGGTGTCCAGAGCTGCTCACAGTTCTTCAGGCCTGCTGTAACCAGGAGTCTATATAGCTATAGCAACATAAATCACATTAACTATTAACATCTGTTACAATTACTTTTCCAATGTTTATCAATTTTAATTTTAAGTTGGGTTCAGTGTTGCAGTAATGTTTTTACTCTTTACGGTTTGTAGATGAATTAGGTCGATTTGCCTTACTGTCAGGAGGATTATCTAGGATAAATGCAGAGGTTTTTGGATTTAGAGCTTGGGTTGGATTGTTGTCAGTGCAGATTCGATGGACCAAATGATCTCTTACTGCACTGGGATTCTGTGAACATTATTTTGATCATTGGTTAACGTGTAAAACTGTAAACACATCTATCTTTTTTTGATTTTGTTCAGGTGATGAAAGTGCACTGCAAACCAGGAGACACGGTGGGAGAAGGAGATATTCTTATTGAATTTGAGTGATGTGTGTTCTACAGAGGAGCATTTTACTTCACATCATGTCCCCGAATTTTTGATTGTTAACTCCTCAGCCTAAAACTCCCGTAGACATTCTTCCATGGATTTTCTCTTTATTTTTTCAGTAATATTTACTGTTTGTTGAAGAACACGAAACACATCTGATTATTTTTGCTGAATTTTTGAAGCTATTCCCTGGCTTTATTTAACGAAAATGTAACATGATACTGAGCTGCTAATCAACATTATTTAACCTGTGACAGATAGAAACATTATCACTGTTTCACAGAAGAGTTAAGGGACATTTTACAGTTACATCAGATTTATTGGTGCATGCTTTTCCAAGATGAGTAAAAATGCTTTTCAAATATCGCAATTTGTTTTCTCTTGCACCTAACTGGGAAGGGGAGAAAGTGTTGGGACACTGTATTTGATTTCAGTGGTTGATCGAGGATGCGCGGGTTTCTACTGACAGGAGGGTAGTATGCAGGGGCAGATTTGAGGTAAATGATGAGTTGTTGACATCTAAAATTTATTTATTTAGTAGCCACAAGTAAGCTTACATTAACACTGCAATGAAGTTACTGTGAAAGTCCCCTAGATGTCACACTCCAGCACTTATTCGGATACACTGAGGGAGAATTTAGCACGGTCAGTGCACCTAACCAGCACACCTTTCGAGCTGTGGGAGAAGCACCCAGAGGAAACCCATGCAGACACGGGAAGAATGTGCAGACTCTGCACAGACAGTGACCCAAGCCAGGAATTGAGCCCAGGTTCCTGGCGCTGTGAGGCAGCAGTGTAAACCACCATCCAGCCCTTGGAATGCATCACTTGTGAATGATAATGGAAGCAGACTCAATGGTAACTTTCCAAGAGGAACTGGATCATTAACGTGAAAAATAAATAAATAATTGCAGGGTTCTTTGAGAAATTGGAGCTCGCACAGACATGATGGAGTGAATAGACTCCTCCTTGCTGTATAATTCTATTCTGAAAAATGGCCTTTGAAATTAGCTCATGCCCAGGATAAATGCTCCTTATTGATTTTTTGTTTCACTGGGCGAGAGGTGTTATTAAACATTCCTCATTTTTGATTGATTACAATCAAAGATTGATGTTAAAAAATTTTTATTCACCCAGGGGATGTGCGTGCCAGTATCTGGGCCAACATTTATTCCACATTCCTGAGGGTATTTAAGAGTCAACCACATTGCTATGGCCAGACCAGGTACAGACAGCAGATTTCCTCCTTTTTGTTTTATTATTCATGGATCGTCGCTGGCTAACCAACTTTTATTGCTTCCTTAAAGGATTTTAGTGAAACAGATGGGTTTTTAAGACAATTGACAATGGTGTTGATTACTAATTCAGGATTTTTACTGAATTCAGATTTCACTATCTGCCGTGATGGGATTTGAACCTGGGACTGTAGATTACTAGTCCAGGACAATACCACTGCCTCTCCTTCAGGGGAGCTGATATTTAATAAATGTAACTGCCGTCATTTTGATTTTGGTACCACAAAATTCACTTTCATTATTTTATTATTCATTCACAGCGGTATGGCTATTTGCTGACAGGCCAGCATTTATTGCCCATCCCTAATTGCCCATGTGAAGATTGTAGTGAGCTGAGTACAGTTGAGAAGTTTGTCTGGCACTTTGAGTTGGAAATTAAGGCTCCATCATTGTGGATCTGGAGTCATAACTAGGCTCAGAGCACGAGGGCAGCAAATGTACTTCCCTAAAGGAAATAGTGAAGCATGTGTTCTAAAACAATGGTCATCGGGGCAGATGGTGACATGATGGAAAGGTAACTGGACTAATAATCCAGACCGGGGCTAATGCTCTGGAGACAAGCGTTCAAAAGTTAAAAGCTAGTTTCTGTAATGGGCACCATGAAACTGTTAATTTTTTTAAAAACCTACCTGGTTCACGCAACAACAGTACAGCCCAGGAACAAGCTCTTCAAGCTTACACCTATCATGATGTCTGTCTAAGCTAAAATTGTATGCATTTACAGAGTGCACTTATACACCTGTGTTCTTTAGGGAAGGAAATCTGCCATCCTTACCTGGTCCGGCCTACATGGGACTCCAGAGCCACAGCAATGTGGTTCTTTCTCAATGCCTGCTGAAATGGCCTAGCCACACTTTCAGTTCAAGGGCAGTAAGGCATGGGCAACAAATATTGGCCTTGCACCCATCCTATAAAAGAATTAATTTTTAAAAATTGCTAATACCAGCTGTTTATTCCAGTTTTATTTAAGTGAATTTAAATTTCCACAGCGGCAGTGGTGGGATTTGAACTCATGTCTCCTTACCATTCATCCAGTAATATAACCAGCGTGCTACCGTACTATACTGCTTCTTCAATAATGAGTTTATCTAATTTACTGATCCAATTGGAACTTTAATGAAAGATCCTCAACCCTGCCTTAACACATGGGCCTTATGGGATATGGTTCCCCGCACCCGAATAAAAATTCTCATTGCAGAGTTAAAGCATATTGGCCACTGTTGTAGACTTAAAATTTCTTTGAGATGAGATTTCTTCCTTTGGAGTGGGCAGACTCTACTCCCCACAGGATACTATTGGCCCAGACATGTTGGAGGAGAAAGAGAAAGAGTGTGTAGGTGAGAGAGAAGCAAGAGAGGGAGCTGGAGTTTCTAAATGGTTTAAGGATATGTCACTTTTACCAAGTAGTTTGGGAGAGGCTGCTCACTGCACGGTTTCTGCCTCTGGGATTTACATTTCACTGCGGTTCAGTGTCAAAGGCAGGAGTCTAGTTCCAGATAACACAAAGGCACATCATTGCTGCGAACATTAGGCTTGTGCAAGTGCGACGCAATGCAGCACAGCCACCGGGAAGTTGGTTTTTAAATCAAAAATCATCTTAGAAGAAAAATAACCTTTGAGACATATCTCAAGTTTGTTTGGGACCAATATTAGGCGATTGTTTTATATGGTCTACATTCCCTAAATCTGCTTAAAATAGGAATAGTTCTGACAGCTTCCATGTTCCACATCACTATTTGTTAGTAAAAGAATACTTGCATTTATATAGCACCTTTCATCATCTTGAGATATCCCAAGATGCTCTACAGACAATGGAGTTGATTGCTTGCTGAGGGGTAAATGCTGATCTAGACAATAAGGATAACTCCTCTTCCATATCCATGGGACCTTATACATGCATCAGAGGGAGTAAATGGTGCTGACCTTTAACAGGACACAAACTCAGGCTAAAGGGATGATCCTTTAAAACAGCAATGAGGAGAATTTCTTCAGCCAGAGAGTGGTAAATCTGTGGAACTCTTTGCCGCAGAAGGCTGAGGAGGCTGGGTCATTGAGTGTATTTAAGACAAAGATAGATAGATTCTTGATTAATAACGGTATCAGGGATTATGGGGAAAAGACAGGAGAATGGGGATGGGAAAAATATCAGCTGTGATTGAATAGCAGAGCAGACTTGATGGACCGAGTAGCCTAATTCTGCTCCTATGGCTTACAGGCTTATCTAATGCAAAGGACGGTGCTGCACTCAGTCAGCCTCAGTTATGTGCTGCTGTCTCTGGAATGGGATTTGGACACACAATCTTCTGGCTCAGGCTCTGAGTGCTATGGCTTGTACAAGATAATGAAGGGGATAGATAAGATAGAGAGATTCTTTCCACTTAGAAAGGAAAACCAGAACCCCAAGGGGCACAGCCTCAAAATAAGGTTGGGGGGAGTCGGTGGACAGGTGAGGAGGAACTTCTTCACTCAAAAGGGTGGTGAATCTCTGGAATTCTCTGTCCATTGAAGTGGTAAAGTCTGTCTCAAATATATTTAAGTCACACGTAGATAGATTGCTGATAGACAAGGGAATTAAGGGTTATGAGGAGAAAGCAGGAAAGTGGAACTGATCCACCTCAGATCAACCATGATCTTAGCGAATGGTGGGGCAGGCTCGAGAGGCTGGATGGCTGACTCCTGCTCCTATTTCTTATGTTTGTATGGTTCAACTTGAGTAATGTGCAGAACTACAAAAGCTCGAACCAAATATAATCAATGCAGTAAGTCTCACAACATCAGGTTAAAATCCAACAGGTTTATTTGGAGTCACGAGTTTTCAGAGTGCTGTTCCTTCATCAGATGAGTTGTCAACTTTTACAGAGGCACCAAGGAAAGCATTCTTTCTGGTTATATCACAGCTTGGTATGGGCTCCCGCTCCGCCCACGAACACAAAGAACTACAAAAGGTTGTGAACGTAACCCAATCCATCACACAAACCAGCCCCCCCCAACTCTTGACACTGTCTACACTTCCCATTGCCTCGGCAAAACAGCCAGCATAATTAAGGAGCCCGTGCAGCACGGTCATTCTCTCTTCCACCTTCTTTCATCAGAAAAAAGATATAAAAGTCTGAGGTCATGTACCGACTGATTCAAGAACTGCTTCTTCCCTGCTATTGTCAGATTTTTGAATGGATCTAGCTGGTATGATCTTTCTCTACACCTTGGCTATGACTATTACACTACAGTCTACACTCTCTCGTTTCCTTCTCTGTGGATGATACATTTTGTACAGCACACAAGAACCAACACTTTTCAGTATTTTAAGACATTATGATAATAATAAATCAGATCAGGTGAAGGAACAGCACGCCGAAAGCTCAATATCCAAATAAACCTGTTGGACTTCAAACTGGTGTTGTGAGACTTCTTACTGTGCTCACTCCTATCCACTGCATCACCACATCATTATCATTTGCGTGATCTTACCAGCTATTCACGCCACACTCTCACTGCAGCGAGGGCGCAGAATTTGGCAGCCAGTAACATCTCCGTTCAATATTTCAAATTGTGGCAAATAAATAGACACAATGCCACAGAAACATATTCAAGTATTGATCCAGAATTTTAATAAACTGCAGAAATTAAAATAAAGGGTCATTCAGAACTAAACATAGTAAACAGCTTGCGAACTTGAATTTGAAATCATTAACCTTATATTCTTGAATTCAAGTATTGAAAGAGGATATATTTTATATTTAATTTCTCATTCTTCAGTTATGAGCGTATAGAGTTATCTGATATTTGATAGTTATCTATCCTCGCGTAGGACATACTTTGGCTGATCAGGGTTCACAGTGGGATCATAGTTGTTGTAATAAGGAAGCTTTAACCAGTCCTCTTCGTAGGTTGTTGTGTTGTACAGAAAGCATTTGACAATACCATCCGCATCAGGCTTCACCAGCACACTGTTGTCTTTATCTTCCCACTGTTGCACACGGATCCCGCTGGTTCTTCGCTGGTAAAGCAGCGGGCAACTTTCAAACTCATCGAGGAACTGCAGCAGCTGCTCATCAACTAAGTAAATCTCTCCGGCAACTTCATGCCCTGTGCCTGGAAGGTGGAGCAGAAAGGGAATGTTGTATTTTCCTGCAATCACCAGTGGAAATTTCTGAGTGGTATGTCCTGTGCCACAGAATTTTCCTTTCCCCTTGGTTCCATTGATCAGGTAGTGATGGTTAGGTTGACCTCTCTTGAGTGTACCGTACACAAATACAGCACTCATTTTGCCTAGAGGAGGGGCAAAACCACATGGATTAAAACGGTGATGGAGGAAGAGGTGATAGCAGCGAAAGCATTTAGAAACAAGCCTGGGATTTCACAGGAGTGTCACCATTTTCCTGCACCGAACGAGCAATGCTATTAGAAAGAGAAGAGATTAGCAGCAGGCAACATTGTGGTTACGTAACATCCCAAAGTTATTGCTTTAAGGCCAAACTTTTAGTCACCTAATCTGTGAAGTTATCCAGAGAGTGGCGAGAATGCAGAACAGGTTACCACAGGAATTGGTTGAGGTGAATGTTGCAGTCAGCTAAAGTTCATTTATTCACGTCACAAATAGGTTTACATTCACATTGCAGTGAACTTACTTTGAAAATCCCCTACTTGCCACACCCTGGCACCTGTTAGGGCACACTGCGGGAGAATTTAGCATGGCCAATGCACCTTAACCAGCATTTCTTTCAGACAGAGAGAAAACCAGAGAAAACGGAGGAAACCCACATAGACACGGGGAGAATGTGCAGACTCTGCACAGGCAGTAAACCCAAACCAGGGATTGAATCCGGGTTCCTGGTACTACGAGGTAGCAGTGTCACTGTGCTGCTGTGAGAGAAGATGCAGGGAGAATGGAACACAAGGATATTCTGGCAGTGAACTGAGCAAGGAATGAAGTTGACTTGTACCAGCACAGGCTGAATGCACCAAGTGTCATAGAGTTATAGAAGTTTACAGCATGGAAACAGGCCCTTTGGCCCAATTTGTCCATACCACTCTTCTTTTAAACCCCTAAATTAATCCCAATCGCCTGCATTTGGCCCCTATCCCGCCATACAACTGTCTAAATGCTTTTTAAAAGACATAATTGTAGCCATCTCTATTAGTACCTCTGGCAGTTTCTTCCAGACACTCTCCACCTTCTGTGTGAAAAATTGCCCATCTGGATCCTTTTGTATCTCCCCTCCCCTCTCACCTTAAACCTATGCCCCTCATTAGACTCCCCTACTTTTAGGAAAAGAGGTTGACTATCTAGCTGATGTGTACCCCTCTATTTCACAGACGTCTATAAGATCACTTGAGAGAAATACATACCTGTCTATCCAGTCTCCCTTTATAACTTAAACCATCAAGTCCTGGTAGCATCCTAGTAAATCTTTTCTGCACTCTTTCTAGTTCAATAATATCCAGAACTGAAACTATTCCAAGTGTGGCCTTACCAATGTCTTGTACAATTTCAACAAAACATCCCAACTTCTTATTCAATGTTCTGGCTGATGAAACTAAACATGCCAAATGCCTTCTTCACCACTCTGTTCATCTTCAAGGAGCTATGAACAAGTACCCCTAGATTTCTTTCTTCTGTAACTCTCCCCAGTGTCCTAACATTAACTGAATAAGTCCTGGTTCAATCTATCAAAATGCATCACCTTGCATTCATCCAAATTAAACGCCATCTGCCATTCGTCAGCCCATTGGCCCAATTGATCAAGATCCTATGGCAATTGGTGATAACTTTCTTCATTACCCACTATGCCACCAATCTTGGTGTCATCTGCAAACTTACTAACCATGCCTCCTACATTCTCATCCAAATCATTAATATAAATGACAAATAACAGTGGACTCTACACTGATCCCTGAGGCACACCGCTAGTCACAGGCCACCAGTTTCACCTCTGGCTTGGTCAAGAAGCCAATTTTGTATCCATTGGGTACCTCGCCCTGGATCCTGTGAGATTTAACCTTCTGCAACAACCTATCTCGTCAAAGACCCTGCTAAAGTCTACACAACAACATCAACTGCATTGCCCTCATCTATCTTTTTGGTTACCCCTTCAAAAAGACTTAATCAAATTTGTGAGACATGATCTTCTACTCAAAGCTACGCTGATTGTCCCTAATCAATCCTTGCATCTCTAAATGTTTGCAGATCCCGTCTCTCTCTCAAAATGCCTTCCAACAACTTACCCATCCCAGATGGGAGGCTCATTGCCCTGTAGTTCCCAGGCTTTTCCCTGCAGCCCTTTTTAAACAAATGCATAACCTTTGCCACTCTCCAATCTTCAGGCACCTTATCCCTGATTATCAATGATTCAAATATCTCGGCTAGGAGACCCACAATTTCCTCCCTAGCCTCCCATAACATCCTGGGATACACTTCATCAGATCCAGAGATTTATCTACCTTGATGTGCTTTAAGACGTTCTCTGTAATACGTACACTCCTCAAAACATCACTATTTTCCCAAGTTCCCTAACATCCATGCATTTCTCAACAGTAAATACTGATGATAAATATTTATTTAGGATCTCACCCATCTCTGTGGATCCACACATAGATGACCTTGTTGATCTTTAAGAGGCCCTATTCTCTCCCTTGTTACTCTTTTGCTCTTTATGTAGAAGCTCTTTGGATTCTCCTTTGCCTTATCTGCCAAAACAGTTTCATGTCCCCTCTTGATTTTTCTCTTGACTCTACTACACTCCTTATACGCTTCAAGAGATTCTCTTGATCCCAGTTGCCTATGCATGCCATGTGCCTCTTTCTTCTTCATGACGTCTGCCAGTCTTGCCCTTCACTCTTAAGAGGAGTGAGTTTATCCTGAACCCTGGTTAACACACTTTTGAAAGCGTGCCACTTATCATATCCCTTTTCCTTCTCACAGACTCCCCCAATTAACTTTTGAAAGTTCCTGCCTGATACCATCAAAATTGCTCTAATTTAGAATATTAACTTTTGGGACAGACCATTGCTATCTTAAAACTAATAAAATTATGGTCAATAGTCCCAAAGTGATCCCTCACTAACACTTCTGTCATCCCAAGGAGTTTTGCCCCCTTCTCTAATCAGGCCATCCACATACTGAATGAGAAATTCCACCTGAATACACTCAACAAATTTTTCTCCATCCAACCCTCTAATACTATGGCTGTCCCAGAAATTTGTTGGGAAAGTTAAAATCTCCAACTATTACCACCTTATTTTTCTTGCCAAGTGGCCGTTTTGCTACTGTAAGTTCAACGTCATCCTACATCTGCCACTGAAGCACGCAGGGTAGGTAGGCTGGGAAACGACAGGTGAGCAAGACCAGCTGGCACAGACAGGAGGGTTGTCTGTGCCCTCCTGGCACAGACAAGGAGGGCTGTTCACAAAAAACAGGCTCCTCGTAGACTGTGACCATTCTATGATTCTAAGGTGTGTCTGTAGTCTTGCATGAAACAAACTCCAGAAATAAGCTTTGGGAACCAGTGGCAGAGAAGGAATGATGAAACATAGGAACTGAATAATTGAAGAAGAAAGCGTTGGACGATAGCCATGGATAGTGTTCTGCTGTGGTTAACCGACACCATTTGTACCAGTTCAGTTCCAGCTGTGACCTCTATTTGAGGATTAACACTTCACAGATGTGGATTTCAGTTGCCAATGTCTCGGACTGGCCTGGAGAGTCCAGGGGCTGATGATTCATTTTTTAAGGTCAGCGATGCCAACATCTCCAGGAGAGTAAAGTCTATTGTGTTGTTTTATTTTCTTCAAATGTCTGTACAGGTTACGCTAAAAGAAAGAGATGGGAGCAAAAAGCAGTCCGAAATCATCCAAATAAAGCTTTGTAGGATGTCAGCTGACGAATGGGGTTGGTGTTTGGAGATCACATGACAAGATCCTCCACAGACTCAAAGCACAGTGCAATTGATGGGTGGTGTAATTTATCAGTTTTATAACCACAACCATTAACGGGCTTGATATCCATGACCAGCTTTGAACAGTGGGCATGGGTCAAAATTAAATCCCCCGTGCGCTGAAAGTCGTTTGTGATCTGGGATTGTGTCAACTCAACATCAGCCAACTTTGCAGAATAAATAAAATCAGCAAAAGGAGAAATTCCATCATTATTCGGAAGGAAAACAGAAGCATTGTTACGGCATCCTTCACAAATACTGGACATTTTGAAACACTCCATGACCAATGAAGTTTAACTGTTATATAGAAAATACAGATACTAATTTGTGCATAGCAAGATCCCACAGATAGCAAGGTGATAGTCTGCTTTTCATGATGTTGCTTGAGGGATAAATATTGGCCAGGACACTGGACAGAACTCCCTTGCTCCTCAATACTTTCACCTGCGAGAACAGATAGGGGCCTCGGTTTAATGCAAAAACATCATTTCTGACAGTGCGGCACTGACCCTCTGACAATGCGGCACTCCCTCGGCACTGACCCTCTGACAGTGCGGCACTCCCTCGGCACTGCACTTCACCTTGTCAACCTTGATTTGTCATTTGAGTGCTGGAGCACTGGAATGGGGTTAAGCTCAGAAATCAGTGACTCAGCGGCAAGAAAGATGCCAACTTCATCAAATTTACAAATAGGCCATTCAGCCCAACTGATCATTCTAGTCTTTATGTTCCTTTTATTCCTGCCTCCTTCATGGGTTTAATGCAGCTTCTTCATAACTCTATCTAAACCATTCACCTCAACCACTCCCTGTGGTAATGTGTTCCACGTACTCAAAATTGAAGAGGAAGTTATTCTCAAATAATCAGGATATCAAAATCCGTTCAATGGTGTCTTTCTTTAAAGAACAATTTAAACAAGGTCAGTATTGTTCTTGAGCTTGGCTCAAATATCTATTAAAAAAAAACTTTAGTCTGAATATAGCTGACTCATCTTACTGCCGAATGAAAAGTAGATAATCAGACCCAAGCCCTAAAGGTCATTGTGAGGATTAAAAACATTTAATTAATTCACGTAGGAACTCGAAACTCAGCAGCCCTCCGAGTTAATAACAGCGAGGCGTGAGTGAAGTTGTTCACACAACGTTTTTGGATGTCAATCCCACATCCACTTCTGAAAAGAAATACAACATGACCAAAACTTTCTGTGAACACTGAGGGGTGAAGGCCTAGTGGTATTATCGCTGGACTATCAATCCAGAAACTTGGCTAATGTTCTGGGGACCCGGATTCGAATCCCGCCATGGCAAATAGAACATAGAACATAACCGTGCAGAACAGGCCCTTCGGCCCTCGATGTTGCGCCGACCAATTAAGAAAAAGCAATGACCCTCTAATCTAAACCATTCCATTTTCATCCATAAACCTATCCACAGACCTCTTAAATGCCCCCAAACTTGGTGCATCTACAACTGCATCAGGCAGGGCATTCCATACCCTTACCACCCTTTGGGTAAAGAACCTACCTCTGACATCTGTCCTATAACTACCACCCCTTAATTTAAAGCTATGTCCCCTCGTGCTAGCTTTCTTCATCCAAGGAAAAAGGCTATCATTGTCCACCCCATCTAAACCTCTAATCATCTTATATGTTTCAATAAGGTCTCCTCTTAGCCGCCTTCTTTCTAACGAAAACAACCTCAAATCCTCAGCCTCTCTTCATAAGACCTGCCCTCCATACCAGGCAACATCCTGGTAAACCTCCTCTGTACCCTCTCCAATGCCTCCACATCTTTCTTATAAATGGTGGAATTTCAAATCAATAAAGAGCTATGGAGGCATTTGTCCCAGCTCTAGCAGTGCAGCAGGTGGGAAGACATCAGCAGAGGTGGTTTAGTGGGCTCTCCCACTGGACACCATGGCCTCCCACATCTCTGCACAAATCCACTGGATTTCATCCAGCATCATCAACTCCATGTCCGCAATCGGCACGGAGCTGATTTAAATATGGTAATTTTCATTACCTTCTGATTCACAGGCCCATTTGCCTCTCACTCCCCACCAGTGGTGGTTAGCACTGCTGCCTCACAGTGCCATGTTTGTGTGGGGTCTGCACGTTCTCCCCATGTCTGCATGGGTTTTCTCCGGGTGCTCCGGTTTCCTCCCAAAAGACATGCCGGTTAGGTGCATTGGCCAAATTCTCCCTCAGTGTACCCAAACTGCTGCTGGAGTGTGCCGACTAAGGGATTTTCACAGTAACTTCATTGCCCTGTTAACATAAGCCTTCATGTGACACTAAATAAACTATAACTATAAACTTATGGTGGGAAAGAATGTGATATAAAGAGAGAGAAAAAACACAATAGCGGGAAGGAGAACGCAACAGAAAATGGGAGAACGTAACAGAGTGGGAACAAGACAAAGAGGGAATGAGCAAGAGTACGTCATACACAGCAAATAAATGAGACAGCGAGGGACAGAGACAATGGACCCGATTGTATCTCCCGTTTTTGGGAGCAAAAATTGGTAAAGTCAGGTGTGAGGCGAGTGGTGGGATCTGCGACCGCCTCCGTGTTCATTCCCCCTTCACCAATATCAGCAATCGGGACTGTGTCTGAGTGAGGAATCGAACCTGGGGTTCTGGCACTGGAGCTGCAGTGCTAACCACTGTGCAACCATGCTAAACACAGTAAGAAGTCTGAGAACACCAGGTTTAAATCCAACCAATTTATTTGATAGTAAACTCACAACAGTCTGTGCTGGTACGTGTGCTGTTGGAGACCAGAACACCTCATTCACCTGATGGAGACCATAGGGTCGAAAAATTGTGAGTTTACTATCAAATAAATCGGTTGGATTTAAACCTGGTGTTGTCAGACTTCTTACTGTGTTTACCCCAGTCCAACGCCAGCATCTCTACATCCCATCCATGCTAACCTGAGGGGTTTAATTTTACATTTCATCCAAATAGCACTTCTCACTCATTACTATACTGGTGAGTGTCAGCCTGGATTAGGAGCTCAGGTTTTGTAGTGGGATTTGAATCCATAACTTTCTGTCCATGAAGTTGGGTTCTACTCACTAATCGTACCCATGTAAAGCAGGCGAGATGAGGCGACAGGAATTGGCAGCAATAGTTTTGCACGTGCTCAGCCTCCTACTTGCTGAATACATTGAATTAATGGACCAGACGCCCAACCTTACTGGTTTTTCCCCCTTTACCATCACGGCCCAGCGTCTGAGGAGATAAGTTCAGAGTGTCTGGTGGCTCTCTGACTCTGATAGCCGGTTTGTGGGCGAGGGGGGGGTCGGTGGGCAGGTCAGATGGCTCTCTGCTGGGGAGATGGGGTCAGATTGCTCTCTGATACAGGTGGAGGAGGGGGAGGACAGGGAGCCCACTGCCACTCTACTGCGATTGCTCTGGGTAGCAGGGTGTGTGGGGGGATAAAGGGGTCAGTACTATTGTTGTTGGGGGTGAGGAAATGTCTGTGAGAGCCAGGGGTTTGGGGGGGGGGGGGGGGGGGATATTATACCAGGAGCAATGTGGCAGGGCAGCATTTTCCTATTTTTTTTTCCCTGCGCATGTGTAGTTGGAAGCTCCGATCAGAGCTGTAGGATTTTGGGTGCGATAAGCCCCACCCACAGGCTTCTGCAACACAATTTGGAATCACAGATACTTTATCAGGTAGAGCACGTACAGGGAGTGACTGAGAACGGGTCTGAAAGTCAGATCTGAAACACTCCCAGATTCAAGTCCGTCTAGCATTTAGAATCCAAATGGTAAAACAGGGCCCAATCTGTTCATTATTGACAGAGAAATCATAGAACAATGTCCCTGAGATCACAACATTCTGCCTCACAAATAGCAACAACATTCACAGAACCTAACCAGTCAGGTTAACTTTTGAACACATGAATATATTTTATACCACTAACAGCAAGAGCTTCACAAAATCTTTCTTGATATTAATGTTTATAACATGAATAAATTCAAAGATTGTTTGAACTGTTTGAGTATGCTGCTTTAAATATTAAACACAGACATTGCAGCGAATGAACACTCTGTAATTATAGATGCTGCCAAAAGATTTAATTATTTAAGGTTCCTATTTATGCTGTTGGTTAGGTTTTCTTTTTAAAAAAAGTGTTCAAAAACAGCACACAGTGAAAAGTATTGTGAAAATTAAACCACAGCTAAAACCCCAAAATAATTCAGGGCAGTTAACATCCAGTCCTGGAATGTGGCAATCCCAGACCTTCCAAAGCAAACTGGGGATTTTTGATTGCCAAAGTGGTAGGATTCAGATTCTGAGAGAATTAAATGTCTAAACAAGACTTGGCTGCCACACAGGTGGCTGTGGTTCAGACTTTAGATGCACTAAATGGGGATAATTGCACGCAAAGTCCCAGATTCCCTCTTCACAAGTTACAGAGAACAAAGAACAAAACAGCACGGGAAACAGGCCCTTCGGCCCAATGAGCCCGCACCGCTACCTCGATGTTCCCACCTCACCCGTGATCCCTGTCTATGTTTATAGATCTATGCATTGGAACCAAATTTGAGACAATTTAGAGATAATTTGTTTTGCCAATTAGCCTAAGAGCACATTTTTGAGATGTGGGAGGAAAGCAGAGCACCTGGAGAAAACCCACGAGCTCAATGAGCATTTTGTACACCTTCACAAATTCTGCAAGATTGCAATTTGTAACAAAAACATGGTGTTCTTTTGTGTTCAGCGTTGGTTGAAAGTGACATGCGGCCTGAATTTTTCACTGCAAGAAGTCTCACAACACCAGGTTAAAGTCCAACCAGTTTATTTGATAGCAATCCCACAAGCTTTTGGAAACAGCGTGGAATCTTCCTTCCTGCTCGAACTCGCTGCTGGGGGAGGTGGTGCCCACTCATCCGATGAAGGAGCAGCACTCCAAAAGCTCATGATTCCAAATAAACCTGTTGGACTTTAACCTGGTGGTGTGAGACTTCTTACTGTGCCCACCCCAGTCCAACGCCAGCATCTCCACATCATTGCAGTTCAGAAAAGGGTAACATTGAAAGGATGGGGATTAATTCTACATGCAGTAAAACATTTCTTCAAGACAGTATCAAGCCTGCCAACTGTTTTACGTAAGAATATAAAGTGCACATAAATGTATGAAGATTGGTGAAGATGAACCACGTCAACCAGAACTTAGCAAAAGATAAATTGAACAGACTTCCATCGCCATTCAGTTAACCAACACCAGAGTTCAGACTCAACAACAGGGCTGTCACCACAGACAGGAAGTGAAGAGTTCTTCCCAGCCACGCATGCCTCCCCCCTCCTCCCCATTTGAATTTTGACACAACTCACTGAAGCCTGAGAGGGAAGGCAACAACATCTTGAACTAATCAGGCACCGACACTGCAAACAATAAAAGCTTTGAAATCAGAGTTTCGACTGGTATCCTGACACTTTGGAGCCGCAAGCTCCCTTTAGAGGATCTGGCAGGTCACCTGGAGAGTTTTAATACTACACCAAAGTACACTGAATTACTTTGCTCAGGACAAGAATCCATTGATTCAACCCGACAAACAAAATCACTCAGGATGCAGGGTGATGGTTTAACTATCATTCTGAGGGTGAATCAATAAAAGTGAAACAGCCCATTAACACTTCCACACAACTAACAGACATTTAAAATCAAAGTTACCATCATTCACTCTATTTACAAAGAATAAAGAACAAAGAAAATTACAGCACAGGAAGAGGCCCTTCAGCCCTCCAAATTGGGGGGGACGGGGTGCTGGGTCCAGCAAAGGGAAGCAGGTCCCTACGGTCTTCTCTCAAATTGGCCTCCCAGGTGGAGGACGTGGTTAAGAAAGCTTACGGTGTACTGGCCTTCATTCATCGAGGGATTGAGTTCAGGAGTCAGGAGGTAATGCTGCAGCTTTATAGGACCCTTGTCAGACCACACTTGGAGTACTGTGCGCAGTTCTGGTCGCCTCACTGTAGGAAGGACGTGGAAGCTATTGAAAGGGTGCGGAAGAGATTTACAGGGATGTTGCCTGGATTGGGAGGCATGCCTTATGGGGACAGGTTGAGGGAGCTGGGACTGTTCTCCCTGGAGAGACGGAGGTTGAGAGGCGACCTGATGGAGGTTTACAAGATGTTGAGAGGAATAGATGGGGTGGACTCTCAGAGACTGTTTCCCAGGGCTGGGGTGGTCGCGGCGGGGGGGCACGGATTTGGGGTGCTGGGGGAGAGTTTTTCACTCAGAGGGTGGTGAGTGGGTGGAGTCGGCTGCCGTCGGTGGTGGCCGGGGTGAGCTCGCTGGGGTCTTTTGGGGGACTTCTGGAAGAGTGTGTGGGATCCGATGGGATTGGGGGTTATAGATAGGTCTATGGCTGGGTAGGTTTTGATGTGTTCGGCACAACTTGTGGGCCGAAGGGCCTGTTTGTGCTGTAGTGTTCTATGTTCTAGTGTTCTAAGTCTGCACCGACCATGTTGCCCAATTGAACTAAAACCCCCTCCCCTTCCAGGGACCATATTCCATTCCAATTCATGTATTTGTCAAGACATTCCTTAAAAGTCACAATCACTTCTGCTTCCACTACCTTCCCCGACAGCGAGTTCCAGCAGTAAGTTTATTAATAATGACCAAACTTTTTCTTGTGCTTTGCCCAGTGTTCAAGTCCTATCCATTCTCAGGTTCCCTGCAGTATCAATGCTTTAATGGCATATCAGCTATGATGCTCACTAACTGTTACAGATGCAACTAGAAAGCACTCTTCCTGATTGTATCACAACTTGGTATGGGCTCCTGCTCGGCCCAAGAGACTGCAAGGAGCCACAAAAGATTGGGAATGTAGCCCAATCCATCACGCAAACCTGCCTGCCATCCATGGACTCTGTCTACACTTCCCGCTGCCTCAGGATAATTAAGGACCCCACACACCCCAGACATTTTCTCTTCCACTTTCTTCTATTGGGAAAAAGACACAAAAGTCTGAGGTCACGTACCAACAACTCAAGAACAGTTTCTTCCCTGCTGCCATCAGACTTTTGAATGGACTTACCTCGCATTAAGTTGATCTTTCTCTACATCCTAGCTATGACTGTAACACTACATTCTACACTCTCCCTTTTCCTTCTCTATGAGAAACAATACTTTTCACTGTATGTTAATATGTGACAATAATAAATCAAATCAAAAATATAGAATTCACAACATAGAAATGGGCCATTTGGCCCAATTAGTCCATGCTGGTGTTTTTTTTCCATGTGGACCCTCCCGCTAGCCTCCTTATTTCACCACACCCTTCTCCTCGCTTCTCATATGTTGATCCAGTTTTGTCTTGAGTGACCATACAAGTTTAGCCTCAAGTATTCCCGGCTTGTCAGTTGCTTCAACTAAATCAGATATACATGGCCTTCAAGATTACTGACAATAATCAGCATTTGCAGGATCACCTGACACAAATGTGTTTGTATAAAGAATCCATAAGGGCTCATTTGATGGGTTTGAATTTGAACCATTGAAAATGGCACCAGAACTGGAGGCTGTTCAGCCCATCCAAACTGTGCCAGCACTTTCAAAGAGCAATCCAGTCAGCACCACTCACCCGCTCTTTCCCCACACTTCTACAATCTTCACCCACAGTTGACGTTGTCTACATGGATTTTAACAAGGCCTTTGACAAGGTACCACATGGTACATTGTTGCATAAAGTTAAATCTCATGACATCCAGGATGAGGTAGCTAAATGGATACAAAATTGGCTTGATGTCAGAAGCCAGAGGGTGGTTGTAGAGGGTTGTTTTATAAATTGGAGGCCTGTGACCAACAGTGTTCCTCAGTGATCACTATTGAGTCCAGTGTTTGTATTAATGATTTGGGGCCAGGCCGGAGATGCCCAGCGCCTCATGCATATATATGTATATATATTAAAAATTCACCCAGACCCAACACACATTACAGATCCACATCACAAGCGGGAGCTAATACCTGTCCCAATCCCAGGTCTAACTAGCAACACCTACATTTGGTGAAAAAGAAACAACAGCTAGCATAAACTGAATGGGCTGAATGGCCTGTTTCTCCTGTGTAATATAGGTGAAACAGAGAGGAATTTGAAGAGTGCAAGTGTGGTCAGTAAGTTTGCAGATAACACTAAGATTAGTGGTATAGTGGACAGTGAAGGTGGTTATCTTGGATTGCAAACAGGATCTTGATCAATTGGGCCAGTGGGCCAATGAATGGCAGAGGGAATTTAGTTTAGATAAATGCGAGGTGATGCATTTTGGTAGATTGAACCAGGGCAGGACTTACTCAGTTAATGGTAGGACATTGGGAGGAGTTACAGAACAAAGAGTTAGGGTATAGGTTAATCGCTCATTGAAAGTGGAATTACAGGTGGACAGAGTCGTGAAGGCGGCATTCGGCATGCTTGGTTTCATTGGTCAGTGATCCCAGCCAGGGATCGAACCCGGGTCCCTGGAAGTGTGAAGCAGCAGTGCTAACCACTGTGCTACCGAATGGTAGTGATACATCTAGAAGAAAGGCAGATGAACAAATGAGGGAGAAAGGAACAGGTAGATATGCTGATAGGGTGAGATAGGGCAGGAAAATACTGGAACTCCCTCTCTAACTTCACTGTGGCTGTACCTATGCCGCCCAGAAGCAGCGGTTGAAGAAAGCAACTTGCCACCATCTTCTCAAGGGACAGACAGGGATAGACAATAAATGTTGGTCTAACTAGCAATACCTACATTTTGTGAAAAAAAAAAACAACAGCTAGCATGGGCTGAATGGCCCGTTTCTCCTGTGTAAAGTAGGTAAAACAGAGAGGAATTTGAAAAGTGCAAGTGAGGCTGGAAGTATAAAACACAGAATCAGAAATACAGCAAACCCCTGCCCCTCACTCAGCAGAAATTCTACCACACAATTCTTCAGAAACGTTTCAGGAAACAGGTGAAAAAACAAACATTAAACTACAGCCCAGTGAGTGAAGTGTTCTGAAGGTCACCGCTCTTTGAAAGTTAACCTTCATGAAAAAGTCACTGGAGTAGAACAGAACCCTGGGACACCATCTGGTTCTTCCCTTTGAAGCTATGCTTAGCCCTTCTCCTTTCTTCCCAGCTCAGCGCTGGGCTTTCTGCCTCGGTGTGACCCCCACCTACCACAACCTGACAAAAAGAAAATCTTGCTTCACCCACAACACCTTACTTCGATTAGTGGCAGGACTTGGTGGGGCTATAACACGACCTCTTTAAAAAAAAAAATTCCCACCAATAAACATCCACGTGGAATAGAACATAGAACATTACAGCGCAGTACAGGCCCTTCGGCCCTCGATGTTTCGCCGGCCAGTGGACCCTCTAACCTAAACTATTCCAATATCATCCATATGCCTATCCACCGAACATTTGAATGCCCCCAAAGTAGGCGAGTCCACAACTGCTGCAGGCAGGGCATTCCACGCTCTCACCACCCTCTGTGTGAAGAACCTGCCTCTGACATCCGTCCTATAACTACCACCTCTTAATTTAAAGTTATGTCCCCTCGTGTTGGTCATCACCATCCGAGGAAAAAGGCTCTCACTATCCACCCTATCCAATCCCTTGATCATCTTATACGCCTCAATTAGGTCACCGCGTAACCTTCTTCTCTCTAATGAAAATAACCTCAGGTCCCTCAGCCTTTCCTCATAAGGCCTTCCCACCATACCAGGCAACATCCTGGTAAACCTCCTCTGCACCCTTTCCAATGCTTCCACATCTTTCTTATAATGCGGCGACCAGAACTGTACGCAATACTCCAAGTGCGGCCGCACCAGAGTTTTGTACAGTTGTAACATAACCTCACGGCTCCTAAATTCAATCCCTCTACCAATAAAAGCTAACACACTGTACGCCTTCTTAACAACTTTATCAACCTGGGTGCCAACTTTCAAAGAGCTATGTACTTGTACCCCAATCTCATTGGGGAGGTGATATTACCACTAGACTATCAGTGAATTTCCTGGGGACTTGGGTTCGAATCTCGCCAATGGCAGGTGGTGGAATTTGAATTCAATAAAAATAAATCTAGAATTAAGAATTCTCAGATCACCACGAAACCATTGTTGATTGTTGGAAAAACCCATCTGGTTCTCTAATGTCTTTTTGGGGGAAGGAAATCTGCCCTCCTTATCTGGTCTGGCCTACATGTGTCTCCTGAGCCACAATAATGTGGTTAACTTGACTTTCCACTGCCGTCCAAGGGGCAAAAGGGATGGTCAATAAATACTGGCCCAGCCAGCTACACCCCCTGTCCTATGAACTAATTTTTAAAAATTGGTCCATCCTGCTTGGAAAAGGTGTCTAATTAGAGTCATTCCCTTTCTCTGTAACCCTGCAACAGCCTTCCTTTTTGAATCTACATCCAATTCTCCTTTGACAGTTTTAATCTGCTTCCACTCTCCTTCCAGGCAACATTAGAAGGATCCTGAAGTTTAAAGTTTATTTATTAGTCTTACAAGTTGGCTTACATGAACGCTGAAATGAAGTTACTGTGAAAATCCGCTAGTCATCACAGTACGGTGCCTGTTCGGGTACACAGAGAGAGTTTAGCGTGGCCAGTGCACCCTAACCAGTGCATATTTTGATGTGGGAGGAAACTGGAGCACCCGGAGGAAACCCATGCAGACACAGGGAGAATGTGCAGACTCCACACAGACAATGACCCAAGTTGGGAATCGAACCCCGGTCCCAGCGCTGTACAGCAGCACTGCTAACCATTGTGCCTATTAAGCTCTCTTAGAAATAAGCTTGATGCACTAACCATGAGTCAGCTAGCTTATACCGTATCGACTTTAAATCATTTTGCTTTGAGACAAAAATCTCAGTTTCCTTCTCCATCGGTTCCTGAAAGTAACCACCCTTGTTCTGAATCCCAGTTTTCTTAACCACAGGGTTTTAGGTGAATAGAGAGGGGACCTAGAAAGCATGGTCGGAATTCTCAGGCCATTCACGCCCCTCCATCGCTACAGCGAGAAGGGAGAACTTGGTGCTCAGTCAAATCTCCATTCACAAGCAGCAGGACTGGAGAACCCCAGCCGCAGGGGGCCAGGACTGGAGAACCCCAGCCGCAGGGGGCCAGGACTGGAGAACCCCAGCCGCAGGGGGCCAGGACTGGAGAACCCCAGCCGCAGGGGGCCAGGACTGGAGAACCCCAGCCGCAGGGGGCCAGGACTGGAGAACCCCAGCCGCAGGGGGCCAGGACTGGAGAACCCCAGCCGCAGGGGGCCAGGACTGGAGAACCCCAGCCGCAGGGGGCCAGGACTGGAGAACCCCAGCCGCAGGGGGCCAGGACTGGAGAACCCCAGCCGCAGGGGGCCAGGACTGGAGAACCCCAGCCGCAGGGGGCCAGGACTGGAGAACCCCAGCCGCAGGGGGCCAGGACTGGAGAACCCCAGCCGCAGGGGGCCAGGACTGGAGAACCCCAGCCGCAGGGGGCCAGGACTGGAGAACCCCAGCCGCAGGGGGCCAGGACTGGAGAACCCCAGCACCTCATGCATATATATGTTACAGATCCACATCACAAGCGGGAACTAATATCTGTCCCAATCCCAGGGGCAGGACAGGATTGAGGAGAGTACAACAGCCTGAATTATTGCACAAGACAAAAGTAAATTACTGTGGATGCTGGAATCTGAAACCAAAAGAGAAAATGCTGGAAAATCTCAGCGGGTCTGGCAGCATCTGTAAGGGGAGAAAGGAGCTGACTTTTTGACCTTTTGTCAAAGCTACTTTTTGCTTTGACAAAGGATCATCTGAACATGAAACTCAGCTCTTTTTCTCTCCTTACAGATGCCTCCAGACCTGCCGAGATTTTCCAGCGTTTTCTCTTTTGGGCCGAGTTATTGCACGCGGCAATAAGGATCTCCTCAAGAGGGTAATAAATTTGTTGCAGCATTTGCCCCCAGCCATGCTCTCTTTAACCATCCCCTGTCAACAGCCTCACCAAACTGTTTGATGGTCCGATTGATTATCTTTTGCCAGCTGGAAGTCGGAGTGCGGACGATGACACTGAGAGAACTTCGCAGAAAAAACATATATCACTGAAGGGTCAGAGGTCAAGGTGAACTGCAACCTATTGTGAAAATAATTTGAAAATCACCAATAAATAAAAGCAACATCGAAAAACCATTAAGCTGATTAGCGAATGACTTTAAAAAGTACATGACTTGTTGAAATTGTTAATTATCACTCAAATATGATAACACTCACAAAACTTCCTACTCAAGACAGAATAAAGGACAGTTTTCTAGTTACTGCACCAAATGTACAAACTGCCATTCTCAAACTCATGCTGCCAGAATGGTTCACACTGCTGGCTCATAGCGCCAACAACCGGGGCTCAATTCCAGCCTCATAGCACCAGCAACCAGGGTTCAATTACAGCCTCAGGGTCACTGTCTGAACAGAGGCTGCACATTCTTCCCGTGTCTGCGTGGGTTTCCTTTGGGTTCTCCAATTTCATCCCACTGTCCAAACATGTGCAGGTTAGGTGGACTGACCATAGTAAATGGTCATAGGGGTGGTGTGGGGGAGATTCTGTCCACGAGTTAGTGCAGGTCTGATGGGCCAAGTGGCCTCTTTCTAAACTGTAGAGATTGCGATAGTTTATTGGTCAGCAAGATTTAGGAATTCATGATCAGTCGCCATTGCTATCCTTGGAGACCCCGAATAATTTTCTTGCAATTCCCTCATGTTTTGAGTTTAGCCAGATAACGGAATAGGAGGGCTGATATCTCTGGCTGATCTAATCACAGTCCCACTCTTGAGCACAAGACCAGGGTTGACATTACCAGCGCAATGCTGAGGGAGTGCTGAAAGGTCAAAGGTGCTGCCTTTCCAGATAGGATGTTGGGCTGATGCTCAGTCTCATGCGATGTGGCCTTCTCTGACCAGGCCAGCATCTGTTATCCATCCCAAATTGTTCTAGTGAAGCTGGTGGTGAGCTGCCTTCATGAACTGCTGTAGGTATACTCACCGTGCTGTTAGGGAGGCTATATCCACCCACACTGATGGACATAAAAAGATCCCACAGCATTTTTTTTTTTTAGGAACTGAGCAATCCTGACCAATATTCATCCATCAACAGACTATCTAATCATCATCACAACGTTGCTTGTGGGAACTCAACTAAAGTGGCTGCTCCATTTCTGGTGAACAGGTGAGATAACAATAACCTCTCCCTCAGCGTCAACAAAACAAAGGAGGTTCTCATCGACTTCTGGAAGCACAGAGGAGAACATGATCCAATCTACTTGGATGGCTGAGAGTAGAAATGGTCAAGAGTTTCAAGTTTCTAGGTGTCCAGATCACCAGCCTCCTGACCTAGTTTCCCCCCCTGCTGACACTATAGTTAAGGAAGCCCACCAACACCTCTACTTTCTCAGAAGACAAAAGAAATTTGGTACATCCGCTATGAAAAACCAACTTCTACAGATACACCATAGAAAGTATTCCTTCTGGATGTATCACAGCTTGATATGGGCTCCTGCTCTGCACAAGAAATTACAAAGGCTCATGAATGTAACCCAGTCCATCACGCAACCCAGTCTCCATCCATTGATTCTGTCTACACTTCCTGCTACCTCAACAAAGCAGCCAGCATAATTAAGGACCCCACACATCCTGGCCATTCTCTCTTCCGACTTCTTCCATTGGGAAAAAGATACAAGTCCGAGATCACTTACCAACTAACTCAAGAATAGCTTCTTTCCTGCTGCTGTCAGTCTTTTGAATGAACTTACCTTGCATTAAATTGATTTTTCTCTACACCCTAGCTATGACTGTAACACTGCATTCTGCACCCTCTCATTTCTTTTTCTATGAATGGTATGCTTTGCATAGTGTGCAAGAAAACAATGTTTTCCCTTGAAAGACGTCGGCTGAGAGGGGATCTTTTAGAGGTATATAAGATTATGAGGGGTATAGATAGAGTAAATGGTGTTAAGCTTTTTCCACCATTAGAAATGGATAGAACGAGGGGTCACGGGCTCAGGGTGAGGGGGCTATGTATAAGACGAATATTAGAGGCCAGTTTTTCACACAAAGGGTAGTGGGGGTGTGGAATGCACTGCCGAGTAAGGTGGTGGGAGCAGGCACGCTAGGGTTGTTTAAGGGTCTCTTGGACAGCCACATGAGCGGTCTGCAGATAGAGGGATATAGGAGGACTGTTTAAATACTTTATTTGTTTCCACAGGCTATTCGGTCCACCTTGTTGACCAACAAGGCGCATGCATTCGGCAGGTCGTGTGAGGGCTGCTCTTGGATGTTACTTCAGGAGTGGCCTAGTGCTTCATGTCGTTAGTGTATGCTTAAACTGGACCATCAGATGGGCAACATGACAGCTCAGAGACTATCGCTGTTGCTGTGCAGACACATGGATTTGGGCCTGTGTCTGCGGGAGTTTGCGCGTTCTCCCCATGGTTGTGTGGGTTTTCTCCGGGTGCTCCGGTTTCCTCCCACATCCCAAAAATGTGCTCTTAGGCTGATTGGGTAACAAATTGGTCCCTATATGTCATTAAGACGTTAGGACGGCGGCGCGGGCTCGTTGGGCCAAAGGGCCTGTTTCCCGCGCTGTTTTGTTCTTTGTTCTTAATACATGTGACAATAATAAATCAAATCAATTTCATTACAGCAACGACCACAATTCACAAATAAATCATTATCGGGTAAATGGTTTGGGCTGCTCTGAGATTGAGAGATAGAAAGATACAAATAAAAAACAGGTCTGGCAACATCTGTGGAGAGAGAAACAGAGTTAACGTTCTGAGTCTGCATGATTCTTAGCATTTCCAGCATTGTTTTGTTTTTAAGATTTACAGCATCCATAGTATCTGACCATCATTATAGAAATCCAGGGAAATGGGGAGAGGGTGGGAATATTGCATTGAGATACATTCCCCACCTGCAACAGCGCTGCCTGCACTAGGACCCAGATGTATCTCCAAGAGCCGAGGTCAGCGCTGAGACCTGGGTCCATGCTGAGGGTCTAAATTCGGCTATGGTCATAGTGAATGGCAGAGTTGGCTCGAAGGGCCTACCCATGCTATTTTCTCCGGGTGCAGCCCGGTAGCTTCATCCCCACAGGCAGAAATCACATCATGGCTGCTAAATCCTGCAAGATCTCAGTTCGAGATTGTTCCCCTCCTCCTCCACGGTGACATAATCAAATTCACACCCAGAAAAGGTATGAACCTGATTTAAATTTTCAAATTTTACATTCATTTGTTTGTGTCACAAGTAAGGCTTACATTAACACTGCAATGAAGTTATCGTGTAATTCCCCAGTCGCCACACTCTGGCACCTGTTCGGGTACACTGAAGGAAAATTTAGCATGGCCAACGTATCTAACCAGCACGTCTTTCGGACTGTGGGAGGAAACCGAAGCATCCAGAGGAAACTCAAGCAGACATGGGGAGAACGTGCAAACTCCACACAGACAGTGACCCAAGCCGGGAATCGAAGCCAGGTCAGTGGTGCTGTAAAGCAGCAGCGCTAACCACTGTGACACGTCTGTGCATTCATGATTTTCATGAACTTAGATACATTTGAATATAATTAAAGGGTTTTACATCACAGGTTCTGCCCACAATGTATTCTCCCCACCAACCTCCCCCTCCATCCCCCACCCACCAGTACCAATTGCTGCTGATTTTAAAATGTGAAAAATCAGTCACATGACTGCGCTGAGAGTGGGGCAGTGCCAACAGGGCACAAAAAGGAGCAGTGCTAAGGGAGGGGTCTAGCAGGGTCAGTAATCCTCCTTCATGCCCCCTGGGGCATGGGGGGCAGCATGCCTGTGAAACAGGAGAATGTGCCCCTCCTCCCCCCGCCGCCCCATGAGTGGGAATGGTGGGGTGGAAGAGGAGAGAGATTGTCCCTGAAACTTCCATGGTGGGGTCACCCCAATGCTTGTGGGGGGCTTGTCCCTCCATGTCCATGGGGGCTGGGGGGAGGGGGAGTATTTAAAACACCCTTTAAAGATGGTGCTCTGAGTTAGCCTAGTCACTAATTTGGCTAGTGCATCAAGAGTGGGGTGACAGTGGTGGTGTGGGAGGGGGGAGGGTAGGGGGGGTGTGGAGAAACATACCAATTGCCATATCTGCCTGGGTTTCCCTCCAAATTCTCCGGTTTTCTCCCAAAGCTGTGCAGATTAGGTGAATTGGCCATGATAAATTACCCCTTAATGTCAGGGGGGGATTAGCAGGGTTAATACATGGTGTAACATGGTGGGGGGCTGGGTGGGATTGCGGTCAGTGCAGTCTGGATGGGCCAAATGGCCTCCTTCTGCACTGTGGGGGTTCTATTTTTCTAATCTGTGATTTCTCTCAGCTGACACACTGACATGTTTGGGGGGGGGAGGGGTTGCTGGTGGTGGGAATTCCACCCAATGTCTCTACGCACACAGGAGGCTATTCAGCCCTTTGTATCTGTGCTGGCACACTGAAATTTGTAATTTAGATCACAGAATTCTACAGGTGACCCAGGTGAACCCTGACACTAAGGGGCAATAAAAAAAAGCCTCACAACAACAGGCTGAAGTCCAACAGATTTATTTGTACCAAATATTTGTGAGACTTCTTACTGAACCTACACCAGTCCAACACCTTCATCCCCACATCATGACTAAGGGGCAATTTTTAGCACCGCCAAACCACCTAACCCACACATCTTTGCGGTGTGGGTGGAAACCGGAGGAAACCCACACAGACACAGGGAGAACATGCAAACTTTGCACAAACGGTGATCCAAGCTGGGAATCGAACCCAGGTCCCTGGCGCTGTGAGGCAGCAGTGCTTAAGCCACTGTGCCACCCCACACGGGATAGCAGTCCCATTACCATCCACCCCTCCTCCCCATTCCCACCCCACCCCCCCTCCTCCTCCCCATTCCCACCCCCCCTCCTCCTCCCCCATTCCCACCTCCCCCCCTCCTCCTCCCCTTCCCCCTACTCCCCCCCCCCATTCCCCCTCCTCCCCCCATCCCCCACCCCACCCCCCTCCTCCTCCCCATTCCCACCCACCCCCCCTCCCTCCTCCCCATTCCCACCCCACCCCCCCTCCTCCTCCCCATTCCTCCCACCCACCCCCCCCTCCTCCCCCCCACCTCCTCCTCCCCCACCCCACCCCCCCCATCCCTCCCCCCCCCTCGCCCCCACCCCCCCCCTCCTCCCCCCCACCCCCCCCTCCTCCTCCTCCTCCCCACACCCCCCCTCCCACCCCCCCTCCTCCTCCCCACCCCCCCTCCTCCTCCTCCTCCCACCACCCCCCCCTCCCCTCCTCTCCTCCCCCCCCCCCTCCTCCCCCCACCCCCCCCTCCTCCTCCCCACCCCCCCCTCCTCCTCCTCCTCCTCCCCACCCCCCTCCCCACCACCCCCCTCCTCCTCCTCCTCCCCCCCCCCCCCCCCCCTCCTCCTCCTCCCCCCACCCCCCCCCCTCCCACCCCCCCCCTCCTCCTCCTCCTCCCCACCCCCCCCCCCCCCCTCCTCCTCCTCCCCACCCCCCCCCCTCCTCCCCCCCCCCCCCTCCTCCTCCCCTCCTCCCTCCTCCCCCTCCCCCCCCCCCCCTCCTCCTCCCCCCACCCCCCCCCCCCCTCCTCCTCCCCATTCCCACCCCCCCCCTCCCCTCCCCTCCCATCCCCCCCCACCCCCCCCTCCCCTCCTCCCCATTCCCACCCCACCCCCCCTCCTCCCCATTCCCACCCCACCCCCCCCCCCCCATTCCCCACTCCCCCCTCCCACCCACCCCCCCTCCTCCCCCATTCCCACCCACCCCCCCTCCTCCCCCCATACCCCCCCCTCCTTCCCCCCACCCCCCCCTCCTCCTCCCCCCCACCCCCCTCCTCCTCCCCATTCCTCCTCCTCCCCATTCCCACCCACCCCCCTCCTCCTCCTCCCCATTCCCACCCCACCCCCCCTCCTCCTCCCCATTCCCACCCCACCCCACCCCCCCACCCCCCCCCCCCTCCTCCTCCCCATTCCCCCCCACACCCCCCTACCCCCCCCCCCCCCCCTCCTCATTCCCACCCACCCCCCCTCCTCCTCCCCCATTCCCACCCCACCCCCCCCTCCTCCTCCTCCTCCCCCATTCCCACCCCACCCCCCCCTCCTCCTCCCCCCCCACCCCATCCCCCCCACCCCCCCCCCCCCCTCCCTCCCCCTTCCCCCCCCACCCCCCCTCCTCCTCCCCCCCCATTCCCACCCCACCCCCCCCTCCTCCTCCCCCCCATTCCCACCCCACCCCCCACCTCCTCCTCCCCATCCCACCCACCCCCCCCCCTCCTCCCCCCCTTCCCCCACCCCCCCCCTCTCCCTTCCCCCCCCCCCCCTCCTCCCCCCCCATTCCCACCCCACCCCCTCCTCCTCCCCCCCATTCCCACCCCACCCCCCCCTCCCTCCTCCTCCCCCCCATTCCCACCGCCACCCCCCCCCTCCTCCTCCCCCCATTCCACCCACCCCCCCTCCTCCTCCCCCCCATTCCCACCCCACCCCCCCCTCCTCCCCCCCCATTCCCACCCCACCACCCCTCCTCCTCCCCCCCATTCCCACCCACCCCCCCCTCCTCCTCCCCCCACCCTCCTCCCCCCCATTCCCCCCCCCACCCCCCCCCTCCTCCTCCTCCCATTCCCACCCCACCCCCCCTCCTCCTCCCCCCCTCCTCCTCCCCCCCATTCCACCCCTCCCCTCCTCCTCCCCATTCCCACCCCACCCCCCCATTCCCACCCCCCCCCCCCCACCTTTTTCCCCTTTCTGACCTGTCTAATTACTGTGTCTCTTTCCCACTGGGAAAGTTAGGACTGAATCTGCTGCCAACGCCGAGGGTGGGCTGCAGACACCTCTTTTAATCCCAGCAGCTGGAACCTGCAAAGCCCATTTGCGGAGTTTTGACCCGGGGGGGAGGGGGATCAGAGACAGTCAGTGTCCCAGTCCAACCTCTGCAGAGAGAAAGAGAGACTCAGCCCAGTCCTCCCACCCCACCGTTAACAGCACAAACACAGGGACGGTGCAAACCTCTGGCAGCTCAAAGCCCCGGCTCCTTCCCAAGCACAGGAGACACTCTGCAAAGCTCGCTGCTCCGGCAGAAGCGGAAAAACCTACCGGCGATGCGGAAGTCCAATGCAATGCAAAGTGGGAGGGCAAAGGGCCTCTGAGCGAGCCTTTTAAAACGAGGAATGCACCACAATCTCAATGTCAAACCTCCTGTCCCTCCTCCTCTTTCTGGCTGATTGTCACTGCACCAAGATTGTGCAGACCGGCAGTAATGAATTAAATCTGCGGACATTTCAGTTGCCAACTCCCTCTCCAGGTTTGCACTGGGAGCCTCCCGGAATTAAAGACAGCTTTCCTGACACCGTGATACAACAGAAATCACCCGTGTGGTTTTCTTTGAAGAAATATTTTCTTAAAACGCGCTGGCATATTGGGGGCAAAAGAAATATATATATTGGCGGTGGGGGGAAAGTCACAGAATCGTACAATGTAGAAAGAGACCGTTCGGCCCATCAGGTCTGCACTGACCCGTGCATTTACCCTAGCTAGTCCACCTGACACTAGGGGGGAAATCTAGCATGGTCCTAACCAGCACATCCTTTAGACTGTAGGAGGAAACAGGAGCATCGGGGGGAAACCCCTGCAGACACGGGTAGAACGTGCAGACTCCATACAGACCCAGGCTGGGAATTGAATCCAGGTCCCTGGCGCTGTGAGGCAGCAGTGCTAACTATTGTGTCATCCCATTCTGCAACTAGTTATTGATTCTTTATGATTTAAAAAAGTATTGCATGGGATAAGGCCAGCATTTGTTGCCCATTCCTGATTGCCCCTGGACTGATTGCTTTCTAAGCCATTACATAGAACATGGAACACTACAGCACAAACAGGCCCTTCGGCCCACGAGATGTGCCGATCACATCCATACCTACCAATCCACAGACCTATCTATAACCCCCTATCCCATTAGTTCCCATATATTCATCCAGAAGTCTTTTAAAGGACCCCAGTGAGTTCGTCTCTACCACCTCTGACGGCAGCCGATTCCATTCACTCACCATCCTCTGAGTGAAAAACTTACCCCTAACATCCCCTCTGTATTTGCTTCCCTGCACCTTAAATCTGTGTCCTCTCGTAGTGACCATTTCAGCTTGGGGAAATAGTCTTGGGTTATCTATTCCTCTCAACATTTTATAAACCTAATACAGCCAAGAGTTCCCCAACATGCGCTATGAACACAATTTTTCTGCCCTGTTTGCCATGAGAATGGTAAGCGGGTGAGTGATGGACCATGTAAAGGGCTGTTGACCTCAGGTGGGATTTTCTGGTCTTGGGGGCAAGCATGGCCAGTGACTATATAAAAGGGGATTAGCCCACTTTTAGTTATTGGTGGTGCACACTAAATGGGCTGAATGGCCTTCTCTGTGCTGTAAGTTTATGACTCAAGTAATTGGAACAGCATGGTGTGGCACAGTGGTTAGCACGGCTGTCTGCCAGTGCCAGGGATGCTAGCTCAATTCCAGACTCGGGTCACTATGTGTGGAGTTTGCACGTTCTGTCTCTGTCTCACAATCCGAAGATATGCAGGTTAGACAGGGACACAAAAATACTGCAAAATCTCAGCAGGTCTGACAGCATCTGTGGTGAGATCTGGTCTTTCACCAGAGCTCTAACGCAGAGGCATCCAGACTCAAAATGCTGGCTCTATTTTCTTCCCACTGATGCTGTCAGACCTGCTGAGAGTTTGCAGTATTTTTGTGTCCAGCATTTTCTGTTTTTGTTTCAGATTCCAACATCCACAGTAATTTGCGTTTATCTGCAGATTAGGCGGTTTGGCCATACTAAATTATCTCTTATTGTCCAAAGATGTGCAGGTTGGGTGGATTGGCCATGCTAAATTACCCCTTAGTGTCCAAATATGTGTAGGTTAAGAGGATTAGCAGGATAGAATGCATAAAATTACAGAGTTTAGGGTGGGATGCTGCTTCAGAAAGTCAGTGCAGACTCAGTGGGCTGAATGGCCTCCTTCAGCACTGTAGGTATGTGACAATAATAAATCAATAAATCAAATACTCAAATATCAGGAGTATTTTTTTAAAGGTTTCGTAACTGAAGTTAAATTCTTTTCTAGCTGTCAGGATGGGATTTGAACCCTTATCACCCTGGGCTCCCCCGATTACTACTCCAGTGAGATTACCACAACAGCCTGCTTTCAAAGTGGATGGATGTGTTGGCAAACTGAGGGCGAATTATATAAACCGCCAGGAATACTTCCAACCAGAGGCAGTAGCTACATTTCAAATCAGTTTCAATGAGGTGGTATTCAATGGGAAATGTTTTCGGTGATACACAAGGGGCAACAATAACCCTCTCAGCATCACTAAGACTTGGTCACATTTCATTATGCAGAGTGCCAATGTATTAATTATATAAGTAAACAGTTATGAAATAATACATTAAACTCACGGCAGCCTCTCGGAGTTACAGGTTTCCCAAGGGAATCACCTGATAGGACACATGACTAATTCCATTATTTACATCAAGCAAAATGAGCATATCTGACTGCTTCTGAGCAGATGTGAAGCTTGCATTAAGTATAATCTCAGTGGCAGCTGACAATGATGTGGAGGTGCTGGCTGGGGTAGGCGGAGTAAAAAGTCTCACAACACCAGGTTAAACCAACAGGTTTATTTGGCAGCACGAGCTTTCAGAGCACTGTCCCTTCATCAGGTAAGAGGGGGATTGGGTTCACAAACAGGCCATATATAGACACAGACTCAATTACAAGATAATGGTTGGAATGTGAAATTACAGTAGAACGTAGAAAAACTACAGCACAAACAGGCCCTTCGGCCCACAAGTTGCACTGAACATCTCTACCTACAAGGCTTACCTATAACCCTCATCCCATTAAGTCCCATGTACTCATCTGGAAGTCTCTTAAATGACCCTATCACATCCGCCTCCACCAGCACTGCTGGCAGCCAATTCCACTCACCCACCACCCTCTGAGTGAAAAGCTAACCCCAACATCTCCTCTGTACCTTCTCACCCCAGCAACTTAAACCTGTGTCCTCTTGTGGCAGCCATTTCAGCCCTGGGAAAAAGCTTCTGAAAATCCATCCTATCTATACCTCTCAACAATTTATACACCTCTATCAGGTCATCTCTCAACTTTCATCTCTCCAAGGAGAAAAGACCAAGCTCTCTCAACCTATCTTCATATGGCATGCCACCCAATCCAGGCAACATCCTCATAAATCTCCTCTGCACCTTTTCAATGGCTTCTGCATCCTTCCTGTAATGAAGCGACCAGAACGGCGCACAGTACTCCAAGTGGGGTCTGAGCAGGGTCTTATAAAGATGCAGCATTATCTCCTGACTTCTAAACTCAATTCCTCGATTGATGAAGGCCAGTACACCATACGCCTTCTTAACCACATCCTCTACCTACAAAGCTGATTTGAGAGTCCTATGAACCCGGACCCCAAGATCCTTCTGATCTTCCACACTGTCAAGAGTCTTATCCTTCATATTATATTCATTCATCCTATTTGATCTGCCAAAATGAACTACCACACACTTATCCAGGTTGAACTCCATCTGCTACTTCTTTGCCCAGTCTTGTATCCTACGTCTCAACTTCTGACATCCCTCCAGGCTATCCGCAACATCACCAACCTTCCTGTCATCAGCAAATTATCTTGAAATTGAGTCTGTGTCTATAAATATCCTGTTTGTGAACCAAATCCTTCACTTATCTGATGAGGAGCAGTGCTCCGAAAGATCGTGCTACCACATAAACCTGCTGGACTTTAACCTGATGTTGTGAAACTTCTTAATGCCGCTGAAAATGGGAGAGGAGTGGGGGTGGGGCGGGGTCCAAGGTGCAGCCAGGAATTAATCTCCCTGGACCCTGTGAGGAACAGAACAGGAGGAAAATCACAGGGCCACCAAAGAATTGCCTCTTCATCATTCTGCCAAGGACATTTTTCCTGAACCGTCACAAAATATTAGGGACACAAGCCAAAAATCATCCCATTTGATAATCTTTCCAGTTGGTCTGAAAGATACATTGGACAGCCAAAGATTCTAGTTCAGGACTCTCTTAAGGTTAACAGGCAGGTTCATTGGCAATTAGGAATGTAAATTCAATATTACATTCATTCCTAGAGGACTAGAATACGAGAGCAGGGATATACTGCTGAGGCTGTACATGCTCTGGTCAGACCACTTTTGGAATATTGTGAGCAGTTTTGGGCTCCATTTCTAAGGAAGGATGTGCTGGTCTTGGAGAAGTCCCGAGGAACTTCACAAGAATGATTGCAGGAATGAAGGGTTTGTCACATTAAGACCAGTTGAGATCTGGGTCTGTACACTATGGAGTTCAGAAGGATTGGGGGGGTGGGATTTAATTGAAACTTACAGAGTACTGAGAGGTCTGGATAAAGTGGATGTGGAGAGGATGTTTCCACTAGTGGGAGAGACTGGAACTCAAGGGTACAACCTCAGAATGAAGGGACTCTCCTTCAAAACAGAGATGAGGAGGAATTTCAGTTAGAGGGTGGTGAATCTATGGAACTCATTGCCACAGAGGCTGTGGAGACCAGGTCATTGAGTGTCTTTAAGAGGCAAACAGATAGGTTCTTGATCAATCAGGAGATCAAGGGTTATGAGGAGAAGGCAGAAGAATGGGGATGAGAATTGTATCAGCCATGATTGAATGGCAGAGCAGACTCGATGGGCTGAATGGCCCAATTCTGCTCCTGTAACTTATTGTCTTTGGGTCTCATTTAAACCCCAGTTGCCTCTATTCTAACTCTTACCAAGTTCTGTTCACACCTTACTCCCTGAGCTCCCAGCACAACAATTTTCAAATCCCTCCACATCCTTTCCTCAGATCTCTGTAATTTCTACCAGACCCACACTTCTCCAATTCTGGTCCTTGAATCATAGAATCCCTACTGTGCAGAAAGCCCATTGAGTCCACACCAACAACAATCTCACCAAGGCTCCATGTTTTTATGCTGCTAATCCCCCTGACATTAAGCAGCAATTTAGCAAAGCCAACCAACATAGCCAACACAGTTTTGGACTGTGGAAGGAAACCAGAACACCTGGAGGAAATCCACAGACACACTGGAAGAATGCCACACAGTGACATGAGGCCAGAATTGAACCTGGGTCCGTGGCGTTCTCAGGCAGCAGTGCTAACCACTGTGTCACTGTGCTACTGTGCTAACCACTGTGTCACTGTGCTACTGTGCTAACCACTGTGTCACTGTGCTAACCACTGTGTCACTGTGCTACTGTGCTAACCACTGTGTCGCCTCTAGGGCCAAAGTTCTGGAACTCCTTCCCCAAACTGCTGCCCTTCTCTCTAGATTCCGCCATTTACACTGGTGCTGTCTAATCTCTTAAATCTGTGTTCCCAAGGTACCTGGCCTCCTGCCAATGAGAATTCCTATACTAATTTCCAACATAATATTTAGGATGTGGTAGGGTAATGTTACCTGCAAATTCAACTGTGGTATCTTTAGGTATTACTAGGGGTGTAATATTTTAACCCTCTGATTTTTGCTATATTGTTTCAGTAACTTTGCAATATTACAGCTATGTGTAAACCTTCCCCACCGCACACATGATGGGTCGTGTACAAGTTGGAGTGATTGAACACCTGGTATCAATACTGAAACCAGAAATTTATCTGTCCCTATTCATTTCATAGAGCTCCATCAGAAACCATATTATGCAAAACACAGAGGGTGTTATGGTTATGAAAGGGTTTCAGTATAGTAGATGCAGAGCAGATTATTAGAAGGGTTACTATTAAATCCAATCAGGATTGGACTTTCGGGTTGTATTGACCAGAAACTGAACTGGACTGGCTGTATAAACATTGTGGCTACAAGAACAGCTGAAAGACTGAGAATTCTACAGCAAGTAATTCACCTTCTGACTCCCCAAAGCCTGTCCACCATCTACAAGGCACAAGTCAGGAGTGTGATGGAATACTCCCACTTGACTGGATGGGTGTAGCTCCAACAACACTTAAGAAGTTCAACACCATCCAGGATAAAGCAGCCCATTGGATTGCCACTCCTTCCACAAGCATAAACTCCCTCACCACCAACAAACAGCGGCAGTTGTGTGTGCCATCTACAAGACGCACTGCAGCAACTCACCGAGGTTCCTTACAGCAGCACTTTCCAAACCCATGACCTCTGCCATCTAGAAGGACAAGGGCAGCAGATACACAGAAACACCTCTTCCTGGAAGTTCCCCTCCAAGACACAGCATCCTGACTAGGAAACGTATCACTATTTTATCAGGGTCACTGGGTCAAAATCCTGGAACTCCCCACCCTTACAGCACCGTGGGTGTGCCTATACCACAGGAACTGCAGCAGTTTAAGAAAGCAGCTCAGCACCACCTTCTCAAAGGCAACCAAGGGTAGTCAATAAATGCTGGTGTGACCAGCGACACCCACATGTCAAAAATTAAGATTCAAACATTTGGGATAAGTGGATTTACCAATGGAGAGAAAGCTCAGTACCACAGTGAATGGGTAAGGTGAGTAGCGTGAGAGGGAGAAAGAAATAGAAGGACAGGTTGACAAGGCGAGACAAAGTAGGAGAGTGGAGGAGGCTTGTGTGGAATGTAAACCAGCATAGAACTGTTGGGCCGAATGGCCTATTCCCGTTCTATAACTTTAGCGAATGAGATGGATTTATTTTTGTTCAGTCACAGGTGAGGTTGACACCAGTCATTGCTCTTGGAAAAATGTCACAATGCAAACATTTAATATAACAAAATAGAATAAAGGCTGGATGTAAAAGCATATTTTAATGCCAATATAAATGCTTTACACCTCAAAATATGTACAATTCGAAACATGCCATTCATGTACCCAACAAAGCTTCATTATAAATTCAGTTGCTCAAACATTTGTTCCTGATTTTGAGAATTGCATGGTGATCCAAACGAAGGCACCTTTATAAACAATGCAAGATACTTCCAACAGAAATTGGAAAAGGGAGTGCATGTTTTATTCCCAATCTTTCAGGTGCAGAGGTATGGTGCTGTGATTTTTCCACATCTCTCCACAAGAAGCAGGTTTCAAACCAGGAAAGCTAAACAGAAGCCAGTCGCTCCCACTTGTCACAAACGTCACCTGACTTGGACCCGAGAAAGATAGGCTGGAGTGAAGGTGGTGAGGAGCTGGGAGCTGCGGAGGAGCAGGGAGATTTCGGGGTCTGACCGTGGAAACTACAAGTTAGCTGACGGATACAAATTAAAAGTGATAGGGCCATTGAATGGAATGTTAGACCTTAATCTCATGTGGTCAAGAATACAATGCAACAGTCGTGTAAAGCTTAACTCTGTTTAGAATATAACTGCATTCAGTTCTGGGCACTATGTCTCAGAAAGGATATACTAGCCTTGGAAGTAACAGATTCACCAAAGGAAAGAGGATCAAGTTTGCATGGATTTGATTTACATTCCCTCTAGTTGAGATTAAGGGGTAATTCAATGGAGATGTTTATGGGATTGGTAAGGGGGGGGGAGAGGGGGGAGTGACAGAAAGAGAGAGAGAGAAACTTTATCTAGTGAAAGAAGTCCTGAACAAGGAGACAGAACCTTAAAGTTAGAGCCATTGGAACGTGGGCGTCACTGGCTAAACCAGCATTTATTGCCCATCCCTAACTGCTCCGGAAGAGGTGGTGTCAGGAAGCACTTCTTCACACAAAGGGGAATGAAAATCTGGAATTCTTTCCTCACCATCCCTTCCCCCCAAAAAAATCTGCTGAGATTGAAATGGGGGGGCAATCGAAAATTTCAAAACTGAATTGTTAGTTTTTCTGGGTCGAAGATTGAAGGTTCGGGAATCAAGGTGGGCAGATGGGGTAAAGGAACAAGAGGAAATACTGGAAAATCTCCACAGGTCTGACAGCATCTCTGGAAAGAGAATAGAGCCAATGTTTCAAGTCTGGATGAGCCTCTGGCAGCTCTGATGTAGAGTGATCTAGACTCGAACCGTCGGTTCTATTCCGACTCTACAAATGCTGTCAGACCCGCTGAGATTTTCCAGTGAGATTTTCTAGTGTTTGCTGTTTTTGTTTCAGATTCCAGCATCTGCAGGATTTTGCTTTTATATTTGGGGTTAAGAGGCAGATTAGCCATGAACTGGCTGACAGATGGAGCAGGATTGAAGGGCTGAATGGCCTTCCTCTGCTCCTGTCTTCTGCCATTCTACAACCTGAAATATTGGATCAAGGGATTTATGATCAGATTCTGGCAATGGCCTCCCAGCTCCAAGACACAGCAAATCTGTTAATGGACAGAACTGGAGCAGGATTTTTAAGTTAGTGCATCAGCGAAAGTGACTACAATAGCTGAGATAATTGAAATATTAAAGAGGAAATTTGAGGTTACATGGAAAGAGGACTAAACAGATGTGAAACTAGCATTGTCGCAGTGCAAACATGATGGGAAAACTGGTTTAGGCTGAGATTAATGTGTGAGTCCAGTTCACCAGTGCTGCTGCTCATCATTTTCTAATAAGTGAGCTCTTTTAGGTCCCTTAATCTTCTCCTATTGCCATCAGCCTTTCTTCACTTGTTCAAGTTTTTTCTTCAGCAGGTTGTAGTTCTCCTCAATCCCTGGAGAGGCTGGATCAAGTTTCAGAGCGAGTTTATATCGTTCCCTGGCCAGATCGAGTCTGCCCCAGCGATGGTAAAGTACGGCTGCAGAAGAAGGACAAACTTTATGTTACCCAAACATGGTAAAAGCTTATCTGGGTTTGATGTTCCAGAGTACAGGATTATTAATGAGTGTAAAGGCTCTGTTTGTTTTTCTGGGAGCCAAAGGGATTGAATGGAATTGTTCAAAATTGCGTGGAGTAAACAACGAGAATCCCTTTTTTCCCCTGTTGGGTGGGTCAGCAACAACCAAAGATCAGAAATTTAACAGAACTGGCAAAAAGAAAATTAAAGCGATGAGGACTTTATTGACTCAATGAGTTATTGTGATCTGCTTCCGCCTGAGGGGGCGGTGGAAGCAAATTGAACAGTCACTTTCAACAGCAAATTGGTTAAATGGTCAAAAAGGGGAAACAGAGACTGCAGGGCTAAGGGGAAAGAGCGTGGGGCAGTGGGACTCTTTCAACGAGCTGCCATAGGCATGACAGGCCAAATGGCCTTCTTCTGTATTTATGATTTGGTATGAGATCATGCTGATAGGGTGAATATGAAGCCAGCTTTATGATATATTTAGCATAGTTAGATATCTGTTCAATGCTAATGCGTCTGTAGGTGCTGTGTCACTTGATGTTTCTATGAGATGAAAAAGCCATTTACCCTCCAATTATCGAGCAATAGTTAAAACGAACACCTTCCTGACATCTTTGATAGTATCTGTGTGAAACAGCTTGGGATGTTTTACTATGTTATAGGTGCAACATAATCATACAGCATCTCATATCAATGCAAGATGGCTACTAATAGCTGTCCACGTGTGCGCACTGGTCCACACATCAAACCAGAAAAGCAATGATGCATATTTGCCTACCTGTCAGTACCCTCTGCACACACGCCAATGACATCATCATGCATATACGCTGTGATATCTTTAGTGTGCATGTATACAAACAGTCAGTGCAAAATTAGGACATTCCTCTTAAGAAGCAAACTGAGACTAAGATCCTAACTTGCAGCGAATCCTGATGGTGTATGACTCCTGTGCTCACTGACCCTACATCGTCACCTGGCCCAACCACGTTCTGATATTAAAATGCTCACCTTTGTTTTTAAATACCTCAATGAACTCCCCTCTCCCTACCTCTGTAATCTCCTCCAACCCCACCATTCTCTGAGATCTCTGCACTCCACAACTGGTCATCATTTACCACCCCCTCCAACCCACACACAAACCAACTGCAGATCTCCCGTCCCATTTAGGCCAAACTCAGTGCCCAAGACCCAAGTCCGACTGGGCCCCAGCCCAGAAAGCTGATTCCTTCTCCGTGAGTGACAAGCCCTTCTGGACAATTCACCTCAACCAGGAATTAAAGGGCGGCACCTAAAATGCAGCCATGACAATATGAGGAGGAGATGCAGGTGTTGGACTGGGATTGGCACAGTAAGAAGTCTCACAACACCAGGTTAAAGTCCAACAGGCTTATTTGGTAGCACAAGCTTTCGGAGCATTGCTCCTTCATCAGGTGAATAGCCACTCACTTGATGAAGGAGCAGCATTTCAGAGATAGGGAGAGAGGAGTTCATTGTGGTATTTAAAAACAAGGGTGAGGATTTTAATATCAGAACGTTGTTGGGCCAGGAGATGGATTAGTAAGCACAGGGGTTATATGTTATCAGAACTCAGTACAAGTTAGGATTGCAGCTTCAGTTTGCTTCTTAAGGGGCAATGTCCTAATTTTGACTCAACTGTTTATTGGAAGTACATTGAAATCTTCATTATAAAATGTATTTGCTTAAAGTGATCTCTGAATTTATATCTATAATAATAATATATCAAGCATCAGCATTCAAGCAATGCTCATGAGCTTATATTTTAATGTTCTCCATACAGTGACATTGGGAGGACAAAAGGTTCTGCTATTAAAAGTTGCAAATAGTCAGAAATATGTTCAATGCTTTAGTTGCTTAAAAATGACACCCACCTAAATTTCCATGATAACTTGCTATGGTAGGATTAATCTGAAGTGCTTTCAGAAACAGATTTTCAGATTCCTGTATATAGAAAAACAGTCAACAGTTTACATATTTTTAAGTTCTTAACATTTTGAATTTAAAAGAAAAGCTATAGGCCCTAAATCAAACAACCCAGGTTCAATTCGGGTCTTGGGTGACTGTATGGAGTTTGCACATTCTCCTCGTGTCTGCATGGTTTTCCTCTAAGTGCTCCAGTTTCCTCAAAAGATGTGTAAGTTAGATTTTAAAGTTTATTTATTAGTGTTGGAAGTAGGCTTACATTCACACTGCGATGAAGTTACTGTGAAAATCCCCTAGTCACCACACTCTGGCACACTGCTTCGGGTACACTGAGGGAAAATTTAGCATGGCCAATGCATCTAACCATCATGTCATTTGGACTGTGGGACGGAACCGGAGCATCTGGAGCATGCAGATACAGAGAGAACGTACAGATACTGCACAGAGAACGACCCAAGCCAGAAATTGAAACCAGTCCCTAGCGCTGTGAGACAGCAGTGCTAACCATTGTGCCACTATGCCATCCTATGGTGAAAGGTCATGCTAAATGCACAGGGTTATGGGGATTATGCTTTCAGAGAATTAATGCGCTGTCTAAATGCGCCAAATGGCCTCCTTCTGCACTGTAGAGATCCTATGATTCTTCAAGAGAAATGTGATAACGTGACTATGGGCTGGTTCAGCTATGGTCTGTGTTTTTGCACTTTAAACATAGAGAACATAGAACATAGAACATTACAGCACAGAACAGGCCCTTCGGCCTTCGATGTTGTGCCGACCAAAATAAAAAGCAATGCCCCTCCAAACTAAACCATTCCCTTCTCTTCCATATACTTATCAATTAACCTCTTAAACGCCACCAAACTTGGCGCATCTACAACAGCTGCAGGCAGGGCATTCCACTCCCTAATCACTCTTTGAGTAAAGAACCTACCTCTGATATCCGTCCTATAACTCATACCCCTTAATTTAAAGCTGTGTCCCCTCGTGCTAGCTTTCTCCATCCTAGGAAAAAGGCTATCACTGTCCACCCTATCTAAACCTCTAATCATCTTATATGCTTCAATAAGATCCCCTCTTAGCCGCCTCCTTTCTAACGAAAACAACCTCAAATCCTTCAACCTCTCTTCATAGGACCTGCCCTCCATACCAGGCAACATCCTGGTAAACCTCCTCTGTACCCTCTCCAATGCCTCCACATCTTTCTTATAATGTGGCGACCAGAACTGCACACAATACTCCAAGTGCGGCCGCACTAGAGTTTTGTACAGTTGCAACATGATGCTGCGGCTCCTAAATTCAATCCCCCTACCAATAAAAGCTAAGACTCCATATGCCTTCTTAACAACTTTATCCACTTGACTGCCTACTTTCAGGGATCTATTGACACATACACCAAGATCCTTCTGTTCCTCAACACTATTAAGAGCCCTACCATTAGCCCTATACTCTACACATTTATTGTTCCTGCCAAAGTGCATTACCTCACACTTTTCCACATTAAACTGCATTTGCCACCTCTCCGCCCAGCTCTGCAACTTGTCCAAGTCACTCTGTAAACTAAAACACCCCTCTTCACTATCTACCACTCCACCAACTTTAGTGTCATAATTGTTGTCGGCTGTTCTGTACCTATCAGTCTTGTCTCCGATCCACAAGGTTGTGAGTTCACTCCACGTTCTGTACAGAATCAAGGCTGACACAGTGAGAATGAGAGTGTGATATCAACTGAGCCATGGCTGACATCATTTAACATGCAAAGTGTGGCTTGAAAACAGTTGAAACTACTTTGCCTCACACACTCGAGAGAGGAATTACGCACGTCTGTTATACTTTAAAAATAAACCACAGTTTGCGACAACTCACCTTGTACTTTTTCAACTTGCCGAGCACATTTGCAAATGAAAACATGATGGTGTGATCGTTGGGTAGTAACTTCAGAGCTTCCTTTCCAACAGCTTCAGCTTGTGCTAAATTACCTGGTTATTGAGACAACACTATCAAATTTTAACTATCAAAACAGCCACTTGCATATTTGTAACTGGGATGGCGAATTCCGCTTAGTTACATTGCTTTTTTTGGTGCAATTCATGCAAAATCGTGGAAGAGATTGTGGGATTTCAAGGCCAGTTACATTCAGCACAAGTCAAATTCCTGCAATGCTGTGCATGAATTTTTATCACCCAAAGAGAGTTTCTGTCAATTGTGGACCTTTAAGAAAGTTCCAAAAATTAAATTGGATTGTTTATACCACTAATAGAAACATTAGGAAAGATTCTGAATTAACATTTTATTAAATTTACTAAGAAGCTAACTACTGTACCCCAATCCAAAGTAAAAAAAAAGGCTTTCATTAATGAAGTTACTGTGAAAATCCCCTAGTTGCCACACTCCACACCTGTTCGGGTACACTGAGGGAGAACTTAGCACAGCCAATGCACCTAACGAACATTTCTTTCAGACTGTGGGAGGAGACCAGAGGAAAGACATGGGGAGAATGTGTAGAGTCCGCACAGACAGTGACCCAAGCCAGGAATCGAGCCTGGATCCCAGTGCTAACTACTGCCTCAATCCAATTGTTTTGTATATATTCTGCAAGTCATTTTCAGGTTATTCTCAGGGGGCAGTGGACTGACTCAGACTTTTGTGATTCAACCCATTTCCAAGTGGATCAAACAAACTACCACTCCTGAATATATCTGAGTCTGTACTCATTGGAGTTTAAAAGGATGGGGGTGGGGGTGCGGTATCTTATTGAAACTTCCAGGATACTGCGAGGCCTGCATAGAGTGAACATGGAGAGGATGTTTCCACTCATAGGAAAAACAGAACCAGAGGGAACAACCTCAGGCTAAAGAGACAATCCTTTAAACAGAGATGAGGAGGAATTTCTTCAGCCAGAGAGTGGGGAATCTGTGCAACTCTTTGCCGCAGAAGGCTGTGGAGGCCAGGTCATTGAGTGTCTTTAAGACAGTGATAGATAGGTTCTTGATTAATTAGGGGTTCTTGATTAATTAGGGGATCAATAAGGGGTTATGGGGAAAAGGCAGAAGAATGGGGATGAGAAAAATATCAGCCATAATTGAATGGCAGAGCAGACTCGATGGGTCGAGTGGCCTAATTCTGCTTCTATGTGTTACGGTCTTGGAAGGTCCAACTGGACCAGTTTAAACACAGTTCACATTACAGCAGTTTCCACACTGTGGTGACCTTTGGGTGCACCAATCTGCCACCAAGCCACATGTGGAGAAATGGTGATATCACGATAATGTCAGCGGCCTAACAATCCAGAGGCCCAGGCTAAGGCTCTGGGAGACACGGGTTCAAATCCCACTGAGGCAGCTGGTGGAACTTAAATCCAATTAATCGATCTGGAATTGGGAAGTCAGTCTCAGTAACAGTGGCCATGAAATCATCAATTGCCAAACCAGCGACGCCCACAGCTTATGAATGTATTTAATATAGAAAGACATGTTACCTGTGTTATCAAGTAATATGATCAAGTTATTCCAAGCCAGACTGTGACTAGGTTTGAGAAGGGTAGCATTCCGCCATGCATTGAGAGCATCTACTGTACGGTGCAGATCTGCATACTGAAACATTTAAACAGAAATCACAGCAAAATTAAAATCACTTCCTGAATTAATATTTGTCCAAAATTCATGGTTTTGTAATGTGTTACTGCTGGACTATTATCTCTGGTCAGGTCAATGTGAGCAGCACCAAGTCACTAATCTCACTAAACCAGCTCCCCTGGGGTGCCATTTGTGAGCCTGACACCAGATTCCCAAAGCAACAGTCTTACCCAGAACACAGTCAGGGCAGGAGACTTGGGGAGTACTTCAGGAGTGCCCACAAAACATCCCTGAAGATCAAGCATGTTTCGTTGACTTACGAGAGACCCTGACATCTGACTGAGTAGAATGAAGAAGGTTTAAGGGAGGAGGAATTTGAAGTTGGCAAATTCAGCCCTTCGAGCCTGCACCACCATTCAATCAGATCTTAGCTGATCTCTCCCCAGTCTGAAATCCATCTCCCCACCTATTCCCTATATCCCTTTAATCTGTTTCTTTTAAGTTGGAAATGAATCTCATTCTTGAAATCGTTCAATGATCAGACTCCACCACGCTACGGGGCAGCGAGTTCCACAAATTCACCCCCCTCTGCGAGAAGTAGTTCCTCCTCATCTCAGCTTTAAATCTATGGCCTCTCGACCTATACCTGTAACTCATAAGAGGAAACATTTGGTCTACATTTACTTTATCAATCCCTTTTCAAATTTTACATCCCTCGATCAGGTTCCCTCTCACCCTTCTAAAACTCCAGAGAGTATAAGCCCAAATTGTTTAATCTCTCCTCGTATGATAACCCTTTCATCCCCGGAATCAATTTTGTGAGCCTCTTCTGAACTGTTTCCAATGCTACCACATCCTTCCCCAAATAAGGAGACCAAAACTAGGCACAATACTCCAGATTTTATCTCACCAACAGCCTATACAATTGCAATAACACTGCTCTACTTTGATACAACAGTCATAGAATCATAGAATCCTTACAGAGCAAAAGGCGGCCATTTGGCCCATTGACCCCGCACCAACCACAATCCCTTTATCTCCAAATATTTTACCCTGGTTAGTCCGCCTGACATTATGGGAAATTTAACACAGCCAATCCACCTAACCTGCACATCTTTGGACTGTGGGAGGAAACTGGGGCACCTGGCGGAAACCCATGCAGACACGGGAGGGGGGGAGAGATCGTGTAGACTCCACACAGATAGTGACCCAAGCTGGGAATTGAATCCGGGTCCCTGGTGTTGTGAAGCAGTAGTGCTAACCACTATGCCACCGTGCCGCCCCTGCAGTCCTTTTGCAGAGAAAGAGAGACTTGATCAGAGACTTGCAGAGGCAAAGCCAAAGCATTGGCGGGAACGTGCAAATCTTCAAAAACCCAATGATCTGATCCTCTAAGTGCCACCCCAACACATGGCCAAGTCTGCAAGTCACACATTCTCAATATTGAATCTTACAGAACAGAAATAGGCCATGTGTTCTCTTATTGTGTTTATGCTCCCCCCATAAACCTGCTCCAGCCAGTCTTTGGTGCATCTTATCAACATGTCCTTCTGTAAATTTCTCCCTTGTGTGGTTATCAAGCTTCCCCTTGAATCCCTCTGTACTTGCCTCAACCACACCCTGTGGCAGTGAATTCCACGTTCTCACCACTCTCTGAATGAAGAAATTTCTCCAGGATTCTCTATCGGATTTATTAGTGGCTATATTATAATTATGGATAGAAAATGAATACCTCATTGAGTTTTTTGAGAAAGTGACCAGAGAGGTGGATGGGGGTAAGGCGGTTGATGTAGTATATATGGACTTTAGTAAGGCTTTTGATAAGGTGGGCCATGGAAGACTTCTACAGAAAATGCAGATGTGTGGAATAGAGGGTGATTTAGCTAATTGGATTAGAAATTGGCTGGCAGATAGAAGACAGAGGGTGTTGGTTGATGGGAGATTTTCTTCGTGGAGTTCGGTGACGAGTGGTGTGCCTCAGGGGTCTGTTTTGGGGCCCCTGCTGTTTGTAATTTTTATAAATGATCTGGATGAGGTATTGAGGGATGGATCAGTAAATTTGCAGATGATACTAAAGTTGGTGGTGTGGTAGATAGTGAAGAAGGGTGTTTTAGTTTACAGAGTGACTTGGACAAGTTGCAGAGCTGGGCCGAGAGGTGGCAAATGGAGTTTAATGTGGAAAAGTGTGAGGTAATGCCCTTTGGCAGGAACAATAAATGTGTAGAGTATAGGGCTAATGGTAGGTCTCTTAATAGTGTTGAGGAACAGAAGGATCTTGGTGTATGTGTCAATAGATCCCTGAAAGTAGGCAGTCAAGTGGATAAAGTTGTTAAGGCATATGGAGTCTTAGCTTTTATTGGTAGGGGGATTGAATTTAGGAGCCGCAGCATCATGTTGCAACTGTACAAAACTCTAGTGCGGCCGCACTTGGAGTATTGTGTGCAGTTCTGGTCGCCACATTATAAGAAAGATGTGGAGGCATTGGAGATGGTACAGAGGAGGTTTACCAGGATGTTGCCTGGTATGGAGGGCAGGTCTATGAAGAGAGGTTGAAGGATTTGAGGTTGTTTTCGTTAGAAAGGAGGCGGCTAAGAGGGGATCTTATTGAAGCATATAAGATGATTAGAGGTTTAGATAGGGTGGACAGTGATAGCCTTTTTCCTAGATGGAGAAAGCTAGCACGAGGGGACACAGCTTTAAATTAAGGGGTATGAGTTATAGGACGGATATCAGAGGTAGGTTCTTTACTCAAGAGTGATTAGGGAGTGGAATGCCCTGCCTGCAGCTGTTGTAGATGCGCCAAGTTTGGTGGCGTTTAAGAGGTTAGTTGATACGTATATGGATGAGAAGGGAATGGTTTAGTTAGGAGGGGCATTGCTTTTTATTTTGGTCGGCACAACATCGAGGGCCGAAGGGCCTGTTCTGTGCTGTATTGTTCTATGTTCTATGTTCTAAAATGTTGGAAGTACATCGGGTAGAATCTTGGAGAAAGAAACCGAGTCTAATATTTCAGATCCCGCCTCCTGTCTTTATCTCACATTTGCAACATCTGTAGTATTTTGTTTGTTATATCGATAGCTCCGAGTTTTGGGACTCCCTCAGAAATAATTTGATCCCATGTGAATAATTCTGAATTGTATTTCTGGCAAACATAAGGGTGTTTTATCGTTATAAGTTCAGACAGGCTGAGAGCAGGTTTGGTACAGACCTACCAGACGTCCTAAGTTGTAGTAGCAGTCTGGATATTTTTTCCTGTATTTTATTGCTGTCCAGTAACTCCTTTCAGCCTCTTCAAATTTGCTCAGACTGTTCTGTACGATCCCGAGATTCATCCAGGCGGCAGCAAAGTCAGGTCTGTGCACCAGGAACCAAGGGAGAAAATTAGATCTTTGCGCTTTTAAAACAAAGGTACTGCCAAACAGAGTAACACTAATTTACAGCACACAACCATAGATTGTGTACTTGCTGATGTTTATGTTCCACATCAGTCTCTGACCAACCCACCGCATCTCACCCTGTCTGGAACATAAGAAATAGGGCTGGAGTAGGTCATTCAGCCCCTCGAGCCAGTAACATCATGGCTTATCTACCCCAGCTACACCTCTCCATACTATCTCCATTTCCCTCAACGCCCCAAAATCTGTCCACACCCGATTGGAATATCTTCATTGATGATTGAATATTCCTAGCTCCGCAGAAAATTCCAAAAGTCTCATAGAATCCTAGAGTGCAGAAGGAGGCCATTCAGCCCATCGAGTCTGCAACAATCACAATCCCACCCAGGCCCTGTCCTCATAACCCCATGCATTTACCCTAGCTAGTCCCCTTGACACTAAAGGGCAATTTAGCATGGTCAATCCACCTAACCCACACATCCTTGCGTTGTGGGAAGAAACCAGAGCATCTGGAAGAAACCCACACAGACACAGGGGTAATGTGCAAATACACCATCCCGCACCATCTACTCAATCTCTCGTCGTAGGACAACTTCCTCAGCCAGGAATCAGAGCAGTGAACCTTTACTGTGCCCCTTGTTTATCAGACTGATAATGGAAATGATGGGACTGATGAATGAGAAGAGATTGACTAGATTAGGATAGTTTTCGCTGGAGTTCAGACGAATGAAGGGGGATCTCATACAGACTTACAAAAGTTCAGGGCAGATGCACGGAGGATGTTCCTGATGATTGGGGAGTCCAGAACCAGGGGTCACAGTCTGAGGATTCGGGGTAGACCATTTTGGGATGGGGACGAGGAGACATTTCTTCGTCCAAAGAGTGGTGAACCTGTGGAATTCGTTACCACGGGAAACAGTTGATGCCAAAACATTGAATGTATTCAAGGGGCAGCTGGATACAGCACTTGGGGTGAATGGGTTCAAAGCTTATTGGGAGAAAGCAGGATTAGGCTATTGAGTTGAATGAACAGCCATGATGATGATGAATGATGGAGCAGGCTTAAAGGGCCAAATGTGCTCCTCTGACTCCGATCTTCTCTGTTTCTATCTGCACCCCATTGAAGAGCTAGAAGTTTGCTGAGGAGCTTGTTTCACAATTTGATCTTTGCTTCTGTCTCTGGGTAAAGAAGTTTCTCATGAGTTCCTTATCAGATTATTTAATGACTATCTTATATTAATGCCCTCCTGAGAAGTAAACAGAGTACACTTAAGTTTAAATTGAGACGTACTGAATGGCCACAGCTCTGGAGAGTAATTTCTCTGCTTCATGTAGCTCCTTCCTTTCCTTTAAGATATTCCCCAGATTGTTCATGGCATGGACATACTTTGGATTAAGTCTGAAAAATAAAACAAAACTCTTTCTGAATTTTTTTTAAACCACAGATAAATTTGTTTCTAGTTAAAAAGTGAACTTTGCGCCTTCCAGAATGTAACTGTAACTAACAAAGCGAGGTGTGAGGATACCTCACAGCTTCTCTGTAATATTGGATGGCAGATATTTCTTCTCCCCTGTCAGCCAGGTTTTTGCCAACATTGTAGTGCACCTGCAGGAAACAAAAGGCTTCATCAATATTGAATGGCAAAGGCGATATAATGCACCCCAATATCCATTGCTATCAGCGTCAGACATGGCTCAGTTAGCAGCACACTTAACTTTGAGTCAGAGGATTGGGGCTTGAGGACAAAAGTCCAGACCAACACTCCAGTGTAGCACTGTCAGACATGCCGTCTTTTGGTTGAGATGCTAAAGCACAGGGCCAAGTGCCCACTCTGGCTGTAAAGGATCCCAGGCATTATAGAGTCATAAAGGTTTACAGCATAAAAACAGGCCCTTCAGCCCAACTTGTCCATACTGCCTCTTTTTTTTAAAACCCCTAAGCTAGCCCTGCATTTGGCTCATCTTACACATGCAACTGTCTAAACACTTTTTAAAAGACAATATTATACCAGCCTCTATTACCACTTCTGGCAGTTTGTTCCAGACACTCAGCACTATATGTGAAAAAATTGCCCCTCTGCACCATTTGTATCTCTCCCCTCCCATCTTAAACCTACATCCATTAGTTTTAGACTCCCCTACCTTTGAGAAAAGATATTGATTATCTAGCTGATCTGTGCCCCTCATTATTTTGTAGATCTCTATAAGATCACCCATCAGCCTCCTACATTACAGTGAAGATCGTTCGCTCTGGGGTGCGGACCAACATTTATCTCATCACCCATCTTCTTGTTAATTTATCGAATGCCAAGCCAAACCATTGCCTCTTCATTGACTGACTTTAAGTGACCGGTCCGTCACTTTGCTTTATTAATGTCCAGCATTGTGTCTTTCCAAGGTGCATGAGGGGTTTGTACTGACGCACCAGTGGAGGAGTTTGGCTGCACAGGGGCCCTGGCTTCTCCTGAACCTGTTTAGGAAGGACCTCTCTTTTCATGGTATATTCAAAGCCTGTTATTTGACTGATGGAATCTGTCACAAGAAACCAGTTAGGGACTTGGGGATGGCACGGTGGCACAATGGTTAGCACTGCGGTCTCACAGCACCAGGGATCTGTGTTCGATTCCCAGCTTGGATCACAGTCTGTGTCAAATCTGCACATCCTCCCTGTGTCTGCATGGGTTTCCTCTGGGTGCTCCAATTTCCTCCCACAGCCTGAAAGATGTGCTGGTTAGGTGCACTGGCTGTGCTAAATTCTCCGTCAGTGTGCCCGAACAGGCGCCAGAGTGTGGTGATTAGGAGAATTTCACAGTAACTTCATTGCAGTGTTAATGTAAGTTTACTTGTGACTAATAAATAAACTTTTATTTTTTTCCCCATGTTTCTCATTTCCTGCTCCAGAGAATGTCTGCTGATAGATTTTACTCAGGAAGGGTGCTCCATATGGGGCTCTGAGATGAACCAAACGGATCATCTGGTCATTATCACTTTTCTGTTTACAGGAGCTGGATGTGTATAAAATGAATCAGGTGCTGCGTACAACACAAGACTGACTATATTGTGAAAAGTATTGCATTAGCTGTAAAATACTTCAAGAAGCCCAGAGTTTGTGAAAGGCACTGTAGAAATGGAACACACAGTCAGAATACTGTCAAAATTATTATCCGAGAGAATTAAATGCAAGCTGTTGCAGAATACATTACATTCATGGTTTAATCAGTAAATAAGAGTATTAACTTCTATTGTGATTGATCTAAATTAATAAAAGAACATTTGCTCTAAGTTTTTTCCCCCTCAAATAAATGCATTTCCTTACTTTGGCATTGAAGGGACAGACTGACAAAGCGCTTGTAAAGAGATCTTCCTCTGTTCTCCAATGGAAACTGCGCCTGACACATTGCATAATATTCAGAATTACCAAGCCTGTCACAGCAACAGAGATGATGTTCTAAAGAAAAATCACAGCAAAAAGTTATAAATTGAGATTGAGAGTCCACTTTGAGCCTGCAGCTTGTGAAGCTTACCAAGGGTGAAAAAAAATTAAAAACAAACGTATACACTACCTTGAAACGCCTGCCTTTTCTCAACAAAATACAAATGCCGTAAGCCAGCAGCATACAGTAACCAGCGCTGGAGAGATAGATCACCCTCTCCGCAATCACAAACCCTACTCGGAAGAAAATGTTCGATGCAGGAAGAAATGGGATGATGATCAGAGCGATTCCAGAGGCAAGGATTCTGCAAATGCATCCAAATACATTTGTTCACATGACATGTTTGCAGCTTAGAAAATTAATAGATTTAACACAACAATACAAATTTCAGTTACATTCAAAGTCACTTAATAAGCCCTTTGGAGAGAGGTACCAGTTACCTTAAAATTAACTCCTCATCTCTCATACATACACAAGTGCGTACACAATAAAACCTTTTTTAGCATTTTCTTTGAATGTTGCAAAGCAGTAAGGAAATCAAAGGTTTCGTCCTGAAATATGCCACTTAACAACGCAGTAATGAACGAATAACTGGAATTACAGGTTTTACAAGGGAAAATGACACCAATAGATAAATACATCAGCTGCTTCTAAGATATCTATTATCTTCCTTTATCCAACGTTCAGAAGAGTTTTTAGATACATAAATCAAAATGCAGCCTTATAGAAGGCATAAATACAAGAACAGTCACCAACAAATCTGAAAAGGAGCTCTCTACCACAGTTGAGGCAAATAACATAAATGCATTTAAAGAAAAAAAATGCATTTGCCTGACGAAGGCACAACAGAGTGTCGAAAGCTCGTGGATTTACTATCAAATAAATTGGTTGGATTTTAAATTGGTGTTGCAAAACTTTACTGAGTTTACCCCAGTCCAACGCCGGCATCTCCACATCATTAGAAATCCAGTACATGGATCTTGTTTTAGACGATGTTTAGAACAAATGCAAAATAATAATTGTGCATGCCCCCGCCCCTAGAATATTTCTTCATTCAAATATCTCTCTCTGGAAGACTCACCGAAGCCCGAGAATCCCTACAATGCAGAAAGAGAGCATTTGCACTGACCTCAATCCTGCTCAGGCCCTATCCCCATAACCCCATGCATTTACTCTAACTGATTTCCCGACACAAGGTACAATTTAACATGGCCAATCCATCTATCTCACACATCTTTGGACTGAGGGAAAACCGGAGCACCCGGAGGAAACCCACGCAGACATGGGCAGAATGTGCAAACTCCACACAGTCACCGGAGGCCAGAATTGAAACAGCAGCACTAACCACTGTGCCATTATGCCAATCTGTGATGAAGATTGAATAATGAATTGATACAGGATGCTACCAAACAGCTAGCTCAGCAAGCACCCTGACTTCCCTTCCTTGGTAAACCATAGAGGCCATTCTGCCCATTGTGCCTGTCCCAGGTGAAAGAGCTCTTCAACTGTTCCCACTTTATTTCTCTCTCCCCACAGATCTGCAAATGTTCTCTTTTCTAGGATTTACCCAATTGCTCTTTTGAAGATTATTTCTGAAGTAGTTTCCAATATCCTGTCAGGAAGCACATCCCAGTTCACAACAACTGGCCAAATGTCAAACAAATCTCTCCTTACTTTGGTTCAATTGCCAATTATCTTCAATCCATGTTTCCCCAGGTGCCGACCCTCCTGCCAGGGAAAATGGTTCCTCTTTATTTACTTTATCAATTTATATTGTTAGTTTGGACATCTCGATTAAATTTCCCCGCGAAAAGATTAATCTCATCTTTTTTCACATCATCTGGGATTTTCTCTTTCAGAATAATTAAATATAAGGGAACTAAAGTAAGAAACGCATTTTAAAATATTGTATTTTCTCTAATCTCATCAGCACACTCAACGCAAGGATAGCAGGGGTAGGCCATTCAGCCCCTTTCTCCTGGTCCAGCATTCAATGTGCTCTCAGCTGATCTACTTTGGTTCCATCTTTCTGCTCTAATGTAAGTTCACAAATTCCCTTATTACTCAAAAGTCTATCAATACTATTTTTGAATATATTCAATGATTGAGTATCCTTCTGGAGGCTTATAACTTTAAGTCTATTTATTAGTGTCACAAGTAAGTTTGCATTAACACTGTAATGAAGTTACCGTAAAAATCCCCTACTCATCACTCTGGTGCCTGTTCAGGTACAATGAGGGAGAATTTAGCTTGGCCAATGCAGCTAACCAGCATGTCTTTCAAACTGTGTGAGGAAACTAGAGGACCTGGTCGTAACCCACACAGGCACAGGGAGAACGTGCAGAGTCTACACAGTCAGTGACCCAAGCTGGGAATTGAACCTGGTTCCCTGGTGAGGCAGCAGTTAAGTGTTATTAACTGTTAGTTAATAACAGTTAACTATTTAACTGTTAAATAGTTAACAGTTTAACTGTTTTAAACTATAATAAAATAGTTAAAATATTTAACTATTTTAAATAGTTGACCACTTATTCTGAGACAGTGGCCAATGGTCTCTCTCAAAGCCGCAGTGACGAGAACTGTGTTGTATGACAAATAAAAATTAAAGTATGACACTAGTTTTGGATCCCTCAGTTAGAGGGAAATATCCTTTCAACATCAAACCCCAACAGGTCCCTTTAAAAGGAGTTCTCACTTCATTTGCATTTAGGAATGGCAAATATTTATCAAAATCGAACACCTTACCTTCTTTTATCTGTGTTTGTAGAGCATAAAGCTTGATATATGATCCCAATAAGGAAAGTCCAAAGTACAAGAGGGGCAAATATTCTAATATCGCTGATTGATTTAATCAGAGGTAAACAGCCCATTGACCAATCAAAGCACAGCCACCAGGGATAGACTAATAACCATGTGTTCAGGGAGTAGTAATAATTATAATTAATAGCCTGATAAAACAAAATCAAACAAGCAAATTAGATTTTTAAAATATTAATCCATTTAGACAAAAGCTACATAACCTGGTTAAGAATCAGTTTTATAACAGAACTACGTTTTCCTTCAGGAACAAAACGATCTTCTCCAGCGACTGAAGCCATTCCTTTTTGTTTTAATATACTGGTGGCACCGCAAGGAGTGAGATCTCGTGAACGCAGGAAATCCAGGCAACTGTACCAATAAATAGCACCGATCACAGAATCAAACACGCAAGAAGCCATGTGACCCATCAAGGAGGTCAAAGTGTGTGTGTGTGTGGGGTGGGGGGGAGGCGGGGGTGGGCTAGAGGGTATGGGGGGAGGTCAAAGGGTGGAATGTGGAGCTGAGGCTCCAATCAGATCAGATATGATCTTGTTGAATGGTGCAGCAATTCCAGGGGCTGAACAGCTTACTCCTGCTGCTAATTTGTATGTCTATTGTACCTCTGCCAACTCTTTTGAAACTGAAGTCCACTAACCCTGCTCTGTGCCCAGAGCCCTGCAAGTATTTTCCTTATCAAATTTACATACAATTCCTCCTTTTGAAATTTGCTATTGAAATTTACTTCTATCATTCTATTAGGCAGTGCATTCCAGATTATAACTACTTGCTGCATACAAAATTTACTTCATGGCTTTTTTGCCAATTTCCTTCAACCTACGTCCCTCTGAAAAATGATTCTCAGCAACAGTTTCTCCTACTTATTCTATTAAAACCCTTCATGACTTTGGAAACCTTGCTGTAAGGTGAACAAGCCCAGCTTCTCCAGTCTCTTCATATTAAATGAAGTGCCTCAGCCCTGATCCCATTCTGGTAAACCTCCTCTGCAGCCTTTCCAAGGGTTGGACAACCTTCTAAAAGTGCTGTGCTCAGAACTGGAGCTGGAGCCTAGCCAGTCTTCTATAAAAATTTAGCATTAATCCCCCAACATCAAAATCGTTCCCTAAATGTAAAAGGTACACGGGTTAGGAAATATATTCTTGTTAAAATTAATAACATGCATTCAAGGGGAGGCCAGATGAGGGAGAAAGGATATGCAGGTAGGCTGAGATAAAGAGAGGTGACAGGAGGCTCATATTTGATTTATTGTCACATGTATTAGTATATAGTGAAAAGTATTGTCACTTGCATGCTATACAAAGCATACCTTTCATAGAGGAGAGAGTGCAGAATGTAGTGTTATAGTCATGGCTAAACTGTAGACAAAGTTCAATTTAGTACGGGGAAGGTCCGTTCAAAAGTCAGAAGCTGTTCTTGAATCGGTTGGTATGTGATCTCAGACTTCTGTATCTTTTTCCCGACGGGGGAAGGTAGAAGACAGAATGTCCGGGTTTGTGGGGTCCTTAATTATGCCGGCTGCTTTTCCAAGGCAGTGGGAAGTGCAGACAGAATCAATGGATGGGAGGCTGGTTTGCGTGATGGATTGGGCTACATTCATGACCTTTTGTAGTTCCTTGCGGTTTTGGACAGAGCAGGAGCCCATACTAAGCTATGATATAAACAAAAAGACCACTTTCTATGGAACATAAACACCAGCACAAGGGCCAAATTGATTTCCTTCTGTGCTGTAGGTTCGACGTGATACAATTACATACTTACAACATAAACATTCTTAAAATTATGTATCAACTGACTCAAGAATCGTTTCTTCCCTGCTGCCATCCTACTTTTGAATGGTTCTATCACACATTAAGCTGTTCTTTCTTTACATCTTATCTGGCTGTACAGAAATGCAACACTATATTCTGCACCCTTTCCTCCTTCTCCCCTATGTACTCTACGCATGGGATGTTTTTTCTGTACAGTACGCAAGCAACAGTACTTTTCGCTCTATCCCAATACATGTGACAATAATAAATTCTATTTAAAGGCATTGGTTTGTGAACCTTTTGACGCTGGGTGATAAAAAACGCTGGAGTTCCCACTGTTAAAAAGCAGCTACTGGCAGCCTTACCCGCACTAGAGCGCTGTCTGCAAACGATGCTGGGTTATCCACTTCAGTGAAAGCTGGGGGCCCAGTGCCCATTATCCGCCAGCGGCCATACAGGAGGACAATCCCACCGGACGCCACCAGCAGAATCCGGGTAAAAAACCCTCTTTTCCACGGTAGGGATTTCTGAAGATCAGGCAAAAACAGAACAGAAAAATAAGAGAAATCAGCACAGCAAATGTTTCGATGAGTTATGTTTGCGTAACACCTCTGATCTAATGAAATGTCTTAATTCACTTCACAGGAATGTTAGAAAACAAAGTGAAATGTTGAGCCACCATAAAGAGATTTTAGGTCGGATGACCAAAAGCTTGGTCACACAGGTAAGTTTTAAACAATGTCGTACAGTGTGGTAGAGGAGTTTAAGGAGAAGTATCCCAGAGCTTGGAGGCTAAATAGCTGAAGGCACCGTCACCAAATGGGGCAGCAATCAAAATGTTGGGTTGCTAGAATTGGAGTTCAGGTATCTCAGAGGGCAATAGGACTGGAGACGATTATAAGAGACAGGGAGGTGGTAAGGCCATCAAGAGAATTAAAAACAGGGGTGAGAATTTCCAAATCATACCATGGCTTGACCAGGAACCAATGATGGTCAAGGATTTGCTGCAAATTCAGACACGGGTAGCAGAGTTTTGAACAACCTCTAATTTAGAGGATAAAATATAGGAGACCAGCCAGGAGCACGCTGGAATGACTAAATCCAGAAATAACAAAATGACACCTGATGAAGCACCAATGTTCTGAAATTTCCTTCCACATAAACGAACCAAAGCCCTCACATCATAGCTATTCCAACATGATTATTTTTTAAAAAGTAGAAAGACACTTCTGCAATCTGGCTACACAGAGTTTTTAGCACTGAGAGGTAGAGAATTTTAGGGACAGAATTCCACAGATGGGGATCCACAGAACTGGAGGCATTGCTGCCAATTGTGGACTAACTAAAACTGGGAATGTTTAAGAGACTGGAATTGATGGAGTTCAGCGGTTTTGTGGGCAGCAGGGTGACACTGGTTAGCACTGCTGCCTCACAGCACCAGGGACCCGGGCTTGATTCCCAGCTTGGGTCACTGGCCGTGTGGAGTTTGCATATTCAGCCTGTGTCTGCATGGGTTTCCTCCAGATGCTCCAGTTTCCTCCCACCGTCCAAAGATAAGCAGGTTGGCTATGGTAAACTGCCCCTTAGCATCAGGGGAAGTAGCTCGGGTAAATGCATGAGGTTATGGGCATAGGGCCTGGGTGGGATTATGGTCGGTCCAGACTTGATGGGCTAAATAGCCTCCTTCTGCACTGTAGGATTCTATCTTGGAGGGCTTTGGACTGGGGGAGATTACCAAGAGAAGGAAGGGTGAGGCCAAGGAGGGATCTGAAGATGAATGAGGGCAAAAGCACAATTTAAAGGTCAAATAAAAAGTAAATTGAAGAGGGTAGTATTCCAAAGCCATAATTGTACCTCAGAGATTCTGTCTTTTCGTATCAGTGCAATGCCGAGTTGCAGGACATCCATTTTGCAGACCACAAGTGCATCAAAGACTGCGTTCACACCCTAGTTGTAGACAAACAAGACTATCCATAATAAATAATAGCAAAATACTGCAGATGCTGAAAATCTGAAATAAAAACAGAGATTGCTGGAAAAGCTCAGCAGGTCTGGCAGCATCTGTAGCGAGAGAAACAAAGTTAACAATTTGTGTCTGTGTGACATATCCTCAGAGTGAACCCACATTCAGCTGACAAACTCCCAACAACAACATAAGCACACTAAAGGCCAGAAAAGCACAAACATGTATTTTCCCAACCCAATAATGTTGACATTTTCTCACCAGCACTGTGATACCCTGTTCCTTGCAAAGCATCGCGACAGCACAAAGCAACAAGCTGACAAAGATCCAGTGAAAGGAGAACTCTCCTTCTGCATCATCTGAAAAAGAATCAGTGCAATAACTGGTCTTAATTCTGACGTAGTTGGTAACATCACTGCAAAAGTAACACCCTTACCTGATACAACTACGTCAACTGGGCACAGGTGTGGTGGACTGATCTTCTCTTGCCCGGGTGAGTGCAGCGCCAACAGCACTCAAGAAGCTCAATGCCATTAAAGACAAAGTAAGTAGGTTGGCAGCCCATCCACTCCCCCGAACACTGACGCATTGTAACAGCTATGTGTACCATTGACAAGATGCACTGCAGGAACTCACCTAGAATCCTATGACAACACTTCCCAAACCTGCAATCCTTACCCACCTAGAAAGGCAAGGGCAGCAGATACACGGGAAACAGCACCACCTGCAATTCCCCTCCAAGTCACACACCATCCTGATTTGGGAATATATCACCATTCCATCACTGTCACTGGGTCAAAAACCTGGAACTCCCTCCCTAACAGTACTGTGGGTGTACCTACACCACATTGACTGCAGTGGGTTCAATGCAATGGCTGATCACCATCTTCTCAAAGGGCAATTAGGGATGGGCAATAAATGCTGGCCTAACCAATAATGCCACCATTCCATGCACAAATAAAAAAAAATGTGGTAATAAAAATTTAGCAATCACATATAACTCCTTTAACAGAGTAAAATATTGCAATGTTAGCCTTACTCATTGACCAATCTTGTACTCAATTAGCAGATACCTGAAAAGCTGTAAAAGAAACAATATTTCCATCTAAATCCACAAGTATCCTGCCTGACATTTTGTTATTACTATCACCAATGTTTGCTACCTCCAAGCAAACAGGTTAGCCATCATTACATGGTGCCCATATTCCAGGGACACACACAATCTCTGAATAATGATACGTACATTTTCTGAATGCTTTACAATAGCTGATAAAAGACAGCAGAAAGAACAGTGCACAGAGGAGATCTGCCCTGCCAACGATCCCAGCAACCTACAAAACAAAAAGCACAAAATCTAGTGAGTGTTAACATTACTGTTCTTCATGCACCTCCTGCTCTCCTGACCGGCCTCCCGCTTCCTATCTTCCAATAGCCTTTGACCTCCTTGATGAGTCAAATGGCCTCCTTCTGCTCTCTTTGATTCTGTGATCAATGCTGCTTAAGGTTAAAAAAAAAGTTTATTAGTCATAAGTAAGGCTTCATTAGGTCAATGCATGATATAGAGATGCCGGCGTTGGACTGGGGTAAACACAGTAAGAAGACTGTCAACAGGTCAATGCACCCTAACCAGCACATCTTTGGACTGTGGGAGGAACCGGAGCACCTGGAGGAAACCCACGCAGACACAAGGAGAATGTGCAAACTCCACACAAACAGTGACCCAAACCAGGAAATGAACTGGGTCCCTGGCGCTGTGAAGCACCAGTGTCAACCACTGTGCCACCGTGCAAATCCTCTCCAAATCTCTCTTCTTTTAGGATGCTTCTTTAACTCTACCCGAGTCCTAATAGCTCCTAATGTGGCTCAGTGATATGGACCTGGGTGATATGCTGGGAGGACAGTGCAGACTCGGTGGGCTGAATGGCCGTAGGATTCTATGATTCAGGTTCTCCTCTAATTTAAGTCACCAAGTGTTTGCTTGAAAACAAAAGGTGAACATAGACAAACTGTAGTGAAGTGCTGATTTTAAGTAATAACACTCACTGAACTCCCACAAACCTACAAGCAGTCTGAAACCCACCTGGAAAGAATGTACTCACACTTTCTGTGTGTATCGGATGCACAGCAAAGAGCAGTGCAGCTAGAAATGATGCTTTGGGTGCTCTATTCAACAGCTTTCCTCTCTCATCATGTTCGAGACCACCTAATAGCACTGAGAACACATCGAGGGTCATTATAGAAATCACGCTGTGAAGTACAATGTTGACCACATGGAATCCAACCGGGTGCAATCCTCCAGCTATTAGGTAATTCAGCCTAAGAAAGGTGAATATAGAGGCAGATTTAAAATTAAACATCAACTTCATGGATACAGATCAAGTGCATCTTTACGCTACACTGCTGTACAATAATGGAGGTAAAATATGTATATTTTCTAATGATACCCCACACAATTGCAATATTTCTTAATGAGCCAAGTGCTACCACAGTATAGATAACAATCCCATAATCCAAACCATCACAATGAAAGCTCTTAACTTCAACCACAAGAACCCCCTTATTTATTACCTCTCTTCACTACAGCTACAGAGGTTATGTGCACTATTAGATGGCATTTATTCACACAAGCTGCTAGAACAATGGCTTACACTGAAAATTAGTGTTTTTGCCCAGTGTAGCTTCGTTTATTGAGATGTTAACCAATCCATGCAACTGTAGACTGGCAGAAAATTATTTTGATGAAATCAAACAACCCTAATGATTTGCGGACAAGTAGCAATCTGCACTGTGTCATTAATTGCTAATTTATTTGTGGAATCTTGCCGGCTGAATACTGACAAACAAATTCACCTGAACAGTTAATGTACTTAAAAGTTGCACAACTCTTTTTGAATGTTCTGAGGATTTCTATTCTTACATTCTGTTGTAGTCATATTCTGTTAATCTAATACTAAAGGCATTGATAATAACAAGCTCTTTATAAACACAAAAATTCATGCAAGAGAGAATCTGTTCACTTCTTTTTAATTTAAATGAATAGAAAGCCAAATTAACCTTAGAAATTTAAAATTGAGATACTTGATGATACATGTTGCATATCACAAGCAAACATTACAGTAAGATAAGTCTGAGATAATGTACCAACCGACTCAAGAACAGCTTTTTCCCTGCTGCTGTCAGACTTTTGAATCGACCTCCCTTGCATTAAGTTGATCTTTCTCTACACACTAGCTATGACTGTAACTATATTCTGCACTCTCTCCTTTCCTTCTCTATGAATGGTGTGCTTTGTCTGTAAAGGGCGCAAGAAACAATACTTTTCACTCTACGCTAATACATGTGACAATAATAAATCAAATCAAACACTAAATCCTTTCACCCAGTCTTACCGGAAAGTCAGCACTGTGAACGGTCGATAGGATTTATGACTGGTGTTGCTGATTAGGTTGGAACCCCAGAAGTCATGTTCCCAAAGGTTTCTAAGTGACGTCTCTGGTCTAAGATCCTGACATACGAAAGAAACACCAGAAGTTAATTGAGAAAGTTTCTGTACCTTAAACAAATGTTTGACTTGCTTTTCCACCACACTCATTCCAAGGCCCCATTCATCACTAACTGTACGACCTTCTCCCAGTCCCGCTATCCTCCAAGATCTCAACACCCCTTCATTTCTGGACTCTTGCACCCTTGCCAATTTTAACTGCTCCACTATAGGTGCTCCTAAACCTCTCTGTCTCTCGTCCTTGCTTCAGGATGCTCCTTTAAACCTACCTCTGCCGTTAGTGGCAGCTTAACTGAGTGGCTTGCCAAGCCTGTGTGGCACAACAGTGAGAGAAAGGTTAGTGCCAGGACAAGACAGCAAATCCCTAGTTCCTTCTCCTCAAGTGTTTACACACCTCCCCCTAAATGCATCAAAGTATTCACTTCAGTGAGAGACACACTCTCAACGCACTCTGGAAAAAGAGATTTCTCCTGAATTCCCTTTTAGATTTGGTGATTATTTTATATTGACGGCTTCTAGTTTTGCTCTTTCACACAAGCAGAAACATTCTCGCTGTATCCACACTATTTAAACCTTTCATTATTTTCAAGAGCTCTATTAGATTACCACTCATCTTTCTTTATTTCAAGAGAAAAGAGACCCAGCCTAGTATGTATAAGCTCATTTGTGATACAACCTTTGTAAAATTGTTTTGCAGCTTTTCCAGTATCTTTTTTGCCCTTTATGTTACAAGGCAGCCAGAGTCCAAAATGTTAATATAACTCCGAGAGTGAAACTGGAGCAAAATCATAGGAAGTATCGACATCAACATTAACCACTTTCACTTTTCTACAAGGATCTAGCAATAATTATTTTGCATCAAGTGTCTGGTTCTTGAAATATGAAAGGGTTAATCATAGAATCATGCAGTGCAGGAGGCCATCATTCAGCCCATCGAGTCTGCACTGACCACAATACCACCCAGGCCCCATCCCCATAAGCCCATGGCCTAGCTTGTCCCCTGACACTAAAGGACAACTTAGCATGGCCAATCCATCTAACCCGCACATCTCTGGACTGTGGGAGGAAACCAGAGCACCTGGAGGAAACCCACGCAGGCATGGGGAGAATATGCAAACTCCACACAGGCAGTGACCTAAGCTGGGAATCAAACCCGGATCCCTGGCACTGTGAGGCTGCAGTGCTAATAAACATGCCACAGAAATTTATAAATCACACAAGCTGCTATGAAAAACAAAGGTCGTCTTATAGGAGTCTTTTCACAGATAGACACCAAGGCAGTTAGACTGGCAAACCTCATTAAATCAGATACCTGTAACTAGAAAAAGGGAGTAATTGACAGACACAGAAATTAGCTGGACTGTAATAAAAACAATCACACTGATTTGATATTGTAAAGAAGCAAGCTTAAAGTGATTGTGACTTGGTATATACTAATTACTTGTAATTGAATTTGAAAACTATAAATACTTATATACCTCAGAATATGCACTCTGGCTAGCTACAGAGATATGAACTGTAGCTTTCTGGTGCCCTTGCTATAACTTGCAATTAAAACAGCTGTTAACTTGAAAGGTAATGTTGTGGTCAATTAAAAGGCTGACATCAAAGTCTACAACAAAACCACATACCTTGTTGTTGATAATAGCTTCCGAGTCATCAAAGACAAAATCTCCATCGTAACTGATGCCAAAACACAGGAGGGCTAGTGCACCAATAATAGCCCTTGCCCAATGCTGAGAGAGCCGTGGCACGGGTAGAGTGTTGTCCAAACTCCATCCAGACTGCAACATTGTGCTAAACCTTGCATCATACCCAGGACTCTGGGGCTCTCCTATCCATACCCTAGGGAAAAAAAGGGAAGCACAAGATCAAGATAAACGTCTCTGGAAAAGTGCAGGAATATCATTTTGATGGGACAAATAACAAAAAAAAAATCATGGACCAAATACACAATTTAATAGAAACGTACAGTTGCCAACTTTGGTTAGCCTGGCACTTTTGTGACATGGGGAAATGTCATCAATTCTCACAGGACAACTCCTTCCCACCTGGTTGGGTGATTTTTGACTTTCCCACCCTCAATCTGTATCTTAACTCCATCTGCCCACTTTGGTTCCCTGACCCCCCAAATAAAGCATTCAGTCTCAGAATGAGGCAAGGAATTCGCACTGACACTTTTGTTATTCTTCAGCCTTTCTCAACCTTCACCTCAGTGCCAGAAAATCGTAATTTTAGTTCCCACTCCAGAAATTTGAGCACAAAATGGAGGATTTTTAAAAATTTGTTTGCAGGACATGGGCATCATTGGCTGGGCCAGCATTAACTGCCTATCCCTAGTTACCCAAGAGCAGTTGAGAGTCAACCAATTGCTGTGGTTCTGGAGTCACATAGAGGCCAGATTGAAAGGACATTAGTGAACCAGATAGGTTTTTCCAACAATGGGTTTCATGGTCATTAGTAAATTCTTAATTCCAGATACTCTCAGTACAGTTTTGAGTGAGCGCTGCACTGTTGGAGATGCCATTTTCCAGATGAGACATTAAGCTGAGGTTAGGTGGGTGAAGATCCCATGGCACTATTCAAAAAAGTGAAGGGAGATTCAGTGGGCCAACATTTATCTCCCAATAAACATCACTAGGTTATCTGGCAATTATCATACTGCTGTTTGTGGGATTTTCCTGTGTGTGGATTGCCTGCCTCAATTCCTTCAACAATAGCTACACGTCAAATGTGGCTGAAAAGGAGCACTGCAATATGAGACCCCTTGAGGTGGTGCAAGACGTCATAGAAATGCAGGACTTCCTTCAGCTTATTGCTGCTTAATTTCCACACCATCTTCAATTTAGAAATGACCTGCTTAAATTGAAAAAAGGCTGTTTAAGTTGAAGATAACTCCACTCTCTTGAACATACTATTAAAAATAAGCCCTTTTTAATCAGAAATAACCCCATTATATTGGAAACAAAGCCATTAAATTGGAAACAAGCTCTTTATATTGGAAATAAACCTGTTATATGGGAAATAACCCCATTATATGAGAAAAATGTCCTTTCTTTAGGAGGTAAATCTATTAAATTGGAAATAACCCTTTTATATTGGAAATAATCCCATCAAAGTGAAGATAAACCCATTAAATTGGAAACAAACCTTTTATATTGTAAATAACCCCATCAAATTGGAAAAACATTTTTAATTTCTAACCAAACCCTCAAAACTTTTTTCTCAGACCTGCAGAAGAAATTCCATCTGATCTTCACACCACGGGACAGAAGGACTGTGAAATCTTCTTTTATTTTTGTTGTTTTTATTTTATTTTAGTTTTGTTTGATTTTTTTTCTAATCCTCCCTGTAGGTCTCGGAACCGGCTGTGCACAGAGCGGAACGGAAAGGTGAGCACCCGGCGCCCGGCGGTCACTCACCAGGCGGGGCGGGACGGGGCGGGCACCCTTTCGGTGTGGGACCCACTTCCGGTGCGGGCAGGGCGGGCGGCGCGCGCATGCGCCAAAGCCCCGGGAGGCTGAGCTGTCAATCAAAGCAGCAGCAGGGCTGCAGATCCAGCATCCAGCAAGAAGCTGCAAGGGTTCTCTGCAGGCAATCAGCCAGCATCTGATACAGGGCATCTAACAGCATAAAGAGAAAGCCTAAATGTTAAACATGAAAAATAAAATGTTTGTTAATATCTGGCAGCATTTTGAATTTTTTTTTATTAAGTTACAATAACTTTCACCCTGACATCTGCAAAACTTCTAACCTTGTTGTCTAATGAGGGGCATACACACGATGGGTCGTGAGAGGGCTGCTCTTGAACTTTTTGTCAAGAGTATCCTAGTGCTTCACGTCGTTAGTGTACGCTTGACCTGGACCATTTGATGGGCAACACGACAGCTCAGTGACTATCGCTGTGCTGTGCAGATACATGGATTTGGGCCTGTGTCTGTGGGAGTTTGCGCATTCTCCCCGTGCTTGCGTGGGTTTTCTCCGGGTGCTCCGGTTTCCTCCCACATCCCAAAGATGTGCTCTTAGGCTAATTGGCAAAACAAATTCTCCCTAAATTGTCTCAAATTTGGTTTTTAATCCATAGATCTATAAACATGGACAGGGATCGCGGGTAGAGGTGGGAACATCGGGGTGGCTGCGCGGGCTCGTTGGGTCGAAGGGCCTGTTTTCCCGTGCTGTTTTGTTCTTTGTTCATTTGAGTTGCTGAGGAAAATATGATATCAACATAGGGTAAAACAGGTTGGATAAGGTAATATAAAGAACCTAGGAGCAGGAGTAGGCTATTCAACCCCTTGAGCCTGCTCTGTCACTAATGGCTGATCGCATCTCAGCCTCAACTTCCCTTTCCTGCCTATTCTCCATAACCTTTCTAACCCATTACTAATTAAATATCTATCTAGCTCTTCCTTAAAGTTACTCAATGTCCTGGCAACCACCACACGCTTGGATAGTGAATTCACAAATTCGAGAACAGTTGGTTCTCCTCCTCTCTGTTTTAAATCTGCTGACCCCTACCCTAAAAATATGAGGACAAGAGAAAACATCCTCTCTACATATAACCTGTCAATCCCTTTTATTATCTTTTATGCCTCAATTAGGTCTCCTCTTCTTCTAAGCTCCAGGGAGTATTGGTTTAAACTGCCCAATCTCTCTTCATAAGACAAACCCCTCAGCTCTGGAATCAATCTAGTCAACCGCCTCTGAACCATCTCCAATGTTCTACAACCCTCCTCAAATAAACAGACAAAAACTGTGCACAATATACCAGGTGCAGTCTCACTAATACCTTGTACAGCTGCAGCAACAGTTTCCTGCTTTTATGCTCTGTTGCTTTAGCAATAAATGTCCAAATTCCATTTGCTTTCCTTATTGCTGTACTTACAGACTAGTGTTCTGCACTTCATGCATGATTCACAGTGAAAGACAGCTCTCCATTTGCTGATGGTGCAGAACTAGCAGACTCCAATTTGAGGATTTGTGTAAGGGATAGACTCATAGAGGTTTACAGCATGGAAACAGGCTCTTCAGCCCAACTTATCCATGCTACCTTTATTTAATGCTTAAGTTAGTCCCAATGTCCTCTCTATACCCATCTTACTCATGTAACTGTGTAAGCGCCTTTTAAAAGACAACATCATACCTGACCCTACTATTACCTCTGGCAGCTTGTTCCAGACACTTAACAACCTCTATGTAAAAAAAATTGCCCCTTTGGACACTTCTATATCTCTACCCTCTCACCTTAAACCTATGCTGTCTAGTTTTAGACTCCCTTACCCTTGGGAAAAGATATTGACTATCTCGCTGATCTGTGTCCCTCATTATCTTATAGACCTCCAAAAGGTCATCCCTCAGCCTCCTATTCCCTAGGGAAAAAAGTCCAGTCTATCCAATCTCTCCTTATAACTCAAACCAAAAAGTCCCGGTAACATCCTAGTAAATCTTTTCTGCACTCTTTCTAGTTTAATAATATCCTTTCTATAATCGGGTATAATAGGATGAAAGGTGGGCTGTGAGGAAGAACTTTTTTTACAGCAAATAGTGAGGAACTTGCTGTATTTGAGTTTGGTGGGAGCGGAGATGACCAACAATTGCAGAAGCAAATTGGGAACAACAAACAGAAATATACCCGCGGAGCGGGAGATCGGGATGAACTGGATTGCTCTACAGAGAGCTGATATTAACTCAATGGGCTAAATGGCCTCCTTCAGTGCTATAAATGACTTACATTCAAACAGCAATAATAACACAATAAATTGTTCCTTGAACATTATAAAGCAAAAGTAGACATCATGCCCCATCATAATATGTTAGGGAAGGTAATCAAAAACTTGGTCAAAGACGGAGGTTTTAAACACTGTCTAGAAATGGAGGGGTTCTGGGGTGGAGTGGGGGGGGGGGGAAGGGGGGAGGACAGTGGGAAACTCCAGAACTTAAGACCTTTGCAGCCAAACGGGAGTTCCTGAGAATGGAGTGATTAACATCAGGAATGCTCAAGAGGTTAGAATTGGGAGGATTACATTTCATAGTAGAAGACTTTTTTAAATCTTAGAAAAACAAAGTAGCATTGAGATTCTCAGCAAACCATCCCTTCCCCCACAATCACCTCCAGAGTTTCTTCTCCACACTCCAGCAAATTGAAATCACAACTCAACAAGATACTGGGATTCTAAGAGAAAATCGAAAAAATTCCAGAAATATTCAACCACATAACAGGAAGAAACTGATCTTCAGGCCAATGATTTTACATCACAGAATCGTTACAGCGCAGAAAGAGGCCATTCGGCCCATTGAGTCTGCACTGCTCTCTGAAAGATCATTCGATAGTGGCACAGGGATTGCCACTGCTGGCTTGGATCACTGTGTGTGTGGACTCTGCATGTTCTTCCCATGTCTGCATAGGTTTCCTCCCACATTCTGAAAAATGTGCTGATCCCGTGCATGGGCCGTGCTAAATTCTTCCCCAGCATATCCAAACAGGCGCTGGAGTGAGGCGACTAGGGGATTTGCACAATAACTTCATTGCAGTGTTAATGTAAGCCCACTAATAAAATTTGAACTTTTTAAAATCTAGTCCCATTCCTTGCCTCATCCCCACAACCTTGTAAGTTCTTTCATTTCAGATAGCAATCCGATTCCCTTTTGAATACCTCGATCAGGCCTGCCTCCACCACTCTCTCAGGAAGTTTGTTCCAGATCCCAATCACCCTCTGAGTGAAAAACAAGTTTTTCTTGCATCAATTTTACTCCTTTTGCCCATTGTTTTCAATCTGTGTCCTCTAGTTCACAATTCTCAATCAAATCGGAACAGTTTCTCACTATTTACCCTATCCATTCCACTCAGGATCTTGAATACCTCCATTGAGTCTCCTCTTAATCTTCTTCTCTCCAAGGAAAACAGATTAACTGGATTTGAGGACAAGATTTTTCACCCAGATGCTAGTGGGAATCTGGAACTCATTGGCTGAAAGGCTGGTGGGTGTGGAAACCCTGCAAACATTTAAGAAGCATTTAGATGAACCTTAAAAATGTGCTAGGATACAAGGCTACCGACCAAGTGCTGAAAAGTGAGATTAAATGGATAGGTGCCTGATGGCCAGCACAGACATGATGGGCCAAAGGGCTTCTTTTTGTGCTGTAAGACTCTATGACTCGGTGGGAGAGATCCTGAGCTGGCACCTTCCATCCACGCTATTGCTGGTGGGGTATCCAGATCCTGCAAAACCCAGAAATCTCAAATCTTGCCAGGAGATGGTGATATCCGATTACTGCAGCCCCTCACTGGGGCAGGTTCTTGCCCATAGACGATTTCGCAGTAACTTCATTGCAGTGTTACTGTAAACCCACCTGTGACACTAAACTTTAAACTTAATGAGCGTGAACCAGAGTTCAAATACATTTAAATAATATTAAGCTGATATTCCCCCCTCCATGAGATTTTCACACCTTGGTAAGGTTTACAACAGGTTTAGTCAGACGTGAACTATTGCGGAGAACCACACTCCCCCCCCCCCCATGTTCCCCCCCTCCCGCCCCCACCCCACTTCCTCAGGGTGCAAAGGACAATATTGCTTCCCCAGCTCCTGGGGGCACAAAGGATAGTATCGTCCATTCACCCCCAGCCTCACCTTCCCCCCCCACTCCTCCCATAGGGTGCAAAGGACAGTATAGCCCACCAATCCCTTGGGGGCACAAAGGACAATATAGCCACCCCCCCAGGACTCCCAGGGTGTAAGGTTAGTATCACTCCCCCAACCTTCCCCCCTCCTCTCCCCACCCCCTTTGCCCAGGAGCACAAACGACAGCATCGCCCCCCCCCCCCAACCCCCACATTCCCCCAAAGTGTAAAGGACAGTATCGAACCACTCCCCCCGCAAAACAGCACCCCCCCCCCCCGGGAATGCAAAGAATAATATCATCCCGCACCCCCCACCCCCAAGAGCACAAAGAACAGTATCACCACCTCCCCATCCCACCAGAGGCACAAAGGAAGGTATTGTCTCCCCACCTGCCCCCAGGGGCACAAAGGATAGTGTTGTCTCCCCCATCTTCCCCGGGGCATAAAGGACAGTATCACTGCCTCCCTCCCCAACCTCCCCCCCCCCACCCCGCCTCCGGGGTGCAAAGGACCCCCTCAGCCCCCACCTCTGGGCACAAAGGACAGAATGGCCCTCCAGCACTGCGCCCCCCTCCTCTCCCCCCGAGAGGAATTTTGGCCAGGCACAAATTGGCATCAGCAGGTTGGCACTTACTCTTCACTGTGACATAGAGCAGTTTAGGGAGATGAGTTTGTCAATAAGCTAAAGTGTAAAATACAAATAAAACATAGAACATAGAACACTACAGCACAAACAGGCCCTTCGGCCCACAAGTTGTGCCGATCACATCTATACCTACCAGGCCACAGAACTATCTGTAACTCCCAATCCCATTAAATCCCATATACTCATCCAGAAGTCTTTTAAAAGACCCCAGCGAGTTCGCCTCTACCACCACCGACGGCATCCGATTCCATTCACTCATCACCCTCTGAGTGAAAAACTTACCCCTAACATCTCCTCTGTACTTGCCCCCCAGCACCGTAAACCTGTGTCCTCTCGTAGTGACCATTTCAGCTCTGGGAATCCACCCTATCTATTTCTCTAAACATCTTATATGCCTCTATCAGGTCACCTCTCAACCTTTGTCTCTCTAGTGAGAAGAGTCCCAGCTCCCTCAACCGATCTTCATAGGGCATGCTCCCCCAATCCAGGCAACACCCTTGTAAATCTCCTCTGCACTCTCTCAATAGCCTCTACATCCTTCCTATAGTGAGGCGACCAGAACTGCACACAATACTCCAAGTCATGGGGAGTTTGCACTCCGTAGGAGTGTGGATGAATAATCTCAGTAATCATTCCCATTGCCACTGAGCAGTGTCTCTATGTTGTAGAGATGCTGGCGTTGGACTGGGGTAAACTCAGTAAAGTTTGACAACACCAATTTTAAATCCAATTGATTTATTTGATAGTAAATCCATGCGTCAGTGTATCAGATAGTCCTGTACCAATTCCTGTACCAGTTATTTGACAGTGTCTCTATGTGTCAGTGTATGAGAGAACTCTGTACCAGGTCCTCGGTAGTATAGTGGTTAGTATCCCCGCCTGTCACGCGGGAGACCGGGGTTCAATTCCCCGCCGGGGAGGCTCTCATATTTTAACAAACTCACCCCTTCCCTCACTCACTCACACTGTACCCACCCTGCAACATTTTACACTCTCTTCCCCCCTCACTCACTCTCTCTTATACATTTCCCTTTCTTATCTCAATCCCACCATTACAACTACAATTCTCCACTGCAGCACTGTTACCATTCACTCTCTCTATTGCACTGTACTCATATTCACAGCTTTATAACTCCACAAACATTTACACCCCCCCCCCCCCCCGGGGCACGACATTTTCCCCCCTCTGCGTTTCTCTCTCCCCACTTTAAAGTCCAACATTTTTACAATCACTCACTGCCCCCCGCACTCCCTGCCGCACTCGGGCTTTCTCATTCACTTCCCTTTCTTTGTAAGGGACCAGTTATCAGCGTTCTTTCCAATCCTTAACACACGAACAAAGCCTGCCGATTCCTGGACAACAGGATGGGGCTGTAATTCACTACAGCCTGAGTGTCAGCACAATTATCCTGTACACCAAATAGCACCAGGTTAAACTGAATATACTCTGTATGAGTGTGTATATCTGTGTATATGTTTTTCTATCTCTGTGTTTTTGTGTGTGTTGAGTGTACCTGTGTGTCTCTGTGTCCTTCTGTGTGTGGGGGTCTCTTTGTCTTTGTGTGTCTGTGTATCCCTCTGCATGTATGTGTCTATGTGTGTGGCTCTGTGTGTGTGTGTGTGTGTCTTTGTGTATGTGTGTGTATGTGTTTATGGGTCTGTGTGTGTGTGTCTCTGTGTGTTAGCCCAGTCATTGGGCGACGTGACAAAGCTCCTGTCCAAAGCGCCTTTTGCAAAAAGGCTCCGACATGAACCAAAATGTAAAATATTCCCGCGGTAGAAGCAGCAGATGTTGGAAGTATTCACAGTGTCTGCACCCACTTTGCTCTCAAGCTGTGCAAACATTTCTGCTGTGAGTGTTTGTTCAAATAGTGGAAAGAGTAGATAAATGACAGTATTTCACCCTCACTGAAGCAGTTAAATTTCTCTCTCATTGCCCGTTGGATTTGTGAGCTGGCGTTAGTGCATTCAGGGTTTTTTGGGGTAGGTTTGCACAGTGATACCTCCCCGTGGTCATTGGGAAATAAAACAACTGCTCAGCTTCGGACTGCCGCAGTGTCAGCGCTGTGTTTATACAGGCTGGATTCCTCCAGCACCTTTACCACATCATCCAGTGATAGGGTAACACACACACACACACACATAGACACCCACACATAGACATAGACAGATAGACAGAGAGAGAGAGACACACACACACACACACATGGACACACACATAGACACAGACATAGAGAGAGAGAGAAAGATACACAGACACAGAGAGAGAGAGACACACACACACATAGACACACATATAGACACAGACAGAGAGACACACAGACACACAGACACACAGAGAGGGACATCCACACAAACATACAGAGAGACAGACAGAGACACAGTGAGAAAGAGAGAGGGACACCCACACATAGACACAGACAGAGAGACACAGAGAGAGACACACACTAACACAGAGACGCACAGACAAACACAGAAAGAGAGACAACACACAGACAGACACGGAGACCCACACACACAGAAAGACATACAGACACACAAACATAGAGAGACAGAGACACACAGACACAACACAGAGAGAAACACACACAAACAGAGTATATTCAGTTTAACCTGGTGCTATTTGGTGTACAGGATAATTGTGCTGACACTCAGGCTGTAGTGAATTACAGCCCCATCCTGTTGTCCAGGAATCGGCAGGCTTTGTTCGTGTGTTAAGGATTGGAAAGAACGCTGATAACTGGTCCCTTACAAAGAAAGGGAAGTGAATGAGAAAGCCCGAGTGCGGCAGGGAGTGCGGGGGGCAGTGAGTGATTGTAAAAATGTTGGACTTTAAAGTGGGGAGAGAGAAACGCAGAGGGGGGAAAATGTCGTGCCCCGGGGGGGGGGGGGGGGGGGTGTAAATGTTTGTGGAGTTATAAAGCTGTGAATATGAGTACAGTGCAATAGAGAGAGTGAATGGTAACAGTGCTGCAGTGGAGAATTGTAGTTGTAATGGTGGGATTGAGATAAGAAAGGGAAATGTATAAGAGAGAGAGTGAGTGAGGGGGGAGAGAGTGTAAAATGTTGCATTTTGTTATTACACTCATTGTAAAATTAATGTGCAGAGTGAGTGAGGGAAGGGGTGAGTTTGTTAAAATATGAGAGCCTCCCCGGCGGGGAATTGAACCCCGGTCTCCCGCGTGACAGGCGGGGATACTAACCACTATACTACCGAGGACCTGGTACAGCAGTGAACTCCTACCCTTTATGATAGTAAAGTGAAACCTTTTGACTCACAATGTTGTGGGTGGATATTTGTTCACACAACTGTGACAGTGCAGAAGGAGGCTGTTCAGCCCATTGTGTCTGTACTAGTTCTCCGAGTTTACAATTCCCTTTGTGCAATGGTGGGTAACCTGCAGCAGAGAGGACCACCTGGGCTCAGAGTGCCAGACAGTAACAAGTCTGACAACACCAGGTTTAATAAATCCAACCAATTTATTTGACAGTAAACTTGCAACAGCCTGTGCTGGTATGTGTGCTGTTGAAGACCAGAACACCTCATTCACCTGACGAAGACCATAGGGTCGAAAGCTTGTAAGTTTACTATCAAATAAATTGGTTGGATTTAAACCTGGTGTTGTCAGACTTCCTACTGTGTTTACTCCAGTCCAACACCGGTATCTCTATTTCAGAGTGCGAGCCATACTGTTGACCACTGCCCATGCACGGGTGCTACATTCCACTGGTTTCTGTCCATTTTTTTCTCCTACCTTTATGCTTTGATTTGATTTATTACTGTCACATGTATTAACATGATGCCGGCATTGGACTGGGGTAAAACAGAAAGAAATCTCACAACACCAGCTTAAGTCCAACAAGTTTATCTGTAGCAAATGCCCCAAGCTTCCAGAACATGTTGTTCCTTTGTCAGGTAGCTGGGAGTTCCACTGTATTAATATACAGTGGAAGGCATTGTTTCTTGTGCATCATACAGACAAAACATACTGTTCACAGAGAAGGGAAGGAGAGGGTGCAGAATGTCGAGTTACAGTCATAGCTAGGGTGTAGAAAAAGATCAATTTAATAGCTGAAGTGATGTGCGTCTAAAGCAAGAGTGAGCGAAGTGAGGTGCGTGCTGATTGCTCACAACATTGACTGTGAGAGCTGTACGCTCCCTCTGTGTCCAAAATGTCAATATTTCTATCATTCGATGTGGGTGACTCTCAACTGCCCTCCGAGGCCAACTAAGGATGGGTAATAAATGCTAGCCTGCCAGTGATCACAGTAAGAAATCTGACAACACCAGGTTTAAGTCCAGCCGATTTACTTAATAGTAAACTCACAAGCTTTTGAGGTTATCCTCTTCGTCAGGTGAAACCTCGAAAGGATAATCTCGAAAGGATAACCTTGAAAGCTTGTGAGTTTACTATTAAATAAATTGGTTGGACTTAAACCTGGTGTTGTCAGACTTCTTACTGTGTTTACCCCAGTCCAACGCCGGCATCTCTACATCCTGCCAGTGATCCCCATTTCCACAAATGAATAAAATAAATTAAGGTTGATGACAACTCTACTAATATAGAACCATAGAATCCCCAAAGTGCAGAAGGAGGCCATTTAGCCCATTGAATCTGCACTGACTCTCCAAAAGAGCATCTCTACCCAGGCCTTTCTCTCTGTCCTATCCCTGTAACTGCACACATTTATCAGAGCTAATGCACCTAACCTACAATCTTTGGACACTAAGGGACAATTCAGCATGGCCAATCTACCCCAACCTGCACTTCTCTGGACACTAAAGGGGAATTTACCATGGCCAGTCCACCCATCTTGGACACTAAAGGCAATTTACCATGGTCAATCCACCTAACTTGCAGATCTTTGGACACTAAGGAACAATTTAGCATGGTCAATCCACCTAACCTGCTCATCTTTGGGCACCAAGGGGCAATTTAGCATGGCCAATCCACCTAACCTGCACATCTTTGATTAATGATAAAATGATTAAGCATTTTCTATAATTCATTTTGAAATATTCAGGGTGTATTGAATGTATTTGATCTTATTCATGGTTAATGAACAAGTCTGATTTTAATCTTGTGGTTCATTGAGATGAAGGATGGCCACTCATTCAGCCCACCCACTGGCCTGGGTAGCCCATTACAGCCTTGACATCATTTCCTCACCTTTTCCTTGTACCCTGCACATACAAATAACTCTCTAATTCCCTTTCGAATGCTTCAATTGAACCTGATTCCACCCACCACACTCCCAGGCAGTATACTCCAGCCCGCAAACCATTGGTTATGTGAAAACATTTTTTCTCGTGTCACTTCTGTTTCTTTTGCTAAGTACTTCAAATTTGTGCTCTCTCTTTATTATCCAATGGGAACATTGTTTTCTCTGTCAGATCCCTCAGGATTTTGAAAACTTCTATCAAATCTCCCCTCAGCTTCTTTTCATAGAGTCACAGTATCCCAATAATGCAGAAGGAAGCCATTTGGCCATTGAGTCTGCACTGCCAATAATTCCAGCCAGATCCTATCCCCATAACCCCACATACTTATGCTGCTGATCCCCCTGGCACTAGGGTTAATTTAGCATGGCCAATCAGCCAATCACACGCATCTTTGGACTGCGGGAGGAAACTGGAGCACCCGGAGGAAACATAGAACATAGAACATAGAACATTACAGCACAGAACAGGCCCTTCGGCCTTCGATGTTGCGCCGACCAATATAAAAAGCAATGCCCCTCCAAACTAAACCATTCCCTTCTCTTCCATATACTTATCAACTAACCTCTTAAACGCCACCAAACTTGGCGCATCTACAACTGCTGCAGGCAGGGCATTCCACTCCCGAACCACCCTTTGGGTAAAGAACCTACCTCTGATATCCGTCCTATAACTATCACCCCTTAATTTAAAGCTGTGGCCCCTCGTGCTCGCAAACCCTCCAACAAAACTGGCTGGATCCATTCTCATGAATCTTTTCTGCTCTCTCTCCAATGCCTTTGTGTCATTTCAGGAATGGAGAATTTTAGCAATGTGGAAACATTTGATAAGCTGGAGTTGTTTTCTTTGGAACCCAGGAGATTTAATTAGGTGGGGAGGGGGCGGGGGGGGGGGGGGATAGAGGAGGGTGGAGTGTGACAGAGTGGATAGGAAACCCTATTTCTCTGAGCAAGGAAGTCATTAACCACAGGGTGGGGTCAGATTTAAAGTAATTGGTCCAAGGATCAGAAATGAGTTGAGCAATCATTTACTTTCACTCAGAGGTTGGGGGAATTCTGCTGCTCACTGCCTGAAAGGGTGGCAGAAGTTAAAATGCTCATCACATTTGAAAATAAAGTGTGTGTGCTTGAGGCAAATACTGCCAGGTGGAATTAGGAAAACTCTTTCTCAACCAGTACACACACGATGGGTTGAATGGCCTCCTTCTGTACCATAGTTTTGTCTACGCTCATACCTTATCTGAAAGTTCACTCTACTCAAAGTAGGACTTCCACCCTTAACCCACAAGAACACGATCACCAATCACAAATTGTACTTAGATACTGTGGCACCTATTATGTAAAATGTCCAACAGTGCTACACAGGAGCATGAGCAAAAGAAATATTGGATGATGGTAATAGTCTTGTAATCTAAAGGCACAGGGGAGGGGGTGTGGGGGGAGGTTTTAGGGGGGACACGGGTTCACATTAATTAATTAATTAAAAAAAATTGGAATTGAAAGCTAGTCACGGTAATGATGCCATGAAGCTCTCATTAGTGTTTGATGGGCTGAATGGCCTCCTTCTGCACTGTATTGATTCTATGATTCACAATTGTTGTACAAACCCATCTGGTTCACTAATACCCTTTTTTTAAACTCATTTGTGGGACATGGGTGTTGCTGGCTGGCCAGCATTTATTGCCCATCCCTAGTCGCCCTTGAGTGGGGAGCTGCCTTATACTGTGGGTTGTAAGGGAAAGAATTCCAGGATTTTGACTTAGCGACTGTGAAGGAATGGCGATATATTTCCAAGTTGGGATGATGAATGTCTTGGAGGGGAACTTGCAGATGGTGGTGTTCCCTGGTATCTGCTGCCCTCATCCTTCTAGATGGAAGTGGTCCTGGGTTTGGAAGATGAAGTCTAAGGATCTTTGGTGAATTGCTACAGTGCATCTTGTAGATAGCACAGATTGCTGCTACTGAGCATTGATGGTGGAGGGAGTGGATGTTTATAAATGTGGTGCCAATCAAGTGCGGTTGTTTTGTTCTAGATGGTGTTGAACTTCTCGAGTGTTGTTGGAGTTGTACCTACCCAGGCAAGGGAGTATTCCATCACATTCCTGACTTGTGCCCTGTAGATGGTGGATAGGCTTTGAAGAGTCAAGAGGTGAGTTACTCGCTGCAGAATTCTTTTAGTGAAGGAATTCTGCTGCTCCCACATATGGAGTCCAATGGCTCTTAACTCCCGCCTAAGAATGGCAGAGCATGTCACTCAGTTCAAGGGCAATTTGGGATGGACAACAAATGCTGGCCCAGCCAGTGAGACCCACATCCCATGGCATAAATAAAATGAGAAGTCAGGGCTGACACCTTAGACATTGGTCAAAAGGATCTGTTTGAAGGAGTGTCAAAAAGGAGGAGAAAGTAAAAGCAAAGTAAGGAAGTATAGGGAGGGAATTCCAGAGTCCAGGCAGCTGAAGGGATAGCCATCAATGAAGAATTAATATTGGAATTTGCCAAAGTCCAGGGATGGCAGACACAGAGATCATAGAATTTCATAAAGAGGGATCCCTCATAAACGGTAAAAGGTGGTAAAGAGAGAAATAGGACCCAAAAGGCAATTTACACATGGAGATGGGGGCATGGTCTCAATTGAAAAGCCACACTTCCAACAGTGTGGCACTCCCTCAGTAGGTTTTTGTGCTCAAGCCTTTGGAGGGGGATTGGAACCCACAACCTTCTGCCCCAGAAATCAGATTGTTATGAGTTTGTAAACCAATGCCCTATGCTGCAGTTTCAGCTAGGCAAACAACATAGAGGCATAGAAACATAGAAACTAGAAGCAGGCATAGGCCATTCTGCCCTTCAAGCCTGCTTCACCATTCATTTTGATCATGGCTGATCATCAAATTCAGTATACTGATTCCCCTTCCCTCCATATCCCTTGATCCAACAGCTATATCTAATTTCTTCTTGAAATCACACAATGGTTTGGCCTCAACTACATTCTGTGGTAGTGAATTCCACACATCCTCCCCTCCCCCTACCCCAGATGAAGCAATTTCTCCTCATGTCAGTTCCTTAAACTATGACCCCCAGTTCTGGACTCCCCAGCATTAGGAACATTGAGCGGAATTTTACAAGAAAATTTCTAAGGGTGGGATTTTATGGCTTCGCTTGAGCAAGACCAGAAATTCCTCCCTGAGGACATTTCCATTATCTGCCCCTGCCCACTCTGATTCCATGGCAGGCGAAATGGAACAATTCCACCGTAAGTCTCCAGCTAGCATGAAAATGGAAGAATTGCAGATCTGTTTTTTTGGGTGTGTTTTTACTCTCAATCTTGAGCACATAATGCATGAAAGAACGGGCTAGAAGCTACTGCAAGCAGTAGATGGGGCTTAATTTTTTAGCCAGCAACAAAGGGAGCTATTGCGCATGTACAGACCTTTGTATCAGCACGTGCGCAATTCCAACAGCAGAGGGCTGACAGAGAGAGAGAGAGCTGTCAGGCCTCAGCTGACTGGAGCCAACCTCAACCAATCCACCGTCCCCCTGCAATCACGGGGTCCCATGACCGATCATGATGTGCCAAGGTGTCCAATGGGTATTGTCAAGGTGCTTGGCTGGCACTGACAGGTTGGTGCTACCCAACGGGCATCTCCCTTGCCCTCCACCTCTCCAGGGGGGTGGGTTTGATGGCCTCTTGTTCCAACGACAAGGGCAATACAACTGTTCCCTGTTCATTGGGAGCAGATGTTTTCCTCCCTGGAGAGAACCTCACCCAGCGAGGCCAGAAGAGCAAGTAAGCCCGGGCAATTGAACACTGGGCTCACTAACTGCATGCAAATTAGAATTTAAATATATTTAAATAACTTATTCAGCCTCTCACCGGATATCTGATTCTGATAAGATCACGAGAGCAGAGAAATCGAGCGTGATCCTGATTTCTTGGTTTTTGTGCGATTTTACCAACTCACTCCATCCATCAACGGACAGGGTGAATCCGTAAAATTCATAGATCATTGAACCCTACAGGGCAGAAAGAGGCCCTTCAGCCCATCGAGTCTGCACGAAACACAATCCCACTAACCCCTCTAACTATGTATCCCTGGACACTAAGAATCAATTTCTTGGCTTGGCCAATCAACCTAGCCCGCACACCTTTGGACTCCCCATTCATTCTGAATCTAACCTGTCCAACCATTTTAGAATTCCTCTTTCACTCTTCTACACTGCAGTGAATATAATCGTAACTGACTTAGTCCCTCCTCATACAACAGACCTGCCATCCGAGAAATCAGCCTGGTAAACCTTCCCCTCTATAGCAAGGACATCCTTCTTCAGAGTAATATCTAATTTCTTCTTGAAATCACATGACATTTTGGCTTCAACACTTCCTGTGGAAGTGAATTCCACACATTCGCCATCTTCTGCGATGCCACTATGCCTCTTAATGTCCGAGGTTATGCAGATAGGGTCTGGGTGGGATTGTGTTCGGTGCAGACTCAATGGGCCGAATGGCCTCCTTCTGCACTATAAGGATTCTATGATGCTACGATCCTGTGATTTCAGCTGCGGTGCCAGTGGCAGAGAGTCTTTACTCACAGAAGAATAAAAGAATGCAGATCCCAAAAGCTGGAATGGGGAGCTGGCATATGAGAGGTTAAGTCGACCACACTCGTCTGTTGATGAAGCCATTGAGTAGCAGTGAAGCCTGTCTCATCTCAGAGCAAGTAACAATAATGAACTTGGTTGGAGATGCCTTCCTGACAATTACTGACATCCACCCAAGGTAGGGAAGTTTGATTCCCAGTCACGACTGTCACTCAAGTCTAGCTTCCCCCTCCTCACACCGTGAAGCAAGAAATAATTTGTATTTCAGTCTAGTGCTCTGATCTTGCCACATAATGTTCAGCATAAAAGGAGAACCGCAGGCTTACAGTAATGTGCAGTTATTATTGCAGCCAGCCTACCTGATGAATGACACTCACTTATCGTTATTATGACAGGTTATCAATGAAACTCTTCCTGAGTAAGGGTTGGACTTACTGAGAGAAGCCATCAGCAGTCAGGAACAAGCAAAACGAGGTCACACTTGCCAGAGCAGGGAGACCGGGGAGACTCAAAGCAGGGCATTGCTCACAACTCATAACCATTTAAAATGTTCACGCTAAATAAAACAGCAGGGGTGAGATCACAGTGGGTAAATGAGTGATGTGCAGTGCCACAGTTTGCAGGATAAAGCCAATGAGTCATACCATGTTTTTATTATGAAGAATTACAGGATCACTGGAGGTCTTGTGGTGTAGTCGGATGTTTCCTGGCCTCTAAGTCACGAGGGCCTGATTCAAGTCCTCACCTCCCCTGCCCTCACCTCCCCCCTCCCCCCTCCTACTTGATTTTGATTTGATTTGATTTGATTTATTATTGTCAAATGTATTAACATACCCTGAGAAGTATTGTTTCTTGCGTGCTATACCGACAAAGCATGCTGTTCACAGAGAAGGCAAGAAGAGTGTGCAGAATGTAGTGTTACAGTTATAACTAGGGTGTAGAGAAAGATCAACTTAATGCAAGGTAAAGCCATTCAAAAGTCTGATGCAGCAGGGAAGAAGCTGTTCTTGAGTCGGTTAGTACATGACCTCAGACTTTTATATCTTTTTCCCGAAGGGAGAAGGTGGAAGAGAGAACGTTCAGTGTGCATGGGGTCTTTAATTATGTTGGCTGCGTTGCAGTGGGAAGTGTAGACAGAGTCAATGGATGGTTTGTGTGTGGACTGGGTTACGTTCATGAGCCTTTTGTAGTTCCTTGAGATCTTGGTCAGAGCAGGAGCCCATACCAAATATTGCTTTTCTATGGGGCATCTGTAAAAGTTGGTGAGAGCCGCAGTTGACCTGCCAAATTTCTTTAATCTTCTGCGAAAGTAGAGGCATTAGTGGGGCTTTCTTAACTATAGTGTTGGCATGGGAGGGACCAGGATAGCTGATCCAGGAAAGTGTGTTTATAACATAATCAACATATGAATCCTACAAATCCTTCCAACGCAGTCCAGTGGCGGGCAGTCAGAATGAGAAAGAATCCTGATCAGCCGTAGGGTGAAAAAATGCCTGAACCTGGATCTTTACTATCCATAGCTCCAAACTACAGCACGCGTGTGAACATGTGTGTTACCATATCAACCCAGACTCCCTGAGTGCACTGTAACATATCATCACAGAATCCTCGCTGATGCTTTCAGTAAGCATGCCTTTTGGTGAATATCAAGCATTAGATCAAGCCCAAGATGGAGTGTGTCTGTGCATAGATGACTGGTACTGCTCAAAGTTTAGATAATACAAAACTCATGAGATGAGGAGATATTTCTTCATCCAAAGAGTGGTGAGCCTGTGGAATTCATTACCACAGGAGTAGTTGATGTCAAAATATTGAATGTATTTAAAAGGCGGCTGGATATAGCATGGATGGAGCGAATGGGATCAAAAGTTTATAGATTAGGCTATTGAGTTGAGTGATCAGCCATGATCATGATGAATGGTAGAGCAGGCTTGAAGGGTCAAATGGCATCCTCCTGCTCCTATTTTCCATATTGTCAACTTGGATCTTGTTTCTCTCTTGTGGGGACCATGAATCGGATTCAAGTTGAATTTCTTGAAGTGAGCAAGGAGATAGGTCCACTCTGAGCTTTGACTTTGTAACTTTAAGAATGGAGTAACAAATTTTAAAAAATATCCATTTTCCACAAAAGCACACAATTTAACACCTGGGTGTTAAGCCAAGAGGTTCAGGAGTTGACCCAGTTTTGGTTTGTGGGGAAATTAGTCAATTTTAATGAGTATCAGATGGGCGGAGAGCTGGCTCACTCCATCCAGCCAGCCCAGTAGCAGGCTGGAATACCCGCTTGGGGGGCTTCTGCCCCTGGCTGGGGAGGAAATCCTGCCCTCGAGATCACCAGCACTCCTGGCAGCACCGAGAGTGAATCCATACCGGCTGCTGAGACTCAGTCCCCAGAGGGACAAATAGATCCCAGAACTATGGGAGGGGGGTATGATTGTGATCAGGGGATGGGGGTGATGGCAAGTAGGGAAAAGGGATACGACAATCTAAGAGGGAAGGTCTGTTAATATACTTTGTGTTAGGCTAACACAAAGGGAAAGAGCTTTAAATTAAAGGTGGTAATTATAGGACGGATGTTAGAGGTGGATTCTTTATTCAGAGGGTAGTAAAGGCGTGGAATGCCCTGCCTGTAGCAGTTGTGGACTCGTCAACGTTAAGAATGTTCAAATGGTAAATGGATAGGCATATGGATAACATTGGAATGGTTTAGGTTAGAGGTCATTAGATTGGTTCCACTGGTCAGTGCAATATCGAAGGCCAAAGGGCCTGTACTGTGCTGTAATGTTCCACATTCTATACCTTATTCCCAACACACACAGTACAAATATAAATCACTTAAAATATTTCATTTCCTAATAAATGGGGATTAAGGAAACGGAACAAAAATGGGTAAATAGAGCTGCTGTAGATCAACGTGGTCTCACTGAAATACGGAACAGGCTCAAGGGGCTGAATGGCCTCCTCCTATCCTTGTGATCCTATGCGAGGATACAGAGCAGTATAGTTTGGGAGTGACTGGAGCATCTCTGTTCTCCTGGTGAACTTGAGGAAATCAAATGCAGAATCTTTCTGAAAGCTTAAAAGGAATTTCAGTTCCAATATATCCAGAATCGGGGACTGGAGCAAGTTGGTGACTCAAGAGATACCGTTAAAACTGATATTGGGGAAATCATAGTTTCCCTGTTTGGATTTGTTTTTGATTTATTATTGTCATGGATATTAGTATTCAGTGACAAGTGCTTCTTGCATGCTATACAGACAAATCTTACCATTCATAGAGTACACAGGGAAGAAGGAAAAGCGAGCATTCTAATAACATAAAACAAGAATAAAAGATTGAGTTTGAGGGTTTGCAGGGAACAATTCGCAAGAAATCACCAAGGTCTGGCACCGATTTAGACATTTTTTATGTTTTAAATAACTTTGTTTAAAAGAGCATTTTAAATGCGAGACTACATTTGGAATATTGTGTGTAGTTCTGGTCATCTCACTATAAGAAGGATGCAGAAGCATTGGAGAGAGTGCAGAGGAGATTTACCAGGACACTGTCTGGTTTGGAGGGTAGGTCTTATGAGGAAAGGTTGAGGGAGCTGGGGCTTTTCTCTTTGGAGTGGAGGAAGATGAGAGGCGACTTAATAGAGGTTTATAAGATGTTGGAAGGGGTTGATAGAGTGGACATTCAGAGATTATTTCCCCGGGTGGATGTAGCTGTTAGTAGGGGGCATAAATATAACGTTCATATATGGGAGCTGTAGAAGGGATGTCTGAGGTAGATTCATTATTCAGAGAGTGGTTGGAGTGTGGAATGCATTGCTCCTGTTTTGGTGCTAATTTGTCATCACTTATTGGAGTCATCAGGTAATAAGGGGACATTTGGTCTTTGATATGTTGTTAAGGATTCCCTCGATCTGCAGGACCCATAGAAACTCGAAGCTCCAAAGTGCAGAAGGAGGTCACTCGGCCCATCAAGGCCGTACCGACTCTCTGACAGAGCATCTTACCCAATAGTAACCCCCCTCCCCCGCTGCCCCCATCTTATCCCCAAACCCTGCACGTTTACCATGACCAATCCACTTGCATAGGAACAGGAGCTGAGGCTAGACTGGGTGTCTGCTGTTGTGAGGAAAAGGGACAGGAGAGAGGCTGAGGTGGGGCCTTCCAATGCCCCTGCAGAACAGGACACCCCCTGATCTCTCTACTTGCCACCAAGACATCCAGATTCAGAGTACACAGATTTAAGGTAGTTGGCAAAAGAATGAAAGGGAGAGATGAGGAGAGTTTGTTTTAATGCAGTGAGTTATGGAATGATCTATGCAAAATGATGATGGAAGCAGGTTTGATAGTCACTTCCCAAAGAGAAGTGAAGGAATATTTGAAAAGAAATAATTTAAAGGGTTATGTCGAAAGTAAACATGAGCAAGATTATTTGGTTGTGTTTTGAAAGGGACATCACGAAAATGATGGGTTGAATAGCCTCTTGCTGTACTGTGTTATTTTGTAATTCTATAAACTGTTAATGGCACAGGAATTAAAATTTCACCAAACGCTTTGATGGAGAAAATTGCAGTGTGTTTTTTCAAGGGCAACAGTGCCATTCAGTGGCACAAAAACAATATTACAGAACATGAGGCACAAGGCTCGAGGCACAAATTCAATAAGTGCCAAAAGCTGATACAACATACATCAGGTTGAGTGCAAGGAAAATCTCCCTTTCCTCTACACTTCCCAGACAAAAACAGGAGCTTTACTAAGAAGAGGGACATTAGCACAGCCGCAGCGTGTTACAATATTTGAGGAAATGCTGAGCAGAAACGAAACTATTCATGAAGCTTTGAACCCTTGAATCCCTACAGTGCAGGAGGAGGCCATTCAGCCCATTAAGGCTTACCAACTCTTTGAAAGAGCATCTTAGCCAGACCCAACACCCACTCTATCCCTGTAAACCCATGCATTTACCATGGTCAATCCATCTAACCTACGTACCTTTGAACATGATTTGATTTGCTTGGTTTATTATTATCACATGTATTAATATACAGTGGAAAATATTGTTTCTTGAGCGCTATACAGACAAAGCATACCATTCATAGAGAAGGAAACGAGAGAGTGCAGAATGTAATGTTACAGTCATAGCTAGGCTGTAGAGAAAGATCAGCTTAATGCAAGATAGGTCCATTCAAAAGTCTGATGGCAGCAGGGAAGAAGCTTCTCTTGAGTCAGTTGGTACGTGACCTCATACTTTTGTATTTTTTTCCCGATGGAAGAAGGTGGAAGAGAATGCATCTGGGGTGCGTGAGATCCCTAATTATTCTGGCTGCTTTGCCAAGGCAGTGGGAAGTGTAGACAGAGTCAATGGATGGGAAGCTGGTTTAAGTGATGGATTGGGCTTCATTCACGACCCGTTGTAGTTTCTGGTGGTCTTGGGCAGAGCAGAAGCCCATACCAAGCTGTGAAACGACCAGAAAGAATGCTTTCTATGGGGCATCTGTAAAAACTGGCAAGAGTCATAGCGGATATGCCAAATTTCCTTAGTCTTCTGAGAAAGTAGAAGCTTTAGTGGGCTTTCTTAACTGTAGCATTGGCATGGAGGGACCAGGATTGTTGGTGACAATGGGCACCTAGAAGTTTGAAGATAAACACCAGTATGAATCAGTTGGGCTAAATGGCCTGTTTCTGTGACCTTTGAGCTGTATTTCAATGAGGGTGCTCTGAGCAGTTGAATGAAAGAGCCCATTCACCATTTTGGCATCATCTGGTTGCAGATACAGTGAGCACACGGGATTTAACGCTTTTCCAACAAATCACTGCCCTGGGGAGCTGATGATGCAGAGACTCCTTAAAATGATATATAATTTACAGTTGAGTGTGACTTGGCCCAGAATCCAAATGTTATTGGATTTAAAAAGGCTTATTTTGCCTGGATTTTTTTTGTAGCTTTAACACAGTTCATAGTCTCTCGCAGTCAACTGGACCGTACTTTTAAGCAGACCACAAGCTGTGACAAAGCTATTCAATCACAATGAATTTCCAATGAAGTACGATACCAGAGAGTGCACAGGGAATACACCCAGCATATGAATGTAGAAACAACTGAATGGTAGATTAAGGTGAGAGAATGAGGTTGTGGGATTAGATTTAATTGGGGTGGCATGGCGGTTAGCAGTGCACCCTCAGAGCACCAGGATCCCAGGTTTGATTCCTGGCTTGGGTTACCTGTCTGGGTGGTGTATGCACGTTCTCCTCGTATCTGTGTGGGTTTCCTGTGGGTGCTCCAGTTTCTTTCCACAGTCCAAGAGACATACTGATTAGGTGCATTGGTCATGCTAAATTCTCCCTCAGTGTACCCGAACAGGTGCCGGAGTGTGGCAACTCGAGGATTTTCATGGTAACTTCATTGCAGTGTTAATGTAAGCCTACTTGTGACACTAATAAATGAAATTTACCTTTTTACTTTAATTCCATCAGCAATGAGTTGCCACACCAATGAGGTAATCAAATGGTCTCCTCCTGTTCTGTAAAGTTTTTTTATTAGTATTGCAAGACCATTGACTCTGTCTACACTTCCCCCTGTCTTGGAAAAGCAGCCAGTATAATTAAGGACCCCACACACTCGTTGTTCTCTTCCATCTTCTTCTGTTGGGCAAAAGATACAAAAATCTGAGGTCACATGCTAACTGACCCAAGAACAGCTTCTTCTCTGCTGACATCAGACTTTTGAATGGATCTACCGTCCACTAAGTTAATCTTTCTCTACACCCAAGCTATGATTGTAACATTACATTCTGCACTCTCTCCTTATCTTTTCTATGAATGGTATGCTTTGTTTGTATAGAGTGCAAGAAACAATACTTTTCATTGTATATCAATACATGCGACAATAATGAATCAAATCAAAAATAGGCTTACATTAACACTGCAATGAAGTTACTGTGAAAATCTCCTGGTTGCCACACTCTGGTGCCTGTTTGGGTCACTGAGGGAGAATTTAGCATGGCCAATGCATCTAAACAGCATGTCTTTCAGATTGTGGGAGGAAACCAGAGCAGCTGCAGGAAACCCATGTAGACACGGGGAGAACATGCAGACTCTATATAGACAGTGACACAAGTCAGGAATCAAACTCAGATCTCCAGCACTGTGAGGCAGGAGTGCTAATCACTGTGCCACCAAGAAAATGCTCACTTTTACCAATTTACGAAATGTGTCTGGAGTACAAACATTTCACTTCTAGAATGGACAATAAGGTCTGCTTGCTTCATTGGAGTTGTGTTGTGGCACACTTTGGCGCTGTCAATAGATTCCATACAATGTTGGGAAGAAGGAGATATTTATTGATAAAGGGAAACTTGGACGGTGGGTGAGGAGAGAGTTTGCAGCCTCAGGATCAGCCTCAGGATCAGCCTCAGGCTAGTTATGCTCCAGCCTTTATGATGTTAACTACACGGCTGTGAAATGATTCTGCCCCAGAGAGAACTCCACCCTCTGGGGTGATCATACACTCTCAGTTCCTGTTGGTCCCTCAAGTCTGATGAACCACTTCTGCTGCAATGTTTTGAAGAGACAGACACCATTCACAATAGGAACAGGAAGAGGCCATTCAGCCCCTTGAGCCTGTTCTACCATTCAATTAGATCATGGCAGATCTAAACCTTGGCTCTGTATACCTTCCAGAAACTTTAACCTTTAATCCCTTTAGAAAGGAAAATCTATCACCCTTTTCAAAAAGTTCAGCTGACATTCAGCTTCAACAGCTTTTGGGGAGTGGGAGGGGAAGGTTTTAGATCTACACTTTGTGCGAAATGCTTCCTGATCTCACCCCCTCAATCAGCGAGCTCTAATTTTAAGATTATGTCTTTATGAGGAACAATACTTTCTTTCTCTTATCACCCGATTGACTCCTTTCAATTACTTTAGGAAGGATGTGCAGGCTTTACAGAGTGGCACAATGGTTAGCATTGCTGCCTCACAGTGCCAAGAACCTGGGTTCGATTCCTGGCTTGGGTCACTATCAGTGTAGAGTCTGTGCATTCTCCCCATGTCTGCACGGGTTTCCTCTAGGTGCTCTGATTTCCTCCCACAATCCAAAAGACGTGCTGATTGGGTGCACTGGACATGCTAAATTCTCCCCTGAATGGAGTGTAACAACTAGGGGATTTTCACAGTAACTTTATTGCAGTGTTAATGTAAGCTACTTGTGACATTAAAAACTTACTTATTAGAGAGGGTGCAAAAAAGATTTATGGGAATGTTTCAGGGATAAGGGACTTGCGCTATATGAATCGATTGGAGAGGTCAGGACTGTAATCTTTGAAAAGGTTGAGAGATTTGATAGAGATGGTCAAAATCATGAGGTTTCTGGATAGAACAGATGGGGTGAGAAACTATTTCCATTTAATGAAGGATTAGGAATCAGAGAACACAGATTTCAGATTCGCAAAAGAAGCAAAGACCATACGGGGACAAGTGAGTGGTTAGGATCTAGAATGCGTTGTCTCGGAGTGTGATGGAGGCAGATTCAATCGAGACTTTTGAAAGAGAACTAAATACGGACCTGAAGAGAGAGTATTTGCAGTGTCATAATGATGGGAGAAAATACTATGGAATTACACCAGGAACTATTGGACTTTATATAAGACCTGTTTTTTTTTTGATGGACACAAACTCCAAAGATGGTTGAGGATCTTGAGTCAGCCACCGATAGGAATTGCTACAGGGCAATTCTCAGAGGGACAATGGAACTCCTCCCTATTTTCAGACAAAATACTTTTAAAAGTATCCAGAGACTGGTTACCATCTCTAATAAAAACAAAGGAACCTAGCGGCCACCTCACCTCAAGAGATCCTGTGTGTGTAATGTCGAGATGGACTTGTGGATTCTTCATCCATCTGGAATATAAAGGAATGGATTTAAAACCAGCAAAGAGAACACAGTAATGAGAGATTATTGTTTTGTTGGGTGGTGTCAGGTTGGTGATGAAATATTATAATTATAATTCAATCTACCTGTTTCAATAGATTTAAAAAGAAAATGTATGACACTAATTAGAAGAAGAGCAGAGGAACTGTCCTGGACATCATTATTAATTCCACACAGAGTGGTAATGTCACTGGGTTAGTATTCCAGAGATCAATCCTCTGGGGATATGGGTTCAAATCCCATCATGGCAGTTGCTGGAATCTGAATTCAATTAATTAAGAATCTGGAATTGAAAACTAATCTCAATAATTGTGACCATGAAACTATCATCAACTGTCATAAAAACCTACTACTGTCCCCAGGAGAAGGGAATCTGCCCTCTTTGCCTGTTTTTGGCCTACACATAACTCCACAGTCACAAAAATGTGGCTCTTAATTGCCACAAATAACCAAGCCAGCCGCTCAGTTCAGTTTGGCTAAGCAATGACTTCCACACTTCCCAAAAGAATAAAAGGGATAAAGAAATCCTCCCTCCGCCAAAAAGAGAAATAGATCACTGCCAAAATGAGTTTGCTTATAAAACAGCGACGTACTCAGCTTACTGTGTGCGAGTGGTTTTGGGGATGCCCTAAGCATATGATTAGCAATGCAAGCTCTTCCATCATCTTGAAACAACAAGTTGCTGTTGTCTCTCACAAAGTGATGACTAACCAGCTTCACACATCTACTTCACAGCGAGAAACTTGCAAATCCTCTTCTGTAATAACTCATAGCAGAGTTGAGCTGGGGGGGCGCTCATTTGCATGTACTTTTTTGTTTGATAGCATCTGCTTAATGGCTGAAAATAAGTTAGTTTAAAAGTCTTCTTGAGCATCAAATTGACATTGGTAACGCCACCATATTGAAAGCTACACCATTAAGTAAACAACATTTTATCTCAATTGATATGAGATCGAGAGTAAAAACAACTGTGCAATGGGTTATTAAATGAGGGATTCTTTATTAACACATGACATTCAAAATTAAAATAAATTGCTATGGTATCCTCACTGTCCCCTGATTAGCAATGGCAATAATGTAGGAAACACACACAAGGTCAAATGTGAGATAGCACACAATACAACTGAAATTATTCACTTGGCAAATACTTCTCAAATCAAAAGATGTTTTAGACCAGACGATAACATTTAGTAAAGGCACGTTATGTTGTAATTTCAGCTTAACTCGTACTAATGAAATCCAGTCCAACCAAGGTTATCCAATCTCAGGATTACACACACACACACACACACACACATTGTGCTACATACTGATATTTCTACAAACAGGTTGCACATCCAATATGGTTACGAGAATGAAAATGTAAATCCGACAAGTTTTGAAGTAAAGGTTAATTTGCAATGAAGTAGTTATGGCTTTCAGTCTGCCTAGGATTTGCAAACATTGTTCCCTCTTTGGTTGTGACTTCTCAAGATATCGCCCTCAGCAGAGTTCCACAGCAGAAGCTGCCGAACAGTGAGTCATTGCTGAAATGTATTCTAGAATGAGCTTGAGCTCTTTGCATCAATTCTAAATGCCAATAACTTGACAGCAACCCGACCGGACAGGTAGCAACCAACCGGAAAGGCAGCACCCAGTGTACAGTTACCAAGCTTCCGGGAATACCCCAGAGTTTGCAAGAATTGAAGATTAATCTCTGGGGTATAACTGGGAGGAAATTCCAGGTGAGAAATCAAAGATGCATCTGAAAAAAAAAAGTTTTTCTTACAAATTATTTTTCTGCTGATGTTGTTAAGAAAGGAAATGGGGTAAAATGTTGGTTCGACTGAGACTTCAGAATTATCCAACTGAGTAGCGAAGAATCTATTGGCTCTCTGATTGGCTACGATGAATATATTGGGTGGGAGATTGGGAGCGGAGTGCTTGGAGGTGGGTGGTCATGTGATGAAACCTCCAGGAATCAGTCCAACTAGAGCTGGTGACCTGTCCTCCGGTGCTGGCGATCCAGTGTGTAGTTTGTGCTGGGGTAAGTTATTCCCCAATCGTTAAAACCAAACAGATGCACATCTGATGCCGGTGCCTACTGAATAATCGAAGTGGGAAAGCGTCAGAGAATCTTGAAGCACAGAGGGAGGCTATTCGGCCCATTGCGCCCTTTCTGGCTTTTTGAAAGAGCTGTCCAATCAGTGCCATTCCCCTGTGGACTATGTGCCCCCCTCCCCATTTGGACAATCATAATTCAGGCCTCATATGATCCGAGAACATAAACTTTACCACAACACCCATTTCCCCTCTCCCCGCCATCTTCCCCCACCACGCCCAATGCTTCAAACGTTTGGCAAGATTGGATGGATAAAGGGTATGGAAATAATGAATAAATTGTACTCCTCCAGTAGGCAGTGGGCTTCGAGGTTTGTGAAGACACTCCCCTTGGGCAAAGACAGGACAGCTTCCAATCAGAACGGTCTCCATTGCAGTATTCTGGCAGTTTCTCACCCTGAGGAACACAAACATACATCACACATAAATGTACTTCCATTTTCAGAACACATGGATCATTTAATTTTTGTAAAAATTCAAAGTAATAAAAAGGAACTCAAGGGTAGAAATTTCCTTGAGTTTGATTTTGGTGAACGTGTAGCCAGAAGTCAAACTTAAACCTCCACCAGCACACAGTGGCAGCAATGTGTAACACTGACAAGATCCACTGCAGCAATTTGTCAAGGCTTCTCCAACAGCACCTTCCAACCACGCGACCTCTCCCACTTAGGAAGAAATATCTGCAGGCACATGGGAACAAGCTCCCCTCCAAGCCCCACGCCATCCTCATTTGGAAATATATCGGCTGTTTCTTCACTGTCTCCGGCTAAAAACCCCGGAACTCCCTCCCTGACAGCACTGTGGGTGTACCTACATAAGATGGGTTCAAGATGGCAGCTCACCGCCACCTTCTTAAAATATAATAAACATATGTACGAATAGGGATTCTGTTGCCTTTCCTGTATTCATGGAAACTGCGTTGAAATTCTGACCCTGGATTGAAGTTCTGAGCATTGCAAATAGGGAATGAACATCGGACTGTGATAATTGGGGACAAAAACCTGACTTCAATATTGGAGGACAAGGAAAGTGAACATCTCTGCCGGAATTTTACCGCCTCGCTCACCCAAGGCTCGTAAGATTGTGCTCGGGGCTAATGGTGAATGCTGCTCTGCAAGCCTCGCCTGCCCGGATTCCATGGCAGACTTGCCGGTAACATTGAAACACTCATATTCACTCAAACGGTCACGAGTCTCATTAGCCTCAACTAAAGAGCATCTGATTATGAAAATCATCACGACCGAATGTCAAACTCATCTCAACAGCCAGAATCTTGTTGGCAGGGTTTGCACACGTTCCATTTTTCTCAAGTGGCACTGTCCTTGCGAAGAGCCATATTGTAAAGGAGGGAAGAAAATCGGTGCAAGTAGTTATAGCAAGAGGGATTTTCCAGTTTTTTAGGGAGACTATTCAGCAACACACTAATCATCGGGACACTGAGGCAGCAGGAGTTATGGCAGGAAACCGGCTTTGCTCCTTAATTTCTCTCTCAAATCACTTCATTCTGCAGCTTCCCGGTATTTTCTTATTTCGCAACTGAGTTATCAGGAAGTGCCTCCTGGGCTCCGTGAGGAACAGGGCACTGGGGAGATGGAATGCACCGCCTCACTCACTCAGATCTCCTGCAGGGACACCCAACACAGGCTCAATAAACCACCAGGTTCAGACTGACCCAGAATTATAGGAACAGGAGCAGGCCCTTCAGCCCCTCGAGCCTGTCCCCTCAGTCAATGGGATCCTAGCTGATCTCTGTCTGTAATAGCAAGAGGTGGGGGTGTGTGGGATGATGTGACCCGCATTGGGTTAAAATACTGCAATCCCGGTGCTGAGTGCATACTTTCCCAGACAGCCTGGGACTGCAGTTAACACAGTGAGCAGCACATTTTTTTGTACACAACTCTTGTACACAGTTTATTTGTTACAATAAATAGTTTGTTCAGAAACCTAGTGGTTGCCAAAGCATTGAGAGGTCACATTAACTGGACTCCATCCACCTGCCTGGGCTCCCTCTGCTATCCCATACTTGCCTGGTGTATCTAGTTGTCTGTGGATTGAGATTATTTATTAGACTGACATCTATTGCTTTACCCTCTGTGTGAAGAAATGTTTCCGAATCTCTCCTTCCTGAACGCCCTGTCGTTGCTTTTAAGGATACATTCGATGGCCTTGACCCATGACTAGAGGAAAATGCTTCTCTCTCCCGATCCTATGAATTCTTTGCCAAATCCTAAAATCCACAACAAAACCATCTCTTAACCTTCTGCATCTCAGGGAGCACAAGTCTAGTTGATAAAATGTCTTCTCATGATCCAATCCTTGCATTTCTGGTAACAATCTGGTAAATCTGCACCCTTTCCAAGGCCCCTATATCCTTTCCAAGATGTGGTGCCCTGAACTGCATATATTTCTCCAGATGTGATCTAACCAGGGCCTCTGGACAGTGCTGTTTCCTTCTTATACTCCAGTCCTCTAGTTCTGAAGGCTAATATTCTTTAGACTTTTTGACTACAGTTTGTAGGTAACTGCTACATGTTAGTGATCTGAAATGATTTTTAAAACTCAGGTTCAGCAAGGAATGACATAAGCATTCTCACATTCCCAGAGGCAGGAGTCAGTGTTGCATGAAGCTGTGTATTCCCAGCCGGTCAGAATTCCGATCACGCTGGCAAACCTCCTTGGCTCACCTTGTGAGTACGGGGTGACACGGTGGCACAGTGGTTAGCACTGCTGCCTCACAGTGTCAGGGCCCTGGGCTCGATTCCTGGCTTGGATCATCGTCCGTGAAGTTTACACATTCTCCCTCTGTCAGCATGGGGTTCCTCCGGGTGCTCTGGTTTCCTCCCACAGTCTGAAAGACGTGCTGGTTAGGTTCATTGGCCAGGCTAAGTTCTCCCTCAGTGTACACGAACAAGCACTGGAGTGTGGTGACCAAAAGTCTAGTCAAAGAGATACATTTTAAGAAGAGAGCTAAGGATCCACGCAGCTGAAAGACTGAAGCAATGAAAATTCAGGGTGCTCAAATAACCAGGATTGGAGGAAGACCATAAGACATCGGAACAGAGTTAGGCCACTCGGCCCATCGAGTCTGTTCCACCATTCAATCATGGCTGATATTTTTCTCATCCCCAAACTCCTACCTTTTCTCCATAACCCCTGACCCCCTTATTAATCAAGAACTTATCTTGATTAATAAGGGGATTTTCATAGTCACCTCATTGCAGTGTTAATGTAAGTCCACTTGTGACACTGATAAATAAAGTTAATAAATAAACTTTTGTCCTTGAGAAACAGTCAGACACAAGTGAAGATGTTTTACCTTCCCACGTATTTCCCTAAGGATTTTCTGTCCTCCTCTATTTTAGGAACTCCTCATTTGCACCTTTTTTGCGGCGTGACCTCAGCCTATGGACAATTCTGCTGCTTGTATCCAGGCCTGTTCACCCATCACCCTGTTCGCTGACTGAGCCAGTCCCCCAACCCATCCATTTTAAAACCGCACCTTTGTTTTTAACACCCTGAATGGCGTTATCTCCTTCCTTTCTCTGTAATCTCATGCCTTCGAACCTCCGGAGCCTTTCCTCTTTTGAACTCTTTGCCGCAGAAGGCTGTGGAGGCCGGGTCATTGAGTGTCTTTAAGACAGAGATAGAGAGGTTCTTGAACAATAAGGGGATCAGGGGTTATGGGGAAAAGACAGGAGAATGGGGATGAGAAAAATATCACCATGATTGAATGGTGGAACAGACTCGATGGGCTGAGTGGTCTAATTCTTTTCCTATGTTTTATGGCCATCCTCCAATCCCGATTACTTGGGCACCCTGAATTTTCACTGCTTCAGCGATGGTGACTGTGCTTCCAGCTGCCCGGGCCCTTAGCTCTTCTCTGACTCTTAAAATCTACCTGTTTGACTAGACCTGCCCTAATATCCCATGACAGAAACATAACAACTGGGAGCAGAAGGAGGCCATTCAGCCCTTTGAGCCCACTCTGCTGTTCGTTATGATCATCCAATTCAATATCCCAATCCTGCCTTCCCCTCATATCCTTTGAGTCCCTTCGTCCCCAAGTGCTATATCTAACTGCCTCTTGAAAACATTTAATGTTTTGGCCTCAGCGTTGATTCATTTTGATAAAACTTCTGTGAAGCATTTTGGAACATTTTACTGTGTTAAAGGTGGCATAAAGACAGAGCAGATTATTGTCCTGATCAGTCACTGGGCTTTACTAACACAGGGGTAAATCATTCTAAAAGCACTGGTATAGTAATACATATGAAACTTGCACCCGTAGCGCCCAGGTCACAGGATCTTCGATTGAGGCTATTAGAACATAGAACATTACAGCGCAGAACAGGCCCTTTGGCCTTCGATGTTGCGTCGACCAATTAGGAAAAAGCAATGACCCTCTAACCTAAACCATTCCCTTTTCGTCCATAAACATATCTACTAACCTCTTAAATGCCACCAAACTTGGCGCATCTACAACTGATGCAGGCAGGGCATTCCATACCCTTACCACCCGCTGGGTAAAGAACCAACCTTTGACATCCGTCCTATAACCACCACCCTTAATTTAAAGCTATGTCCCCTCGTGCTAGCTTTCTCCATCCTAGGAAAAAGGCTATCACTGTCCACCCTATCTAAACCTCTAATCATCTTATATGTTTCAATAAGGTCTCCTCTTAGCCGCCTTCTTTCTAACGAAAACAACCTCAAACCCTCAGCCTCTCTTCATAAGACCTGCCCTCCATACCAGGCAACATCCTGGTAAACCTTCTCTGTACCCTCTCCAATGCCTCCACATCTTTCTTATAATGTGGGGACCAGAACTGCACACAATACTCTAAGTGCGGCCGCACTAGAGTTTTGTACAGTTGCAACATGACGTTGTGGCTCCGAAATTCAATCCCCCTACCAATAAAAGCTAAAATTCCATATGCATTCTTAACAACCTTATCGACTTGATTGCCAACTTTCAGGGATCTATTAACATATACACCAAGATCCCTCTGTTCATTACACTGAAAGGTTTGTCTAATTACAACGAAACACAAAGTGAAAGATGTAGAAGGTTAGTGGACAGCTGTAAACGCAACATTCTTGCTGCTGACAGCAGAATTTGACCCTTTCTCTGCATCCAAAACAGTATAACTTATTTAACAAATTAACATAATAAATAACGGGGTCAGTCCCTTAAAGGACTATTAATCAAATACAAAATTACAAAAGAGATTTATAAAATCTAATTAAGGTGTGATTTTCTGGGTCAATAATGTACTCCAGCCCCTGGGATCCCCATGGATCACAGATGGTCTCCAGTCTGACAGCGGACACCACGTGCTCCCTCTACAGGGACATTAACTACAAAGATAGCTGCCAGAGAGGGACAAACAGTCGAGTCGGACAAGACTTGCATTTATATAGCACCTTCCACCTCAAAGCACTTTTCAACCAATGGAGTAGTTCTGAAGTATCATCAATGCTGTCATTTGAATGTATCTCCATGAGCCTCTTTATCATCCCAAAGACCTCTCTAAAGTTACCCTTTAGCTTCTCTGTGTTCTAGATAAGATGTGATAAGATTTCAGATGAGTATCGCTTAGCAATGCATCAATTTCCCACTTGATAGGCTGAGAATCTATTGTAGATCAAGTAACAGGAATATAAGAATATTAATAACAAGGAACGCAGTGGCTCTGTCACCTACCGCCTTCCGAGAATCCTCCACCCAACGTTAAATATCTAAGAGGTCGTCTGCGCTCTCGTCACTTTCCACAGTGAGTTGTCGGGTCCACCATTTTTTCACATCTGACCCCGAGGGAGCAGAATCTGACATTGGGTTAATTTTACACATCACAGATTTAATGGCCGTACGACTCCCAAATCGTAGATTCACCGTTGACACTGAGTGGCTGATGGGTTTTGGAGCTGCAAGGCCAATGGAAAGGATACAATTAACCGAGACCAGGATAAACCAGGTTTACATTGACGAGCTAGAGCAGAAAGCCTTATTGCAATGTCTGACTCAAAAACAGGCTATTCGGCCCAGCTGGTCCATTCTGGTGTTTACACACCACATGAACCTCCTCCCATTCTACTTACTTCACTTCATCCTATCCCATGAGGAGACATGTTAAGAACCTTGAAGAGTGTGTCAAGGACATTTACCAGAATGGTACCAGGTCTGAGGGACTTCAACTATATGGAGAGACCAGAGAAGCTGGATTATTGCTGCTACTGCATAGTCCATTACACCGTTAAGGTTTGTTAATGTTAATTCCAATGTTACAATTAAGAAAAAAATTGATGGATATTGATTTGAACATGTATGAACAGCGGATGGATGGGACACTGGGTGAAGTTGAAGAGAGTTGTGACACAGAACAACTCAACACGTTCTCTTAATACAGAAAAGTATTGGCACTTCAGTGGCACAGTGTTTAGCACTGCTGCCTCACAACGCCAAGCACCAGGGCTCAATTCCAACCTTGAATGATTGACTGTGTGAAATCTGCATGTTCTCCCCGTGTCTGTGTGGGTTTTTTTCAGGTGCTCAGGTTTCCTCCCACAACCCAAAGATGTGTGAGTTAGGTGGATTGGCCGTGCTAACTTGCCCCTTGGTGTCCCAAGGCTTGTAAGTTAATAAATTAGTGAGGTAAATATGTTGGATTACAGGGATAGGGCCTATGTAAGATGTGCAGTCAAGAGTTGGTGTGGATTCAATGGGCCGAGTGGTCTCCTTCTGTGCATAGGGATTCTATGAAGTTCTGTGAGTTGGCTTCAACTTCAACAACCCACTTGGATCCTGATAATGATTCTTCGAGAATAGAAAAAGTTAGTGAGGTTTCATGGAAACATTCTTTCAATAATTTCCCTCAGCACTGAAGTCATTAACCAGGGGACAGAGTTTTAAAGTAGAAGGGTTAGAGGGGAGTTAAGGAGTAATTCTTTTCACCGAGAGGGCCGAGAACTCACTGCTGGAAAGGGTGGTAGAAATTTGTGTAACAGTTAAAAAATATTTGGACACATGCTTGAGGTGTTGTAACAGACGGAGTTACAAACGAAGAGCTGAGATGAGGCTATCCTGGTGGCACAGATACAATGGGCCAAATGGCCTCCAGCTGTGCCATAGATTTCCATGATTCTACACAAGGGTTTTGACAAAGTAAATTAGGGAAAATGCTTCAACTGTCACACTAACACACATGGGTCAGTCACTAGAGAGCACGGATCGATGATGATTGAAGAACAATCCAAGGAGATTCCTTCTATGCAGAGTGATACAATGATCTGAGACACACTGCCTGAAAGAGCAACAGAAACTGATCCAATAGGAACTTTCATGAGGAAATGATCCAGTATTTGAAAAGGTAAAAGTGAATGGGATAGAGCAAAGGCAGTGGGAATTTATTGGATTTCAGAGTCCAATTAAGGGGCAGTGAGCAGAATGTTCAAGCTGGTGGACGAATGTAACTGTGAAACCATTGCTGATTGTCAAAAAACTCATCCGGTTCACTAATGTCCTTCAGGGAAAGAAATCTGTCACCCTTACCCAGTCTGGCCTATGTGTGACTCCAGACTCACAGCAATGTGGTTGACTCTCAACTGCCCTCTGAAATGGCCCAGCAAACCACTTCTTCACGTTAGTAAATGTGAGCCAGTCCCTGTGTCATCAATGAATAAAATAAAAGTGACCATATTGATTGGATGGCACAGTGGTTAGCACTGCTGCCTCACAGTGTCAGGGACCCAGGTTCAATTCCCGGCTTGGGTCACTATTCGTGCAGAGTCTGCAATTTCTCCCCGTGTATACATGGGTTCCCTCCAGGTGCTCTGGTTTCCTTCCATAGTCTAAAGATGTGCGGATTAGGTGCATTGGCCGTGCTAAATTGCTCCTTGGTGTCCCGTAGGTTAGAGGGATTAGCAGCATAAATATGTGGGATTACGGGGATAGTGTCAGGGTGGGATTGTTGTCAGTGCAGACTCAATGGGCTGAATGGCCTCCTTCTGCACTGTAGGATTCTGTGAAATTCTCTGAATAGCGATCCCTCCGGCACTGAGGAAACAGCAGGTTGTCTTTCCAAGTAGGTGAGAGGGTTGCATTTTGAACCCCACTTGTGTTCCTGTTAAAGAATCACCTTGGTGATTTCTATGATTTTATTCCAAGCTGTAATGATGACAGCAAAGTGGTTAGCACTGTTGCCCTACAGCGCCAGGGACCCAGGTTCGATTCCCAGCTTGGGTCACTGTCTGTGCGGAGTTTGCACGTTCTCACCGTGTCTGCATGGGTTTCCTCTGGGTGCTCCGGTTTTCTTCCACAGTCTGAAAGACGTGCTGGTTAGGTGAACTGGCCTTGCTAAATTCTTCCTCAGTGCACCCAAACAGGCACCGGAGTGTGACGACTCGGGGATTTTCAAAGTAACTTCATTGCAGTGTTAATGTAAGCGTAGTTGTGACACTAATAAATAAATAAAACAAACCCCAGCCAGAGGTTTGATTGGGCATCAGGAGCCCACAAAGTGTGGTAAACAGTCACGTGGCTGTGGTTTTCCCTGGAGTGGTGAGAAAGCAGACCCACGCTCCAATTAAGAACTCAGAGGGCTAGGATTTTATCCCCAGTGTGTTCCTGTTGAAGAGTCTCGTATGATTTCATTCCGAGATGACACACACAAGCACGATGTACAACGTACCTGATGGAAGACGCCATTGTCCAAACTTCCTTTGAGGTTTTCCGAGGTCGCTGATGTCGGATCGATACCCGCCTCTATCCGAATGTGTCGGACTGAGCAACTGTTGTTGACTACTGGACTGCACAGGAGACAAGAGCGATGATGGCTGATGTTCTCATTACTGTTGAGTTAGCAATCACTCTATCATCATCAGCAAGAACAGCAATCAGCAGGCAGACGCTTTATTTGCAGCAACGACTGTGCAAAGCATCATCAATCACAGCTGAGATTTAATTATACAGCGCAGGAACACTAGTGGTCACGGCACTAGATTATTAACCAGGGCGTCAGGAGTTCAAATCCTACCACTCAGGGTTTAACTTAACCAATCTGTCTGACATAAAGAAATGACTGAATGTTTGACTCGAGTTCGTAGGGAAAGATATTTTGCTGCACTAATCTGATCAGAACTACACCTGGAGATAGAACTTGTGTTATTTTTGCATATTGAGACTGGACCAGTACAAAGCAACTTCAGTTCACTTTTAACCTGCTTCAAAGCTTTGACAAAGGCTCATCTGGATTCGAAACATCAGCTCTTTTCTCTCCTTACAGATGCTGCCAGACCTGCTGAGATTTTCTCTTTTGGTTTCACTTTTACCCTGGTTCAAAATTCAATTTGTAAGGGGATGATGGGACAAGTTATAAGCATCGTATGATAGGTTAGTGAAAGATCACAAATGAGAGGGTGGCACAGTGGTTAGCACAGCTGTCGCACAGTGGTTAGCACAGCTGTCGCACAGTGCCAGCGACCTGGGTTCGATACTATCTGTGTGGAGTTTGCACATTCTTCCTAAGTCTGTGAGGGTTTCCTTCGGCTGCTCTGGTTTCCTCCCACGGTCCAAAGATGTGTGGGTTCGGTGGATTGGTCGTGCTCACCTCAAGACCAGAAAATCCTTCCTGAGGTCAACTGGACCATTTCCTGCCTGTTAAAATTCCCAGGATAATTCTTTAGATTTAATGTCTAAAGATGTGCAGGAATGTTGGATTGATCATGGTAAATGTGTGGAGTTACAAGCATAGGATGGAGGGAAGGGCTTGGATGGGATTCTCTTTCAGAGAGCTGGTGTGGGCTCAATGGGCCGAACAGCCTCACACCGCACAGTCGGGATTCTATGTTCCATTCTACGGGTCCAAAGGAACTGAAAATGGCAAAAATAGAATTCTTTTTGTCATTTAATTGACTGCCTTCCACCTTATCATTTGTTATGCTGTCCAACTGTGTTGGATTGTGGAAACGTTAAGTCTGTTGTGCAAATTAATATTGGCAGAAACTCAAAGCTGAATCAAACCAGTGCAATTTCAATCACATTCTTTCCTGATTGTCTTCAAAGATGAAATGCTGGTTCTGTGATACTGGATGTCCTCGGTAGCTAAGGATGAGCTATAAATTTATCTTGCTTATATCACCCATACCTGGAAAAACATGCTATTGGTCATGGTGTAATGTTTCTTGTAGATGTTATACCCTGGATTATTCTGTATGCCTGTTTGCATTCAGCTTCAGATTTGCTATGATATCTGGTAGGTGAATTAAGGGTACATTTGATAAGTGAGTATGGAGTTTCTGAGGGATGGTATAGATAAGCAGCTGGAATCCCCATTTTTCTCAAATGATCACATGGTTTCTCCAACTGCAATAGTTTTGACTTAACTGGATTTCTAGATTCTTCTTCATTCAAAAACATGCGTGTTGGGTTTTTTTATGGCTAAGCAGCTGAGTGTTTATGAAACCATGGTGCGTTTACCAAGTCTGGGGAGCCCAGCCCATTGTGATGTTCGACATTCAGACGTTCTAACACCGCAGAGAAAATATCAAGCCTGGTTTTCAGATCCCTCCATTGCCTCACAAATCACCACCCTCCCAATCTCTGCAATCTGCCTCAGCCCGCCAATCCTCTGTGATCAGTGGCACAGCGGTTAGCATTGCTGCCTCACAGCTCCAGAGACCTGGGTTCAAATTCGGCCTTGGGTGACTGTGTAGAGTTTGCACGTTCTCCCCCGTGTATGCGTAGGTTTCCTCCGGATGCTCCGGTTTCCTCCCACAGTCTGAGAGACGTGCATTGACCATGGAAAATTCTCCCTCAGTGTACCCAAAGAGGTGCCAGAGTGTGGCAACAAAAAGATTTTCACAGTACTTCATTGCAGTGTTAATGTGACCTTACTTGTCACAATAATTAATAAACTTTTAACTCATAACTCCCTCTATTGTGACCTCCTGCACATCCCAGATTTTAAATGCTCTGCAGTTGGTGATTGTGGCTTCAGCTGCCGGGGTCCCAATTGGTAACAATTCCCTCAGTTAAATCTTTGTATGATGTCGCTAAAAGACTTACATCTTTGATCAAGCTCTTGGGAAACCCTCACTGTATCTGGACTGGTGTCAAATAATTTTTGCTTAACCGTCGCTAGGCTCCTCGGAACTGTTTATCTCTTTAAAGGCTCCGTGAAAGAAACTGCAGGAAGCGTCTGACAGACACTGTAACTGGGAAAGACAGAAGGGAATCACTCACCTCAGGGGGAGCTTCATTATCTTGATTACTCGCAAGCATTTCTTCACTGGCTTGAGTCGTTTCGATGCTGGGAGGGATAAGGAATCTGCTTAGCTCCTGCTGCTGACTCTCTCGCAGGCTGTGGATAATGCTGCAGGACTGTTGCTGTTTCTGAATACAAGGCACAGGATAACATTAACAGAGAAAGATAAAATGTTAGGTCCAGAAATACCTATACAGGCAGGTTGGGCAGGGAATCCGTTAGGATACTTGTCACAGAGGTTAGCCATGCTGCCTCACAGCTCCAGGGACCGGGGTTTGATTCCCAGTCTGGGTCACTGTCCATGTGGAGTTGCACATTCTCCCCGCGTTTGAGGGTTTCTTCCGGGTGTTCCAGTTTCCTCCCACAGTCCGAAGGTATGCAGGTTAGGTTGACTGGCCATGATAAATTGCCCCTTAGTGTCCCGGGACACAGAGGTTAGAGGGATTAGTGGGGTAAATATGTGGAGTTACATGGACAGGGGCTGTGGGTGGGATTATTGTCCGTGCAGACTCAATGGGCCAAATTACCTCCTTCTGCACTGCAGGGATTCTCTAGTTTCTATAGTCTGTGACGGCAATATTCAATCTTCACTACCCCCTGAGCACGGGAGTCTCCACTAAGAGCACAATATATCCCTTAGCGACTATGTCTATTTGTCCGAGTTTTTGTGTAGGTTCGTTGGTAGAAGCACAAAGATAAATCCTCCTATGAATCACTTGGGATGGGTTTGGACACCAGCTCCTCGCCGCCTCTCTGAGGTAACTGATCGTTCCCACTGCAGGGTGGACAGAATTACAACAGCAGCTGACCACTGGTCAGGTGATTAACTCAGTAAAGTTTTGCAACACCAATTTAAAATCCAACCAATTTATTTGATAGTAAATCCACGAGCTTTCGACACTATGTTGTGCCTTCGTCAGGCAAATGCAGGTGATTAACACCAGAGTCACATGACCACAGGGATACTGTGCATCAGTAAATGTGGGCACTGTTCATTGATGAGCGGTGAAACTCTATAACCTCGGAATGTGCGCAGCTCTGTGGGCAGGGCCTAGTTCAACTGAAGGTCATATTGAATAGACTTAAAAGATCTTCTGAACAGTTGGGTGCAATTTGGATATAGATGCAAACAGCTGGGTATAATACAGGTACACACCTGTTCATAAAATACAGCAATCCTTTGTGTTATTTGATTTGATTTTGCCCAGATTAAGCTATTATAGAACATAGAACATAGAACATAGAACATTACAGCACAGAACAGGCCCTTCGGCCTTCGATGTTGTGCCGACCAAAATAAAAAGCAATGCCCCTCCAAACTAAACGATTCCCTTCTCTTCCATATACTTATCAATTAACCTCTTAAACGCCACCAAACTTGGCGCATCTACAACAGCTGAAGGCAGGGCATTCCACTCCCTAATCACTCTTTGAGTAAAGAACCTACCTCTGATATCCGTCCTATAACTCATACCCCTTAATTTAAAGCTGTGTCCCCTCGTGCTAGCTTTCTCCATCCTAGGAAAACGGCTATCACTGTCCACCCTATCTAAACCTCTAATCATCTTATATGTTTCGATCAGGTCCCCTCTTAGCCTCCTCCTTTCTAACGAAAACAACCTCAAATCCCTCAGCCTCTCCTCATAAGACCTGGCCTCCATACCAGGCAACATCCTGGTAAACCTCCTCTGTACCCTCTCCAATGCCTCCACATCTTTCTTATAATGTGGGGACCAGAACTGCACACAATACTTCAAGTGCGGCCGCACTAGAGTTTTGTACAGTTGCAACATGATGCTGCGGCTCCGAAATTCAATCCCCCTACCAATAAAAGCTAAGACTCCATATGCCTTCTTAATAACTTTATCCACTTGACTGCCTACTTTCAGGGATCTATTGACACATACTTTATTGATATGGAAATCTTACGTGTTGAAAAAGAAACATAGGGATTAGCAGAAGTTGGCAAATTCAGCCCTTCGAGCCTGCTCCAACATTCAATCAGATCATGGTTGATCTCTCCCTGGTTTCAATCCACCTCCCCAGCTGTTCCCCATCTCCCTTCAACCCGTCTTTTTTACTGGAAATATGTCTATCTCCTTCTTGAAACTATTCAATGATTCAGATTTCACCGCGCTACGGGGCAGTGAGTTCCACAAATTCACCCCCCTCTGTGAGAAATAGTTCCTCCTCATCTCAGTTTTAAATCTATTGCCTCTCAACCCATACCTGTGACCTTAGAGATTGCACCATAACAGGAAACATTTGGTCTACATTTACTTTATCAATCCCTTTTATTATTTATATATCTCGATCAGATCCTCTCCCATCCTTCTAAACTCCAGTGAGTATAAACCCAAACTGTTTAATCTGTCCTCGTATGTCAGACCCTTCATCCCCATGGTAACTGAGACCTTGTTTACACCACATATGGAACAAAGAAACAGGAAAAGGCCATTCAGCCCATCAAGCCTTCTCTGCTATTCAATTAGGTAATGACTGATCACCGACCTCAACAGTATCTTTCCACATTATCTCCGTATCTCTTGATGCCAACAGTCTCCAGGAATCTAGCGAATTCTTGAGCGTACTCAATGATTGAGTTTCCACAGCCCCCTGTGGTAGAGTTCCACTCTCTGCTGTAGAGAACTGTGTACAATCCTGGTCACCATGTTACAGTAAAGATGCATTCAAAGAGAAGCCAAATAGACAGATAAGGAGATCAAAACTGCCCACAATTCTCCAGGTGTGGCCTCACCGACATCCTGTGCAATTGCAACAAAACATCCCTATCACTACACTCAAATCCTCTCGCTATGAAGGTCAAATGCCATTTGCCTTCTTCACTGCCTGCCGAATCTAGTACTAATACACAGGGCTCTAAGGTCACGTTGAATATCCACCTCTCTCAATTTGCACCCACTCAAGTAATAATCTGTTTTCTTATTATTGCTCCCAAAGTAGATAAATCTCACTAGTATCAGGCTTATGAACCTTTGCTCACGCCTTCACGTTCCTCTCTATCCTTACTGTAATGACGGGGAGCAGAACTGTGTGGACTAGTCTTTACCTAAAAAAGTATCACTGTCTTATTGCTTTCTTCTGCCGACTGAAGATTTTTTTGGAGATCACTTACTGCTCGGATGCGTTTTAAGCATTTCTTCAGCCACATTCGGATTGTTTGTTTTGCAACCTCTTCTTCTATTGTATACTCAAGCTGTTCTCGTGCTAACAGTTCCTCAAGTTGAAGGCTTTTTCTGATGTCCACAGATCTGTACGATAACATGCTGGTAACAAAATTAAGAGACCTGGTTTAATATGGCTACATTGATAAAAATAACTCAATCAAATATCAGCAGAACCTAATAACAAAAGTCATTTTAGTTGGTTGAAATTGGCCGGTACTTTACAACCTCTCTTGAGTGAGGCTGGTAAAATACTGCCTGAGGCCAATGGACAATTCAGGCAGGCATGACAGTAAAATTTCAGTCATTATTTTAGTCGGAACAACAGCAAGGATTAAATTAGAGGGATAAGTTTTTTTTCTATCCTTTCACTGGATGTGGGTGTCACTCAGTAAGAGGTCTGACAACACCAATTTTAAATCCAACCAATTTATTTGATAGTAAACTTGCAAGCTTTCGGCCTTTGTAGCCTTCATCAGGTGAAAGGCCGAAAGCTTGCAAGTTTACTATCAAATAAATCAGCTGGATTTAAAATTGGTGTTGTCAAACCTCTTACTGAATTTACACCAGTCCAACGCTGGCATCTCTACATTGTGAGTGTCCCTGGCCAGGCCAGCATTGGTAGCCTCTTGAGTAAGAGATAGTGGGCTGCCTTCTTGAAGCGCTGCAGTCTGTGTGGTGTAGGTACACCCACAGTGCAGTTAGAGAAGGAATTCCAGGATTTTGACCCAGCACAAAGAAAGAACGGCCAATGTATTTCCAAGTCAGGGTGGTGAATTACTTGGAGGGGAACTTGAAGGAAGTAATGTTATCATGTTTCTGTTGCTCTCATCCTTCTGGGGTGGTAGGCAGAGATTGTGGGTTTGGAATCACAAAGACTTGATTTGCTTGAGGACAGATGATTATGGGGTGATGTAACCATGGTGGGTGTCACAGAGTATTAAAGATGATTAAAGAATCTGATGGGGGCTATAGAGAGGAACTATTTCCTCTGGTAGGTGAGGGGAACCCAGTACAAGGGGACAGAAACTTTATTTTTGAGCCAGGCCATTCAGAAGGTGAGCATTTCCTCACACAAAGGGGAAATGGAAATCTGTGACTCTCTCCACCATTGAGGTTGGTGTGGGCAGAGGTTGGAGCAATGATAAACTGAAAGTTTCACAACTGAGATCGATAGATTTTTTTTTTTGGTGACAGAATTAAGAAACAGGGCAGACAAATAGAGATTGGCAGATCAGCCATGACTGAATTAAATGGCAGACCAGACAAGGGGAGTTTGGATGCTCTCCTTCTGTCCCTAGATGGACAAATAGATCAATAGAATGGGAATAGAAGGATGATGGATTATGGAAGGATAGGGGGTTTTGGTTCAGTTGAGTGACATGGTCGGTGCAGGCTTAGAGGGCTGAAGGGCCTGTTCTCGTGCTGTAATTTTCTTTGCTCTTTGTTCTCTGGATGACATGGAGGGAAGCTCAAAGTTCCATTTTTAGAAACTGCAGGCTTTTAATGTTGACACACCAAAATTTAACAAACTGAAATTTAGCAAGCTGTGCATTCACCATCTGAACTTCAATATCCTCAATCTCTTAGATTCACAGCAAATTATAGAATCTCACAGCACAGTGGAGGCCAGTCACCCCATCACATCTGTTCTGGTTATTTGACAGAATTAACTAATTTCTTCCATGTCTGTGCTCTTTGGAGAAGGCACTAAAATTGCCTTCTGATTGAGATATTTTTCATACATATCCAATTTTCTTCTGAAAATTACTGTTGAATCCATTTCTATTATTTCTCCATGCAGCGATTCCAGATCACACAACTTGCTGTATATTAACATATCTCCCTCCAGTCTCACTTCCAATTATTTCAAATAGGAATGTCAAATTTCAAATGATCACAACAAGCTATCTCGTAGGCGAATAAGCATGGTGATTGGTCCATCACCTTTTCTCCTGTAGTGTAAATTGTTTTGAGAGTTTGAAATTTGGCATTCTTGCATTTGTCCTGATAAGTATAAAATAGAAAGCTTTGGACATATGTCACTCTCTGTAGCAAGATCCAAATTCTGTACTAAGTGACTACAAATCTGTATTTTCTACCCAGCAACACTGCTACCAGGGAAAAGAGATTTTCATTGCTTTATTCTTTTGAAACTCTTCCCAATTTTGGCTGTTAAATCTCCTCCTTAACATTCTTCATCCCAGGGAGAACAATCCCAGCCTCTCCAGTCTCTTCCCTGCTTCTTGTTGGATTTAAAGTAAAACCTAATCTCCACAATGCTGTGTTCAAGTAAGATGCAAAGTATATTACCCTCCATGATGTTTTTCTTCTTGGATTGAAAATAAGTACTGGGACATTGAAATTGTTGGAAAATTATTCACTAATAGTAATGGTTTCAATGTTGTTATTCACCTCCATACTTTACACGGTGGTCAGGTTGACATTCTCACCACTAGAACAGAATCATAGAATCCAAAAATGCAGAAGGAGGCCATTTGGCCCATCAAGTCTGCACTGACCACAATCCCATCCCCATAACCCCACACATTTACCTTGCTAGTCTCCCTGACACTAAGGGACAAGTTAGCATGGCCAATCAACCTAATCTGCACACTTTTGGACTGCAGAAGGAAACCGGAGAAACCCACGCAGATACGGGGAGAACATGCAGACTCCGCACAGACAGTGACTCGAGCCGGGAATTGAATTCAGATCCCTGACGCTGTGAGGCAGCAGTACTAACCACTGTGTCACTCTGCTGCCTCCTGAAGTAGCTCTTCCTGAATTCTCCTATCGGATTGATTAGTGTCTACCTGATATTTATGGCCTTTTGTTCTGGTTTCTCCTAAAAATGGGAGCATCTTTGCTTCAATAAAGAACTCTACCCAAACACAGAATCATGGGGGGATGGTGGGGAATGTTCCCGTACACCCGCCACGGGAATTGTAACGGGTGAGAGGTGGACCGTGGAATTCCCCAGGCAGGATTTTCCTGTTCAGGAGCGAGCACGGCCAGAAAATCCCACCCATAGAGTTACAGCACGGAAAGAGGCCCTTTGGCCCATCTTGTCTATGCTGGCCACCAAGCACCTATCTATTCTCATCCTATTTTCCAGCATTCAGTTTACAGGCTGTGGCGTTTCAAGTGTTCACCTAAATGCTGTGAGAGTTAAATGCTATGAGGGTTCCAGTCACTACCACTCTTTCCAGCAGTGAGTTCCAGATTCCCGTTACTCGCTGGGTGAAAAGTATTTTCCTCAAATCTCCTCTAAAACTCCCACCCCTCACTGAAATCCATGCCCCCTGATTATTGACCTCTCTACTAAGGGAGAAAGTTTCTTTTCACCTCGCCTGTCTCTGCCTCTCATAAGTTTGTACATCTCAAACAGGTCCCTGCTCAACCCTCGCTGCTCTGAGGTAAACAGCCCCAGTTTATCTAACCTCTCTTCATAGCTGATAATTAATTGAATTTAAATTCCACCATCGCCCATGGTGGGATTTGAAACTGTGACGCCAGAACAGTACCCTGGGCCTCTGGATTACAGATTCAGTGGTATTTTCACCAAGGCATCTAGCAGCTCACTCCTTCAGCCTTCACTTTTCTGGGATAAAGGATGAACTGTGCAGTCTTTGCAGTTGTAGAGTCTGAAATTGTCACTGCCAATGCAACAGAGGGAGAAAGTGAAACTATTCAGGTACCTCAGCACATCATGAAATGTGACATCTCCGCCATTGTGCAGCCTCTCCATCTCATAACACATGTGTTTGAAAAGGAGTTTGTCCTTCTCCAAGTCAACTTCCAGTCTCCCACGCAGTAGACGCAGCAGGAACTTCACACGGGAGGTTGGGATTGCTCCCTGCAGTAGGGAAGAATTTTGTTAATTATACATTAATGATTTGGAAGAGGGAACCGAATGTATTGTCTCCACATTTGTAGATGGTACAAAGTTGGGTGGGAAGGTGAGCTGTGAGGAGGATGCAGTGATGCTTCAATGTGATTTGGACAGGCTGAGTGTGTGGGTATCTGTGTGGCAGGTACAGTATAATGTGAGGCTATCCACTTTGGTAGCAATAATTGGAAGATTGATTATTACTTGAATGGGCATAAATTGAGAGAGATGGATACTCAGTGAGACCTTGGAGTCCTTATGCATGTCACTGCAAGTAAGTGCATAGGTACAGCAGGCAGTAATGAAAGCAAATTGTATGTTAGCCTTCATAGTGAGAAGATTTGAGTACAGGGATGGGGATATTTTTGCTGCAATTGTACAGTGTTGGTGAGACGGCACCTGGAGTAGTGTGTACAGTTTTGTATCTTTATCTGAGGAAGGATGTCCTTGCCATAGTGGGTGTACAGCTGATTCTTGGGGTGGCAGGTCTGTCATATGAGGACAGACAAAGTCAGTTAAGATTATATTCACTGGAGTTTAGAAGAGTGAGATGGGAGCTCATAGAAACTTCTCAAATTCTAACAAGGTTAGACAAGGGTAGATTCAGAAAGAATGTTCTCAATGGTGGGTGAGTACACAACCAGAGGTCATGGTTTGAGGATAAGGGGTAAATCTTTTAGAACTGAGGTGAGGAGAAATTTCTTCACCCAGAGGGTGGGGAATGTGTTGAATTCACTATCACAGGAAGTAGTTAAAACCAATATGTCGTGTGATTTGAAGAAGAAATTAGATATAGCTCTTAGGGATAAAGGGATCGAGGGATATGAGGGGAAGGGGAGGGATCAGGATATTGAATTTGATGATCAGCCATGATCAAAATGAATGGCAGAACGGGCTTGAAGGACCGAATGGCCTCCCCCTGCTTCTAGTTTCTATATTTTTATGTTTAAATTGTTTGCTACCAACAGCAGCTGTATTTACGCAGCATCTCTTAGAATATTAAATTTTGTTGCATTAAAACATATCCAAAGTTGTGGAATAGAGGCAGGTAGATAGATCATGACTATTTGTATGGTTGAACATAGTTGAGGGGCTGATTGGCCTCCAACTGAAAAACCCCTTATGACAAATACAGATACATCACCCAAAAGGACATCCGAACTTGCACAAAAAGAAAATTGTTCACTCAGTAAGTTAAAAATTGTAAGAAGGTTACTAATTGTCCACCTAAGGGCCTCAATTAGTCAACTCCAAAGATGTGCAGCTGAAGGGTGGTAAGGGTATGGAATGTCCTGCCTGCTACAGTTGTAGATGCGCCAAGTTTGGTGGTGTTTAAGAGGTTAGTAGATAAGTTTATGGATGAAAAGGGAATGGTTTAGGTTAGAGGGTCATTGCTTTTTCTTAATTGGTCGGAGCAACATCGAAGGCCGAAGGGCCTGTTCTGCGCTGTAATGTTCTATGTTCTAAGGTAACTGGCCATATTAAATTGCCTTGGTGTCAGGGGATTTGGCCAAGTAAATATGTTGGGTTATGGGGATAGGACCTGAATGGAATTGAGGTCGGTGCAGGCTCAATGGGCTGAATGGCCTCCTCCTACATTGTAGGGATTCTATGAGTCTGAGGTGCGTTGTCTGACACCATCCCCACTGTTGGCAAAATTGTGGCGCGGGCTGAGTTGAGTTGACTGCTCAAATTAACAATCCATCCCATCCCACCCCCACCACACCCCTGCCTCCGGCCATCTTTCCTGAACCCAGACCTACCAACAGGGGAACATTAAATCCAGCCCATGGAGTTTACGTTCAGATCAGTCAAGATCAGTGAGCGATGGAACAGGTCAGAGGGTGTAAATGGCCCCCTGCAGTTCTCGCTACTTGGAAATAACCAAACCCCTGGGACACTGTTGGGTGGTAACCTTGAAACTGACATTACTGCTTAATACTCTCTTTTTACTTACTCCCTCATGGGACGTGGCTCCCTTGCCACTGGCAAGGCTAGAATTTGTTGCCTATCCCTACCTGCCTTTGAAAGGGAGTGATTTGTTCAGCCATTTCAGAGAGCAGTTAAGAATCAGCCACATTGCTATGGATCTGGACCACAGCTGGGAAGGATGGCAGGTGAGGGAGCATTAGAGACATAGATGGGTTTTAACAATTATTGATGATAGATTCATGATCCCCATTATAGAGACATTTTATTACTACACCCCCTGAGCATTAGCTTCTGCATTATTAACTCAGTGATGTCACTATCACATCACCATCTCCTCACATTCTTCTGAGGGCTGGCGTACAATTACCATTCCTGATCTTGCCAATCAGTACACAAACATTACAAATAAAAGCAAATTACTGCGGAGGCTGGAATCTGAAACTAAAAGAGAAAACGCCAGAAAATCTCAGCGGGTCTGGCAGCATCTGTAAGGAGAAAAAAAGAGCTGATGTCTTGAATCCAGATGACCCTTCGTCAAAGCTAAAAGGCAGAGAAAGTGGGAGATATTTATACTGTAGGATGAGAGGAATGAAAGATGTATCATAGCCACAGAACCAAGGTGAAAGGCTGCTAATGGCAGCCCATAGAGAGAACAGAGGGTGTGAATGGGCAAACAGCAGAGAAACTGCAATCAGAGGGTAAACTATGACAGATGAAGATGTGGTAGGGTGGGGGGATGAGGAGGGGAGAGAGAAGTGAAATTTGAAAAAAGGGGAAGTAAAGGGCTGAAAAGATAAGGAAAGGGGAGATAAAATAGGGGCAAAAAGTGGAGGAGGAAAGAAAAGTGAAAAAAGACAATAAAGAAATAAAAGGTAGAGAACAGTTAAAAACGAATTAAAGTGAAAACAAAGGGGTCGAAGTGGGGGAGAGCCAATTACTTTATAAAATTTCATTCTGCATTGCATTCATAAAGCCCATGTTTCTGTGAAAGATCACGAGTGGAATTTTCCATCTCGTTTGCCATGGAATCGTAGCGAGTGGGACACAGACCACGCACAGGTTCGCTGACCCCGGGTAGGATTTTCCCAGGTTTGGAGCAAATGAGGTCGGAAAATCTCGCCATATGTGTTGGAACTACTGACATCAACAACAAAACTCCAGGGGTGAACTGCATACGTAGACAGCTCTGAAATATAGTCTTTATTGGGATGAGTGAAATGCAGCAGCCACTTTGCGCACAGTAAGTTTGTACAAAAAGCAGGGTGACAATAATAAGATAACCCGCCACCTCTCAAACGGGGTGTGTGAGGTGTGGCGGCACACAGCACCAATACTCCAGGCTCAGGTATAACGTCGCTATTAATGATTTTTAATGTGAATGATCCCTGGACACCCAATCCTCCCTGTTACTCTGCCCAGATGTGGAGATGCCAGCGTTGGATTGGGCTAAACACAGTAAGAAGTCTCACAACACCAGGTTAAAGTCCAACAGGTTTATTTGATAGTAAACCCACAAGCTTTTGGGTTTGTCCCTTCGCCAATCACTCACCTGATGAAGGGGCAAACCCTGAAAGCTTGTGGGTTTACTATCAAATAAACCTGTTGGATTTTAACCTGGTGTTGTGAGACTTCTGACTCTGCCCAGACACTGCGATAGCATAAAAACCACAAGAAATAGATATTGATAAGGCCAGAGCACTCATCTCTGACTCAGTTCTTCAATCAGATATTTTCTGGTGAATTAGAGAGAAGGAAATTATATAATCTTCACACTCAGAATTAAACCCAGCCCAGGATGGTTTCAGATAGAATCACAGAATCCCTACAGAGCAGAAGGAAGCCATTCAGCCCATCGATTCTGCACTGACTCTCTGACAGAGCATCCCGCCCATGGCTCTACCTCTGCTACCCCGTGCATTTACCCCACTAATCCCCCTAACCTACATATTTTGGGGCACTAAAGGGCAATTTAGCATGGTCAATCAATCCACCTAACTGCCCAGCTTTGGACTGTGGGAGGAAACCGAAGCACCCGGACGAAACCCACGTAGACATGGAGAGAACGTGCAGACTCCACACAGACAGATACAAATAATTTAACCATAAATTCACTGACCTCCCTTTTGTCATCAACCATGTTCCAAATGATTTGAAAATGACGGAGATCGTTGTAGCTCAGCAGCTGATCCTCTTCCGTCGAGTAAAACAACGAGAAATTTTCTACAATGATAGCTGGTCGGAAGGAAGAAATCAAGAAAACACTCGTGATCCAATATTGGCCAATAAAATATCTTTCTCAGGGCTAATTCCCGGAGGGAAGGACCATGTGTCGCGAAGGAACAGAATTCAGAGCAACATTCACACAATGCGCTGGCAACATCTCATCCAAGACTCCTTCATTAATACCTTCCAAACCCATGGCCTCTACCTCCCAGGACACATGGAAAACACATGGGAACACAACCCACACCTGCAGGTTGCCCCTTTCAAGCTACACAACATCCTGACTTGGAAGTATATTGGCCGTTCCCTCACTGTCGCTGGGTGAAATCCCAGAACCCCTCTCCCTAACAGCACTGTGGGTGTTCCTATTCAAGAAGACCTAACCACCACCTTCTCAAGAGGTAACTTGGGATGGGTAATAAATGCTGGCCTGGCCAGTGATGCTCACATCCTGTGAATGAATAAAAGTTAAACAAGGGGGGGATTATGGTGTTTAACTCCCAATTTCCAATTCTAATGAAGAGGCTGCACCAGAGACAGTAAAACATCTCCTCAGTTGACAGGAACTGAAGGACCTGTTGTGTATACCTGGAATTTTCACCTTTCCTGACTTAAAAACATTCCATAGCATCAGGGAATCATGGTGATAAAATATAGGTTCCATCACTGTTATATATTTAAATGGTTGCATGATTGCTTTAAGAGCCAGTCACCTGATTTGATGGTGATTTATGAGAGTGTTACACAGGCTGCTGTTTCAGTTTCAGTCTGTACAGGAAAAAATTCCCAGATTAAATCTGATATTGTTAGTCTGAATCTCCGTGTGCAAAACCACATCTTTTCTTTTTGCTAAAACCTACAGCCCCTGACATAAATAGAACTTTCCAATTACATACTGAGATCCTGGGTGGTCTGTTATGCTGTTACCAGTTTGCATTTCAAAAACATAACAGCACAAAAATAATCCAGCCTTTTAAAAATCCATTTATGGGATGTGAGTGTCTCTGACTGAGCCACCATTTATTGCCCATCCCTAATTGCGATTGAAAAGGTGGTGGTGAGTGGCCTTCCAGAAACACTGCATTCCATGTGGTGTAGGTACAGCCAGAGTGTTGTTAGGAAAGGAAGATTGAGGAGGGATAAACATGGATAGTGTGACATTTTGATTTGTTTGATTTATTATTGTCACATGTATTGGGATACAGTGAAAACTATTGTTTCTTGCATGTAATACAGACAGTACATATTGTTCAGCGTACATAGGGAAGAAGGAGAGTGTGCATGTTCCACTTGTGCAAAACTCACCAAAACTCTTATGTTTCACCAAACTATTCCATCCAGGTTTGAAAGACAAAAGCATCTCTACTTACCAACAAGAAGATTTAACATTATATAGGCAATGATGACATAAAAGGAACAGAAGTACATCAGGGCGCCTGCATAGTTTCCGCAATCTGTCTTCCAGTAATTCTCATCATCAGGAGTACAGAAAGGTGGCTGAACCTAGACAAGGGATAAGGAGATAATGATCTGGAGATAGGGGCTCAAATCCCAGTGCAGCCACTGGGAAACATGATTTCAGTTTATTAATTAAATAAAAAAATTGGAACCAGGAATATTGTTGTAAAAGCCCATCTTGTGTCCTTTACAGAAGGAAATCTGCCATCCTTACTCAGACTGGGCTCCAGACCCACAGCAATGCGGTTGTGTTTAATTGCTCTCTGAGATGGCACAGCGAAACCCCTGATTTGTGCAATTAGGCAGAAGAGCTCAAACTCTGGAATCAGTTGAGTGAATCTTTGCCAAATTGCCTCCAATGCCAGTATCTCTTTCCTGAGTAAGTAGTTTCACAACATCAGGTTAATGTCCAACAAGTTTATTTGATAGCACAAACTTTTGGAGTTTTCCTCCTTCTTCAGGTGTCCTTCTTCACCTGATGAAGGAGCAGTGCTCCGAAAGCTTGTGCCACCAAATAAACCTGTTGGACTTTAACCTGGTGTTGTGAGACTACTTTCTGTGCCCGCCCTTATTCAATGCCAGCATCTCCACATCTTTCCTTAGATAAGGAGACCAAAACTGTTCACACTACTCCAGGCATGGCTAACTAGTGTCTTGTATAGTTTTTGAAAGCGTTCTCTACTTTCGGACATTAGCCTGGTGTTGTGAAACTCCTTACTAAGGAAAGAGATGCTGGCATTGGAGGCAATCCAGCAAAGAGTCACTTGGCTCATTCTGGGTATGGATTTCTTTATGAGGAGACGTTGAATAGGTTGGGCCTGTACTCATTGCAGTTCAGAAGAATGGGAGGAGACCTTATTGAGACATGTAGGATTCTCAGGAGTGTTCTCGATTTCTACTATTCTTTGTATCATGAGAGATAGAAGCAGGAACAGTCTATTAGGCCCATACAGTATACCATCTGCCATTCAATACAATCATGGCTGATCTTTCACCCTAACTCTTCTCTTTCATCCTCTCCCTGTCTCTCCGAATCCCCATGAAACCAAAAGGGTGAAGAAATCCTTTCTGATACAACTCCTGAATGGCATGGGTCTAATTTTGATATTTTACTATCTGCCCCCTTGTTCTGAATTCCCCCTCCTCCCCCAGCCCCTCCCAACTGGAGAAAATAGTTTCTCTCTATCTCCCCTATTGGATTGTTTAATCTCTGGGTGGCACGGTGACACAGTGTTAGCCTCACTGCATCAGGGGCTCCAGTTCGATTCCAGACTTGGGTCACTGTCTGGCTGGAGTTCTCCCTGCCTCTGCATGGGTTTCCTCCAAGTGCTCCGGCTTCCTCCCACGGTCTAAAGATGTGTGGGCTAGGTGGATTGGTCATGCTAAACTGCCCCTTAGTGTCAGGGGGACTAGCTAGGATAAGTGCATGAGGTTATGGGATAGAAACTGGGTGGGATTGTGGTCGGTGCAGACTCGATGGGCCAAATGACCTCCTTCTGCACCATAGGATTCTATCATCTCATTTAGACGACCCTTCAATCTTCTTATAATTGAGGGCTGAGACGGATATAGTTATGCAGTTGAACTATGCAACCTGTCCTCATCATTTAACCCTTTAAGTCAGGTGTCAGTCTGGTCAATCTGCCCTTTTAACCCTCCAAGGTGGCAGTTCCCAGGGTAGGTCTGTCAGCACTGGCTGTGGACAGTGGCAGTGCTGTTGTCCCAATGCTGGATATGACTCCTGTACTCACCATGCAGTCATGCATAATCTTATTCCAATCTTCCCCAGTCACAATGCGGAATAAAACCGTGATGGCTTTACCAGCAGAGGAGAAATTTGCATGTCTGCGTAGGAAACAGAAGGATGAATTTGACTCATTATCAAGGCGGAGATCAAACGGATTAACCAAAAAACAAAAACCTGGTCAAGCAGCCAAGCTGTTAAAAACATGAAGACCGTCAACTTTCAACCTGTCCAATTTCAACATTTCTTAACGGGCATTTCTCTGTATAATATAGACAATGAGTTTTTTTTTCTATGAACGGGGTCTTTACACAGTGTCGCTTCAATATTACTGTTGTAAATAAAAAGGTAAGATTGCTATCAATGTCTATCTGGCAGTGAGAATCCTCCAGCAGCAAGCAATAAAAAACACTCCACAAAGTCAATGTTTAATAAAGAAACTTTGTTACGCAACCAGCCATATCATGCCCTGGGTCGCAAGTCCCCTCCCCAATCCCCATCTGCTTCCTAGTTCAATGACCACCACGTTGGTTGTAACACAGTTGCCATGGTCCCAGCTGACCAAAGGGGGCAAACTGACCAATGGTGATTTAACCTGAGGATCACCACATCCCAGGTAAGGGGTAAGGTTACAAAGGCAGGGCCTTCAGGGTTAACCTCCGTCAGTACGGGAATTGAACCCTGGCAGTTGGCATTGCTCCGCATCACAAACAGGCTACCCAGCTAACTAAGCTATCCAACTCCCTAAGCTAACTGATTCCCCAAATACAGGTTTACTAGTACAAAATAGGATGTAGGTAGTGCGATCTGGATGAATGGAGAATGCAAAGTGTCATGCGGATTTATGGGGTTGGTGTCTATCCCTGTGGACCAAGTTGCAATCTCCATGTGTGCTTTGTAAACTCTCCCACAACACATCCAGGGGTGGAGCGGTGGCATAGTGGTTGGCACTGCTGATTCACAGAACCATGGAATTTGATTCCCGGCTTGGGTCACTGTTGGTGTAGAGTTTGCAAGTTCTCCCTGTGTCTGGGTTTCCTCTAGGTGCTCTGGTTTCCCTCCACAGTCTGAAAGACATGCTAGTTGGGTGCATTGGCCAGGCTAAATTCTCCCTCGGTGTACCCAAACAGGTGCCAGAGTGTGGCGACTAGGAGTAACTTTCATTGCACTGTTAATGTAAGCCTACCTATGACACTAATAAATAAACCATTTGGTAAGTGTGAGCCCAATAATAAAAACTGTTACTGATTGATGTGATATTAATCTAAACTTTTCCAGGTCCCAAATACCAGAATAAAGTTACAAACCTGTTGATGTTCTCCCCATATTTGACAGTTCCAAACAAAACAACTCCAGCAAAAGCGTAACAGATAAGCAGCAGGAACATCCCCACTATAATAAAAAAACTCTTGTACATACTGACAACCACTGTCAGCAACAACATCTTCAATGTCACCTGAAAGCAGAAAGCAAAAGATTTTCACTTCTCCTGACTGCATCCAAACACAAATTAAACAGACAGTGCAGGAAAGCAAACAACTTGTACTAATAACTTTGTGAAAGTTTCTACTTGTTAAAAATAAAGGCTTCAAAAGTTCCAATCTCTGCATTTTTGGCAAAATATTTTGTGATCAAGAATCTCAGCAATGTAAGCACCTTATTACCCAATTCAATGAATGTATTAAATACGGTGACAATCTCAACAAGGGGCTGCTCAGTGGCATAGTGGGTTAGTGCTGCTGCTTCACAGCATCAAGGATTTGGGTTCGATTCCCAGCTTGGGTCACCATCTGGTGGAGTCTGGATGGATTTCCTTTGGGTGCTCTGGTTTCCTCCCACAGTGTGAAAGGTGGTCAGGTGTGCACTGGCCATGCTAAATTCTCCCTTGGTGTATCTGAATCAGGCACCGGAGTGTGGCAACGGGGGGATTTTCACAGTAACTTCATTCAGTGTTAATATAAGCCTATTTGTGACAATAAATTAACTTTAACAACCTAAAAAAACTGTGAGCAAAAGATCACACTTTTAAAGATCAATCTAAAATTTTACTTTAATTTTTTTTTAAAACTGTGATGACCTAAATTTCTCTCAGAAATGGACCTGAAATGGGATTGGCTCAACTCCTTGAAGTGATCAAATCTCTGCCCAGTCTGGTCATCGAGAACGCCGGACACATCAAACCCGCACTGTGACATCCGATGGTGGGCGGCCGAGGGAAAACGAGAGTGACATCAAAGCAAATAAAAACACAAATGAATGCAATGAATGGATGGAAAGCACGATACACCATTATTCACTTTTCACGTCACAACAATAACACAGTACACAGCATGAGTTCGAGCACAGGAAAATGAAGGCATGCGGCTGCACATTTGCTCCATCGCATTCAACAAACGCTGCACATTCTCTGGTACACAGCGGTGCTGCTGGTTTGGTTTGTGTACTCACATGCTTTCCACAAATGGAAAAGAACCTGAATACAATTACACAGGCTCCCATCATGTAAGTATATTCATTCTGTAAGTGAACAATAAGCACGTTGGACTAGTTTAAGCAAACATTTACAAATCATCAAGTTACATCATCAGGATTGCAGTACAGAAACGGGTCCATGTTAATGCTTCACGTAAAGGGAGGCGATGGCCGAGTGATATTATCACTAGATTATTAACCCAGAAACTCAGCTAATGTTCTGGAGACCCAGGTTCGAATCCCACCAGGGCAGATGGCAGAATTTGAATTCAATAAAAAATATCTGGAATTAAGAATCTATTGATGCCCATGAAGTCATTGTTGGAAAAACCCATCTGGTTCCTTTAGGGAAGGAAATCTGCTGTCTTTACCTGGTCTGGCCTAGATGTGACTCCCAATCTACAGCAATGTGGTTGGCTCTCAATTACCCTCTGAACTAGGGCAACGAGTGATTGGTAATAAATGCTGGCCAGCCACAGACACCCATATCCCACAAATAAGTGAAAAAAAAACTCAAACCACTAGACTTCATCTCCATCTATCATCTGATCCTCCAATTCCTTTCTCCCTCATGGGGAAGCTTCTGCAATCTACGTTAAATCCATGTTATAGTGAGTTTTACAATCTTCACCACTTTTGAATAAAGACATTTCTCCTGAATTCCCTATTGGATTTATTAAGTGACAATAAAGAGCCTTAGGTCTTGTTTCCCCTACAAGTGAGAACAATTTCTCTGCCCAAATGAAACCTTTTCATCACGTTTAGCTCTGAGAAGTTTATTTTGTTTTTTATTGCTCTCCAGTTCGCAATTCCACCATCATAAATAACATTGTTGGCCTTCTTTCAATTTCACTAATATCTGAGTAATAAGGCAGAGCTGGATTATGAATGTAGATTACAGAGATGAGGGGTGCAATCTTACTGTCATTCACTCCATGGCTCCCACTGCAGAGAGAGATCAGAGAATTTGGCTGCCAGCCAAATCTCCATTCACTGCCACAGGATGGGAAAATCCCAAACGCAGTGAGATTCCGGCCAAGATTTGTATTCCTTTGAGGAGAGAAGATCTAATTGGATTGTTTGAGATGATCTAATTGAAGTGTTTGAGATGATTAAAAGCATTTGATTCGTTCCACAATTAAATAACTTGAGGGAAACACTTTGTGACTTCAGGTTAAGAAGTGTTTATTACCAACAATATAAATATGTATATACAAGTAATGGGCAGACAGAAATAGACCACTGGTAAGATTTTACAGCCTCGCTTGGATGAGCCTGGAAAATCCCATTCGAGGTCCACGAAGATTTCCGTTCTCTGACCCTCACCTGTTCCAATTCATGGTACAGTTCCGACCATGATTACACTCTTTGCTCTCCAGGTTCAACTGAGGTTCCTCCCAGGCTCTGGACACACACCCTTGTTCCCGATTGGCTTAGCTTCCCACTCTGTCTCTCTATAGACCCTGGTCCCACCATGTGGTCCTCAGAGATCTCCTCCTTAAAGCAGTCATGCTGTCACAGATAAAGAGAAACTCTTTCCTCTGGTCAGAGGGAGGCCAGAACAAGGGGACAGAAGTTTAACATTGGAGCCAGGCCATTCAGCGAGTGATGTCAGGGAACATATTGTTACATGATAGGCAGAAGGATCTGGGTGTTAAGGTACACAGGTCACTGAAAGTAGCAACGCAGTTGGAGCAGGTGGTCAAGAAGGCATGTTTGCCTTCATCAGCAGGGACATCGAGTTTAAAAATTCATAAGTCATGTTGCAGCTTTATAAAACCTTAGCCAGGCCGCACTTGGAATATAGTGTTCAATTCTGGTTGCCACACTGCAAGAAGAATGTGGAGTCTTTGGTGAGAGTACAGAAAAGATTTACCAGGATGTTGCCTGGCATGGAGGGCATTAGCCATGAGGAGAGGCTGGAGAAACTTGGCTTGTTCTCACTGGAATGACAGAGGTTGAGGGGCGATCTGATAGAAGTCTATAAATATGAGGGACATGGACAGAGTGGATAGTCAGAAGCTTTTTCCTAGGATGGAAGAGTCAATTACTAGGGGGCATAGGTTTAAGGTGTGAGGGGCAAGCTTTAAAGGAGAGGTATGAGGCAAGTTTTTTTACAGAGGGTGGTGGGTGCCTGGGACTCGTTGCTGGGGGAGGTAGTGGAAGCAGATACAATAGTGACTTTTAAGGGTTGTCTTGACAAATACATGAATAGGATGGGAATAGAGGGATATGGTCTCTCTATTTTGGATGTTAACCTGGTGTTGTGATTCTTCTTAATGTGTTTATCTCTAACTTACAGCAGACAATAGAAATAAGTGAATTGATGGATTACTTACGAGTAAAGCAAAGTGTAACACGACCCATATTACACCAAGTGATGTCACTAACAGGTCATAACGGTTCCGTCTGCTCTGCCAGAAACCAGATGGTGACATGGCGGTAATCTTCATAGTTACCTGAAACAAAAAGCTCACCTTTATGTGTGCAAATATATATTAGAGTCAAATATTGAGCTCAGAAGACTCTTTATAAAGCTCATTTCGGATTATACAGTGTAGAAACAGGCCATTTGGCCCATCCGGCTTTTGTTGGTATTTATATACTTCACACAGTGTATATGCTTCACCCATCCCTTTTCACCCCACCCCAGCAACACATCCTTTATTTTTTTTCCTCCTCTTAACTTTCCCTTAGATGCATTTCCTGAAACTATTCCTTGGGCCAGATATTCCTGTTCTGCCTGCCACGGAAATCGGAATGGGCGCTGGGACGGCGGACTGTGGAAAGCTGCGTTAATGCAGGGTGGGATTTTCTGGACTTGGGGTGAATGCAGCTGGAAAATCCCATCCCCTATGTTGGGAAGTTCCACATGGTCTCTGTATAAAAAGGTTCCTCCTGAATTCCTGATTGGATTCATTAGGGGTGAGTGTTTTAGATTGCTGGCTCCTCAATTGCCCATGAACAGCAACCAACCATTCAGGAAACAGAGTTAAAGTCCCAATCGGGTTCTCCCACTTGACATGTCTGTGAGACCAAGGCAGAATTATTTATAAGCTCTTTTGTTTATTCGAAAGACATATCACAACCATAAGTTACTAAAAATTCACGTCACGCATGGCACATTTGATCCAATCTCTCCCGGAATGCAAGAGTGAGGCAGAGGATAAGAAACAAACTTAAATGAGTTCACTCAGAGGTAATTCTTTGCTGACTTTAATTAGGGTCAATCAATACTGAATAACATGCCTTGAATACAAAGATGGTTTACAATTGCTGATGTATTTGATAGTGTACAGGTCCATGTTACTTTATTCCTGCACATCAGAGTAATATATCTGAAATTGTTTGCCTTTTCAAATTGTGCAATGAGGATCTACCATCCATCATTATCTGTCCGTCTGCCTTCAAGACAATTGTAATAGAAAGCGGTGCAGAATTCCTGCCTCTTGTGGTTTTGATAAGATGTATTAGCTTTTATCTCTCATTTTATGGTATAACCTTAGTTCTTCTAATGGCCTATTATCTTGATCCACTCCAGGGTGTATTTGCTGAAGTTTGGAGTGAAATCCGATGACTCATCATCTTTTCTTTCTTGTTTTATTTGGCTGTATGAGATCTTTCAGATAAACTACTCTGCCTTTACCCGCTGGTTCTCGCTGGAAACAATTGCCTGGATTTTGCAGGAATGATGACGGGAATACTGTCCCTGGAGCCTACATCACTCCACGGAAACTGGGACAACTTCTGGAGTCCACACATGCACAGAAACCCATACATCGCTGCCAGTGACGTACCCCTGGAGAATGGGCTACTGAATCAGACTCAGATAGCAATGAATAGGAAAAAACATCAAATTCATGAGAACTTACATTCTTACACTGTTAGTTATTAATACATTGGATGTCCAAAGAACCAGAGAATCCCTGTAATGCTATTTATGGGGACATAAGTGAACCCCCCCAATGAGGAGGAGGCCATTCAGTCCATTGAGCTTGCATTGATCCTCCAAAAGGGAGCTTATTCAGGATCACCAACCACCCTCCCACCCCCTGTACCCCCAAACATTTAGCATGGCTAATCTCCTTAATCCATGCATCTTGGTACACTGAGAGGCAATTTAGCAAGGCCAATTCACCTAACATTGTTGGAATTGGGAGAAAATCGGAGGAAACCCCTGCAGACACAGGGAGAATGTACAAATCCTATACAATCACCCGAAGCTGGAATTGAACCCGCGTCTCTGGCACTGTGAGGCAGCAGTGCTAACCACTCTGCCACCTTTTGCTATCTGAAAATGTAAATTAAAAATGAAGGATTATAACTCTTGGGCTAAAGGGACCAAGGGATATTGGGGGGAGGGGGGTGGAGATGGTGGCGGGGGGGGGGGGGGGGGAAGATGGGGAAGGGGGGAATCAATATATTGAATGCAATGATCAGCCATGATCAAAATGAATGGCGGAGCAGACTCGAATGACTTACTCCTGCTTCTAATTTCTATGATATTAAATGTGTTTGACCTCATGCTTTGCTGTCTGTGAGAATGCTTTCAAATGTGATTGTCTGCTAACCTCATTTTCATGATGTGGAGATGCCAGCGTTGGACTGGGATAAACACAGTAAGAAGTCTCACAATACCACGTTAAAGTCCAACCAATTTATTTGATAGTAAACGCACAAGCTTTTGGGTTTGCCCCTTCTTCAGGTGAGTGGAGAGTTCCACTCTCTACTCACCACTCACCTAACGAAGGAGCAAACCCTGAAAGCTTTGGGTTTACTAGCAAATAAATTAGTTGGACTTTAACCTGGTATTGTGAGACATCTTACTGGGTCAACCTCATTTTCGACAGTCATTGTAGCTGCTGCTACAGCTGCTAATATTCAGGGTTGATTGAAAATGGTGAGATTGATGGATTTTGGTGGTAAAGGGATGAAGGATCAAAGATCCAAAGCCAGTAGATGGAGTTATGATAAAAATCAGCAATGATCTCCTTGAATTGTAAAACAGCTTTGATGGACTGAATGGCCTCCTGTACCTGTTTGGGTACACTGAGAGAGAATTTAGCGTGGCCAATGCATCTAACCAGCAGGTCTTTTGCAGAAACCTGGAGAACCATGGATAATTTTAGTCCCCTTATTTAAAGTAGGAGTATGTACCCTAGAAGGGATAAAACAAAGGTTCGCTGGACTGATTCCTGGGATTAAAAGATAGTCCTATGCGGAGAGATTGAATGGATGTATATTCTCTAGTGTTTAGAAGAATGAGAGGTAGCCTTACTGTAAAAGTATAAAAATCACCAGAGGGCTTGACAAGTTAGATACTGAGAGGTTGTTTCTCTCTGGCTGGTGAGTCTAGAGTTAAGGGTCACATCCTTAAATAAGGTATCATCCATTTCGACATGAGATGGAAGCAATTTAACCATTTCGTGGTTGCGGATAGTTCAAGCACTCTGTCCAGCGGGCTGTGGAAGATTAGGCATTGGGCACATTCATTTTAGAGGCCAACACAGTGTTAGATATTCAGGGAGTCAAGGGATACAGAGATAATGCAGGAAGGTAAAGTTGAGGGAGAAGATGAGGCATGATCTCATTGAATAGTAGGGTTTGTCAGAGGGGCCGAATAGACTATTCCCACTCCAAATTCTTACATTCCTCTGTTCAAAACTGCGATACAGCCAATGAAAAACTTCCTAAAGTGTAGTCCTACAGTAATGTAGGAACCACGGCAGCCAATTCATGTGCAGCAAGATCCCACAAAAAGCAATGAGGTTGGTAAAATAGAAACAATTCTTGAAAACGGCAATGTCCTTTCTCATGTTTCTCTCTCCGCAGGCACTATTGAGTGCCTGTGGAGAGAGAGAAACAACAGCATGGTGGCACAATGGTTAGCATTGCTGCCTCACAGCTCCAGGGACCTGGGTTCGATTCCCGGCTTAAGTCACTGTTTGTGCAGAGTCTGCATGTTCTCCCCATATCCGTGGGGTCAACATGGAGAGGAAAGTGATTGTACTTACTCCTCCCTACTTCCACCCTCTGGAAAATAATTTCATACTGCAATTGCCAAGTGTCCTCATCGAGATATTGCGCTATTCCCAATGCACACAGATCTGTGCAGTACTGAAAACCATTTGTACAGGCAATAAGTTCAATCTATTTGTAAATGAATTAGAAAAATCTATCTTCACATCAGTGAGAGTTTCATCTGAAATAAGCAGGGCTGGGTCATTTACATTTCCACGTGCTCCCATCTCGTAGTTATTGTATCAGTCACAGGACAAGGTCTTGTCGGTAAAAATATCTTTGCTCATCAGTAAAAATAAGCAGCACAAAACCAAATTAAACCCGTTTTTATTGTAACTAAACATACAGCTGCGATGGAGGCAAACAAACTAAAAAAAACTTACCTCAAGGACAAAGATAAAGGTAAAAATAACAGACATTGTTGCCAGAGGAACCGTAACCGGATTGTCAACGTCCCACTGTGAGACAAGCAGAAAACAAATTATTAATTGTCTATGTATCTACAGGCAGAGTATTATCTTTATGATTATATATTCATTTGAACAAACTTTACCCCCCTTCACCTCTATCCTGGTTAAAACACTGTGTGGGTCAGTGGGGGGAGTCCAGTTACCACCCCAATGCTGACAGTAATGTAGATTCCTTTCAGGTGACATTTCCAACCCTACCTGGGGAGGGGAAGATCCGTCTTAAAGAGTTACTGACCAATTAGATCGGTCGACAGTTCATGGCCCCAGAAGTGTCCACAGGGAGTGGTGGCCACTGTTGGTACTGCAGGCAGTTCCACCATGCGGTAGATGTGGTTTATATGGACTTCAGCAAGGCGTTCGATAAGGTTCACCAAGCAAGACGTCTTGAGAAAGTGAGAGGGCATGAGATCCAATGGGCTGTTGCTTTGTGGATCCCACACTATGCTGTCTGGAGACAATACACATCTCTCTAACCTGTGCTCAGTGCTCCTTCCACTCACATTGTTAGCCACTTTAAGACTTGAATAGCAGGTTAGCGTAAAGATTCGCATTCTAATCAGTAATCTGTGAACTGTCTGTGCTGGTATGTGTGCTGTTGGAGACCAGAACACCTCATTCGTCTGACGAAGGCCATAGAGTCGAAAGCTTGCGAGTTTACCATCAAATAAATTGGTTGGATTTAAAACTGATGTTGTCAGACTTCTTACTGTGTTTGCCTGCAGAACACAGAGTGGTTGTAGATGGGTCTTTTTCTGCATGGAGGTTGGTCACTAGTGGACTGCCCCAGGGATCTGTTCTGGGATCCCTGCTGTTTGTAATTTTCATAAATGACCTGGATGAGGAAGTGGAGAGATGATTTGGTAAGTTTGCCAAGGACACGAAGGTTGGTGGTGTTGCGGATAGTCTGGAGGGATGTCGGAAATTGCAGCGAGACATAGATAGGATGCAAGACTGGGCAGAGAAGTGGCAAATGGACTTCAACGCGGATAAATGTGTAGTGGTCCATTTTGGCAGGTCAAATGGAATGAAGGATTATAATATCAAGGGTAAGACTCGTAGCAGTGTAGAGGATCAGAAGGACCTTGGGGTCCGGTTCTATAGAACTCTTAAATCAGCCTTGCAGGTAGGGGACGTGGTCAAGAAGGTGGATAGTGTACTGCCCTTCATCAATCGAGGGGTTGAGTTTAGGGGTCGGGAGGTAATGCTGCAGCTTTATAAGATCCTAGTCAGACCCCACTTGGAGTACTGTGTGCAATTCTGGTCACCTTATTATAAGAAAGATGTGGAAGCTATTGAGAGGGTGCAGAGGAGATTTACAAGGATGTTGGATTGGGAGGCAGGCATTATGAGGATAGGTTGAGGGAACTCGGTCTTTTCTTCCTGGATAGATGAAGGATGAGAGGTGACCTGATAGAGGTTTATAAGATGTTGAGAGGAATAGGGTGGATTCACGGAGGCTATTTCCCAGGGCTGAAATGGTCGCTACGAGAGGACACAGGTTTAAGGTGCTGGGGGGCAAGTACAGAGGAGATGTTAGAGGTAAGGTTTTCACTCAGAGGGTGGTGAGTGAGTGGAATCGGCTGCCGTCGGTGGTGGTGGAGGCAAACTCGTTGGGGTCTTTTAAAAGACTTCTGGATAAGTACATGGGATTTAATAGGATTGAGGGTTATAGATAGTCCTAATAGGCAGGAATATGATCAGAGCAACTTGTGGGCCGAAGGGCCTGTTTGTGCTGTAGTTTTTCTATGCTCTATATTCTATGCCAAGGAACCCAGGTAAGTCTGAGATTGGGTGTCTCAGTGAGGGGTTTCAGTAGTGCAGTAGGGAGCTGAATTCATGAAGTGGGGGGAGGGCGGTCGGGGGTGGGGAGGTATGGAGGGATGGCCTTGGAGAAGGCTGGGTCCTCTAATAGTCCTAACCTCCAAAAGGAAACTCTCTCCCTCCTGTTTGGCCACCATTAACCCACACAGTTCAGTGCTGGACTGACCGCTTGGCAGGGCTCTCTCCCTGGTGCAGGTAAAATAGCAGAGGTGGTGGAATGAAGCTCTTGTTCGCACTTAATTGGTCATCTCAGGGCCACCATTGGCTGCCTGATGCCCCAATAAAGTTTCAGAATTGTCCAGGGGGAGAGGGGGTGTATGGTTAGGTGACAGGAAGGCTATCGGCTAGACTTTACAAGCCCCCCCCACCCGGCTGACAGGGAAGCCCATTGTGTAAATTGCAGGAAAGAAAGACCTGCATTTCTATAGCGCCTTAAGATATCACAATACTCTTTAAAGAAAGGAAAATCTGTACTTTTGAATGCAATCATTGCAGTAGTGTAGGGAACAAACACAAATACCATCTGTATACATGGAGATCCCACAAACAGCAGTGGCCTGATCATTTGCATTTTTATATATATTTTTAATGGGATGTTGGCTCTGTCAACAAGAACATCAGTTATTTATTCTCTCCTGGAATGTGAGTGTTGCTCCCAAGGCTAGCCTTTGTCACTTTTATATTCCAGATTTATTTATGAATTCAAGTTCCACCATCTGCTGTGATGGGATCCATGTCTCAGAGAATTAGTCTGGACCTCTGGATTACTAATCCAACGACATGACCACCATGCCACTGTCCCCCCTCTGGAGAACGTGCTTACAACCTGACAGTAATGCAAACGTCATTTGCGTTATTGCAAATCTAAAGTACCTTTAATGAGAGCAGCACAGACTGGGCAAGAACTAGGACAGCAATGCTCCTCTTGAAGAATGGGTGCTGGGTTATGTCGTACATTTTAGCTCGGAAGCCTCCGTTGTCTGGGAAAGAATAAAAAGGAAGTTACACCAATGTACAGTTCAGAGGACAGGCCATTTGGCCCAACCAGTCCTTGCTAGCTTAGGTGTCTTCCCATCCCTCTCTTAATCCCACCCTATCATCATATCCATCTCCCTCATGTGTTTATCCAGCCTTCCCTTAAATGTATCGACACTATTCACCTCAACCGTTCGCAGCATGAGCAAATTCCACATTCTCTCTGCTCTCTGTGGGAACGAGTTCTTTCTCCAATTCCCTGTAGCACTGAGTTTTACATTATCCCCCACTCCAAGCTCTGGGTAAAGAAGTTTCTCCTGAATTCTCTATTGGATTCATTAGTAATGATCCCCTATTGATGGTTGGGAGCTATTATTTTCCCCACAAACTGAAACATTGCCACCTTTTCATTCACCACAATCTTCCAATATCTTAAACATATTGAATAGATTCCCATCCTCTGCACCATGTCTTTTCAAGAGAACAGAAACCTCTTCTTATCATTTCCTGACTGGATGAAGCTCACAGCTCTGGTATTATCGCTACTTTGCACCCTCTCTAAATGTGCCTTATTTACAATATGGAGACCAAAGTTTCCAATGCAAGTTTTGAAAGTTAAGGAATGAGTTCAAGGCCCTCATTTCACACTCGAATGAAGCTTCTTCTGATTTCAAAACACAAAGTACTTGATGAAAAAGATGCACCTGCAACCTCAACACAGATTCTGAAGAATGTAAAATTTACTGGTTAGGGATCAAAAGATACACGAGACTAGACTGAATGAATTAATCTGACACAAAATATTATAAAATTCAGCTCCACAACTACTTAATTGGCAAATACACCTCAATTCTATTTTCATAAGAAAAATTCCTGTAGCTATCTCAACCTGCTTTTTCAAAAAGAGATGACACTTCAACTTCTCTTGTTACACAATGTTGATCATCTTCAATTCAAGTCATCATATTTCTTAGATTTGATCGTATGTCAAGAATTCAATTCATTTCATTACTGCCAAATTTCCAATTCGTAATGCAATGGGCAGAGCAATGGATTTCACTCTCAAACTATTGCTGGGTTTTACCAAGGCAATAATTGACTGAGGAACTAACTAACTTAGGAACTCCCTAACAGCACAGTGGGTCTATCTACTCCATGCGGACAGCAGAAGGCAGCTCACTACCCGCTTCTCAAGAGCATCCTTGGACAGACGATAAATGCTGGCTTAGCAAGTGGTGCCCACATCCCATGAAGGAATTACAATTAAGTATTGAAGTTGAAGGTATTTGAATTGGTCAGTTGGAAAGTAGGCACAGTGATCTTAAAGGAATTGCTCCACTCAGACAATGAATTCTTTCAAACATAGTTTTTCATAAACTGATACATAAATGTGGTACATAAAATTATGAGGAAATCTAAGAAGGGAAAATGGGGGGGCTTTATTTTCCCCAGTTTTGTATTGCATTGAGTGATTAGAACTAATATATAGGCTGGAATTTTACCGGCACACCTGCGTGGAATTGGAGTGGGCGAGGCTCACGGAATGACATTCTCTGTTGGCCTCGGATCTGATCTTGCAAAGCTTGGGCGGGGTGTAACGGTAAAATTCCAGCCATATTCAACTGCAGGAAGCCCTTATTGATCTTTGTTGACACCACCCTAACAGAGAGGGCTGCAGAAGGGACTATATCACAAAATGTTCCTGCACCCAGCTTCTGATTAAACACAGGTTTTAGTTGCAGCAGAAAAGTTCACCCTATTATCACCCATGCCACCCAAATTACTATTAAAATCCAGGTCGGAGGCATCCCAGAGATGTCAAAGAACAAAGAACAAAACAGCACGGGAAACAGGCCCTTCGGCCCAACGAGCCCACGCTGCCACCCCAAAGACTGGTACTCACCAAAAATATTAAAGACAAACCCAATACTTGAGTCAGGGGCTGGTGCTGGTCCCAATATTTCACACTCAATTCTCATTCTTGTATTCAGATTTCTCCATAGCCTCCTCCCCACACCCCCATCCCTGCCATCCAGCCCTACACTCTTCAGAGATCTCCGCATTCCCTCAGCATTCTGGCCTCTTTAAGCATGATGTAGAGATGTCGACATTGGATTGGGGTAAACACAGTAAGAAGTCTGACAACACCAGATTTAAGTCCAACCAGTTTATTTGATAGTAAACCCACAAACTTTTGGAAACGTGTTCCTTCATCACACATGATGTTGTGAGACTTCTTACCCTTTAAGCATCCCAGACTTTCACCGCTGCATCATTGATGGCCGTGTCTTCCACTGCCTAGACCCTCAACTCTGGAATTCTATCCCTGATCCCCTTTGGACTCTCTCTGCTCCTTGATGTTTCTCAATCAGACTGAAGAGAACTGTGTATTTGGCCACTGGAGTGCATCCCCAGAACTGACTCCACAGAGAAACAGTTGGGGAAACACAGGTATTTATTTGCAGGTCTGACTCGCTCGACTTTCTAACTACTATTGCCCTCTCAGGGAGGTCCCCGCCTGACCTTCTGGTACCCCGAGGATCACATGACCCATTCCCTTAAAGGGGCTACGCCCCCCCAACATTCATACAAAGGAATATTTACCAGGTCGAGCAGCAAGATGGAGTGGTTGGGCAATCTTTAATCGACTTTTCAAATCCTCCCACCTTCTCTGGTCCACCGTCAGTAAGGCAGTACCCTGGAAAAATTAGAATTCACAATGGAACATATTTTTCAAACAGGACGATAAGTAAAATTTATTTTTTAATCACAATAAACTTACATTAACACTGCAAAGAAGTTACTGTGAAAATCCCCTAGTCGCCACACTCTGTCGTCTATTTGGGTACCCTGAGGGAGAATTTAGCACGGCCAATGCATCTTTTGGAATGTGGGAGGAAATCGGAGCATCCGGAGGAAACCCACGCAGACATGGGGAGAACATGCACACTCTGCACAGACAGTGACCTGAGCTGGGAATCGAACTCGGGTTCCTGGTGTTGTGAAGCAGCAGTGTGAAACATTGTACCACCACGCCATCTCTAATTGGAGCATTTTCACTTGGCATTGATTTCCTAATCAATGCATAAGGTAACTTCTAATTTTCGTGAAATAATCAAAACTGTGATGTTTATTGTAAAGTATAAAGTTCACTTGATGGATTTTATAAAGCAATGTGTCTTTTTTCATTACATTACATAAACCATCAGAATATCAGCAATAACTATGTCAAGTATGGTGAACTAATTATGCCACAAGTTTAATGAAACAGAATAGGTCTTCCTCATGCATTTATATCTAGTCTGTAAGCAGTGAACAATGAAACGTACTTTGTTTTCATTGAAGTTAGCGATAACAACACCAACAAAGAGAGTCAGTCCAATCATACAGCCAAGAAACACAAAAACGTGGATGTAAATGCCATGAATCTGTAGGGAGAGAATTCAAAGTTAGACACAGTGACACAGGTCGGTAACGTGAGGCTATCAGTGTTCATCAATATTAAAGAATAAAGAGAACAGCAACATCCAACACCCACACAAATGTGACAAAGCATAGAAATCAGGAAATTGCTGTTAGATTTCCCTCCTTCTCCACAAGCCTTGCTTCACTGTTACCTTGCTAATTGACTCAATTAACATGCAGAAAGGTGTGAAAGTTTTCCACTAATCACTCACAAAACGAGTGGGGAAAAGTTCGAGCTGGTGCACCCAGGTGCAAATGAATTTTAAACAGTGTAATAAGTCTTGATTACTGTCAAACAACCTCTCTATCCTTGGAAATGTAATTTTATCAGCATGGAATCTCATTCGCTCTGAATGTAATTACTTTTAGAGATTTAAAAAAGCATTATTACTTATCAACTCTTTGCTGTCTCTTTCACTGTATCTCATCTTTCTTTCCCTCTTTTTATTTCACTTTCTGTACGTTATTTTACAAATGAATTAAATACTCTTTATGGTTTGGTTTGCCAATGACATGGCTCAGAAAAGACTCTTCCCTCTGACTGGTTGAAGAGCTTGAGTGTTGTGTGTCCGTGTATTGGATATCAGGTAGAGGGTGCCATATTGGAAAGGATTCCCTAAATATCATCAATTGCCAATCAAATGCCCACAAAGACTTGTGATAGCTGTTAATGGAGTGAATGGCCAGCAGTTTTTTTGCCCCTGACTGCAGGTTTTGGGCCAGTGAACATAAAGCACGATGGCACAGTGGTTAGCACTGCTGCCTCACAGTTCCAGGGACCCGGGTTTGATTCCCGGCTTGTGTCACTGTGTTTGCAGAGTTTGCATGTTCTCCCTGTTCCTCTGTGGGCTTCCTCCCACAGTCCAAAAATGTGTGGGTTAGGTTGATTGGTCATTGTTGTTGGGATGTTGAAGTTGTATAAGACGTTGGTAAGACTTGGAATACTGTGCAATTCTGGTCACCTATTATAGAAAGGATATTACTAAACTAGAAAGAATGCAGGAAAGATTTACTAGGATGCTACTGGCTCTTGATGGATTGAGTTATAAGGTGAGACTGGATAAATTGGGACTTCTTTTCTCTGGAATGTAGAAGGCTGAGGGATGACCTTATAGAGACCAACAAAATAATGAGGGACATAGATCAACTAGATAGTCAATATCTTTTCCCAAAGATAGGGGAGCCTAAAACTAGAAGGCATAGATTTAAGATGAGAAGGGAGAGATACAAAAGGGTCCAGAGGGGGCAATTTTTTCACATAGAGGGAGGTGAGTGTCTGGAATAAGCTGCCAGAGGTAGTAGTAGAGGCGGATACAATTTTGTCTTTGAAAAAATTACATGGGTAAGATGGGTATACAAGGATATGTGCCAAACACACAGACTAGCTCAGGAGTTTAAAAAAATGGCAGCATGGAGAAATTGGACTGAAGGGCCTGTTTCCATGTTGTAAACCTCAATGAGAATTTGGAGCAGTGCTAACCACTGTGCCACTGTTTGCCTTCCTCCTGAACACAGTCATTTTAAACTGTTAGAAATATTTGAAGGAGAAGGTTCTTACTGGGCCAACTCGGTGAATGATGACATCCCTGACCTCCACCCATCCTTTCAGTGACAGCACTTCAAACAAGGCCAGCAACGCACTCCCAACATTGTCAAAATTGAAATTTCGAGGATTGGCCCTAGAAAACAGAAAAGCATTTGTTCTGTAACTTCCACAGTAAATTCTCCAGTGTCTGCCGATAACTTCACTGAAGAATCACCTTGAACGTAACAAAATATTGGAAGATGCCTCACAGGAGCCCGATGAGTGAATAGTGACAGGAGGCTGGAGGTAACAAAGGTAAAGAATGAAGATTCCAGGGGTAGATGAGCTAAGATAGGAGCAGAGATGGCAGGTATAGGGAGCTGGACTGATGGAGAAGATATTGGCTGGAACGTTACCATCCCGTTCACCACGGGAATCGGAGCGGGCACCATGGAAGGGGCTGTTGACTTCGGTTTTGGGACAAGCAAGGCCGGAAAATCCCACCTAATGGGTCAGAAACTCAGATCAGGTAACAAGATTACAAATGCCTCACACAAAGGCCATCGAGTGAAATTGAGTTCTTGGCCAAGGAACAGAGATTGTGGCAGGACCCAAATAACAAAACGGCCAACAGCTGTTACGGTCATAGAGCTCTACAGCACAGAAAGAGGCCCTTCAGCCCATCGTGCCATTGGTCTACCAGTACTTTACCAAAAGGATATGTGAATGCTAACTAGGGCTTTCAAATTATAAGATTACAACAATGGGGAAGGAGGAACATCACTTCATAACATAGACATTAAACTGATAGAGAGGAAGGCTGGCATTCGGAGCACTGTTAGCAAACTCAGCATCCACACAAAGAGATTCATGGCCAATGAGATACCTTCTGAAGTGTTATAAAAAAGCAAAATAATGCAAATGCATTGAATCCGATATAAAACCAGAAAGATCTGGACAAACTCAGCAGATCTGGCGGCATCTGTGGAGATAAAAACAGAGTTAGTGTTACAGATCCGTGTGATACTTCTACAGAGTCCTTCTGAAGTGTGGTTGCTGTTGTAATGCACAAAATGCTGCAACCAATTTTACACAGCAAGATCCCACATATATGTGATTTCTCTACCAGATAATCTCTCAGGGTAGCTGAAGGATGGGTCTTCGTGAAGACATGGGGAAAAACCCATTTTTCTTTTTCAGATTAGGGCTTGGAATCTTTTACATCTGCCTGAGAGAGTAGACCAGTATCCAAAAGATGGGATCTCTGACAGTCCTCAGTACTGACCCTATGACAGTGTGGCACTCCATTAACACTGACCCAGTGACAGTGTGGCACTCTCTCAGCACTAACCTTGTGACAGTGCGGTGCTCCCTCAGTACTGACCCTCTGACAGTGCGGCGCTCCCTCCGTACTGACCCTCTGACAGTGCGGCGCTCCTTCAGCACTGACTCTCTGACAGTGCGGCACTCCCTCAGCACTGACCCTCTGACAGTGCGGCACTCCCTCAGCACTGACCCTCTGACAGTGCGGCACTCCCTCAGCACTGACACTCTGACAGTGCGGCACTCCCTCAGCACTGACCCTCTGACAGTGCGGCACTCCCTCAGCACTGACCCCCTGACAGTGCGGCACTCCCTCAGCACTGACCCTCTGACAGTGCGGCACTCCCTCAGCACTGACCCTCTGACAGTGCGGCACTCCCTCAGCACTAACCCTCTGACAGTGCGGCACTCCCTCAGCACTGACCCTCTGACAGTGTGGCACTCCTTCAGTACTGATCCTCTGACAGTGCGGCACTCCCTCAGCACTAACCCTCTGACAGTGCGGCGCTCCCTCAGCAATGACCCTCTGACAGTGTGGCACTCCTTCAGTACTGATCCTCTGACAGTGCGGCATTCCCTCAGCACTGACCCTCTGACAGTGTGGCACTCCCTCAGCACTGACCCTCTGACAGTGTGACACTCCTTCAGTACTGCTCAAGAGCATCAACCTTGATTATTGTACTGGAATCTCAGGAGTGGGATTTGAACCCACAACCTTCTGACTTAGAGGTGACCATACACAGTTTGTAATCTGCCCTGGAACTCAGCAGTGACCTACATAAACCATTCAAAATTGTATCTGGCCTGATTCTACCCTTGTATTCATAGAATAGAACAGAATCATGTAATCCCTAAAATGCAGAAGGAAGCCATTCGGCCCACTGAGTCTAACTGACATCAATCCCACCCATGTGTTATCCCCGTAACCTCATGTATTTCCCCTGTCAATCCCACTGACACTGAGGGAGAATTTAGCATGACCAATCCATCTAACCCGCATGTCCTTTGGACTGCGAGAGGAAACTGGAGCATTCGAGGAAACCCACGCAGATACAGGGAGAATGTGCAAATTACGCACATACAGTCACCCGATGCCAGAATTGAACCCGGGTCCCTGGTGCTGTGAAGCAACAGTGCTAACTACTGTCATGCCCTGTTATTAATGTAATAATGTCTACAATATTTGTCTCGTCTGAGAGTAGATGAAGAAATAACTCATCTCATTGTCTGGACCAAAGTAGAGACAAGAATTTGACTTGTTCAGATAAGACTCAGTAACATGGAACAGTTTCCACCTCAGCACTTGTTAGGTTTCAGCAACATTAGGTGCATGAGTTCAACTAAATGTGCCTGGAGGAATCTCGATTATTCCACTCTAATCCCCTCAGCTTCTCCAAGTTATTTTAAACTGCACCTTTCAGGGTCAGGTTTTAATCATGATCCCTTGTCAGCTGTCTTACTGACAAACTAGTATCGCACTCCTCCGAGTATTCCCTGGGAGAATTCGCTGATCACAAATAATCCTAATATTCCTTCACACACTGCGAACCTCTGAGAAGGACAGTCTGTTGTTTTTGCACACTGTAAGGTGGGAATGTTTTCCTTCCATAATCAATGATTATGATGAGAAATAATCATTAAGGTGAAGATGAGGTAAAGTTATGGAAAAGAATTTGCAGAGGGTGGGGAACGAGAAGATACAAATTTAAAGTAATTTGCAACAGAAACAGAGAAAATACCTTGGTAGTAACACAGAATTAGGGGCGGCACAGCAGCACAGTGGGTTAGCACTGCTGCTTTACAATACCAGGGACCTAGGTTCGATTCCCAGCTTGGGTCACAATCTGTGCAGAGTCTGCACCGACCCTCCAACAGTACATGTCACCTTGGACCACTCCTCACACTATCCCGTAAACCCACACATTTACTCACTAATGCCCTAACCTGCATATCTTGGGACACTAAGGGGCAATTTGGCATGGCCAATCCACCTAATCTGAATGTCTTTGGACAGTGGGGGGAAACCAGAGCACCAGAGAGGAGGCTGATACGGGAGGAAGGTGCAAGCTCCACACAGATGACAATCACTTAAGGCAGGAATTGAATCCAGATCCTTAGCGCTGTGAGCCTGCAGTGTTAACCACTGTGCTAATGGTCTAAGCCAGCGTTTATACTCCACATGAACCTCCTCCTACCTCATTTAATCTCAGCCTGTCAGCATATCCTTCTTTCCTCTTCATGTGTTGATCCAGCTTCCTCTCACATTTCTCCATACTATTCACTTCAACTGTGTCCACATGACAAAGAGTTCTACATTCTCCCCACTTGGAAAAAACACAAAACTTTGGACTTCACTACTCTAATCAGCTCTGATGAAGGATCACCTAGACTCAAAATGTTGTCTCTCCACAGATGCTGTCAGACCTGCTGAGATTTTCCAGCATTTTCAGTTTTTGTTTCAGATTCCAGCACCCGTAGTAATTTGCTTTTATCTGATTTACCAGGAAGTTGGCTAGGCTGGAGTGTGGCATGGTGGCACAGTGGTTAGCACAGCTGCCTCATAGCGCCAGGGACCTGGGTTCTGGCCTCAGGTCACTGTCTGTGTGGAGACTGCATGTTCTCCTTTTGTCTGCGTGGGTTTCCTCCAGATGCTCCGGTTTCCTCCCACAGTCTGAAAGACATGCTGGTTAGGTGCTTTGGCCATGCTAAAATCTCCCTCAGTGTACGCTTGAGTGTGGCGACTCGGAGATTTTCACAGTAACTTCATTGCAGTGTTAATATAAACCTACTTGTGACTAATATATAAATTATAACTTTTTTAGTTATGAAGAGAGATGGGATAGACTGAGGGTGTTTTCCCTGGAGAAGGGGAGACTGAAGGGGGAGGGTGGGGCATGACTGAGATGTTATGAAATGATGAGGGAGATGGATAGACAGAAAGAAACTTTTCCCCTCGGTGGAGGGTTCAATGACAGGGGGCATAGATTTAAGGTTAAGAGGAAGGAGGTTTACAGGGGACGCGAGGAAAAACTTTTTAACCCAGAGGGTGTTGGGAGTCCAGAACTCACTGCCTGAAAGGGTGGTGGAGGCAGAGACCCTCATAACATTTCAGAAGTGCTGAGATGTGCACTTGCGATGCTGAGGCTCACACGGCTATAGGCCGAGTGCTGGGAAATGGGATTAGAATGGTTAGATGGTTTGTCTTTGACTGGCACAGGTGTGATGGGCCAAAGGGCCTTTTCCTGTGCTGCAGTCGTCCATGACTCATAATTTGTTTGCTTGCACCGGAAAAGCTTCAAAGAAAGACCATTCTGCACGAGTCGGGGTCTAACACAAGAGCAATCGAGTTGATAGGCTCTACTCCAAGACATTTCTCTTTCAGTGAGTTTTTCTCATACTGGTGTTGTTATTAACTGGTCCACTGCCACCTCAGCTCCCAATGCTGCTGAAATCCTCCCTTGTTACTCCTGGATGTGACTATTCCAAAGTACTCCTGGCTGCCTTCCCGTTTACACCTTCAGCCCATCCAAGGCTCTGCAGGGTGCTCAGTGAGTGCTGGCAAGTGGTGCGATCACGGGGAAAGCAACACCAGCTTCCATCCAGCCAGACATTCCGGCAAGGACACATCCAGCAGGGGAGACCTGAGCATCGGGAAATATTGGCTGATTCCTAATTTCCTCTCCAGCTAATTCAGGATACAGCTGTGATCAAACATCTGCACACTTTGGCTTCTGGTTGAACAAAGATTACAAGATTATTGAAGAAGGTACAAAGAACATTCACAATGACAGCAACAAAACAAGGGATTATAATGACCCAGAAAGACTATAGAGGCTGGGGATATTTTCCACAATTCAACGAGGTGGCTGGATAGTGATTGAATACAGGTTTTTATGATAATGAAATGGGATATAGAAATTTGGAATGTCTGCTATGATTCTCACCAACTTTTACAGATGCACCATAGGAAGCATTCTTTCTGGTTATGTCACAACTCAGTATGGTTCCTGCTCTGCTCAAGACCGCAAGAAGCTACAAACGGTCATAAACAAAGCCCAATCCATCACATAAACCAGCTTCCCGTCCACTGACTCTGTATACGCTTCCCGTTGCCTCGGAAAAGCAGCCAACATAGTCAAGGACCCCATGCATCCCGGATATTCTCTCTTCCACTTTCTTCCGTTGGGAAAAATATAAAAAAGTCTGAAGTCACGTAACAACCGACTCAAGAACAGCTTCTTTCCTGCTGCTGTCAAGACTTTTGAATGGTTACCTTGTATTAAGTTCAACTTTGTCTACACCCTAGTTATGATTATAACAGTCCCTCAAAGTGCCAGGGATCTGAGTTCAATTCCAGTCCCAAGTCACTATGTGGAGTTTGCACATCCTCCCCGTGTCTACGTGGATTTCCTCTGGGTGCTCCGGTTTCCTCGCACAATTCAGAAGAAGAGCAGGTTAGGTGGACTGGTCATGCTAAATTGACCCTAGTGTGTCAGGGGATCAGCAGGGTAAATATATGGGGTTACGGGCAGAGGGCCTGGGTGGGATTTTGGTCAGTGCAAACTTGATGGGCTGAAAGGTCTCCTTCTGCACTGTAGGGATTCTATGATTGTATGAGTACTTTCTACACTCTCTCCTTTCCTTCTCTATGAACGATATGTTTTGTCCATATAGTGCAAAAAAATACACTGTATACAAATATACATAAAATAAAATGAAATCAAAAACCAAACAGAGAAGATAGAATCCTAGAATGCCTCCAGTGCAGAGGGAGGCCATTTGGCCCATCAAGCCTACAGCAACAATAACTCCCCCCAGCCTCTATCTCCTAACACCACATATTTAGCGTGTTAGTCTCCCCCCTCCCCCGCACCCCTCTCCTCCATGCCCCTCCCCCCCCCCCCCCCCCCCCACTCCCGGGCAATTTGGCACGGCCAGTCAACCTAATCTGCACATCTTTGTGCTATGGAAGGAAACTGGAACAGCTAGAGGAAACCCATGCAGGCACGAGGAGAACATGCAAACTCCACACAGACAGTGACCTACGCAGGGAATTGAACCCGGGTCCCTGGCTCTGTGAGATTGCAGTGCTAATCACTGTGCTACCCTGCCGCCCCCAAGATGCTCCCACTTTCAAAGCTGGGGTAAGAAATATAAGATAGTCACTAATAAATCCAATAAGGAGTTCAGGAGAAACTTCTCGTTTGTGTATTGGGAGTGGTGGGGATGTGAACTTTGAAGTGGAGTTGAATAATGTGGCTATATCTAAGCAGATGCAAAATAAAGCCAGGAGGAAGGACCGTAGGATAAGCTGAAGTAGAGTGAGATAAGAGGGGACGGAGGAGGCTTATGTGGAGCAGAAACACCAGCGCAGTGTGTTAACACAGCTTCTTACTAAACTAGAAATTTTATTTCACTCTATCAGTGAGGTCTCTTCTTTCAAAGGTTTATGCAAAAAAAAAATCTCCATCCTCATTCCTGGGGCTGGAATTCTCCACTGCTCTTGAAGTGAATGGGGTTTTGAGTTTAAGTTTTAAGTTTATTTATTAGTGTCACAAAGTAGGCTTACATTAACACTGCAATGAAGTTACTGTGAAAATCCCCTAGTCACCACACTCCGGCATCTGTTCAGGGAGAATTTAGCACGGCCAATGCACCTAACCAGCACATCTTTCAGACCGTAGGAGGAAACCGGAGTACCCAGATGAAACCCATGCAGATACAGGGATAATATGCAGATAGTGAGCCAAGCCAGAAATCAAATCTGGGTCCCTGTGTTGTGAGGCAACGGAGCTCAGCGTACCTGAACAGGCACCACAGTGTGGTGACCAGGGAATTTTCACAGTAACTTTATTGCAGTGTTAATGCAAGCCTACTTGTGACACTAATAAATAAATTTTGAACGTTAAAACCACTGTGTCACTGTACCACCCACAGAATTTTGGCTGGAACACAAAATTTTCCTTCTCACTCAGTGGGAACGGACGAGATGGGAGAATCACGCTCTTAAAATGAGTTTATTTATGATGTGTTATATTTTACTGTCCTGTTCTGGTAACATGATACACTAACTCAGTAGGGAGTGCCCTCTGTCACTACTGGGCATACATCTCTTCAAGATCTCTGCACTCATCCACTTCTGATTTCTTAAGAATCTACAATTATAATCACTGCACCATTCCATTGGCTGGAGCTAAACTCTGATATTGCCCCTGAAATTTCACCACTTCTCTTTCTCCCTTGAAGACATTCCTTAAAATCTATCTCTTTAGCCATGTTTTGGTCCGGTGCCCTAGTATCTTCTTATGTGACTTGGTGCCAAATTTTGTCTGGTAACGTTCCCATGAAGCACTTTGGGATGTTTTACTATGCTAAAGGTGCTATATAAATGCAAGGTCATTGTGTTGTTGATTGCAGCAGTACTACAGCTGAGCACTAGTGGGCAGTATTTCACAAGGATTTCAGAGGATGTGCCATTGCATTATCTTCACGGTCAATTTCAGAGAAGTGTTCCCAGACACTCTGAGTGGAACATATGTTTATCCTTTCACCCAGACATAACACTCCAAACAGAAGGGAAAGAATCTAATCAGAGATTTTTTTAAAAGCTGTTTTATTTTTCTTTTATTTGTTCATAAAATCCCTATAAAGCAGAAGGAGGACATTCGATCCATCAGGTCTGTACTGACTCTCTGAAAGAGCATCTTATGCTATCCCGTTTGGCATGGCCAATCCACCTAAACCACACATCTTTGAAGTGTGGGAGGAAACCAAAGCACCTGGAGAAACCCACGCAGACATGGGAGAACATGCAAACGCCAGTACTATAGTTGAGAACTACAAAAAGTCATGAATGAAGCCCAGTCCATCACACAAACCAACCTTCCATCCATTGACTCTGTCTACACTTCCCACTGCCTCGGAAAAGCTACCAGCATGATTAAAGATCCCATGCATCCTGGACATTGTCTCTTCCATCTTCTTCCGTCGGGAAAAAGATACAAAAGTCTGGGTCACGTACTAATTGACTCAAGAACAGCTTCTTCCCTGCTGCCGTCAGACTTTTGAATGGACCTACCTCGCATTAAGTTGATCTTTCTCTACACCCTCGCTATGACTGTAACACCACATTCTGCACTCTCTCCTTTCCTTCTCTATGAATGGTTTGCTTTGTCTATATAGCACGCAAGAAAAAATACTTTTCACTCTATGCTAATACACATGACAATAATAAATCAAATCAAACTCCACACGTAGAGAACTGAAGCCATTTTGCTTCGAGGCAGCAGTAATAACCACTATACCACTGTGCTGCTAATAGATATGGGGTGTGGGTGTCACAGGCAATGCCAGCATTTGTTGCCCATCCATAATTGCCCTTTGAGAGCAACCACACATCGGCCAGACCGGATAAGGACAGCAGATTTCCATTCCTAAAGGGCACTAGGGAACCCATTGGGTTTTTATATTACAATTACTGATTTCAATTCCAGACCTTTTTAAATTAATTAAATTTTAATTCCAGCAGCTGGCATGGTGAGATTTGAACCCTCGAGCTTCAGGCTGAGTCTAATATTCATTAGACAGTGACATTATCATAGCACCACCAACCACCTCCATCTGGAGAAGCTGGGATTATTGCCCTTGGAGTTGAGGAGGTTCGGGGGGAAGCTTGGAGAGGGTGAACGAGGAGAAGATGTTGAAATGAGCAGCAGTGTCTGTAACCCGAAAACAGGAACTTGAAGGAATTAGCCAAAGAGTGAGAGGGGAGCGGCGAGGAGAGTTTGCATCCAGCGATCCGCAATCTGGAGGTTGCCGTCTGAAAGGACAATAGAAGCAGATTCGATAGAAACTTTCAAATAACCTGAAAAGCAAATTATTTTTCCAGGCTCTGGGGAAAGGGCAATGTGGAGTGGAATTAATTGGATAGTCCTTTCAAAGAGCCAGTGCAGCCAAGACGGGGTGAATGGTCTCCTCCTACGATTCCAGAAGTTTAAAGTTTATTAGAGTAACAAGTAGGCTTATATTAATTTACTGAGATTGATACTAAGTGGGTTAATTTTAAAAATTGGAAAGTTTATAGCAAGTGCATGGAAGAACGGATGAAAGAAACAAGAGGAATGGTTTGTTTTTAAGAAAAGATTCAATTAAAGCCCCCATTAGAACATTTCCCAATAACTAACACAGCATTCACTTTAGACCCACATTTCCAGCCTGGGAATCGATGCTGTTTCTTGGTGGATTTTATTTTTGTTATTTTTCTTTGAACTTACCAAACTCGAGGCACCCAAAAGCCTGGCTTCTTCTCACCCGCTTTTAGCTTCAGATTGAGATCCTTTGAAACGCTGACATTGATCCTGAACATGCCGTGACAAAGTTCCTAGAATCCACAACACGCCAGACTAACCATTAGCAAAATATTCAAAAAGTTTAATTCCAACATTGAATAAGTTAGAAAAAAACATGTAAAACATGACTGGCACAACTGGCCAATGCACTTAACCCACACGTCTTTGGAGTGTTGGAGGAAACCGGAGCAAACCCATGCAGACACGAGGAGAACATGCAAACTCCACACAGCCAGTGACCAAGCTGGGAATCGAGCCCGGGTCCCTGGCACTATGGGGCAGCAGTACTAACCACTGTGCCACCCACAGATATGGGATCAGTTCACAGATAGCCCTAATCTTGCTGAATAGTGGAAACATGGGTTGAATTTTACAGGGAGTAGAGGGAGAATATTCTACTGTCTCACAGCAGCAGAGACCCAAGTTCAATTCCTGGCTTGCGTCACTGTGTGTGTGCGGAGTCTGCATGTTCTCCCCACGTCTGCGTGGGTTTCCTTTGGGTGCTCCAGTTTCCTCCCACAGTCCAAAAAATGTGCAGGTTAGGTTGACTGGCCATGGTAAACTGCCCCTGAACATCAGGAGGATTATCCAGAGTAAATGCATTGGGTCATCAGGATAGGGTGGGATTGTGATTGGTACAGCCTTGATGGGCTGAATGGTAGGGATTCTGTGATATATAAACCATACATCAATAAAAACCACTTATTGCAAAAATATTCCTCCTCCTTAGCATTTAAATGTCACACCAGTCCCCAGTGTTTCAGATTGTCCATGTGAACATGTTTCGCTGTGCTCTGAGTTGGACAGTGCAACAGGTGAGCGTTCTGAGAGTATCCACCACATACTCCGATAGAATTTGAGTCCAGGACCCGGGGGACTGAGCTAGGAACTGGAGGCAGATTTGTGCAGACTGAAACCCAAGGTGCTGCCTCACACAGAGGGTGGGAGAATTTTGGGACGCTCTCCCACAAGATCAGTTGCTAATTTTTCAACCTGAGATTTTTGTTAGTCAGAGCTGTTAAAAGATGCAGGAGAAAAGGTGAGCATTTGCATAGAATTCCCACAGAGCAGAAGGAGGCCATTCAGCCCACTGAACTTGCCCTGCTCTCTGAAAGAGCACCTCATTCAGGCCCACGCACCTCCCCTGCCCCCACCTTGCCCTATCCCTGTAACCTTGCATATTTACCATGGGCCAATCCACACATCTTGGGAATGTGGGAGGAAACTGGAGCACTAGGAGGAAACCCACGCAGGCACGGAGAGGACGTGTAGACTCCACACAGACAGTGACCCAAGTTGGGAATCGAACCCAGGTCCCCGGTGCTGTAAGGCAGCAGTGCTAACCACTGCGCTGCCCACGGATATGGAACCAGTTCATGGATAGTCCCAATCTCACTGAATAATAGATACGGGTTAAATTTTACAGGGAATAGGAAGGGGGAATGTTCATTGTCCCCCCCCCCCCGGATTAAATGTTGCAGCTGAGCCAATTGATGTTAAACTAGGCACCTTACAGTCATACTACATTCTGGGTGGCCTCAAAAGGTCAGAGGGAGATTTCCACCCCCCCATAGCGGGAGGGAATCCATTTTTGAGAGCTACCGGCCAATCAGATTTAATAATTCCAACAAACCACAAACCTTGGTGGGAGGCACCGCTGGGGCTGCAACTGGGTTCCAGGGTGAAGTGAGCTGATGTGAAGAGATCGGGGAGCCCAGGGAGAGGGGGAAGGGGAAATGGTGTTGGGGGGGTTTGAGTGGAGTGATTGATGTTTGGTGGCTAGCTGGGAAAGGAGGGAAGGGGATGACACTTTGTGAAGGAAGGTGGGTGGGGGCTGGGTGCAAGTTGGAATCTAGTGGAAGGCGAATAGCACCTTGTGGAATGGGTGTAACATCATGTGGGTGGGAGAAGGGTGTCATGTCCTGTGGGGTGGAGGGGTCGTGCCTCCAATGTGCACAGGTACCCCTGAAATATGTATCCTCCTTTCCAATTTGGTTACAAAAAGCAGCCATCCACTCCCACGTCAATCCTAACTTTTAAACAGTGGGCTGTATAATATTCAGTTGAATTAGCTTGTTAAAGGTGGCTGGGATGTTGATTTCAGAGTCTAAGTGTCTCTCGTTGTTTTACGGAGAACGAGTCAGGGATGGGTACTAAGGTGGAGGGCAGTCACCCACCTGCCATGAACCCACCGTGAGAGAATCAAAAGCTCTCATTTACCACTGCCCGATTACAGTTTATAACCGGATTAATAATTTCTGCTTTTTTATCCAACTGTGGGACATGGGCATCGCGGGCTGGGACAGTATTTATTACCCATCCCTAGTTCCCTTGAACTGAGTGTCTTGCTTGGCCATTTCAGAGGGCAGCAAAGGGAGTCAGATGTAGGCCAGACCAGGTAAGGGCAGCAGATTTCCTTCTCTCAAGGACACTTATGAATCAGATCGATTTTTCCAGCAATCAACAAGAAGGGTTTCACTTTCATCAGTAGATTACTAATTCCAGATTTTTTAGAATTGCAATCAAGTTCCACCATCTGCCGAGGCGGGATTTGAACCCAGAACATTTGCTGAGTTTCTGGATTAATAATCCAGTGATAATACCATCAGGCCATTACTATTAATTGTAGCAGTTATAAAGTAGACTCAAAACAGAAATTAGATCATACACTGGAGATGTGCATGCTGGCACAATGGTTAGCCTTGTGGTGTCAGGGAGTTGGGTTTGATTCCAGCTTCAGCTGACTATCTGTGTGGCGTCTGCATATTCTCCCCATGTCTGTGTGGGTTTCCTCCGGGTGCTCTGGTTTCTTGCCACAGTCGAGAAATGTGCAGGTTAGATGGATTGGCCATGCTAAATTGTCTCACAACACCAGGTCAAAGTCCAACAAGTTTATTTGATAGTAAAGCCCCAAGCTTTTGGAAATGCTGTTCCTTCGTCAGGTGTCTCAGGTGGGAATCCTTATTGCGTCTACCCCAGTCCAACGCCAGCATCTCCGCATTGTGCTAAATTGAGCATGGTGTCGGGGGAGTTGCTGGGATAAAGATGTGGGGTTATGAGAACAAGGCCTGGGTGGGATTGCGGATGGTGCAGAGTCGATGGGCCGAATGGCGTCCTTCTGCACTGTAGGGATCTCGTGGTTCTATCTTATAGTCCTAACTACCACTGCATGATAAAAAAAGTGATGGGTGATGATAGGTTTTTAACCAAGAAGGAACCAACTCTTCTGCTGGAAATGGTTGCAGAAATTATGCCAATGAGTGGAAAGCCACAAAGTGGTGAGATGAGGTGAGAATGTTTGGCAGGAAGCGATTTTTGACTGGCCCAGTGACAGAGCAATTACATTCACCGCGATACCAAGGAGCAGATGGGGCTCAGCAGGGTTCCCCACTGCTAATGCTAGTGTGGCAAATCTATTCCCGTTCTTCATTAATTAAAAAGGGATGCCTTCCTGGGCTCCGCATCAAATATCAATTTCTCAAGAAGAAGTATAGCTGGTAATTAATGAGTGACACGGCACTCAGTACCAAAGGCATCCCAGAGATTCACAATAGGGTTCACTGCAAATTGACTCGTGCTGGAAGTTTTAATTCACTTACTTTGAAAAGTTGTACGTTTCCACAAGTTTAAACAAGATGACAGGCAATTAGACTGCTGAAGCACAAAAACAACTTGGATTCAAAACCAAATATTAAACATTTTTGACTGGGAGCAATCTTGATACGTGTTGTCCTGAATACCAATGACCAGTGTCAGTTTGTGATCTCAATACTTTACCCGGCTGGATAGAAAACAGCTTCAAAGATTTTATTTTTCTGGATTCCTGCCCTCAAGAGCCAAACTCAGCTGAGTTCAAAACAGAATTACAGCAGAGGAAGATAGAGTTTCAGGATCAGATTAACCGTGATAAATCTCTTACCCGACGGGTGATGTGAGGATCATTGCACTTTGCGAGTTTTCCAGCAAAAAGCTGCACACCAAAGCTTGCAAAAACCAGCATCAGTGTTAGCAACAGGATGGACACCTGTGGAATGAGTCAGTGAAAGCATTAACGCTGTCTCAAAATCTACTCAGATTCATAACTTGAGTTCCAGCTAAACACCTACGTAGGATTGCTTCAGATTTATATCACAGAAATACACCATCTGGCTCAACTAGTCTTTGTTGGTCTTTATCTTCTACTTGAGCCTCCTCCCATCATTTCCCATCTAAATCTAGCATCCTAAATTCTCTATTCCTTTCTCCTGCATACAATTATCTAGGTGAGGTGGATTGGCTATGTTACATTGTCTATTAGTGTCCAAAACATGTGTGAGTTAGGAGGATTCGCCATGGTAAATGCATGGGGCTACGGGGATAGGGCAAGGGTGGACTGGCCTGGGTGAGATGCTCTTTGGAGAGTCAGTGCAGGCTCAATGGGCCAAATGGCCTCCTTCTACACTGGAGGGATTCTATGACATGTGTTCACCTCAGTCAATCCCTGTGGGAGCCAGTTCCACATTCTCCCCACTTCCTGTGGGAGTGAGTCCCAAATGCTCCTCCACTCCCTGTGGGAATGAATTCCATATTCTCCCCACTTTCTGTGGTGGAGAGTCCCACATTCTCCCCACTCCCTGTGGCAACAAGTTCCAATTCTCCCCACTCTCCAGGGAGTGAGTCCCACATTCTCCCCACTCCTTGCAAAAGCAAGTCCCACATTCTCTCTTCTCCTTGTGGAAGTGAGTCCCACATTCTTTCCACTCCCTGTGGAAATGAGTCCCACATTCTCCCCACTCCCTGTGGCAACAAGTTCCACATTCTCCCCACTCTCCAGGGAGTGAGTTCCATATCCTCCGCGTTCTTTGTGGAAGTGAGTTCTACATTCTCCCCACTTCCTGTGGGAGCGAGTCCCACATTTTCTCCACTCTTTGTGGGAGTGAGTCCAACATTGTCCCCACTCCCCGTGGGAATGAGTCCCACATTGTCCCCCACTCCCTGAATGAAGATGTTTCTCCTGAATTCCCAATTGGATTTCCTGGTGACTATTTTACAGCCTCTGGTTGTGTTCTTCTCCACAAGAGGAAATATTCTCCCTGTGTCCACTCAATCCAAACCTGTCAATGTTTTAAAGACCTTGATTAGATCATTACTTGTAAAGACAATGTCTAAAAGGCTGTGGGGAAAGGAAGGAAATCTTGCTGTGCCACTCCTTTCTGTTGGTTGCTGAGGAATTGATGCCTCCTTTTTCAAAGTTCACAATCCCGAGAAGGATCATAATGTGATGTCAGGAAGCACTTCTTCACACAAAGGGGGAGTGCGAATCTGGAACCCTTACCGCACACCACCCCTCCCTGACCCCCCACACTCCCAAAACCACTCACAGAAAAGCTGCCATGGGGGTCAACTGAAAATTTCAAGATCGACATCAAGAGATTTTTGTGGGGAGGGGGATAGAGGTTACGCAACTAAGATGGGTAGGTGGAGTTTTTGTCAATTCATCGCTTGTCGGTGGCTGGCACTTATTGCCCATCCCTAGATGTCCAAGAACAATCACCCACATTGCTGCGGTTCTGCACTCACATGTAGGCCAGGCCAGGTAAGGACGGCAGATTTCCCTCCCTAAAGGAAATTAATGAACAAGATGGGTTTTTCTGACAATCGACATGGTTTCATGGTGATCAGTAATTCTTAATTCCAAGTATTTTTTTTATTGAATTCCAATTCCACCATCTGCTGTGGTGGGATTCGAACCCAGACCCCCAGAACATTAGCTGAGTTCCAGGGTTAAGATACAGACCAGTCATGATCTGACTGAATGATGGCAGGCTCGAGGGGCTGAATGGCCTCCTCCTGTAATTACACAGAAACCAGGAGGCAGGAACAGGCCATTCGGCCCTTGGAGCCTGTACTGTCCGTTGGTTATGATTGTGGCTGATCCTCTAATACAGCGGCGCTGCAGCATAATGTACAAGAAAGTTTTACTTACCAGAAATATCTCTTTGAAACCGCTGAATAGTTCCCGTAGAACTTTCCTCATCTGAGGAACCAACTTGAAGATGCGAAGTGGCCTCAGGCAGCGGAGCATCATCAGGAGCTGTGCCCCAGATTTGGCAGGGACATTGTGTGGCATCCACCACAGGAAGATCAAACTTTGCTGAACAAGAGGGTAAAGAGAGGATGGAATTAGAGAGGGGAAATATCCTTCACAGCAAAGCAGGAAAAGCTACAAACAGCCCTGCAGCATTGGCTCAAAAAACATGCTCAAATTCTCAACACCAGCCCCCAGGAGTGAGATATAAACATTCCTTCCTTATAGATACAGAGAGAGAGAGAACATCCACAACATAGATAGGGCACTCAGACCAACTGCTCCGTGCTGGGGGGGTCACCATGAGAGCCTCCTCCCCCCTGAAGGAGGGAATCCCAATCTCATATAGTTCCATTCCTAACTCCATCACTGGTTTATCCAGCTGCCCCTTAAATCTATCAATACTATTCACCTCAACCACTTCTCATGGGAGTGAGTCCCACGTTCTTCCCACTCCCTATGGAAGCGAGTCCCACATCCTCCCCACTCCCTGTGGGAGTGAGTCCCATATTCTCCCCACTCCCTGTGGGAATGAGTCCCACATTCTCCCCACTCCCTATGGGAGCAAGTCCCACATTCTCCTCACTCCCTCTGGGGGCGAGTTCCATATTCTCCCCACTCCCTGTGGGAGCGAGTCCCACATTCTCCCCACTTACTATGGGAGCAAGTCCCATATTCTCCCCACTTACTGTGGGAGCGAGTCCCATATTCTCCCCACTTACTGTGGGAGCGAGTCCCATATTCTCCCCACTCCCTATGGGAGCAAGTCCCATATTCTCCCCACTCCCTGTGGGAGTGAGTTCCACATTCTCCCCACTCCCTGTGGGAGCGAGTCCCATATTCTCCCCACTCCTTGCGGGAGCAAGTCCCACATTCTCCCCACTCCCTGTGGGAGCGAGTCCCACATTCTCCCCACTCCCTGTGGGAGCAAGTCCCACATTCTCCCCACTCCCTGTGGGAGCGAGTCCCACATTGTCTCCACTCCCTGTGGGAGCGAGTCCCACATTTTCCCCACTCCCTGTGGGAGTGAGTCCCACATTCTCCCCACTCCCTGTGGGAGTGAGTCCCATATTCTCCCCACTTACTGTGGGAGCGAGTCCCAATTCTCCCCACTACTGTGGGAGCGAGTCCCATATTCTCCCCACTCCCTATGGGAGCAAGTCCCATATTCTCCCCACTCCCTGTGGGAGCGAGTTCCACATTCTCCCACTCCCTGTGGGAGCGGTCCCATATTCTCCCCACTCCTTGCGGGAGCAAGTCCCACATTCTCCCCACTCCCTGTGGGAGCGAGTCCCACATTCTCCCCACTCCCTGTGGGAGCAAGTCCCACATTTTCCCCACTCCTGTGGGAGCGAGTCCCACATTGTCTCCACTCCCTGTGGGAGTGAGTCCCACATTTTCCCCACTCCCTGTGGGAGTGAGTCCCACATTCTCCCCACTCCCTGTGGGAGTGAGTCCCACATTCTCTCCACTCCCTGTGGGAGTGAGTCCCACATTCTCTCCACTCCCTGTGGGAGTGAGTTCCACATTCTCTCCACTCCCCGTGGGAGTGACTCCCACATTCTCCCCACTCCCTGTGGGAGCGAGTCCCACATTCTCCCCACTCCCTGTGGGAGCAAGTCCCACATTCTCCCCACTCCCTGTGGGAGCGAGTCCCACATTGTCTCCACTCCCTGTGGGAGCGAGTCCCACATTCTCCCCACTCCCTGTGGGAGCAAGTCCCACATTCTCCCCACTCCCTGTGGGAGCGAGTCCCACATTGTCTCCACTCCCTGTGGGAGTGAGTCCCACATTTTCCCCACTCCCTGTGGGAGTGAGTCCCACATTCTCCCCACTCCCTGTGGGAGTGAGTCCCACATTCTCCCCACTCCCTGTGGGAGTGAGTCCCACATTCTCCCCACTCCTGTGGGAGTGAGTCCCACATTCTCCCCACTCCCTGTGGGAGTGAGTTCCACATTCTCTCCACTCCCTGTGGGAGTGAGTCCCACATTTTCCCCATTCCTCTTGGGAGCACGTTCCATATTCTCCCTACCCCTAAGGGAGCGGATCCTACATTCTCCCCACTCTCCGTGGGAGTGAGTTCCACATTCTCCCCATTTTCTGAATGAAGCAATCTCTCAAACTCGCTGTTGGATTTATGTTTTGTTTATAACCCTTAGTTCTAGTCTCAGTCACAAGTGGAAACATCTCCTCCACGTCTACTGTATCAAAAAACCCTTTCAAGCTTTTAAAGACCTTTCTATCAGATCAAAACCAGACATTCTGACATAAGATTCACAACATTCTTTCCTGACAGTTGCAACCACTCAACCCTGGCATTATCTTTGTGAATCTTTTTTCGTGTCTTCTCCAGAGCCTCTCCATCCTTTTGTGGTATTGAGAGCTCTCAGCTCTCTGCCTGGGCACAGATGGATGACTTGTCCTTTATTTCCATTCAGTTAACTTTTTATCAGAGCAGGTATTATTCACGGAACATTCCTCGTCCCTTTGAGATCTCAACTAATGGCCTTGGAAATTTTGCTTCTGAGTGCACGATACAGAATCTGAAAGGCTTACAAGATAAATAAAGATGTCCATCACTCCCCCGAAATCCCTGATGACAGCGGTAGGTGTGAAGAATAGGCCGTCTGCCAAAATCTTAAGATTCAGCTCAATGCTCATGAAAATTACAAAGACGTACTCAGCAATCTGGAACACAAAAACACATCAATAAATGTAAGGGTATGGAAAATAAAATGCAAATCACACTTTGTCAGATAAGACTGATTGCTACATAAGGGCAAAATAGTCAGATAATTGGTGAAATTACTGGGCCTTGGTGGTGGTGGTGGGGGGGGGTGTGGATCAGGGGGTGGTGGGGAAGGTGGGGTGAGGCAGGGATGGGGTGGGGCTAGGTGTGGAGTGGGGTGGGAGTGGGGTAGGGCTGGATTTGGGGTGGGGCCATGGTGAGGTGGGGCAGGGGTGGGGTAGGGTCGGTGTGGGGTGGGGCTGGGATGGGGTGCGGTGGGCCGGGGAGGGCAGGGGTGAAGTGGTGTCTTACAGCACGAGGGACCCAGGTTTGATTCCCGGCTTGGGTCACTGGCTGTGTGGAGTTTGCACGTTCTCCCTGTGTCTGTGTGGGTTTCCGCCGGGTGCTCCGGTTTCCTCCCACAGCCCAAAAGATGCTCTGGTTAGGTTCACTGGCTGTGCTAAATTCTCAGCTTAGGGTTAGGGAGGATTGTAACATTAACAATCCCAACCAAAACTTTGTCTTCACACTGAGGGTGACACCCTGTTTAATATCACATAAATCATCAACTCTCAGCAAAAGCAGCTTATCCGTAATAAAGGAAAACGTAAATTCTGGTTTGTTTACAATTTAATGTTTAGTTTAGTTTATTTATCAGTATGACGAGTAAAGCTTACATTAACACTGCAAGGAAGTTACTGTGAAAATCCCCTAGTTGCCACACTCTGGTGCCTGTTCGGGTACACTGAGAGAGAATTTAGCATGGTCAATGCAAATTGATTCGCATTCTAATCAGCAATCTGTAAACTGTCTGTGCTGATGTGTGTGCTTTTGCAGACCAGAACACCTCATTCGCCTGACGAAGGCTACAAAAGTCGAAAGCTTGCAGATTTACTATCAAATAAATCAGTTGGATTTAAAACTGGTGTTGTCAGACTCTTACTGAGTTTACCCCAGTCCAATGCCAGCATCTCTACATCAAAACTTCACACAGACAGTGACCCAAGCTGAAAATTGACAATGAGTCCCTGAGGCAGCAGTACTAACGTCTGTGCCACCGTGCCACCCATATTGTATTTTAACATTTGATATGGTCGTGGAATTAGGGTTTTATAGAGTCATTGAGGTTTACAGCATGGCATTACAGCCCAAGCTATCCACGCCGTTCTTTTTTTAAAACCCCTAAGCTAGTTCCAATTGCCCACATTTGGCCCATATCGCTCTATACCGATCTTACCCATGTAACTATCTAAATGCTTTTTAAAAGTCAACATTGTACCCACCTCTACTACTACCTCTGGCAGCTTGTTCCAGACACTTACTACTCTCTGTTTGAAAAAAATGCTTCCCTGTATCTCTCCCCTCTCACCTTAAACCTATGCCCTCTAATTTTAGACTCCCCTATCTTTGGGAAAAGATATTGACTATCTAGCTGGTCTGTGTCCCTCATTATTTTATAAACCTCTATAAAATCACCCCAAAGCCTCCTCAACTCCAGAGAAAAAAGTCCCAGTCTATCCAGCCCCTCCTTATAACTCAAACCCATCAAATCCTGGTAGCATCCTAGTAAATCCTTTCTGCACTCTTGATGTATTTATTGCAGAAGTTTTGCTTACGTAACATTACCTGCAATGTAGGCGTGTGCATTACCGTAGTAAACGGGGTTTCAAACATCATAGATATACAGGAACAGATCGTGACAACAATCATCACCCAGTCCAGGTATGTGACCAATCCGAGCAAATCACTGGGAGGCAGTGGAGAAAAAGAGTTATTCTGTGAAAATCATGATTAAACTATCACGTTGGTAACCAGAGGACACGGACTGAAATAAATGACAAAACAAGGGAGGACTTTTTCACATAATGGCCAGTTAAATCTGAGATTAGCACCTTGGAAATAGGTTCATTAGTAAGCTTCAAAAAGGAGTTAGTTAAATATTTGAAGGGGATTAGCAGGGATATGGTGGGAGAACTTGGGATTGAGACTGATCGGATAGTTCTTTCCAAGATACGGTGTGCCGAATGGCTTCTACTGCTCTGTATCATCCGAGGATATGTTCCCCCTTTGGCCCAGATCAGTCTGAGGATCACACTCTGTCTGGGATTGGGGTCAATGCGGTTTCTGGAATTGGGCTATAGAAATGATATCTTTCCCAGAACATGATGTGACAATCCAGCCTGGGACAAAGACTGGGAAATTCCTCACCAGCTCACATAGACCAATGGAATCATCTGAACACCCCCAGGAAATTTCCAATTCACTTTCACAGATGCCAGCTCAGACTTCCCAATCGTCTTTGACATGGCAGAGTGGTGCAGAAGGTGGAGTCGCACGGGATCAGATGTGAGCTGGCAAAGTGGAAACAAAACCGGCTCGGTCATAGAAGACAGAGAGTAGCAGTGAAAGGGTGCGTTTCTGAACGGAGCAAGTCGTGTTCCTCAGGGATCAGTGATGGAACCTTTCCTATTTGTAATACATATAAATGATCTGTAATACATATAAATGTAACTGGATTGATTAGTAAGTTTGCTTTGACATAAAGGTTGGTGGATTTGCGGATAGCAATGAGGACCATCAGAGGATACAGCAGGATATAGGTCAGTTGAAGGCTGGGATGGAGAGATGGCAGACGGAGTTTAATCTGCACAAATGTGCGGTAATGCATTTTGGAAAGTCTAATAAAGATAGGAAATATACAGTAAATGGCAGGAACCTTTATGAGTATTGATAGGCAGAGGGATCTGGGTGTACAGATATACAGGCCACTGAAAATGGCAATGTATTTAAGGAGCGTTTTGACAAATACATGAATAGGATGGGAATAGAGGGATATGATTCCTAGAAGGGTGGGGGGTTTCAGTTCAGTCGGGCAGCATGGTCGGTGCAGGCTTGGAGGGCTGAAGGGCCTGTTCCTGTGCTGTAATTTTCTTTGTTATTTTGTCATAACACGTGCATTAATCCAGTGACATTAGCACATAGCAATATTGTTGTGGGTTAATAATCCAGGCCCAACCTAACACTCTGGGGACATAGGTACAAATCCCATCAAGGTAGTAGGTGGAGTTTGAATTCAATTAATCAGTCAGGAAATTAAAGCTAGTTTCAGTAAGTGGTGACCATCGATTGTTGGAAAAACCCATCTGGTTCACTGATATCTTTTAGGGAAGGAAATCTGCCGTCCTTTTCAGATCTGGCCCACATGTGACTCTGGAGCCACTGTGGTTGATGCCTAACTGCCCTGTGAAATGGCCGAACAAGTCAGTCAGTTGAAGGGCAGTTAGGAATGGGCAACAAACACTGGCTTTACTAGTGACACCCACTTCCCAGGAAAGAATAAAGAAATCATGTGTGATAAAGTCACAGCTGTTTTGGTGTAATTAACATGCAAAGTACTCACATTAAACATAAAGCTGAATAGAAAATAAAACTCACTAAAGTTGATGATATTTGGTGTTCTTCACTGCTCCTGTGATGGGATCAGTCTTTGATCTAGAAAACAAAAGCCAGGTTGTGACACGTGAGAGTAATCTTTGTTTTCAAGTCCCTTTCAGCAGGCCTCTCGTCTCCCCATCTATGGATGGCACGGCGACGCAGTGGTTAGCACTGCTGCCTCAGGGGCCCAGGTTCGGTTCCTGGCTTGGGTCACTGCCTGTGCGAAATCTGCACATTCTCCCCATGTCTGTGTGGGTTTCCTCCCGATGCTCCGGTTTCCTTCCACAGTTCGAAAGACAACGAACAAAGAAAATTACAGCATAGGGACAGGCTGTTTGGCCCTCCGAGCCTGCACCGACCATGCTGCCCGACAGATCTAAAACCCCCTACCCTTCCGGGAAACATATTTCCCTATTTCCATCCTGTACGTGCATTTGTCCAGGTGCCTCTTAAAACTCACTATCATGTCTGCTTCCACTACCTCTCCGGCAGTGAGTTCCAGGCACCCACCAATCTCTGTGTAAAAAACATCTCCATTAAGCCTTTTCCCTCTCACCTTAAACCCACAGCCCCTAGATATGCTGGTTAGGGTGCGTTGGCCATGCTAAATTCTCCCTCGCGAACAGGCACCGGAATGTGGTGACTAGGCGATTTTCATTTCATTGCAGTGTTAATGGAAATCGGCTTGTGACACTAATAAGTAAACTTAAACTCCTCCAAACCTACAACCCTCCAAGATCTATCTTCCTCTAATCCTGGCCTCTTGAACATCCCCGGTTCCAGATGTTCAAGCTGCCTGAGACCAAAGGTTTGGAAGCCCGGAAGTAAAGCTCTTCAATTCTTTGTCTCTCTTTTCTCCTTTAAGATGCTCTTTACACCTTAACTCTTTGACTGCACCTTTAGTCATCTGTCCTGATATCACCTTATGGGACTCAAATTCAAATTTTGGCAGAGTTTACCAATGTGATGCGTGTTGGAGCATTTTGCTATATCAAAGACACTATATCAATCCATGTTGTTTTTGTTTCATAAGAATCCAAACAGTGAATCCTCAATGCCAAAAAAAGCAGAAACTAACAACTTTTGCCCCCCAATCCCCGGGATTTCAGTTCATGTTGTTTGATCTGCACGGTCTTTTGCAAATTGTTCCAATATTTCTTATCATTCCGCCGCCACCCTCCCCCCCTCCAACATCCCGCTTGTGACCACATGCCTTACAGCCTTCACAATAGTTATAAAAGAACAAGTCTAAATAAATAATAATCTGGTCCAGAATTTGCTGGTCGTGTCACAGTGAACATGCAGGAACTTACGTTTTCCCTGCACTCTTTGGATAACGCCCAATATTATTTGATCTTGTATTCTCTGCCAATACTGCCAATGAGGACGAAGAATTTGGCACTGAGCCAAATCTCCATTCCCCGCAGCGGGTCTGGAGAATCCTAGCCGTGGCCGAGGTCGGAGAATTCTGGCCTCATATCTTTCTTTTTCCTGTAATGTGATGGGTGTGTGAGCTGAGAACAGCGTCCTGAGAACTACGGGACATCCACGAATGAAATGACCAGGAATCTATCACCTCAAGTGATGAGATTTAAGCATTGAGGTAGAATCTGACAGACAGAGAAATCGGGTGAATTAGTGTGAAATCAGGAAGAGAAAGAGAGGGAAAAAAAGTCTAGATTCGGAGAGGCGGAAACACAATTATCTGTCTTTACTTGAGTTTAATGGCTAATTAATCTGCAAATAAAGCAATTTCCAGAAACTCAGGCTGAGGATGAGGTGCTGTTTTTGGGAGTCTCACGCTGGAATGGAACAAACTGCCCAGCAGTTTGTGGTGATTCATGACTCAGAGGGAATATCTCCCTCTTCACAGTTTGTTTACACGTTAATAATGGCAGTCCCATTGAACCCCAATCTTTATTCTGAATAAATCCTGAACTCAAATGTTAAGCACAGTAGGAAACGTGAAGAGAGAGAGAGAGAGACTCACGCATTAAATCGGGCTCTCACTACCAGACGGCAGAATGTTCGAAATCTGTGCTCCCGACCAACTATGAAGAGAGGCTTGTCAAAATAAGGATGATTTTCACGCAATTCTTCTTCTTGAACTTTGCTGAACAGGGAAGTAAGGATGGAAATTTTAGTCTCTGCACATAAATGTTTCTCATGAGATAGAACAGAATTGATAACGTTTGCAGAGAGCGTCAAAGTTACCGTTTCATTTCAGCTTGTTCCTTCTTTTCCTGAATCATTTTTATCTCACTGTCTTCCCTCTGGGCATTCCGATATCGGACTGTGCTGGAATGCTGGATAGAGACAGATTAACATGGCCATGCATTGCGAGAAACTCACATACAAACAGGTAAGATGTTTTGTTTTGCAATGCTCAGGACGGAATTCAGCAGAAAACTAACAGTAAAGCAACCACAATTCATACCGCATGAGAAGAGCATGCTGAATGGTTAGCAAGTGAATTGGTGCAGGCATTACTAAGGAGTGGTTAATTTATTAAACTAATAATTTGGAATGATACTCTGAACACCAAGTCAAATACCATCAAGGGAATTTAAAATCAATTCATTTAAAATAAATTTGGAATTAAGAAAGTTAATATTTATTAATGGGATGCCAATGGGTTTCTCACAGTCCTCTGGTGAATTTCTGGTCAGTGGAAGTGTCTGCTGTAAATTTGTGCTGATTTCTGGTACTCCTGCCATATTCTCACGTTCTCCCAGCCAACAAACACGCCGATCAGGACTTGGGAGAATTTCACCCTAAGTGTCTGTATGTGTGTAAGTGATGCCCGCTGTGATAGTGGAGTCGGACGCTTTAGGAACTTTCAAGCGGTTACTGGATAGGCACATGGAGCACACCAGAATGATAGGGAGTGGGATAGTTTGATCTTGGGTTTGGACATAGCTCGGCACAACATCGATGACCCAAGGGCCTGTACTGTTTTATGTTTCTATGTAATGAAGCTGGAGAAAGGTTATTGAAGACAGCTTGTCTGGAGAAATTGAAACATAAAAAGCAATAGATGTGCTAAATGCACGCATTTGTAATGATGCTGGGGGGGAAATGAAGTTTAAAAATTTCCATTAGGAGCTAGAGAAGGACTTGATTTTTTTAGTTGTTAAATATAAAGGGGAATAAAGTTTTACAGCTTGCTAAGGTCTCAAAAGTAAACAAGGGAACATTATTACATTTTCCAGCATTTTCTCTTTTGGTTATTAAATTTTAATTGGTCCAAAAAGGGGAAGCAACAGGAAAAAAAACATGAAAGATGTTAATTTTTGAAGAACAGTACAATGTGTTGCTGAGGACAATGGAATGGAAGAGACAAGGGAAAAAGGATATTGAAGAGAAGACATTGAGTTGGGTTGTGTTGGCTGTGTGGGAAAGACCCCGAGGGATTTACTCCGCCCTGGGAGAAGGCACAACATTTGAATCAGTGCCATCCCTCAAACCAGAATAGTCTTGGGTTTCAGAAAGTAATCTTGTTTCTGATGTTTTTAGGATTCCAACAGCAGAGTGGAAGTGAGTTTGATAGTTCATGTGAAATACCTTTACTATAGCATAAAAAGTTTTATCTTGGGTAATATTACTGGATTTTAACAGATAAATATCTGTAAGAGAATGTTTAGTTGTGGGTATGATCAAATAGGGCTTTCTGGGGGGTGTTTTGAAAAACTGTTTTATCAGTGTAACTGTAATCTTGTGTGCTTTTACTATATTTTCTCCTTGTTAATAAAGCTTTTAATTTTTAAAATCACAGAAGTGGTCCTGGAATTCTTGCTGCTGAGATTAGTAAATTTCTTGTTTTCAGAAAAAAAACAAAAAAAAGTTTATGGCCTGAAAGCCAGGTTTCCCTCTGGGATTTGGTTCACTCAGCCACGATCATGGACTTAATAACTATTGCTGGGTCAAAATTCTGGAAGACCTTTCTGAATAGCATTGTGGGTGTAGCTACATCAGCATAGCTTTAGCAGACAGCTCACCACCACTTTTTGAGGGTAATAAATACTGATATTCTCTGTAAATACTGACATTTGGGGAGGTGATGACCTACTGTATTGTGATGAGATTATTAATCCAGAAACTCAACTAATGTTCTGCTGACCTGGGTTCAAATCCTGCTAAGGCAGATGGTGGAATTTGAATTCAATAAAAATATCTGGAATTAAGAATGTATTCTTGACCATGAAACCATTGTCGGAAAAAACCCAACTGATCTACCAATGTTTTTCAGTGAAGGAAATCCGCCGCTTTACCCAATCTGGCCTACATGTGACTCCAGAGCCACAGCAATGTAATTGACTCTCAATTGCCCTTGGGCAACTAGAGATGTCATGATGTGGAGATGCCGGCATTGGACTGGAGTAAACACAGTAAGAAGTCTCACAACACCAGGTTAAAATCCAATCAATTTATCTGATAGTAAACCAACAAGCTCCATCAGGTGTGTGTTTAGTTATGGATATCAGGTGGTAAACCCACACATGACAAAGGAACAGCGTTTCCGAAAGCTTGTGGGTTTATTATCAAATAAATTGGTTGGACTTTAACTTGGTGTTGTGAGACTTCCGACTAGGGATGGGCAGCAAACGCTGGCCCAGCCAACGATGCCCATGACTTACAAATAAATGAAGAAAATGCCCATGTCATGTTAATGATCTTCTTAAAAACTGAACAATGGCAGACTATAAGGTGATGTTTTTGTAAAGGTGATGGCAGAGCAGTGCACCATGGGCATTAATCATTGGATTCCCGAGTCTGACTGTGCATCTGCCCTCGGTTAAAGCCGCTGTTACCATCCACATTTGTTTGGAGCCATTAACCTTGGTGACATCTGACAGGAACGTTCGGCCCAGTATCTTGTTGATTGATATTCTCAATGTTTATTTCCTGGCCTAGGATTTAAGCTATTTCGTTTGTAGTCATGGAAACACGCTAGCAGCACTGGAGGACAAGCAGTGTCTGCACTCCAAGGTTATTTTCTCACTCACATCTTGTGTCAGGGTTTCCAATGATTTCCCACGACTGATCCTCTGACTACTCGAGCCATGGCGAAGAGACCTGCAGTGTGAAAAAAAACCCCAAAACACTGGCTTCAAATCAGCATCTTTCTTCACCCAGAGATACCAGGCCTAGCCAACAAAGCACAGCCACAAAAAAAAACAAAACTTTTTTTGTACAATTACAGATTGTAGCAGCTTGTATATATTAGATTCCTGACAACCCGTCCGTAAAGGAGGGGATCAGATGTTGATCTTTGCTTCGGGCAGGATTGTACATGGAGCTGCAGTGGAGAGGGTGGTTCACACAGAGGTGGCACGGTGACACAGTGGTTAGCACTGCCACCTCACAGCGCCAGGGACCCGGGCTCGATTCCCAGCTGTGTGGAATTTGCATGTTCTCGCCATATCTGCGTGGGTTTTCTCCGGGTGCTCCGGTTTCCTCCCACAGTCTGAAGGACGTGCTGGTTAGGGTGCATTGGCCATGTTAAATTCTCCTAAGGGGCACAAGAGTGTGATCAGTAGGGGATTTTCACAGTAATTTTTATTTTATTTGATTGTGGGACATTGGGTGTCTCTGGTTGGCCAACATTCATTGCCCATCCCTAGATGCCCTTGGAGGGTAGTTAAGAGTTAACATTGCTGTGGTTCTGAAGACACATGTAGGCCAGACTGGATAAGGATGGCAGATTTCCTTCCCTAAAGGACATTAGTGAATCAGATGGGTTTTCTCGACAATCAACAATGGTTTCTCGGTCATCAATAGATTCTTAATCCCAGATTTTTATTGAATTCAAATTCTACTATCTGCTGTGGTGGGGTTTGAACCCAGTCCTCAGAACATTGGAACATCAGAACATGAGTTTCTGGATTAATAGTCTAGCAATAATACCACTAGGCTTCATTGCTGTGTTAATGTAAGCCAACTTGTGACACTAATAAAATAAATTTAAACACTGCTTGACCCTCACTGAGGGCGTGTGGTTAAATTAGCAAGGCCTCTGCCCATACTTGGAAGGATGTTATGATTCCCCTCACCCCCACCCCACCGGGACTAATGGCCAGTGATTAGCCAGGTAATTAGCCACCCCAATCAGGGCTGGGTGCTATGGAGTCTGAGTCTGCAGGAAGGAGAGTGAACAAGATTGTGGATACCCCGGAATGTTAAGTGGCCAATGTTTTGGGCAGGGAGGGATTCTAAAGTCCAGGGAGGGTGTAGATGGATCAGGATGGGGAGGGAGAAGGGGGAAAGGGGAGTTCTATTGAGCAGGTGGCATATAAGAAAGGGTAGTGGGGGATGGTGTCCCTCATGCATAAGTGGGGCAACTTCCCCAAAGAAATGTTCCTTCCAGCTTTTGTCCACGCAGGTCATTAAAAACAGCCTGCCCAATCCCAGCTGACTGCCCAGTCCTGCACGGTGTATTGTCCTGGTCAGTGAGAAGGATAATCAGCCAAATTGACTATGTGGTGGATGAGCTGCCAACCTCAGCGTCTGAACACCTGGGGCACGATGGGGATCAGCTCAGGAGTTATGGGAATCTAATGGGTCAGTCACCTGAACTATTTTATGTGATTGTGCACCTCCCACCCCCCACCCTCCCGCCCACCCAAAAACACATGGCGGGGAGCATATAAAAATTCTTAGTTTAGATTTAACCGCAAAATGGAAGAATACATCATGTTGCAACTGTACAAAACTCTGGTGTGGCCGCACTTGGAGAATTGTGTACAGTTGTGGTTGTCACATTATAAGAAAGACATGGAGGCATTGGAAAGGGTGCAGAGGAGGTTTACCAGGATGTTGCATGGTATGATGGGGTAGGTCTTATGAGGAAAGGCTAAGGGACTTGAAGTTATTTTCATTAGAAAGAAGAAGGCTAAGAGGTGACTTAATTGAGACATATAAGAAGATCAGAGGGTTAGATAGGGTGGATAGTGAGAGCCTTTTTCCTCGGATGGAGATGGATAACACGAGGGGACATAGCTTTAAATTAAGGGGTGGTAGTTACAGGACAGAGGTTAGAGGTGGGTTCTTTATTCAGAGGGTAGTAAGGGTGTGGAATGCCCTGCCTGCAGCAGTTGTGGACTTGTCAACTTTAAGGGCGTTCAAATGGGCAGTGGATAGGCATATGGATAACATTGGAATAGTTTAGGTTAGAGGGTCATAAAATTGGTTCCATTGGTCGGCGCAACATTGAGGGCTGAAGGGCCTGTACTGCGCTGTAATGTTCTATGTTCTATGAATACAAATGTGTAGCTCTGAACTCTCCAGCTCATCCTGAGCAAACAATAATCAGACTCATTAGCTAATTCATACGGGGAGGCGATGGCTGAGTGGGATTACTGCTAAGCTATTAATCCCGAAACTCAGTTAATATGCTGGGGACCCGGGTTCGAATCCTGCCATGGCAGATGGTGGAATTTGAATTCAATAAATAAAAAATCCGGAATTAACAATCTACTGATTACAATTGTTGATTGTTGGAAAAACCCATCTGGTTCACTAGTATCCTTTAGGGAAGGAAATCTGCCATCCTGACCTGGTCTGGCCGATATGTGACTCCAGAGCCACAGCAACGTGCTCTTAACTGCCCTCAGACAACCTAGGGATGGACAATAAATGCTGGCGCAGCCAGCGACACCCATGTCCCATGAATGAATAGAAGGGAATACTGAGTAACCCCTGAAAGGGGCACTGTAACTAAAACAAAACTACAAAGGAAACTTATCAAATTAACGTTCTTGAGGTTGGTGATAAACAGCCGCCATTTCCATTTGATACCCATTAGTTGTGGAAAAGTCTCTTTAAAGATACACAAATCAATGAGTGCTTTCCCACTTATAAAAAACACAATGAAAAGTGTGTGGGGGGGTGTTGAAATACATTATAAAACCTGTGTAGATTTTAAAGAAACAGCATCATTGAAAGTATAACATAACCATCCATCTCAACATGGACTGCCATACATGAAGGTACCTTTGGAAACTGGTCATAAAGTCTGACTTTGGTGTCCATTATTATTTTATTAATATTTTATACTTCCTGTTCTTTCCTTTCACCCTTCACTGTCCCAACGAGATAACATTCTGCCCAGAAAGTCTGCACATTCCAGTTTCAAACATCCTAAATGACATTTTGCATACACGGTACACAGGCTATACGTATTGATTTCTAACATACAAACAGGCCAATTGGTCTCACTGGTCCACGTGGCTGGACATAATTCACTTCCCACTCCACCCCATCAGCAGATCCTTCTATTCCTTTCTCCCTCATGTGTTTATCAAGCTTCCCCTTTCACCTACTTACGGGTGGCTTGATGGCACAGTGGTTAGCACTGCTGCCTCACAGCGCCAGGGAACCGGGTTCGATTCTAGCCTCGGGTGTCTGTGTGGAGTCTGCACGTTCTCCCCATGTATGTTTGGGTTTCTTCCAGGTGCTCTGGATCTCCCCACAATCCAAAAATGTGCAGGTGAGGTGGACTGGCAATGGCAAATTGCCCTTAAGTATGAAGGCTATTAACAGGGTAAATATATGGGGTTACGGGTATAGGGCTTGGGTGGAATTGTTGTCAGTGCAGGCTTGATGGGCTGAACGGCCTCTTTTGCACTGCAGGTAATCTATGGGCAGAAAGTCTGTTGACCTCAGGTGGAATTTTCTGGCCTTGGGTGAACACAGCCTGAAAATCTTGCCCTGTGGTTCTATGATTTGTATTTGCTTTAATTTGCATTAGTGGGCGGCACAGTGGTTAGCACTGCTGTATTACAGCGCCAGGGACTTGGGTTCGATTCCCGGCTTAGGTCACTTGTCTGCGTGAAGTCTGCACATTCTCCCCATGTCTGTGTAGGTTTCCTCTGGGTGCTCCAGTTTCCTCCCACAGTCCAAAAGATGTGCTGGTTAGACGCACCGATGATGCTAACTTCTCCAAACAGGTGTTGGAGAGTGGCAACTGGGGGATTTTCACAGTAACTTCATTGCAGTGTTAATGTAAGGCTACTAATAAATAAACTTTAATCAGTCCCTGTGGTAATTTTCTGAGATTTTCTTGAACTCTCTAATGGATTTATTAGTGATTTAAGCCCGAGATCTAGAAGGTACAAGATCTATAAGCTGGTTAACCCATTAAGTGGTTTTAATGATTTCCATTAATAAACACACATCAAGTGTTTGGGATTAGCTTGCGTCAACATTCAGACAGTGAAATGTTGACTCAGAAACCCCTTCAAGTTTTAATGGATCCTCCCTCCTTCTGGCATGTTCTAATTGTCCGTCTGTGCTGTTACCTCCGTTCCTGACGGATATGATGCTGGACACTCAAAATAGAACGTTCTTTTGCGGGTTGTCCTTCAAAAGAGCCACTCAACATTCGCTGCCGGGTGCTGGCTCTGCAGAAACCAAAGCAAATTGACACAAATATATTTTCATTTCCACCCGAGCGTCAGACAGTTTGCTTCTGCAATACTCAATCACAATGACAGTTTCTAAATGTACAAAAGGGCTGAGTGTTCTGCCTTGGCTGCAAATTGGATTTGTTTTGTAAAGTTTATTTCTCCACCCCCCCCACCCCCGACATTCTGCTCAAGCCCACCCGCTATTTTCTTTTACCAAAGTCAAGCTCCTTCGCCCCCCTGGCTGCCGTCGGGCTGTGTTTAAAAGTGTCATTACATTTCCTTCAGCGATTTTGTTTTCGAAAATATTCCTTGATATATTTCAGGCTGGTCGTCAGGCTAAGTTTAGCCAACGCAGCTGAAAATGCAGCGTCACACACACACACACAAAAAAAAAATCGCCAGCTGTGATCTTAAAAGATTGGAAAAGGATTTTTTAAGAAAACACAAGGGTCAGTTCTCCTCTTTGATTGGGGTGTAGCAGGGTCTAAACAAAGGAAACCATGAAGAGGGTGCGTGACTTGATCGAGATAGATCGAGAACTTCATTATGAGAAAGATGTGCAGATGTCCAAAGATGTGTAGGTTAGAGGATTGGCCTTGGTAAGATTGCCTCTTGGTGTCCCAAAACGTATAGGTCAGATGGTAAATGTGTGGGATTATGGAGTTCGGGAAGTGGAGAGGGCCTGGGTAAGATACTCTGTAAGACAGTTGGTGCAGATTTGATGGGCTGAATGGTCTCCTTCTGCAGTGTAGGGGTTCTATGGCCTCGATAGGCAATAGCTAATATTTAAGGAATGAATGAATACATTGCACCAGTTATACATTCCTTTCTGGCACGGTAGCACAGTGGTTAGCACTGCTGTTTCACAGCTCCTGGGTTCAATTCCCAGCTCGGGTAACTGGCTGTGTGGAGTTCACACATTCTCCTTGTGTCTGCGTGGGTTTCCTCCAGGTACTCCAGTTTCCTCCCACAGTCCAAAGATGTGCGAATTAGGTTGATTGGCCACGCTAAGAAATTGCTACTTAGTATCCAGGGATGCGTAGGTTAGAGGAATTAGTGGGTATAATAAGTAGGGATATGTGGGTAGGGCCTGGGTGGGATTGTGCTCAGTGCCAAAAGGCCTCTTTCTGCACTGTAGAATTCTATTCTATTCTAAAAACATATGAAGAAAAGTGGCCGAACCATGGCTAACAAAATAAATTAGATCCAGAGATCCAATTAGGAGTATTAGATCCAAAGAGGAGTGATATAATGTTGTTGGAAAAGCGTGACGATTGGGAGCAATTTAGAATTCAGAAAAGGAGGGCCAAGAGATCGATAAGAGGAGAAAAAAATAAGAGTATGAGAGTAAATCTGCAGTAAAAGCAGATTGCAAAAGCTTCTGTAAGTATATAAAAAGAAAAAGATTAATGAAGATAAATGTAGGTCCCGTACCATCCGAAACAGGAGAATTTGTAACAGAGAGCAGAGCAACACCTTCCTCTTTATCTCTCCCATGCTTCCCATCCAAGCTCCAAAACACTCATTCCAGGTAAAGCAGCATTTAACTTGCACCTCTTTCAATTTGGTCTATTGCATTCACTGCTCCCAACGTGGCTTCCTCTATATCAGAGAGACCCAGCGCAGACAGGGTGTTCGCTTTGCTGAGCACCTTCTGTCTGTGCGCACTCAGAACCCTGATCATCCAGTTATTTGCCAGCTTTGACAAACTCGAAACGTCAGCTCTTTTCTCTCTTTACGGATGCTGCCAGACCTGCTGAGATTTTCCAGCATTTTTTCTTTTGGTTCAGGATTCCAGCATCCGCAGTAATTTGCTTTTAAGCATCTTGAGCAATTTGAGATATCCAGATAGCTTGAAGGTGAAGCGTTGATATATTCCGCAGCTGTTTTGCCAGGTCTAAGTATTTATCAGTGCAATTCCAGTGTTAAACGGTCACACAAAAATTACAATTCAAGATGTGGTAAGGCAGAACATGTCATTTTTAATAATAGAAAAAGATAAAATAACAAAGAATGCTTAAAATAAATAACTCCTTCCCAGGAAAGGCCCTACCTTAAGATCTTATTTATTGCATTTTCTTTTTCAAGAAGGTTTCTGGCACAGATGCTGGTAACTGTTCGTCGCAACTGAAAATAAGCATAGATATGAAAGGGAAGTTAAACCAGAAGTTTCCTGGGAATTTAGGAGTGTTCATCTGCTTTGATCTGGCTGTTATTAATGGGGCATGGCTAAGTCATGTGTTCACTGCACTCAATAACCTTTCTTCTAACTAGTAAAAGTAAAGATGCCACAGTCCCAGGCTGCTCTCTGTCTCAAGGAGGTAGACTATGGTGAAGGGAAATCCAACCCGAGCAGCACCACACCTCAGGTCAGGGCAAGGTTGAGAAACTCAACCTGTATGGGAATTCAGCCCTTGCTGTTGGCATTACTCTGCCTCGCGAACTAGCTGAACACTCAACTGAGCTAACCGACTCCCCTAACTGTGTCACAGGTTCATAGGTAGAAATCTATCGATTTTGGTCTCAAACAAACCCAGTGATTGAGGTTCCACAGACCCCTGCGGCAGAGAATTCCAAAAGTACAACACCTTCTGGAAAGTGACTAGATTTCCAAAAGGGCTGTAAAGTGCTCTGGAACATCCTGATGTTGTCAACACTTGTTCAAATTCATGACATTTCCAAAGGTATCAGGCAATTTTCTGGAAATCAATGCTTGCAATATTATTTTGCAGCAAGTGTCCAATGTTTGGCAATAACTATGCTTGCACCTTCTAGCCAATTTTTGCAGAGATCAACCTTGTTTTTTTGTAAGTGTCATTAATATTGTTCCAGTTTTACCTTCTGATCAATATACTTATTATCCTCGATACAGGATCGTTTGGAATGGTCGCAGGATGATGAAGCTGATGGCAACCTGCGGAGCAAACAACTTGTGTCTTGCTGTTGACGATCAATAAACTGCTTCATAAAACTTTCCCTAAAAATAAACACATTGAAGCAATCAGTAAGACAAATAAAGTCCACTTATGTGGATTGTGTGTCATCTGTGATAGGGAATTACACGTATTAAAGATTTTTGTCATTGCTCACAACCACTTTCTTTACTCCAATAGTTGTGAATATTTACAAGTCTCTCATCCAGACAGCACGGATCCTGTTGAGTATATTCGGGACAGAAGTCGATAGAATTTAAGGGAGTTCAGAGATACAGAAATGGTGCAGGGATATGAGGCTGAAGTTGAAGATCAGCCATGATCTTGTTGAATAGTCGTGATATATTGGACTGGGGTAAGCACAGCAAGAAGTCTCATAATACTGGGTTAAAGTCCAACAGGTTGATTTGAAATCACAAGCTTGCAGAGCACTGCTCCTTCATCAGGTGAGTGGAGAGTTGGTTTTACAAACACGGCATATACAGACAGAGACACAATTGCAAGATAATGGTTAGAATGCAAGTCTTTACAGGTAATCAAGTCTTTACGGTACAGACAGTGTGAGCGGAGCGAGGATTAAGCACAGGTTAAAGAGATGTGTATTGTCTCCAGACAGGACAGTTAGTGAGATTTTGCAAGTCCAGGCAAGTTGTAGGGGATACAGAAAATGCAACATGAACCCAAGATGTTAGCTGAGGCCATCTTCACGTGTACGGAACTTGGCTATCTGTTTCTGATGACGATTCTACGTTGATATGTGTCTTACCAACTTCCACACACATGAGGATGACCTCAACCAGGATCTTGGGTTCTTGTCACACTCTGTGTAACTTCCACCATACCGTCTGGGCTTGTAAAATCTCACTAACTGTCCTGGCTTCAGACAATTCACACCTCATTAACAGAAGGGAGTCACTAATGAATCTGAAAGGGAATTTGGGAAAAACTCCATTCAGTGGCTGAAACATTTTCTCCTTATTTACTGCATCAAAACCTTTCAGAATTTTCAACACCTCTAACAGGTCTCCCCTTGATCCTCTCTGCTCCCTGGAAATTCAATCCCAGCTTCTCTGACCTCACTATGTAACTGAGGTCTCTCGTCTCTGGTGTCAATCCAATTAACACCCTCTGCACCATCTCCCAATGTCTAGACATCCTTCCTAAAACACAGAGCCCAGCATTGAACTGGTTTCAAAACCTGTAGTGGATTGACAATGTCAACTTTACCCTGAGGAGTGTTACAATCTACCCCCAGCCTGGTTTCAGGAGCAACCTGTCCAACACTACTGATTTGATTTGATTTACGTTGACACATGTATTGGTACAGAGTGAAAAGTATTGTTTCTTGCATCCTATATAGACAAAGCATGCCATTCATAGAGAAAGAAAAGAGAGGGTGCAGAATGTACACAGAACATAGAACACTACAGCACAAACAGGCCCTTCAGCCCACGAGTTGCGCTGATCACATCTATATCTATCAATCCACAGACCTATCTATAACCCCCATCCTATTTTTTTCCATATACTCATCCAGAAGTCTTTTAAAAGACCCCAGCGAGTTTGCCACTACCACCTCCGACGGCAGCTGATTCCATTCACTCACCACCCTCTGAGTGAAAAACCTACCCCTGACATCTCCTCTGTATTTGCTTCCCTGCCCCTTAAATCTGTGTCCTCTCGTAGTGACCATTTCAGCTCGGGGAAATAGTCTCTGAGAGTCCACCCTATCTATTCTCTCAACATTTTATAAACCTCTATCAGGTCGCCTCTCAACCTACGTCTCTCCAGTGAGAAGAGTCCCAGCTCCCTCAACCTATCTTCATAAGGCCTGCCTCCCAATCCAGGCAGCATCCTTGTAAATCTCCTCTGAACCCTCTCAAAAGCCTCTACATCCTTCCTATAATGAGGCGACCAGAACTGCGCACAATACTCCAAGTATGGGAGTATGTAGTGTTACAGTCATAGCTAGAGTGTAGAGAAAGATCAACTTAGCGTGAGGTAGGTCCATTCAAAAGTCTGACAGCAGCAGGGAATGCCTACCTGATTCTGGGAACGGAAAAATCTGATGGCAATTTAGATATTTTCACCATCTGTGGTCTGTTTGGGAACTTTTCAAAAATTCGTAACCGAAGTGGAAGCTTTTCCTTCGTGTCGGCATTGGCTTCACTTTGTTTGAGCTGAAATTAAAATAACATTTTAATATTACTAACATTATTATTATTATATTATCATTATTTAAGATTATTAACTTGATTTTGAAGTCTTAAGATGTCTTTTTCTCCAAAATTTGCAGACTGTAATTGTCGCTGATCAGACCAGCATTTATTGCCCATCCCTAATTGCCCCTTGAGCAGGTGATGGTGAGCTTAGACTGCTGCAGTCCATGTGGTGGAGATACATCCATAGTGCTGTTAGGGACACAGGCTCGAGGTTGACACTCGGTGTCCATGAATTGCTGTTTTTGATTGTCATCGAATTAGTGATTAAAGTTAAGGATGTTCAAAGAGGTAAGAATCCGAGGTTTCGGAGGGGTGGGGGGGGGGGGGGAAGAATAGGAATATCCACAGGAAAAATGACGGGATCAAGGGTGCGAAGGAAAGTGGACAGTGGCAGGAGGACTGGGAATCAAGAGGTGGTAAGGATGGAGGAGGGAAGAAGGAATTGGATGGGTGATAGGGACAGAGGGCGGGGTGTTTGGAAGCTAGTTGCACTCACAAAAGTCAATAGTACCATTTTCACATTAATCAAAGAGTGACGCAGTTTGAAAATGAAGTTTTTTGGGCAGGGTTTTCTGGGTATGTGAGAGGGGTCATGATGTAGAGATGCCGGCGTTGGACTGGGGTAAACACAGTAAGAAGTCTGACATTGGTTGGACTTAAACCTGGTGTTGTCAGACTTCTTACTGTGTGAGAGGGGAACAGCTTGGCAGTTAGGGGCTGATTGAAGGGCATTCTATTACTGTTCTACTCACTACCATGAGCACACGACTCAGCTGAACATTGGACTCGAGGTCTCACGCGCAATGAATAAACCTGGCTCTGTTACTAAGGTTACACAGTTAGACAAGAATCCATTAAGTCTAGGTGCTGTGACACATATGGTCTAAACTGGTATCTACTCCTGTTACTCCTTCATCAGGTGAGAAGACTGATGTAGGAGCAAAGCTCGGATTCCAAATAAACCTGTTGGACTTTGACCTGGTGTTATGAGACTTCTTACTGTGCCCACCACAGTCCAACACTGGCATTTCCACATCAATCCTTACGGAGACATGGGTGGGATTTTACAACCTCACTCGTCTTAAAACTGTAAAATCTCACCCGAGGTCAACAGACCTTTCCGTGTACTACTCGTTGCCTGTTCCAATTCCTGTGGCAGGCAGGTTTTTGTTTTGATTTGATTTGATATTGTCACGTGTATCAATATACAGTGTAAAGTGTATACTGATACATAACAAGAGACAAAACATACCATACATAGAGCAGGAAATGAGAGAGAGCAGAATGTAGTGTTACAGACATAGCTCAAGTGTAGAGAAAGATCAACTTAACATGAGGTAGATCCATTCAAAAGTCTGAATGCAACAAGGAAGAAGTTTTTTTTTAATCCATCGGTGCATGATCTCAGACTTTTTTCTGAAGGAAGAAGGTGGAAGAGAGAATGTCCGGGTTGTGTAGGGTCCTTAACTACGCTGGCTGCTTTTCTGAGACAGCGGGAAGTGTAGACAGAGTCAATAGATGGGAGGCTGGTTTGTGTGATGGGCTGAGCTTCACTCACAAAGACAGATTATTACAGAAAACAGGTTATTATTTGAATGGGTGCAAATAGAGAGAGGTGGATACTCAGCAAAATCTTAGAATCCTCATGTATCAATCACTGAAAGTAAGCGAGCAGGCAGTAAAGAAGGCAAATGGTAGGTTGGCCTTCATAATGAGAGGATTTGGGTATAGAGATAGGGATGTTTTGCTCCAATTGTACAGGGCGTTGGTGAGGCCACAACTGGAGTATTGTGTACAATTTTTGATGTCCTCATGTGAGGAAGGATGTTCTTGCTATAGAGGGAGCACAGTAAAGGTTTACCAGGCTAATTCCTGGGATGGCAGGTCTGTCATATGAGGACAGACTAATTTGGGGTTAGAATTAAAGTCACTAGAATTCAGAAGAATGAGAGGGGGATCTCATAGAAACTTATAAAATTCTCACATGGTTATACAGGGTGGATTCAGAAAGAATGTTGACAATGGAGGAGGAGTTCAGAACTAGGGATCACAGTTTGAGGATAAGGGGTAAGACTTTTAGAACTGAGTTGAGGAGAAATTTCTTCACCCAGAGGGTGGTGAATGTGTGGAATTCACTCCCACAGAAAGTAGTTGAGGCCAAAATGTCATCTGATTTCAAGAAGAAATTAAATTTAGCTCTTGGGGTTAAAGGGATTGAGGGATATTGGGGGAAGGAGGGATTAGGATATTGAATTTGATGATCAGCTGTGATAAAAAGAAATGGCAGGGCAGGCTTGAAGGGCCAAATGGCCTAGAAATGGCTTCTAGTTTCTATGTTTCAATGTTTCTTATGAGAACGGATCCAGGGGCAGGCAAAGAAGCTGCTGTGTAGAGACAACCTGGATCCTACAAACACCAGTGTACTGGTCCTGGCAGTCAAAGCACTGTACTGCATGATATAAATGCGATGGTTGGGTTTCCATTGTTATTGTCGAGGCCACTGGAGGACATCCCAGCAGAAGGCTAACTGCAGTAGAAGGGTCTTCTGACCTTAATTAAGATGCTCGTTGTGAATGCACAGTCACGCCTGGGGGAACGCTCACCACCTGTCCTCCTCCAGGGTGCTGTCATCGTTCACGGAGTGGTCACCGTATACCGTGGAGAGATTGAGGGCGGATCCAGGCCCGGAGAGTGGATTCCTGCCTTATAGACAGAGGGATACCATTCATGTGGAATTATCACCGACTGTATCCATTCAGTCCAGTGTACCCATTCTCAGGAATGAGGAGGAGAATGCAGGCTGCAGGCAACACCACCTTGTCCATTAATATGACTAGAATGAAGAGGGAGTCTCTTCACTGATTGGCAGAGCTCAGGGAAGACCATTATTCTGAGAATCCAAAGGCAGCAAGGCCACAAGGAGTCCCAAGTGCTGTCGAGAGGGTTTAAATCCATAAAGACATTGGCAGGGCTGAGGATCTACAGAAGGTGCGCCTCATACATGGCGATGAGGGAAAGCCCATGTCGCTGGCACCTTCTCTTGTTGAGGGATGTGGAAATGTTGATGTAGGAACAATACTGATCCTCTCCAGTGGGCTTTGCTGCCTATTACTCATGGGAGAAGAGGATCTCTATCGGGGGGTCCCACCACTCTGATCCTGGCTCTCTCCCCTTTGTTGTGGGTGGTTTTGGCCTGTATTAGGACAGATCGATTGACTGTGAGTTTTGTGGTTGAAAGAGCAGTTCAGAAGCATGCATGCCAGTTGCACTGAACCTTCCTCAGTAAGGGATTAAGACATTATTTGTGCAAGAATTTATAAGAGATAATGAGGATAGGGTGGCTGGCAGACATTCAGTGCTGATGTTCCATCAGCTGAAGCTGTGTGACATTCCTGTGGACTCTAACCCTCAGATTCCCTGATGCCCTTATGGGGTGGAGTGAGTAGAAGTTTTACGTACCCTAGCAGAGTCCCTCAGATCATTCATCCTTTTCCTGCACTGCAGGGCACTGATTTCTTGTTGGCTATGGGATCGCTGACCTCCCCCGATGACCTCCTCCCAGACCAGTGTGGTCAGGTGGGAGGACATCCTGTTCCCATCACTCAGGAAAATCTGACCTTTTCTGGAGGACCCGGCAGAGAATCCCCAAGGAACATCACGCTAAAACGTGGAGCAATGGATTTGGTTCTTTTAGGTGCCTTGGTGAACACGAACTGCACAACACAGCTGGCCTGCAGTGAGTGAATGTGTGGGTGCACCCCCCCAACTCCAACCACACTCCTGCCCATCACCCACACTCAGTCTCCAGTGTGGAAAATTCCACTTTTTGTGTCTGCTAATGTAGCAGGAGCAATGCCATGGGAGATCGGCCAATGCTGTACATAAGCAACACAGGATGAAGATTTGTGAGCAGCGAGACTGCAAGTCGTGAAGCTCTCAGAAGATGGCAGTAGAGAGCTGTACACCGGAACAGGTGAGACCAAAACATTGAGTACGGTGAAGATTCCTGGCTACTTTCCAAACAAACCAATTTGAGAGCGAGGTGTGATACATTAGAAAAATCAAATAAACACCAAAGGTGAAACCCAAGATAGAGGCAGTAATTAGCAATCTCCTCACCTCCATCGCTATGTGAAAAGCACTACAGACATCGACTGAGATCAGGCCCGTTATCTACAGTTGCCCACACCACCGCAAATCTCCAATGGATCAAACACTCAAAAGACTAAGACCAGGATCTTCTGGCTATTCACGCCAGCTGGGATTCTCCAGGTCCGCTGCAGTGGACGGAAATTGGGCTGAGTTCCAAATTCTCCATCCTCACTTACAGCGGGGCGTGAATGGCCGGTGAATTCCAGACCAAAGATGTTGGACTCGCAATGGCTGGGAGTTTGAGTTGCTCAGATAGTTGCGTTAAAGGCCCCACCATGATCAACTCATTTAGAATTTGCAGAGCAAATTATACTGATCTTGACAGTTCATCCAGTTGATATTGCAGATAAAAGGGTAATATTATGTGGATGGTTTTCATAAACTTGGCATGTATTCAATCCCTGAGTACAGATGATAAAGGATTGTCCACCTGAGATGATGGAGTGATGAAAGGAGTTCAGGGTGAACTCCTCTGGTGGGAGAAGTTCAACTTCCCCTCCAAGCCACACACACCATCCTGACTTAGAATCCCTAGAGAAGGAGGCCATTTGGCCCATCGAGTCTGCAGCGACTCTCTGAAAGAGGATGCCACCCCTCCCCACTCGGCTATATCCCTGTAACTTCATGTATTTGCCATGGTGGTCCATCTAACCTACACACCTTTGGACTGGAGGAACTGAAGAAAATCCACACAGACACGGGGAGAACGTGCAAACTCCACTCAGTTGCCAAAGGCCAGAATTGAACCCTGATGCTGTGAGCCAGCTGTATTAACCACTGTGCCACTGTGTCACCCACTCTGAAATATATTGCTGCAGCTCCTCCACCGTCGTGGAGTCAACATCCTGGAACTCCCTCTCCATGGGTGTACCTACGGACCGACCTGGCACACGAACTGCAGTCGTTCAAGAAGGCACCTCAAAGACAATTAGGGATGGGCAATAAATGCTGGCCCAGCCACTGACACCCACATCCCGCCAATGAATGCTCGAAAAAAGTCAGACAATGCAAAGATATAGCTTCAAACTCTACAACCAATCACCAGTACCAATAAATGTCCCTTTATATCCCTGAATAAATCAAACCAAATAAACAAATTATCCAATGAGCATCCACTTAGAAGGGCACTGTAACAAACAAAGCTTGAGAGGAAACTGATGAAATTAAATTGAAATGCCAGTTTGTGGACAGGCTTTGGGAAATTTCGGGGAGTGTTAGCTCCTGTAAGAAGGAATTGTGGAGACTCTCACTCCAACAGATAGTGAATTGTCCTTGGAGGTTTTCAAACATTTTTCCAAACTGCAATTGGCAGTTGTGTTGTGTGGGATTTGCCAGTTTCACAGCGACAGTTGCAGCAGGCAGAATTGTGACATTGAGAAAACGCTAATTAGATAGATTTCTTTCAGAGAAGAAGGCTTTGGGATCCAGTACTGTGAGACACAACATGAGGTGAGTGTAACTTCCTTTGACAAGCTCTCCAGAGCAGGAGATTCCCGCCGTGATGTCTGAGTTTATTGTAGACTCATTGCTGGAGGATTGATCAGTGTAATTCATCATAGAATTGTAGAATCCCTACAGCGCAGAAGAAGGCCATTCAGCCCATCGAGCCTGCACCGACAACAATCCCATCCAGGCCCTATGACCTTAACCCGACGTATTTACCCTGCTAATTCCCCTGACACTAAGGGACAACTTAGCACAGCCATTCCACCGCACCTGCATATCTGCATTTAGGGAGGCACGGTGGCACAGTGGTTAGCAGTGCTGTCTCACAGCGCCAGAGACCTGGATTCGATTCCAGCCTTGGGTCACTGTCTGCATGAAGCTTGCACGTTCTCCCCATGTCTGCATGGGTTTCCTCCGGATGCTCTGGTTTCCTCCCACAGTCCGAAACACATGCTGGTTAGGGTGCATTGGCTGTGCTAAACTCTCCCTCAGCGTAAACTAACAAGCGCCAGAATGTGGTGATGAGGGGATTTTCACAGTAACTTCATTGCAGTGTGAATGTGAGCCTACTTGTGACTATAAACAAACTTAATTTCTGGACTGAGGAGTGCAACACTGTCAGAGGGTCAGTGCTGAGGGAGTGCCGCACTGTCAGAAGGTCAGTGCTGAGCCGCACTGTCAGAGGGTCAGTGCTGAGGGAGCGCCGCACTGTCAGAGGATCGAGGGAGCACCGCACTGTCAGAGGGTCAGTGCTGAGGGAGTGCCGCACTGTCAGAGGGTCAGTACTGAGGGGTGGCCGCACTGTCAGAGGGTCAGTGCTGAGGGAGCGCCGCACTGTCAGAGTGTCAGCGCTGAGGGAGTGCTGCACCGTCAGAGGGTCAGTGCTGAGGGAGCGCCGCACTGTCAGAGGGTCAGTACTGAGGGGTGGCCGCACTGTCAGAGGGTCAGTGCTGAGGGAGCGCCGCACTGTCAGAGTGTCAGCGCTGAGGGAGTGCTGCACCGTCAGAGGGTCTGTGCTGAGGGAGCCGCACTGTCAGAGGGTCAGTGCTGAGGGAGCGCCGCACTGTCAGAGGGTCTGTGCTGAGGGAGCGCCGCACTGTCAGAGGGTCAGTGCTGAGGGAGCGCCGCACTGTCAGAGGGTTGAGGGAGTGCCGCACTGTCAGAGGGTCAGTACTGAGGGAGTGCTGCACCGTCAGAGGGTCAGTGCTGAGAGAGTGCCGCACAGTTAGCAGTGCAATCTTTCAAAGGCGATGTTAAGGTCTGCCTTCTTGGATGAATGTGAAAGAGCCAAAGATATTATTTTGAAAAGTAACTGTGACAATCTTTATTCCCCAACAAACATCACAAAAAAACAGATGATCACATGCTGTTTGTGGGATCTTTCTGTGCCCAACCTGGTTGATGTGATTCCAACATTACAACAGTGAATACATTGTGAAAAACTAATTGCCAGGCACCCTGTGAAGCCCGATGCTGTGAAGAATGTTTCATTTAATCTTTCTTCTGCTTGTCTCTTTCCTACACATCCGTGAGAATTCCATTTTCTCATTGATGAGGCCCTTGCAGTTGTCTCAAATTAACGTCACACCGAGGAATTATAGGGTAAAAGATGTGATTATTGCCTGCTGGTGCCCTGTACAGTGACCACCCTCTGATTCCTGAGACTTAATTACTTACTGGTCAGTCTCCAACGCTGTTTGATGCAGTGTCAGACCCTGTGCAGTTTTCAATGATACTGGAGTAGCTAGAGACACCCACATCCCTTCAGTAAATCTATATAAAAAACATCAGGCTCATCAGCAAACTGACGAGGGCAGGAAATCAGTGGATGGGGGTCAGGTGGAGGTGGGAGGATGAGAACATGGTGAGAGCTGTGCCCACACAAACGGAAGCTGAGGTTGATGGTGGATATGTTTGACTTTATCCGTTGGGATATTTAGGCTGCGTTGACAAGGTCAGCATTTGTTGCCCATCCCTAATTGCCCAGGAATTGAATGTCTCACTCGACCATTTCCAAAAACATTTTCATGTGATCCTTATTGCTTAGCTCTGTAGTCACATGTAGTCCAGACCAGATAAGGATGGCAGATTTCCTTCCCTAAAGGGCATTAGTGACCCAGATGGGTTTTTCCCACAACGGTTTCATGGTCATCAGTATACTTTTGATTCCAAATATTCTACTGAACTCAAATTTCGCCGGTTGGAGTGATTTGGGCTGGAGCAAAAGAATTCCGACAATGACATTCGCTGAGTCGGACAGCAGGAGAAGTGAGAATTATGACCATGGGGAGAAGCCACTTTTGGTATCAGTGACTGTGACTGGGGGAACACCTCCTGAGCTGGAATTCTACCCATTTTAACCACACAGCGATATCAGGACACTTGCTACAGGGCTGGTGCAGGAAAGTGTTCTCAGGGCAGCTTTAGATGGTGTCGCACAAACCTCACGAGAAGGGATGAGGAGAGAAGCACTCACAAATGGCTCATGGAACCCATGGTCCCAAAGGGAAGAAAGTCCACCTCAGTGTAACCCATGTGATAGAGATGGGAGCTGCAGTCCACGGTGACAGCGAGTTGCAACATCTGTGGCACTGACCACCTGAGCTTCAAAGAACCGATCATTTCAGCTCAGAGCCAGTGACAGTTATAGTATTTACAGCAGAGAAAAAGACCACTCGGCCCATCTTCCACATAAGCCTCCTCCTACCCTGCTACATCTCACCCTATCAGCAGATCTTAACTAGTTTCCTCTTAAATGCATCTGTGTTATTATCTTTGGCACTGCCTGTGGGAGGAGATTCCATGTTCCCAACACTCTAATGAATTCTTGCTGAATTCCTGGCTGGATTTATCAGTGATCCTCTTGTATTTATGGTCTCGAGTTTGCTCCTTTGCTCTTCTCCAATCCACCCCGGAAAGACCCCTCCACTATACCGAAACATCCAGCAGATCAACCAATCAAGCTTCTCCTTTCCAGGAGGAAGACAGCAGTGGTGCATTGTGGTTGGCCTACATGAACTCCCTGATTAAGGAATCAATTGCTGGGCCAATCAGGGAGTCTTTTCCTTGTATATAACTGGAATATAATGTATATTCCCCTGGCACTCCTGAATGTAGACTGCTGCCTGTGAATGCTCTATGCACTGCTGTAGGAATTGTAAATAAAGGGGTTTTGGTGAAGGGACTTCTGCTTCTGAAGACTTATTACAGTTTCCTCATACCAGAGAGGGGCTCTCAGAGGGTTCTTTGCCCCCTGCCAGCTGCAGGTGTTGATCGATGGGGTGGTGGTTCTGTTAATGCATCGTGTTTGGGATGGCTTTCATATCTGTCTGTTCATGAGGGTTCCTGCATCATTAATACACCAACTGAACTGTTCCATTGGCATGTCAGACTTACATCATCTCCATGGGGGAAGCACTTGTGGCAATGTTTCCCCAAGACTTTCCCCTTTAAATATAAGGAATGCACAAATTCTCTTCACAAAATTGACAAAGATTTACATAATTTTGCACTCACAGATGCAACCCTGCTTTTAAAAAAAATACCAGAATAGAAACTCATTAAAATGTTCAGTGAATCTGCACTGCGTTTGACATCAAGTATCTTTGTGATTGACATCCACCTTCCCACTTCATGTCTGAGTGCTACCAGCCAATTTGGAACATTTTTCAAAAACCCTCAGTATCACATTAATACACAATGCAAACCTTTTCAAAAAGTAATCCACTGCTCTATTATTATAGACATCACAGAGAATGTTACAGCACAGAAACAGGCCATTTGGCCCAAGATTTGCTGTTTCTGCTCCACATGAGCCTCCTCTCATCCCCTTCCCTATCTCACCCTATCAGCATATCCTTCCATTCCATTCTTCCCCTCTGTTTTATCCAGCTTCCCCTTAAACATATTCACTTCCACTGCTCCACTGCGAGTGAGTGCCACATTCTCCCCACTTCCAGTGGGAGCGAGTCCCACATTCTCCCCACTCTCAGTGGGAGTGAGTCCCACATTCTCCTCACTTCCTGTGGGAGTTAGTCCCACATTCTCCCCACTCCCTGTGGGAGCGAGTCCCACATTCTCTTCATTCCCCAAGGGAGCAAGTTCCACATTCTCCCCACTCTCTGGAGGAGCAAGTCCCACATTCTTCTCATTTTCTGTGGGAGTGAGTGCCACATTCTCTTCACTTCCCATGACAGCGAGTCCCACATTCTCCCCACTCACACGGGAGGAAGTCCCACATTCCCCACCACCCCCGCCCCGCGCGGGAGAGAGTCCCACATTCTCTTTACTCCCTGTGGGAGCAAGTCCCCCATTCCTCTGTGGGAGCGAGTCCCCCATTCCCCTGTGGGAGTGAGTCCCCCATTCTCCCCACTCCCTGTGGGAGCAAGTCCCCCATTCTCCCCATTTTCTGAGTGAAGAAGTTTCCCTTGAACTACGTGTTGGATTTATTGGTGACTGTCTTATATTGATGGCCCCTAGTTTTGCCTGCCCAGAAGGGGGAATATCTTCACTCTGTCCAAGCAGAATGTAATGAAGGCAAAGCTTCCGCACAATACTTTGGGTGCTCACTAACAACTGGAAGGTGCATTTGCTGATTTCACCATATGATTGAAGAATGCAAGATCACAGTTGTGTATTATAGAAGATAGAGGGGGATGGAGATGCAGGAATGAATTAGTCTTGATACACTCATGCATTGCTTCTTGTGTAGTTATAGAAACTTGGGAATAAGCCACCCTATTAGGGCTTGGGAATAATATATGATGGGGGAAAACTCTAAAAGACCAGAAAGGAAGGTCTCCAGGATTGAATAAAGGAAAAGTAAATAGCTTTTACATTTTTGTGTTTCAGGAAGGAGAAAATTGGGTGGTCAGTTCAGCAATTTAAGAAGAACAATTTACATTTATACAGCACTTTGCACATTCAGTGGATGTTTCAAAACAGCTTAGAGCAATGAACGTCGTCATTGGGCAGGATTTCTGGCTTTACTCACCAGCGGGATTGGTGTGCACTCTGGCACTGTGTGAACCAAAGACATCAGCGAGAATGGAAGATCCCATCTCTTGTAGCAATGTGGGAAACAGGTGCACGGAAAGCTTCCACAAATAGCCAGATGATAATGACCTGATTATCTGTTGCAGTGATGTTGACTGAGGGATAAATATTGGTCTACACCTCTTTAAAATAATTCCAAGGCACCTAATATCTCTATCCAAGTAGACAGATGGAGACTTGGTTTAGAACCATAGAACCCTACAATGCAGAAACAGATCCTTTGAGTCTGCATTGAATACAATCCCACCCAGGTCCTATCCCCACATATTATACCCATTAATCCTCTAACCTCCACTACCATGGACACTAAGTGCCAATTTCTTAGCATGGCCAATCAACCTAACCTGTACATCTTTGGACTGTGAGCAGAAAGCAGAGTACCCAGAGGAAACCCACACACACATGAGGAAAATGTGCAAACTCCACATAGATAGTGAGCTGAGCCGAGAATCGAACGCAGGACCCTGGAGCTGTGAAGCAGCAGTGCTAACCACTGTGCTACCGTGCCGTTTAATCTGTCATTTGGAAGAGAGATGCCTCCAACATCGCAGAGCTCCCTCAACACTGCACTGGGAGTGTCAGCTTTGACATTTTTTGTGGTCAAACCCTGGAATGGGCCATGAACCTCATGATTCAGACATGAGAGGGTGATCAACTGGATCATTCTGAATAACAGCAAGACTATCCTGCTTTTCCACAATTCCCTTACGTTTACTGGCATCTGTGTTCCAACATTCAGGAATTCCCTACATCCTTGCTGTATAAATTCCCATCAAAGACACTTATTTGGTGATTAAAACCAATACTTGCTGACAAAAAAAAACACATAAATATAATTCAATTCTGGGCACCATATTATGGGAAGGATGTGGGGTTTTGGAGAGAGCGCAGAAGAGGTTTACTGGGATGCAGCCTAGATTAGCAGGTCTGAGCTATAAGGAGAGGCTGGGCAAATTAGGGAAGATTTCCCTGGGCCAGCGGAGGCTGAGGGGAGCCCCGATAGAAGTTTATAAAATTATGAGAGGTATAGATAGTGTCAACAGTCAGTATCTATTTCCCAGAATTGAAATTGGGGCACGCACTTGAGGTGAGACGGGGGATGTTCAAAAGAGATGTGAGGGGCAAGTTTTTTACACAGAGAGTACTAGCTCTCTGGAACATGCACCAGAGGTTGTGATGGAGCTAGACGTGGTGGGGCTTTTTAGATAAACACATGAATATCGAAGAACTGAGGGTTATGGAGGAAGGGCAGGCTGAAGGAATTAGTTTAATTTTGCACCATGATTGATACAACATCATGGGCCAAAGGGCCTGTTCCTGTGCTGTATTAAAACCTTATCTATTAGTCAAGAGTACGCTTACAGTGAAGTTACTGTGAAAATCCCCTAATCGCCACACTCCAGTGCCTGCTCGGGTACATTGAGGGAGAATTTAGCACGGATAGTGCACCCTAACAAGTGCGCCTTTCGGACTGTGGGAGGAAACCGGAGCACCCAGAGGAAACCCATACAGACGCGGGGAGAATGTGCAGACTCCGCACAGACACTGACTCAAGCCAGGAATCGAACCCGGGTCCCTGATGCTGTGAGGCAGCAGGGCTGGTACTATGCTGCCCTGTTGTATGTTCTACGTTCTCAATAAGATCACCGTTTGCCTGATAGGGCAGTGAAAGGAAAATGAAGAGTAGGTTTTCAAAAGGAGCTGGAAAATGGGACAGGTTTGCGTAGTCACGGATGGAGGGAATGTGGCAGAGCTTACTGGAGATGATTTCAAAGAGCTGTCACGGATGGATGGGCTGAAAAGCCTCCCCCCAGCCCCGGACTGTATGGTGCAGAACCATACACAGGAATGGCTGGCTGGATGCATTGCATTTTTTTTCGGTCAAGCATTTAATCCCAAATGGCAGAATTGATGTAGCTATTCAAAAAAATTCCTTCCATGGGATTTGGATGTCCCTGACAAATCTATCATTTGTTGCCAATTCCCCGCGGCCCTCGAAGATTAGGAATCCCTAATTCCAAGGTTAACTCTGCAGGATAATTTGCTATATTGAGAGAGTGACAATATAGGTTAAAACCAAAGCTGACATTTCTATATCAGCAGCTTTCACAGCAGGTTCTCACAACGAAGAACATCTTGGGACTCCCACATCACACCACTTTGTGATTAATTAGCATTTTAAAATCCTTTTTTTTCCCAAAAGAAACCCTAACTTGAACCAGTTGGCAGTCAGTCTGCTACTAATGCTTCAACAAGTTTCCTTCTTTCAAAAAAAAGTGTTCCCAGCAGATATCCAAGGGTTCAAAAGGTTTTGCAATGCCAAATGATTGAGGTGATCAGTACAGTGAGGGCAGCGTGGGATCAGTGACCGGGGGCATAGATTTCAGATATGGGGCAGGAGGTTGAGAGGGAATGTGAGGAAAAGGGGCGGTACGGTGACCTCAGATTTTTGTATCTTTTTCCTGACTGTGGTTAGAGAGAAATTATTTCCACTGGTGAGGGAGGGGTTGAATGGAACCCAAGAACTTGGGGCAAAAGCTTAAAATTGGAGCTGGACACAAAGGAGCTCACACAGAGGAGCAGTGGGTGGTGGGGGAGATCTGAAACTCTCTCCCATAGAAAGGCTTTCAGGTTGACGATCAACATAACAGAGGTCAATAGATTTTTGTTAGACAATGGTATTAACAAAAACAGGTCAATAGAGATAAGGTACAGATCAGATATCATCTTATTCAATTTAACAATCGCAGTTTCTAAATTTTTCAACTGACCCCCTTCCAGGATTAACAGCTTTCTAGAGAGGAAGGGGGGTTTTTGCCTCTGGTATGTCTGCGATGGATAAGGAAGCAGGTTAATGCCTGTCCAGCCTCTCTGAAGGCAAAGAAAAGTCTGCTTTTTGTGGCATTTTGAATGAAGAAATATGAACAGAAAATGCAGCAGAAAAGTCACGCTATTACTTCAAGCTCTGCAAAGGCCATTATCCAGTTGAATGAAGTCTTGTGTTAGAACATAGAACATAGAACATAGAACACTACAGCACAAACAGGCCCTTCGGCCCACAAGTTGTGCCGAACACATCAAAACCTACCCAGCCATAGACCTATCTATAACCCCCAATGCCACTGGATCCCATATACTCATCCAGAAGTCTTTTAAAAGACCCCAGCAAGTTCGCCTCGACCACCACCGATGGCAGCCGATTCCATTCACTCACCACCCTCTGAGTGAAAAACTTTCCCCTAGCATCCCCTCTATACTTGCTTCCCTGCACCTTAAATCTGTGCCCTCTCGTCGCGACCATTTCAGCCCTGGGAAATAGTCTCTGAGAGTCCACCCTATCTAATTCTCTCAACATCTTGTAAACCTCTATCAGGTCGCCTCTCAACCTTCGTCGCTCCAGGGAGAACAGTCCCAGCTCCCTCAACCTGTCTTCATAAGGCATGCCTCCCAATCCAGGCAACATCCTTGTAAATCTCCTCTGCACCCTTTCAATAGCTTTCACGTCCTTCCTATAGTGAGGCGACCAGAACTGCGCACAGTACTCCAAGGGTGGTCTGACAAGGGTCCTATAAAGCTGCAGCATTACCTCCTGACTCCTGAACTCAATCCCTCGATGAATGAAGGCCAGTACACCGTAAGCTTTCTTAAACACATCCTCCACCTGGGAGGCCGATTTGAGAGTCTTATGGACCCGGACCCCAAGATCCCTCTGCTCTTCCACACAGCTAAGACTCCTACCTTTGATAGTGTACTCATTCAACCCGTTGGATCTGCCAAAATGGACCACAACACATTTATCCGCGTTGAAGTCCATCTGCCACTTCTCCGCCCAGTCTTGCATCCTGTCGATGTCATGCTGCAACTTCTGACATCCCTCCATACCATCCACAACACCACCGACCTTCGTGTCATCGGCGAACTTACTCACCCATCCCTCCACTTCCTCATCCAGGTCATTTATGAAAATGACAAACAGCAAGGGTCCTAGAACAGATCCCTGGGGCACGCCACTGGTGACCGACCTCCATGCAGAAAAAGAGCCATCCACAACCACCCTCTGCCTTCTGCAGGCAAGCCAGTTCTGGATCCACAAGGCCAAAGCCCCTTGGATCCCATGGCCTCTCACCTTCTCAAGAAGTCTTGCATGTGGGACCTTGTCAAACGCCTTGCTGAAGTCCATGTACACCACGTCCACTGCTCTTCCTTCGTCAATGTGTTCAGTCCCATTTTCGAAGAACTCAATTAAGCTTGTAAGGCATGACCTGCCTTTTACAAAACCATGCTGACTATTTCTAATCAACCTAAACTTCTCCAAATGCTCGTAAATCTTGTCCCTCAGAAGCCTCTCCATCAGCTTACCAACCACTGAGGTCAGACTCACCGGTCGGTAATTTCCAGGACTATCCCTAATCCCTTTCTTGAAAATAGGGACCACATCCGCAATCCTCCAGAACCTCTCCCATCTCTATCGACGACGCAAAGATCATCGCCAGGGGCTCTGCAATGACATCCCTCACCTCCCACAATAACCTGGGGTACATCCCATCTGGTCCCGGAGACTTGTCTATCTTGATAGCATTTAGAAGTTCTAACACATCCGCTTCCTTAATATCTACGTACTCAATCTTTTCAGTCTGCCGCAAACTTGTAGTGCATCCTCCGAGATCACTTTCCACTGTGAATACTGAGGCAAAGTACTCATTAAGCACCTCTGCCATTTCTTCCGGTTCCATACAGACTTTTCCCCCTTCACCTTTTATAGATCCTATCCCTTCTCTTCTCATCCTTTTACTTTTCACATATTTGTAGAAGGCCTTGGGATTCTCCTTAATCCTACCAGCCAAGGCCTTCTCATGATCCCTTCTGGCTCTCCTAATTTCCTTTTTAAGCTCTCTTCTATAAGCCTTATACTTCTCTAGATCCCCAATATCTCCTAGCTCTTTGAACCTTTTATACACCTTTCTTTTCTTCCTGACTATGTTCACCACTGCCTTCGTGCACCACGGTTCCCGCGTCCTACCAAAACCTCCTTGTCTCACCGGACCGTTGTCGTGCAGAGCTCCAGACAAGCATTCCTTGAATATCTGCCACCTTCCTTCTGTGCTTTTCCCCAAGAACACCTCCTTCCAGTTTATTCGCCCCAACATCTGCCTGATGTCTCCATATTTCCCCTTATTCCAGACCAACACCTTCCTAGCCTGCCTGATCCTATCCTTTTCCAATGCAAGGGTGAAGGAGATAGAATTATGATCTCCATCCCCAAGATGCTCTCCTACCGAGAGATCCATCACCTGTCCTGGTTCATTAGCTCGTACCAGGTCCAGTACAGCCTCTCCTCTCGTAGGCTTGTCCATGTGCTGTGTCAGGAAACCCTCCTGAACACACCTAACAAACTCCTCCCCATCCAAACCCCTTACCCTTGGGATATTCCAGTTGAGTGTTGCAGTGGGTCCTTGCTCCTACCCCTGAATCAGAAATTCAGGGTTCAGGATCCCCCCTCCCCCACACTCCAACAGAAGGTGTATTCATAACAAGACCAATGTGCAAGTTCTTCCAATGCACGCCATTGTCAGGTATGAAGAGTAGGCAAGCTCTCTGGTCAGCCATGACAGGGAAAGAATGCTGGAGCCTCGCCTAGCATTCTCCATAGCTTCACACTACAGCACAATTGTAAACGGCAGGTCACCATGGCAACTTGGATACCCTCACCAAAATTTTCTAGTTCTTCCTGCTGGCGGCAGCTTCCAGTCCCGCCAATGGCGACCCCCTCCCTGCGGCATGTTCTCCAGTGCCAGAAGGTGTGGGACAGGCAAAACCCGTCAGCAATGGGTGGATCGAAAGATTCCATCACTGGCCAATGGCCTACTGCCTTGATCATTGACAAAGTCTCCAATGTGGGAAAAGCCCACCGCCCCGAGTGAATTGTGTCGTTAGGTTGTATTTTGTCTCATGAAGAGGTCTAGAGGTTTGTAGGCGTGAACAGTAAGTGTTTATTACTAACACAATTGCACACAGATATAGAATTGTAGGAACTGCAGCATCCCAATAGTGCAGAAGGAGGCCATTCGGCCCATTAAGCCTGCACTGACAACAATCCCATTCAAGCTCTATCTCCACAAATGTACCCTGCTAATTTACCCTGAGGGGCAATTTACCATGACCAATCAACCTAACCTGCATATCTTTGTACTGTGGGAGGAAACTGGAGTATCCTGAGGAAACCCATGCAGACATGGGGAGAATGTGCAGACTCCACACAGCGGGAATTCAACCCGGGTCTCTGATGTTGTGAGACAGCAGTGCTAACCACTGTGCCACCCTAATTTGGATCCACCACTACAGTCTCAGATTCCCATGTGACCCTGTCTGTTACAATATGGGGAGGTGAAGGCCTAGTGGTATTATCATTAAACTATTAATCCAGAAACTCAGCTAACGTTCTGGGGATCCGGCAAATGGTGGAATTTGAATTCAATAAAAAAAACTCTGGAATTAAAAATCTAGCGATGGCAATGAGATTATTGTCAATTGTCGGAAGGACTCCATCTGGTTCACTAATGTCCTTTAGGGAAGGAAATCTGCCATCTTTATCTGGTCTGGCCTAGATGTGACTCTGGAGCCACAGCAATGTGGCTCTTGATTACCCTCAGGCAACTAGGGAAGAACAGTAAATGCTGGCCAGCTAGTAACGCCCATGTCCATGAATGAATAAAGAAAGTATGTTTGGACTGTTTCCCCAGTCCCACATTAAGTCTTACAATCTCCCAACACCCTAATACCCTAATTGTAACAGACCGTCAGGAGTTCAATGAATGGAAAGGGATCATTAATGCTAAAACACAAAGATCTCAGGAAGTCACAGCTAACAAAAATGGAAAAGCTAGAATAAAATGTACAATTTGTGTGACATCATTAATATGTTTTAATTCTTTCTGGCTGCGTTATCCAATTTTCAAATTATGGTGTGATGTCATCTCTCTGCCTGGGATCACTAAATACAGTAAATCTTCATCATAAAGCAGTTTCTGGGAGATTGCCAAGCTGGGCTCCTGATCAAGGCCACACCGCAATCAAGTAAAGTATGAACTGTCTTTTACTCAAATCAAACTGTGTCAGAGTGACAAGCAATTTACAAACCATAACAGGGAGATTGATGGTCAACTTTGTTCATTTGGAACTGGGGTGGGCAGTTGGGGGCAGGGGGGAGGAGGCGGTGAAGCACTCGTACACGAGTATGTGATTCCTAATAGAAATATTTAAATTACATAGAGGCAGTGTCTCAGGCTAGATTTATGATTGAGATTAGGTAACGTCTACTCTTATTTCCTAGTTTTTGAAAATAATTATACTTAGTGAAAATATTACTCTCACATCCAATGCTGAAAATACTTCTTTAAAAGAGGGACACTCAATAAAAGAATTATTTTATTATTTTATTCTTTAATCTAAACTTTTTGAAGTTTAGATTATGAGTGTCACAAGCAGCTTACATTAACACTGCAATGAAGTTATTGTGAAAATCCCCCAGTTATCACACTCCGGTGCCTGTTTGGCTACACTGAGGGAGTATTTAGCAAGGCCAGTGCACCCTAACCAGCGCGTCTTTGGAATGTGGAAAGAAACTGGAGCGCCTGGAAGAAACCCACACAGACATGAGGAGAATGTGCAGACTCCAAACAGACAGTGACCCAAGTTCGGAATCGAACCTACATCCCTGGCACTGCGAGGCAGCAGTGCTAACCACCGTGCTACTTATCATGTTTTGCTGTGCTGGTAGTTTTATTTTAATCTAATGTTTATGACTGTACTGTTCCCTGTGATACCAGGCTCTAAGGGGCAAGCACATTAAGAGATGCCGTGTCTCCCTCCACACCCCCAGCCTGAATAAAAGTGTGTGATGGGGAGGGTGGGAATACTGAGGAAGAACACTGTCCTGCAGACATTTAATGCTTGTCCATAAACTGGGAGGTGGGGGAATGGGGGTAGAGACTTCTATCCATCAGTGACAGACTCCTTGCCTCAGAAAACTGCCTGCAAATCAAGGTTCAGAAGCTCTCCAGTACCGCTAGCGCCACAGGGAGCCATGGCCACAGTTGATACTGCACCCGAGGTGCGAGGAAACAAGTTAGACTGGTTGCAACTTTGGAAGTGTTTGCGGCCCTTGCCGAGTGTCAAGTGGGCCTTGATTAGAGGGAGGAGTGGGATGGGTGGGGGGAGGAAGGGGAGGGCAGTGTTTGAGGAGCAAGGGTGAGGGGAGCCAGGGTCTAACCCTCTGATTAGTTCAGATAGTCTGTTAAGGAGGGATGCCTCAGCCACACTCTCAATCTGGGAAACCTGGAGGACTCTGGGTTGGTGTAGACCTCTTGTGGGATAAGGCCCTTAAAACAGCATTAACTGCCTATGTAAGGGCCTCAATTGGCCAACAGCCCCACACCACTCCTGCTGAATGGGGAGGCCATGGCCTAGTGGTATTACCCGTAGACTATTAATCAGCTAACGTTCTGGTGTCCCAGGTTTGAATCCCACTATGGTAGCTGGTGGAATTTGAATTCAGTAAAACAATCTGGAATTAGGAATCTACTGTTGTCCATGAAACCATTGTTGATTGCCAGAAAAACTCATCCTGTTCACTAATGTCCTCTGAGGAAGGAAATCTGCTGACCTTACCTGGTCTAACCTACATGTGACTCTCAACATGAGGGCAGACTCTCAACTGCCCTCAGGCGACTAGGGATGGGCAATAAATGCTGGCCCAGCCAGCAATACCCATATTCCATGAATGAATATTGAGATCAAAGTCGAGGTGGGAGTTTGAAGGAGGGAATACAGGTAAAATCCAGAAGGGTGGTCTGCCCACCACCTTCCTACCCTTCCCTCCCTCCTTCAAACTTCCAGGGATTCAGAGCTTAAAATCCAACTCCTGGGATCAGTATGGCCAAGAAACTGATGCAAAACGATGCCAACAATAAGAATGGCAAATGAGCAAAGATTCAGCGCATAGATTCGGAATTTCTCTAAACATCCATAAAGTGACCTTCCAGCAGAACCTTCATTTCAGAATGACAGCGAGTCTGCTACTGGTCTGGTTGGACTTTCTCCAGCTGCAGAATCAGTCAGCACTAAAAGAGGACATCCAACCCATCGTGTTGGCTCTTTGAAGGAGCTATTCCAATTAATCCCATTATCAACCCCTTTACACAGAGTCCCTGCCAAGTTCGTCTCGTTAAATATTTATCCAATTCCTATTCAAAAGTCATTACTGAATCAGTTTCCAATGTCCTTTTAGACGCCACATTCTAGATCACCACAATTCACCGCACAAAATAAAAATTCTCCTCATGCCCCCACTGGTTTCTTTACCTCTAGGAACAGGAGTAGGCCATTTGGCCCATCAAGCTTGCCCCACTATTCAATATGGTCATGATCGATCATCTATCCATTTCCTTGCACAGTTCCCATATTCCCATTCGTCTCCAGATATCTATTGATTGCTGTCTTGAACAGACTCAGTAAGTGAACCTCTTTTGGGGTGGAGCATTCCAAAGATACACCACTCTCTGACTGATGAAATTCCTCCTTATCTCAAGCCTAAATGGTCTGCTCCTTATTCTGCGATGTCTCCTGGTTCTAGATTCACCAGCCAAGGAAACATCCCAGTCACATCCTGTAGGAACCTGTAAGTTTCAGTGAGATTACCTCTTATTCTTCAAAACTCCAAAAAATACAGGCCTAATCTTTCCTCATATGACAATCCTACCATCACAGGATTAGTCTGGGGAATCTCCGCTGCACTCTCTCAATGTCCAATATATCCTTTCTTAGATGATGTGGTCAGAACTGTACACAGTACTCTAGACGTGAATTCAGTAAGAATCTATATAATTGCAGCAAGACATTTTTACTCCTGCACTCAAGAGTCCATTGTGATGAAGGTCAACATGAAATGTGCTTTCCTAATTGCTTGTTGTACCTCACGCTAGCTGGTCAGGACTCATGAACAAAGGTACACTTTAGATGTCTGCACTCCCCAGCCTCTCACTATTTAATAAATACTTTGCCCCTTCTTGTTTTTTTTCTACCAAAGTGGACAACCTCACAATTATTCATGTTTTATCCCAGCTGCCTTATTCTTGCTTATTCACTGTCCAAATCCTCCTGAAGCCTCCACCTCACAACTTGTCATTTCCACTCAGTTTGATGTCATCAGCAAATTTGGAAACATTACTGTTGGTCCTCACACCCAAATCATTTATGGAGATTGAGAACAACCCTTGCCCCAGCACTGACCCTCCCGGTACCCCACCAGTAACAGCTTGTCACCCTCGGAATATTTGTGCTCTCGGCTTTCTGTCTGATAACCAATTCTCAGTCCACTCCGATATGTTTTCTCCCCAGTCCCACTGTTCTGGGCTTACTAAAATCAGTTATGCATACAAGTTACCAATTTTTTTTTTAAAGTCCTTGAGCTGTCAAGAATTTTTGGCTGTCACCTCACAAACACTGGTTCAGTAAATCAAGCTGTTAATGTGACTACGTCTGTGCAACCTGGCCAAATCGTTACACAGTGTTATTGAAAACAGTTAAGAAAAACACACCCTCAAAAAACATTAGCAAAATAAAAAAAATGTTGGTTATTTCAAACAGGTATTTTCATCCGGAGGCTGGTGTCAACCTTAAATATTGAAAACAACACAAACAGATTTTAATCGGAAAAACAACAGCTTTCATTCAGGATTTTATTTCCGTAACAATTTCTAAGATCTGTAGTCAATGTTAATGATAATGCCATCGCCATGGCAACAGCTTACGCCATGGTTAATGGTAGGTTGAGTGGTCAAAAAACGTAAGCAGAGTTGTTTTCACAGCTAGAAACTTCATCTGCAGGTCAGAAATGTTTTAACCCTTCAAGTTTTTCAAAAAAAGAATTCAGGAGAATTTGAAGCAAATTCTCAGAAAGAATTCAACATGAAGCTATTGTTGCCCATTATCATCTCCCAATTAATCTCTCTTATAGAACATTGAACATTACAGCGCAGTACAGGCCCTTCGGCCCTCAATGTTGCGCCGACCAATGGAGCCAATTTTATGACCCTCTAACCTAAACTATTCCAATGCTATCCATATGCCTATCCACTGACCATTTGAACGCCCTTAAACTTGACGAGTCCACAACTGCTGCAGGCAGGGCATTCCATGCCCTTACTACCCTCTGAGTAAAGAACCCATCTCTAGCATCTGTCCTATAACTACAATCTCTTAATTTAAAGCTATGTCCCCTCGTGTTATCCATCTCCATCCGAGGAAAAAGGCTTTCACTATCCACCCTATCTAACCCTCTGATCATCTTATATGTCTCAATTAAGTCACCTCTTAGCCTTCTTCTCTCTAATGAAAATAACTTCAAGTCCCTTAGCCTTTCCTCATAAGACCTACCCATCATACCAGGCAGCATCCTGGTAAATCTCCTCTGCACCCTTTCCAATGCCTCCACATCTTTCTTATCTTCCATCCGATCTGGGAATTTCCTCTTTTGTTCTTCCCTTCCTCATATCCCTTGATGTAGTTTAGCACGTGGTAAATCCCTAACATCTCCTAGCTCTGACAAAAGGTCATCTTTCAGGATAAAAAACAAATCAGATTACTTATTTTTGTTTGGTCAGCGAACAGAGGGTATTTTGATGAATTAATTTTGCTTTGTATTTAAATCGTATTCCAACAATATACTTTGAAAAAAAGGGGAAAAGCTCTGCAAATACAGGTAACTCCTTAGCAACATGTAAAAGAAGGGAGATAATTGCTCATTTTCCTAGTTTTGTGATCATAAATGCTGCATTATTTTAATAATCCTGTATTAAAACAGGATTTAATACAAACAGGTAAAGGTCAGGAAACAGAACCCCAAAATGTAGTGGTAACATGTTATTTTGATAAAAGATTCTTAACTTTATGTCCCAACAAGATTAGGGGTTATGGGTTTTAAACAAAAAGAAAAGATGTGGAGGGGGGGCAGAATTTCTCCTGTTCTGCCAGCCACGGGAATCATAGTGGGAGGGACGGAGCACACAAAGGTCCATTGATCTCGGGTGGGATTCTCCGGTTTCAGGATGAGCCCGGCTGGAGAATCCCATCAGTGACTTTGCACATATGGATTCAAAGTGACACACAACAGGTTTATTGAAAGAGATGTTTCCTGTACAAACTGGAAGTGAAACCACAGCCTGTGCAGCACCTAATGGCATTACCATCAAATCAATGCCTCATGTTAAAGCAATCATGGAACCATTTAAATATATAACAATAACGTATCAAAATTATCGTGTGGAGTTGCTGGCGTTGGACTGGGGTAGGCACAGTAAATAGTCTCAAAGCACCAGGTTAAAGTCCAACAGGTTTATTTGGTAGCATGAGCTTTCGGAGGATCGAGCAGTACTCCAAAAGCTTGTGCTATCAAATAAATCTGTTGGACTTTAACCTGCTGTTGTGAGACTACTTACTGTGTGAACCAAAATGACCTCGGGCTCAAAACTCACTGCTCAATAGACACAGCTGCACACAATTGGAAATGAAGCCTAAAATTTCAGAGCCCACCCTGGTGGTGCCAACTCAGTTTGGATAGATTCCTGGTGATGTCATCAGGTGGAACCTCCCACTTTCAAAGGCCCCAATCCACAATTAGGCAGTGGGTTGTCCAACATGTTCGCCAGCTCATTGGTCTGTTTTCCACAGTCATTTGGAAAGTGAATACATTGCTTGATTGGATGGTTCTTGAATGTGAAGGTGCTTTTTTCCTATCTTCAATCTTTAAAAAGATAAAACAGAAAATGTCTACAAGGTTTTTGGCCCCACTGTGATCTTCCTCCTGGTTTTTGCTCCTGAAGATTAATCTTCAATTTGGTAATCTTCACTGGTTAGGTTCAGGGGCGAGTTAAAGCTAAGCCCCAGTCTGTGCTCCGTTTAGGGATCAAAACCTTTTCTCTTGTGTATTCCTGCTTATAAATCCATAACATATCAATAACTTCCCTGTGTATACATTCAGTGTATGAAAACCTATTTCCTCTTGGTCACATTTTAGAGCTGGTTATGTTAGTAGGTAGCTCCTTCACTGCTCGAGTTTGTAAAATGTGTGTTCAAATTATGGTCCAGAAACTTGAGCACAAAAATCTAGGTTGAGATGTAGTACTGAGGGAGCGCTGCATTGATGTGGTGCCATCTTTCGCACTAAACTAAAGTCCTATCTACCCTCTCAGGTGGAGTTCTTCCTGCTATTTATCCCTTAATCAACCTCATTAATAAACCCCAGATTATCTGGTCATTACTTCGTCGCTGTTGGTGGGATCTTGCTATGTGCAATATTTAATGCTGTGTTTCCTACGCTTCAAAAATACTTCATTGACTGCAGAGATCATAAGATATAGGAGCAGAATTAGCCCATCGAGTCTGCCTGGCCATTCCACCATGGCTGATAAATTTCTCAACACCATTTTCCCACCGTTTCCCAGGAATCTTTTGATCCCCTTACCAATCAAGAACCTATCTATTCCTGTCTTAAAGACACTCAAGGACCTGGCCTCCTCAGGCTTCTGTGGCAATGAGTTCCACAGATTCATCACCCTCTGGCTGAAAAGAAAGAAAGACCACTTGGATGTCTCAGGATGGAGAAAGGCACAGTAGAAATACAACTGATTCTTTAACCAAGAAACAGGCCATTCAGCTCATCTGGTCCATGCTGTGCTTACAGTCTACAATAGCCTCCTTCTATCCCCTCATTCATCTCACCTATATCTTTCTATTCTTTGTTCCCTCGTGCTTATTGTTACTACCCCTCTCCCACCCCAACCACTCACTGTGGGAGTGAGTTCCACATTCACTCTCTGGGCAAAGGGAATTCCTTCACTACAAAACAAAATCATAGAAAGAAGCAACTTGGATTTTAAATTGAGAAGGGTCAAGACACAAAATGCAGGCAAGACATAAATGGGAAAGCAGAGGAAGCAAGTGCAGACTTGGAGTATGAAGCACATACACACTGTACAGAATGTAGCAGAAACTCTGCTCAGTCTCAGAATTCAAAGAGAAATCCATGACATATTTTTTTTTGCTAAAAACAGATCAATTTTTCTGAGTGAAAGGTCAAGTACTTGTTTATTAGTTGTCCTGAAGTAAGCCTGGGGTCAAATCCGAATACATTCATTGATTGGAAGCAGCGTAAGGAACTCCAAAAGGCTTTTACAGATTATCTGTGCAATGAAATGGAAAAGGTCTGTATTTCCCCCGACTCTGAATTTCATGCGTGCACTTCATAGATATCTTATCACAGGCAGCGATGGTGGATATGGAGCACATTAAATAGATACTCCTCAATAATCTTTTGCAGGGCGCAAGTGGAGATTTCATAGAATCTCTACAGTACACAAGGAGGCCATTTGGCTCATCGAGTCTGCACTGACCACACTCCCAACCACACTCTATCTCCATAATGCCAAATATTTACCCCCCTCGTCCCCCTGACATTAGCATTGCCAATCACTCTAACCCGCACATCTTTGGATAGTGGGAGGAAATCGGAACATTCGGAGGAAACCCATGCAGACACGAGAAGAATCCACACAGACAGAGTGATCCAAATCGGGAATCAAATCCAGGTCCCAAACACTGTGAGGCAGCAGCGCTAACCACTGTACCACCCTTAAAGGAATTTAAATTTATTAGAATGATGCTAGGGATCAGGACTTTTACAAAGAGATTGTAAAAAGAAACAAATTGTTCTCCTTAAGAGTAGAGAAAGCTGTGGGAAATCCAAACTGAAAATGCTGCAAAAACATAGTGGGATTTTACGGCCTCACTCTGGCAAAACCAGGAATTCCCAGCCGAGGTGAACTGAGATTCAGGCCTCGTCCATCTGGACTCTGTGATGGGCAAGTTTGGTGGAGTTCCGGCCAGCAGGTCTGGCAACATCCATGGAGAGAGAAATTGTTAATGTGCCTCTACTTTAGAACTGGAGAGAGGCAAAGATGTGATGAGTTTCATGTTGTTGGAAAAGGCGGAGGGTGAAGTGGGGTAATGGGAAGTTCAGGGACAGGGTAGTGGGTGGGAGGGGATTCAATAATGAATATGTCATGGAACAAAAGGCAAAAAGTGTGGTCACGGCAGTAATAAAGGAACAAAGCTCGGCAGAATAGAAGAAAAAAGGTCAGCACTGTCTGAAAGCAAAATAGCAGAATGTGTGAATAGCAGAATAAAGGTCAGTGCTGCCTGAAAGTAAAATAACATGAAAACAAGATACACACAGTGGCAGTGAGGGAAAATACAAACAGATGACAGAGTTGATATTTTGAAGTTGTTGAACTCAATGTTGAGTTCAGAGATCTGTAAAATGCCCAATAGGAAGATGAGGTGCTGTTTGTCAAGCTTGCGTTGGACTTCACTGGAACATTGGACTGGGCTGAGGGCCAAAAGGTGGGAACAAGAGCGAGATGGTGAATTGAAATGGCACACGACAGGAAGGTCAGGGTCATCCTTGTGGACTGAGTGGAGGCGTTCTGCAGAGCGATTAGTGCACTGGGAATGGAGAATACAGTAAAGCAAATTGAAGGAGGTGCAAGTGAGAGGTTGCCTCACGTGGAAGGAGTATCTGGGGTCTTAGACACTGAGGTGGGAGTAGGTAAAGGGGAAGGTACTGAGGGAACATTTAATAGAAGTGTTTGGAATCCAGAGTGGTTTTGATAGGTGAAACAAACAGAAACTGTTTCCAATAACAGGAGAATCAATAATCAGAGGGATACAGATTTCAGGAAATTGACCTCAGAACCAGAGAGGTAAGAAACAGAGAAGGAGCCCATACCAAGCTGTGATACAAGCAGGAAGAATGCTTTCTGTGGTTCATCTGTAAAAGTCGATGAGTGTCGCAGTGGTTTCCAGCTGTGCACTGGGGCAGCCTTTAAAAACGGAAGCCAGATTACCGAGCCGCTAATTTGGCGATAGCGGGGTCGGGGGGAATCAGCGGTTGCCAGTGATACATGAAGGAAGCTGTGACTGTGAGTTTTTAAATCCTGGAATAAAAAGTTGCCATTATCATCCGTGACCTTAAGGATTTTTTCCACCCGAGATTGACCTTTGTCAACAGTGGAGAAAATCTCATCCAGGGTTTTGAAATAAAGGAATGGTGGAGTTTGGTCCATATAGACATTAACATTCTGGAATGCAGCAGTTAAAGCTATGAGATACTCAATTGCAAATGGGTTTCCAAAAAAAAGAACCCAATAGTTTGATCGGTTGTTAAAAGTACAACGCTGAACGATCTGGATTCACAGATGCCCATCTTTAAGCGCCATTATAAACATTTTATTTTTCTGGAAGAATGATGAAGTAGCGTTTTAATTAACTTGGCTTCAGAGACTCCATTTACCTTCCGACTCCAGTAAGTACTACTCAGAGATTAACCCCGATTACTGACCGCGAGACCACTTCATCCATCAAACAAATGTGTTCTGATCGTAAAATGATGTGACTTTTCAGACAGCACTTCATTAAAATAGCAAAGCATCCATTTTGTTAAAACCTGGCTTCCAAAACATACACTGAAATAGTCCCTGAACAGGTGTGTGCTGTCCCCTATTTACCAGCGCTTGGAGAGAACCCCCCCACACACACACATATCATATCAGATAGAGATAGGGAAGCCCATCCCTCCCAAACTTTATCAATTCCATCAAATCATCACCCCTACCCCACGCACCATGATCCACTGACAAAAAATAGTGTTTTCTGATTAACGAAGTACCAAGACCCATTCAGTTGTGCTCACTGGATCTGGCATCTCCTTATCTCAAAATTCTTCTATGACCTCCTCGCTCTTTCTAATTTCCATATTCTCCTTCAGTCCCACACCCATAGAAAGTGAGTTTGGTTTTATAGAAACACTACAGTGCAGAAGGAGGCCATTCAGTCTGTCAAGTCTGCACCGACAACAATCCCACCCAGACCATCTCCCTGCAATCCTACATTTTTTGCCCTGCTAATCCTCTAACCTTCACATCCTGGGACACTAAGGGGCAATTTAGCACGGCCAATGCACCTAACCTGCACATCTTTGGGCTGTGAGAGGAAACCGGAGCATCCGGAGGAAATCCATGCAGATACGGGGAGAATGTGCAAACTCTGCACAGACAGTGGCCCAAACCAGGAATCGAACCCAGGTCCCTGGAGCTGTGAGGCAATAGTGCTAACCACTGTGCCACCATGCTGCCCTTACCCTTAGAGACTCTGTGCCCCTCCAAACCAGGCTCTCCAATTTTCATCACTCCACCATTGGTGACTGTGGCTTTAGCGGCTGGGAGCCAAATTCCCTCCATATACCTCCAAATCTCTCCGTCTTTCTGCAAGATGCTCCTACAATCTATGTTTGGCCATCTGTTCAACATATGGCTCAGTGTCAAATTTTAGTTAATAAAGTTTCTGTGAAGCACTGATGGATATTTTACCATGTTAAAGACACTATACAAATGCAAATGGTTGTTTCCAAATTGCAACTTTAACAAATTGGGAATGACACAGACACTGCTTTGTGTCCCTGTGTCAGTCATCATTAACCTTTATTGATAAATATATGTAGTTTGTGGAACCTCTCCTCGGCAGGCCAGAAGAATATGTCCAACATTGTGCATTTTTTGAATAAATAAAAAAAAGCCTGTGGAACAATTGCCCCCTGGTGCATTTGCCAAGGCAACATGCCAGCCAGAGATGACTTATCAGCCACATAGTATTCATGCCAGACAATGACCATCTCCAACAAGACAGGATCCAACAATCACTGTCCCTTGACATTGAATGGCATTATCATTGCTGAATTCCCCATCATCAACATCCTGGGAGTTACCGATCAGAAACTGAACTGGACCAGCCAGGTAGACACGGTGCCTACAAGATTAAGTCAAAAACTGGGAATTCTACAGTGAGTAACTCACCTCCTGACTCCCCAAAGCCTGTCCACCATCTACAAGTCAAGAGTGTGATTGGTGCCAGAATGTGGTGACTAGGGGATTTTCACAGTAACTTACATAGCAGTAACGTGAGCCTGCTATGACTAATAACTAAATAAATAAACTGGTGGAATATTCTCCACTTGCTTGGATGGGTGCAGCTCCAACAATACCCCAAAGGATTGACACCACCCAGGGCAAAGCAGCCTGCCTGACACTCTATCCACAAACATTCACTCCCTCTACCACCAAAAAACAGTGACAGTTGCGTGTGTATCATCTATAGCATGGACTGGCTGAAACTCACCGAGACTGCTGAGGCAGCACCTTCCAAATCCAGAACTGCTAACAACCAGAGGCCAAGGGCAGCAGATACATGGGAACACCACCATCCGGAGGTCACTCACCACCCAGGCCTACAGATATATCACCGTTCCTTCACTGTCACTGGGTCAATATCCTGGCACTCCCTTCCTTACAGCACAGTGGGTGCTGAAGTTGGCGGCTCATCACCACCTTCTGGTGGGTAATTAGGTCTGGGTAATAAATGCTGGCCCAGCCAGTGACACACATATCCCATGAATGAGTAAAAAAATACATATCAGCAATCATTTTTTCATGCAGTATAAATTGTTCTACTTTGAAATTTGGTATTCTTGTATCTATCTGGAAGAGTGCAAAATCAAAAGCTTCAATGGCATGTCTCCATTTTCCAGGAATACTCCAGACAATTTATGGACATAAAAATAAACATCAGCTCTGTTAAAGGGCACCAAGCACAGCAATTAAATCTGACATTCATTGTCACTTCACATGTGTGTTTATCTATTGGTCAATCTTGTCTAATTAGTAATCTTGAAAGTAGCGGGTTATTATCACTAGTCTCTTGGCACTGTGGAAGCTAATAACATATCGTCAGAGTCCTGTTGGTTTCGTTCATTCTTTGTTGAATCAGAACAGTATGACAAAGTCAATTAAGATCAGTGAGTCATCCCATCACAATGTGAAAATAGCGTAACATTTCACTGCACTATTTTAATTTAAAAAAAAACAAAATTACAGTAAAGTCCAAACAAATTGAAAAATAATATTTTGCAGCTGGGCAGTTATAACCGCAGAAAACAAAAAAAATACAATGAAAGTGAAGATTTCAGAACTGGGAGGTTGAAAGTAACCAGGAACCCCCAAACAAGTTGAGACCTTTCTCTCTAGAACAAAGAAGGCTGAAGGGTGATCCGATAGAGATCTTCAAAATTATAAAGGTTTGACTGGAATATAAGAGCAGGAGGTACTTCTGAGATTGTATAAGGCTCTGGTCAGACCCCATTTGAAGTGTAGTGAGCAGTTTTGGGTCCCATATCTAAGGAAGGATGTGCTGGCCTTGGAAAGAATCTAGTGGAGTTTCACAAGAATAATCCCTGGACTAAAGAGCTTGTTGCATGAGGAATGATTGAGGACTCTGAGTCTGTATTCGATGGAGTTTAGAAGGATAAGGAGGGATTTTATTGTAATTCTTGCCTTTGCCATGACTATTCTCCCTAGCCTTTATATCTTTGGACACTAAGGGGCAATTTAGCATGGTCAATCCACCTAACCGCACATCTTTGGACTGTGGGAGAAAACTGGAGCACCAGGAGGAAACCCACAGAGACATGAGGAGAAGGTGCAAACTCCAGACAGTCACCCAACAGGTGAGAGAGACATAAAGGAGTTGTGGGAAAGGGTCCATAGAAGCATAGGATGCTGACACTGCAGAAGGTGGCTATTTGGCCCATTGGGTCTGCACCGACTCTCCAAAGAGCATCTCACTCAGGCCTAACTCCCTACAACTCCGTGCATTTAACATCCACTTAACCTACACATTTTTGGACATTAAGGGGTAATTTTGTATGGCCAATTCACCCAACCTGAACATCTTCTGCGTGTGGGACTTTGGACGATCACCCAATGCTGGAATCGAACCCAAGCCCCTGGGGCTGTGAGGCAGCAATGCTTACCACTGTGCCATTGTGATGTCATATCACCAGCATCTCAATGCACACAACTGCTCAAGGACTGTTATTCGAAAGCTCAAAGACTTCATTGGCATCACAAGCAATACCATTAATTCGCTACATCACTCACCCCTATTGTTTAATGTAATTATCTCCAGAGGAAAGAAGGTGACTCATAAAATACAACAAAGCTGAGATTAAAAGCACAATTTCTTCTTTCAAGAGCGCACTCGTACCCCTTACTTTCGGTAGGACATGATAAGTAATAATTTTTACAATTTAATTTGTAGCACTGCAGTAATGCGCTGCATTCTGATTTCAGTCAGGATTTGGATAATTATTCTCTGTGGGATGCTCTATTCTAATTTGTACGGACTATGTACACAAGGTGAAAGTAAACAAGTACATGGAGAGGAAAAGGAATGGAAGATTGTGTTGTGGATGAAAGTCCGCTCAGTTGGAGCACTGACAGCAGTATGGACCTGTTGGGCTGAATGGCCTGTTGCCACTCTGTGTAGACTTTGTCATGGATTTCTGATCTTCATGGTGGCTCAGGATGCTTACATGGGCGTTCTACAAAATTTTGTTGACCTCACATTGGTTCTAAGCTTATACTTGCGTAGAAGGTGACAGACCAGAACAGAACCAGGTGGATATCAAGGTCGAAACCGTATCACCTTGCTTGCCACAGAACAGAAAGCTCCGTTGTCCTCAGGTGGGATTTTACAATCACTCCCGAGCAAAGCCATAAAATCCCGCCCCAATTTTTTTTTTCTTTGTTTTGTGGGATGTGGGTGTCGCTGACTAGGCCAGAGTTTATTATCCGTCCCTAACTGCCCTCCATTTCAGAAGGCATGTAAACGTCAACTACGTTGCTGAGGTTCTGGAGTCACATGTAGGCCAGACCAGGTAAGGAAGGCAGATTTCCTTCCCTAAAGGACATGAGCGAACCAGGTGGGTTTTTCCGACAATGGTTTCAGGTCATCAGTAGATTTTTAATTCAAGATATTTTCTATTGAATTCAAATTCTATCACCTGTTGTGGTGATATTCGAACCCGGTTCCTGGATCTTGTTCTGGTGCTCTCGGCTTACTATAGTGACAATACCCCTGCGTTACTGCCTCTCCGCAGGAGTGACTCTGCTGCTCATTTTATATCTCCGCCATTTTCCTCTCCCCTCCCCGCCCCAATTCATTGCAAGTCCCAGGAGAAAAGCTGAAATGGCATTTTGCTTATACCCCTTATAGAGTGGGAAGTGTGGGGGTGTTGGCATGGGATTGCAATGGAAGGTATAAGAGAAAAGAACAGAAGGTAGGGGACATGAGTTTGCACTTATGGGCCCAGGGAGTAAATAGGTGGTGAGAAGGTTTGGAGATCTGATAAAACAACCAGGACAAATTTGAGGAGCACCATCAAGGGAAGCATTTTAAACAGGCCTTAGTTTCCATGATGACCACCTCCTACTGTCATCCTGCAGTTTTGGTGGGCTCAGTCCCTCCCACCTCTCCCCACAATGGCACTGCTTAGTGGTTAGCACTTCTGCCTCACAATGTCAGAGACCCAGGTTCAATTCCCAACTTGGGTCACTGTCTGTGTGGAGTTTGCATGTTCTGCCTGTGTCAGCATGGGTTTCCTCTGGGTGCTCCGGTTTCCTTCCACATTCCAATGATGTGTGGGTGGGTGGATTGGCCATGCTAAATTGTCCCTTGGTTCAAGGGGACAAGCTACGGTAAATGCATGGGGTTATGGGGCTTGGGTAGGATTGTGGTCAGTGCAGACACGATAGAGCAAATGGTCTCCTTCTCCACTGTAGGGATTCTATGATTCTATGTGGGTGTCTGCCTAATCAGGAAATGTTCTGAGTCCAATATCCATCTATGCAGCAAAAATCTAGTCTTTTATTACAATTTCTCACTTTAGTGTCATTCGCTGTACAAACTGAGTAAAAAGAAAAGAAATTGGATAAGTTTATTTCTCTCTAATTGGGACTCATTACAGGAACAAAGGATTTCAATGAATGTGGAGAAGCTGGGATTGTTCTTCTCAGTGCAAAGAAAGCTAAGGGTGAATTGAATCAAGACGTTTAAACCAGAAGGGTTATAATAGAATCCCTACAGTGCAGAAAGAGGCCATTCAGCCCATCAACGCTGTACCAACTACAACTGCACCAAGGCCCTATGCCTCACATTACCCTGCTATACCCCCTGACACTAGGATCAATTTCCCATGGCTAATCAACCTAACCCACACACCTTCAGCGTGTGGGAGGAAACCGGAGCACCCGGAGAAAACCCTTGCAGACACGGGGAGAGTGTGCAAACTCCACACACATACAGTGACCCATGGCCAGAATTGAACCTGGGAGTCTGGCACTGAGAGGCAGCAGTGCTCATCACTGTGCCACCGTGCTGCCCTTCTGACAGAAGAGATACATGGGAAAGAGGAAAAGGCAGGGCCATGGGGAAAGAGCAGTGTAGGTGGGAATAAGATGGATTTTTCAAAGAGTTAGCACAGATACAATGGGCCCAATGGCCTCATTCCATGCTTTTTGATTCTCGGATTCTATAAATATCTACATGGCTATCTTGAAAATCTCCACTTGTCAGTCAATTGCAGATCAAGCTAGGTAATAATGGATGTGTGGGTGTTTAGGAGGTTAGAATTGATGATAACACAGCTTGAATGAAGGACAGGTCTACAACTGCCTGCCCACAATTACAACCTACCACACACCCACGCATACATTACTGCTATTCAATTATATTCCCCCCCTTTTATCTATTTAATGTTTTATACCAAATTCAAAATCTTTTAAAAACGTTTCCAGTCAGTTTCTGGCATGGTTTCAGGCAGTGAAGCAGAATGATAGCTTTACTAATGGATGTCTCTATGACTGCAGATAAGGCTTTTTTTTAAATTTCAGGTCAGTTTAAATGAGCTGCCAAAGCTTTGTCCCCGAGACAGGTGACCCACTTGGACATGTACCAAAGGTGATATGTCAGTTACAGAGTCCTTCTGGGACATGCCAAGGTCATGCAAGGTGTTACACTATCCCAGCGAGAGGGCATGGAGAAGGGAAAAAGATCTAAAAGGAATTTGTTTCTCTTCCATGTTCGCTTGTTTAGATTCTGATGAATTTTTAAAAAAATTCAAATGGCAGGATTATGAAATGGCCACGGTCGCACAAGTAACTTCAAAGACAGGAATGCCGGTACTGCTGCAGAAGGGGTTTCCTGTGTCCTGACTGCAGGACTGTAATTCCTGATTAACTCTGGAGCTGCATCATGACCCAGGAAGGAAGCTGATCAAATGTTAGCAATTCAAGAGGTCTTTGAGCAGTTTTCCATATGGACAACGGTAAAGTAGAGAAAAGAATGAATGCATTTCGTACCTGAAGGGAAAGGATTAATGGATTTCGTACCTAGAATATGTCACAAACATAATCCTTCATCATGGCTGATCTTCCTGAGCTTATTATATTGATCCTGACATTAATGTAAGTTATTTGTTCATGTCTTACATGCTTTAACACTCACTTGTATAAAGATAGACAGTTTAATGTGGCTGTTATTTTGTAGACTTTGTAAATCTTACCTATTTGTGTTAGTTGGATATCATTACACAGATGGTAGTTTATGATATCAGCTTTTGACAGCTGCTAATGGCCAATCACGATACCGGCTCTTAATGGGAAGGGTCCTGCGGGGACAGCCACGATCGCACAAGTAACTTCAAAGACAGGAATGCCGGTACTGCTGCAGAAGGGGTTTCCTGTGTCCTGACCGCAGGACTGTAATTCCTGATTAACTCTGGAGCTGCATCACGACCCAGGGAGGAAGACCCGGAGATCTGGCAGGAATTGGAACTCTGAATCGTGATTCCTGTTGGAGCTCATAATGTATTAATGTCCACTTGTGTTTGTGTTCTATGAGAAGTCTGGTGAGCCTTAATCAGAGCCAGCTTCTCCCCAAAGCTTTGGAATAAAACCACTGTATTTTGACTTATTGTCTCAGTGATATTATTTTACCTACAACAATGGTTAACTCAATAAGCCCGCAGAATGTAAAACTGCTTGCATTGTATAGATGTTCCAGCCAAGATAACACAACGGACTAGTGGATAGAACGTCTGCCCCAGCCAGCCCTGGAAAATAGCAATGTTATTGGAACTCCTTATCTCCAGTGTTGTGTTAATGGACCTTCAGGTTACCTGCTCAAAACATAACGGGTTTAACAAAGGGCCTCATTAGCTGACTAGCTCAACGCTGGAAGGTGATGGCCCAGTGGTATTATCACCAAGCTATTAATTCGGAAACTTAGCTAATGTTCTGGGGATCTGGGTTCGAATCCTGTCATGTCAGAGAGTGAGATTTTAGTTTTAATTTAGAACAATCTGGAATTAAGAACCTACTGTTGCCGATGAAAGTTGATTGTCAGAAAAACCCATCTGGTTCACTAATGTCCCTTAGGGAGGGAAATCTGCCAAACTTACCTGGTCTGGCCTACATGTGACTCCAGAGCCACAGCAATGTGGTTGACTTTAACTGTCTTCCACGGGGAGCTAGGGGCCCGCCAGCGACACCAATGTCCCCACAAATGAATAAAAATAAAACAAGCTGTCACATAACCATGACTTGAGCCATTAGAATTGCTTTACTGTCTTTAGTCGCTGTTTATCACACTTGGAATATTATGTACAATTCTGGTCATCCTATTGTAGAAAGGATATTATTAAACTAGAAAGACTGCAAAAAAGATTTACTAGGATGCTACCGAGACTTGTTGGATTGAGTTATAAGGAGAGGCTGGATAGACTGGAACTTTTTTCTCTGGAGCGTAGGAGGCTGAGGAGTGATTTTATAGAGGTTTATAAAATAATGAGGGGCAAAGATCAGCTAGATAATCAATATCTTTTCCCAAAGGTAGAGGAATCTAAAACTAGAGGGCAGAGGTTTAAGGTGAGAGGGGGAGAGATACGAAAAGGTCCAAAGGGGCAATTTTTTCACACTGAGGATGGTGAGTGTCTGGAACAAGCTACCAGTGGTAGTAATAGAGGCGAGTATAATTTTGTCTTTTAAAAAGCATTCAGACAGTTACATGGGTAAGATGGGTATAGAGGGATATGGGCCAAACATGGACAATTGTGGTTAGTGGTTAAAAAATGGGCAGTGTGGACAAGTTGGGCTGAAGGACCTGTTTCCATGATGGAAATCTCTATGACTCTATTAATTTCAGAAGTGAAGCAGGACTCCAGGCTGGTAATAGTCCCTCTGTCTGTAATCTCCCATCAGAAGCAGGGGTAGAAACACAGCTCTTTCTAACTTGGCTCTCAGCTACACTGTTTCCTACTCCTAACTCTCTGTACTAGTGCCTGCTGTAAGAATGATCATCTCTGTCAGCTTCACCCATCATGGATTACCCTGCAGGGGTTCTGGTCTCTTCATCCCCCAGGCAGGATACAACATTGGACTTCAGACTCTGGGCTCTGAACTAATCATTCTCATTTTTGTCTCTAATCTTTGCCCTTTATCCCTTTCTACCTCTTTTCTCCTTTTTATTGTCTGAATGCAAAGTGGAAGGAACTCATTCCCTGTGTTTTCTGCATGTGTCAAATAAACTAACCCTTTTATTTTACTTTATCCCACGTTTTTCTGAGATTATTAATAGAGGATTGGAAACTCTCAAACGAAGGTGCTTTACAGTCGATGAAATGCTTATAAAATACAGGCTTTTGTTGCATTGCAGGCAACATGGCAGCTAATATGCGCACAGCAGGATCCCACAAACAGCAATGTGGTAATCACCAGATCGTCAACTTTGGCACCATCACCATCGAGAAGGACAAGAGCAGCAGGTACCTGGGAACAAACCAGCACCTGGAGGTTCTCCTCCAAGTCATGCACCATCCTGACATGGGAATATAATCGGCCGTTCCTTCACTGTCGCTGGGTCAAAATCCTGGATCTCCCACCCTAACAGCACTGTGGGTGTACCTACACCACACAGATAGCAGCAGTTTAAGACAGCAGCTCACCACCACCCTCTCAAGGGGCAATTAGAGATGGGCAATAAATGCTGGCTCAGCCAGTGACACCCATGTCACATAAATGAATTTTTTTAAAATTGAAGGATAAATATTGGCCACGATTGTTCTGTCATTCTTCAGAAAAAAAGTGTCACAAGAACTTTTAAAGCTGCCTGAGAGGGATTTGGTTTAGCATTTCATTTAAAAGACAGCGCGGCACTCCTTCAGCACTGACCCTCTGACAGTGCGGCACTCCCTCAGCGCTGACCCTCTGACAGTGCGGCACTCCCTCAGCACTGACCCTCTGACAGTGTGGCGCTCCCTCAGTACTGTACTGGGAGCATCATCCTTGATCTTTGTGCTCAAGTCCTGGGCTGGGACTTGAATGTGTAACCTTCTGGGTCAGAGCTGTGTGTACCATTAACTAAGTCATTGCTAACAGCATTAAAATACAATCAGTACCTTTTCACCCTCTCTGGGAATGCTGGATTGCAAACGAGTATGGACCAATCACACTACAAATACAGGGAATAGTAAAAATCCCTCAACCCTCAAAAGCCTTCTTTAAAATACTTCGAGTAGGTTAAATATTCTAGCTTTACGTATTAACATACCGCTGTAAAATGCTCCAAACACTTGTAGGGACAATGTGCACTCACATACAAGGTGAGAAATCTTTAGACAGGCAGATGGTTCAATGTGCAAATCGCTTTACCTGTTTTAGCTTCTTCAGATCTTCATCCAGTTCCAGATTGTCCAGAATAACAGCGACAAACAGACTCAACAGGATCTGCAATGTGATTAAAAACAGCTTTCAGACACGGGCTTTAGCACGTTTGAACAAAGTCACGCTTTTTGTACCTTGAGCATCAGGAAAAATAAATACGCAAAGCAGAATAATCTGAATTCTCAAACAGCTTTACGTACATTTCTTCCATCAAACACTACGGGTACAGGAAGAGTCCGTCTGCTCAACTGGTGCAAAAAGTACTGACATGAGCAAGCACTTGTTTTGTCAATTTATAAACTATCATTATAAACAAGATCACATAAAATTCAGACACTGCCCAATAATAGTGTTATCTTTAATTTCACGGCACAGAAAGAGACCATTTGGCTCTGCCGGTCTCTCCGAGGTTTATGCCCCACACAAACCTTCGCCCAGCCTCTTTATCCCAGTCTGTTCCTTCTATTTCCTGCTCCCCTGTGTCTCGTTAATCCTGAATATATCAGTGCTATTTTCCTCAATGCTGTGTGCGATAGCCTGAGTCTGTCACCGGTATTTTACGACCTCACTCGAGCGAGTCTCGTAAAATCCTGCCTGAAGCCAATGGTGAATTTGGTGAACCTCGCCTATCCCGATCCTGGGGCAGATGTGCCGATCAAATTCCAGCCTGTGCCTTTGTTCAAATCACAGCATCTACTATCTTCACCACATCCCTGATTACACATCAGAAGTACTTTTGTGGCTTCAAGGGATGTTTCGAGGTTTTTTTTTGTATCTCTATCAGTATTTTGTTTTATTCATTTATGGGACATGGGTGTTGTTGGCTGGCCAGCATTTATTGCCCATCCCTAGTTGTCCTTGAGAGTCAACCGTATTGCTGTGGCTCGGGAGTCATTTGTAGGCCAGACCAGATAAGGACTGCAGATTTCCTAGCGGGCATTAGTGAATCAAATGATTTTTCCCATGATCGATTCATGACCTGTCGATTCTTAATTCCAGACCTGCTTTTCATTGAATTCAAATTCCACTTTCTGCTGCCATGGGATTTGAACCCAGGTCCCCAGAATATTTGTTGAGTTTCTGGATTAATAATCTGGATTAATAATCTGGGCCATTACCTCCCCATCTATTGTCGCCCATCATGTGATAGGCATTCGTAGGGGGTGGGTGCCACTGCATTTATTGCACATCCTTCATTTCCCTTGAGGTGGTGCTGGTGAACCACTTATTAATAACCAAGTTTCTCACTTGGTCATTTCAGAGGGCAGTTTAGAGCCACAATGGATCTGGAGTCAAATGTAGGCCACTGGGTAAGAACAGCAAATTTCCTTCCCAAAAGAACCTTGGTGAACCAGATGGGTTTTTAGATTTATTTAATTGAATTTAAATGTTCCAGCTGCCTGAAAAGTGAAATTTGAATGTTTGAGTCTAGTTCAATACTCTGGGCTTCTAGGAATATTGGAGCAGAAGTAGGCCATTGACTCCCTCTAGATTGCTCTGCCAATCAAACAGATCATTGTTGTTCATAGAATCCTACAGTGCAGAAGGAGTGAAGATGAAGCTTAGATTCCTCATAGATAGAAAGTCTTAAAAGTTTATTTATTAGTGTCACAAGATAGTTTACATTATCACTGCAATAACCAGTCAGAAAGACGTGCTGGTTAGGTGGATTGACTGTGCTAAATTCTCCCTGTGTACCTGAACAGGTGCCAGAGTGTGGCAACTAGGGGATTTTAACAATAACTTCATTGCAATATTAATGTAAGCCTACTTGTGACATTAATAAACAAACTTTAAACTTCATAAAGTTACTGTGAAAATTCCCTAGTTGTCACACTCCGGTTGTAATATTATTGCACCTTTGAGATTTTCAAAAAAAAATTGTGTTCTCTGCAGTTCTCACAGCGTTAGCTCTGGTTATTGCCGGGTATCTGTAGGAGTCCTTTTATCATTCCTTCAATGGTTTAAATGGGGTTTGTTTATCTTAACTTTGGGTTGTGTTATGGCTCTACATTGTTCAGATGAAGACTGGTTGGCAGGTCAGATGACAAGAAGTCTTAAATTTTCAGTTTTGAGCTGCTGTTTAGAGTGTTTAGTTTAGAATGGAGGCAACATCAAACTGAAAGTAGTGTGTTTCTCTCTCTCCCTAAGTTTTGGAAGTTCTGCTGGTTAACTGAAAACAAGGTTTCTTGCCTTCTTGCAGTAGATAATCTGCAATTGGTGACTTGACCAGGGTCTCTCCCTGGTCTTCTGAGAAACCTTCCTCCCTCAAACTGTTCCGAGTCTATCAAGGCAACTGCAGCATTCATCCAAAGGACTCAGTTCCAGTATCACGTGAGCATTAGTCTTTGCTGTGTTAAACTTGTGAAAGGGTTTTGTTTTTTGGGATTGGTTTGATTGGAACATCTTAGATATATTTGTTAAGGATCTTACATTATTGTAGTTGTTTTGTTTGTAATTGGTAACAATTATTGCTAATATTCTAACTATATCTGTTAATACATTCTTAATTAAAACTTTGTTTGATAAAAGCTCCCTAGCAGGTCATTAGAATTATACCTGAAGATAAATACATCATGTTTATCTGAGCCAAATTCAAGGTGGAAAATTTATGATCCGGGCGGGCTCCATAAAACACTTTGGAGTTTCTGACCTGAACTGTAACAGGGTTCGCTGAGGGAGAATTTAGCACAGTTAATGCACCCTAACCAGCACGTCTTTTGGACTGTGGAAGGAAACTGGAGCACCTGGAAGAAACCCATGCAGACACGGGGAGAACGTGCAAACTCCGCACAGACAGTGACCCAAGCCAGGAATCAAACCCGGGTCCCTGATGGTGAGAGGCAGCACTGCTAACCTACTGTGCCATCATGCTGTTCAATTCAATAACAAATAAATCATTTCTTAAGCAGGTAATGATAATGAAACAATGATAACCCTCATTAAGTGAAGAACAATATTTAACATCAATTTCAGGAAAACCTTCTTCCTATAGAGTGTGGTGAGAAAGTGGAACTTGTTGCCACAGGGAGTTGAGGTGAGCAGCATAGCTTCCTCAAAAAGAAAATTGCGTAAACATACGGTGGAGAAAGGAATGGAAGGATAAGCTGATAGGGTCAGCTGAGACTCACTTGGAATATAAAACATCGGCACTGGCCAGTCCCTGTACTGTAAAATTCCATTTATCATCACAGTTTATTAATCAATAATGGGGAAAATGCAGAATTGTACGTTATGGATGGCTGCATTTTCCAATTTTTGTATCTGCAAAACAATTCAAATCATGCTTAATATAATCAGCTGTAGAAATCAGCTCTTTCCATTATCTCCCATTAATATGTCACATTTTCCACACAATTCTTAATCTTCCAGAGTTTGAACACGTTTAGCAGCTGTGACTATCTTCAGGTCCTGAGCCTGTTCTCTTCCCATGTCCATGTTCCAGGAGCTGTCCAACTCAGAGATGACACCCAACTTTGCAGGATCTTATTTGGAGTGGTGAGCGGGTAGCGGATTAATCAGCAACCCGAGACTGAGGGGGCAGTTGGCAGCCTTCAATGTGTGTGCTGTGAGGGTGCTGCTTGTGTGCATGGTACACGGAGAGTGGGGGGGAGGTGGGGGAGATCTGGGCATGATGGAAGAGTATGTGGAATTGGAAGCAATGTTCACCACTTCCTCGCAGACAGCGCATCTCCATAACGTGGTTTCCGGCTGATTGGTAGGAAACTACATAGCATTCACCGCACAGGATTGCAAGCTTGCTGATTTGCACCTGATGGGGATGGGGTGAGAGGGGAGGTGGTCATGATGGCACAGTGGTTAGTACTGCTGCCTCACAGCACCAGAGAAGTAGATTCAATTTCTAGCCTTGGGTCACTGTCTGTGTGAAGTCTGCACATTTCCTCGTGTCTGCGTGGGTTTTCTCCGGGTGCTCCGGTTTCCTCCCTCAGTTCAAAGATGTGTTGATTAGGTGAATTGGCCGTGTTAAATTGCCTCTTGGTATCCAGAGTAAGATGTTCTTTTGGAGAGTCAGTGCAGTCTCAATGGATTGTATGACCTCTTCTGCACCGTAGGGATTCTATGTCGGTGGATTTTGTTAGCTTATCCGAACATTTTCACCTCTAGCTTTACGAGCACTCCTATTATCTTAACATCCGATGGGCTAAAATACCGGAGGGGGGGCAGGGGGCAGGACGGGGAGATGGCGGTGTGGGGGCGGGGGGAGGGTGCTTCATCTGACGCTGTTAAGATCTCATTTCCAACGTAAAATTACTGCTGATTGGTTGCTGGTGAGCTTTAGTTGGCTTCAACTAGGCAGGTTACCATGGTCACGCTGATGCTACCTCTGGGAGAAGTCACTGAAGAACTGGTGCAATCTCTTTCTCTGTGATCCCCCCAGCATTCCTGAGTCCAAACACGCCCCATTTACATGATTAAGTATAAATGTGCCAGATTGGATTCATTTTTAATGATGTTTTAACGCGTGATATTCAGGGGCTGTGATGTGGTAGATGATTTCATAGAATCTCTGCAATGCCACTCCTCTGACTGAATCTGCACCAACAACAATCCCATCCAAGCCCCATCCCTGTAACCCCATATATATTTACCCTGCTGATTTCCCAGACACTAAGGGGCAATTTAGAATGGCCAATACACCCAACGTCTTTGAAGTGTGGAAGGAAACCGGAGCACCTGGGAGGAAACCCACACAGATACATGCAAACTCCACACAGACAGTGACCCCAGGCTGGAATTGAACCCGGTTTAATGGAATGGAGTGGAACAGACTCAAGGGGCCGAATGGCCTACTCCCGTTCCTATGTTTATGGACTTTAGTAAGGCGTTTGATAAGGTGGCCCATGGAAGACTTCTGCAGAAAATGCAGATGTATGGGATAGAGGGTGATTTAGCTAATTGGGTTAGGAATTGGCTAGCAGATAGAAGACAGAGGGTGGTGGTTGATGGGAGATATTCATCGTGGAGTTCGGTGACAAGTGGTGTACCTCAGGGGTCTGTTTTGGGGCCCCTGCTGTTTGTAATTTTTATAAATGATCTGGATGAGGGTATTGAAGGATGGATTAGTAAATTTGCAGATGACACTAAAGTCGGTGGAGTGGTAGATAGTGAAGAGGGGTGTTATAGTTTGCAGAGGGACTTGGACAAGTTGCAGAGCTGGGCCGAGAGGTGGCAAATGGAGTTTAATGTGGAAAAGTGTGAGGTAATGCACTATGGCAGAAATAATAAATGTGTAGAGTATAGGGCTAATGGTAGGATTCTTAGTAGTCTTGATGAACAGAGGGATCTTGGTGTGTATGTGCATAGATCCCTGAAAGTAGGCAGTCAAGTCGAGAAGGTTGTTAAGAAGGCATATGGAGTCTTAGCTTTTATTGGTAGGGGGATTGAATTTCGGAGCCGCAACGTCATGTTGCAACTGTACAAAACTCTAGTGCGGCCGCACTTGGAGTATTGTGTGCAGTTCTGGTCCCCACATTATAAGAAAGATGTGGAGGCATTGGAGAGGGTACAGAGGAGGTTTACCAGGATGTTGCCTGGTATGGAGGGCAGGTCTTATGAAGAGAGGCTGAGGGATTTGAGGTTGTTTTCGTTAGAAAGGAGGCGGCTAAGAGGGGACCTTATCGAAACATATAAGATGATTAGAGGTTTAGATAGGGTGGACAGTGATAGCCTTTTTCCTAGGATGGAGAAAGCTAGCACGAGGGGACACAGCTTTAAATTAAGGGGTGATAGTTATAGGACGGATATCAGAGGTAGGTTCTTTACCCAAAGGGTGGTTCGGGAGTGGAATGCCCTGCCTGCAGCAGTTGTAGATGCGCCAAGTTTGGTGGCGTTTAAGAGGTTAGTTGATAAGTATATGGAAGAGAAGGGAATGGTTTAGTTTGGAGGGGCATTGCTTTTTATATTGGTCGGCGCAACATCGAAGGCCGAAGGGCCTGTTCTGTGCTGTAATGTTCTATGTTCTATGTGGAATTGCTGTCACTTCCAACGGAATTGATCAGACATAACAAAGAATACTTTTAAAATCAGTCTAATGTTTCTGTAACAAGCTTCTGGTGCTTGCTGAAGAGCTGTGTGAGTTATAATGACCAGAGATATTTCAATGAACAGATTTAGTGTGGTAATTACAATTCTGATGAGAATCCCAGGCAGCACAGAATTCAAGGCTGTGAAGTTCGAGAAGCACTCGAGCGATCTGGCATCAAGGGTACTCCACTAAACAATCAGAGGACACTCACACCGCACGCTGTACTCAGCACATTCCCCCCCCCACTGGGACAGATGATGGCTGGGCTGGCCTCACAGGGACACAGGGATTCCTGTGCAGGTGCGCTGGAACCTCCCGCTATCTAACGTTCACTCACAGATGGTGCAGGAATTACATAACGCGACCCGTGTTAAAGCATTCAGGCGTGCTTAATACCAGGACCGCGCCGAGGGAGTGCTGCACTGCTGCCCTTCACGCGAGATGCTTAAAGGGCCCTGTCTTCTCTCTGGTGAATGCAAGCAACCTATTGGCAATGCAACAACTTGAGCTCGCATTTACATAGCACCTTAAATGCAGAAATGATCACAGAACCGTTACAGTTTGACATTATATTGGACATATAGGCAGCAGAGATATTCCTTTGGAAGAGTATCTCAAAGGAGGTGAGTGAGGCTGAGGGATTTTGGGAGGAAATTCAGAAGAACTCACCAGGTTCACTAATGTCCTTTAGGGAAGTAAATTTCCTGTCTTACGTAAGAACAAGGAGCAGGAGTCGGCCATCTGGCCCCTCGAGCCTGCTCTGCCACTCAATAAGATCATGGTTGATCTTTTCATGGACTCAGCTCCACTTACCCGCCCGCTTACCACAACCCTTAATTCCTTTACTGTTCAAAAATTTATCTATCCTTGCCTTAAAGACATTCGATGAGGGAGCCTCAACTGCTTTACTGTGAGGAGCAGGTATGGACTGGACGTCAGGGTGAGGGAAGGGAAGGGGGGGAAGTGAGGGGCTGTCTACACTCCAGAGCAGGGGAGGGAAGGTGGGGATCCGGGCATGTTTGGGACCAGTGATCAAACTGTGAGGGGGAGGGAGAGGTTGGGGGTGATAGGGTGGTGGGAGAGTCACACGGCTGGTGACGTGGGGGTCGCGGGACCGGCCAGTGATTGGGAGGATGGCAAAGAGGGGATATTGTACACACGCTGATCTCCTCTCTGACAGACTGACACACGCACAGAGACCTGCTCAGCATTACACTGCCTGCCTCTCCGGCAATAATATGCTCTGCTGGAGAGGCAGGGTGTAATCAATGTGTATCTCCTTCAGACACTCTACTCCAGTTCTGATGTTAATTCAAGACTTAGAATATTGTCGGAAGAATCTCCCCTCTCCTTCCCCAACGTCTTTCTTTCCATTCTGTCTCTTCTTGTTGTTTCTCCCTTTCTCCCCCCTCTTTCTCCTTTCCCCCTTCCTCTGGTTGGGTACGCAGGTGCCAACACTCAAAGCAACATGTTGCACATTTTGAAAATCTGAAATTAAAAATACTCAGCATTTCAGGCAGAATCCAGGAGATAAAATCTTACCTCTGTTCCACCCCCCGCCAACAGATACTGCCTGCTCACCTGAGTATTTCCACTTGCTTTTGGTTTTATTTGAGGCAGTTATCACCTTTTTTTGCTTACTGCAAAACTACAAAGAGTTCACACAAACCAGCCTCCCATCCATTGACTCTGTCTACACTTCCCGCTGCCTTGGCAAAGCAGTCAGCATAATCAAGGACCCCACGCACCCCTGACATTCTCCCTTCCATCTTCTTCCTTTGGGGAAAAAGATACAGAAGTCTGAAATCACAAACCAACTGACTCAAGAACAGCTTCTTCCCTGCTGCTGTCAGACTTTTGAATGGACCTACTTCATATTAATTTGATCTTTCTCTACACCCTAGCTATGACTGTAACACTACATTCTGCACTCTCTCCTTTCCTTCTCCCCTAGGTACTCTATGAACGGTATGTTTTGTCTGAATAGAGTGCAAAAAACAATATTTTTCACTGTAATAATAAGCCAAGTCAAATCAAAGCTGCTTTTGAGTTTGGAGTCAGCATGGTCACGGACCCACACGCCAACGGTTTTGAAATAGAATTCTGTATTAAACTCATTCATAACACTCGCTTTCCGATTTCTAATTATGGCCACAGGTGTAGAGCTGTTCTTATTGAAAATTATTTATGGAAAGAAAATTAATATCACGGGATGGAAACAGGGAAAGATTTTGCAGTTCTAAAGTTTGCATTTTCTAAAGTCCTGGGGATGTGTTTTCTTTGTAAGGCTTCATCAGCAACTCTGCCTCACAGCTGTGAGATCTTCAGTTGTCCTCTCTTAAATAATGATGGAAATTATTAGTAGATTCCCCATGAGAGTTTTCACAAATAAACAGAGACACAAGCTCCACATTTCCTTGTCTTTTTTTTTTAAAAAATAACAGAACCAGGAGTTAATTGCAGCAGCTAATTTTCCTGACAATTGATTTTGTGAAGCAGCTTAGGAGGTACTGAACTAGCTCAACAGAAAATGAAATGGGCAGAAGTTTGGATGAACTTTATTGTTCTCCGTAGCTTAACAGGCAGCACTAACAACTCTAGGAGTCTAAAGGTTGCAGATGAAAGTCCCAATTCCAGAACTTGAGCACATAATCTTCTGGGTAGATTGTCCAGTGCAGTGCTGAGGGAGTGCTGCACTGTCAGGAGAACTTCTACTAAATCCCATGGAGTGAGATTTGAACCAGGGGCCCTAGAGCATTGCTGATTGCTGTTTTGTGATTTGCCAGTTCAGTGACCGCAAGGCCACAGAAGGAATATGCTCGGAAGAAGTGTTACAGCCTCATCTGCTCTGTTGTGTGGATATCAAAACAGTTAATGGCACAGCTTTGACTAAGAGCAGAGAAGCTCACCTCAGTGTCCTGATCCAACGCTTATGCCCCCCAGTATTACTGAAACTGATCATTGTCACCGTTGGTGGGATCTGGCTGTGTGCCAAATTAGCTGTCACATTTCTTCTATCACAAGACTTTAATATCCAGCCTTGGGTGTAAAGTGCTTTAGGGTGGGACGTCCGGAAGTTGTGAAAGACGGTTTCGAAAGGCATGTTATTTCTAAGCAGGAAGCAAGGGCAAATTTCACACACAGATAAACATTTGTCGCAATGGGTAAACCTACCAATGTGGCAAATAAGTGGTACAAGATGAAATAAATGGCAACCACGGGTGCCCACACGTGTCCGACTGCGATCAAAGTTTGATCCATCACATCCACCCATCCTTCCTGTGTAATAATCTGAAACATGGACATAAAAGCCTGGAGAAAAACAAGCAAGAATTAGAAACGTTATTCAAGCATCAGCCATCAATCGATCTCATTTTCCCCACATACTCCTGAATGGAAGAGAATTGCTATAATTACTGAGAACACTGAGTAACCTCCCACCAGACTGAGCCAGAAGAAATGTTTGGGCCATTTGGCTTTCTTTTCTCCCACAGCAGGCTGCGGCAAAACACAGCAATCTCCTCTAATCGCTTCGAACGTCTTACATATTCTTAGTCATCAGTCGAAAGCTTCCTGCTTCGGTGGAGTGGAAGCGACTGAATCCATCTTTACAGAGAGACAGAATTCTGCTCGGGGCTTCTCTCCACGTTATACAGAAAGAGACAAGGGAGATGGTTAAAAAAAAATCACAATTATGACAGCAGACTGGTAGTCTCTGACCATCAGGAGAGGTTAACTAAACTGAGGCCTCTTACTTTAGAGAAAAGAAAACTGAAAGATAATCTAATATAGACCTTTAATATTAACAAAGAACATTACAGAACAGGAATATTTGGCCCATCAAGCCTGTGCTGACACATGGCGCTTTTCCATGGATCTTTTTCCTCTATGCAGTCTGTATTCCTCTGTTCCCTGCCTACTCTATATCTAAAAATCTGCCTCTTAAATATATAAAACTGCCTCTTAAACGTTGTTATTGTATCTGCTTTTAACTCCTCCTCTGGCAGTGCATTCCAGGCACTTACCACTCTCTGTATAAAAAACTGCCTCTCACATCTCCTTTAAACTTTCCCCCTTTTACCTTAAACCTGTGTCCCTTAGCAATTTTTTTATTCATTTGTGGGACATGGGAGTCGCTGGCTGGCCAGAATTTATTCCCCATCCCTAATTGCTCTTGGGGGGCAGTTGAGAGTCACCCACATTGCTGTGGCTCTGGAGTCATAAGTAGATTCTTAATTCCAGGTATTTTTTTCTGAATTCAAATTCCACCATCTGCCGTGACGGGATTCGAACCTGGGTTGCCAGAACATGAGCTGAGTTCCTCAATTAATGGTCTAGCGATTATACTAGTAGGCCATCACCTTCATTGGGAAAAAGACTCTGATGATCCAATCTATCGGTGCCTCTCATAATTTTGTGAACTGCTATCAGGTCACTGCTCAGTCTCTGATGTTCAAGGGAAGGCTAACCAAGTTTGTCAAATCTCTCCTCATAGCTAATAACTCATAGTCAAGAAGGCGTTTGAGAGCTTCCTGTAGAAAATATAGCTCTCACTTCTGAAATAATCTAAAATTAGAAGCTATCAATATAGACAGTCACCAAGAAATATTATCAGGAATTCAAGAGAAACTTCTTTACCCAGAGAATGGGGAGAATGTAGAACTGAGGGAATAATGTTAGCACATATAAGGGGACGTTGGATAAACATATGAGGGAGAAAGGAATAGTATGAATATAGAGTTATAGAGGTTTACAGCATGGAAACAGGCCCTTCGGCCCAACTTGCCCATGCCACTCTTTACTTTTACCATAAAGTTAGTCCCAATTGCTTGCATTTGGCCCATATTCTTCTATACCTATATTATCATGTAACTGTCTAAATGTTTTTTAAAAGAAAAGATTGTACTTGCCTCTGCTACTACATCTGGCAGCTTGTTCCAAACACTCATCACCCTCTATGTGACAAAACTGCCCTTCTGGACCCTTTTGTATCTCTCCTCTTTCATCTTAAATCTATGCTCTCGAGTTTTAGACTCCTATATCTTTGGGAAAAGATGCTGACTATCCAGCTGATCTGTGCCCCTCATTATTTTATAGATATCTATAAGATCTCCCCTGAGGATATAGTGATGAGGGGACGGTGAAGATGGAATGGGTGGGGGTTGGGTAGAGCATAAACACCAACATGGAGTGTTTGGGCCGAATGGCCTACTTGGGTGCTGTAAATTCTGTTATTCTCACCAATTTTCTGAGCAGAGCAGAATACTTTTGTTGAAAGTTGAAAGAGATTTTGCTCTTTGGGCTTTGTTAGTTGCGAAACTAATTGGGTTTAAATGACAACACTACATAGAGGCAGCTGTTTCATCAAAATAATCGATCAATAAGCAAGAGGAATTTAAACAGAGCATCCCATGTGGAAAATTAACCTCGGAATTTACTTACACACATATCCGTTAAGGTTAGTGACGCCAGTTGTGGGGGTAACCACTCCATTAAATCCTGCAGATATGGAGAGGCCAAATGGGTGATTTTCTATCCTCGCCACACCTGGCACAGATTGCCTGAATCCTAGAAAATTGTGCGCGGGCCTCAAACGGGTTTGCACCCTCTGCCAAATGGTTTGCCCCTGTCCTAGTCCCTTTCTAATGGCACAACAGAAAGGGTGCGAGGATGGCTGGCATATTTAAAGAAGCATTTAAACATGTTGAGCCCATTCGATGCCGGTTTATCTTCGGTCCTGGCATCTTCTGACCTTTGGGCATTTGATTAATAGCCTTCATTAATCGAGGGATTGAGTTTAGAAGTTGGGAGATAATACTGCAATTTTATAAGACCCTTGTGAGACCCCACTTGGACTACTGTGCACAGTTCTGGTTGCCTCACTACAGGAAGGATGTAGAGACTATTGAGAGGGTGCAGAGGAGATTTACAAGGATATTGCCTGGGTTGAGTGGCATGCCTTATGAGGATAAATTGAGGGAGCTAGGATTCTTCTCACTGGAGAGACAAAGGATGAGGGGCAACCCGATAGAGGTTTATAAGATGTTGAGAGGAATAGATAGGGTGGATTCTCAGAGGCTATTTCCTAGGGCTGAAATGGTCGGTATGAGAGGACACAGGTTTAAGGTACTGGGAAACAGGTACAGAGGAGATGTCAGGGGTAAGTTTTTCACTCAGAGGGTAGTGGGTGAGTGGAATCGGCTGCCGTCGGTGGTGGTAGAGGCAAATTCGTTGGGGTCTTTTAAGAGACTTCTGGATGAGTACATGCGATTTAATGGGATTGGGGGTTATAGATAGGCCTGGTAGGTATGGACATGATCGGTGCAACTTGTGGGCCGAAGGGCCTGTTTGTTCTCTAGTGTTCTATGTTCTATACAAGCCAAGCAAAAATCACCACTGGTCTCCATTGGCAGAGATCAGGTGTGATGGCCACACCACTGAGTGGTCGGTGACATGGCTGATCAATAATCATCTGGCAATGCTGAACTGTTTCATAACCCAGGAAACCAATCAGAGATCGGGTTCGGGGGGTGGGGGGTTCGCCCCAATAAGCAAGAGCTTTTATTCCATAGCTATCCTGGGTGCTGGCTATAAGCCTCCGTATACTCTTAACCTGTAAATAAACTTGTTATTTTTCCTTAACCAGTAAACAAGAATTATTACACCCACCTAAACTTCTTACTTTGCACTGTCATTACCACTTACTAATTTGCACCTTTGACAGGATTGCAGGGACCAAGAAAAGTTGGATATTGAAATAAAAGCTGCAAAATGCTGGAAATATCCTGCAGCACAAGGGGTGAGGATAGTGAGGAATTTCTCTCTTTCCAAGCTCTATTCCTATTGTATTCTCTTCAGAGACACCTGCTTTCTGATCTAGTGTTCTCAGCATTTTACTGCTTTTATTTTGACTTCTCTATGTTGAGGTGGAGAACTAAAGCCAAAGTGAAATGAATTTAAAATCAGAGGCAAACCACTTCAGAGAGAAGGTAGGAAACATTTCTTCACTCAAAGGGTGGTAGAAGCTTCAAACTCTCCACCGCAAAAAGCAGTAAAGGTTAAACTTAAAGTTTATTTATTAGCGTCACAAGTAGGCTTACATTAATACTGCAATGAAGTTATTGTGAAAATCCCCTAGTCGCCATACTCCAGCACCTGTTTGGGTACACTGAGGGAGAATTTAACATGGCCAATGCACCTAACCAGCATGTCTTTCAGACTGTGGGAGGAAACTGGAGCACCTGGATGAAACCCATGCAGACATGAGGAGAACATGCAGACTCCACACAGACAGTGACCCAAGCCAGGAATCAAACCAGGGTCTTTGGCACAATTAAGCAGCAGTGCTAACCATTGTGCCACCGTGCCAGTAGGCTAGTGCAGCTGATCATTTGGATGGATGGGGCTTTGCTGGAGAAGAGTAGGGTTGGATGATCCGGAGCCAAGGTGGGCGAAAGGGACTTTCTTGCGTTTAAGGCATTTAATAAAAGAACAAGCTGCTCGTGCTGCAGGCGGGAGAAAGTGCAGGCGGTACTAACCCTGGGGAACGTTGTAAACCTGTCCAGCTCCTCCACAAAACAGAACATCTGCAGGCTGATGGAGGACATCACAATTAAAAGACTGGCGGTGAAGACCACCAGGCTGCCCAGCTTCTTCCCAGGTCCAAATATTTTATACACAAAGTCCTCCAGAGCTGGCGAGATTTTAATCAGTCTGACAACTCTTAGCACCTGAAAAAAATAGAAAAACATTGACGTTTCAGTGCAAGATAAAGACTGTGGCTGAATGGTCTCAGTTTTAATTTTTAATATGCTGGAAGATCTTCAATCTGATCGTTTTGATTAAAGTTGTTTTTTTCACTGTGCTGGGATTTCTTGTGGCCAGTGGCCTGGAATTTGTCAAAGAATAGTAGGGGTCAGATTCAACAGCTCGTCCTTGGTAGGGACGAGTTCTTTACAAACTTCTGGAGAGCCAGTGCTCCTTATTTGGGCTTTAGAATGTAAACGAAATGCACTTAAGTGGCCTTGAGATAAGGTCTGGAGTGACCTGGCTGCATTTGATTGAATATAATCAAATGATGCAACTGGGGTTTTGGATCAATTCATTGTCTAGATGACACAGAATCTTTCAGAGAATTGCGGATAAAAAGTCTTGTGAGCCCTTTGTTTGGTAGCAATAACTCAAAGAGACCAACCATGGCAAGATGAAGTGTACTCTGAAGGATGCTTCAGAGAAGATAGATTCCGCATCGAGGATGTTTCTTGGCCAAGGTTTTATTAAACTTGGTAATATCTATTTTCAGTTAAATGGTTAAAAGTTTGATATTTAATTAAAGTTGATATTCAGTGGAAAGTTCAGGTGCAGTAAGGAGTTAATGAGTTGCAGCTGTTTAAGCTTGTATTGGTACTAGAAGTTTTCAATAAAGGAATAACTGAATTACAGCTCTTGTTTGTCTCATTAAACTGGAAAGCTCGGAAGGTGTTTAAACTAAGGTTGTATAACAAGACTTTCTGGCTGTGATTTTTGCGACCATGCTAGCGGTTGGCACAAATCCCATAATGACCACTAAACGTCGCGAGAGGACCAAACAGGATTTGCATCAATCAGATCTCGGTTTTAGATCTTCCCAGGCTAGTTATGTGATCAGGCTCACACCCGGGGAGGCCGTGACTCTGATTTCCGTATATTTTAATAAATCAATCAGTGTTTACCAACAACACCTGCCCATTCCTTATCCTCCCACCAGGTCACACTGTAGCCAATCATTATCACCTTTCAAAAATGGAAATCAGTCATGATGATCACGCTGGGATGGTGTGGGTGGGGGGGGGGGGCGCGTCAAGAGGAATGCAGCCCCCAGGTGGTGAGGGACATGCCAGGGGCAGGCCCTCTGGAGTTCTCCCTTTGCTTGGTATTTAATGGTGGAGATGGTGGGAGGGGGTGGAGGGAGGAAGTTGATGTTGTGCTGTGGAAAGTGAAGGGTTGCTCTGATGCTTGGGGATAGGGGTGTCCCAACTTCCTGATGGGTTAGGGTTTAATTTTCAGCTTTTCTGGTATCTATACGCCCTGTCTCCCCAGCTAACTGCATGAATCTCGCTTCCTGTGTTATCTGGGATACAGCGGGAGAAGCTGTTTATTAATAATCTTCATCCCTCATGCATAACTGAGCGTGTCAGAATGCCCCACATTTATTGGCAGGGTCACCATTATCATTTATTAAATTTATTGTAGAATACGTATTAGAAACAGTAATTGGGGTTACAGTGTGTGTTTAACACTTCCATTTTAAACTCAATCTGGGAAAAATGTTTCATCACTGTTTTATGTTACAGGTAAATATTTATATCCATGTTGCTTTCTGGCTCTCACACACTCTCTGTTAGCCTGGTGTCAATCTATCATTCAGAAAATTCCAAATAATTTGGTGCCAAGCATTCCAGATTGGAGAGGAGACAATGCTGGAATTTTCCGGGTGGGAAATTTCTCACTGGTGGGATTTTCCAATCCTGCTGATGGTGAATCCCACTGTGGGTTCCCCAGCGGCAGAGACTGCAGATAGCAGGAAAACACGCTGGCTTTGGGGGACGGGTGGAGGAAGCAGAGGTTTCTGCTGCCAGTCAGCAGTGGGTCATCTCTGCCACTGCAGAACACACTGCTGGGGAGGCGGGGGGAAAGGGGGTGGTGTGTAGGGAAGGGATAAGGGCTGAGGGGGGAGGGGCGAATCCCCACCCTCTGGATTTTACTTTTGGCCCTTTGCGTGCAGCCCTACATTTTGAGAGGTACGTTCGGTCAAAGTTCACAATCTTGTGTGAGGTTACCTGAAAGTACGTAAACTGGGAATGGTAGAGGTCCGGATAGATGTGAAGAGTTGTTCCCACCACCAACAGAAGCTCAAACTTGTGAAGTGAGGAACTAATGTAACCAGTAAATCCCAAACACCAGATCTTCACAAGGGCCTCGAGGTCAAACAAGATGGTGAAAGCAACCTAAAAGACAATTTCATAAATTAACATCAAAAATCTTAATAACTGTTAACAGATGTTTATTCAAGCCCACCAATGCCTCCACTTTCTCAGAAGACTAAGGAAAATTTGGCATATCAGCTACAACTCTCATCAACTTTTACACATGCACCATAGAAAGCATCCTTTCTGGTTGTATCACAGTTTGGTATGGACTTCTGCTCTGCCCAAGACTGCAAGAAAGTACAAAAGGCTATGAATGTAGCCCAATCTATCACACAAATCAATCTCTCACCCATTGACTCTGTCTACACTTCCCGCTGCCTCAGAAAAGCAGCCAGCATAATCAAGGACCCCACTCACCCCACACACTCTCTCTTCCACCTTCTTCCGTCGGGAAAAAGATACAAAAGTCTGAGGTCTTGTACTAACCGACTCAAGAACAGCTTCTTCCTTGCTGCCATCAGACTTTTGAATGGACCTATTTTGCACTAAGCTGATCTTCTTCTACACCCTAACTATGACTGTAACACTACATTCTGCACCCTCTCCTTCCCTGCTCAATGAATGGTATGTTTTGTTGGTATAGCATGCAAGAAACAATACTTTTCACCATATGTTAATACATGTGACAATAATAAATCAAAATAAAGCGATTAGCCTTGCAAGAAAGGTTTGAGTTTCAGAAATCTCAAGCAATGTTATTGGTTTTATTTGCAGTTCAGTAAGTTAATAATTAGTCTTTAACAATGACCTCTTTACTAGATTTGACTATTAATAATTGCAATGATTTCACTGGGTAAGATCATACATCTGGGGTGCGCTGTGTAGTTTTGCTTGCCACGTTGTAAGAAAGGATTTACTTGTGTCAGAAATGGTACAGCAAAGCTTCACTAACTTAGTCTCACCTCACATTTCCTTCTTTTATAAATCACTAAATCTGTGCCCCTTTGTTCTTGATTCTTTTACAAAGAGGAACAGTTTCTCCCTGTCTCCACTGTCCAGTCCCCTCATGGTTTAGAACACTTCTATCAAATCTCCTCTCAGATTTCTTCTCTCTAAGGAGAACAATCCTAAAATCTCCGATCTATCCTCAGGACTGAAGTTTTCATCCCTGGAATCAATCTTGTAAGCTTATTCTGCGCTCTCTGCACATCCTGTGTATTCCTCCTGTACACAATACTCCAGCTGAGGTTTAACTAGTGTCTTGTACAAGTTCAGCAAAACCTCTTTGCTCTTGTACTCTACGCTGTGATTAATGTACCATGGCAGCTAATTCGTGCAGAGTAAGTTCCCACAAACAGCGAGGAGATAATGATGAGATAACCTGCTGCAGTGATAATTTAGGAATAAATATTGGCCAGGATTCTACTCAGAACATCCCTGTCCTGCTTTGAAATAATGTCATGCAGTCTTCTCTGCACATCTGATAGGCCTGATGGGGTTTTGTTTTAATATTTTGATTTGGTTTATTATTGTCACATGTATTTATAGTGAAAAGTATTGTTTCTTGTGTGTTATACAAAGCATACTGTTCATAGAGAAGGAAAGGAATGAGTACAGAATGTAGTGTTACGGTCACAGGTAGGGTGTAGAAAAAGTTCAACTCAATGCGAGGTAGATCCATTCGAAAGTCTGACAGCAGCGGGGAAGAAGCTGTTCTTGAGTCGGTCGGTAGGCGAACTCAGACTTTTGTATCTTTTTCCTGACGGAAGAAGATGGAAGAGAGAATGTCCGGGGTGTGTGGCGTCCTTAATTATGCTGGCTGCTTTGCCGAGGCAACCCCTGACAGTGCCCCCCTCACACCTCCACCCCAACTCCACCCCCGACAGTGCAGCACCACCCCCGCCCCTCCGACAGTGTGGCACTGCCCGCCCCCCAACCCCAGACAGTGTGGCCCGCACTCCTCCACCCCCAACCCCACCCCCAACAGTGTGGCACCCCCCCCCCCCCACACCCCCGACAGTGCAGCACCACCCCGCCCCTCCGACAGTGTGGCACTGCCCGCCCCCCAACCCCAGACAGTGTGGCCCTCACTCCTCCACCTCCAACCCCACCCCCAACAGTGTGGCACTCCCCCCCCCCACACCCCCGACAGTGCACCAGCACCCCCGCCCCTCCGACAGTGTGGCACTGCCCGCCCCCCAACCCCAGACAGTGTGGCCCTCACTCCTCCACCTCCAACCCCCACCCCCAACAGTGTGGCACTCCCCCCCCCCCCCCCACCCCCGACAGTGCAGCACCCCCTCCCCCCATCCCCGACGGTGTGGCTCCCCCCACCCCAGACAGTGTGGCCCTCACTCCTCCACCCCCAACCCCACCCCCAACAGTGTGGCACACAGTCCCCCACACCTCCGACAGTGCAGCACCACCCCCCACCCCCCCCCCCCCAGTAGTGCGGCCCTCCCCCCACCCCCGACAGTGCGACACTCCCCTAACCCCGACGGTGCGGCCCTCACCCCCTCCCACCCCTGACAGTGCGGCACTCTCCCCACTCCTGCCACTAACAGTGCGGCACTACCCACTAACACCCCTGCCCCGACCGTGCAGCAATCTCCCGCACCCCGCACAATGACAGTGCGGCACTCCCCCCATCCCCCACAACGATAATGCGGCACTCCCCCCCCGACAGTGCAGGCACTGAAGTGTCACCCAGGGTATTTGTATTCCAATCTCTGGAGAATCCACAACCTTCCAATTTTCAGGTGAGTGCGTTACCCGCTGATCCAGAGCTAATAACAAATGCTGCCTTGCTGGCGACACACACATATTCCATGCATCAATAAAATAAAACTTAAAATAACATGGCTTCATTAATTGCATATCTTACTCTGCAGGAATCTCTGACTGCCTGGACTAAATCAACGTTTAAAATGATCGCAGATGTAAGGAATGCTCATGTGGCAGTGGCCAATGTTCCAACTTACTTCCTAAAGTTTAATCAGCCAGCCCGTTTTTCTATTCAGAGTGAAGTTATTCCCAATCCTCCTGTCAGGACAGGACGATATATCCCCATTGGCAGGTGAAGGTTACTGCAATATTTGCGCTTCATTTGAACAGCGCAAGAGTAGACATCTTTCCCAAGCTGGTCTGGTTCACAACTCAGCTTGACATCCGAAGGGAGATTTGTTTAACTTCAGAGATCAAAAGAATGGCATCTTGACTGTCATTTCAGGCAACTTCGGGGCAATCTGAAATCTTCTTTAAGTGAGAAATGAGAGAACATTTGACAGTGAGTCCCTGAGCGGGATGGTGTTCTTTTGTTTTAGAAATCTCTTTGCTTTTCCAACACTTTCGTACTTTTTAAATGAACTAAAATTGAAGTTTTTCCATCGGCTGAGGTAAAATGAAAGATTTTTAAAAAAATAAGCTGCCTTTTTAAACTCTCGTCCCAGAGGGTGAAATTCGACCTGCGACCACCATGAAAAGCAGAGTGTGTGTGCCTCTGCCAGTATGATTCCCTCACAGATTAAATTTCGGGTTTTTATTTAAAGGCTGCTGATGCAGAATGAAAAGCTGATTCAGTCTGGAAGTGGAGGTGTTTAATATGATTAATACTGCTGATTTGTGAGACATTGAAACATAGAAACTAGGAGCAGGAGGAGGTCATTCAGCCCTTTGAGACTGCTCTACCATTCATTTTGATCATAGCTCATCATCGATCAATATCCTGATTCCGCCCCCTTCCCTCTCCCCCCCCCCACCCCTCCCCTCGATCCCTTTAGCCCCAAGGGCTATATCTAATTTCTTCTTGCAACCACACAACGTTTTGGTCTCAATTACTTTCTGTGAGAGTGAATTCCACACGCTCACCACTCTCTGGGTGAAGAAAGTTCTCCTTACCTCAGTTCTAAAAGCTTTATCCCTTATCCTCAAACTATGGCTCCTAGTTTTGGGCACCCTCACCATGGGGAACATTCTTTCTGAATCTACCTTGTCTAACCCTGTTAGAATTTTATAAGTTTCTATGAGATTCCCCTCTTAGTCTTCTAAACTCCAGTGAATATAATCCTAACCAACTCAGTCTCTCCTCATATGACAGACCTGCCATCCCAGGAATCAGCCTGGTAAACCTTCGCTGTGCTCCCTCTATAACAAGGAACATCCTTCCTCAGATAAGGAGACCAAAACTGCTCACAATACTCCAGATATGTCCTCACCAACGCCCTGCACAACTGCAGCAAAACATTTCTATTCCTATTTTCAAATCCTTTCACTACGAAAGCCAACGTACCATTTGCCTTCTTTACTGCCTGCTGTACCTGCACACTTACTTTCAGCTTGCAACAGGACACCATTTTTAAAAGGAGCGAGGGTGTTCTCCTCAGTGTCCTGGCTAATATTTACACTTCAGTTCTGGTCACCACACTACCTGAAGGATGTGGAAGCTTTGGAAAGAATACAGAGAAAGGTTCATAGGACGCTGCTTGGTTTGGAGGGTGTTAGCTCGGTGGAGAGATTAGACAAACTTGGTTTGTTTTCATTTGAATGTTGGAGGCTTGGGGGGTGGGGGGGTGGCCTGATAGAAAGAAGTTCACAAAATTACGAGAGGCACAAAGTCTTTTTCCCAGAGTAGAATTATCAATTGCTACAGGGCGTAGGTTTAAAGTAAAATGGGGAACGTTTAAAGGAGAGCTGAGAGACAAGTTTTTTTTTACACAGAGGGTGTTAAGTGCCTGGAATGCACTGCCGGAGGAGGTGGTAAAAACAGAGACAACAGCAACGTTTAAGAGGCAGCTTTACAAAGGCATGAACAGGCAGCGAACAGAGAGATACTCAGACGCCATAGAGGCAAAAGGTCGTTTGATTAGAAAGGCGTTGTGTGTCAGTGAGAGGCTCAATGGGTCAAAGGGCCTGTTCCTGTGCTGTAATATTCTTTGTTCCTTTTTGTTTGCAACTAACATCACCAAAAGAACAAATGATTTTGGTCATTGTGGTTTCTGTGAGCTGCCACATCCTTTACTTAAACATTATAAACAGCAATTACTGTTAAAATACTTCATTGGTTCAAAAACACTTTTGGACACCCTGGAGTTGTGAAAGGTGCTATCTCAATGCAGATACCTTCTTCTTTCTCATAAACTCTAACGCGGACCAGTTGGAGCAAATGGTCTGTTTCTGTGCTGTAAATACTGTGTGAAATTAACTCCAATTTAAAATTAAGTGTGTGTCTTGGCACTGTTATATAACCAACGCTGCCTGGTGGGAAGCAAGTCAAACAAGTGACCACATACAGCATTCAGATGTTCCAGTCTGCTGCTTACTCACTACCTCGAGGCATTTCCAATCAAGCAACACATCCAGGGTAGCAACTTGACAGATTTCTATACTCTGTTAGACAGAGAGGGCTGAGATTTATCAGAATGCATAAAGGGATTAAAGAATGGCACGTGATTAAACAGTCTCGGACTGGAGCGGATCCGCTATTTCACCTTGGGAATATCAGAGTAGTTTAAGATTCCCACCTCTGCCAGATAAAACAGGTCGTACTGACTCCTGGAGTTCTCCCCCTTGTAGTAATTGCTGGCTGCCACTGTGACATCGACAGCGACCATACTCAGCACAAACATGTGGAATATAGATGATTGCATCATTTTCTGAGAAAAATGGAGAGGGCAAAGGTTAAGTTTTTTTTAAACATTATAGAAAGCAATTCATCAAGTTGAATGCTCAGCAGGTTCATAATGTAGACAGGCTTTCAATTCTAGACCAAGGACTATCATTCATTCAAAAGCACCCGTGTTTTCTTTGCAAAACCATTCTGTTACGTGACTTCATTAACAGAGGCACAGAGAACAAAAGCAAGAGGGTTACGGTAAACCTTCACAAGTTAATGGAATCTCGATTCTAGTGTTCAGCTCCGGGCTCGACATGTTAGGGGGGCACCAGAGAAGGTACAAGGAAATTTAATTTCACAAAATCTAAGCCAAGTGACATAGGAAGAGTGGCTATCAAATTTTACATAGCATGATCCCAAAAACAATCATGTGATTACTTTAAAGTCTATTTATTAGTGTCACAAGTGTCATCAACACTACAATGCAGTTACTGTGAAATTCCTATAGTCGCCACATTCCAGCGCCTGTTCGGGTACATTTTTTAGCCTGGCCAATGCACCTAACCAGTCTTTCGGACTGTGGGAGGAAACCAGAGCAGGTTAGGTGGATTGGCCATGTTAAATTACCCCCTAGTGTCCCCAGGTTTGTAGTTTAGGGAGATTTGTAGGGTAAATATGTGGAGTTACAGGGAGGGGGTCTGGACAGGATTGTTGTTGGTGCAGGCTCGATGGGCCAAATGGCCTCCTTCTGCACTGTGGGATCCCATGATTCTTCGATTCATCCTGACGAAACCCATGCTGACACGGAGATAACGTGCAGGCTCCGCAGAGACAGTCACCCAAGGCTGGAATCGAACCTGGATCCCTGTGAGCAGCAGTATTAACTCCGTGCCGTTGCGCTGCCCTGGCCAGATAATGTTGTTGTTGTTTTAAAAAAAAACTTATGCCAGTTGAGGGATAAATATTTACATCAGGACATCAGGGGGAACTCCCCTGCTCAGATATCTATTGTATATAAATACACTTGGCCACAATTCCCATTCCCCATCAGGCCTCAAATCTGGCACTGCAGATTAGCCTCACATTCCATTACTCCCTGAGTTAGTCAGGATGACTGTAGACTTGGTGATGTGTTTTTAATTAATGTTTTCCCTCTTCTAATGGAGAAGATGGGACATTACGTAAATTCAATTACCCCCTCAAATTGAAATATATCAAGTTCACTTCATGGACCCCCCCACCCTGGGTATATTAAGCGTGTACAAGTTTCACATTGTTAACTGGCATTAGTGTTAAGATGTAGAGATGTCGGCGTTGGACTGGGGTAGTAAGAACTCAGTAAGAATCTAGCAACACCAATTTTAAATCCAACTGATTTATTTGATAGTAAATTTGCGAGCTTTCGACTGACGAAGACATTTGCCTGACGAAGGCAGAAAGTCGAAAGCTCGCAAATTTACTATCAAATAAATCGGTTGGATTTAAAATTGGTGTTGCTAGATTCTTAATTAGTGTTAAGGACATTGAAGTCAGTTTTCCAAGCAATTGGAAAGAAATCGTTGGGCATATTTTCACTTTTTGCATATCCCGTGGATGCAAGATTTTTCATTTGACGGAGAACCAGCCCAATATTCACCTCAGATTGATAGGTTTTAATCACAAAGATTTTTAAAAATTAGACTGTTCTCGCACTTAATGCAGGTCGATTTGAGAACAGGGTATTTCAGACCTTGATCATTTTTTGCTGATAAGGATGGATTGGGCTTTCATTTTGTGACATTACACTCATCCCGCGCGCTATCTAATAACGGTTATGACAGAAACGCTTTGGTGTCCAAACCCTATTTTTAATAAAAAAATGAAGGGAAACTCTGAAGGTGGTGTGTGATATTCTCAAACAATGGAGAGAATCAGATTTCAACAACTCACCTATCTCGATAAAAGGATTCAGGATTCTGTCAGCAGAATTCTGAAATGGAATTAGATTTCTAACTATTTGGGAGATGTGGGTGTTGCTGACCAGGCCAGCATTTGTTACTCATTGTTAACTGATCTAGAAGGCAGTCAAGAGTCAACACTGGGTCTGGAGTCACATGTAGGCTGGACCAGGTAAGGATGGCAAACTTCCTTCCCTGAAGGATAATAGTGGAGTTTTTTAAAACTTTTTTTTGGATAAGTTTTGTGGTCACCATTACTGAGCTTTATATTTCAGATTTATAAGTTGAGTTTAAATTACACAAGATATCATGCTGAGATTTGAACCCATGTTCCAAGAGGAGAAAATTGAGACTAATTGGATAGTCCTTTCACAGACCTAGCACAGACACTATGGGCCGAATGGTCTCCTTTTGTATCATTCTCTGAAGCCAGTCCCTAGACTGAATCTGCTGGGATTCAAATCAAACAATATAACAGCCATTGTACCTCAGCCAAGCCTAAAGCTTTCTTTCTCCCATTATCCACACGTTTCGAGTGGTTTCAGAGGGAAGGGTCTTTCTTCTTTCTTCTTCTTTCTTGAGGAGAGGCTGAGGGATTTGAGGTTGTTTTCGTTAGAAAGGAGGAGGCTAAGAGGGGACCTGATCGAAACATATAAGATGATTAGAGGTTTAGATAGGGTGGACAGTGATAGCCTTTTTCCTAGGATGGAAAAAGCTAGCACGAGGGGACACAGCTTTAAATTAAGGGGTGATAGTTATAGGACGGATATCAGAGGTAGGTTCTTTACCCAAAGGGTGGTTCGGGAGTGGAATGCCCTGCCTGCAGCAGTTGTAGATGCGCCAAGTTTGGTGGCGTTTAAGAGGTTAGTTGATAAGTATATGGAAGAGAAGGGAATGGTTTGTTTGGAGGGGCATTGCTTTTTATATTGGTCGGCGCAACATCGAAGGCCGAAGGGCCTGTTCTGTGCTGTAATGTTCTATGTTCTGTTGTCGAATAGATGCTCTATTTTGAACTAAACTAGTTTTAATGAAATGTTCCAGCAGCTTTTCTAATGAACTGGTCTTCACTGTGAATCCAAGTGCATTGATTGAACCCCAGATCACTGCATTGCTTGCAGATGAATGCTTGAAGACAGAGTAAATGTTAACAAGTTATTTAACATTGTGGCAATATGCTTTAACACATCTCCCTATCTGCTCAGAACAGGAACATCAGACCAATAACTGGTCCCAGAGGACAAAACTCTGCTAGATACTCCTAGTGTACTATTGATGGAGTGCAGCACAGTCACGAGTGCCGTCTTTTGGATGAGATGTTAAAGTGAGGCCTAATTGCCTTCTCGAGTGAATATAAAATATCTGTGATTTGAAGAATGGCTTGAAATTTCTCCCTTGGATTGTGGCCAATACTCATCTCTCAACAATCATTTGAAAAATAAACAGATTATCTAGCCATTATCATTGCTATTTATGGGATCTTGCTGTGCATAAATTGACTGCCATGTTATAGGGGAGGCAATGGCCTACTTGTATTATCGCGAGATTATTAATCCAGAAACTCAGCTAAAGTTCTGGGGACCCGGGTTCAAATCCTCCTCTGACAGACGGTGGAATTTGAATTCAATAAAAAATATCTTAATTAAGAATCTACTGATGACCATGAAATCATTGTCCACTGTGGGAAAAACCCATCTGGTTCACTAATATCCTTTAAGGAAGGAAATCTGCCATCCTTATCTGGTCTGGCCTACATGTGACTCCAGAGCCATAGCAATGTGGTTGACTCTCAATTGCCCCCCAAAGGCAACAAGGGATGGGCAATAAATGCTGGCCCAGCCGGTGATACCCATGTAGCACAAATGAAATAAAAAAAAGTTTCCTGCAACTGCCGTCAGTGCACTATCTCCATGTGCAGGGTTGTAGGACACGTGCAGGATACAAAAGCTACACCTTGTTGTTGACATCCTGATTTCACCCTCCCTCAAAGGCATGGACAGTAAACCCAATCCAGACAGGCACGAGGAGTGCGGTTACCTGCTCCTGACTCGGAAGGTGGGGGGTGACTGAAGCGCGATTACGACCATCGCTCCCAGGCCATGGAACACATCACATTGCACCAATTTACACACCAGGATCTGTCGGGGAGTCACTGGGCGTGATCTAACCGCTGGTTCACACCAAGCTCCTGCTGCGGCAAAGACGGAGAATTTGACGACAAGCTAAATTTCCATTCCCAGTAGCACGAGTGGGTGGAAAATCCCGACCATAAAGCTTTACAACACAGAAAGAGGCCCTTTGGCCCATCATGTCTGTGCCTGCTATCAAGCAAGTATCTATGCTAATCCTATTTCCCAGCACTTGGTCCATAACCTTGTGTGCTAGGACACTTCAATAGCTCATCCAAATGCTTCTTAAATGCTGTGAGGAATCCCAATTCTGCCATCCTTTCAGGCATCGAGTTCCTGATTCCCACCACCCTCTGGGTGAAAAGGGTTTCCCAAGTCCCCTTTAAATTTCCTGCCTCATGCCTTAAATCTATGCCTCCTGGTTATTGGCCCCTCTGCTCATGGGAAAAGTTGCTTCCTATCTACCCTGTCTATGGCCGGAATTTTACTGGCATACCCACTCCGGTTCCGGGCGAAGCTCGGAGAACAGTATGCTCCGTTGCCCTTGGGAGGGATCATATGAAGCTCGGGTGGGTGTGCCGGTAAAATTCCACCCTATGTCCCTCATGTCTCTTCCCACTTGGCACCTCAGGAAGCCACCAAATTGGTAGACTAACTAGACATCTCGTTAAAACTTCACCCATGACACAAGAGCAATAGCACAATGCCAAACAGAGAGTGACATAAAGACCCACTGATGGAAAGCATCAATTAGTCACTCAACCACTCCTGCCTTTTACAGTGATCGTCTCTGGGAGACATACTGACAGGTTTCTGTTCCCTGTGGACTATTTAACATTCCATAATAAAAAAAATTGTTTAAACCAATACATGAAAATGACGCCAAGCTATTTATTCCTGTAGATCAATAGTTGAACTGTCCCACAATACTACTTCGGAGTTCTATACTCATGCTTGATGAATATGTGAAAGTTATTAACTTTCTTTAAAAGGAATATAAATTTTAATATCTCTGAATTAATCAATCCGAGTGTTGACACAAGGAAAGAAATACTTCCCCATGCATTTTATCTCATTTATGTTGTTAACCAGGAAGTATAAGCTTCCACCCCTTTGTGCTACTGGGATTTTCCCATCTCGAGGCAGTGAATGGAAATTTAGCTTGTTGCCAAATTCTCCGTCTTTGCTGCAGCAGGAGCTTGGTGTGAACCAGCGGTTAGATCATGCCCAGTGACTCCCCGACAGATCCTGGTGTGTAAATTGGTGCGATGTGATGTGTTCCGTGGCCTGGGAGCGATGGTCACAATCACACTTCGGGTCACCCCCCCATCTTCCTCGTCAGGAGCAGGTAACCATGTTGCTCGTGCCCTGTCTGGATTGGGTTCACTGCTGTCCACTGCCTTTGAGGAAGGGTGAGATCAGGATGTCTGCTGCTGGGTCAACAACGAGGTGTAGGTTCTGTATTTTGCACGTGTCCTACAACCCTGTACGTGGAGATTGTACACTGATGGCAACTGTAGGAAACATTTTTTGTTTATTCACGTAGGGTCAAAAATGCAAAATCTGGCTGTAAATTATACTCCAGGTCCAAAGAGCCAACAGTGATATATTACAACTAATGTAATTCCCTGAAATAAGGTCACTAATGCTGATGAATAAGCAACAACAACTCTTGTTCTTCAAGCACGAGGTTGTGTCATTTGGTAAGAATAAACATCGGACAAATGTGAGGTAATGCATTTTGGAAGGTCTAATACAGATAGGAAATACACAGTAAATAGCAGAATGCTTAAGAGTATTGATAGGCAGAGGGATCTGGGTGTACAGGTACACTGAAAGTGGCAATGCAGGTGAAGAAGGTAGTCAAGAAGGCACACGGCTTGCCTTTACACTACCAGAAGGATGTGGAGATTTCGGACACAGTACAGAAACATGACAATAAGTTATTGTGAAATACTATGCCATTAGCAGCCTTTCCCCTGGTTTTTGTGGCTATGACTCATCTTTCATTCCCTGCAGTAATTCACTACCTGGCATGGAGGGCATTAGCTATGAGGAGAAGTTGGAGAAACTTGGTTTGTTCTCACTAGAACGATGGAGGTTGAGGGGTGACCGAATAGAAGTCTACAAGATTATGAGGGGCATGGACAGAGTGGATAGTCTGAAGTTTTTTCCCAGGGTGGAAGAGTCAATTACTAAGGGGCACAGGTTTAAGGGTGCGAGGGGCAAGGTTTAAAGGAGACATACGAGGCAAGTTATTTACGTAGAGGGTGGTGGAACTCGCAGTCGGGGGAAGGGGTGGAAGCAGATACGATAGTGACATTTAAGTGGTGTCTTGACAAATACATGAATAGGGTGGGAATATGGTCCCCTGAAGGGTAGGGGGGGCCATTTTAATTCAGTCGGGGAAGCATGGTTGGTGCAGGCTTGGAGGGGCAATTGTCAGAAAAACCTATCTGGTTCACTAATATCCTTTAGAGGAAGGAAATCTGCCATCCTTACCAGGTCTGGCCTACATGTGACCCCAGGGGCCACAGCAATGTGGCTGACCCTTAAAATGCCCCCTGAAGTAGCCAAGCAAGACACTCAGTTCAAGGGCACCTTCCAAACTCAAAACATTACAGCTGCTGTAAATTAGAAATGAAAACAGAAGGTGCTGGAAAGGCACAGCAGGCAAAGCAGCACTTCGACAGCAAGGACTGGCCAGGATTACCCACACTCAGGCACTGTCCTGATGGAGTGTTGAGTGCCCAGCCTTGGGGTACAATTCAGAGGATGTTGATTGAAGTTACAAAAGCAGCAAGATCAAAGCACGTCACCTCTCCCGAATTTATTTTTTAATTTTTCTGTAAGCTGATTAAATTTATAAAACTGCAACATTAACTGACAGTGCAATTGTATCAGTGCAATTATCTTTACAAGAATAAATTAGATAAATTCATGCTTTCTTGTGCAGAGGTAACCATGGGCTATTTTTCAGAATGCAAAAACTATCCAATCGAATATAATAATGCAGATGCCCAAGAAAATATTCTCTCATAACATCAACACGAGTTTTATTCTAATCCTGACCTTGCTGATATGCTTGGCTTCATATTGCCTCACCATCTCTGCCAGTCATTACTCATTATTTTAATTAAACCAACAATGTCAGCGGAAAGTTCCCGTTTGATAAATCTGATGCAACTCAAACATGAAGCTGCTCAGTGCGGCAAGCGGGGGAGCACGAGGGGGCTTGACAGGGAAGCTGCGCAGAGGAGGTTTCTGACTGTGGGGGCTGGGAAAATCAAAATTAGGGGCCATCAGTCTGGGGGGAGTCACTAACAGATCCAACAGGGAATTTAACCTTTACCCAGAGTGTGGTGAAAATGTGGAACCTCCTCCTTCACAGGGTAAAAACAAATTACTGCTGTTGCTGGAATCTGAAACTAAAAGAGAAAACGCTGGAAAATCTCAGCAGGTCTGGCAGCATCTGTAAGGAGAGAAAAGAGCTGATGTTTTGAGTCCAGATGATGCTTTGACAAAACTAAAAGGCAGAGAAAGTGGAAGATATTTATACAGCAGGGGGAGAGAATGAAAAATGAGTCCTAGCCACAAAAACTAGGGGAAAGGCTGCTAATGGCATGGTATTTCACAATAACTTCATTGTCATGTTAATGTGAGCCTTACTTATGATAAATAAATAAATAAACTTTAAACTTAATGGCGGCCCACAAAGAGAATAGAGGGTGTGTGAATGGCTAAACAGCAGTCAAACTAAAATCTGAGAGTGAGCTGTGACAGGTGAAGATGTGGGGGAAGGTCGGGGGGGAAAAGATAAAATGGAGAAAGGGGAGGGGAAGGGGAAACAAAGGGGAGAAAAGGGAAGGAAAGTGGGATAAAATAAGGGGAAGAGCCGGGGGAGAAGAAAAATAAAGAAAGACGATAAAGAAATAAAATGTAGAGAACAGTAAAAAAATTAAATAAAATGAAATCAAAGGGGTGGAGATGGGGTAGAACCAATTATCTGAAGTTGTTGAATTCAATGTTGAGAGTGGAAGTGCCTAGTTGGAAGATGAGATGTTGTTCCTCCAGTTTGCATTGAACATACCCCTCCCCACCCCCAATATCTTCGTCCATCACAGTTTAGCCTTGGATTCAGATTCTTCACCATTCACACCCTCTATTCTGTTTGTGGGCTGCCATTAGCAGCCTTTCCCCTGGTTTCTGTGGCTATGACATCTTTCATTCCCTCCCCCTGTAGTATAAATATCTCCCACTTTCTGCACCTTTTAGCTTTGACAAAGGGTCATCTGGACTCGAAACATCAGCTCTTTTCTCTCCTTACAGATGCTTCCAGACCTGCTGAGATTTTCCAACATTTTTTTCTTTTGGTATAATTTTTTCACAGGATGTGGGTGTTGCTGACAAGGCCAGCCCTAATTGCCTTTGAATCAAGTGTCTTGCTTGGCCATTTCAGGGGGCAGTTCAGAATCAACAACATTACTGAGGATCTGGAGTCACATATGGGGCTGACCCAGTAAGGACATTAGTGAACCAGATGGGATTTTACAACAATCAATGATAGCCCTCACAGTCACCATTACAGAGACTTAGCTTTACACTTTCAGATTTATTAACTGGATTAAAATTCCATCAGCTGCTATGGTGATGCTTGAACCCATATCCCTGGAACATTGTTAACATTAAGTCTGTATGAATCTTCTTCACAGCATTGAGGAACAGTCAGATATGATTGAAATGCTAACTCTCTTTCTCTCTCCACATGCTAACTTTTCCCAGCATTATATTTTCACAGTGGTTAGCACAGCTGCCTCACAGTGCCAGGGGCCTGGGTTCAATTCCTGGTTTGGGTCACTGTCTGTGTGAAGTCTGCATTTTCTCCTCGTGTCTGCATGGGTTTCCTCCAGGTGCTCCGGTTTCCTCCCACAGTCCAAAGACGTGTGGGTTCGGTGCATTGGCAGTGCTAAATTGCCCCTTAGTATCAGGGGATTAGTGCAGAAAATAGTTGGGATTATAGGGATAGGGCCTGGGTGAGAATGTTGTCAGTACAGGTTTGATGGGCCGAATGGCCTCCTCCTGCACGGTACAGATTCTATGATGATGATTCTACTTACTTACCGATGAAAGGCTCATGTCCCTCAAGCCCAGAATGATCTGGAATGCGCTTCACAAAAGGACAGCTCAACAGCAACTTTCAATTGGATAAATATTTGGAAAGAAAAAAAAGTTTGGGGCTTTGTGGAAAGTGTAGTGGGTGTGGTACTGATTGGATAGTTCTTTCAAGGAGCTTGTGTAGACTCGATAGGCCAAATTGTCAGCTCCTTCTGTGTGGGACAATTCCATGACTCTAAGAGAAAACTGGCATAATTTGACTAAATTTGCCAGGAACTCAACTCTTCGAGCCCTATTTGACCATTTTGATTCTAAGTGTTGGGTGGACTTGAAACTGGGAGTGTTTCGGATCCAACTTTTAGATCCATTCTCAGGTGCCCCATATGCAAGCTGGCTGAAAAAATATCAGCGGATCCAAATCACACTGTAGGGCTTAATGCATCCAAAATTCCAATCGGTGCCTCCAAATACACATGTGCAGTAAAAGGAAATAGAAAACCGCTCCCTTGCCACATTGCTCTTGAGTTGGATAATGCCTCCTACCCCGGCCCCCACAGACATTGCCCCAGCCCCACAACATTACTTATTCCCCCGCCCCCCCGCTACCCAGACCGATTGTGGCCTCCTCCTCCAACTGATTGCCCACAGAGTGGCAGTGGGACCCCCCCCCCCCCCCCCACCAATCCACCATCCCCCCACTAATTGCATGCAGAATAGCAATGGACCCCCTTTCCCATTCCCCTCACCAGAGAACTATCTCATCTGTCTCCCTCCCCCTCCGCCCACAACTACCGATCAGAGTCAGAGAGCCGCCGGAAGCTCCGAGTTTACCTCTTCAGAAGCTGGACTGCCTGAATCGGATCTTTGTGAACCATGTCTGTTTCACGCCAACTCTGAGCGGGCGAACACAGTGGTAAAGGGGGAAGTGCTGGTAAGGTTGGGCATCCAGCCCATTAAATCAATTCAAACGCATTCAAATGGATTTAAATTGACGTCGCGCCTGTTTTGGGCGCAGTCCCGATTGCCACCGTTTTCAGCCACTGGTAAAAGGGCAAACGGGTGTGGAGGCTCTCGTGGATTGGCTACTAACCTCACACCAAACTTTCTTCGAAAATGGGTGCAACATGATGGTAAAATTGGGTTGTCAGTATCAAAAATGGAGGAGATTGACAACTATTCTGGAGCAATGGGCAAACTAAATCTCCTCCCAGGGAAGATTTTGAACAACTTGTACATCAATATACATCTCTGCTTACTTCAGATTATCACTGGTTTAGATAATATTTTTTTCTCTCACTGTACGCCTACGTTGCAGAACTCTGCTTCTCCCTTATCTCTCTCTTATTTCTAAGATGTTCTTTAAGCTCCAGCTCTTTGACTAAGCTCTTGATCATCTAACATCTTATGTGTCTCAGTGTCAAATTTTATTGGTCAGAACATGGAATACAGGATTGGGATATCTTGTTGAAGTTGTACAAGACATTGGTAAAGCTACACTTGGAATTCTGTGTACAATTCTGGTCACCCTATTATAGAAAGGATATTGTTAAACTAGAAAGAGTACAGAAAAGATTTACTAGGATGCTACCAGGACGTGATAGTTTGAGTTATAAGGAAGTCTGGATAGACTGGGACATTTTTCTCTGCAGCATAGGAGGCTGAGGGGAGATCTTATAGATTTCTATAAAATAAAGAGGGGCAAAGATCAGCTAGATAATCAATATCTTTTCCCAAAGGTTGGGGAGTCTAAAACTAAAGGGCATAAGTTTAAGGTGAGAGGGGAGAGATACAAAAGTGTCCAGAAGGGCAATTTTTTTCATCCAAAGGTGGTGAGTGTCCAGAACAAGCTGCCAGAGGTAGTAATAGAGGCAGGTCTAAATGCTCAAAAGCATTTAGACAATTACATAGGTAAGATGGACATAGAGGGACATGAGCCAAACATGGACAATTGCGATTAACTTAATGATAAAAACTAGGTGGCATGGACAAGTTGGACCTGTTTCCACGCTGTAACTCCCCGTGAGCCTATGACTTCTGTGAAGCAGCTTGGGAGATGTTAAAGTTGCCACACAAACACAAGCTATTATTGTCACAGGAAACCCAAATTATGAGGAAGTTTGCGTATCTTAAACAGGAATCACAAGTCATACCTGTAAGCACGATGGAGCTCTGCCCTGGGGTTTGTTCATATCCACTGCCACCAGCTGCCAACCACCAGCAGCATCCTCATGGAACATCTGAAGAGTAAAGACAATTAGTGAAGATGGTGGAGTAACTGCAATGTCATTGTGCTAATAATCCAGAGCTCCAGGCTAGTGCTCTGGGGACACAGGTTCAAATCCCATCACCGTAGCTGGTGGAGTTTGAATTCAGTCAGTAAAAACCTGGAATTGAAAGCTAGTTTTATAGTCACCTATTGAATCGGCAACTACCGCCTTTCAGGCAACACATTCCAGATCGGAACAACTGCTCTGTAAAAACATCAAATTCTCCCTGTTCCTTCCCATCTGGTCTTGAATCTCACTTGAGGATCTCTCTTTACTCACCTTTCTGACATGTTTCACTTTATTTACTTATCAAATCCCTTCATGATATTGAATCCTTATCTGCTCACTAATGTTCTTAGTCGAGAAGGAAATCTGCTGTCCTTACCTGTTCTGGCCTACAGACATTGCTGTGACTCCACAGCCACAGCAATGTGGCTGACTCTTAAATGCCCCTCAGGAATGGCCGAGGCACTCTATCCAAGAGTGACCCAACCAGCATCGCCCACATCCCATGAAAGAATAAAAACTTCTGCTGCTCACCCACAAACTTTCCTTAAATACTGTAACTGATAAATTGAGCTTTAAGCTTTTGGCACAGCTCTGTGGACCAGAGAGGAAGTGGAGGAGAGATTTAACAGAAGGGTTCCAGGAGTGAGGGGGCTTCACTTGGTGTGGAGAGATTGGAAAAGCTGGGATTGTTCTCCTTACAGAATTTAACAAAAAGACTCAAAATCATGAAGGAATTTGACAGAGAAACTAAAGAGAAACATGTCCCACTATCGGGAAAGTCAATAACCAGGGATCCTTCAGCAAAATTAAAGACTGGAGCAGAAAGAAGTTTGTATTTTGGTTTTGTGCAGTGAGTTGTTGTGATTTGGAAGGCGCTGACTGAAAGGGGTGGAAGCAGATTCAGTAATAACTTTCAGAAGTGAATTGGGTAGGAAAAAATGAATTGTAGGGTTGTAGAGAAAGAGCCGGGGAGTAGGACTCCTTGGATAGAGCTTCCAAAGAGCCAGCATAGAGACAAAGGGCTGAAAGGCCTCCTTCTGCACTGTAAGATTCTATATCTTGGTGAAGTGGCTGGTGCAGCTATCCTGACTGAGTGTTAATGCAGTTTACACATCACTGGCAGGGAGCTCAATGCTATAAACATTAGCCTCACGCACTCAGTGCTGGGAAGAGGGTGGGTGTGTTCTTGTACGGGAGACCTTCTAGTAAGGTTTTCTCACAGGTCCTGCCACACCTAATCGTGAACATGACAAAGTATTTTCAACAGTTCTGTCATCTGGCAGTCACATAACAAGGTAGTTGCCTGTTGGGTTTTGGAGATTGGTTAACTCAGATAGCACCATGACTGCATTTTGGTGCGGTTTCAATCTCCACATGTTCATGGAAGGCTGCCTCTTTGCTTTACCGATGGAATTGTGCCCCTCGAGTTATGTAAGGCCAATTGTCTTCTTTTCTCTAACAGAGGAACATCAATGATCCCATGTGGATCATGGCTATCTTAACTGTCTATTGGATATCTTCCAAACACTTGGCCATCTAGAAGGACAAGAGCAGCAGACGCTTGGGCGCACCATCACCTGGAGGTTCCCTTCCAACTCACTCACCATCCTGACTTGGAAATATATCAGCCATTCCCTCACTGTCGCTGGGTCAAAATTCTGGAGCTTCCTCCCTAACAGCACTGTGGGTGTACCTACATCACAGGGACTGCAGCAGTTCAGGAAGGCAGCTCACCACCACCTTCTCAAGGGGCAATTAGGGATGGGTTCAGCAACACCTGCATCCTGTGAAAATGAATTTAATACACAGGAGAGGTCCTGTTCAACCCTAATAAGCTCTAAAAGTATAAGTTTAGGGACAAGTTTGAGAACTTACATAATTTTACTCTCCCTTCCACCTACACCCTGCGGTGTGATAAAAATGAAACACTGTGAACAATTTTTTTTGCAAACAAGCTTTGCCAGTCGACAGCTTTCCTGCCAGACATGTGTACTTGAAAGACTGTACCTTATACATAAAAGAAATCAAAAAGAAACCAACATTCCCACGGTTCACTCATTGATAAATGTTAGAATTTTATGGCGGAACATATTCTTTGTGATATCACATCAGTGAAATAGTGAAAACCTCAAGAGAAACAGAAAGTGCTAGAAAGGGAAGTATGGTGGCACAGTGGTTAGCATCGCTGCTCTCGGTGCCAGGGACCTGGGTTCAATTCACTGCTTGGGTCACTGTCTTTGCAGAGTCTGTATGTTCCCCCTGTGTCTGCATGGGTTCCCTCCAGGCACTCTGGTTTCCTCCCATAGACCTAATTTCCCACAGGTTAGATTGATTGGCCATGCTGAATTACCCCTTAGTGTGAGGAAAATTAACAGGCTAAATATGTGGAGTGACGGGGCTAGACTCTGGGTGAGATTGTAGTGGGTACAGGTTTGATGGGATGAATAGCCTCCTTCCACACAGTAGGGATTCGATGATTCCATGAAATACAGTGGTTAGCACAGCTGCCTCACAGTGCCATGGACCTGGGTTTGATTTCAGGTCACTGTCAGTGTGGAGTTTGCACGTTCTCCCCATGTCTGCCTGGGTTTCCTCCGGGTGCTCTGGTTTCCTCCACAGTCGGAAAGACATGCTGGTTAGGTGCACTGGCCGTGCTAAATTCTCCCTCACTGCACCCAAACAAATGGTGACTAGGGGATTTTCACAGTAACTTCATTGCAGTGTTAATGTTAGACTACTTGTGACAGTAAATAAATGAAAACATACTCTGGCAGCTTCGCCGAGTCTGGCACAGATTTTCACAGCTGCTGCCTGACCTGTTGAAGGTTTCCAGCACTTTCTACTCTTGGTGCTTTTCTGGATATGTGACTCGGGTGAGCAGAGTGTTGGGGTCGGGAATTCATCAGGTGTGAAAAGCCTGGAACAGCTGGAGCTATGTGAGTTAGACAACGTTATAACTTCAAAATTCTCATCCTTGCTTTCAGATCCTCCCGCAGCCTTGGCCCCCTCCCTGCGCTGAGTTTTACAAGGTTCCAATGGTGGGGGTGAGGGGGAGTCCATCCCACCACCACCTCTCCCAACCCCACCCCTCCCCTCCCCTCCAAGCTCACCCTGGAACCGGTTCCTGCAGACCGCTGGAATGTTTTATTTGAAGAAACTGTTTTGAAGGTTTAACAGGTTGCTTACAGCCTTGCTGCCTAATTCGGACCATACGCCAACCGAACCCCATGACCCATCCTTCACCAGGGGCCCCTTACTCCACCTCTGTAACATCACCCGTGTCTGCTCCCTGTACATCTGCTGCTCAAATCCTCATCCATGTGTCGATTCAGGCACACCCGTGTCAACACTCTCCTGACTGATCTCCCATCTTGCCCCCTCAGTAAATGTGCTGGTTAGGTGGACTGGCCATGCGGAATTCTCCCTCAGTGTACCCAAACAGGCACCAGAGTGTGGCAACGAGGGAATTTTCACAGTAACTTCATTGCAGTGTTAATGTCAGCCTACTTGTGACTAATAAATAATCAATAAATGAAAACATAGAGGGCTGCTTTTGGATTTTTTTTCGAGAGTATCCTAGTGCTTTACATCGTTAGTGTACGCTCGACCTGGACCATTTGATGGGCAACACGACAGCTCAGTGACTATCACTGTGCTGTGCAGATACATAGATTTGGGGCCTGTGTCTGTGAGAGTTTGCTCATTCTCCCCGTGCTTGTGTGGGTTTTCTCTGGGTGCTCTGGTTTCCTCCCACATCCCAAAGATGTGCTCTTAGGCTAATTGGCAGAGCAAATTCTCCCTAAATTGTCTCAAATTTGGTTTTTAATCCATAGATCTATAAACATGGACAGAGATCACAGGTAGAGGTGGGAACATCGGGGTGGCGGCGCAGGCTCGTTGGGCCGAAGGGCCTGTTTCCCATGCTGTTTTGTTCTTTGTTCTTTGTACTCATGATGATGCCCGTATATTATACCTGAACTCATGCCAAGTGTTGTTTACCCCCCACCCTGTGCTCAATGACCTGAGACTGGCTTGTAATCTGGCAAGTTCTTGATTTAGAATCATCACTGTTGTTTCCTAACCCCCTTGCCCCTCCCTGTCCCCCTGACCTTCCTCAGCTCTATAATCCTCTGTGACATCAGCGTCCCTTTGAATTCTGGCCTTGCGTGCACTCCCGATTTTAATTGTTCCACCACTGAAGCTCTTGCCTGCAGTCAGGATCCTAAAATTAGGAATTTCCCCATGAGACATCGCCATCTCTCTCTTTGTTAAGGAAATTTGGCATGTCAGCTACGACTCTCACCAGCTTTTACAGATGCACCATAGAAAGCATTCTTTCTGGTTGTATCACAGCTTGGTCTGGGCTCCTGCTCTGCCCAAGACCACAAGGAAGTACAAAGGGTCATGAATGTAGCCCAATCCATCACTCAAACCAGCCTCCCATCCATTGACTCTGTCTACACTTGCCACTGCCTCAGAAAAAAGGCCAGCATAATTAAGGATGCCATGCACCCCGGGCATTCTCTCTTCCACTTTCTTCTATTGGGAAAAAGATACAAAAGTCTGAGGTTATGTACCAACCGAGTCAAGAACAGCTCTTCCCTGCTGCCAACAGACTTTTGAATGGACCTACCTCGCATTAAGTTGACCTTTCTCTACACCCTCGCCATGTAACACTACATTCTGCACCCTCTCCTTTCCTTCTCTATGAACAGCATGCTTTGTCTATAATAGTGCGCAAAAACAATACTTTTCACTGTATATCAATACAATTGACAATAACAAATCAAATCAAAGTATGCTCTTTCCAACCTAACCCTGACTGTGTTTATGTGGCTTGGTGTCAATCGTGCTTTGAAGATGTTCTGGTGAACATTATAAGGCTAGTAGTGCTATGTAAATGCTGCTTGTTGTTGTTCGATTTTTCCCTTACATGAGTTCTGGAGATATACATCACCTGTGTTGTGGCAGTGGAGGTTGTGCTGCTTCTTGGTCCCCACATCTGCTGAAACTGTACTCTTATTTCTGCAAAGGTCTCGATGATAACTGCAATGAATACATTCTGACAAGGACAGAAAAATAATGACACTTAGAAGCAACCAAAAGAAAATTAGAAGCATCAATATGATTAAGGCTGATCGGAGGCTTCAACTCCACTTTGCTGCCCATTCCCAATGTCCGTGAATTCCCAAGATACTAGGAATCTACCTGGCCCAGCCTCAAATATATTCAACGATGGAGCATCCTCAACCCTCTGGGGTAGAGAAGTCCAAATATTCACAACCCTTTGAGTAAAAGAATTTCTTCTCATCTCAGTTCTAACAAACCAGCTCCTTATTCTGAGACAGGTGCCCCTAACCAGCGCAAGCAATCTCTCAACATCCACCCTGTTAAAGAAACATTTCGAAGCATAGAAGATCAGAGCAGGAGGAGGCCATTTGGCCCTTTGAGCCTGTTCTGCCATTCATTATGATCATGGCTGATTATCCAACTCAATAGCCTGATCCTGCTTTTCCCCCATAACCTTTGATCCAATTCGCCCCAAATGCTATATCCAGCCACCTCTTGAGTACATTCAATATTTTGGCATCAACTATTTTATTTCTTGAGGTTGTTCCATTTAATTTGTTACTTTTTTAGGATAAGGGAAGAATTAGGGAATGAATTCCACAGGCTCACCACTTTTGGATGAAGAAATGTGTCCTCATCTTTGTCCTAAATGGTCTACCTTGAATCCTCAGACTGTGACCCCCTGGTCCTGGATTCGCCTACTATTGGGAACATCTTCTCTGCATCTACCCTGTCTAGTCCTGTTAGAATTTTATAAGTCTCTATGAGATTTCCCCCCCATTCATCTGAACTCCAGTGAAAACAATCTTAATCTAGTCAATCTTTCCTCAAACAAATCTCTTCATAATTTTGTCAATTTCAATGAGACTACCTTGCATTCTTCTAAAATCCAGAGAATACAGGCCTAGTTTATTCAGCCCCTCATCATAGATCAAAACTCTGATCATAGGGAATAACTTAGTGAACATTCACTGTGCCACCTCCAATGCAAGTAAACCCTCTCTTCAATGTCGAATAGAAGGCTGAGCTGGTGGACAGACAAGGCTCGTGGACAGCATAAACATTAGGTGGGCTGAATGGTCTGATTGTGTACCATATATCCTATACAATCCTTATCCTAAAAAAGTAACCATTTAAATGGAACAATCTCGTGAAATAAAAACATTTCGCAAAATTAGAATAATTTATTCACCTAAAAATATAAGTAGAAGTGTAATAGGCCCTTCAGCCTCTCGAGCTTGCTATACTGTTCACCATGACTGATCTTTTATCCCAACTCCATCTTCCATATCCCTTAACCCCCTAAGTATCCAAAACTCTAACAATTCCTCTTTTGAAAGCATTCAATGATTGCCCATCTGCGTCAGAGAATTCCGCAGACTTACAACCCCTTTCATTGAAGAGGTTTCACCTTGTCTCAGTCCAAAATCATAGATTCACTGAATCCCCACATTGTAGAAGAAGGCCATTTGGTTCATTGAGTTTACACCGACAACAATCCCATCCAGGCACCATTCCCTTATTTCCAAGTATTTTAATTTGCTAATTCCCCTAACCTACGCATCCTGGGTCACCAAGGGGCAATTTAGCAAGGCCAATGCACCTAAACCGTATATCTTTGGACTGTGGGAAGAAACTGGAGCACGCAGAGGAAATCCATGCAGACATGGGGAGAATGTGCAAACTCCACAGAGGCAGTGACCCAAGCCGGGCATCAAACCCAGGTTCCTGGTGCTGTGAGGCAGCAGTGCTAACCACTGTGTCACCCAAACAGACTCAGTATTTACAAACACGAGCTGTACCTTAACAAGCCAGGCGAGGAAGAAGATCAAGGTGATGAAGTAGAAGTACGAACGCCATCGCGGAAAACTGTCAATTGCCCTATACATGAAGAACACCCAACCTTCCTGTGAGGCTGCTTCATAGACGGTGAAGATACTGGTGCCTGACAGGAGAGAGACAGAGAGAGAGACATCCAACCATTACTATACAGACTTCAAAAACTATCAAACACTGGATTAAAAAGCTCAAACATTTCTCCCTACTGCAGTGTCTCCTGTGTGAAGAAGCGAGCAACTTATGTGACTGCACCAATTAGTGGAAGATCCAGTCCTGTCATTTTGAATAAAAAAAAGGCAAATATTGTGGATGCTGGGAGTTTGAAACAACAACTGAGAGTTCTGTCATTTTAAATATCTATGAATCAGATCCTTGAAGAATCAGAGGGGATGAGGAATTTAAAATGAAAAGCCAGCTGTTGTGATCTGGAAGGCGCTGCCTGAAAGAGCGATGGAAGCAGATTCAATCGGAACTTTCAAGAGGGAATTGGATGAAGACTTGAAAACTAAATATCTGCAGAGCTATGGGGATAGAGCGGGGAGTGAAACCTTAATTGGATAGCTCTTTCAAAGAGATAGAACAGGCAAGGGGTGGAATGGTCTCCTCTCCTGTAGAATTCATAGAATCCTATAGTTCAGGAGGCCATTCAGCCCATCGAATCTGCACCAATCACAAACCTTACTCGAGCTAGCCCCGCAACAATAAGGGGCAATTTAACATCACTAATTCACCTAACCCACACATCTCTGAGAGGAAACCGGAGCGTCTGGAGGAAACCCATGCAGACACTGGGAGAATGTGCAAACTCCACTCCAAACCTGAGACTGTGCCACTGTACTGCCCTTAGAATGTAAAGAACATAGAACTCTATAGTGCAGAAACAGGCCATTCGGCCCATTGAGTCTGCACCGACCACAATCCACCCAGTCCCTATCCCTTTATCCCTATACATTTACCTACTAATCCCTCTAACCTACACATCCTAGGACACTAAAGGGCAATTTTAGCATGGCCAATCAACGTAACATCAATCTAACAATCAACATCTTTGGGAGGAAACCAGAGCATCCGGAGGAAACCCACGCAGACACTGGAAGCATGTGCAAACTCCACTCCAAACCCAGGTCTCTGGCGCTGTGAGGCAGCAGTGCTAACCACTGTGCCACCCTTAAACAGATAAGTGTCCAAAATCCCATCATGACTTCATCACTCCTTCTCCCTGTAACCTCTCTCAGCCCAACAATTCTCTGAGATTACTGCGCTCCGCTAATTCAACCCTCTTTGATGTACCTAATTTTCCTGATCCACCAATTGCGGCATTGCCTCCAGCTTACTCTATTCCAAGTTCTTTAATCCCCTCTGCCTCTGAGAAACTTCTTCAAAAATGTCTCCGTGTGGGCTCTGGTACCAGACTTGGTCTTGAATCACATTCCTGTGAAGCACCTTGGGATTGCTTTACCACATTTTGGTTTGAGTGTGCACACGATGGTCCAAGCAGCCTCCTCCCCTGCTGTACTTTCGCTGTTTCGATACCAGCGCGCGTGTCTTTGTTCGAACAGATGTTGACCCCCTTTGCTTTGGAAAATGCTTGACGCAAGATGTCAATGTTGACACCTGCCTCTGTCACTTACGCCCAATCAAACATCATTACAGCAGCACAACAGTCTGGGACAATCCTCAGGCACACCTTGCTCCGAAACTAACCCCAAGGACAGGAAACAAATGACAGATGTTTGTACACATCTGGCGTATTTGTTTGTTACTGTGCTTCCATCATCTGCTTCCTCTTTCAACATTTCTCACACCTTTGCTGAAACTGCCTCTTGATTGTCTGCGAAATTCAGTTTTATTATTCTGTGTGCTGCCAAACCCCACACACACACATATCGCTGACTGAAAATTAATTAATTCTTATGAACATACGTAACAACTAATGCAGGAGCTTATCTATATCGTTATTCAGGTACAAACTTTTCAGGATTGAAAATCCTTTCCAATGTCACTCTGCGCGTTCCAACTCACAGCTCCTGTGATTTGATCCGAAACCTCTCAGAATTCAGGTCACTTGCTCAGTGGTAGATTGCCGTTTACAATAAGCTAGCCCATATTCCTTGGAAATTGAAAATTAAATAATTTAAAGATTTGAACGGGAACTGTCTGTCTCAGGGTTAATACGCTGTACGTGTTCATTACAGAACAGAAACTTCCTGAATCGTCCACTCTGAATCTCCAGATATTTGACATCAGCCAAGATCTCACACAAATCTCCCCCTGCCCAAAAGACCTGCATTTATATAGCACCTTTCACAACTTCAGGATGTCTCAAGGCACCTCATAGCCAATGGAACACTTTTAAAATGTAATCACTTGTAGGCAGCATAACAGAGGCCAATTTGAGCACAGCATGATCCCAGAAACAGCAACGTCATAATAATCAGATACTCTGTTTCGATGGTACTGGATGGGACATCGATATTGATTAGTTGACTGGGGTAAACTCCACCGCCCAACTTCAAAGTAGTGCCATGGAATCTTTCCACCCACCTGCGAGGATCCTGTTTAAAATCTCATTTCAAAGATCAACAGTGTCGCCCTCCCTCAGTCCTGCACTGGAGCAGCAGCCCAGCACAGAGTGCTGGAATCTCTGGCTGGGATTTGAACCTGACTCAGAGGTGAGGCAGCTGTCCACTGAGCCCTCGCTCACATCCCTGCTGTCGAGGTGGACAATCACTCGCCTACACTGACAAGAGTTCAATTCTGGAGAAAGCAGGAGAGAGCAAGAGGATGTAGGAGAGAGAGAGAGAGAGAGAGAGAGAGCGTGGGAGTGCAAGTGAGCAAGAACGAAACGAGCAAGGTCAGTGTTTGCTGGTTGAATACTGAGAGGGATAGGGCTTGGGTGAGGAGTTTGCTCAGTGCTTTAGCTGCAGCATGAACTGGACAAGGTTCCCAATGCACATCCCTCCCAGTTTTTTCCCTCCTCCCAGATTTCCCTCCCTCCCAGATTTCTCCCCTCTCAGATTTCCCTCCCTCCCAGTTTTCCCTCCCTCCCAGATTTCCCTCTTCCCAGATTTCTCCCTCCTCCCAGATTTCCCTGTTATTTCCATCTTTTTTCCAGGCCATAAAGAGTGTGTTCCTCAAACTGCTCTCAGCTTTCCCAATGATTGGCAGGTTTTTATTGGTCATGCTGGTGGGACACCGGCTCAGAGGTCCCGGAGAGTTCTAAAGAGTGAAATTCTTTCAGATTATTGTAAAAATAAATCGACTTCAGATGTGGACTGTTTCAGAACATCCAGGAGACAGACTGTCGGCAAGTGTATATTTCCATGAGGCATCACCGAGGATAAATGGTATCAATAAATGTGATGAAAGAATTGGAAATGAGAGGTTGAAAATAATTGGCAAAAGAAGCAAAGGTGACATGAGGAAAATGTTTTGCACGCAGCGAGTGGTTGGGATCTGGAATGTTCCTCCTGAGAGTCTGCTGGAGGCTGCTTCAATCCAGACTTTTGAGATGGAATGAGGCTCTTACCTGAACAGGCCAATGTACAGGGGTTACAGGGACAAGGTGGGGAAATGGCACTTGGATGAACTGTTCATTTGGAGAGCCAGTACGGACACAATGGGCCAAATGGCCTCTTTCAGCGCTGTAACAGTTCAGTGAACACCAGTTGAGATTATCAACATTTGAAGTTATCACTTTTAAACACCAGGTCAATTGTGAGAGTTGTGTTAAAACATACGCCGAAACATTTCAGTTTCCTTCAGTGTATGCAAAGTTTGAAAATTTTGAAATAGATTAAAATAAAAGTACAAACGAGAACAGAAACTTCTGAGAAAAGTTTTTACATAGAAACTAAGCAGGAAGAGGCCATTTGGCCCTCCGAGCCTGCTCCACCATTCATTTTGATCATGGCTGATCATCAAATTTAATATCCTGATCCTCCCCTTCCTAACCAAGAGTTGTAGCTATTTTCCTTTTGAAATCACACAGGGCAGGATTTTAAAGCCTCACTTGAAACAAGCCTGGAAAATCCCACCCGTGGACAACAGACATTTCTTTTGTCTGCTCCTTGTCCACTCTGACTCCGTGGTGGGCAGAGTGGTGGAATTCCAGCGACAATGTTTTGGCCGCAACAACATTCTGTGTGAGTGAATTCCACACATTCACCACTCTCTGGTTGAAGAAATTTCTCCTCACCTCAGTCCTAAAACTTATCCTCAAACTATAACCCCTAGTTCTAGACTCTCCCACCATTGGGAACATTCTTTCTGAATCTACCCTGCCCAACTCTGTTAGAATTTTATAAGTTTCTATGAGATGCCCTCTCACTCCTCTAAATTCCAACAAATACTATCATAAACAGCTTAGTCTCTCCTCATGCAACAGACTTGCCATGCCAGGAATCAGCTTGGTAATCCTTCGCTGTGCTCCCTCTATAGCAAGGACATCCTTCCTCAGATAAGGACACCAAAACTGCACCCAATACTCCAGGTGTGGCCTCACCAATGCCTTGTACAATTGCAGCAAACCATCCCTATCCCTGTATTCAAATCCTTTCGCTATAAAGCTAATGTACCATTTACCTTCTTCACTGCCTGCTCTACCTGAGCACTTACTTTTAGAGAATTTAATAGTTACATCTTCCACTGAAGCTGGACACATCCTGCATCTAAACTCAAGTTTTTACAGTTCTTTCCCAATCGCCTTTGAGCAGCGCGATGAATTTTCAACATCTGTCCATTTCTCAAAAAAAAGATTTATCAGTCCCGGGGACAGCAGGACATTTCAGGAAAGCATGTGAGCCATGAAGCCTGGTGCTGACACGCAAAAATATTACAGAAGCTCTGGGCTGGACTTGCACACTGCAGCTAGCAGATGTTCGCAGCCAGATGTCTGCTGGTGGCATAAACAACAAGGAATGTTCTGCAATGGGAGGTGCAGGTATGACAACTTCAACAAGAAATAATTCCACATTCACTCTCTGCCCAAAATGAAAAGCAGCATCAGAAATCAAAATGTAAATTGTAATGGCATGTCAAGCCTCCAGACACAAGGCAATGAGTTATTACTTCTTATTCAGGGTGGTTATGTGGCGGGCAATAACTAGGATTGAATTCTCAAAGATGTATTTCACAGCTCCTAGGTAACACAAGGTAACTATGGTAACCATGCTCTATAAATGCAGCATTCTGGGGTGCAGTTAAGTTGATTGCTCTCACTATGTATGAGACAGCTTAGAAAGATAAATGCTCACATTTTAACATCCGCAGGATTCTGCCTTACACTAAAACAGCAACCCTGTGCAGATTTCTAAGATAACTCCTTAAAATTAAAAAGAAATTGCACGCAATAAAATCTTTGTGACTCCCTTAGACTAGCTTTCACGGAGTGGGAAAAGCTTGTGGCAGTAAAAGTACAAATGGGGAGAGGCTTAAAACAGTTTCACGTGACTGTACGCGACTCGGAATTCCACCCAGAAACTGAGTTTCCCAATTGTTACCTAAAGGACCCCATTGTCTCGTTCATTAGTGAACGCTGGACACTGTGTGACAGCACAGAGGCAATGCCATGGGGTCAAGAGAAGTGGCAACTCCACTGACCAATCCACCTAGACCCACACACCCACACACAAACACACATTCACTCACCAGAACACTCCTGAGGGAGTGCTGCACTGGTGGAGGTGCTGCTTTTAGAATCAGAGATCGACAGCAAAAGGGTCTTTGGCCCATCAACTCTGAGTTGTTCAAAGACAAACCACCCACCCATTCTCAGAATTCATACAGTCCCTATTGTGCAGGAAGAAGCCATTCAGCCCATCGAGTCTCCAACAGATCCTATCCCTGTAACCCCACATATTTACATTGCTAATCCCTCTAACTTCGACACCTTTGAATACCAGGGACTAATTTAGCATGGCCAATCAACATAACCTGCACACGTTTGGAGTGTGGGGGGAAACCGGAGCATCCGGAAGAAACCCATGCAGACATGCGGAGAACATGCAAACTTCACACAGACAGTGACCCAAGCCGGGAATCAAACCCTGGCACTGTGAGGCAGCAATGCCAACCACTGTGCCACTTTCTAACCTCGTTTCCCAGCATTTGGCCCACAGCTGTGTATGCTATGCAACATAAGTGCACATCTTCTTAAATGTTACAAGGGACCCTGCTCCACCACCCTTTCAAGCACTGAGTTCCAGACCTCTGGGTTAGAAGGTTTTTCCTCACATCCCCACTAAATCTCCTGCCCGTTAATCATAAATCTATGACTCCCTGGTCATTGATCCCTCCATCAAGGGCAAAAGAAAAGTCCTCTTCAGTGTCCTGGCCAATATCTATCCCTTAATGAACAGGAATCTTGCTGTGTGCAAATAAGCTGCAATGGTGGCTATAAAAGGCACTATATAAATGCAAGTTTGATTCTTCTTTGACAACAGGTGGTGGAGTGTAAATTGGGAAGAGAAGGGTAGCACAGTGGTCAGTCCTGCCGCCTCACGGGCAGGAGATTTAGTGGGGATGTGAGGAAAAACCTTCTAACCCAGAGGTCTGGAACTCACTGCTTGAAAGGGTGGTGGAGCAGGGTCCCTTGCAACATTTAAGAAGATGTGCACTTATGTTGCATAGCATACACAGCTGTGGGCCAAATGCTGGAAAACGAGGTTAGAAAGTGGCACAGTGGTTGGCATTGCTGCCTCACAGTGCCAGGGTTCGATTCCCAGCTCAGGTCACTGTCTGTATGGAGTTTGCACATTCTCCTCGCGTCGATGTGGGTTTCCTCTGGGTGCTTCAGTTTTCTCCCACGGTCTAAAAGAATGCAGATTAGGTGAATTGGCCATGCTAAATTGTCCCTTAGTGTCAGGGTACTGGCTAGGGTAAATGCCTGGGGTTATGGGGATAGGGCCTGGGTAGCATTGTGGTTGGTGCAGATTTGATGGACCTCCTTCTGCACTGTAGGATTCTATGATTCTACCTTGATTATAGAACCCCTATACTCTTTCGGCCTATCAAGCCTGCACCCTGATACCAGGGGGCTAACCTGCACATCATTGGACTTTGTGAGGAAACTGAAGCACTCAGAGAAAACCCATGCAGACACAGGGAGAACGTGCACAGTCTGCACGGTCACCCAAGTCCGGAATTGAAAGATACCAGTGCTGAGCACTGTGCCATTCCCCCATCACGGAGAGAAACGCAGGATTTTTGCAACAACAAGGAACCTGGCAGGCTATGTTAGCAGAAACGGAATTCCTTCTCAGCCTCCATGAAATATCTGCAAAGGTAATTAACAATGGGTCACTGATCCTCTGGCAACTCCTGGCTCCACAATATCCTACTACAGCCCAGGCAACTTGCCCAGAGGTAGAGGTTTATGCAAGACAATAACATCAATTCTGATTATTGGTCATTACAATATGAATGTAGGACTGAATAAAGAAATACAGCTTGCTATTCATTTCAGAACATAAAATAGGGGGAATGGAGATGTCATTGCTGATTCTGCCAAGCACTCGAAACTGCTGGCGCACAAATAATAACACTTCAAAGAACCATGGAAATACTGAGTAAAGGTGCTCCAAACTCTCGGCAAGCGCAGCTCAATTGCATCTTAACACTGAAAAAAACATGGAATAGCAAGATCAGCTCAGTTGCCGTTTCCAACTCCTTTAACACCGGGCAGGTCAGATCATGAGAGAATAAACTCAACTGAGTTTGAAAGTCTCCAGAACACAAGTGCCAGGCAGAAACTTAGCTTGGACTGAGACTGACAACACATCAAAATGCATCAAATATAAAGACAGACCTGCGTTTACATAGCACCTATCCTGACCCTGAAACACCCCAAAGTGCCTCACAGCCAATCAAGTGTGTCCCTAAGTGTTTTGCAGCCAGTTTGTACCTTGAGGCCATTGTTGCAGTATGGGAAACAGGATAACCAATTTACACACAGCAAGCTCCCTCAAACAGCAATGTGATAATGACAGATAATGCTTTTTGTGATGGTAATTGAAGGATAGATTTTGGACAAATCACTAATCAAAGCAAATTACTGTGGATGCTGGAATCTGAAACCAAAATGTTGGACAATCTCAGAGGGGTCATCTGGATTCGAAACATCAGCTCTTTTCTCTCCTTACAGATGTTGCCAGACCTGCTGAGATTATCCAGCATTTTCTCTTTTGGTTACTGAATTTAAGTCCCCAGTTCTCCTTCAAAATAGTCAATGGGATCTTTCACATACACTGGAACAGGCTGATGGTGCAGTGTGAGTGGTTGAAACAGTTAATGCTTGGGATTGTATAAAAACCACCTCCCATAATAACAATGTTGCAAGAGAACACATGATGAGGAGTCAAGAGGAACAATCATAGACTCATACAGGTTTACAGCATGGGAGCAGGCCCTTCGGCCCAACTTGTCCATGCTCCCTTATTTTTAAACCCTCTAAGCTAATCCCAATTGTCCGCATTTGGTCCATATCCCTCTATACCCATCTGATCCACATAACTGTTTAAATATTTTCTAAAAGATAAAATTATACCCCCTCTACTACTACCTTTGGCAGCTTGTTCCAGACACTCACCATCTTCTGTGTGAAAAAAATTGCCCCTCTGGACCTTTTGTATCTCTCCCCTCTCACCTTAAACCTATATCGTCCACTTTTAGATTCCCCTAACTTTGGGAAAAGATGTTGACTATCTACATTACCCGTGCCCCTCATTATTTTATAGAATTCTATAAGGTCATCTCTCAGCCTCCTACGCTCCAGAGAAAAAAAATCTCAGTCTTTCCAGTCTCTCCTTATAACTCAATCCATCAAGTCCCGGGAGTATCCTAGTAGATCTTTTCTGCACTCTTTCTTGTTTAATAATATCATTTCTATAATAGGGTGACCAGAACTGTACACAGTATTCCAAGTGTGGCCTTACCAATGTCTTATACAACTTCAACAAGACGTCCCAACTCCTGTATTCAATGTTCTGACTGATGAAACCAAGTATGCTGAATGCCTTCTTCACCACTCTGTCCACCTGTTACTCCTCTTTCAAGGAGCTATGAACATAGGTATGAATACAGAATGTTCATGACTCCAACAATTTTTAAAAAATTAATTCATAGGACATGGGCTTCACTGGCTGGCCAGTATTTATTGCCCATCCCTAGTTGCCCTTGGAGGGCAGTTGAAAATCATCCACATTGCTGTGGCTCTGGAGTCACATGTAGGCCAGGCCAGGTAAGGACAGCAGATTTCCTTCCCTAAAGGACATTAATAAACCAGATGGGTTTTCCAACAATCAACAATGGTTTCACAGCCATCAGTAAATTCTTAATTCCAGATATTTTTTATTGAATTCAAATTCCACTATCTGCCGTGGCGAGATTCGAACCCAGGTCCCTAGAACAGTAGCGGAGTTTCTGAATTAATAGTCTAGTGATAACACTACAAGGCCATCGCCTCCCTTGTCAAATCCCAAGAGTGCAGAAGGAGGCCATTCGGCCAACTGAGTTTGCACTGACTCTCCGAAAGAGCAGCTTACTCAGCCACCACCCCCTCCCCCCGTCCTGACCCCTTCTCCCATTACATCCCCATACCCCTCGCATTTCTCATGGCTAATCCATCTAACCTATACATCTTGGCACACGAAAGGACAATTTACTGTGGCTAATCTACCCCTTCACACTTTTGGACTGCGGAAGGAAACCCATGCAGACATGGGGAGAATGTGCAAACTCCATTCAGACAGTGACCCAAGCCAGGAATTGAAGCCGGATCCCTGTAAGGCAGCAGTGCTAACCACTGTGCTACCATGCCGCAGTGTAACACCCAGTCCTGTTACTGTTCGAACTTCTCAGTTATCATTTTGAACGCGGGCTACCCAACATGTTACAGATAGAGCTCGATTTAATATCTTATCCAGAAAGTGGCACCTCTGACAGCGCAGCCCTTCCTCGGTACTGCACCAGAGAGCCAGCTTGATTTGTGTGTTCAGTGCCCCCGAGCAGGATTTAACCAGAACCTTGTGATCGAGGGCCGATACAGCCACAATGCAAAACTGCAGCCGACACACTAACACATTTCCCACACCTAACAAAACAGGAAAAATATCGTCAGGAGAATATTGACTCCCAAGTAAAAAGTAGCAGCTGAGGCGACACCAAAGCTTACTCCAAAGAAAACAAATTACTGGAAGAAATTCAATCTCGAAAATCAATCCCTCGTTATGGAATTGAGGCAAATCTCTTACATCATGCTTCTGCAAGAGATCAGATTGTTTTTCTGATTCACGCGCTTGTACAGATTTCCAGTTTTATAAAGGCCAGATTTTCCATCCAAAACTGCAGAAAGAATGCAGTAAACAGGGCCTGGAGAAGGCCATTCAGCCCTTTGAGGCTGTCCCTCCCTAAACCTGTCCATCTCCTTTCAACAACATAACTCCCAGTTCAGAGCCGGACACACAATACAGCATAGACTTGTTTTCTAATGCATGCAACAATTCTGGCCTTACATCAGGAGGAAGAGAAGTTCTATGCTAGCCTGCTCTAGGAAAGCCGCACCTCAAGCACAAAGTTCTAGTCCATGATGAGAACAGGTCAGCGATAGAAAGGTTGACCGAATGCAAAGTTCTCTCTCTCTCTTCCTTGAGCTGCTTATTTGGGTGATGAGACACATATATAAAAATTATCAAAGGAATTGTAGTTTTTAGCAGATTTCAAACATCTGACTGGGAATGAAGAGGAATGAATCTGCTTACCAAACGGAAAGTCTATACAGCAATAGTCCTTTCCACTCAGTTTCCCCTGAGCTGCCTTCAGCACCTCCAGAAGATCACAGAATCACAGAATCTCTACACTGCAGAAGGAGGCCATTTGGCCCATTGAGTCTGAACTGACCACAATCCCACCCAGGCCCCTGTCCCCATAACCCTACTAATCCCCCTGGCACTAAGGGTCAATTTAGCATGACCAATCCACCTAACCCACATATCTTTCAGACTGTGGGAGGAAACCACAGCACCTGAGGAAACCCACACAGACATAGGGAGAACTTGCAGGCTGTTCACAGACAATGACCCAAGCCGGAATCAAACCCAGTTCCCTGGGCACTGTGAGACAGCAGTGCTAACCACTGATTGCTCGTACCAGACAGAGCTGGTCACTCAAGCTGGCATGCTGAGTACCCAGACCATACTGAGGCAGTCACCTTACCCAACATCAAACTTGTATTGATTCTATCCTCTCCCACAGATCAAAGAAAACTCTACATGTGCACTCTGAAGGCTTTGCTTTGGAGTTTTGGCAGCCTTGTTTCCTGCCATCCCCCCTCATGCTAATCTTGTGGTGATGTCCCCTTGCTCTGGATTTCCCCAAACTGAAGAAATCATTTCTCTCCATCGATCCCATAAACTGTTTCAACAACTCTAAACCTCTGGATTAAATCATCACTTAATCTTCTGTACTCAAGACAGTATCTTGTCTTAGAACAATAGATTCCCGACAGTGACGAAGGAGGCCATTCAGCCCATCATGTCTGCACCAATTCTTACAGCCTCCTATCAATTGACTTTGTCTACACTTCCTGCTGCCTCGGAGAAGTAGCCAGCATAACCAAGGACCCATGTACCCCAGACAGTCTCCTTTTCATCTTCCATCAGGAAAAAGTTACAGAAGTCTAAGGTAAAGCATTTGATAAGGTTCCCCATGGAAGACTACTACAGAAAATACAGATGCATGGGATTGAGGGTGATTTAGCAGTTTGGATTAGGAATTGGCTATCTGATAGAAGACAGAGGGTGGCAGTTGATGGAATATATTCAAACTGGAGTTCAGTTACAAATAGTGTACCTCAGGCATCTGTTTTGTGGCCACTGCTGTTTGTTATTTTTATAAATGACCTGGATGAGGGTGTAGAGGGATGGTTAGTCAATTTGCTGATGACACCAAAGTCAGAGGAGTTGTAGACAGTGAGGGGAGATGTTACAGTTTGCAGAGGGATATAGATAAGCTGTAGAACTGGGCCGAGAGGTGGTAAATAGAGTTTAATGCTGAAAAGTGTGAGGTGATTCACTTTGGTAAGAGTAATATGTGTACAGAATATGGGGCTAATGGTAGGACTCTTAGTAGTGTAGATGAGTGGAGAGATCTCGGTGTACAGGTGCATAGATCCCTGAAAGTTGGTACTCAAGTTGATAAAGTTGTTAAGAAGGTGTACAGTGTATTAGCTTTTATTGGTAGAGGGATTGAATTTCGGAGCCGAGATGTCATGTTGCAACTGTACAAAACTCTGGTGCGGCCACAGTTGGAGTATTGCGTACAGTTTTGGTTGCCACATTATAAGAAAGATGTGGAAGCATTGGAAAGGGTGCAGAGGAGGTTTACCAGGATATTGCCTGGTATGGTGGGTAGGCCTTATGAGGAAAGACTAAGGGACTTGAGGTTATTTTCATTAGAGAGAAGAAGGCTAAGAAGTGACTTAATTGAGGCATATAAGATGATCAGAGGGTTAGATACGGTGGACAGTGGAGAGCTTTTTCCTCGGAAAGAGATGGCTAACGTGAGGGAACGTATCTTTAAATTAAGCGGTGGTAGTTATAGGATGGATGTTAGAGGTTACTCAGAGGGTAGTAAGGGCATGGAATGCCCTGCCTGCAGCAGTTGTGTACTCGCCAAGTTTAAGAGCGTTCAAATGGTCAGTGGATAGGCACGCGGATAGCATTGGAATAGTTTAGGTTAGAGGTCATAAGATTGGTTCCATTGGACGGTGCAACATTGAGGGCCTAAGGGCCTGTACTGTGCTGTAATGTTCTATGTTCTATGTCATGTACCGACTAACTCAAGAATAGCTTCTTCCCTGCTGCCGTCAGACTTTTGAATGAACTTACATTGCATTAAGTTGATCTTTCTCTATACCCTAGCTATGACTGTAACACCACGTTCTGCACTCTCTCCTTTCCTTCTCTATGAACAGTACACTTTGTCTGCATAGCGCGCAAGAAACAATACTTTTCACAGACATGTGACAATAATAAATCAAATCAAAATCAAAAGAAATAGTATCTTAGGCAGGCCCATCCTTCTTGCTCTGTTCCCATAACCCCATACATTCGCCACGGCCAATCCACCTCACCCACACATCTTAAAACTGCAGGAGGAAACCCACGCAGACATGGGGAGAAAGTGTAAACTTCACACAGCGCGGGAATTGAACCTGGGTCTCTGGTGCAGTGAGGCAGCAGTGCTAACCACTGTGCCACCGTGCTGCCCACCTGTTCTGCAACCTGTTCTCACCACTGAACACTTTTTAATTAAGAAGTGGAAAAGCGAGTTGTTAAAACCACATCAGACCGAGTTCGTTAAATCCACTGTAGCCCAGCTCCTGCCTGGTGAGACCCAGCTCCTCGAGGTCCATGCACTTGAATCCGAGCGGACACTGATATCCCTCTCCATCTGGTGAGCAGTGGGTATCAGGGATAGCCAGGTTATTCCAGGTCACGTTCCTGTAGAGCAGAAGGAATATTTCTTTCACCTTTATAGCAACATCACTTGAACAATCACAGCAATAAGGATGGGAGCCGTAGTACCTGTGCCAATCATTTCACCAATTTCCAATACAGTCAGTCTATGCACAGGCCATTCAGCCCATCTTATCTGAATGGGTGTTTCTGCTCTATAAGACTCTCTACTCGCCCTTTTGTCATCTCACTCTATCAGCATCTTCTTCTACTCTGTTCCCCCTTTTGTGCTTATCCAGCTTCTGTGTAGAGTTTGCACAGACTCCCTCAGTGACTGACTGGGTTTCCTCCGGATGCTCCGGTTTCCATAGAATTGCTGTAATGCAGAAGGAGGCCATTTGGCTCATCAAGTCTGCATCATCACAATCCACCCAGGCCCTATCCCCCTAACCCCACATATTTATCCTGCTAATCCCCTTGACACTATTTTACCATGGCCAATCGACCTAACCTGCAAATGTTTGGACTGTGGGAGGAAACAGGAGCACCAGAAGGAAACCCATGCAGACACGGGGAGAACGTGCAAACTCCACACAGTCAACCGAGGCCGGAATTGAACCCAAGTCCCTGGCTCTGTGAGGCAGCAGTGCTAACCACTGTGCCACCATGCCAACTCTCCCACAGTCCAAAGATGTTCAGTCTAGGTGGATTGGCCAAGCTAAATTGCTCTTTAGTGTCCAAAGATGTGCAGGTTAGAGGGATTAGGCGGTTACAGGGGTTGGGTGGGAGTGTGGGCCTATTTAAGATTCTGAGTCTGTGCAGACTTGATGGGCCGAATGATCTCCTTCTGCATTGTTGGATTCTATGTCAGGAAGTATTTCTTCACACAGAAGGGAGTGGAATTCTGGAACTGTCTCTCCCCTTGCCTCCACTCCTCATACACAGAAGTGAGGCTGAAGGTCTACTCAGCACCTCAAAGCTCTGTCTGGTAGGTTTTTAATTGGATAAGGATATTAAAGGTTGCTGAAAGAAAAAAACACATGCTGTTAAAACTTTTCAGCCTGCACTCAGCAGGACAGAAAACCAAATCTGAAACAGAATGACAACTACATAAGGACAGGCCGCAAAATAGTTGGCAGTTGGACTCTGATTGGCAGAGCCATTGCCATGGAGAATTTGTCAAGGAACAGTTTGCTGCCAAGCTTTTGTTTAAATAAAACCAGGCAGGTGAACTCTGATTGGTCAAGTCATTGCCATGGGAACAAGTCAGGGAATGGCTGTTCTCTAAGTTTTTGTTGAGTTGTAAAAGGCACAATGTGTGGACTTGTTGTGTTTGCAACAGACAGGGTTCCGCGTGTGAATATATGTAGTGTGCCACAGTGCAAGCCTGACTGATAACCTTATTTTGGCTGTTAGTGTATTCTTAGCACAATCATGATTGTTAAACAAGTATTGCCCAATTGCAAAAATCTTGCAAGCATGGGGTTATTGGGAATGTTTGATGCCTTGTCTGTTGAGAATAGCTGAAGGGACATGTTGTTACAATCCATCAGTCATTAGAATGATGTGGAAGTATCGGCGTTGGAGTGGGGTGGGCACAATAAGAAGCCCCACAACACCAAGTTGAAGTCCAACAGGTTTATATGGAATCACAAGCTTTCAGAGCGTTACTACTTTATTGGATAATGTACATAGCAAGCTCCCACAGATAATGTACTCATTTAGTAGTATATATCTTGAGTATTGCTGAGAGAAGAAGATGTGCTGTCAAAGTTTTTCATCTTTCATTCATCAAGAAACTTGGCAAAAGTAAACCAAATTATGAAGGAACAGTGCTCCGAAAGCTCATGATTCCAAATAAACCTGTTGGACTTTAACCTGATGTTGTGAGACTTCTTACTGTAGGCATTTGGATGTACCATCATTACACTGGCACTGACATTCATGTAGCTCTTTACTCATTTGTGAGATAGACAGATATCATTTTGGTTTAATGGAAACATCCTGTTAGTGGCGAATATTACTCGTGTTGCTACTGCCTAGGAGCTGTATTAAACAGTTAGCTTCACCTGTGTTCAACTTTTTGAGATACCTCATTCTTCCAGGGTAATCTGTGAAGACTGGGCACTTTTCAGGACTGAAGTGTTGACCTTCGTTCTGTGCTCGAGCTTGTGAGATTATATAGTCAGCAATGATCTGATCGGGGAGCCATTATTCTGTAGATAGTTTAGATGTTCTCTACTGCAGCATCAGCTCACACAGTGAGCAGACGGCTTGGCTCTCTCTGTGACCTTACTGAAAAGACCAATCTCACAGCGTGTGGAACTGTAAGAATTCCAATGCCGAGACTGACCAGTGCAGTGTGGCTCGCACTGGGCAGGGGTAGAGAATCTACTGGCAGATTTCTCAACTAGCACACCGAGGAAAGAGAGCTCGTCTGCTGTATTTCAAAAGATGAATTGGAGCAGAGGATGGAGCAGATTAAAGGTGCGTGCGGAAACTCTGAAATGCAGCAAATGGATCATCTACAGAACAGAAATACGCCAGAGGTTGGAAACTGGGTGGCATTTCATCCAAGGCACATTTCTTTTAGAAACCAGCAAAGGTGTTTGTGACAGCGGGGCATTGAGAGGATCCCATGGCAATGCCATTGATTTGTGTGTACATGGTGTTGGTAAAACTGAACTCAAAGTGTGCGAGTTGCTGAGTCCATAATTCCAATGATATTGATTCACACAATAGTGGAGGGTTCAGATCACCATGACACAGTGAGACAATGCAAGTGTCTATGGCTTCCTTAAACAGTACATTTGGCCATGAGGCTAGAATGTTGAACGATCCTCATGGCATCCTCTCTACCAACCAATTAGCACTGTTTTCTCATGCAGTATAAATTGTTTGGGTTTTCGTGTGAATATAACCTGGTGAGTACAAGATGAAAAGCTTCAACAGCATATGTCTTTTTTCGTTAATACTCAAGTTCAGTGCTACCACGTAACTTCGTATAAAGGATTACGGAAGCGGGAAAGAGCAAATGGAAAAGTGTCCAATTGGATCGCAGAATGGTGTGAGAGGCTGAATGTTGCCCTCCTCCTCAGCAGGCTAAAGTAAATATTCCTGTGACGATCAGACCAACACGATGGATTTTCAGCATGACATCAAATAGAAAACAGAAATCATTTTAAACTTAATTTAAAAGAAACACACCAGGCAAATAAGTTGGGAAGAATAATAAATATTACCGAGTGAGGAAAGCAACATTTGTAAGCTGACTGCTCACCCTGGCTGTGTGTCGTTGGTGACACAATGGTAGGTGAAGGTGCCAAACATCTGAACTCCCAAAATTCCGTACAAGAGCAGGAAGAAGAGCAGGAAAATGGATACACTCCAGATTTGTTCCCCGGATCGTCTGTAAGAAAGCAATGTGATGATGTAAACAGTGTTCATTACTGGTCAACAATTAACACTCAATGATAGGGAATATCACATTGGGGCAGCACAGTGGTTAGCACTGCCGTCTCACAGTGCCAGAGACCCGGGTTTGATTCCCGGCTTGGGTCACTGTCTGGGCGGAGTCTGCATGTTCTCCCCGTGTCTGCGTGGGTTTCGGTATAAATTCGGTTTCCTTCCACAATCCGAAAGACGTGCTGGTTAGGATGCATCAGCCATGCTAAATTCTCCCTCAGTGTATATGAATAGGCGCTGGAGTGTGGCGATTAGAGGATTTTCACAGTAGCCTCATTGCAGTGTTAATGTCAGCCTACTTGTGACACTAATAAACAAACTTTAAACATTTTTAGTTATTTATTGTGGCTGTTTCGCTCACCCACTGATTGGAAAGCTCGAAGGTCGTGGGTTCAAATCTGACTTCAAACACTGGAGCACAAAAAATATCCAGGCTGATATTTTAAAGTTTATGCAATGAAGTTACTGTGAAAATTCCCCAGTCGCCTTTTCGGGTACACTGAGGAAGAGTTTAGCATGGCCATTGTACTTAACCAGCATGTCTTTCAGACTGTGTGAGGAAATCGGAGCACCCAGAGGAAACCCACCGAGACATGGGGAGAATCCACGCAGACATGGGGAAAATGTGCAGACTCCATGCAGACATTGACGCAAGCCATGATTTGAATCTGTGTCCCCGGTATTGTGAGGCAATAATGCTCACCAATGTGCCACTGTATTGCAGGATTGTGGGTATACTGCACCACTCAGGGGTGAAATGTTAAAGTTTAAGTTTATTTATTAGTGTCACAAGTAGGCTTACATTAACACTGCAATGAATTTACTGTGGAATTCCCCTAGACGTCACAGTCCAGCACCTGTTCAAGTCAGTGCACCTAACCAGCACGTCTTTCCGACTGTAGGAGGAAACCAGAGCACCCAGAGGAAACCCACGCAGACACAGGGAGAATTGCAAGCTCTGCACAGACAGTGACCCAAGCTGGGAATTGAACCTGAGTCCCTGGCACCGTGAAGCAGCAGTGCCAAGCACTGTGCCACCGTGTCGTCCCACTGTACTACCGTGGTGCTAACCAAGGCCTCATCTTGGTGTTACAGGGATAGGCCTGGATGGAGATGTTGTTGGTACAGGCTCAATGGGCCAAATGGCCTCCTCCAGCACTATAGAGATTCTATGATATGATTCCATGGTCTTTTCTCTCAGGTGGATGTACAAGATCCTGTGACACTATTCAAAGAGGAGCTGGAAAACTTTCATGGTATCCTGACTGACATCACTGAAAGAGAAACAGGCCATCTCGTCATTCTCACATTGCTGTTAGTGGGATCTTGCTGTGCACAAATCAGTTGCCAGGTTTCCCACATTTCAACAGTGAATGTTTTCAATATATCTTCCTCTGGCTACTAAGTGCATTGGGTAGGGAGGTTCCTGCAAATGGGAAAGACGCCACAGAAATGGAAGCTCTTTGGTTGCTCTTACTTCAGGATGTTTGTGATCCGTGTGCGCGGAAGCTCAAAGCGAAAATAGATTCGGAATGCTCGAATCATGATGAGGGGTCTTGGGATTCGGAGCATGCTGAGGGGTGACATCTGGTCAACTATTTGAGCTATTTCAAACACCTGAAAAATAACAATTTGGAATAGGTCATCGAGTTTGACAGTTCAACTCAGTGGGTAGATGAGAAACTGAAACCGTGAACTATTCAGCATTACCTGCAACACCAGGGAGACCCAGAGACAAAAGACCATAAACCCATCGAATACACACCATCGATCCTTGACATAGGAGTTATCACCCTACAGAACAAGAAGTAATCTTCATCAACGAGCAGAGATGGATGAATTAAAAAAATGTAGTTATCAATATTCAACCTCCTGAGAGCTTGATTATCTTCCTGAAAAGAAGGATTGGTAAGGTCTGTGAGTATTTGTTGGATATTTCATTCAACAAGCTGGTACGATGGGCCACTTGCCTTCCATTCAAGTGACTTTTCCGAATGCTTGCTCCTAGTTTAAGTCAAATGGATGGAATGTGACCAGAGTAAATGCATAATTTCTTGAAATAACCAGATTTTTTCCCACAATAATTAGCTTGGAAAATAAAATGCACACAGAGGAAAGGTTAGGATAATGTTAATCATCAAATTATTTTGACATCAAACACACAAAGTACCAGATTTTCAGGTGAAACTTTAAGAAGTGAACCTGAACTAAAAGAAATGCAATGTTTAACAACTGAATGAGTGTACCAACTGCGCACTCTGGGTCACTTAATTAACTCATCCTGCATTCAGAACAGTAATATTTCCAAACTCAGAACAGACAATCTGGCTTTATTTATTCCAACTGATTATGTAGTTTCTCAAAATTATGGCACTGGACATCGTTGAACTGTCAAAAGCTTGAAAGAGAGTCTAGTCCTGTGTATGTTAAATCCATCACCATTGCTTCACAACAGTGCAGAAAGCATCTATCATCATTAAAAGCAAAAAACAGAAAAATACATGCTAAATTCAACATATTTAATGTACATTTTATTGGAGGCTCTCCTGCAAACCTTCATCCAATGGGAAAACCTATGGCTGGGGTTGATGGTCTAGTGGTATTATCACTAGACTATTAATCCAGGAACTCGGTGAATGCTCTGGGGGTCTGGTTTTGAATCCCGCTACGGGAGATGGTGGAATTTGAATTCAATAAAAATAAATCTGGAATTAAGAAACTACTGATGACCCATGAAGCCGTTGTCGATTGTCAGAAAACCCACTTGGTTCACTAATGTCCTTCAGTGGAAGAAATAGAACATAGAACATAGAACATTACAGCGCAGAACAGGCCCTTCGGCCTTCGATGTTGCGCCGACCAATTAGGAACAAGCAGTGACCCTCTAACCTAAACCATTCCCCTTTCATCCATAAACTTATCTACTAACCTCTTAAACGCCACCAAAATTGGCGCATCTACAATTCTAAAATCTACCATTCTTACCCAGTCTGGTCTACATGTGACTCCAGAGCAACAGCAATGTGGTTGACTCTTGGGCAGGTAGGGATGGACAATAAATGCTAGTCCAGCCAGCGATGCCCATGTCCCAGGAACGAATGAAAGAAAACTACAGAATGCCAGTTACGCTAATTGATGATACTGCAATATTACAGTCTGCCACACCTTACCTGGCACAGGTTCTGACAGTCTGGTGTCCAACACATTTCATTGGATTGCTCAAGTCCTAAATCAGATGGGAAGAAGGGAACACAAAATCCTAATACTCATGATGGATGAAACAAAAACAAACTGCTTTGCGACCTGCAAATATAACCCCAACCGTGACAAATAATAGAGAACAACATGTGGTTAGAATCACAGGGACCAAATGATGTCTCAAATCTGGTCAAATTGAACCCATTTCCGCTCCCTAACCAATCCAAAAGATTAAAGCTTAAATGCGACCTTTTTGCTTTATATCCTCTTCCATCTTCACGAGGTCTCTGAATCATTTCAAACTTTCATTAAACCTCCATGACCTTTCCAAAGCTGAATTAAACTCTTCAGAACCATACTGAACCTGAATTAATTCTTCAAAATCACACTGAATCTGAATTAACCATTCCAAATAATCTCAAACCGTCCAAATAATCCCAAACCAACTCTTCAGAATCATCGTAAACCTGGATCAACCCTTCAGAACCATCTCAAATCTTCCAAGTCATCCCCAATGCTTCACTAATCCTCCCTGAGCCTCTTCCCTCACCCCGTGCAACTTTCTCAGGAACAGAAGCAGTGCAATCACACTGTTGGGGTTGTATTATAGATCTCCAACAGCCAGTGTGAAGTGGAGGAACTGATATGTCAGCAGATTATGGGAAGATGTAGAAACAACAGGTTTGTTGTGATGGGCAATTTTAACTTCTCCAAGTTAGGATGGGATTCCTTTAGTGCCTGAGCTTGGGCAGGGCAGAATTTGTTCAGTATGTCCAAGGGTGTTTCTTGAAGCAATATATAGATTGTCCAACCTGGGAAGGGGCTATCTTAGACCTGGTTTTGGGAAACGAGCCTGGACAGATGATTAATGTCTCAGTAGGGGACCACTTGGGAAACAGTGAACACAATTCTATAAGTTTCAAGATACTTGTAGAAAAGGATAGAAGTGGACCCAGAGTGAAAGTACTAAACTACAGGAAGACAAACTACAGCAGTGTTAGGCAGCAACTGGGGAATGGAGACTGGGAGCGGCTGTTTGAAAGTAAATGCACATCTGTGGGAGTCTTTGAAAAGTCAGTTCTTAACAATTCAGGCAAGTATGTTGCTGTAAAAATGAAGGATAAAAATGGCAAGATTCGGGAACTCTGGATGGCGAGAGATTGTGAGCTTAGTGAAAAACGAGGAGGCATACAGAAATTTCAGGAAATTGAAAATGGATAAGGCTTTTGTGAATACAAATATAGCAGGAAAGAGCTTCAACAGGGACTGAGAAGAGCAAAAAGAGGCCATGAAATGTCCTTGACAGGCAAGATTAAAGAGAATCTCAAGGCTTTTTATGCATCTATAAGGAGGAAGAGGGTAGCTAAGTAAAAGGTAGGTCCACTCAAGGGCAGTGGAGGAAATTTATGTGTGGAACAATTTCATTTTGTTCATTTACAGGATGTGGCTAGATCACTACCCATCCTTAATTGCCTTTGGGAAGGTGGTGAACTGGTGCAGTCCATGTGGTGTAGGTACATCCGCACTGCTGTTAGGAAGGGTGCTCCAGGATTTTGATCCAGTGGAAATGAAGGAACAGCAATGTATTTCCATGTCAGGATAATGGGTGACTTGGAGGGTATCTTCCTGGTGGTGCTGATCTCTTACACCTGCCGCCCTCGTCCTTCTAAGTGGTAGAGATCACAGATTTGGAAGGCACTGTTGAAGGAGCCTTGGTGAGTTACTGCTGTGTGACTTTTAGATGGTACATAGAGCTGCCACTGTGCTGGTAGTGTTGGGAGCGAATGTAAATGGGATGCCAATCAAGTTGGTTGCTTTGTCCTGAATGTTATCGAGCTTCTTGAGTGTTGTTGGAACTGCACTCATCCAGGAAAGAGGAGAATAGTCCATTACAGCCCTGACTTGGGCTTGTAGATGGTGGACAGGTTTTGGGGAATCAGCAACTGAGTTAATTGCCCCAAGATTCTGAGCTTGTGACCTGCTCATGTAGCCACAGTACTTATATGGCTAGTCGGTGATAGTAATGCCTTTGAATATCAAGGGGTGATGGTCAGATGCTCTCTTCTTGGAGAAGGTTGATATATGTGATGTGAATATTAGTTGCCACTTGTCAGCTCAAGCTGGATATTGTCCAGATGTCACTGCATTTGAACGCGAATTGCTTCAGTATCTGGGGAAACGTGAATTCTGCTGAACATTGTGCATCATCAGCAACCATCCCCACCTCTGATCTTACAAAGGAAGGAAGGCTAACGGTGAAGCAGCTGAAGGTGGTTGGGTCCAGAATGCTACCCTGAGAAACTTCTGCAGTGACGTTCTGTAACTGAGATGATAACAGAGTTAAGTGTCAACCTTGTTGTCGTGGTTATAGAACCACATGTAGACCAGGCCAGCTAAGGATGGCAAATTTCTATCTCTAAAGGGCTGGTGAACCAGGTAGAGTTTCATGAATGTACAAATAAGCAGGTGAATTAGGAGCAGTACATCGTGACTGAACTATTTATAATCTCAACTTCACATTCCCATTGCCCCCTGCCTCCCCCGCCGTAATCTCCTACCCCTGGTAATCTTCCATCCTCTTGCTCACGCAGAATCTATCTCGCTCTGCTTTCAGGGACTCCGAGTGACCATTAGTTCTAGATTGTGCCACAACAGGAAACATCTGTGACAACTAACAATAGTTTCCTAGTCACCAACACTGAGGTTGGTTGTTAATTCTGGATTTTTTATTAATTAAATCCACCAGCTGTCACAGTGGGATTTGAATACAGGAGCCCCCGTGGGCATTACCTTGGGTATTTGGATAGCTAGCAGAGTGATGTTATTCCACCGTCTTCCCCTCATCAGGCCAGCATCAAGCATTTAAAGTCTGTGCAAATGAAAGACTTGTTTGAATTCGATTCTTCTGAATGTTTTGAGCCATTGTGAATTCTCCTGTACAATACTGACCACACTGCACACACATCCCCAGTCGCTCTGAGCACAAGCAATGCTGTCAAAATTCACTTCATCTCACATTATTTGTCATTTCATGAAAGAAAGACTGATGGCCAACTTCTTGAGTAGAAATAAAAAGCAAATTGTACACAGCAGCCACTTTCCAAGACTCAAAGTTTCTGCATCACTTCACATTTTGAAAAAGAAAGCAAAAAATGAAAAATATTAAAAGCTTCTTCAGCGTTTTAATGCTAACCTAATTACACCTTTCAATAAAAAAACTGGATTTGTTTAGCATCTTTAAAGCAATGGTTAAAAAAAAACCGTCCTAAGGCCCTTCACAGGAGCATAATCGGACTGAATTTGACATGGAGGCACAGGATAAGAGATATAGAAAGATTGTCAATGAGGGCAGCTTTTAAGAACACCTTCCGGGAGGAGAAAGAGATTATAAAATCTTTTATAAGGAGCCATTTGGCCCAAATGAATGAGATTGTAGAATGTACAATCCCACTCAAGGCCCATTCCCGTAAACCCACACATTTACCCTGTAAATACCTCTGGCACTAAGATCAATTTAGCAAGGCCAATCCACCTAACCTGTACATCTTTGGTGTGGGAGGAAACCAAAGGAAACCCACACAGACATGGGGAGAATGTGCAAACTCCACACAGACAGTGACCCAAGCTGGGAATCGAACCCGGATCCCTGGTGCTGTGAGGCAGCAATGCTAAGCACTGTGCCACCCTGCCGCCCACGGAGAGATGAAGGGAATTCCAGATATCCCCAAAGGGATGCTCGCTGATGGTAGAACAATTAAAATCAAGGTGGTCAAGGGGGCAGAATTAGAGAAAGGGGCTCAGGAGAATGTAGAATATTAATATCGTATAGCTGGCCATCTGGTTTGTATTCCAGGAATGATGGAAAAAAAACTGTAATGAGGGAATAGAAACAGAAGGGAGGGATGTGATTGGAATCAAAGTACAATCCCTCCTTAATTATTCTGCTGGAACATCTTCAAAGTATTGTTAGGATCAGTTACTGCATTTTCCAAAACCATAAAGCTTTCGACACACTTGTATAATTTGAAAATTGAACAAAAAAAGGAAAAGATAGATTAAACTCCTAATGAAAGAAATAAATAAACATTCTTAACAAAAGATGTTTCAGTGGCAGGCCAGACTGAGCTTACCAGATGGCTAGTCTAATGGAAGCAGACACCAGTGACCAGAATGGACAGATGTCCACATTTACTGAATGCATTCTACGCCCTTAATCAGAAACTTGCTGTATTTTGTGCTGTAAGTCACACTATTTAAAGCAATGTCATTTTACAGATTACACATCTTTCAAGAAAGCAGATACATGAGATAGCACTGCTGTCTTACAGCGTCAGGGACCTGGGTTCAATTTCCAACTTGGCCACTGTCTGTGTGAAGTCTGCACATCCTCCCCGTGTCTGTGTGGGTTTCCTCCAGATGACCCAGTTTCCTCCCACAATCCAAAAGACGTGCTGGTTAGGTACATTTGGCTGCGCTAAATTCTCCCTCTGTGTACCCGAACAGGTGCCGGTGTGTGGCGACCAGAAGATTTTCACAGTAACTTCATTGCAATATTAATGTAAGCCTACTTGTGACTATTAAAATTTTTTAAAAAACATGGGAATGCTACCACCTGCAAGATCCCCTCCAAGCCACTCACCATCCTGATTTGGAAATATATCTGCTATTCCTTTCTGTCACTGGGTTGAAATCCTAGAACTCCCTCCCTAACAGCAGCCTGGGTGTACCTACACTCCCTGGACTGCAGTGGTTCAAGGCAGCGGCTCACCACCACCTTCCCATGGGGTAATAGATGGGTAATAGATGCTGTGCCTGGCCAGCAGCACCATACACCAGGATTAATCAACTAAACCATCTGATCAACTGTGAATGTCTTTGTGCTTGTAACAATATTTGATCTCCATGTAAAGCAAAAATCCCTCCGGCAACACAACCTAATGTAGCTTTAATTCACTAGCATCGTGTCAGAGAACTCATGCTGAAGGACAATAAGCAGTCATGGTATTTCTATTGAATATTCTGATCTTTTGAACTCCCTCTAATATAGAGAACATCAATGTAATTTCTCCTTGTTATTTGCAGACTCGACTATCTCTAGTCTCCTGACCTCTGGCCAAACCTTCACCCTGAGCTGACCGATCCCTGCTGGCCAAATCCTGACCTCATGCCAAGGTGGGTTCATCCACAGCCCTCCAAAATCTCAGCTTCACCAATTCTGACCTTATGCACACTCTGTGTTGGCACAGTGGTTAGCACTGACGCCTCACAGTGCCTGGGTTTGATTCCTGGCTTGGATCACTGTCTGTGCAGAATCTGCATGTTCTTCCCGTGTCTACGTGGGTTTCCTCCGGATGCTCCAGTTTCCTCCCACAGTCCGAAAGATGTGCTGGTTAGGTGTGCTGGCTGTGCTAAATTCTCCTTCAGTGTACCTGAGCAGGTGCTGGAGTGTGGCAACTAGGGGATTTTCACAGTAACTTCACTGCAAGTGTTAATGTAAGCCTACTTGTGACTAATGAGTAAATTTTATTTTTCAATTTTCTTTACTACCATGTCTTTGAATTGAACATAAGAACATAAGAAATAGGAGCAGGAGGAGACCATCTAGCCCCTCGAGCCTGCCCCGCCATTCAATTGGATGGCTTTACAGCCATTCCTAACCATATTTTTTCCTAGTTTTAACCATTTCAGGCTCCATAGAATCATAGAGCAATACAGCATGAAAACAGACCCTTCAGCCCAACTGGTCCATGCTAGTCCCAATTGCCTGCGTTTGGCATATATCCCTCGAATCCTTTCCCATCCATGTATTTATCCAAACACTTTTTAAGTGTTACTATTATACCTGCCTCAGCAAAACTCCATTTCAGTTCTGTAATGTTACTGTGATGAATAAACTCACACTGCACAGAAGGTCGTTAAAAAAAAAAGCCACATGGGTTTTCCAAATAAAAGAATGTGTTGCAAAAGCAAGGGCATGATGCTAAACCTTCAGAACACATTGAGTTAGCATCTGCTGGGAGCATTGTGTCAAGTTCTGGACATCACACGTTGAAAGATGTCAGGGCATCAGAGAGAGAGAGAGCAGAGAAGATTTACCAGAATGGTACAAGAGTGACAGACTGTAGTTAGTGTGGAGAAGCTGGGGTTGTTCTCAAAGTCAAAAAAAAGTCAAAGGGACTTTTACTGGACATGTTCAAAACCATGGAGTGTCTTGAGGAAGTAAACAAGGAGAAGCTTGGGTCACTGTCTGTGTGGAGCCTGCACATTCTCCCTGTGTCTGCGTGGGTTTCTCTGGGTGCTCTGGTTTCCTCCCACAGTCCAAAGATGTGCAAGTGAGGCCGATTGGCTGTACTAAAAAAAATTGCTCCTTAGAGTTCTGAGATTAGGTTTGAGAGATTAGCGGGTAAATATGTAGGGATATGGGCCTGGGTGGGTTCCTGGTTGGTGCAGACACGATGGGCCAAATGGCCTCTTTCTGCACTGTAGAGTTTCTCTGATTCTAAGCTGTTTTCACTGACAGAAGGTTAGGATCCAGATTGACAAAAGAATCAGAGAGAGAGAGATGATGTTTCCAAAATAAAAACACCAACTTCTTCCTTGCGCATGGGTGATGAAAGCAAGTAAATTTCAAAAGAAATCTTGGATGGAAACACAAAAGGGGAAAGAAATGCAAGGTTTTAAGGAAGAGCAGAGAGGTGCATTGGGTAGCCAGCAGAGGCACAGTGGGCTGAATGGCCTCCTTCTGCATTCTGTGACTCTACAATTACTTCTTTCACACCTGGTTTGACCAGTGGAAAAGTAAGAAAGGTTGATTCAGATTTCCTTGATCCCAGTACCTGTACTTTATTCATTATTGACAAATCCAAAGGTCGTTTGGAATGAGAAACCAAATAAATGTCACACTGGTGAATTACTATTGAAGCACTGGACAAACGCAGATTGTTAGCGCGGATCAGAGGCAGCTTTACTCTGCAGCCGCTGTCCTGCAAACACTTAATAGTGAAAGGAAACTTCTCAGTGCCTTCATGGGAAAGCAGAAACAAAAAGCTGCCATTTTTAGATATGTGTAAAGCACACAACCCTGACATTCAATGCTTGAATACAGAGCCATATTTGTACAGGTATAAAACTGTACTTCAGAAATGGATATTAGTTGGCCTTCAGTCCAAAGTTCATCTCAATTTGTCGATTAAAGCATCCAACTGTATTTTAATATCTCAATTCTTTTTGGCAAATACCCTCTCAGTTTAAAAAAAAGTAAACAAGACATTAACTATTCGTTTCTACTTTTAAAGTACTGTTTGGATACCAGATCAGAAATCCTAAGAAGCAAACTGAGGCCTCTACAAATTCTCTATTTTGGCATCAGCGTGAGGATAAGATGTTTCATTCCAGGTACGATTCTACTGACAAACTAGTGAGCTTTTTATTTAGCAAACAGAACATATGAATTAACATTTAAACAATACCAAACATGGCTAGATACAAAACCTATCACTACTGGTTCTAGTCAAGCAATATTCATCTTATAGACTTAAACCCCTCTTTAAAATTAATTAGCAAAACAGAGGCATACACCTTGATCAATTGGACTAGTAACCTGACGAATGGCAGATGGAGTTTAATTTAGACAAATACGAGGTGTTACATTTTGGTAGACTGAATCAGGCAAGGACTTACTCAGTTAATGGTAGGGCTTCGGGGACAGTTACAGAGCAAAGAGATCTAAGGGTACGTGTTCATAGCTCCTTGAAAGTGGAGTCACAGGTGGACAGAGTGGTGAAGAAGGTATTCCACATGCTTGGTTTCATTGGTCGGAACACTGAATATAGGAATTAGGACATTTTTATGAAGTTGTACAAAACATTGGTAAGGCTACACTTGGAACACTATTTACAATTCTGGTCACTCTATTATAGAAAGGATATTATTAAATTAGAAAGAGTACAGAAGAGGTTTACTAAGATGCTACCGGGACTTGATAGTTTGAGTTATAAGGAGAGGCTGGATAGATTGGGGCTTTTTCCTCTGGAGCATAGGAGGCTGAGGAGTGATTTATAGAGACCTATAAAATAATGAGGAGCACAGATCAATTGGATAGTCAATATCTTTTCCTAAAGGTCAGGGAGTCTAAAAATAGAGGGCACAGGTTTAAGCTGACAGAGGAGAGATACAAAAGGGGCAATTTTTTCACACAGAGGGCAGTGAGTGTCTGGAATAAGCTGCCAGAGGTAATAGTAGAGGCAAGTACAGTTCTTTTCTCTTAAAAAGCATTTAGACATGGGTAAGATGGCCATCAAGAGATGTGGGCCAAATGTGGACAATTGTGATTAGCTTAGGGGTTTAAAAAAGGGGTGGCATGGATAAGTTGGACCCAAGGGCTTATTTCCATCCTGTAAACCTCTAGGTGCTATGGCTCTATGACTTGCTTGTGACATGGGTTAACAATTGTTTAGAAAGCCTCTGGAAAGAGAGAGATAGAGAGACACTTCTTTCTTCCATCAGCTCCAGGCAGCAACTGTTCTTTATTTTAAAAATGAAAATGAAACCTTTTTATTCTACAAGCTTTGGTCCTCCTATTAAACACATGACTTTGTGCTGTCAATCAACCTAAAATCCCAAGAAAACCTAAACAAAAGAAAGATCCACTAACTCTGCAAAGTAGTTAAAATCAGTTATTATCCTGCACTTTCAGCATCTGAGCAGCATGTTTTCCTGACAAGTTGACTCTTGGGACAAAACATTGCTTGTTAAAGCAGCACCACCTTAAAATATAAAATATATCAAAATAGCACAGTGTCATTAGAAACACTGAACTTACAAAGAGGTAAAGTACTTTAAAAAATATGTTTCCCCTTAAGTCAAAAATAACTCTGCTTTAACAGAAGGCCAACACTCCACTTGGTGCATAAAAACTGGTTTGGAACTCAGAGTCTCTTAATCCAACGTTCAATCAGAGATTTCCAAAATGCTAAGGGCCAGGATATCCTGTGGGGATGTTACTGTTCTTTTGTGGCCCCCTCCTCTCCCATTATCTCCCTGCACTCCATAATACCCCACCCCCCCCAAACAGTATTGAGTTTACAAGGGAATGATAGCAGAGTAGGTATCATGCTGGATTTGTAAACTAGAGAACTGGACTAATGGACACGCGAGTTCAAAACTCACCACGGCAACCTAGGGTGTTTAAATTCAGTTAATCAAATAAACTAGAAGTATAAACTGGTATCAATAATTATAAAACTTGAGGATTGTTGCAAAAATCCATCTGGTTCACTCATGTCCTTTGGGAAAGAAATCCACCACTCTTACTTGATCTGGCCTACATGTGACTTCAGAGCCACAGCAACGTGGTGGACTCTGACTTATCCTCTGCCTGAACTGGAACAGAGAGAACTCACTTGTGTTAAGGAGGTGGGGGAGGCTGGGGAGACTGGGGGGAAGGGGTCTCCAGGCGCACTGAGGTGGACAGTTGGGAAGGGATTTTCCTTGCGGGTCCAGGGAGAAGTGTGGGGGGGAATTTTCAGGCCCACACGGGGAGCTGGGGCCTGGTGGGGAGGGGTAGATTTTCCAGCCCCGCTGAGGGGTGGGGGTAGAGTGATCATTTCCAGGCCCACCCAGGGGTTGGATTTTCCAGGCCCACCTGGGGCAGGTAGCCGGGACTTACCAGTTCTCCTGAGAGTCAATGGACTCTTGGCCAATTCGCCATATTGTCCATTCCTGCCCTGTCCATTGAGCCCCACTTGCCCACAGTATCAGCCAGTGCAAAGACTCTTTGACCACAAGACAGGATCCTGTAACTTGGTGGAAATGTCTCTTTCTCCCTGTTGCCCTTGGAACTAACGAGAGATTCACGAGTTATTCAATGCTGCTCGCATTCCTGAGCCCAGCTGTGAATACATAATGAATGTGTGTGCGATGATTCTGGCTTTTCCTAATAATAATTAGGAAGCAGTTATGTTGTACGTTAATTTGACATTATACTTCATTACATATTTCCAGTGCAACAGCCCTTTCATATTAATGTCACGCAGACACTAACTTTACCAGCTCAGAGTAACTGTATGTTGTCCATCAATTCCATCCCCTCATGTAACCTGCCCACTTTGGGAAAAGTCTTCTCTAGTCTCCCAATGCCACCTCATTATCTCAGAAGTAGCAGCAATGACACTGTTTCAGCAGAACGGCCACACTTTCTCCATTTTAACATTCCGTTTGGGTATGGCTGCCATGTGATGATGACCAATAACCCGGCAGGGTACTGTTTACAGGGAGCAAGGTCACAGCTGCGCGTTTCAACATAGGATGAGACCAAATACAATTCTTAAAACCTGCAGACCATAAGACGTAGCAGCAGAATTAGGCCACTCAGCCCATCGAGTCTGTTCCGCCATTCAATCGTGGCTGATATTTTTTTCTCTCCCCCATTCTCCTGCCTTTTCCTCATAACCCTTGATCCCCTTATTAATCAAGAACCTATTTATCTCTGAATTAAAGACACCCAATGACTGGACCTCCACAGCCTTTTGTGGCAGCGAGTTCACAAGGATAGACTGGGTAATCAGGAAAAGGGGCTAGGCGTGCACAGGACATCAAACTGCATTATATAATCTCTATAGCACTGAAACAGGCCATTCGGCCCAACTGGTCTGTGCTGCTGTTTATGCTCCATGTGTGTCCTCCCAATTTCACTCCGGCTCACCCTATTAACATATCCTTCTTTATCCGGTAATGTCTTTATCCCGTTTCCCCTCATCTCAAACATTCCCCGTGGTAGCGAGTTCCATATCCTTACACATTCCGTGCTCTGAATGGAATTATGAACTTATACGAAGAACCAGGAAGAAATCAGATGTAGCTCTTGGAGCTAAAGGGACCAAGATATATGGGGGGAGAGGGGAGGGGAATCAGGATATTGAATTTGATGACCAGCCATGATCAAAATGAATGTTGGAGCAAATTCAAAGGGCTGAATGGCCTCTTCCTGTTTCCAGTTCCTATGTTAACCAATAACAGAGGATTGTTTTAATATTAATCTCTAAACTGTCTGACAGAAAAATATAACTGAAAACATTAAAATTATTGTGTTTCATGGTGACTTCTCATTTTCTTCGCAATATTCCTACTTTTCACTTTTCTTATCCTTAATTGAAAACTTAACGAAGCCAAACATTCTCATTCATAACTTTTGCTGATTATTAATAGGCTGGGATCTGTTCTTTCAATTGGTTACCCAGTCCTGCTCAAAGAAACAAATGCCAGTTGAAGCTAAGCTGTAAATGTCATACAGAGAATCACGTCAGTCTGGGACAGTAAAGATGCGTTAATGACACACGGTTATAGAACATAGAACATAGAACATTACAGCACAGAACAGGCCCTTCGGCCTTCGATGTTGCGCCGACCAATATAAAAAGCAATGCCCCTCCAAACTAAACCATTCCCTTCTCTTCCATATACTTATCAACTAAATTATGTGGTTATTACCACATAAATTGTCCAGCATGTTCAGAGAATGCAGAGAGACGCCAGAGTCATGAATCTCCACAAACTCTTGGTCAATTTATGCCATTCCATCCTGGCTTCACAAATTGCACCTTGCTTTCGGCCTCCATATAACTTTTAAAGAACTTGTGCATTAATCATCCGTCTAACTTGCTGCAGTAAATTAGGGCCATAAATTAAGAGCGTAAGTAACCTTTTTTTAAACAATGTGTAACTATTAATCAATTGGGCGGCACAGTGGCACAGTGGTTAGCACTGCTGCTTCACAGCTCCAGGGACCTGGGTTCGATTCCCAGCTCGGGTCACTGTGTGTGTGGAGTTTGCACATTCTCCTCATATATGCATGGGTTTCCTCCTGATGCTCCGGTTTCCTCCCACAGTCCAAAGATGTGCAGGTTGAGGTGACTAGCCATGTTAAAATTGTCCCTTAGCGTCTGTAATGTGTAAGTTAGAGGGATTAGTGGGTAAATTCTGAAGGGATGTGGGGTTAGGGCGTGGATGGGATTATGGTCAGTGCAGACTCGATAGGCTGAATGGCCTCTTTCTGTACTATAGGATTTCTATGATTCTACAAATGCAATCAATGTCTTTGGTCCAAAAGCTGAACAATTATAAAGTATATTAATTAGTCACAAGTAAGACTTACACTAACACTGCAGTGAAGTTACTGTGAAACTATTCAATCTCATTCAGACAGCGAGTGATAACTTATTTACAAAGGTGGGAATTTTTTCTTACTTTTCTCTTCTAATTCTGTCACTCTCGCTCTATGCAATCTTTCTTTCCCTTGTTTTATTTCACTTTCTGCTTCCGATTTGATTCAAATTCTCCCAATTTCCTGACCCATCATTCCTGTGATTTTTCTCCTTGATCTATGAATCTCACTGGTTACGGAGGACATACTGTTTGTCCAACTGTTCACCGGGGTTCGAGCTGCCCCTTCATCTTCTCCACACTTGTTATCAGCTCATGATCCCAGTGAGGTACAGGGCAAATAGATTTAGGCTGAAGGATGTGACAGCAAAAATCTATCTAAAGGGATAAGCAGTGAAATGCTCCAGGCCCCCACTCTGACTGATAATGCTAACTATATTTAAAAGAACTAAGAAATAGGAGGTGTAAGCCATTCAGCCCATCAAGCACACTCTATCATTCAACAAAGGCATAGCTCTGCTAATTCTAACCTTTCCTGCCTGCTCTCAAAGCTCGTGACTGTCTTGTCCATCACAAACCTGTCTAACTCAACCTCAAATACGTTCCGTGACCCAGCCTGCATACTCTTTGGGGAAGGGAATTCCAAATACGAATAACCTTTTCAGAGAAGACGTTCTTCCTTGTCTCTGTCTTAAATGGGCAAGTCCCTTATGTTGAAACTGTGCTCCCTATTTCTGACCTACACACTGTTGAATTCTAAGAAGCAATTTGGGTCAATGCACCTAACCAGCAAGCCTTTCAGATCGTGGGAAGAAACCGGAGCACCGGGAGGAAACCCACACAGACATGGGGAGAATGTGCAGGCTGCACACAGACAGTGACCAGGTCTGGATCGAACCTGGGTCCCTGGTGCTGTGAGTCTGCAGTGCTAACCATTGTGCCATCACACCACCCACATGATACATTATCAAATACCTTTTGGAAATCCAAATGCACAGATCTAAATTATCCTCCTTTATCTACCCTGCTTGTTACATCCTCAAAGAATTTATCAAAGCACAACTTTCACTTGATAAAACCTTGTTGACCCTATCCGACTATATTATGATTTTTTAAAAATGTTCTTCAATGACCTTCTAAAAAAGTTGATTCCAGCATTTTTCCGTTAGCCTTGCTGGCCTACAGCTTCCTGCTTTCTGTCTCCATCCATCTGCCTACGTTATAAATATGCTCCCTACTTCCAAATCCATCCATACCCATGCCCCTCCCTATCTCTGTAACCTCCTCCAAAATGCACCCTTTAAAACCTACCTCGTCAACCAAGGTTTTGATCATCTGTGTTAATATCTGCATCTGTTATATTTTGGGATGTGGGTGTTCACTAGCTGGTCAGCATTTATTGCCCATCTCTGAGGCATTTAAGAGTCAATCACATTGCTTTGGCTCTGCTGTCACACGTAGGCCCGACCAGGTAAGGATGGCAGATTTCCTTAAGGAAATTAGTGAACCAGATGGGTTTTTCCAATAATTGACAATGGCTTCATGGTCATCATTCGACTTTTAATTCCAGACTTTTATTGAGTTCAAATTTCACCATTTGAAGAGATTGGGGTGGAGTGGAGGGATTCCGACGATGGTAGTAAAACACAGACTTGATGGTCCAAATAGCGTCCTTCTGCAATGTAGGGATTCCATGATTCACCATTTGCCATGGTGCATCCCCAGAGCAAGACCCTGGGTCTCTGGGATTACCAGTCTAGAGACAATACCACCACACCATTGCTTCCCATGCATCAGTAATGCATTCGTTTTGATGTTTCTGTTTTTAACTGTTACAAGTCACAGATCCAGGGATTTCTGGGGTTATACACACACAGAAACTAGATCTTAAAAGGACAACATGAATCCTCACACAACAAACCAACACAAGTTTAGCAACAATGAACTGCTCATCGCGTATTATCACATTTCTCGCTAAAAGATAGTCATACCTTGACTATGCCCCGAATGTGCATCTTTGCAATCATCTCAGAAGTGTACAGGAACATCAGGAGTGTGTCCAGGGTAAACGTCACATACTGGAGAGGAGGGTAGTGCTGAAAGGTCCTTGGTGTATTCATGCAGACAGAGATAACACTGACGATTGCAGAAACTCGTAGCAAAGAGTGAACCCACTGCACACAAACAGAGAGCATTAGTCAGCCCCATTCCTCCTTTAAGCTGCAAACGACAGATAACCCGAGGAGACCAGCACCTGCTGCTTCTGCTTTACAGCTGCTCGTATTTTCAGAATAGCTGTTAGAGGTTGTGGGATTATTTAAACCCAGGACACAGACAGGGACAGAAAGAATTCCAATGACAATCCATCATTCATTACAACCTTCAGAACCATACAGCACATCATTTGATCATTTTATAGTGTGGCAGCTGTGTATAAACCAAGGGCTCGGTACATCAAAGGCTGTTTGTGGTTCATAATTTGCAAGATTCTGTGGTTTTGTGTCTCCAGAGTCTCTCACTAAGTATCTGGCTGTTTGCAGGTGTCCAATTCTTGTGAGTGTTCATTAATCCAGGATTCAGTACATAGTCCTCAGCTCCCATATCCAGGGTACAGGTCAACTATCAATGTCATTATCCATTGTCCTTCATCTTTCCATCCAATACGTTACCAGATTAGTTCACACAATTAGAAAAGATAAATACCCATGACGGTCACTAGATGTTGCCTGGTCTCGGGGTATTAGTTATGAGGAGACGGTGAATAAACTAGGATTGTTTTCGCTGGAAAGACAGAGGCTGCAGGGGGAGGGGAAGGAACCTGATAGAGGTCTACAAAATTATGTGAGACATAGACAGGGTGGATAGTCAGAGGCCTTTTTTCCTCAGGCTGGAAGTGTCAACTACAAGAGGTCACAGGTTCAAGGTGAGAGGGGGAAAGTTTAAGGGAGATGTGTGGGGGAGAGAGATGGATGCCTGCAACAGACTGCCAGAGGAGGTAGTGGAAGCGGGCATATTAGCAACATTCAAGGGCATCTGATGGGTACATGAATAGAGGGGGGGGGAATAGAGGGATACGGACTGAGTAAGGGCAAAGATTTTATTTTGTTTAGTTATCATGACCGGTAAGGTAGCTCAGGTCTGGGGCAGGGGTGGAGGGGGGCAAAGGGCCTGTTTTTGTGCTGTTCTTATTTTGTTACACCTCATTCAACTTCACCCCCATCTGATATAATATCTCACTTTTGATGCAGTTTTTCGCCTGACTTGCAAACTTTAGTTTTCTCGATATTAGGTTTCATTTACAGAGTGATTATCACCGAATTTACACATTTTGTTGAAGTTATTTGATACCAAACCAATTCAACCTTCTTGAGTTCACAAACCTGACCAGTTTGAAGTGAGGCGTCGGATCTAAGTATTTTTTATTCTTTCATGGGACACAGGTGTCGCTGGCTGGGCCAGCTTTTATTGCCCATCCCTAGATGCCTTTGAGAAGGTGGTGATGAGCTGCCTTCTTGAATCACTGCAGTCCATGTGCTGTGGGTTGACTCACAATGTCGTTAGAGAGGGAATCCCAGGATTTTGACTCAGAGACCGTGAAGGAACAGTGATATATTCCCAAGTCAGGATGGTGAGTAGCCTGGAGGGGAACTTGCAGGTGGTGGAGATCCCATGTACCTGCTGCCCTTGGCATTCTAGATGGGAGTGGTCATGGGTTTGCAAAGTGCTGTTTAAGGATCTTTGATGAATTGCTGCAGTGCATCTTGTAGGTGCTACCAACTGCTGCTACTGAGTGTCTGATTGTTGATGTGGTGCCAATCAAGCGGGCTGTTTTGCCTTGGATGGTATCAAGCTTCTTGAACGTTCTTGGAGCTGCACCCATCCAGGCAAGCGGGCAGTAATGCAGGTTGAAATTTTGGCACATCTCAAATACAGAAATTGTTACTGCAAAACCCTCTCCCATCAGTGCGGATATTACTTCATTGACCTTACAGCTGGTGCAGAAGAGACATAATTTAAAGACATCTGTGAAGAAGAGAAAAAAATCATTGGTTGCAATGGGACAATAATTTGAGTTGGTGTGACCTGGGAGGCACTGCCTGAAAAGGGCAGCGGAAGCAGATTTGATTATCCCATAGCCTCTTCGATAATTCACTTACAAGAGGGAATTGAATAAATTCTTGTAGGGGAAAAATTTACAGAGAGAAAGGGAAAGAACAGGGATCATGTACCAACTGACTCAAGGACAGTTTCTTCGCTGCTGTCATCAGATTTTTGAATGGACTTACCTTGCATTAAGTTGATCTTTCTCTACACTCTCGCTATGACTGTAACACTACATTCTACACTCTCTCCTCTCCTTCTCTATGAATGGTATGTTTTGTCTGTATAGCATGCAAGAAACTTAATACCTTTCACTGTATCCCAATACATGTGGCAATAATAAATCAAAGCAAAAACCACAGGCACAATGGGCTGAATGGACTCCTTCTGTCCTTTTCAGGCATATATCCAATCATCCTTTTTTAAAAAATAGTATTGAATCTATATTCACCAGCTTTACACTCCAGATTAGTAACAGATGGAAAAGAGATTGCAAATTGAACACTGACTTTTGTGGCTTCATGTTAATGAAGATTCAAGATATTGGGAAAACAGACTGAAATTTGTTAAGCTATGGCAGCATGAAACTATATTTCAGTTGGAATCTAACAATTCAGATAAAAAATTTTTATGAAAACAACCACAGTTATATAGATCTATGAAGATTCTGACAATGCCCTAATCGGACTGAATGTAATTAAAGGGATAAACATGTGAGGGAAGAATATACTAGGAGGATGGTTGAAATGAAGAGGGGCAAGAGGAGACATGGGTGAGGCACAAACACCAGCATGGATCAGTAGGGCCGAGTGGCCTGTTTCTGCACCGGGCATTTTTTTTTGTAATGATGCATAATTACCAGAGGGAGGAGCCCTTTCACAATGTCCCCTTAATTCTACAATTCTCAGCGAGTAGACTTTGGGTCAATACTCGTACAGCAGAACCACTGACAACTGATCAAGGCCTCAACTTCTCCTCTGATGGAGATTAATCAAAAGCGGCCCACCAGGAGGACGCAATGGCCCAGCATAAGCAGTGCTGGTGAGAAGATTCTACCCAAATTAAAACATGAGATTGTTCACAGGATTCAGAGATGAGGGTATAAGGATCCACCCCGACTCCCATCAATGAAACTAAATTTGCTGGAGCATATCAATGTATATTGGACCCGAATGGTCTCCATCTCTGCTGTTTGATCCTATGAGGTCACATGTGAATGTTCCATTCGCTTCAGAGGGACAAAAGTAGAACATAGAACATTACAGCGCAGAACAGGCCCTTCGGCCTTCGATGTTGCACCGACCAATTAGGAAAAAGCAATGATCCTCTAACGTAAACCATTCCCTTTTCGTCCATAAACTTATCAACTAACCTCTTAAACGCCACCAAACTTGGCGTATCTACAACTGCAGCAGGCAGGGCATTCCATACCCTTACCACCCTCTGGATAAAGAACCTACCTCTGACATCCGTCCTATAATTACCACCCCTTAATTTAAAGCTATGTCCCCTCGTGCTAGCTTTCTCCATCCTAGGAAAAAGGCTATCACTGTCCCCCCTATCTAAACCTCTAATCATCTTATATGTTTCGATTAGGTCCCCTCTTAGCCGCCTCCTTTCTAACGAAAACAACCTCAAGTCTCTCAGCCTCTCTTCATAAGACCTGCCCTCCATACCAGGCAACATCCTGGTAAACCTCCTCTGTATCCTCTCCAATGCCTCCACGTCTTTCTTATAATGCGGGGACCAGAACTGCACACAATACTCCAAGTGCGGCCGTACTAGAGTTTTGTACAGTTGCAACATGACGTTGCGGCTTCGAAATTCAATCCCCCTCCCAATAAAAGCTAAGACTCCATATGCCTTCTTAACAACCTTATCGACTTGACTGCCTACTTTCAGGGATCTATGCACAAAGACACCAAGATCCCTCTGTTCATCAACACTATTAAGAATCCTACCATTAGCCCTATACTCTACACATTTATTATTCCTGCCAAAGTGCATTACCTCACACTTTTCCACCTTAAACTCCATTTGCCACCTCTCGGCCCAGCTCTGCAACTTGTCCAAGTCTCTCTGCAAACTATAACACCCTCTTCACTATCTACCACTCCACCGACTTTAGTGTCATCTGCAAATTTACTAATCCATCCTTCAATACCCTCATCCAGATCATTTATAAAAATTCCAAACAGCAGGGGCCCCAAAACAGACCCCTGAGGTACACCACTTGTCACCGAACTCCACGATGAATATCTCCCATCAACCACCACCCTCTGTCTTCTATCTGCTAGCCAATTCCTAATCCAATTAGCTAAATCACCCTCAATCCCATACATCTGCATTTTCTGCAGAAGCCTTCCATGGGTCACCTTATCGAACGCCTTACTAAAGTCCATATATACCACATCAACTGCCTTACCCCCATCCATCTCTTTGGTCACTTTTTCAAAAAACTCAATAAGGTTAGTAAGGCACGACCTACCCTTCACAAACCATGCTGACTATCCCCAATCAATTCATTTCTCTCTAAATAACTATAAATCCTATCCCTAATAATTCTTTCCAATACTTTGCCCACAACAGAAGTAAGACTCACCGGCCTATAATTCCCCGGAAAGTCCCTATTCCCCTTCTTGAACAATGGGACCACATTTGCTATCCTCCAGTCTTCCGGCACTATACCCGTAACCAACGACGACCTGAAGATCAGAGCCAGAGGCTCTGCAATCGCCTCTCTCGCCTCCCAGAGAATCCTAGGGTAAATCCCGTCTGGCCCAGGGACTTATCTAACTTCAAACCCTCAAGAATATCTAGCACATCCTCCTTATCTACTTCAATACTTTCCAGTTTACAACCCTGTATCCCAGTGTTCTCCACAACTACATTTACATTTCCCTGCGTGAATACCGAAGAGAAATATTTGTTCAGTGCCTCTCCAATCTCTTCAGGCTCCACACACAACTTCCCACTGCTGTCTCTGACTGGCCCTAATCTTGCCCTAACCAATCTTCTATTCTTAACATATCTAAAGAAAGCTTTAGGATTCTCCTTGATCCTATCAGCCAAAGTCTTCTCGTGTCCCTTTTAGCTCTCCTCAACTCACTCTTTAGCTCCCTCCTGGCTAATCTATAGCTATCCAGTGCACTAACTGAGCCTTCAAGCCTCATCCTGACATAAGCCTCCTTTTTCCTTTGAACCAGCGAATTAACTTTTCTAGTACACCATGGTTCCCTTACTCGTTGACAGAAACGGGCCCACCATCCCAATGATATCCTCATTCCATCAGTCCCAGGCTGACAGATACTTCATAGAGTAGAATTATAGAATCCCTACAGTGCAGGAGAAGGCCATTCAGCCCATCGAGTCTGCACCGACCACAATCCCACTCAGGCCTTATTCCCGTAAACCCTGTTAATCCCCTGATACTAGGGTCAACTTAGCATGGCCAATTCTCCTAACTTGCGCAAATTTCGAGTGTGGGAGGAAACCCGAGCAACCGCAGGAAACCCACACAGACATTGGGAGAATGTGCAAACTCCACACAGATAGTGATCCAAGGTTGGAATTGACTCTTGGGCCCTGGCACTATGAGGCAGTAGTGCTAACCACTGTGCCACCCTAAACCCTTCTACCTTAACATGGGGCATGGAGTTCATGATAAATTTTTAAATTGATTTACATAATCACAGACTCTCACAGAATGGGATTAGGTCATTAACCCTATTGTGAGGGTGCCCTAGAATGAGCTGTCCAATTTATTCCTATCCCTCAGATTTTTCCTCAGAATCCTGCAAATCCGTCCTGTCCCAATATCTTTTGAAGGTTCTTGTAGAATCTGATCAGTGGTGCTGTATTCAAGATCATAACCATACATTGTGAAACTGAAGTCTCACATTTCCTCCTCTGCTTCCTATTACAAATATCTGATCTATGATTACCAATCCTTCAACTGTTGGGGACTGTTTCTCTCAACAAGAACTTGGTTAAACTGTCTGTGTGGAGTCTGTACGTTCTCTCCATGTCTGCGTGGGTTTCCTCCGGGAGCCTCGATTTCCTCCCCCAGTCCAAAGATATACAGGTTCGGAGGATTTGCCATGCTGAATTGCAATTGGTGTCCAAAGATGTGCAGATTAGCCCCCTAGTATCAGGGGGCTAGATACAGGCTCCTTGGGCCGAGTGACCTCCATTTGGTTAGCACTGCTGCCTCACAGCGCCAGGCTTGCAGTTCAATTCCTGCCTTGTGTCACTATCTATGCAGATACACGTTCTCCTCATGTCTTCGTGGGTTGCTTTTGGGAGCTCTCAGTCCAAAAGATCTGCAGGTTAAATGGTTTGGCCATGCTAAGTTGCCCCTTAGACTCAGGAGGGCCAGCAAGGTAAGATCCATGTGGTTATGGGGATGGGGAGGGGTGGGATCATGGTCAGTGCAGGCTCGATGAGCTAAATAGCCCCCTTCTGTACTGTACAGATTCTATGATTCTAAAGAGTTTTGCTTTCGTATTAATGTCAATTGAGATTCTCTGTCCTAGAACATGGAACAAGATATGTTATCTCTCTTTTTGAACACTCCTGCATCATTCATTCTGTCGAATTCCACAACTCTGAACACCTCCATTACATCTCCCCTTCTACTGGATGTGGGGGTGAACAGGATTGGGGGGTGAGTTCAGGTGGCAGAGTGTGGGAAGGGTTCCATGTATCTGGAGGATGGAAGGCTGGGTAAAAAAGACATTTAGAGACATCGAAACTGAACTGTAATTGAGGACTTTACGGTAAGTCTGACTTACTGGCTTATTAATCCACAGAATGTCAGCGTTGTCAGTAAGCATCTCATCAGGTCCAAAGTCTGTAACTGGCTGGCTCTCTACACGTGAACTCTGCTTTCGTTTCAGCATTTTCAAAACCAACTTTTTTCCGAGATGTGAACTCTGTCAACATTAGAAAACAAAGCAGTTAGACAAAAACGATGGGCTGGATTTTTATGGAATCAGGAGAATCTCCATTTGGGACCTGATTCCTTCCCCCATTCCTGGGATTTCTGATTTTCAGGAGAGCGTTTTAAAGGTGAGCTCTTTCGAGGTCATCAGCCCCTGCACTCCTGAGCCAGCCAGCCTCATTGCCAGGATAGGCACGTCCTACACTGCCACATCTTCTCACGGAGTTAGGTAAAGTTTTTATCATGAGTTTGGGCCGGCACGGTGCAGAGGCCTCACAGCGCCAGGGACGCGGATTCGATTCCTGGTCTGGGTCACTGTCAGTGTGGAGTTTGCACATTCTGCCCATGTCTACATGGGTTTTCTCTGGGTGCTCTAGTTTCCTCCCACTGTCCAAAGATGTGCAGGTCAGATGGATTGGTCATGCTAAATTGTTCTTTAGTGTTGAGGAACTAGTTAAGGTAAATGTATGGAGTTATGGGCTTAGGACTCGAATGGGATTGTGGTTGGTGCAAATTCGATGGGACGAATGGTCTCCTTTTGTTTGTAGGATTCTATGAATTGCGGCTCACGGCATCTCAAGATATGTTCGTAATCACAGACTGAATAAAGGAACCTCCTGAAAGTCAAGTTCAAAAGGACCTCCTCATTCTCCTTGCCAAGATACGTCCCTCATCCACCCTCCATGATTGCTCATGATCCCATGCCAAGCTAAGGCACTTCCATGCCTACCCATCCATGATATGCTGTATAGAACCAATGAACCTACAATGACAATAGAATGTGCTTTTTTTGGTAACTTCCCATTTTCCAAGCCTTTGAAAGTATCAATAGCAGAAACTGTAAAGTATGGATAAAGTAGACGTGGACAGATGCTTCCTCTTGTGGGACATTCTAGGACAAGAGCTCATAGTCTTAGGATAAGGGGCAGCAAATTTAGAACAGAATTGAGGAGAAACTACTTCTCCCAAAGGATTGTGAATCTGTGGAATTCGCTACCCCAAAGTGCGGTGGATGCTGGGACAGTGAGTAAGTTTAAGGAGGAGAATATTTTTTATTGGGAATGGGAAGGGTTATGGGGAGAAGGGAGGAAAATGGGGATGAGAAGCATATCAGCCATGATCGAATTGTGAAGCAGACTCAATGGGCCGAAAGGCCTAAGTCTGCTCCTATGTCTTATGAACTTATTGGGTTAAGTTTGTGATTTCAAATTTAAACAACTCCTACCCCTCCAGTCTGGGTATAGGGGTTTGAATCCCAACATGACAGCTGGTGGAATTTGAATTAAGTACATGCGGAATGTAAAGTTAGTCTCAGCAAATGGTGATCATGACAACTGTTGTGAAGGTGCGTTTGTAAAGATGTAACAGAATTGTAAAAACCACTAGAAGGGAAAACAGTGCACTGTCCCTTTAAAAGCTAGTTTGGTGTTCAATGCTGAGATGTTTAAAATGCAGATGTACACAGGGTATGCTGACTGCAACATTGTTGCAGAGACAAAAACATCAGAGTTGTCTTGATAGCAGGCTTTGCAGACAGTTGCATTTTGATAGCCTATGAGTTTAAAGAAGGCACTCAGCAATCAGGACCCTATCAAATTTGAATTCACTATTGCTGACACCATCAGGCCAATAATGATATAAGGAAACGCATTAGTCGTGAGGAATACAGGAAAACAAGAATTCAACTGCCTGCCATTAGTGACTCCTGTTCTGTTCAGTTGAGTTCAATTGAGAGCCAGCTAGAACAGAAAGCCACCTTCTCGAGCAGTTCTCCACCCTGTCAGCTAAAGAACTGTCCCTGAAGAGAATTTTCCATCTATCTCACAACTGGATATCAAGTCAGAAACACCTTACAGACAGAGAAATCACCAGAAAATCTCCAAAAGCCATCAGACCTGGCTGTATATATTTTTTGAGAGTAACTAAAATTCTTTTACTACTATTTTGGTATTGAATGGTCCTTGTATTTATTTGAACAGCATTTTGGTCGAACTTTCCTTCAATTAATATGTTATTTGTTTAGTTAAAGTTCCAGTTGGTTAAACAAAATAACTTGTTAATTATTCACTTAAAGTGAGTATCAGGTTTTTATATTAATGAGTCTCTAAGCGTTAATGTAAATAGTTAACACATTCCCAAACACCCTTCCCAGATTACAATGTGAGGTAAAGAGGATTAACCTCTGCATCATAACACAACTATCATGAATCCACTGGGATCACCAGTGTCCTTTCAGGAAGGAAATCTGCTGTCCTTACCCAGTCTGGCCGATGTGTGACTCCAGGTCCACAACAACATGGCTGATGCCTAATTACCCCCTGAAGTGGCCAGATAAGCCATTCAATTCAAGGACAATTAGGGATGGGCAACAAATACTGGCCCAATCAGCAGTGCCTACATCCCATGAAAGAATAAAAAAGATGCATTTCCTTAACACCTTTATACAAAGTGAAACATTCTGTGGAACTTTACAGGAGCATTATCAAACAAAATTTAGTACAGAGCTGTACAACAAATGATTAAGACAGTTGAACAGAAGCTTGGTCAAAGAGGTAGGTTGCAAAAGGAGGAGAAAGAGGGAGAGAGGTTTAGGGAGGAAATTCCCTAACTCGGCAGAATGGCCACTGATGGCAAAGTGACCAGTGAGGGCCAGGAAGCAGAATTCTGGTAGTACCGTGTTCTCGAAGGGACCGAGGGACTGGAGGCTCCTTACAGAGATCCGGCATGTGGCACAGTGGTTAGCACAGCTGGTTCACAGCACCAGGGACCTGGGTTCAATTCCCAGTTTGTGTTACTGTCTGTGTATAGTCTGCACATTCTCCCCATGTCTGTGCGAGTTTCCTCCAGGCGCCCCAATTTCCTCCCGCAGTCTGAAAGATGTGCTGGTTAGAGTGCATTGGCCATGCTAAATTTATAGACAGTGAGGATGGATGTTACAGTTTGCAGAGGGACACGGATAAGTTGCAGAGCTGGACTCAGAAGTGGCAAATGGAGTTTAATATGGAAAAGTGTGAGGTGATTCACTTTGGTAAGAGTAATATGTGTACAGAATATGGGGCTAATGGTAGGACTCTTAGTAGTGTAGATGAGCAGAGAGATCTCGGTGGACAGATGCATAGATCTCTGAAAGTTGGCACTCAAGTTGATAAGGTTGTTAAAAAGGCGTATAGTGTGTTAGCATTTATTGGTAGAGGGATTGAATTTCGGAGCTGAATTTTATGTTGCAACTGTACAAGACTCTGGTGCAGCTGCACTTGGAGTATTGTGTACAGTTTTGGTTGCCTCATTATAAGAAAGATGTGGAGGCATTGGAAAGGGTGCAGAAGAGGTTTACCAGGATGTTGCCTGGTATGATGGGTAGGTTGTACGAGGAAAGGCTAAGGGACTTGAAGTTATTTTCATTAGAGAGAAGAAGGCTAAGAGGTGACTTAATTGAGAGATATAAGATTATCAGAGGGTTAGACAGGGTGGATAGTAACAGCCTTTTTCCTAGGATGGAGATGGATAGCACTGGGGGACATAGCTTTAAATTTAGGGGTGGTAGTTATAGGACAGATGCTAGAGGTGGGTTCTTTACTCAGAGGGTAGTAAAGGCGTGAAATGCTCTGCCTTCAGCAGTTGCGGACTTGTCAAGTTTAAGAGCATTCAAATGGGCAGTGGATAGGCATATGGATAACATTGGAATAGTTTAGGTTAGAGGGTCATAAAATTGATTACATTGGTCAGCGCAACATCGAGGTCTGAAGGGCTGTAATGTTCTACGTTCTAAACAGGCACTGGAGTTTGGTGACTAGGGGACTTTCACAGTAACTTTATTGCAGTGTTAACCTAAGCCTACTTGTGATGCTAATAAATAAACTCATCAACTCAAACTCAGGTAGTAAAGGCTGTGGCGAGATCTGAACGCAAGGATGAGAATTTAAAAACCGCCTCACTGCTGGACTTGGGAGCCAATGTCGGTCAGTGAGGAGAGGGGCGATGGGCCAGTGAGACTTTGACAGGAGTCAGGACACAGGCTGCAGAGTGGGAATGAACCCAGAGGTTTATGATAAAGGTGAGAGGTCGGCGGGGGTGGGGGGGGGGAAGTTAGAATAATCACATCTGGGGATGACAAGTGAATAAATATTCTCAAATCAATCAATTTGGGTTACCCACGTGTTTCCACACAAAAATAGCATCCTGACTGTAACTGGTACCTAACCAGGAACCAGAATAAAAGATGAACAAAAACCATGTCTGTTTCAACACCTAACCTCGGATCTTTTGACACCTGTCAGAAGGAGGTGGAGCGGCTCTTATTAGAAACACGAACGGGGAAAAGCATCTATTTATAAGAAGGATACTTTAAACAGGAATGCGAAAGGCTGCGACTCCTGGGCCTGGGATAAACCTGTCCCCCCCCCGCCCCCCCTCCGTCCCCAACATCATCAGTTGTTTTTCTGAATGATGCGCCCACAGCCTTCAGATCACAGAAAGATCTCCTCGCAATTGCTGCGGTCCCTGGCGCCCCCCCACAAAGGCAGCTTGTGATATTTCTAATGGACAGAAAAGGACGTCTCCATCACCCTGTCGCCGATGTTGTGCAAACCTGGCAGACATTTCTGTTCAAGATGCGCTGGATGGGGAGAGCCCGGGGTCCGAGTTAGCGGGGGGGGGGGGGGGGACACCAGGCTGGTACTGAGAACTCACCGGCCGCTCTCCCGGCGGGACCCCGAACGCTGGAGCCACAACAATTCTACAATTTCATTTCTTTTCCTCCTCTCATCCTATTGGAGAGCTGGGTACCGGAACTGCAAAACCTTCCACTGAGAGGAGGCGGGATTTCCGGTGAGGACAGGTGAAATTGACCAGAAACTCACCTGGTGATGCTCCAGCCCCAGAGAGCAGCCCGGGCATCCTCCTCCAGCCCCAGAGAGCAGCCCGGGCATCCTCCTCCAGCCCCAGAGAGCAGCCCGGGCATCCTCCTCCAGCCCCAGAGAACAGCCCGGGCATCCTCCTCCAGCCCCACAGAACAGCCCGGGCATCCTCCTCCAGCCCCAGAGAACAGCCCGGGCATCCTCCTCCAGCCCCAGAGAGCAGCCCGGGCATCCTCCTCCAGCCCCACAGAACAGCCCGGGCATCCTCCTCCAGCCCCAGAGAACAGCCCGGGCATCCTCCTCCAGCCCCAGAGAACAGCCCGGGCATCCTCCTCCAGCCCCAGAGAACAGCCCGGGCATCCTCCTCCAGCCCCAGAGAACAGCCCGGGCATCCTCCTCCAGCCCCAGAGAACAGCCCGGGCATCCTCCTCCAGCCCCAGAGAACAGCCCGGGCATCCTCCTCCAGCCCCACAGAACAGCCCGGGCATCCTCCTCCAGCCCCAGAGAACAGCCCGGGCATCCTCCTCCAGCCCCAGAGAACAGCCCGGGCATCCTCCTCCAGCCCCAGAGAACAGCCCGGGCATCCTCCTCCAGCCCCAGAGAACAGCCCGGGCATCCTCCTCCAGCCCCACAGAACAGCCCGGGCATCCTCCTCCAGCCCCAGAGAACAGCCCGGGCATCCTCCTCCAGCCCCAGAGAACAGCCCGGGCATCCTCCTCCAGCCCCAGAGAACAGCCCGGGCATCCTCCTCCAGCCCCAGAGAACAGCCCGGGCATCCTCCTCCAGCCCCAGAGAACAGCCCGGGCATCCTCCTCCAGCCCCACAGAACAGCCCGGGCATCCTCCTCCAGCCCCAGAGAACAGCCCGGGCATCCTCCTCCAGCCCCAGAGAACAGCCCGGGCATCCTCCTCCACCCCAAGAACAGCCCGGGCATCCTCCTCCAGCCCCAGAGAACAGCCCGGGCATCCTCCTCCAGCCCCAGAGAACAGCCCGGGCATCCTCCTCCAGCCCCAGAGAACAGCCCGGGCATCCTCCTCCAGCCCCACAGAACAGCCCGGGCATCCTCCTCCAGCCCCACAGAACAGCCCGGGCATCCTCCTCCAGCCCCACAGAACAGCCCGGGCATCCTCCTCCAGCCCCAGAGAACAGCCCGGGCATCCTCCTCCAGCCCCAGAGAACAGCCCGGGCATCCTCCTCCAGCCCCACAGAACAGCCCGGGCATCCTCCTCCAGCCCCACAGAACAGCCCGGGCATCCTCCTCCAGCCCCAGAGAACAGCCCGGGCATCCTCCTCCAGCCCCAGAGAACAGCCCGGGCATCCTTCTCAAGGTTACTTCATAGTCACGGGGGTTTCTTTTGTTAGGGTGGGTAGCCGAAGGGAGGGTTAATTAACTGTTATCAAGGAAACTCAGGAGAAGAGAAAATGCTGGAAAATCTCAGCAGGTCTGGCAGCGTCTGGAAGGAGAGAAAAAAGCTGACGTTTCGAGTCCAGAGACACTTTGACAAAGCTTTTGATAAACCATAATCCTAACCCTAATGCTAATGCAAAGCTTTTGACAAAGGGTCATTTGGACTCAAAGTGTCAGCTCTTCTCTCTCCTTACAAATGCTGCCAGACCCGCTGAGATTTTCCAGTATTTTCTTTTTCAGTTTCAGATTCCAGCATCTGCAATAATTTGCTTTTATCGAGGAGATTTATAACTTCAATTATAAGAATTATGGCAAATCATAGAATCCCTACAGTGCAGCAGACACCATTCAGCCCATCGAGTCTGCAACAACTCTGTGACAGAGTAGGGTGATTTTTACTGTCCCGCCCACCATGGGAATCGGAGCAGGTGGGGAACAGATCTTAGAAATGTCTGTTGATCTCCAGGTAGGATTTTCTGGTTTCAGGGCAAGTGAGGCCAGAGTATCTTACCCAGGTTCTCTCACTATTATCCCAAATATTTACCCCACCAATCCCTCTAACCAACACATCTTGGAAGACCAATTTAGCATGGCAAACTCCACACAGACTATCACCCAAGCCGGGAATCGAACCCTGGTTCTGTGAGGCAGCAGTGATGACCACTTTGATGATCATGTGGCTACATGACCGTTTGCTTTTGAAAGTAGCATGGCATTTGCATCTCCCCCATGTCTGCGTGGCCAATCCACCTAAGGGCTGGCAGCATCTATGGAGAGTGAAATAACAGTGTCCATATAATACTTCTTCAGATCTAAAGAGGGATGCGTGTGATGGATTATATATAAAATGGGAGAGGATGGAGCAGCTGGAACAGAATAGAAAGTCAATGGTTGGTAGGAGCTAGAAGAAATTACACCAAAGATAGGTGAGTCATGAGACAAAGGAAGTGTTAATAGCTGTGTGAATGGCTAGAGACGAGAGTGACATAAAGGTAAGACAGCAGAACGTGTGAGTAGAACAGCAAAGGTCAGTGAAAACAAAACGGAAGATAAGTGATAGATGGCCCAGGGGAGGAGTTGCTGCTTTGCATTGAGACAAAAAGTGTTTTGGATGGAGAAAATGTGCCTAATTGGAAGATGGGGTGCTGTTCCTCCAGTTTGTATTGGGCTTCATTGGAGCATGGCAGCAGGCTCAGGATGGATACGCGGGCAGGAGTGCCAGATGCTGAGTTGAGACGCCACACAACAGGAAAGTCAGGGTGTAGACTGTGGACTAAGTGAAGGTGTTCTGCAAAGTACTAACCCAGTCTGCATTTAGTCACATGAATGACATTTTCCCTCCATCTTCTTGCCTTTTTTAATTCAAAATACTTTCTGTCCCAATGCAGCCCTCTCCCCACCTCTCCCACTGGGCTGTCTGTCAATGGTTGTTCAGTTTTGCTTTCACACGCCTTTGTTTCCCATCATCACATTCTGTTGTCTAACCTTCATGCTGCTATCAGCATCTTCTATAGCCCTTCACTTTGCCATTAACAATTCCTCTATGACATGACCCACGCATCTTTGTACAATGTCTCCTAGTTCCCACCTATCGCTGACCTTCTACTCTGCTCCAACTGTTCCATTCTCTCTTAAACTTAACATAATCCAACACATTTCCATCTCTCTAGCTACAAAGAAGAGTCATATGGACACAAAACATTAACCCTGTTTCTCTCCACAGATGCTGCCAGCCTGCTGGGCAGGATTTCATAGCCTCTCTCATCCTGAAACTGTAAAATTCCACCCGCGGTCACCGGATCTTCCCACTGTCTGCCTCTCGTCTGCTCTAATTTCCATGGTAGGTGGGGTGGCAAAATTTGGCCGCTGAATTTTTCCAACATTTTCTGTTTTTGTTTCAGCTTTTCAGCATTCGCAGTGTTTTGTTTTTGTATTATTGAGATATGAGGATTAATTCATTGGTGAATTCTTGAGATAAGATAGCAATGAATGAAAGGGATTACGTGAAGCAAGCAGCGTTGGGATTATAGAATCATAGAGTCTCTACAGTGCGGAAAGAGGCCATTCTGCCAATCGAGCCTGCACCGACAGCAATCCCACCCAGACCCTATCCCCATAACCCCACATGTTCACCCTACTAATCCCTCTGACATTAAGGGGCGATTTAGCAAGGCCAATCCACCTAACCCTCACATCTTTGGACTGTGGGAACAAACTGGATCACTTGGAGAAAACCCTCACAGACACGGGGAGACTGTGCAAACTCCACACAAATAGTCATCTGAGGCCAGAATTGAATCTAGGTCCCTGGCACTGTGAGGCAGCAGTGCTAACTACTGTGCCACTGTGCCACCCACAAAGACTTTAGTGAACTGCATGGGTTTTTATGACAAGTGACAGTGGTTTGTTCCTGGTCATCATTAGAGATTTAATTCCAAATTTTATTGAATTCAGATTTCACCAACTTCTGTGGCGGGATCTGAACCTCTAGACTTTGCCCTGATTCTCTGGACTTCCTCCATTGCCTCCCTAGATCATCTAAGAGATCATCACAAGCAACAATACAGTGCTTTCTTGTTGTTTTTTGGACATAGAGGTGTAGAGACATACACGAGAAGGCCATTCAGCCCCTCAGTATGTTGTACCATTGGGATCATGAGTGGTCAGTATCCTAACCCCATTTGCCCACTTTGGTTTCATAACCCATAATATTCAACAAAAATCAAACATCCTCAATTTAGAAATTTCCAATGGTTTCCAATCTCAACAATGTTCTTCTGAAAGGAGAGTTCCAGATTTCCACTCCCCATTGTGTGAAATAGAGGCATTGTGGTGCAATGGGTCAGCATTTCTACCTCTGAGCCAGAGGTTCCAAGTTCAAGTCCCAGCCCAGGACTTGATGGCCAAGGAAGACAGCCAAAGAGATTGAGCATCAACTTCTAAATCCTTCCAAACACACCAGTGACTGTAAGAGATTCCTGGTCAGTCACACTTGCTATGAAGTGGTGCCCCTCAAGCTATAAGCCTCTCGTGACAGACCAGTGACCTGTTCCAGGAATTATTAGCTATGGAAACAAATGGAATTCTGCCCTAATGTACCACTTGGTGCGGGAAGAGAATGGGAATTGGAGATTGAAAATGTTTGTCCTGAAGTTAACTCCTGACTGTCCTACTCCCAGTTCTGAATTTCCATCCTTGAAGGAATTAGTTTCTCTCCCTATCTTCCCTGTCAAATCCTTTCATCCATCTGAAACACCTCAATTTGTTCACCCCCTCACTTTCTGTAATCATGGAATAACCATCTAGCCTGTGAAACCTTAACTTTTTTAGCCCTGATGTGTGGTACGTGTCTGGCCATCTGCCTCTACCTTGATGCCCTGTAGTTCTGGAATAGCGGCAGTGTTTGTGATGCCCTGCACTCTCACAGTAAATGTAGGATGAGATTCTAATGGAGCAAAAATGAAGGAACAGGAATTTAAATCCAAACTCAAATGCCTTGTTACTTGGAGGGAACCTGTAATTGTTTACAGGCAGGAATGCAACTTGGACAATAGTCAGAATTTTCTCACAAGAGACAAGGCTGGCGAGGTCCTCCCTCCCTGGCAGTTATTGAAGGCATGATGTAGAGATGCCGGCGTTGGACTGGGGTAAACTCAGTAAAGTTTTACAACACCAATTTTAAATCCAACCAATTTATTTGATAGTAAATCCGCGAGCAACAAGTCTGTTACCTGCTGAAGGTAACTCTCATTGGCTGAAATCCATGGACCAAGGGCAGAGGGCAGGCTGGTCATGATTGAGTTTGGATCTCAGAGGATTCTTATCCATTTTTGGAGATGGCTACTTTTAGTTTATTTATTTGTGTCATAAGTAGGCTTACATTAACACTGCAATGAAGTTACTGTGAAAATTCCCTACTCACCACACCCTGGCACCTGTATGGGTACACTGAGGGAGAATTTAACATGGCCAATGCACCTAACCGACATGTCTTTCAGAGTGTGGGAGAAAACTGGAGCACCTGGAGGAAACCCACGCAGGCACAGGGAGAATGTGCAGACTCCACACAGACAGTGGCCCAGGCTGGGAATCGAACCCGGATCCCTGGCACTGTGAGGCAGCAGTGCTAACCACTGTGCCACCCTCAGCAGGATGGGCAGTGAGGGGTGATTAGAGATCATTTGTAGAGAGTGGGCCTGAGGTAGTGGTTGCAATGTAACAATAATCCAATGTGTTTTCAGTGACTGAGACAGGAGCTGGAAATGTGTACATTTTCCACGGGCAAGTTGAAAACCAGAAAGAAACCTGTTTTTTTTTCTGCAGTTTTAATAAATTCTGGAGCTGCTGACGGCAAGCAATGAACCATCTGGCTGGACAAGTGTTTCTAATTATCTACCCTACATCTCTGGAATTTGGCTTTTTTGGCACTAACATTCCGTCTTGCTCGTTTCAACACGGCCAAAGTTAATCAGATACACTTGCATGTGTTGAGTAGAAAGCCAATAAAGATTTAAGGCAGTCTCGGCCCATCTGAAGTGAGTTTCAGTTTGGTCGCTTGCCTCCCCAGTACAGAATGCCCGAGGAGCTTTTAGGCATTAACAGTTTAAGCTTATCACCTTCGGCCTAAACATGCACGCAGACGTTCTGGTAAATTCCATAGTGTTGCTAAGCGTTGCAGTTGTGTCTCAAAGTTTCTTGCAGTCTGATAGGTGAGTACAGTACAGCGGTCCTGGGGTGAGTCGTTATCTGTTATCCTGGAGATCCTTGTGTAGAGAATCGCTAATATCGGGAAAGAAAATACCAGCTGCCGTGTAATGATCAGTCTGTATGTCAGAAAATGGGGAATAGGGGGATTTACACACCTGTATGTATCGCTTTTTTAAAAGAAAATAGTGAATTAGTGCTAGAACTGACAATTAAAAAACTTTTATTATCACCTGTTTGTGTGCTATCCAGATTGACAATTTTCTAATTGAAACCTGATGTGGACTGGGTAACTAGATAGTGTTTCATTGAGGACAGAATGAAAAGCTCACAAACAAACTGTACACATTATCAATTCTTGTGAATCGATCTCCTCACCTGATCATCCAATGTTACAGATACTTGACAGGGAAATCTTAGTTGATTCCAGAGATCATCTTGCTACCTTAGTCAGCTAATTGACAGTTAGAATCATCGTGTGAACTTCAGTGTTGGAACAAGTCTGTACGTAAAACAAATGTTTTTTATTCCTACTCAGTTTTTGAGAAAGTTGTGTGAGATTTCAGGGATTAAGTGCTGGAAAGATTGCTTAAAAAAAAGTACAGAAAAACTTTTACGATACAGAACTTATTAATAGTTAAGGCTACAGTATGTTATTAGTGATTGAAGCCTAACGGCTATCCCACATATTAAAAATGGTAAGGATTAGGGTGAATTAATCTTTCATGTGACTCTTGCTACATTAACAATATATCAAATCAAAGTGAAGAAAGTATAACACATGGAGACAGCAAAACACATCTGACATTGAAATACGATGGCAGAGTAATTTACTGTCTGATAATTTATTGCTAGTGATAAAATAGACCACCTCATGGTAACTTTAGTGAATTAATTACATCTCAATAAAGTCAACCAATTGACCTTCACTAATGAGACTGCTCCAGTGTGTTCCTTTCATTTGTTCTCGGGGTTTGGGCAATGCAGGCAAGGCTATCTTTTATTATCTATTTCCTAGCCAGAAGGTTGTGGGTTAAAGACCCAGTCCAGAGACATGAACACAAAAATCTAGACTGAGACTTCCAGTGCAGCACAGAGGGACGTTCTGCTCCAGCGTTTTAATAAGACATTAAGCCAAAGTCTTACCACCCTCTTTGGTAGATATAAGGTCCCATAGCCGTGTTCTAAAGAACAGGAAGGGAGGTCTCCCCAGTGTGCTGGTCAACATGTATTCCTCAATATACATCACAAGAACAGATTACCTGAATATTGTCACATTATTCCTTGTGGAATCTTGCTGTGCGTAAATTTGCATCTGCGTTTCCTACATTACAACGTTGATCACTTTTCGATGGCTACAAAATGCTTTGAAATTTGTCCCAAGGTTGTGAAAGATGCTGTATAAATTTTAAGAAGGTGCTCATGGCCTGCCTCGAATCTCCAAAGCTAAACTAATGAAGAATTAGTCTGAGGAAATTAAGGGTCAGTTTTAAACAAAGACGTGGAAGTTAGGTAGATTGGCCGTGTTAAATTGCCCTGAGTATCCCTAGATGTGTAGGATTAGATGGGTTAGCCATGATAAATGTGTAGGGTTATGAGGATAGGTGGGAGAAAGGGCCTAGATAAGTTACTTTGTCAGAGAGAGTCAATGGGCCAGATGGCCTTTTTCTGCACTGTACAGATTCTGTGATATTATAAAAACTAATAATTCTTTAGTTTTGTTTGATGGGGGAAATAAATATTCTTATAAATAATTTCTAAAAAAGTCCCCCCACAATTGGCAGACTTAGTGACTTTCTTGGTTACTGGCCAATAGAAATAAACCACAACATCTAGTATTGGATGAACAGGAAGGTTCCTCCAGCTAATGATTGAGAAGTCATTCCCCAAATCTTGCTTCAAATCAAGCTAACGAGATCTGACACTACTGCTAATGGTGCACCACCAGCATGGGTTTCCTGATGGGAAGGGGCGTGTTGGATGGGAAACCCCTTTGACAATGACTGCACCGTAAGATCCTGCTGCCAGCAAGTGGTTTGCTGCCTCCCAGCGCCACAGAACACACCGGGAATAAAATCCCATCTACTGTCTTTGGATTCTGCCACAGACTTCTCTTGCTCACTGCTGCTTCCATCCCTCTCCCTGGTCACCCTCTGAGCTTGAACTGGACTGCTTGCAACTCCAATTCAATCTTGAAGTGAGATTCTGACTTGACATCCAATCCATCATCCAGACCATTAGCTTTCACCCCCATAATAGTTCCCATCTCCATCCCACTTAAAACCTCATCCATGCCTTTATTTCCTCCAAACTTGACCATTTCACAGCTCTCCTGGTTGGCAGTACATCTTTGTAAGCTAGGAGCTCATTCAAAATTCTGGTGTCCTGAATTCTACCTTGCCCCAAGTCCCATTCTCCGTCGCCCCTGTGCTCAGTACTTTTTTAGTCATTCATTGGATATGGTCTCGCTGGCTGGGCCAGCATTTATTGCCCATCCCTTGTTTCCCGAAGGCAGTTGAGAGTCAATCACATTGCTGTGCCTCTGGAGTCACATCTAGACCGGATCAGGTAAGGACGGCAGATTTCTTTCCCTAAAGGGAATCAGATGGGTTTTTCTGACAATCAACAATGGTTTCATGGTCATCAATAGATTCTTAATTCCAGATTTTTAAAATTGAATTCAAATTCCACCATCTGCCATAGTGGGATTCAAAGCCGGACCCCCAGAACATTAGCTGAGATTCTGGATTGATAGTCTAATGATAATACCATTATTTCATTACCTCACTAATCTACATTAACTCCTGAGCAAGCAAAGTCTTGATTTGAAATCTATGTTGAAAAGCCTCCATGATCTTTCTCTGCTCTGTCCCTGGAACCTCCTCCAATCCTACAAACCTCTTAGAATTTTGACTGTTGTTTGTTCTCCATTTCCTTTCATCCGTCATTGGCAGCTGGGCCTTCATTGGGTTCTACATGCTGGAATTCCCTCCCTAAATCTCTCTGCCTGTCAACTCATCTCCCTTCCTTCCATATGCTTCTTAAAACTCAACACTTTGACCAATCAGTTTTGGTCACCTATCTCGACATTTCCTTATGTGGCTCAGTGTTTGCCAATCTTGTGAAGCCCATGTTTAAAGTTTAAAGTTTACTTATCACTGTTACATTTACATTAACGCTGCAATGAAGTTACTGTGAAAGTCCCCACATTGCCACATTCTGGTGCCAGTTCGGTACACTGAAAGAGAATTTAGCACGGTCAATACACATCTTTCAGAATGTGGGAGGAAACTGGAGCACCTGGAGGGAACCCATGCAGACAAGGGGAGAATGTGCAAACTCCACACAGCCAGTGTCCCAAGCCGGGATTTGAACTCGGGTTCTTGGCACTGCCAGGCAGTAATGCTAATCACAGTGCCACCATGCCACCCACGTGTTATCCTATGCCAAAGGTGCTCTATTAAGGGATATGTCGGGGGAAGGCAGAGTCAGGATATTGAATTTGATAATTAGCCATGAGCAAAATGGGCTGAATGGTCTACTCTTGATTCTGGTTTCTATGTTTCTCTATGAATGCAAGTTGTCATTGTAGGATGTTTATAGAGTGAAATCATACATTAATGTCAAAGAACAAAGAACAACACAGCACAGGAAACAGGCCCTTCAGCCCTACAAACCTATGCCGCCCATTTTATCACTCCACAATAAAGGGGTGCAAATTTAGGGAATTATATGTACGCCAGATTAAGGGAGATCCAATTCAGGGACAATTTATTGACACCAATCTGCCTAAAAATGTCATCTTAATTGTTATGTTGAATTATTGAATCAATTTTGTAACACAGAGAGCCATTGTGCTGGTGCCAGCTCTTTGAGAAAGTTATCCAATTTAATCCCATACTGTAGCCTTTCCCAGAACCATGCATATTGTCCAAGCATGTATTTAATTTACTTTTCAAATACTGCATTCCAGATCAGAGCCAACCTCAATATGAAGAATCATAAAATCCCTACAGTGCAAAGGAGGCCATTTGGCCCTTCGAATCTGCACCAACAACGATCCTACCCAGGCCCTATCCCCGTAACCTCACAAATTTTTCCTACTAACCCTTTTAACTTACACATCCCGTGACACTAAGCAGCAATTTAGCGTGGCCAATGCACTTAACCCGCACACTTTTGGTGTTGGGAGGGAACCAGTGCACTTGGAGGAAACTCACGCAGACACGAGGAGAACATGCAAACTCTACACAGATAGTTCAAAGCTTGCAATCTAATGTATCTGATGTATGTGCTGGCAATAGAATCACAGATAAACAGAATTATTACAGCTCAAAACGAGGTTATTTGGCCCAATGGGATATTACAGCCTTGATTGTCCCAAAACCATAAAATCCTGTCCAAGGTCAATGGACCTTTCAATAGAAACATTCCTTTCCTTGATAAAGACAAACACAAAGTATTCTTTCAAAATCTCAGCTATTCCCCAGGATCCATGCATTTGTTTTATTCTTGGGACATGGATATCGCTTGCTGGGGTATCATTAATTGCCAATCCCTAATTGTCCTTGAACTGAGAGTCTCGCTTGGCCATTTCAGAAGCCAGCTGAGATTCAACCATGTTGCTGTGGCTTTGGAGTCCCAGGTAGGCCAGACCAGATAAGGATGGCAGATTTCCTTCCCTAAAGGACATCAGTGAACCAGATGGGCTTTTCGGAGAATCAATAATGGTTTCATAGTTGTCAATATCATAAAATCCCTACAGAGCAGAAGGAGGCCATTCAGCTCATTGAGTCTGCACCTATCACAGTCCCACCCAGGCCCTACTCCCATAACCCCACACACGTATTCTGCTAATCCCCTGACACTAAGGTGAATTTAGCATGGCCAATCAACCTAACCCACACATCTTTGTACTGTGGGAGGAAACTCCTGGTGGTAACCCATGCAGACATGGAGAGAATATGTAAACTCCACACAGCCGAAGCTAGAATTGAACCTCGATCCTGGCACTGTGAGGCAGCAGTGCTAACCATTGTGCTGCCACAGTGGCACTGCAGTTCAACTCCCGACTTGGATCATTGTCTGTGTGGGGTTTGCACATTCTCCCCATGTCTGTGTGGGTTTCCTCTGGGTGCTCCAATTTCCTCTCACATTCTGGAAAATGTGCTGGTTAGGTGCATTGACCCGGACAGGTGCCAGACTGTGGCAACTAAGGGAATTTCATAGTAACTTCATTGCAGTGTTAATGCAAGCCTTACTTATATCTAATAAATAAACTTTATTTTATTAATGCCATATTTTTTTTTATTGAATTCAAATTCTATCAATTACTGTGCCGAGATTTGAACCCAGGTCCCCTTTCACCTTAAACCTATGCCCTTTAGTTTTAGACTCCCCCTACCTTTGGAAATGATACTGACTATCTAGCTGATCTTTGCCCCTTATTATTTTTTAGACCTCTATAAGATCACCCCCCAGCCTTCTACACTCCAGAAAAAAGTTCCAGTCTATCCAGCCTCTCCTTATAACTCAAACCATCAAGTCCTGGTAGCATCCTAGTAAATCTTTTCTGCACTCTTTCTAGTTTAATAATATCCTTTTTATAATAGGGTGATCAGAACTGTACGCAGTATTCCGAGTGTGGCCTTATCAATGTTAATGTTGTACAACATCAACAAGATGTCCCAATTCGTATTGCTATAGGTAAAATAATTCACCAGACTGTTAGTGAGTCATAATATAATGGTTTTTTATTTTAAAACTCTGGGGTTCATTTCAGAGTTTTGGGAGAAGTAGGATTACCAGACTTCTCATAGAACACAAACACATGAGCTCCAGCAGTAATCACGAATCAAAGTTCCAATTCTGGTCACACCTTCAGATCTTCCTTCCTGTGCCATGATGCAGCGCCAGAGTTAATCTGGAATTACAGTTCTGCAGGCAGGACACAGGCTTAATCTGGTCACAATTCAAACCCATTCTGAAGCAGTACCGATATTCCTGTCTTTGAAGTTACTTGTGTGATTGTGACTGTCCCAGCAGGACTCTTCCTGTTTAAAAGCTGATATCGTAAACTACCATCTGTGTAATGATGTCCAACTAACATAAATAAATAAGATTTGCAAAGTCTACAAAATAACAGTCACATTAAACTATCCGTCTTTATAAAAATGAGAGTTAAATCATGTAACACGTGAACAAATAACTTATACTACTGTCAGGAGTAGTACGAGCTTGAGAAGATCAGGCATGATGAAGGGTTATGTTTGTGACATATTCTAGATACAAAATCTATTAACCCTTTCCCTACTTATACACAATGTTTTGACCAATGAAACCAAGCATGCCGAATGTCTTCTTCAACACTCTGTCCACCTGTGACACCATTTTTAAGGAACTATGAACATGGACCCCTAAATCTCTTTGTTCTGTAACTCTCCCCAACTGTAACCCCCACGACTTGCCTGGGTTAGCAAAAAACCTCACTTACTGTGCTGTCTGGAGACAATACACATCTCTTTAACCTGTGCTCAGTGCTCCTTCCACTCTCATTGTTAGCCACTTTAAGACTGGAATAGCAGGTTAGGCGTAAAGATTCACATTCTAATCAGTAATCTGTAAACAGTCTGTGCTATTATGTGTGCTGTTTGAGACCAGAACACCTCATTCACCTCACGAAGACCAGAGGGTCGAAAGCTTGTGAGTTTACCATCAAATAAATTGGTTGGATTTAAACCTGGTGTTGTCAGACTTCTTACTGAGTTTACCCCAGTCCAACACCGGCATCTCCACACCATCCTCCCCAATGCCATATCATTAACTGAGTAAGTCCTGCCTTGGTTCAATCTGACAAAACGCATCAACTCGCATTTATCTAAATTAAACTCCATCTGCCAAAACTCCAGTCTCCCAAAAACGATTAAGCATCTGAAGTGAAAGAGAATAGGAGCATTCCGCACGGGTCTCTCAGGCACGCTCTGCATCACAATCCTCACACATTCAGTCAACTTTCTGGAGAGTGGTCAGTTGTGCACCAGTACTGGGAGAAGGGGTGGAGTGGGGTGATGGTGGTGGAGGAGGCGGTGTGAGGGGGTGGTTGTTGTGATGTATGGGAGGGTCTAAACACACTGGTGAGTCTGACTTCAGAACGCCTGGGCATAGTTTCACAAGGTTTGAGTTACATGCAATGTGATTTTGATTTGATTTATTATTGTAGCATATATTAACATAAACTGAAAGGTACTATTTCTTGCGCATTATACAGACAAAGCATACCCTTCATAGAGAAGGAAAGGAGAGAGTGCAGAATATAGTGTTACAGTCATAGCTAGGGTGTAGAGAAAGATCAACTTAATGCGAGGTAGGTCCATTCAAAATTCTGGCAGCAGCGGGGAAGAAGCTGTTCTTGAGTCGGTTGGTAAGTGACCTCAGACTTTTGTATCTTTTGACCGATGGGAGAAGATGGAAAGGAGAATGTCTGAGGTGTGTGGGATCCTTAATTATGCTGGCTGCTTTTCTGAGACAGCAGGAAGTGTAGACAGAGTCAATGGATGGGAGGCTGGTTTGTGAAGATTGTGATTGCTGTTTAGCATTATGATTCTGCATTTTTTTTGCAGTGCAAGATGTCGGGTGAGCATTGAATGTTTCCAAGGGTCCCATTTGTTCTAAAATGATGTTTCTTCCCTCCCTACCCTGCAACAATGTCATTTAAAGGCAAACCCCCAGAACTTGTGAGTTATCGTTGGAAACATCAGAGAAACTCTGCCGCTCTCTGGACGGTTTGATCTGCAGTGGCCGGGGACAGTGCGATTGTGGAGTGTGCATCTGCCTTGACAGTGAACCAGACAAATTCTACGGCTCTCGCTGTGAGTGCCAGGACTGGCTGTGTGAAAGCTACGATGGAAAGATCTGCGGAGGTAAGCCCTTTCTTCAGTATCAGGTGCTACTAAGTTACCAGTCATTAATAGACATGGAGGCTTTGGAGAGGGTGTAGAAAAGATTTACCAGGATGCTGCCTGGTATAGAGGGCATTAGCTATGACGAGAGGTTGGAGAACTTGGTTTGTTCTCACTAGAACGATGGAGGTTGAGGGATGACCTGATAGAAGTCTACAAGATTATGACAGGCATGGACAGAGTGGATAGTCAGAAGCTTTTTTCCAGGGTGAAAGAGTCAATTAGTAGAGGGCACAGGTTTAAGGTGTGAGGGCAAGGTTTAAAGGAGATGCATGAGGCAAGTTTTTTACACAGAAGGTGGTAGGTGCTTGGGACTCCTTGCTGGGAGAGGTAGTGGAAGCAGATATGATAGTGAGTTTTAAGGGGTTTCTTAATTGAATAGGATGGGAATAGAGGGATATGGTCCTGGAACAGTGGAGGGGGGGTTTAATTCAGTCAGGCAGTACGGTGCAGGCTTGGAGGGCCGAAGGGCCTGTTCCTGTACTGTAATTTTCTTTGTTCTATTAGCCAACTTTTTCTGGTTTGAGAAATGAAATATTGCTCTCCAGGATACAGCTGACATCAAACACAGTAAAAACATCACAGAGTGTTCAAATATATGATTGAGTCTGGTTTTAATTTTCCTTCGTTCATTCTTTTTTTATTTTCACTTCATTGCTTTCTTAGAGTCACAAAGCCAGTGTACAGAATAGACGGGGCAAGCCCTGAATCCATCTCCTTGCTTGCTCCAAAAACTCAACTCAAATTCACATTGAATCCAATTCATGGTCCCCACAAGAGCAACATACCAACTCTGAGCTCACCAGAACAGGCATTACATCCAATCTCACATTTGGTCCTGTGCTTGACCTCAGCCAAAAGACCACGAATGAAAGAATTGGAGGTGGGAGACAAAAACAGCCGTTTATCCAGTGGGTAATGAAGGTTCAGTTCACTTTTCAATCGTGATGGGGAAGTGGAGCACCATGAGGATGATCATGGCGGGCAGCCAATCATGGGATTTGGGGGTGGGGCTGTGGAGAACATATCATGAAGCCTCCAGGGATGCATCCACCCAGAGTTGGCAACCCCACATGCCTCAGGCACACCAATAAACCGGTAAGCACAACACATGGACATGTTGTGTTTGGCCAAGTTGATTGAATGTTGGATCACACCAGGATTCAAATAAGACTCCCATTTATAGATAGTGGCTGCAAATATTAATTACCAAAGTATGTCCACAAATGAAGGTAAATTAAATATTGGCCGTGATTTGGCTGATGTGCTTTTATTTAAAATCAAATCTTTATGGTTCTTCATTTTTTTTACAGAATTTGTACTCTTTGAGTTGAATTTTATTGGAAGAAGAGAGAATACAGACTTTAATTGTTCAACATGCACATACATTCAGTGAAACTACTGTATTTAGTTATATATCCAAATATTTAAGGAATCAATTGTACAGTTCAGGGTACATTTATATCAATGTTTGACAAAGTTGTGGAAAGAAAAGATTGTGGACAGGCATTTAAAGAACAAATAGGTGAACTCCAGAAGTTGTTTATTCCTGTTTGGTGCAAGAATGGTTAGGGAATTGTGGCCAAACCGTGGTTTACAAGGGAAATTGGTATAAAGTTCAAGGAGGAAACAAGAAAGGGCAAGAAAAAGCAATAGGCCTGAGGATTGGGAACAGTTTAACATTCAGCAAAAGAGAACCAAGGGATTGATTAAAAAAGGAAAAATAAAGTATAAAAGTAAGCTAGAAGGAAACATTAAAACTGATTGTAAAAGTTTCTATAGATACCTAAAGAGAAAAAGATTAACCAAAATGAATGTAAACCACTTACAGTCAAAAATGAGAGAATTGATAATGAGGAATAAAGAAATGTAGAGTATAGGGCTAATGGTAGGGCTCTTAATAGTGTTGAGGAACAGAAGGATCTTGGTGTATGTGTCAATAGATCCCTGAAAGTAGGCAGTCAAGTGGATAAAGTTGTTAAGAAGGCATATGGAGTCTTAGCTTTTATTGGTAGGGGGATTGAATTTAGGAGCCGCAGCATCATGTTGCAACTGTACAAAACTCTAGTGCGGCCGCACTTGGAGTATTGTGTGCAGTTCTGGTCCCCACATTATAAGAAAGATGTGGAGGCATTGGAGAGGGTACAGAGGAGGTTTACCAGGATGTTGCCTGGTATGGAGGGCAGGTCCTATGAAGAGAGGTTGAAGGATTTGAGGTTGTTTTCGTTAGAAAGGAGGCGGCTAAGAGGGGATCTTATTGAAGCATATAAGATGATTAGAGGTTTAGATAGGGTGGACAGTGATAGCCTTTTTCCTAGGATGGAGAAAGCTAGCACGAGGGGACACAGCTTTAAATTAAGGGGTATGAGTTATAGGACGGATATCAGAGGTAGGTTCTTTACTCAAAGAGTGATTAGGGAGTGGAATGCCCTGCCTGCAGCTGTTGTAGATGCGCCAAGTTTGGTGGCGTTTAAGAGGTTAATTGATAAGTATATGGAAGAGAAGGGAATGGTTTAGTTTGGAGGGGCATTGCTTTTTATTTTGGTCGGCACAACATCGAAGGCCGAAGGGCCTGTTCTGTGCTGTATTGTTCTATGTTCTATGTTCTATGTAAATGGCTAAGGAATTAAATTTGCACTTTGCTTCAGTTTTCACAAAGGAAGACATGAATAATGTGCCATTCTCCTCATGTCTGCATGGGCTTCCTCCGGGTGCTCTGGTTTCCTCCCACTGTGCGTTGTTTAGGTTGATTGGCCATTCTAAAATTGTCCCTTAGAGTCCTGGATGCATAGGTTAGGGGGATTAGTGGGTAAAATATGCAGGGATTGTGTTCGGTGCAGACTTGGTGGGCCGAAGGACCTCTTCCTGTACTTTAGGGTTCTATGATTCTCAATGCTGAGAGGAACATGTTTTAGTGAGGAGCTGAAGGAAATCAGCATTTTGGGAAATTGATGGGATTGAAGGTGGATAAGCCTCCAGGTCTTGACAATCTTCATCCTAGAGTATTTAAGGAGTAGCTCTGGAAATAGTAGATCCATCGTTTGTTATTTTCCAAAATTCCTTTGATTCTGGAATAGTTCCTACATGTTGGAGGGTAGCTAATGTAAGCCTGTTATTCAAATAGGGAGATAGAGAGAAAACAGGGAACTATAGACCACTGAACCTAAGGCCGGGACTGGGGAAGTTACTAGAGTCCATTATCAAGGATTTCATAACTCAGCATTTGGAAGGCAGTGGGATAATCAGACAAAGTCAGTGTGGATTTACAAAGGGGAAATCATATTTGACGAATCTATTGGAATTTTTTGAGGATATATCTAGCAGAGTTGATCGAGGAGAACAGGTGGCTTATTTAGACTTTCAGAAGACTTTCAACAGGATCTCACATAACAGATTACAATTTAAGGTTAAAGCACATGGGATTACAGGTAATGCCTTGAGATGGATAGAAGGTTGGTTAGCAGAAAGGAAGCCAAGAATTGGCATCAATGGGTCTTTTTCTGATTGGTGGTCGGTGACTAGTAGAGTTCCACAGAGACCTGTGTGAGCACCCAAACTGTTCACATTATATATTATTGATTTGGAAGTGGGAACTGAATGCATTATCTCCAAATTCACAGATGACACAGAGTTGGGTGGAAGGGTGAGCTGTGAGGAAGATGCAGAGATGCTTCAGCATGATTTGGACAGACTGAGTGTTGGGCGTCTGCGTGGCAGTATAATGTGGATAAATGGGAGGTTATCCACTTTGGGAGCAATAATAGAAAGAAAGATTATTGCTTGAATGGGTGTAAATTGAGAAAGGTGGATATACAACGAGACCTTGGATTCCTTGTGCATCAGTTGCTGAAAATAAGTGTAGATACAGCAAGCAATAAATGGCATATTGGCCCTCATAGTGAGAAGATTTGAATATTGGGACAGGGATATTTTGCTGCAATTGTACAGGGCACTGGTGAGGCTACACCCTGGAGCATTGTGTGCAGTTTTGGTGTCCTTATCTGAAGGAGGATGTCCTTGCTGTAGAGAGATTACAGCAAAGATTTAAAAGGCTGATTTCTGGAATGGTAGATCTGTCATATGAGGAGAGAAAGAGTTGGTTGGGATTGTATTCACTGGAGTTTAGAAGAGTGAGAGGGAATCTGAAAGAAACTTATAAAATTCCAACAGGGTTAGACAGGATAGATTCAGAAAGAATGTTCCTGATGGTGGGGGAGTCCAGAACTAGGAGTCATAGTTTGAGGATAAGGGGGTCACTCTTTTAGAACAGAAGCGAGGAGAAATTTCTTCCCAGACGGTGATGAATGTGTGGAATTCATTACCACAGAACGTAGTTGAGGCCAAAATGTTGCATGAATTCAAGAGGAAATTAGAAAAAACTCTTGGGATTAAAGGGATCAAGGGATATGGGGGGCAGCCATGATCAAGATGAATAGTAGATCAGGCTCGAAGGGCCAAATGGCCTCCTCCTGCCTCTAATTACCTATGCTCCTGTATATTTGAGTGCACAATCACACAGTCAACTGACACTGAGTGAACTATGGATCAGAGGCCAAGGCAGCTGCTTTGTTCTGGAGTTTTATTAGTTGGGGTTGAGTGGCAGTGGGGTTAGAGCCTTGAATATTGGTGGTTACATTGACTGCAATTGGTGTCTTGCCTTTGCAGTTCCTATGTCGAGTGTGTACCTTGTGTTGTGCGAATCTTCCTGAACATATTCATTACGGCTTGGAATTTTCCTATTTTCATTCAGATATTCATTCAACACAGTAACAGGCCATTCAGCCCAACTACTCTATTCTGGTGTTATTGCCCCAAAAATGAGCCTCCTTCTACTCCGCCCCTTCATTCTATCTTGTCAATGTATCATTCTATTCCTTTCTTCTTTGAATTTATCCAGCTTCCTCTTAATTCTATCTACACCACTCATCTCAACAACACCTTGTGGCGGTGAGTTCCACATTTTTGCCACTCGCTGTGTAAAGGCATTTCTCTTGAATTCCCAGTTGGATTTATTAGTGGTGTGATCTTCTGTCCTCACTGCTGTTGACAGGGAAACCATGGAAGAGGGCCTGTCTTCAGCGGGACTGGAAAATCCAGCTGGCCGGAATGGCGAAGAGAATTCCGCCCATTTGAATGAGGCAATATTCAAGTGTTAGCTTATGCTAAGTTAGTCTCTGGCTCTCAAGGGGGAAATCTGGTATCTTCTTTCTCAAACTAGACTGTGCATCCAGTTTAGGGAATCCATCATGGAATAGGGTTTGTCAAACATGTAGCCATAGGGTCCACCATGTTCCTTTATCTCTCTTTGGGAGATCCTGGGGTCAATAAATTCTCTGCATCACTTCAAGACCATCTATTTATCCATCTATCCTTCTCTCTGTCCTTCTGATAAGATCATTGTTGAAACCTCTTTCTTTGTTCATCTATCGTGAAGTTTATGCCCTCTAGTAATGAATTCATTGAAGAATGGTAATAGATTTATTTCCAGTTACCCCATTGAAACTCTTCATTATTCTGAAGAAATGGAATAAACACAGGGATTTCTGTCTCCTTATATCTCCTTAATTGTCTCCTCAAAAACGTTTGTGGGATTTGGACTAAAGGAATGTCACTACAAATTTGCCTAACATACATCTGGTTCAATTAGAAAAAAAACTATTAATACTGCACTGATTCATGAAGGTTACAATAAAAACACAGAGACAATGTTTTTTAAATTATATCCTACACACATTTTGCCAGCTGTTTGATGTATCAATCAACCAGTAAGAACCCAGTAACCCTGAGATTATGGCTTTTACCCAACCCGACCAGAAGAATAATGATGATAATCACTGCCTCCTAACAAAATTAACTGTCATTCCTAACTGTATTTCTGGTAAATTACATGCTCCTGACCTTATATTATGTGTCATTGTTTTAAAATTCTTAACCATTTGTGAGCTGTAGCATTGTTTGTACATTCTGATCTAACATTAACATAATGATTGGAATATCGGAAGGATGGTGGGACTCTGCGCTGGTGTTCCAACAAGTTGTGGCATTGGGTGATATCATTAAATATTGTTTTCAGTGTGTTTTTCTGATTGAAACTGCAACTTTCAGGAACATTGTTCAAGAATAGAGAGATTAAAAGATGACCCAGTTCAGACAGTTCATGCATGTAGAATCTTAGAATGATATAACACAAGTGGAGACCAGCAAGCCTATTGTACCTTGGTCATCTCTTCAAACCAGCACTATTTTCAGTCCTTTCCTGTTGCCCTCTTCCTTGACTCTTCAAATCTCTCCCTTCAGGTCGATATCCAATTCCATTTTGAAAGTTATTCTCAAATCTGTTTCCACCAGCCTTTCTGGCAATGCAATGCCAGGCAGCGGGCATTTGAGATCTCAGAACGTTGGCCTTGCCCTTTTGTCAGGGTGCCACACCCAGCGCAATAGTTAGCAGTGGAAGCACTAAATTGTTGGTTGTAATTGAGGGTGAAAGAGCTGCAACCTCAGGGGGCAATGGACAAATGAATCTAGGGAAAATTGTGCGTTTTCTTAAAGCACACATCAGGAAGACAACATAGAACCATCCCTGCAGTATAGAAAGAGGCTATTCAGTCCATCACATTGACACAACCTCTCCGAAACAGCATCCCACCCAAGCTTTCCCCTATGCCCTCTCTCAGTAACCCCACACATTTACCATCACCAATCCACACAACCTACACATCATGGCATAGTGACACAGGGGTTAGCATTGCTACCTCACAGTGCTAGGGACCAGTTCAATTCCTGGCTTGAGTCATTGTTTGTGTGGAGTCTGCACATTCTTCCTGTGTCTGCGTAGGTTTCACCTGGATCCTCCGGTTTCCTCTCACAATCCAGAAGATGTGCAGGTTAGGTGAATTGACCATGCTAAATTCTCCCCCAGTGTTACCGAACAGGCAATGGAGTGTGGTGACAAGGGGATTTTCACAGTAATTTCATTGAGTGTTAATGTAAACCTACTTGTGACAGAGTCATAGAGTTTGCAGCATGGAAACAGGCCCTTCAGCCCAACTTGTTCATGTTGCCCAGTTTTTACCACTAATGTAGTTCCATTTGGTCCATATCCCCTTTACTCAAGTGTCTAAATGCTTTTTAAAAGGCAAACTTGTATCCGCCTCTACTACAGTCTTTGGCAGCTTGTTCCAGAGACTCACCACCCTCTGTATGAAAAAATTGAGGGTGGTAATAAATAAACTTCAAAACTTTCGAACACTAACGGGCAATTTTAGCTTGGCCAATCATTCTAACCTGCACATCTTTGGACTCTGGGAGGAAACCCACACAAACACAGGGAAAATGTGCAAATTCCACACAGACAGTGACCCAAGTTGGGAATCGAACCTCGGTCTCTGGTGCTTTGAAACAGCAATGTTAACCATTTTTGTGCCACTGTGCTGCCCAATAATGAAACTAATTCATATGTTCTCTTTCCTCAATTATTATTGATTGAAAATGAGAAGCTCTTGTAGACAACTGAGGAAAAAGCATCAGACCATGGAGTCTGCAGAAATGAAGAGAGGTCCTGCCCTTGGGCTGATCACTGTTATATTCCAAATCACAACAGTTTACTAGGTTAAAATACATCTCCAATCTCCTCCTTTTGCTATCCTCTTTAAATCCATATCTTCTGGATACTGATTCTGCAAATGGAACAAGTTGCTTCTATCTCCGAGACAAGAGTGATGGCTCATGACCCAGAGCTTACAGTTGGAGAGAAAGGAATCCTAAACATTGGACAAGATCTGAATGGGTCCAAAAATATTAATTTATTTGTGTTGTTTCATGTTGCCTTTGTTTTGAGACATGGTCGAATAAAGTTTTTAATTTTTGTCATCTTTAGCCATTGAAGGTGGATAAAGAGATGAAAGAGAAAGGACTGAATTTGATGAGATGAAGGAGGGTTACTTTGCAACATAACACCTGTATGGGCCGAATGGCCTGTTTCTGTGTTGCACTGTCTATGTAACTCTACATCATTCTACACAAATTCACCCAAAACTTCCCCCACTCCCGATTTTGAACACATCTATTAAATCTGCCCTTTCACCTTCTCTGCTCTAAGAACAATCCCAGTGCCTCCATTGAGCTTTTTTTAATCATTCGTGGGACATGGATGTCACTGGCTGGCCAGCGTTTATTACTCATCGCTAGTTACCCTCGGAGGGCAGTTTTAAAACCACACGGGAATGGATCAAAAGTAATCGAGCAGGGAAAATAAAATTTGCATAGAGTTAAACAGAGAACAACGCAGGTAGTGGGGCAAATGCAAAAAATATAAAAACTTAAAATCAAATTGCTTTGGCAATATTTGTTTAATATCATAAATCTACATCCCAAGAGGTCCAATATCCAATGTTACAAATACAAAGTTTGCTCATTTCACAAATGCATGTTTTGTGTATGAATGAGAGGTGTGAATATTGGGAATTGAATCTGATCCTTTCTGGTCATGAAATACTCCAAGACCAGTTATAGTCCAAATAAATATCAGGGTATCACAATCAATGTCATCTCGCTGGGACTGGGCATGTCATTGGTTGCTCCATTCAGAGTGAATTTCCCACTCACCCTATAGCTCAGTAAGATTTTACCCTGTAACTGACAGAGAAACACATAAAATCAAAGCAATATTAGGCCACTCGGCCCTTTAAGCCTGCTCTGCCATTCATTTTTATCATGCTGACCATCAAATTTCATATCCTGATCCCCCCATTTCCCTCCATACCCCTCAATCCTTCAGCTCTTGAAGCAATATCTAATTTTTTCTTGAAATCACATAATGTTTTGGCCTCAGTTGCTTTCTGTGGTAGTGAATACCTCCCATTTATCCACATTATACTGCATCTGCCATGCAGATACTCACACACTCAGTCTGCCCAAATCACACTGAAGCATCTCTGCATCCCCCTCACAGCTCGCCCTCCTACCTAACTTAGTACCATTTACAAATTTGGAGATAATGCTTTTAGTTCCTGAGCATGTGAGCTGACAACAGGGTGATGGGGAATCTGGGGACTCAGTGAACGACAGGACCAACAGCCTATTTCCTTAACCAATGGGATTTAAGGACTGAAAAAGAAACCGATGGAGATGGAAGTCGAATGAATTAGAGTCAAAACAAAGACAGAGAGTGAGATAAAGAGGCAGAAAGAAAGATTGGATTGAAAGAGGAAAAAAGGAGAAAGAAACAAAAGTAAGCATAAACTTAGAATGATAATTTGACATTTTTACATTGTTATGTGGAATTTATTAGCTGCAGATTAAGTCTCCACAGTGTAAATTGTACACTTTCTGGGTCAGTGAAGTAGGTTGGTATTGCATTAATAATTATCACATTGTTAAAAGGGAGCTCTTAACTACATGCCTTAACTGTCTGCAGCAAGTTTAATGAGCAATTAATTTGAAAATTCAACAAGTTCTTAGAAAGAACAGGAAGGCTGAGGAAGAGTGACCCATTTGTATGAAGTGACGTAAATTGTGCAGCAAGATCTGGAGCTTCCCAGCTCCCGGCAAACATTCTCATTCCCTGAAGCTGTTGGGAAATTTGTACTTTAATAACATTCACATTGTTAACACACTGTTACTGTTCCAGCAAAGACTTCAGCCAGTATTGTACCTTCACACCACTGTCTGAACAGCATCAATTGCTCTGGCATTTAAAGAGGAGATCTTCTTTTCTCACAGCTGACAAACTTGCCCTGCTCTCTGCTGGAGATGAACACATCTTGTAGAAAGTTCGGTCGTTCTCTGTCTTGAGCATTTTTCCAACAGGAATTGGGAGACGGTCTGATGGGATACAGCCAATAATTGCTGCCATTATCTTGGGAACAGTAAAATTTTACTGCCTTACTGGTGAATGGAATACCTTCCACTGCTATACCTTCAAAGGATAAGTAGGTTTGCTTTTGATGTTGCTTGGCAATGTGCAATTTGAAAGTACCATTCTGCAGGCGAGATGATAAACTGGGGCTACATCGATCTTCTCAGATGGAGGGTAAACTACCCCATGGCATTATCTGGAAGAAGAACAGGGGAATTCTCCTCCGCGTCCTGAACAATATTTACCCTGAAACCATCATCACAAAAGAAAACAAAACCAAGTCATGGCCTCATCAGTGTTTATGGAGTCTTGCTGTGCAAAAAACTGGATGTTGCATTTCCTGCTTCACAACAGTGATCATGCTTGAAAAAGTGTCACATTGTCTGTACAGTGATCTGGGGACATCCTGAGGTTGTGAAAAACACGACAGGAATACAAGGATCTTTCTTTATTTATCCCTTTTGAGCAGAAAAGGAGCCCAGACTGGGAGCACTGTGAGTAGTTCTGGGTTCCCCACCTCTGAAAGGAGATACTGGCTTTGGAAAGAGTACCATTTAGCTTCACAAGAATGTTTCAAAGCCTTCCAGGATTCGTTGATGAAGACAGATTCCATAAATTAGTCTTGTGTTCCCTGAAATATGGAAGGTCAAGGGGATGATTTGATTGTGGTGTTTAGGATTTTGAAAGGATTGATTCCTCTGGTTGGAGAGTCCAGGACAAGAGGAGAGAACCATAAAACCAAGCTCATCCAAGAGGGAAATTGGGAAACAATTGTCAGACAAAACACGATGGAAATATATGGAACTCCATCCTGTACAAGAACATAGAACGTAGAACAGTGCAGCACAGTACAGGCCCTTTGGCCCTCAAGGTTGTGCCGAGCCATGTCCAAACCCAAGATCAAAGTATCCCACTCTTTATCATTCTGGTGTGGTCCTTGTGCCTATCCAATAACACTTGAATGTTCCTAAAGTGTCCAACTCCACTATCACAGCAGGCAGTGATTGGGGGCGGCACGGTGGTCCTGGGTTCGATTCCCGGCTCATGTCACTGTCTGTGTGGAATTTGCACATTCTCCTCGTGTCTGCGTGGTTTCCTCCGGGTGCTCAGGTTTCCTCCCACAGTCCAAAGATGTGCAGTGATTGGCCGTGCTAAAATTGCCCCTTAGTGTTCTGGGATGTGTAGGTTAGAGGGATTACCGGGTAAATGTGTAGGGATATGGGGAGTAGGGCCTGGGTGGGATTGTGGTCGGTGCAGACTCGATGAGCCGAATGAGCCTGTTTCTGCACTGTGGGGTTCTATTCCACACCCCAACCACTCTCCGAGTAAACAGTCTACCTCAGATACCCCTTCTAAATCTCCCACTATGAACCTTATAATTATGCCCTGTCGTAACAGTGTGTCTGTGTGGAGTTTACATGTTCTCCCATGTCTGCATGTGTTTCCTCTGAGTACTCTGGTTTCCTCCCACATTCCAAAGGTATGCAGGATAGGTTGGTTGGCCATGCTAAATTGCCACTTGGTGTTAGCAGGGTAAATGCGTGGGGTTAAGGGGTTAGCAGCTGGGTGAGATTGTGGGCGGTGCAGATTCAATGGGCCAGATTGCCTCCTTCTGCACTGTAGGGATTGTGGGGACTCTAGGTCATGGTGGGATTCAAATCTGAACATTAGCTGAGTTTCTGAATTTGCAATAATATCACCAGGCTATTGCCCCTCCTGACTGATGATTTTATATCTAAGACAGTTGGATTTCTTGCTAATAAGAGTGTGAAGAGGTGCGGAAGAAAAATGGGTCAGTGGAGTGAGGATGTAGATCACAGGTGAATAGTGGAAGAGGTTTCAGGGATTGTATGACCTCCTCCTGTCTGTGTTTTCATTCAGCTTCAGAGAACATTCAGGGTTTTGTTGAACAGTCAGTTGTCTGGCTGAAACCAGTTTGGTAAGCTTCCCAAATGTTAGCCTCTTACCCGGCACAGTCTGAAAGTCATGCATAGTAACAGTCAGATCAATGTTATTTGATGAATAATGTACTCCAGATCTAAGTTTGCAAAGTCATGTTGCAAGACAAATTGCGTACATCAGCCGTAGTGGAACAGTCAACAGTGAAAGCAGCTTGTCAACTCCCCTTCAGCCTCTCTTAACTTGCTCCAGACGGTGGGCTGAAACCCAGCCAAGACATTATCCAGTACATCACACAAACTCGCAACAACAGACCTGCACAGTGACTAACAGAGTCTTAGTCAGACCACACTTGGAGGACTGTGAGCAATCATCATCCTGATCTTCCAAATAAGGACACAGAGACAGGAGCTAGAATGAAATAAAGCATTTTCGAGGGTGATGCCAGATGGTAAGGGTGCAACCGCTGGAAAGTTTGAACAGTGATTAGCACTCACAGCATCAGGGACCCAAGTTCAATGCAGCCTCGGGTCACTGTCTGTGTGGAATTTGCATGTTTTCCCTGTGTCTGCGTGAGTTTCTTGGGGGTGCTCTGGTTTCCTCCTACAGTCCAAAGATGTGTGCAGGTTAGGTTGATTGGCCATGGGAAATTGCCTCTTTGTGTCAGGGGGATTATTAGGGTAAAACATATGGAATTACGGGAATAGGGGCTGGGTGGAATTGTTGTCAGTTGATGGACCGAATAACCTCCTTCTGTACTGTAGGGATTCTATGATTCTAAACTCCAGCAAAGAGAAGGCTGATGTGTACCCTGAAAGGGTAGAAACAGCACAGAAACAATATAAAACACGCTACAGGAGGACTAATCATATTGAGGGACAAAGGCAACTCCGAAAGACTTTCTAACTGCATATTTCTGTAATTGAGTTTCCTTTGTTCAGTTGGACCGTGCCAAAACCAACAAGCAGAAAGATAAAACCAGATGTGTGTTACAGAAATGATGCATGCGGGTGTGTTAGTTTTGAATAGGAAAGCACTTTTCAAAAAAACAAAAGAATAACAAATTTGTTGATACAAAGCCAACCTCCCCTCCTGTTCAATGTTCACATCACAACAAGCAGGAATCAATGGTGACTGAGTGGTGATGGAATTAATAATCTTTCAGCGCTGTCTCAGAGTCTCCAGGTGGTAATGAATCTCCAGGACTCTCCTCGGAATAACACCCTGAGAAACATCACCATGGCTTTATAAAAAATTTTCTTTTGCATTTTCTGTGAAAATGTTTGGCTTATTAGTCACAAACCTGTTGCCAATGGGGAAATGTTGTGTCTAGCTCATTGTCATGATTCAACAGTTTGAGATACCCAAAGAGTCTGTTTAGTTTCTGATTGGCTGATGAGAAGCAGGGCCACAGCAATGCTGGAAACACAGAGGATAGGAGCAAAAGGCCATTTGGCCCTTTGAGCCTGCTCCACTATTCATCATGGTCACTGTTGATCATCCAACTCAATAGCCTAATCCTGCTTCCCCCCTATAACTTTTGATCCCATTCACACCAAGTGCTATATCCAGTTGCCTCCTGGATACATTCAATGTTTTGGCATCAACTACTTGCTGTGGTAATGAATTCCACAGGCTCACCACTCTTTGTGTGAAGAACTGTCTCCTCATCTCCATCCTAAATGGTCTTCCCTGAATCCTCAGACTGTGAGCCCTGGTTCTGGACTCCCCCCACCATCAGGAACATCCTCCCTGCATCTGTCCTGTCTAGTCCTCTTAGAATTTTATAAGTCTGTAGGAGACTCCCCCCTCATTTGTCTGAACTCCATTGGAAACAATCCCAACCTAGTCAATCTCTCCTCATACATCAGTCCCATCAACCTGATTGACATGTCAAAAGGCCAATGGTGGGAGCATAGGGGTGTGGCTGATTTGATTTGATTTATTATAATCACATGTATTAACATCGAGTGAAAAGTATTGTTTCTGGCACCCTTTAAAGATAAAGCATACATTCATAGAGAAGAAAATGAGGGTGCAGAATCTAGTGTTACAGTCTTAGGTAGGATGTAGAGAAAGATCAACTTAATGTGAGGTGGGTTCATTCAAAAATCTGACAGCAGCAGGGAAGAAGCTGTTCTTGAATCAGTTGGTTTGTGACCTCAGATTTTGGTATCTTTTTCCCGAAGAAAGAAGATGGAAGAGAGAATGTCTGGGGTGAGTGGAGTCCTTAATTATGTTGGATGCTTTTCCTGAGGCAATGGGAAGTGTAGACAGAGTCAATGAATTGGAGGCTGGTTTGCATTCACATGTGAATGGGCTACATTCACAACCCTTTGTAGTTCCTTGTGGTCTTGAGCAGAGCAGGAGCCCATACCAAGCTGTGATATAATCAGAAAGAATGCTTTCTTTGGTGCATCTGTAAAAGTTGAAGGGCTGTTGGAGGTCATGTGATGAAGTCTCCAGGCAGATGTGGAATCAGAGTAGGTATCCCTTCTTCTTCTCAGATGTATTGGTGTCACTGTTAAAGCCTAATTTGAGTTGGTAGATTTTGGGCCGAGTTACTGCCCCAAGGCAGAGAAATGGAGCAGACCGTTCATGAACCAGTAGAACGTACAGGAGGTGCCGAATAGTCTCCTTTATTCTTCTGTTCTGTCTGTCACTGACTTGTTAACATAGGTGGAGGCAGCCATCATCTCCTGTCAGCTTGAAGTAAACCGCCAAGAAACTTTACAGATTTTACAAAGGAATTCCTCAGGGTAAACACGTTGATGAGTAGAGCTGATATTTATTGGTTATTCCTGAACTGAATGTCTCACTGGATCATTTCAGCAAACAGTTAAGGTGTTGGTGGGGGACTGGGGACACAGGAAGTTAAAAAAGGCAAATGACCTTCTATAAAGGGCACAAGTGAACCAGTTTCTGTATTGCAAGTTCAATGTTACTATCTGAGACATTACATTTCAAATACTTATAGATAATGGCCAGGATTCAGTCAGGCTGATGGGGGTCCATGATCAACGAAGGACCAGTGAACTCCTGTCAGTTCAGCAGGGGAGGCTACAGCAATTAGCTGGTTTTCAAATGCCTAAATGGCAACCGTCGGTTCTTCCCCATGATTGAGGGCCCCAGTGGCAGAGGATCTGCCTGCCAAGAACCACTAGCCAATCATAGATCAGCAGATTTCCTTTGACACCAGCACTGGTGGGCAGCACATTGACACAATGGTTCACACAGCACCAGGGACCCGGGTTCGATTCCGGTTTTGGATCACTATCTGTGTGGAGATTGCACATTCTCCCTGTATCAGTGTGGGTTTTCCCTGTGTGCTCCAGTTTCTCCCCCACAGTTGAAAGGTGTGTGGGTGAGGTGGATTGGCCATGCTAAATTGCCCCTTAGTGCTGGGATGCCCCGTTCCTGTTGCAGTGAATGGTATTTTGCTGAGCGTGAAGTTCTCTGTTCTTACTGGCAAAGGGGCATCTGAGATTGGAGAATCCAACCTACATCTCAAGTGTCCACAAAAGCCCCTTTGTACCTGCTCCACTGTTCATCAGTCACCTCAACTCCATATTCCTGTGCTATTCCCACACCCCACAATTCCCTTTAGAATCCACAACTCTTACCACAAAATTGTTGCGGCACAAAGGAGGTTATTCGGCCCATCGAGTCTGTCCTAGCTCTCCAGATGAGCGTTGTGACTTCCTGTCACTCTCCTGCCTTTTCCCCGTATCCCTGCACATTGTTTCTATTCAAATAATCATCTAATGTCCTCTGGAATGCTGTGATTGAACCTGCTTCCACCACACTTCCAGGCAGTGAATTCCAGTCTCGAACTGTAGTCATGAATATATTCAGTAACTGGGCATGGACAGCTTGCTCAGGTAGAGAATTCAAAATAATTACAACCTCCTGAGTGAAGAAATTTATCTTCCTCTTATTTCTAAGTTGGTGGTCCCTTATTCTGAGGTTGTGATCCTTGGTTCCAGCTCTTCAGCCAGGAAATATTATCACAGGAATACACTTCAAAGAGAGGGGAAGATGGAGGAACCAAATTTAGGGCATTGTGTGTATTGCAAGAGGAACAATGAAGTGTGAATTGGGTGAGGGGCTGGTTTATTACTGGAGATGGGAGAAGAAAATGATTTGTGTGTGATCATTGATCATTCATCCAACTCAGTCACGGCTGCATGCAATTTAACACCACTCATTCTGAAATGGACATTAATACATTGGTTAACGAGAATTCTTATAGAGTTTCAGGCTTTAAATCATGATGAGGGACTCAAATAAATTAATTTGAGTTTCCTTAACTCTGACCTATAAAAGAGAGAAAATGTAGTGCAGTAATTTTAAAATGTCATGGGACATGCATTATAAACATGTAAATAAGCAACTTAATTTGGACTGTAACTAAATAGCTGGAGGACAAAGTGCAAACATGCGAAACCTCAGCTAAGAAGGTTTAGAAGAATATTCTCCACAGAGTAATAAATGCACTGGACAGACTCCCACGCAAAACTATGAATACTTTGCCAATTAATTCCTTAAAAACATGACGACTATTCAGCTAGGAAAGGAACTCTCAGACAAACTTAGTGTGACTGGGCAGTGCTGTCCCCTCTGAGTTCGAAAGCTATGTCTTTATATCCCATTGTTAGGACACCAGATCAGAAACTCTAAGGTATGTTATGAAGCCACGTTAGATCCCAACAATTTGTTATTTTAACATTACTGTGAGGATAGAATGTTTCACTTCAGGCACGATTCTACTGACATACTAAGGAACTTTTATCAAAACAAATTTTACTTAAAATGCAGTTTAGCTACAACAAATTAATTAGCTTAATTTTTAATAACTGAACGTTACTGAAACATGACAATTGATACAATTCTTAACTCATGACCTACCAATGTGAGTTCCAATTAAGTGACGTTCTTCTTATGACTGAGGCATAGAAAAACTACAGCACAATACAGGTCCTTCAGCCCACAAAGTTGTGTCGAACGTGTCCCTACCTTAGAGATTACGAGGCTTACCTATAACCCTCTATCTTACTAAGTTCCATATAATTATCTAAAAAGTCTCTTAAAAGACTCTGTCGAATCTGCCTCCACCATCACCAGCGGCAGCCCATTCCACACACCCACCACTCTCTGAGTGAAAAACGTACCCCTGGCATCTCCACTGTACCCATTCCCCAGCATCTTAAACCTGTGTCCTCTTGTGGCAACCATTTCAGCCCTGGAAAAAAGTCTCTGACTATCCACTCAATCAATGGCTTGCTTCCGCACTGTAGGATTCTGTGATTCTCTGGAAATACTGTCTCTTAAAGCAGCTCCATCTTAAACACAAAGGCTGGAATTTTCCAGCCATTCATTCTGGTGGGATTTCCCAGTTCCACTGCAGTGGACGGAGATTTGGCTGAGCCCAAATTCTCTGTCCTTGCTTACAGCGGTGAAGGGGCGTGAACAGCCAAGAAATTGCAGCTAAAATATTTCAAAATAGCACAATATTATCAGACCGATTCCAGGACATTGAAAACAACATCTAGTTGGCAATCCCACTGCAATACAGAGAGAGTGCTGCACTGTTGAATGTGCTGACCTCATTCTGAGATGTTAAACTGAGGCCCCTCTCTGTCTCTCGCAGGTGGACATAAAAATTCTCACTGTTGCTATTTATAGGACGAGGTTGGAGGGTTGACCCTGGAGTTCTGGTCAATATTTATTCCTCAACCAAATATATTAGGTAGTCATTGGCACATTGTGACTTGTGGGATCTTGCTGTGTGCAAACCGACACTTACGTATTCTTACAGTACGACAGTGTAATCACTTTAAGAATAATTCACTGGCTCTGGGACATTGTGAAAGAAGCAATTTCTTTCTCAGAGTTTAAGTTGGTGTAGCCAGCAAAGGCTTGCTGACAAAGGTGATGAAGTGCTTGATGGCCCTCTTGTTGCACAGCTATGAAAACATGCCACAGAAAGCGATTGACAAAATGAATGATATAGGTTGTAAGGTTAGATAGATGCTCTGTCGCTTTGCTCAATTATTTCTCCACCAGGCAGAGGGAAAGATATCAGAAATGTGTCCTCGAAGTAAGATCAAAACAATCTATGTGGTGAGTTGTGTATATGGGAATAGGAACCATCTTAAAATCCAAAACCATCCTTCTAATCACTGCACCTTCTTCACTCTTAACCTTTATTTAAATTCATTGTATTTGTCTCACTTACTTTGCGGGAAATGCACCTTTAGAAAATAATCATAAAAGGAACATCATCACAGCAAACATATCGAATGCAAGGAAATATTCTGGAGCATTAGTGACGCTTCAGGAGTTTTAAAAAATACCCTGCAAATTATTTACAATTTTCTCTTACATTTTCATCAAAGTCCCATTGAAGTAATAATTCCTTTCACCTGTTCATCTTAGATTCTTTTTTATATTTTTATCTTTTCGAAATCGCCATGGTGTTTCATTTTGCTCCCTGTGAATTATATACTGGTGTCTCAAAGGAGCGACTGAGCCACATTCAATAGCAATGTACAAGAGAGGAATTAGATCAACTCACAAGGGAGAGAAACTTGCCAGGCTATAGGGAAAGTGTGGGACTGATTGGATAGCTCTTTCAAAGAGCTGGCAGAAGTACTAGGGGCCAAATGGCCTCCTCCTGTGCTGTATCATTCTACAATCTAACCTTCTCCCCATACTGTCCCTGACCCCACACTCACCATAAGGCAGTGCAAACAGGCAGTCTGGGTCCTTGTTGGGAGTGTGGTGTCATTATATTATCAAATGTGTTCCTCACCATCCATGCTGTCCCATCTAAGAGTTGAGGAGAAACTACTTTTCCCAAAAGGGCTGTGAATCTGTGGCATTTGTTACCCAAAGTGAGGTGGTCGCTGGGACAGTGAGGAAATTTAAGGAGGAGTTAGGCAGATCTAATTGGTAATGGATTGAAGGGTTATGGGGAGAAGGCAGGAAAATAGGGATGAGGAGTGTATCAGCCATGATCGAATGGCAGAGTGGACTTGATGGGCTGAATAGAGTAATCTTGCTCCTTTATCATATGAACTTAGGAAGTTATGAAATTAGAATGTACGAGATGGACAGAAGTCCTGAGTTCACTCTAACCACTGTGCCACTGTCCTGCCATGGGGAAGTTAGGGGTAAATCTATGCACTCAGCCGACTGTACCACAATACTGCCTTTCAGATTTGATCAAATTTTTTTTTTTCATCCACACCTGTTCCCATTTTGTGTTCTCTTTGGCAGCATGTTGCTCTTCCACTCAGTAATTGGAATGAAAATCCCTATGATTTATTTTGCTGCTGCAGTTAGCAGCGAGAGAACCAAAATGTGGGCTAAAATGAAAATGCTGCAGGTCCTGCAAATCTGAAATAAAACACAACATACCGGAGTGAGACAGTGTGGGCAGGAAAAGAACAGAAAGGGGTACCCTGTGATAGCGCAGAAGATGATGAAAGAGTTGATGTGGCAAAACCAAAAGGAAGACGTAAAGGGGCACATTAAAAGAAAGAAAAGATACCTCAAGAATTTATATGAGTGATTATTTATAAAGATGTTACTGGGATTGGAAGATTGGAATTTAGGGAAAGGCTGGGGAACAGTCAAGGTCCTTTTCCCAGGGTAAAGGAATCCAAACTAGAAGGCAGAGGTTTCAGGGGAGAGGGGGAGATTCAAAAGGGACTTGACAGCAACTTTTTCACACAGAGGGTAGTGCGAATGTGGAGTGGAGGTGGTAGAGGAGGTGGGAACAATTAGAACATTTAAAAGACATTTTGACAGTAGAGGGAATGGAAAGGTTTAGAGGGATATGGGCCAAATGCAGGAAGTTGGGCCTAGCTGAATTTCGGGAGCCTGGTCAGCATGGACAAGTTGGACTAAATGACCTGTTACCGTGTTGTAAATCTCTCTGATTGTAGGAACTGCCATCCAACAGCAAAACCAGGAGAAATGTAAGATTAATAAGAAACATGTGAAGAGAAGGAAACAAAAGAATGCAAAGGAGATTTATGAGGATGTTGTTGGGACGAGTGGGTCTGAGTTATAGAGAGAGCTTGGCCAGGCTAAGACTTTATTCCTTGGAATGTAGGGGAATGAGGGGTGATCTTATCGAGGTGTATAAAACCATGAGGGGCATCGATAGGATGAACGCACATAGTCTTTTCCCCAGGGAAAGGGAATCAAAAATAGAGGGCAGAGGTTTAGGGTGAGAAGGGCAAGATTTAAAAGGGACCTAAGAGATAACTTCTTCACGCAGAGGATGGTGTATGTATGGAATGAGCTGCCAGAGAAAATGGTTGAGGCAGGATCAATAGTAATGTTTGAAAAGCATTTGGATAAGTGCGTGGATGGGAAAGAATGAGAGGGATAGGGGCCAAACGTGGGCAATGGAGCCAGCCGGGAGGGCAGCATGGTCAGCATTGAAGGGTCTGTTTCCTTGCTGTATTGCTCTCTGACTCTATTGGGCCCTATTTTACCATTTTGATTCTCAGTGCTGGGCAGATTTATATCTAAGAGTGTTTCTGATCTGACTTTTGACCCGTTCTCAGGCGCCCCTATATGCTCACTGCCTGAAAACATTGCAGTGATTCCAAATCACACTGCACAAGCCTGTGGGCGGGGCTTAATGCACCCAAAATCCTGCAGCTCCGATTGGTGCCCCCAACTGCGCATGTGCAGAAAAAAAGAGCTAGAATGCGGCTGCCCTGCCACATCCCTCCCCGACCGGGTAATGCCTTCCCTTGCGCCCCCTCCCAACCCCACCCCCTCAACCCCACCCCCACGCCCCTCCCCCCTCCACTACCCAGACTGATCACGGAGCCCTCCCCTCTTCTCCCTCACTGATCACAGGCAGAGTGGCAGAGAATCACCTTTCACCCTTATTGATCTCAGGCAGAGAGCCATCGGATGCTCGGCACGTTCCTCCTCACTAACTGGAGCACCTGAATCAGACTTTTGTGGTCTGTTTTGTGCTGATTCTGAATGGACGAACATGGTGGTAAGGGGGGAGGTGCCGGTAAGGTTGGGCGTGCAACCCATTAAGTCAATTCAAATGCATTTAAATGGCCGTCGCATTGCTTTTGGGCCTGGTCCTGATCGTAGCCATTTTCAGGTCTTGGTAAAGGGGGAATCGGCACGGAGGCAGATGCAGATTGCACCACCTGCCTCATGCCCGACTTTGCCAAGTTTTCATGCCTGAAAACGGGGGCAACTTGACGGCAAACTCGGGCCCCAAGACTCCGAGATGATGGAAAAGATCAGGATGTAAAATAGTTGGGCTCAGTATTGAGGCCAGAAGGTGTTGTTCCTCAGGCCTCTGCCAAACTTCACTGGAATATGTGGGAGCCTGAGGATCGCGAGACCAGTGAGAGATCAAAGTGGATGATTAGGAGATTAATTTAGAAAAATGATACCATACTTGGGATGTGATGAGGTTGGCAAGGCCAGCATTTATTGCCCATCCATCACTGTCCAGCTATCTGAGTGTCTAACGGGACAGCTTCAGAGGGCAGTGAAGGATCGACTGCACCCTCTGTGTGACTGGAGTCAGGCCCAAACTGGGTAAGGACAGCAGCCTCCTGTCCCTGAGAGGACATTAATGGACCAACTGTTTTGCTTTGAAGACATTCTGACAGCTTTATGATCACTTCTACCTCAAAAAAACACTTTATATTTCCATTTTGTTAAACTCAGATTGCACCGAGTGGGATTTGAACTGTGGATCTCTGGGATGATTAGCCTCAGTAAGAAGATAACTATACTACTGCACCTCATTGAAATTCATGACCAGAGGTGAAAGGACATTCTCCTAAGCCACATGGCTCCAAACCCTTGGAAACCCGAAGCTTGCACTAATTGGCATTACTTAGTGCTGAAAAATGCAAGTGGGTGTTTGTATTGGCTTAAACAAACATCTCCGCGATCTCAAAACTGCACTCATTCTACTTATAAAATAAATAACTCTTCTATATTTTTGGACTCATACTCATAAGGGTCACAGTTGCACCTTGGCAGTTAAGCACAGTGAATGGCAGGTTAAATCTCACTGGAATAACAACAATCCTTTCTCAACACATGTCACTGGTACATAAATTGTCCAGGGTGTGATTGAGATTTGTGAATCTCCACATCTTGCTTTAAAAGAAACAACAGCTCAACTTCAACACTCCCTGTTATGTTTAGGACCATGCTGTATTTATATATTAATTGCTCATGAAACTCGATGCAGATAGTTAAGGCTGGTAATTAAGGGCATAGATGCTTTTTTAACAATCTGATTATTGCCAATACAATGCCCAGAAAAGGGTCAAGTTCAACTGTAGACTCTCATTCCTGCAGGCAGTAAATTGTTGTTCAAGATTTTGAAAATGATTGTGTTTACATTTTCTTTTTCTTCCTGTCTCTTTTCTCTCTCTATCAATCCACTCATTTTTTTCCTGGTTTATTTCCCTTTTTGTCCCCGATTTGACTCAAATTCATCTGTTTTCCTTCTCTGTCGTTCCTTGATTTCTCTCTCAATCCTTAAATCATATTGTTCAGAAGATGAACTGTTGTTCTTCTTGTTTACTGAGGGCCCAGTTGCTCCCCGTGCCCTCCCTGCACCTTTAATTGGCTCACACCCCCATTGAGTTTTAAGTTTAAAGTTTATTTATTGGTGTCACAATTAGGTTTACATTTACACTGCAATGAAGTTACAGTGAAAATCCCCAAGTTGCCACACTCCAGCACCTATTCAGGTACACTGAAGGTGAATTTAGCATGGCCAATGCACCTAACCGGCATGTCTTCCAGACTGTAGGAGGAAACCGGAGCACCCGGAGGAAACCCACACAGACACAGGGAGAACATACAAACTCCACACGGACAGTGACCAAAGCTTGGAATCAAACCTGGGTCCCTGTGAGGCAGCAGTGCTAACCGCAGTGCCACCATGCCATCTAACTGAGTCTAATCATCTCAGAGTACCACAGTTCAAATCCCACTGGGTGCAATTTGAGTTTAAAAAAAATGGAAATATAAAGTGTCTTTTTTGAGGTAGAAGTGACCATAAAGCTATCAGAATGTCTTAAAACAAAACAGTTGGTCCATTAATGTCCTTTCAGGGACAGGAAGCTGCGGAAGGAGGGAAATCAAGAACTGATGGGCTATGTTGGGGAATGCCCCTCTTCAGCAAGATATTTGGCCCAATGTTTTTAAAGCATCGTTTTGATATAAATCGGAACCCTGTGATGTTTAGTTGTTAAGCCTTAGTATCCTGGTGAAAGATCCTAATTCGCTAATTGAAATGTGGAGAGGAATCCTGATTGGCACCTGCACTGTATTCTCCAAGGAGTTTGTGCTAATGTAGTTTCCCCAAAGCCCAGGACAAATGAGATGTGACATCTCCAGCTGCTTGGATGAAATCGCTGTAAGATAAATGGAAAAAAAAAGTCACATTAGGATGCAAGTCAGTCTTTGATGGTATGTGGCCGCTGTTTAGATTTCTACTCTGCCAGAGTTTGATTTATAGATCTGTTCATGTCCTGCTTTGATACATCCCAGTTTTCAGTAATATTTTATCCCGACTGCATTGTGACTGGTTGATTTCTTTGCAAGCTTACATGTAACTCATACCCTTCTCATCCCTGTCTCCACCCCTATTTGTGAGCTTTTTGTCAGAAAAATATCCATGCTTGATTTATAATTTACATTTAAGTTGCATTTCTCTGCCATTGTATAAATCATTTGTACGGCAGTACACAATATCCTTTTTGAAAAGAATGGGCGGTCAGTTTGACTGGGAGCCAGACTTCTGATGAATGCATGACTGTGAGCTGTGCATTACACAAAGTCTCCTTGATGGCTGGAAGGAACTTGGGTCAGAAACATTGAAATGTGGTGGTCAGCTTCACAAGCTGAAGATTGAGGACCATAAAGCCATAAGACATCAGAGCAGAGTTAGGCCACTCGGCCTGTCAAATCTGCTCTGCCATTCAATCATGGCTGATATTTTTCTCATCCCCATTCTCCTGCTTTTTCCCCATAATCCCTGATCCCCTTATTAATCAAGAACTATCTATCTCTGTCTTAAAGATACTCAATGACCTGGCCTTCACAGCCTTCTGAGACAAAGAATTCCACAGATTCCCCACTCTCTGGCTGAAGAAATTCCTCCTCATCCCTGTTTTAAAGATCGTCCCTTTAGCCTGAGGTTGTGCCCTCTTGTTCTAGCTTTTCCAAAATGGAAAACATCTTCTCCACATCCACTTTATGCAATCTCACAGTATCCTGAAGTTTCAATAAGATCTCCCCGCATCCTTCTAAACTCCAATGAGTACAGAGCCAGAGTCCTCATACGACAAGCTCTTCATTCCAGGAATCATTCTTGTGGCTCTCCTCTGCACCATTTCCAAGACCGGCACATCCTTCCTTAGACACGGGACCCAAAACTGCTCTCAGTACTCCAAATGGGATCTGACCAGAGCTTTATACAGAAGTACATCCCTGCTCTTGTATTCTCCCCCTCTCGACATGAGTGGACAGTTGATTGCAGTCCCTGTGATGCAGGAATGGCCTATTGCCACCTTTGTGAAGTGCACTCTCACAATACACCTGGAATTGTAGAATCCTATGGGACAGCAGGAGGCCATTCGGCTCATTATTCCTGTACTAGCTCTTTGAAAGAACAAGCTAATTACTTCCACTCTCCAGCTGTTTCCTCAGACACCTGCAATGATTTTCCCTTTACGCTTCAGTTCCTTTTTGAAAGTTATTGAATCTGATTCCACCGTTCTTTCAGGCACTGCGCTCCAGATCGTAAGAAATTGTGGCCCCTCACATCACCTCTGGTCCTTTTGCTGATCACCATCAACCTGTGTCCCTCTGGTTACTGACAACTCCTGTCAATGGAAACTATTTCTCCTCACTTAGCCTGTCAAAAGCAATCAGAATCTTGAGGAGGTTGGGGGTGGAGAATGGAGGTTTGTGGGTAGGTGGGTCAAACTCTCCTGCGGGTCCCACACCAAGAGAAACCGCGGCCTGCTAGCCCATATGGCACTGTGGCACTGTGGTTAGCACTGCTGCCTCATAGAGCCAAGGATCCGGATTTGATTCCCATTGGGTCACTATCTGTATGGAGTTTGCACATTCTCCCCGTGTCTGGGTGGGCTTCCGCCGGGTACTCTAGTTTGCTTCGAAAGCAGTGCTGGTTGGAGTGCATCGCCCATGCTAAATTCTCCCTCGGTGTGCCTGACCAGGCACCAGAGAGTGGCGACTAGGGGATTTTCACAGCAATTTCATTGCAGTGTTAATGTAAGCCTACTTGTGATGAATGAGAAAGCTTAAATGAGTTTATTTTAGAACATAGAACATAGAACATTACAGCACAGAACAGGCCCTTCGGCCTTCGATGTTGCGCCGACCAATATAAAAAGCAATGACCCTCCAAACTAAACCATTCCCTTCTCTTCCATATACTTATCAACTAACCTCTTAAATGCCACCAAACTTGGCGCATCTACAACTGCCGCAGGCAGGGCATTCCACTCCCGAACCACCCTTTGGGTAAAGAACCTACCTCTGATATCCGTCCTATAACTATCACCCCTTAATTTAAAGCTGTGTCCCCTCGTGCTAGCATTTTTTCCGAACCTCCCTGAGTTTAATAGCTCCACCATCAGCTCTGGAATTTATTATCTTCTATCCTTCTTTAAGATGTTCCATAAATCTCCCTCAGTGAGCAAACATTGAATTAATATTTCCTAATGTGGCTTGGTGTCAGGTTTTCTTGGTAATGTCTCTATGAATGTTTTATTGTATTAAAAGTGCTGTTTGATTGCAGGTTGTTGCTGAGTAAAATGTTTCCAATGGCCTAATGAAAGTAAATTCTCGCTTTTTGGGGTCAACAAATTTGTAAGGTCAACATATTTTTCTTTTATCTCATGGGATCCCTGGTTGGGCTATCATTTGTTGCCCAATCTTAATTGTCCTTGAATTGAGTGGCTTCTCTGGCCATTTCAGAGTCAACCACAATGCTATGGCTCTGGAGTTCCATGTAGGCCAGACCAGGTAAAGGCAGCAGATTTCCTTCCCTGAAGGAACATCAATAAACCCAGACATATGATTATGGATAATAGTTGCCGCAGTCACTGTTACTAAGACTAGCTTCCCATTCCAAATTTATGAATTGAGTGAGATTGCACCCTCTGTTCTGGTGGGATTTGAACCCATATTTCCCAGGGAATTCTCCGGGGCCTCGGAGGTTAGCAGCCCAGTGACATCACTCCCACATCACCATTACTTTTATTTATTCATTTAAGAGATGTGGGTGTCACTGGCCAAGCACAGCATTTATTGCCCATCCCTAATTGCCCTTTGAGAAGGTGGTGGTGAGTTGTCTTCTTGAGCCGCTGCAGTCCATGTGATGCAGGAGTTGATGTAGGGTGTAGAACACCTACAATACTGTTCAGGAGAGAATCCTAGGATTTTGACCCAGTGACAGTGAAGGAAAAGTTGGTATATTTCCAAATCAAGGTTGTGAGTAGCTGAGAGGGTAACTTCCAGGTGGTAATGTTCCCATGTGTCTGCTACTTTGTCCTTTTAGATGTTAATGGCCGTGGATTTGGAAGGTGCTGCGTAAGGAATCTTGGTGAGTTCCTGCAGTGCATCTTGTAGATGGTATACCTTGTTGCAACAGTGTGTCATCAATGGTGAATGTTTGTAGATGTGGTGCCAATCAAGCGGGGATGCTTTGTGCTGGATGGTGTCGAGCTTCTTGAGTGTTGTTGGAGCTGCACCCATCCAGGCAAGTGGGGAGTATTCCATCACACTCCTGACTTGTACCTTGTAGGTGGTAGATAGGCTTTGGGGAGTCAGGAGGTGACTTACTCGCTGAAGGATTTCTAGCCTCTGACCTGCTCTTGTAACCATAGTATTTAGATGGCTAATCCAGTTTAGTTTCTGGTCAATGGTAACCCCCATCAGTCTTATTGTGCCTCTTAGATCAGTTTACAAATAATACTTTCTGAGCATTTTAATTGAAAAGGCTCTCGATGAATTTGTGATCTGGAGTGCTTACATTTAAATCCTTGATAATGTTCCAATGTTTGGAAACTGAGAGGTAATGACTCATCGAGCTGTTGTACGTATTCTTTGAATGAAAAGGAAACTGACAAAGGGATATCCTATAATTCATCCAGAGTCGAAACATTGGTTCTATTCTTTCCTCACAGATGCTGTCAGACCTGCTGAGATTTTCCAGAGTGTTATGTCTTAGTTTTAGATTCCAACCTCTGCAGTATTTTGATTTTATCACTACATTTTATAACTAATTGAGGAAAAGGAAGGGAAGAAAAGTTAAATCATAGAAACATAGAGTTAAGATTTAAGATTTAAGAAAGGACGTATTAGCTTTGGAGGGGGTGCAGAGAAGGTTCACCAGGCTGATTCTGGAGATGAGGAGAGATTGAATAAGCTGCGCCTGTACTCATTGGAGTTTAGAAGGCTGAGGGGGGATCTTATGGAGACATACAAGATAATGAAGGGGTTAGACAGAGTAGAAGCAGAAAGATTATTTCCACTTAGAAAAGAAACAAGAACTAGAGAGCACAGCCTCAAAATATAGGGGAGTCAATTTAGAACAGAGTTGAAGAGGAACTTCTTCTCCCAGAGGGTAGTGAATCTTTGGAATTCTCTGCCCAGTGGAGGCTACCTTGTTAAATGTGTTTAAGTCTCAGATAGATAGATTTTTAACCAATACAGGAGTTAAGGGTTATGGGGAGCAGGCAGTTAAATGGAATTGAACCATTATCAGATCAGCCATGATCTTGCTGAATGGTGGGGCAGGCTCGAGGGGCTAGATGGCCTACTCCTGCTCCTATTTCTTATGTTCTTACAGAAGATAGGATCATACGGAGACCATCTGGTCCTTCGAGCTGCTCCCCCATTCTTCATGATCATGGCTGATCATCCAACTCAATAGCCTAATCCTGCTTCTTCCCCATAACTTTTGATCCCATTCACCCCAAACAATATATCCAGCCGCCTCTTGAATATATTCAATGTTTTGGCATCAGCTATATCCTCTGGTCATGAATTCCACAGGCTCACCACTCTTTGGATGAAGAAATGTTTCCTCATCTCTATCCTAAATGGTCTCTCCTGTATCCCTAGACTGTGATCCCTGGTTCTGGATTCTCCCAGCATCAGGAATATCTTCCCTGCATCTATCCTGTCTAGTCCTGTTAGAATTTTATAAATCTCTATGGACATCCTCTTCATTCATCTGAACTCCAGCAAAAACTATCTTAACCGAGTCAATCTCTTCTTGTACACCAGTCCCACCATCCATGGAATCAGCCTGGTAAACCTTCACTGCACATTGACAGCAAGAACATCCTTCCTCAGTAAAGGAAATCAGACTGCACACAATAGGTGTGGCCTCACCAAGGCCCTGTAAGCATTCCCTGTAATTTCACAAAGCTACAGCACAGAAACAGGCCATTCAATCCATCTGATATTTATGCTCCACACAAGTCTCTTCCCGCCCGTTCGGACTATATGCTGTCCACATCTCCTTCTATCCCTTTCTTTCTCGTGTGTTTATCCAGCTTCCCCCTCAATGTCTCTACACTATTCACCTGAACCGTATTCCAATTCACCACTCTCTGGACAAAGACATTTGCCCTGAATTCCTTACTGGGTTATTGGTGACGATTTTATGATTTGGCCTCGACGTTTATGCTGCTGTACACATTCTCTACATCTATCCCCTCGAATACCTTAATCGTTTTAAATACTCCCTCTCTACTTTTCTGGAGAAAACACCTACAGTTTTTCCAATCTTCATCATGGAATCATTCAGTACAGAAGAGGCTCTTCGGCCCATTGAGACCACACCAACATATTAGAAACAGCTGAACTTCCACATAATCCCATCTGTCAGCACTTGGCCCATAGCTCTGGATGTTATGATCTGCCAAGTGCTCATCCAGGTACTTTTAAAGGATGTGAGGCAACCCGCCTCCCTCACCGTCCCAGGCAGCGCACTCCAGACCCTCACCACCCTCTGGGTAAAAACGTTTTTCCTCGCATCTTCCCTAAACCTCCTGCCCCTCACCTTGAACCTTGATTCTTTAACTAAAGGGAACAGTTGTCCTTATCCACTCTGTCCATGTCTGTCATAATCTTGGATGCCTCAACCAGGTTGTCCCTCAGTCTTCTCTGCTCCAACGAAAACAACCCAAGCCTACGCAACTTCTCATCATAACTTAAATGTTCCATCCCAGACAGCATCCTGGTGATCTCCCCTGTTCCCTCTCCAGTGCAATCATATCTTGCCTCGGCAAAGCAGCCAGCATAATTAAGGACCCAATGCACCCTGAACATTCTCTCTTCCACCTTCTTCCATCGAGAAAAAGATACAAAGGTCTGAGGTCACGTACCAACCGACTCAAGAACAGCTTCTTCCCTGCAGCCATCAGACTGTTGAATGGACCTACTTTGTATTAAGTTGACTTTTTTTCTACGCCCTAGCTATGACTGTAACATTGCATACTGCAGTCTTTTTTTTCCTTTTCTATGAATGGTATGCTTTGTTTGTATAGCCCGCAAGAAACGATACTTTTCACTGAATGTTAACACATGACAATAATAAATCAAATCAAAAACCTTCCGATAACGTTACGACAAGAACTGCACATAGTACTCCAGCTGTGGCCTCACCAAAGTTCTATAAAACTCTAAAATGACCTCCTGCTTTTGTAATCTATGCATCGATTGATAAATGCAAGTGTGCCATATACCTTTTTTACTACCCTGCTAACATGCTGTTCCAATTTCAGAGATCTGTGGACAAACACGCCAAGGTCCCTTTGTTCCACAAAACTTCCTCATGTCCTACAGGTCATTGAATAATTTCTTGTCAAATTAGTCCTTCCAAAGTGTAACACCTCACACTTTTCAGAATTAAATTTCATCTGCTACTTACCTGCCCATTTGACAATTCAACCTATATCTTTTTTGTAGCCCAAGACTCTCTGCCACACTGTTAATCTACGTGTCATCTGCAAATTCACTAATCCTACGCCCCCTCAAAGTCATCAATGTCATTTATATAAATGATGAGTAGGGAGCATCACTGGCTGGGCCAGCATTTGCTGTCCAACCCTAACTGCCCTCCAGTGCAAAGGACATTTAACAGTCAACCACATTGCTGTGACTCTGGGATCACTTGTAGGCCAGATTGGGTAAGGATGGAAGATTTTCTTCCCTAAAGGACATTAGTGAACCAGATTGACAATGGTTTCATGGTTTTCGTTAGATTTTTAATTTCAGAACTTTTATTGAATTCCAATTTTGCCATCTACAGGGTGGGGATCCATATTTGATGCCAGGTTCCCAGATCCTGGGTCTCTGCATACTAGCCTGGTGACAATACCAGTAACACCACTGGCTCCCCCTTATACTATCTTAATTGTGAATATATTTCAAGAAACCTTTTAAAGTGGGTGTGATTTTGGGTTTGCAACCTGAACATGTCGGTCTTGTTGATGCCAACACTACATAATCACAGTCCCTTGCAAACAGAACTCTGTAGTCAGATTGTTGTGAAGTCTGCTGCTTTCAAAGATATATATATATGTATATAGAAGTTTGTCATTTCAGTGCCTAGTAGTCACAGTGTGTGTGTGTACTCACTGTCCAGGATAGTTATTGTGCTGATTGTACTCTGCAGTCTATCATGTGTAGTTTCAGCACTGTGCAATCATAGAGCTCTGTGATTGCATTACTGTGTGGTTATTGTGTGGTTACAGGGGCTGGATGATGTAGCAACAATACCTTTATAGGGTTTTGTAGCCACAAATACTTGGTGCACTGTGAAGATTGTACTGATCTGCAGAGGCACTCATATCCACACAGACAGTTACAGATTGCTGATTAGAATGCGAATCCTTTCATCTAACCTGCTATTCAAGTGTTAAAGTGGCTAACAATGTGTGTGAAGGAAATCCTGAGCATTGGTTAGAGAATTGTGTATTTTCTCCAGACAGCACAGTAAGTGAGGTTTTTTGCTAATCCAGGCAAGTTACGGGGGTTACAGATAGTGTGACATGAAGCCAAGATCCCTGTTAAGACCGTCCTCATGTGTGCGGAACTTGGCTATCAGTCTCTGCTCAGCAACTCTGCGCTGTCGTGTGTCACAAAGGCCCCCTTGAAGAACATTTACCCGCAGGTCGGAGGCCGAATGCCCATGACTGCTGAAGTGTTTGCCCACAGGAAGGGAACTGTTTTGCCTGGTGATTGTTGAGCGATGCTCATTCATCCGCTGTCGTAGTGTCTGCATGGTCTCCCCAATGTACCATGCTTCGGGACATCCTTTCTTGCAACGTATTAGGTAGACAACGTTGGCCGAGTTGCAAGAGTATGTACCGTGTACCTGGTGAATGGTATCCTCACGTTTGATGATGTCGTCCATGTCTATGATCTGGCATGTCTTGCAGAAGTTGCTGTGGCAGGGTTGTGTGGTATTGTGGTCACTGTTCTCCTGAAGGTTGGGTAGTTTGCTGCGAACAATGATCTGTTTCAGGTTGTGCGGTTGTCTGAAAGCAAGAAGTGGGGGGGTGGGGATGGCCCTAGCGAGATGTTCATCGTCATCAATGACATGTTGAAGACTCCGGAGAAGATGTCGTAGCTTCTCCGCTCCGGGGAAGTACTGGACAACAAAGGGTACTCTGTCCACCTTGTCCCGTGTTCGTCTTTTGAGGAGGTCAGTGCGGTTTATCGCTGTGGCACGTTGGAACTGTTGATTGATGAGTCGAGCGCCATATCCTGTTCTCATGAGGGCATCCTTCAGCGTCTGGAGGTGTCTGTCACGATCCTCCTCATCTGAGCAAATTCTGTGTATACGGAGGGCTTGTCCATAGGGAATGGCTTCTTTAACGTGTCTAGGGTGGAAGCTGGAGAAGTGGAGCATTGTGAGGTTGTCTGTCGGTTTGCGGTACATTGAGGTGCTGAGGTGACCGTCCTTGATGGAGATGCGTGTGTCCAAGAATGCAACTGATTCTGGAGAATAGTCCATGGTGAGTCTGATGGTGGGATGGAACTTGTTGATATCATCATACAGTTGTTTCAATGATTGTTCACCATGAGTCCAAAGGAAAAAGATGTCATCAATGTATCTAGTATATAACCTTGGTTGAAGATCTCGTGTGGTGAAGAAGTCTTGTTTGAACCTGTGCATGAAGATGTTGGCATACTGAGGTGCAAATTTGGTCCCCATGGCTGTTCCATGTGTCTGGATGAAAAGCTGATTGTTGAAGGTGAAGACATTGTGGTCCAAGATGAAGCGGATGAGTTGTAAAATTGCATCTGGAAACTGGCAGTTGTTGGCATTGAGTACTGAGGCAGTTGCAGCAATACCATCGTCGTGGGGGATGTTGGTGTAGAGCGCCGAGACATCCATTGTGACAAGGAGTGTCCCTGGTTCAACTGCTTCATGTGTGCTGAGTTTCTGTAGGAAGTCCGTAGTGTCAAGACAAAAGCTGCAAGACATGCCAGATCATAGACATGGACGACATAATCAAACGTGAGGATACCATTCACCAGGTACACGGTACATACTCTTGCAACTCGGCCAACGTTGTCTACCTAATACGTTGCAAGAAAGGATGTCCCGAAGCATGGTACATTGGGGAGACCATGCAGACACTACGACAGCGGATGAATGAGCATCGCTCAACAATCACCAGGCAAAACAGTTCCCTTCCTGTGGGCGAACACTTCAGCAGTCATGGGCATTCGGCCTCCGACCTGTGGGTAAATGTTCTTCAAGGGGGTCTTTGTGACACACGACAGCGCAGAGTTGCTGAGCAGAAACTGATAGCCAAGTTCTGCACACATGAGGACGGTCTTAACAGAGATCTTGGCTTCATGTCACACTATCTGTAACCCCCATAACTTGCCTGGATTAGCAAAAAACCTCACTTACTGTGCTGTCTGGAGAAAATACACAATTCTCTAACCAATGCTCAGGATTTCCTTCACACACATTGTTAGCCACTTTAACACTTGAATAGCAGGTTAGATGTAAGGATTCGCATTCTAATCAGCAATCTGTAACTGTCTGTGTGGATATGAGTGCCTCTGCAGATCAGAACACTGCATTTGCCTGACGATGGCACAACATAGTGTCGAAAGATCGCGGATTTACTATCAAATAAATTGGTTGGATTTAAAATTGGTGTTGCAAAACTTTACTGAGTTTACCCCAGTCCAACGCCGGCATCTCTACATCATGATTGTACTTACACAGTGCTGCACATCCAGTCCTGGTGCAATTCATTGTCTCTCGTTGCAGTTTTTATCTCTTATTTATTTTATTTCTGATTTATCTAATATTCAGAAAATTCTGAGCTGCGAAGCCTATGTAGTTCTTAGTTACAGCATTGCGCAGTGACAGAGCTGTGTTATAAAGCTGCCACAGTGTCACTGCTTGTTAATGTTACGGTGATGTATGATATCTTCTGAGTTTTAACCTAAGTACAGAGGTGTGGTAGAGAATTTTCAGAGATTTGCTTTGTTTTTGCACAGGTAACACCATTTGTCTCTTTCTGCAGCCAGATCCTGTGGAGGATAAAATGTAGAAAATCACAGTCTGGTGGAGGAGTTAAGGATGATGAGGAATGTAAATAATACATTTTGGGAAAGAAAATAGAGTGGTAAATTATTCCCTAACTGGGAAAACTCTTGGACTGCTTTGTTCTCAGTAATTCCCAGTGAATGACGATATAGGGCGGGATTTTCTGATCTTGCTCTTCCGAAACCAGAAAGTCCTGCCCAAGGTCAATGGACATTCCCATGGTCTGCCTCTCACCTGCTCCAATTCCTGTGGCAAGCAGGAGGGTAGAATTCAGTCCATAATGTTGGAATTGTATAAAACACCTGGAATATCGTGTGTAGTTCTGGTCACCATATTTCAGGAAAGATGTAATTGTTCCAGAGAGAGTGCAGAGGAGGTTTACAAAAATATCGGTAGGGCTGGAAAGTGTAGCTATGAGGAGAGACTGGATATTTTGGGATTATTTTCCTTGGTTGGGTAATGCCTGTGTCTCACCTGCACTGGAACAGCTTAGCTGTGGACTTGGCTAATGATATACAGATGCCGGCGTTGGATTGGGGTGGTAAGAACTCAGTAAGAATTTAGCAACACCAATTTATAATCCAACCGATTTATTTGATAGTAAAAACGCGAGCTTTCAACACTCTGTGTCTTCCTCAGGCAAATGCAGTGTTCTGGTCTGACCAGAACACTGCATTTGCCTGAGGAAGACACAGAGTGTTGAAAGCTCGCGTTTTTACTATCAAATAAATCGGTTGGATTATAAATTGGTGTTGCTAAATTCTTACTGACTTGGCTAATGCCAGAGCACAAAGTTTTTAGTAGTACTGCTGGAATTTTATCAAGACCCAGAGCCTTTTATATATCCAGGACCTTCAGCTGTTCCTTGATATCCCATGGTGCAAATCATCTGAAGTTATTGAATTTGATGTTGAGAGCGGAAAGCTGTGAAGTGCCAAGCTGGAAAATAAGGTTTGCGTTGAGCTTCAGTTGAACATTGCAGCAGACCAAGGACAGACATGCGGGCATGGGAACAGGACTGGGTGTTAAAATGGCAAGCAACCAGAATGCCGGGTTCTGATTGCGCACAGACCGAAGATGCTCAGCAAAGTGGTATAGAAAAATTTGGCAAACTATTTATGGACGGCACAGTGGCAGAATGGGTAGCACTGATATCTCACAGTGCCAGGGACCCGGGTTCGGTTCCTGGCTTGGGTCACTATCTGTGTTGAGTCTGCACATTCTCCCCATGTCTGCGTGAGTTTCCTCCGGGTGCGCCAGTTTCCTGCCACAGCCCTGGTTAGGTGGATTGGCAATGTTAAATTGTCTCTTAGTGACAGGGGAACTAGCTAGGGTAAATGCATGGGGTTAGAGCCTGGGTGCGATTGTTGTTGATCTAGGCATGATGGGCCGAATGGCCTCCTTCTATACTGTAGGGATTCTATAAATCTATGAATTAAAGGTCCGTTGACCTCAGGCAGGAACCTCCAGCTCTGGGGTGTGCACGGCTGAAAAGTGCCATACAATATGTTGGGAACTGTGTCTGAATGGAGTTGAAGTGTTTGTGACTGCAAATTCAGAAATCACTAGAAGTAGCAACAAAGTTTAATAAGAGTTTAACAAAACAAAGAGAGTGCTGGGGTTATTTTTTAGAGTGATATAATTTAAAAGCAGAAAATGATGATAAACCTGTGTGAAATCTTGGGTTAAATGAAGCTTGGAATTTGGTAAAGTTTTGAGACCCACATTCTAAAATTGATAGAAAGGCAGTGAAAAAAGAAGAAAAAATAGATTTGCAAAGAGTGATATCACAACTATCAGGGAAGATTGAACAGGCTGGGATTCTTTGGGGATGATCTTCAAAATCGTGCGGGTATTTGATAGATTGGACGCAGGGAAGATGTTTTCACTCCTTGCTGGAAGGCAAACTAAGAGGCCATAAATGTGAGAGAGCCACTAAGGTTCACTAGATTGATTCAAGAGATGAGGGGTTTGTCGTATGAAGGGAGATTGAACAGTTTAGGTCAATACTGTCTGGAATTTAGTAGAATGTGGGGAGATCAAATTGATGATAGAAGGCATGGATTAAGTAGACATGGAGCCGTGGGGATGAGCGGTGATGCTCTTAGGATAAAGGGTCACAAATTTAAAACAGAGTTGGCGAGAAACAACTTCTCCCAAAAGGGTGTGAATTTGTGGAATTCACTACTCCAAAGTGCAGTGGATTCTGGGATAGTGAGTAAATATAAGGAGGAGTTAGACAGATTTTTAATTGCTAATGTGTTGAAGGGTTATGGGAAAAAGGCAGGAAGATGGGGATGAGGAGCGTATCAGCCATGATCGAATGGTGGAGCAGACTCAATGGGCTGAATGGCCTCATTCTGCTTCTATACCTTATGAACTTACAACAAATCCAATCAGGAATTCAGGGGAATTCCAGAGAGTGTGACAATGTGGAACCCACTCGCACAGGAAGTGGTTGAGGTGAATATTATTGATACAGTTAAAGGGAAGCTTGATAAACATTTGAGGGAAAAAGGGATGGGAGGATTATATAGATGGGGTGAATTTATAAGGATGTGAGGAGGGTCATGTGGAGCATAGCACAGCATGGGCCAGATGGCCTGTTTCTGTGCTTCTGTGAAAGATTTTGGTGTTTTAATATTCTTGATTTCCGTTTCCCAGTTCATAGAATTCCGACAGTGCAGAAGGAGGCCATTCTGCCCATCAAGTCATCACCAACCAATCTCACCCAGACCTTATCCCCATAACCCATGCATCTATCCTAGTCTGCCTCACACTAATAGGCAATTTGGCATAGCCATCCACCAACCCCACACATCATTGAACTGAGGGAGGAATCTGGAGAATGTGGAAATTCCACACGGACAGTGACCTGAGGCTGGAATTGAACCTGGGTCCCTAGCGCTGTGAGGCAGCAGTGCTAACCACTGTGCCACTGTGCTGTCATGTAAAGCAGCCTCTCACTGCAGCTTCAATAAAGGCTGCTCTGGAGCATTCTTACGATGATAATTATTTTATGTCGTGGACACATCAGTCAGACTTCCTCTTTCTGTTTCTTTCTGTCCACCTACTCACAAAACAAACTCAAACAACCTTTAGACACAGATCGAGGAGGATATGTGAAAAGCAGATTGACTCCTGATAAAATTAATCAGCTTCCAGATTTAATTACCTATCAATTCAACAATCCAAGAGGTAGTGAGTTTTTACTGACATTTAGCGATGTTGTTAGTAATGCCAGTAAAACTTAAACCATTGAACTGTAAGGGATGTGCAGCCTAGTAAGTTTTGTGATGGTGCTGTTCCTTTAAGAAATGTATTTTAATCATAATATATTTTAATCATATTTCTCTGCAGGATATTTCTAGCAGGCCCTGGTGTTTTATTGGATCCTCTATTGCAATTGAAGCATCATAATTGACACCATATTTGTTTTAATCTGAACTAATGCAGTGTTTTGTTGTTTTAGTGTTTCCCTGGGATTACAGACTAGAGCTTGCTTGGAATGATTGACAGGTCAGGCGCTGTGAGTGTGGATGGCTAGGCTTTCACAGAGAACTCCAGCTTGGGTGATTTTATTTCAGATGCTGTTTGGAGTTGAGAGGGAGCAGTTCCCCTACTCTTTGTGAGTAGGTGGACAGAAGGAAACCGAAAGAGGAAGTCTGACTGATATGTCCACGACATAAAGTAATTATCATCGTAAAAATGCTCCAGAGCAGCCTTTATTGAAGCTGCAGTGAGAGGCTGCTTTACATGACAGCACGGTGGTTAGCACTGCTGCCTCACAGCGCCAGGGACCCAGGTTCAATTCCAGCCTCAGGTCACTGACTGTGTGGAATTTCTGTGTTGGAGATTCTACTGTCTGAGTTGTTGTTTTGGAAACTGCAGACAGAGGAAGAGAATTCTTTTTCTGTTTTGAAGCCTGAAGACTTCTGAAGGCTGCTGGAGACTAGGTTTCCTTCTCTATTTTGCTGCTGCGGAGATTTATGTTTCCTTGAAAACATTTGTTTGGATGTTTGTCTATAGATGTTAAAAGCTGGAAATCTAGTGTGATTTGATTTGATTTGATTTATTTGTTGTCACCTATACTAATATACAGTGAAAAGTATTATTTCTTGTGCGATATACAGACAAAGTTTCCATTCATAGAGAAGGAAAGGAGAGAGTGTAGAATGTAGCGTTACAGTCATAGCGAGAATGTAGAGAAAGATCAACTTAATGCAAGATAGGTCCATTCAAAAGTCTGACAGCAGTAGGGAAGAAATTGTTCCAGTTCCCAGGCTGGTTGGTACGTGACCTCAGACTTTTGTATCTTTTTCGTGAGGGAAGAAGGTGGAAGAGAGAATGTCAGGGGTGTGTGGGGTCCTTAATTATGCTGGCTGCTTTGCCAAGGCAGCAGGAAGTGTAGACAGAGTCAATGGATGGGAGACTAAATTGCTTGATGGATTGGGCAACATTCATGACCTTTTGTAATTCCTTGCGGTGTTGGGCAGAGCAGAAGCCCATACCAGGTTGTGATACAACATGAAAGAATGCTTTCTACAGTGCATCTGTAAAAGTTGGTGAGAGTTGTAGCTGACATGTGAAATTTCTTTAGTCTTCTGAGAAAGTAGGGGTGTTGGTGGGCTTTTTCAACTATAGTGTCGGCATGGGAGGCGGGGTGGGGGGGGGCGGAACTAGGGCAGGTTGTTGGTGATCTGGACACCTAAAAACTTGAAGCTCTCAACCCTTTCTGCTTCATCCCTGTTGATGTAGACAGGGGCATGTTCTCTTTTACACTTCGTGGAATTGATGACAATCTCCTTCATTTTGTTGACATTGAGGGAGGGATTATTGTCACTGCACCAGTTCACCAGATTCTCTATCTCATTCCTGTAGTCTGTGTCATCGTTGTTTGAGATCCCACCCACAGGGTGGTGTCGTCAGCAAATTTGAAAATTGAATTGAAAGGGGAATTTGGCCACACAGTTGTAGGTGTATCAGTGATATAATAGAGGGCTGAGAACACAGCCTCCTGTGAGGCACCGGTGTTGAGGATGATTGTAGAGGAGGTGTTGTTGCCTATCCTTACTGATTGTGGTCTGAAAGTTAGGAAGTTCAGGATCCAGTCACAGAGGTGGGGTCCAGGCCATCCCACATTGTTCTTGATATTGTGAGTGGTGAAAATCTGTGTATCCATCTACAACCCACTGGGGAAAAGAGTTCCAAAGATTCACAACCCTCTGAGTGAAAATATTTTCAGTCCTTATCCTGAGACTGTGGCCCTGTGTTTTCGATTCCCCCACCAGCAGAAACAATCTATCCTGCCAAGCCCCCTCAGAATCTTGAATGTTTTAATAAAATCACCTCTCTTTGATCCATGGGCAGCATGGTGTCACAGTGGGTTAGCACTGCTGCCTGACAGCGCCAGGGACCCGGGTTTGATTCCTGACTTGGTCACTGTCTGTGTGGAGTCCGCATGTTCTCTCCATGTCTGCGTGGGTTTCCTCCAGGTGCTCCAATTTCCTCCAACAGTCCAAAAGACATGTCGGTTAGGTACATTGACCGTACTAAATTCTCCCTCAGTGTACTCAAACAGGAGTGTGGCAACTAGGGGATTTCCACAGTAACTTCATTGCAGTGTTAATGTAAGCCTAGTTATGACAAATAAGTAAGCTTCAAAAAACCCAGAGAATACAAGCCAGATTTATACAGCTTCTTATCATTGCTCATCCCATGAACCAATCCAGTGAACTTTTACCATACCACCACCAGTGCAAGTACATCCTCCTTTAAATGTGTAAGTTAGGAGGATCAGTGGGTTTATGGTAATAGGGTCTGGGTGGAATTGTTGTCGGTGCAGACTCAATGGGCCGAATGGCCTCCTTCTGCACTGTTGGATTCAGTGATGTTTCACTTATCATAATATCTCCTCATGTAGGTGATTTGATTTGATTTATTATTGTCACAGGTATTGGGTGGAACACAATGAAAAGTATGGGCTTGCACACTACACAGACAAAAACACATGTTCATAGAGTACATAGGGGAGAAGGAAAAGAGAATGTAGTGTTATAGTTACAGATAAGGTAAAGAGAAAGATCAGTTTAATGTGAGATAGGACAGTCTGATGGCAGCAGGGAAGAAGCTATTCTTGAGTCGGTAGATGCGTGACCTCAGATTTTTGCATCTTTCTCTCGATGGAAGAAGGTGAAAGAGAGAATGTCTGGATTTCATGGTTATTCTGGTTGTTTTTCCAAGGAAGCGGGAAGTGTAGACAGAGTCAATGGATGGGAGGGTGGTTTGCAGGTAGTTTGATGTCCTGTTGAGTTTGAGAACATTCCTGTGAAGTGCCTTTTCACCATGTTAAAGGTGCTACATAAATGCAAATTGTTGGTGGTGAGATGGGGACCAGAGGATTTTTGAAGATTTAATTAGTTTGTCCGATTAATTTTTATTAGTTGTACTTTCCATGATTGATCTATTTGTTTAAAGTCAGCTGCTTGGTTGCGTTTGATTGATACAATCCTGTCTGTGCCGGCAGGTATAAGATGTAAGGCTGGTTAGTAAGGATGGTTTTGCCTATAACATGCAAATTACAATCATAAAACATAAATATGCTGACTACTGACAGAATAGTATAATTGGACTGAAAGCTTGTCATAAACTTCAATTAGAGGCGTTTCATTCAGATGAATTCTTGAGAAATGGTTAAATTGTTGCTGGTATATGTAATACAGACAGTCTGTAACCCATAACAAGCACATTATCAGATTTACTAGGCTAGTGCATGTGTGGTTGCAAGATAAGAGGCCAGAGGTTGTTGTCTGAGCTATATCATTTCATCCTAAACTTTTGAAGCCAGCATCTTGCTGTCTAGCTCCCTGTTCAGATGTGTTGAATAGTGTAAAGCTCCTGAACTTGAGAACACAGGAACACAAGGGAGAGCAGGAGGGGGAGAACTCACGGCCCATCGAGGCTGCTCCATTGTTCAATATATGGACCCTGGGTTTTAATCCATTCTCCTGCCACCCCACATTGTTCTTGATATTGTGAGTGGTGAAAATCTGTGTGTCCGATGATGTAGCATCTACAACCCACTGGGGAAAAGAGTTCCAAAGATTCACAACCCTCTGAGTGAAAATATTTTCAGTCCTTATCCTGAGACTGTGGCCCTGTGTTTTCGATTCCCCCACCAGCGGAAACAATCTACCCTGCCAAGTCCCTTCAGAATCTTGGATGTTTTAATAAGATCATCTCTCTTTGATCCATGGGCAGCATGGTGTCACAGTGGGTTAGCACTGCTGCCTGACAGCGCCAGGGACCTGGGATTGATTCCTGGCTTGGTCACTATCTGTGCGGAGTCCACATGTTCTCTCCATGTCTGCGTGGGTTTCCTCCAGGTGCTCTGGTTTCCTCCCACAGTCTGAAAGACATGCTGGTTAGGTACATTGACCGTGCTAAATTCTTGCTCAGTGCACCCAAACAGGAGTGTGGCGACTAGAGGATTTCCACAGTAACTTCATTGCAGTGTTAATGTAAGCCTACTTATGACAAATAAATAAGCTTCAAAAAACCCAGAGAATACAAACCAGATTGATACAGCTTCTTATCATCGCTCATCCCATGAACCTTTAATGTACCGCCACCAGTGCAAGTACATCCTCCTTTAAATGTGGAGACCAAAACTATGCAAGGTATTCCAGATGTGTTCTAATGAAACCTTGTCAAATTGTAGCAAGATTTATTTCTTCTTGTACTCCAATCCCCTTGCAATAAAAGTCAACTTTCCATTTACCTCTCTAATCGCTTGTGGCACCTGCACGCTAACTTTGTGTTCCTTGTGCAACACCCAAGTTTCTTCGAATATAAAATTTACAAGTTTTACATCTTTTAAAGAATATTTTGCTTTACTATTCTTAAGACAAAAGTGAGTGACCTTGCATTTCCTGAAATTATGTTTCACCTGTCAGCTTTTTACCCAATCATTTAACTTGTCTGTACTTAAATGCAGCCTGTGTCATCTTTACAATTCACATTCCTACTTAGCTTTGTATCATCAATGGACTTCAATACAATAATCTCTGTGACTTTGTCTAAATCATTAACATAGATTGTAAATAGCTCAGGTTGCAGCATTGATCTTTACAATGCTCCACTAGTCACAGTCTGTCAACTTGGAAATGCCCTGTTTATCTTTACTCTCTGCTTCCTGTCCATCGACATAATCCTTCAGACAATCCAATATATTATCTCCAAATCCTGAGCCATTATCTTTCCTGTGATCATTTGTGTGGCAATATCCTCTTATCAATAGCCTCTTGGAAATCCAAGTATACTACATCTACTGGTTCCCCTTTATTTACCCTGCTAATTACATCCTCAAAAAAACCCGAATAAATTTGTCAAACATTAGGGGGCAATTCTCCCAGCCTGCTGTGCTGCTCCCACTGGGCACAAGTCTTGGGGACTAAGACATCCATCCTGGAAATCAATGCAGAGCTAGTTACAATGTGGAAATCTTGACTTGCATTTCAGTAATAGACCAGGGACTGACGTTTCCAGGCCTGCTAGCTTCTCCCCTGCCCACTGGGAATGGTTTCCAAGAGGATTTACTCTTGCTCTTCACCAATTGGGAACAGGTGGCCTGACCCAACTGGAGGGAAGAGAGAACTTTGAGGCCCTCCCCGGGAGATGGGGGGTGCACTGGCAGTGCAAACTGGCTCCAGAACCTCCAAAGGGAAAAACTGCACAACTCAAGGGGCACCAATGGGCATCAGGCAGTGCCAAGGGGGGTAGGAACAGAGTTGGAAAGGGCTCATTGTGGGTGGGGCCACTCCACAATCAGGATTGGTGGGGGAGGGAGGGAGGGAGGGGAGGTGATCGGGGTTGTTGGGGGAGGGGGGGGAGAATCAGGAGATTGGTGCTGTCTGCTGTGCAGGTGGGGGTTCTTGGGGAGATGGGGGATAGCAGTGGTGGGGGAGGGGCAGAACGACATTTGGAGTTTGCTGGGGAGGTCAGGGAGGCCAGAAATCCAGGGGGAGGGGTCAGTAATGGGGGTTTGCGAGGCTGGTCAATGACTGGGAAACTGGGCTCTGACAGACTGGTCTGCTCAGTGCTAGGCTCCTGGCCTCTCCAGCGGAAATAGGCCCTACCCACAGACTACCAGAGTGAATCATGTTAGTACACTGTGTAATGCACAGCGTGTGGGAGATTCATTCTGGAAATCACACTAAAAAAAAATGGGATTCACTCCCATTTTCCCGCACACTGGGAATAAGAATTTTTTTGTGAGAATCCCAGATATTGTCTTTATCTGATCATATTATGATTTTCTAAGTGCATTAATAAAACAGTGTGATTTACTCCAGTTTTTACACAAATCAGCACTTTGAAATTTTTTGGGAGAATAGCCCGTGTTGTCTCATTTCTTCAGCTTTGAATTGTTGAAGATCTGAACAAAAATTATTTTGTTTCTTCATTTTTTTATTTATGTTGGCTTTCTGTTTTTTTCACTCTGGTATGTTTCTCTCTTTTTTATTCTCCTTCTCCTGATTACACACTGAGGTTGTTCTTCTAATAAACTCCTCCTGTCCAGACCTTGTGTTGGTGATTGAAAATTCTTCAAACTGATTGTTTAAGGAGATATCGTATTGCTTTCCCCGTTGAGTCAGATTCTAGGTTCTAGGTTCCCTGTTGTAATGTTATTAGCTCACCCTATCAGTAACTTGTCACACTGAACAAGGAAGAACCTAAATGTTTCTGGGGTTGTCTAACTAATGGTATAGGCTGATAGGTGCTCCCTACAGAAAATTTATGGCCCAATACATTTTAATAATTTAATCAATCCTCCTTTTTATTTCTATCTCTGTGACTCTGTTGGGAATGTAAAGAAGGTAACAGTTAATTGTAATGCAAAGTTTCAGTGAAATTTAACGTACAAGATTAAGTTTGTTGGCTAGAATATATTTTGATCTTATGAAATCTGTTATATCCTGCTAGTTGTATATGACAAAATTCCTTGTATATATAATCTGAACTGTTAACATTGACTTGAAGGACGTTATTTCAGGGAGGGATTTAATGGCAGTTGTAATGCTGACAAATATGGGCAAGTACCAGTCTAAATACATGAAAGGAATCTCTTGTGATTCACCGATGTGACTTGTAAACCATGTTTGAAATTCTCCAGACTCTGGTATTATTTTCCAACCATAACAACTGATGTTATTAAAAATACAAACCTCGTGGTGAAATATGGCTCTTGCATATGGCAATAATTTTAATGTGACTCTATTTTCCTAATCCATCTCTGATTTTTCTGTTATGCAAATGGTTGAACAGCAACGCAACAACCTGAGTGACTGTAGTTAACAAAGGAAGTATTGCAATGAAGCTGATATTTCCCAATGCAGTACTGGTAATGTGTTACCCCGTTGGACGATTCAATGGGCCAAAGGGCCTCTTCTGCACTGTATGATTCTGAGCTAAATAACAAAAGATTCTCATTTGTATAGCTGCTTCCACAGCTCCAAGACATCACTAGGTGCCTTACAGACAATGAAATCCAATTGATGTGTGATCCTAGCTGTGGGAATTCTGACAGCCAATTTGCTTCCAGCAAAAGCTCTCACAAACAGCAACCAGATAATGATAACTTGATAATCTGTCTTTCTGATATTGATTGAGAGCTAAGTATTGACAGGGTCTCTGGGAAGAACTCGCCCTCCTCTCTTCGAAAGAGAGACATTTGTCAGTCACTGGAGAGGGTCTAACCTCTCCGTTGAAAAAATAGCACCTCCAACAGGTTGGCACTCCTTCAGTTCTGCACTGGGCACTTCAGTTTTGTACCCAAGTCACAGAGCGGGATTTGAACTGACTGCCTTTTGACTCACAGCGCTACCCACTAAACACAGCTAACGACCTAACACTGCTTTAGACGCACGTCCATTTGAAGTGTTGAAGTGATTCACTGGCGAGACAGACACGGACACTGCTATTACACCCTGTCAGGCTTCTGTCACACTTTCTCCGCTCATCCTGTGACACTCTGTAAGCGATGACGCAGCTGACCTGTAATGCTCCAGACATCTCATTGCAGCCTTTACACTTTGTTACAGATGGAAAAAAAAAGGTGTTATTATCAGATGATTGCCACCTGAAACTTAAATGTTTCCAATCAGAAAGATTTCCTGACCAAATCACAATTAAATTCAACTGTGCCCCTGTCATTATTAATCGTAATTAGATTTTCTGCAGAGCTCAATGTGCAGAGCGCTACCTGAGCAGCACCTTGTCAATATTTAATATAGAATTCTGTCCCCATTCACAGCACATCATAAATTTTAAAACCTCAAAGCACAGGAGGAGAATGTTTTGGTCTGATGTACCTGGCTGTCTCCACTTCTCTGCTTCTCCTCCACAGTGCTGTAATTTTTTTCCTTTGCAATTATTTGTCCAATTCCCTTTTGAATCTGCTTCTGCTGCCCTTTAAGATGGCACCTTCCAAATCACAAACCACTCTCTGTAAAGATATATCTCCATCAGGAACCGCTGATATCTTTGGCTGATTAGCTTAAATTTGCATCCTCTGGTTACTGACCCTGGCTGTCACTGGAAACAACGGCTGAAGTCCTCTGGCCGTTCCCGCTGGCGGGATCTCCTGGTCCCTGCTGACCGACAGCAACTCCCTGCCATCGGGGAAACCCGTCCACAACGGTGGGACTGGAAGATCACAGTGGTGGGACTGGAAGATCCCACCACTGGCCAATGAAGGGCAGTGGCTGTGTTGGGGGGTGGGCAGGCTGGTGGGGGAAAACCCGCCTAACTTGTCCTCTTAACTCTAGTAAAAGCCCCTCCCAATTTCGAACATCTCCTTCACTCTTCTCTTCACCTTCTCCGCTGTAAAGTGCACAGACCCAGCCTCTCCACGTATCTCAACTCCTTCAGTCCATCCAAATAAATCTCCAAAACCCTGACACCCTTCTTAAAGGGGGGGGGGGGGGCAGCACAGTGGCTTTCACTGCTGCATTACAGCGCCAGGGACCCGGGTTTGATTCCTGGCTCGGGTCACTGTCTGTGCGGAGTTTGCACATTCTCACCGTGTCTGCTGGGTTTCCTGTGGGAAGTGCACTGGTTTCCTTCCACAGTCCATAAGATGTGTTGGTTAAGGTGCATTGGCCGTGCTAAATTCTCCTTTGGTGTACCCTATCAGCTGCTGAAGTGTGGCAGCTAGGGGATTTTCACAGTAATTTAATGAATGTAAGCTGACTTGTGACTAATTAATAAATAAACTTTAATGTGTAGTGTTCAAAAATGGCCACAATACTCCACTTGTGTTCTAACCAATGCTTTGCTAATAATTAGGACAACTTCCTTGATTTTGTGTTCTTATTAAAAAAGACAAGTACCTGCCATTCACCTTTTTGTTACATCCTGCAGCATCAATTACATTTTGTCATAGTTCAGAGAATGCAGTAACAAGGGAGAGATTTTATCATCCTGAATTTTTAATTCAGGTTATTTTGTTGCCGTGGGATATACGGAAAACAAAAGCAAAGTGCGGCAGAGACTGGGCATCAGCAAAAATGTTTGGGATGTTCAGGCACAAGGGGAGGAATTTCTCCATCCTGCCTGCCATGGGAATCATCACCGGCGGGACACGGGTCATGGAAAGGTCCACCAACCTAGGGTGGGATTTTTTGGAAGCGTGGCCAGAAATCCCGCCGGAAATGAGAGACACACGGTGGGGTTTTATAGCCTCGCTCGGGTGAGAATGCAAATTCCGTTGTCGGAGACTGGCCCCCTCCGGTTCCGTGGTGGAAGAGTTCGGGCCACGATCAATCTCTCATTTCCATGACATTCCATCAGAATTGAAAAAGTTAATGATTTCACGGGCGTTGAACCAGTAGCAAGATGGGGAAAGTAGTGGGGGTTGGCGTTCTGGAAAGACCCAGAGGGAATGTCTACAAAAAAAAAGGGATGGAAGGCGGGGGAAGTGAAATGAGCAAAGAGGGAAGACAGTGCAGGGTAACATGGGGCAGGAGGGAACAAGTCAAGAAGGAAAGGAACAGAATGGGGAAGGTGGTCACAGCAGAGTCACAGAGGCAGAGAGAAGAGATTACAGCTCCCAAAGTGTGGAGGGGCAGTGGATGTCCCTGGCGGGGATGGGGGGGATGGGGGGGGGGGGGAAGGGGGGGGAGGGGGGGGGAGAGGGGGAGGGGGGGGGGAGGGTGGGGATGGGGGGGGGGGATTGGGGGGGGGGGGAGGGTGGTGGGGTGGGGGGGGAGGGGGGGAGGGGGTGGGGGAGGGCGGGTGTTGGGGGAGGGGGGAGGGCGGGGATGGGGGGTGGGGGAGGGCGGGGATGTGGGGGGAGGGTGGGGATGGGGGTGGGGGAGGGTGGGATGGGGGGTTGGGGGAGGGTGGGGGATGGGGGGGAGGTGGGGGTGGGGGAGGGTGGGAATGGGGGGTGAGGGAGGGTGGGGATGTGGGGGTGGGGAGGGCGGGGTGTGGGGGAGGGTGGGGATGGGGGTGAGGGAGGGTGGGGATGTGGGGGTGGGGGAGGGCGGGTGTGTGGGGGAGGGTGGGATGGGGGGGAGTGGGGGTGGGGGAGGGCGGGGATGTGGGGTGGGGAGGGCGGGGGTGGGTGGGGGGGGAGGGTGGGGATGGGGGGTGGGGGGGTGGTGGATGGGGGGGGTGGGGGGAGGGTGGGGATGGGGGGGGAGGGTGGTCCGCTTTCTGCGTCAAGCCAGACACCCTTCCCCTTCCCCTGGGGAATTCGGTTCCCTCCATTCTGTCTCTTTCCTTGACAGCAGCAGCTGGGCTGCAGGCACTCTGTGCGGGAAAGCACACGGCCGCCTTCACCTTATTTTGACTTTGAGGCGAGTCGGCTCGGATAAAAAAATCCTCAGCCTTCATCAGCTTTCTGCTGTTGCCATGGCGACGGCACCGCTGGATGCTCTCCGGCCAATGCGTTCCCCGCTGCACAATTTGCGAACCGTTCCGGTCTATCCGTTTAAACAATGAGCACAAAGGAATACATTGAAAAATTAGTCACCGCGGCAAACTCCAACACAGTTGGAAATCCACCTTGTTTCCTAATTGACTGTTTCATAATAAAGGCTGAGTGTGTTAGAGTACAGAACACTGATTGCCCCCAGCTGTCACATTGTAGAGTGCTGGAGTTTACCTTTCATGATTCACTCTATTAACTATAATGATCTCCAGACGTGTTCACTTTTATCCCAGTCTCCGATTTTTACAGTTTATTACACTCTGCGTTGCTAAAGGCTACCTTGATGTTGGAGACTGCTTGCAGTAGACTCCCTCCCCCGCCTTTCCAGTCGCAGTTTTGTTTTTGCTATAATTTGGTGTTTCACCTTGTTCCTCTCTAAGGGCGGAATTCACGCTCTGCAGGATTTTACGGCCTCACTAGCAGCGAGACTGGAAATTCTCATCCGTTGTCAGAGCCTCGCCCAGATTAATTCCACGCCAGGCGAGGTGGAGGAGTTCTAGCCTTTAACTTAAATTCACCTTGCACTTATCCGGCAAGATTTGACCTCAGTACAGATTCCCCTTCTGCTGAAACTATGGACCAATTTGCTTCAATATATCGATAACGCAAGCAGCTGGAAAAATGCTGCATTATTGAAGTATCCGATGTGTCCAGTTTGCATGAAGAAAATAAGCCTGTTAAGAGCAGTATTTGATGTAAGGCTCATTATTATTAACAGGCAGAGTGTGTAGTAAGCTGTAGCAATGAAGAGATTCCCCATGAGTTGTGAAACTCCACAGTTACTGGACAATTTGATCCACTCCACCGCTAGTCTCACAATAACAGCAGCCGTTCCTCAAACTCGTGGTGAGTTTCAGCGAGTGAGTGAACTTGCACATTAATTACCCACTAATCTCCCCACAGAAGGCTAGGGTTGGTATTTAATAACATCAGGACTCTGTCAATTGTATAATCATTGTTAATGACAATAATTAATCACTCTGGCCAAGAAAAGCTGCAATTAAAAATTGTAGATGCTCATTCCATCAGGTCATAAATTGTTGTTGAAGATTTTAAAAATGTCAGATTTTAAATATTTGGTATGAAGTTTTCTCAGTAAAATCTAAGTGTAAAATGGGCATGACTGTGGGAGGAAACCGGAGCACCCGGAGGAAACCCACGCAGACACCGGTAGAATGTGTAGGCTCCACACGAACCTTGACCCAAGCTGGGAATCGAACCTGGGTCCCTGGCGCTGTAAAGCAGCAGGGCTAAAACTGTGCCAGCATATTGCCCAATTTAGCAGTTGGATTTTTGAAAAAAAATCATTCGTTAAAAATATTATTGACAAATTCATTGAACAAATGAATTAAGATATGGCAAAAAAAACCCTATTCCTAACATGAGCCATCACCGGAAGTTTACATTTATATCGAACCTTTACCGTAACACAATATCACAAAGCACTTCACAGGAGGTGTGTTATCAAAGCACATGTGGCACCAAGCCAGCTGAGGAGGTGTTTAGGCACTGATCAAAAACTCAACTGAAATAGATTTTCAGGATCATCTTTAAGAACGTGAGAGAGGTGGAGAGGCAGGTAGGTTTAAGGAGGGAATTCCCGAGATTGGGACATCTCGGGTATGGCTGTCGATGCTGCAATTATGGGAATCTCAGATGTCCCAGATGCCGGACTAGGATTTGTTAGGAGATTGAATACTCCATTGAGAACAATAGTGAAGCCAAATCCATATTTAGAAGTAGAAAATAATTCACCTTGAGCTGCATCTCACGTGCCCCTGCAGAGTGGACAGGGTGAGGGGCACAAAAATAGCTTGGATGCCACTCCACCACCTTTCCATCCATCGGTGAGCTCACAAAACGGGCGGAAGAGACACTAAAATCAGCAAATAAACTGCTGGGGGGGAACCTTGCCAAAAAATGAAAGATTGTTGCTTCTGATGAGAAAACCAGGGCAAGAGGAGAAGGCTGGTTTTTCTCTTCAGATCTGATGGAAGTCCCAGAAGCTCCCTCTCCCTCTTCTCCAGCCCATTCCCCTTCCACTATCAGAACTGGCACCCATCTCACTTCAACCACCCCCTCCTCCCAACCACAATCAGCATGATGCCAACATGGCAGTGCCAACATGTGCCAATGGCCAGTACCAAATCTCTCTCCCTTGGAGACTGTACTTACCTCTCTGTTCCTGGAGAGATTCCCCCCCCCCCCCGCCCCCGCGCTTAGGACAGATACACAGTTGGGTAAAACCTGTTCTAAACCACACCAACATGATGTCACTGTGGCACAGTGTCAATACCTGGCGAGGGGTGGGTTAATGAAGAGTTATTGAAATGCACGTAAGGTGGGTTCATGCCCGTGATGGGTGTGACCCTGATGAAACTGGCAGGCGATGGAGAAGATCTGAGATCGTGACCTTGCTGGCAGGATCTGCAACTTCTGAATCTTGAGCTCCCACCGGAATTTACAGGGAAGGTGAATGTGGCCTCAAGATTGCCCCCACCATAATTAAATAGATAACCATAGAATTCCGACAGTGCAGAAGGAGGCTATTTGGCCCATCGAGTCTGCACCAATAACAATTCCACCCAGGCCCTATCCTGTAATCCCACACATTTATTCTGCATATCTTCTTGACTCTAGGGTCAATTTTTCATGGCCAATCAACCTAACCTGCACAATCTTCGGACTATGGAAGGAAACCAGAGGACCCAGAGGTCTCACGGGCAAGGATGAATTAGATTCATTACCAAGGCGATTGACTCTGATAAATACCTTGTCCATTTCAGAAAACAATTGGATGGTAACTGGGCAGGAGTGGACAGCCAGATTTTTGAAAATAATCTCTTCAATTGGAAGAAAAGAAAGAGGGAATTCTATGTTCAGGGAGTGCCGATTGGGAGTGCCCGCCTGTGATAGAAACTCACCCCATTTCTTCCTGCCAGACATGCCCCTCCCTCCCTCAATTCCCTACTTCACCAACCACTGGCCTGCTCAAATCCTGGGCCTGCTTTAAAAGAGGCTCAGATGATGAGTTCCAGTTGGGTAGATCACTGCCTGTTACCAGGGGAACTTATGCACAATGAGCCCCATAGGGAGATCAAACAGTGATTCCCTCATGGACCTCATGGGGGTTATCACACTGACAAAGTTCATTATTTTCTGGATTTGCAAGAGGTTTTACCATCAGTATAGCTATTTACTGGAGTCACAGTTACTTTTTCCTAGAAAGACATTTAAATCATAAAAGGTAAAGTCACCATAGTCCCAGATGACCAATGGACTTCTGTCCTCCTCAGATGGGAGTGGTGGTAATTTAACCTGAGAATCACCACACCTCGGGCAAGGTTGGCATGAGAAACCCCAGCCAGTACGGGAATTGAACCCACGCAGTTGGCATCACTCGGCATCGCAAGGCAGCTGTTCAGCCAGCTGAGCTAAACCAACCCCACCACCCTGCCCCCCCATTTATATCATAATCATAGATTAATATAGCACAAAAGGGCAGCACAGTGGCACAGTGGTTAGCAGCACCAGAGCACCAGAGTGGTCAGAGCACCAGAGATCCCAGTTTTGATTCCAGCCTTGGGTAACTGGCTGTGTGGAGTTTGCACATTCTCCCTGTGTCTGTGTGGGTTTCCTCCAGGTGCTCCACTTTCCATCCACAGTCCAAAGATGTGTTGGGTTTGTTGATTGGCCATGCTAAATTCTCTCTTTGTTTCAAGGGGATTAGCAGGTTAAATATATGGAATTACAGGGATAGGACCTGAGTGGGACTGTTGTCAGTGTAGGCTCCATGGGCCAAATGGCCTCCTTCTCTATTGCCGGGATTCTATGATTCCAAGAGAAAGAGGCCATTCAGCCACTCATGTCTATGCTGGTTCATTGAAAGAACTAATCAATTACAACTCCCCTGCTCTTTTTCCATAAGCCTGCAATGATTTGCTTTTCCAATATTTATCGAGATTGCTTTAGAGAATTGCTATTGAATCTGCTCCACCATCTTTATCGACAGCACTTTCCTGGTGACAATAGCTTGCTTTGTAATCTTTTTTCCTTGGCTGCTGCTGGCTTTTTGGCTGATCAGATTTTAAAAATGATAGCTTCGTTCAGAACTGCAAACTCTTCCTTCACACTAAGGAAGTATGTCTGAAGTTTTTGTCACAGGAAATGCTACAGCCAATTTACTCCCAGGAAGCTCCCAATGTTTCCTCATCTGGAAATTTCCAGGTGATTATTCTGCAGTGCTGTAACTTCTGACTGGGAATAAGTTAAAGTCGAATAGCTCAGTTATTGCCGTGCCAATAACCCTGAACATACGGGCAGAGTTTTATCCATGGGAGTTAAAACATCAGGGCTGATAAAAACCACTTGCCAAAGTAATGAAATTCAAATTATAAACTGCAAAGACTTTTAGAAAATTTAGCACCAGTTATGTAAGGTAAATTCTAATTGTTCATTTCCATTCATTGAATGAAAACATAAAACTGAGAGTGAAAAATGACCCATTTTCTGGAGCATATTCTGCATAAATGCTTTATAATTGCAGGTTTTATTTCATAAACAATTTTTAAAACATAATTTCACAGGATGGGTCTCAGTAATTACAGCAAATACTTTTGCGGAGGAATCGTGGATCATTCAAAAAATTACTGCCAAAAAAAATGCTACACTTTCCTCTTGCGCTCATTTGAACAGCTGTAATTGACATTGGTATCAGGTTTTGCATACTGATGCATTCTGTACATTTGCAAAGTTAAGAAAGCCTGCCAGGTTTTTACATTTCTGTTGAATTTCAGCATGGCAGGTTTTCCAGACAGCATAACTTTCCTTCTGGTTGCTATAACTTTGCAGGGACTGGGAGATTTGATTTGTTGTTGAATCTGTCATTTTGAATACCCTTATTTCAAGGTTTAGCCACTCAGTGACTGTTTCCCAGTCTGAGATTAATATTCATGTGATGTGAACCTCTACAACACATCTCTTGATCCCTGTGTATTGTCACACAATCTTTATCTGAAGTTCTTGGATAGTTAGACAGAAGAATTGTCAAGTGCTCCGGGACATGATTAAGGTGCGTGGGGAAAATTTTGGAGGAGATGTGCGAGGCAAGGTTTTTACACAGAGGGTGGTGAGTGTCTGGAACACACTGTCCGGGGACGGGGTGGGAGCAGGTATGATAGCAGCATTTAAATAGATGAATAGGATGGGAATGGAAGGATACAGACTCCATAAGTGCATACAGTTTTAGTTTAGGCAGGCATTATGATTGGTTCAGGCTTGGAGGGCCAAAGAGCCTGTTCCTGTGCTGTACTGTTCCTTGTTCTTTGTTGGATGATAGAGCTGTTTCCAACTCTTCCTCATCAACGGACACCAATGAGTGAAGGCAGCTCATCAGCATTGATACCCTAACAGTGTTAGTCTCCAAACTCAAGACATGCTCATTAGAATGAGATCCCAAGGCTGGTCCACATTTCAGTCACGAGAGTGTTTGCACCATCTGACCATGGGTGAATGTGTCACATCGCTGTGGATTCTGTTCATAGAGTAGGCGTATTCACAGGTCATCACTTACTGAAACTGAGGTCATATCCAATCTTTATCTGAAGTTCTTGGATAGTTAGACAGAAGAATTGTCAAGTGCTCCGGGACATGATTAAGGTGCGTGGGGAAAATTTTGGAGATGTGCGAGGGCTGGAACGCACGTGTGTGAATGCAGGACTTCTCTCAGAGATAGTTTGGCCATCTCTTGAAATGATGTAGAATAGTTTGGAGAGCGAGGGTCAAATGATTAACCTTCCTCATCCTGGAAGCTGTCAGTTATTAAGTATTTTGGACGTGTCTCCCACATCTTCCTTACTCCATGGAACTACTGCATTCATACTGACCCTCAGCAACTACCTGGGCTTCCTGGATCTCTGCATTTTCCAATAAGCTCCTTTCCTCCTGCAGTTTACCCTCTGGCAAGGCAGCATTTTTTTGCATAGCCAGATTGTGAAGTGCAGAGAATACTGCAGTGATGTGGAAATCCTCTCCTGTGTGGACCGCAGAGAACCATCGGAGTGGTCCAAGTATGGAATTGAGTCTTCACACATCAACAGAGTGTGTGAAGTTGTGAGCAAGGCGTTGAACCTCTCTTCAGCACAACTGTGAGGGCGACAGGCCAGAGTCAGCAGCCAGTGTTTCACTGAGTAACCCAAATCCCCCAGCAAACATCTCTGCAGATGTACTGGGCCCTCAGAAATCTCAGGCACCTGGGAGTCTCAGGATGTAGGAGCCATGGCAACTCCCAGTGTACCATCCGGGAACATACGTGCAGGATATGCTTCTGATGATCTCACTCTAGTTGTACACTGCTGGAATGATAAACCTTGTGATTTATAAACATGAGGGGCTGCTACGCTGGAGTCCATGTCACCAAGTGGGTGCAGTCGATTGCTCCCCTGATCTTGGGAAGCCTGGGATAGCTGCGAAGCTGCTGAATCTTAGTGCCTGGCTGTACTTGCCCAGATCAAACCTGCCATCAGGATGGGCCTTCTTGTAAAGGGCATCAGTCAACTCCTTTATATAGGGATGTATTGCAGAATGAGAGATGTTGCACAGGTCCTCTGTTGATCCCAGGAAAGGCCCATTGGCAAAGAAATCCAGCCATTGACAGGGCGATGCCTCCAGCCCCACCGGACATCAAGTCTTCATGACGAATGTGGTGTGCCAGGTCTTGGGACAAGAACAGGTGTGCCCAGCACTGCCTCTCATTCATTTATAGATAGAAGGCTCTTTGACAATAAACCCACAGTCTGATGAGTATCTGGATCTCTCCTCTTCATCCTCCTGTTTGCTCTGACTCCCTTGGTCATGTCCCCCAGTTAGTGAATCCTCCTGATGTTTTACTGATGCCTCTGTTACATTTGCCTTCTCCATTGAATGAAGACTCTGAACAATACAGAATTGGAGACCTGGATCCATTCATCCTTTTGCCTTCTCCTTGAAACGAGACACCAAAGATAACAATGATTAAAGGGCCCAGAAACAGTGATGTTGGTTTTGAAACCTCTGCCTGACTTGCACTGTGCCTGATACAGCCTTGCCTCGGAGACACCAACGCACACTTTGGCGTGAGCAAGATGCCATTGCAGAAATGTGCAGCCCCCTTTAGAGTGATAAGGTGTGAATGAAATGATTAAACTAAAATCGCTCTGTGCTCTGTTCTTTGGCAAACTGATGAATGGAAGTGATGAGTGGCATTTATTGAGAACCTGTGACTGCTTTCTCCCAGGGTGGAAGAGTCAGTTACTCAGGGTTTAGGTGTAAGATGTAAGGTCTAAAGGTGATATACAAGAGGAAGTTTTTTTACACATAGGATAGTGGGTACCTGGAACTCGCTGCTGGGAGAAGCAGTGGAAACAGATATGATAGTGACTTTTAATTGGGGTCTTGACAAATATATGAATAGGATGAGGATAGAGTGACCGCAGAAGGGTCAGGGGTTTTTAGTTCAAACGGGCAGCATAATCAGTGGAGGCTTGGAGGGGCCAAAGGGCCTGTCCCTGTGCTGTAATTTTCTTTGTTCTTTGCTCTTCATTAATGGAATGTCTGGTATGATGCCACTATATCCCCTCAGTGCTGCCCTCACTCTCCAAGGCTCCATTCCTGCCAACGTGGTGACTTTTTTTCTTCATTCTTGGGACATGGGTGTTGCTGACCGGCCAGCATTTATTGACTTGAACTGAGTGGTTTGCTGGGCCCTTTCAGAGGGCAGTTGAGAGTCAACCACGTTGCTGTGAGTCTGCAGTCACATGTAGGCCAGACCAGAAAAGAACGGCAAATTTCCTTCCCTAAAGGGCAATGGTGAACCAAATGGGTTTTTCCGACAATTGACAATGGTTTTATGGTTATCAGTAAATTTCTTAATTCCAGATTTGTTTTACTGAATTCGAACTCCACTATCTGTTGTGGTAGGATTTGAACTGGGTCCACAGAACATTAGCTGAGTTTCCGGGTTAATAGCCGTAGCAATAATATCCCTCAGCCATCACCTCCCCTCCTTTGTGAAGCTGGTCAATGAGCTCTATTGCTTTAACAGCACTGAATGAAATGATTGGCTGTTAGTTGCTTCATGGGCAATGAGATCTCTTTCCTTTGTTACTTACCTGGATCTTGTCCAATGGAGAAGCTCCGACAAGTAACCGTGTGTCCCATGAAGGAGGCCCAATAGCCCAGCTTTGCAATCCTTCCACACCGCCTCATAGCCCACACTGCAGAACCAGTGTGACTTCTGTAGATACCATTGTTCTGGGACCTGCTGCTACATCTCCTACGATAGAACTACTACAATATAGAAGGAGATCTTTCAGCCCATCAAGTCTGTACCGACCACAATCCCATCCTATTCCCATAATCCCACGTATTTACCCCGCTAATCTCCCGACAATTAGAGTCCATTCAGCATGGCCAATCCATCTAGTCCACACATCTTTGGGGTGTGGGAGGAAACAGGAGGAAACCCATGCAGACACAGAGAGAACGTGCAAACTCCACACAGACAGTGACCCGAGGCCAGGATTGAACCTGGGACTCTGGTGCTGTGAGGCAGCATTACTAACCACTGTGCCACTGTGCTGTCCCATTTTGGGGCAAAGTTTAACACTCTATCCCTCACTACCCATGATTTTTTTCAGTTTGAGGCTGACATAAACTCCCACCGGTGTGACGCAAAATTGGAAAGCGTGAGGAGATTCCGGTGAGCAGATGTTTTAATGAGCATTCATGAGATGCTAATGAATGCAAATGACATTCATGCCACAGAGAGCTGATGAATCAGTCCACCATTGACCTGCCGAGGAGAGAATTGTAAACTGTTTTATTCACTGGTGGTTTTCTATCCCTTTGGCTCCCGCTAGAACCTCTGCTTTTGCTCTCCCCCAAACCAGCAAAAGGCAAATGGTAAAACTATCCTGCTGTGGAATTCCCCTCCTGACCTCGGATTCCACTGTGTCCCAAGCTCTGGAATTCCTTCCTTAAACCTCTCCGACTCTGCGCCTCCCTGAAGACGCTCCTTAAAAACTGACCTCTCTAATCAAATGTTTGGTCACCTTTCCTAATGATAGCCTCGTTTTGTTTGGTATCAAATTTTATTTGACAACGTTTTTATAAAATGCTTGGTGGCATTTTGCTACGTGAAAGATGCTCGATAAATGCAAGCTGTTGTTGCAGGGATGTGATTTTATTTGTGAGCAAAGCCAACACTGCTTGTGACGCGGCAGAGAAGATCTGGGTTTCACTGCGCTTGCTGATGGTTATCCCCAGGCACAAGCCCTTGGAATCTTGGAAGATTAATTGCTTTGCAGAAATAGTTCAAGGCAATCCGTGGCCTGATACAGGGAGATTGCTAACAATCCCGTCAATCTCCCCTTCCATCAAACTGGACGGCAGCATCAGGCATGTAATTAAATTCCTCTCCCTCGTCCCTCACTGAACGTTTTCTAAGAATAAACTCTTTAATTTCAACATTGGAGATTTTGATTGTTTTGTACAATCCTTTCCTGATTAAAAAGGTGCAGTTAAGGGTTGAGTTATTCTGTGACAGTCTCTCACGGTTGTCATGGTTCGGTTAACCCTATCCTCACTTTGCACTGAACTCACAGTGAAGCATAGAAACTCTACAGTGCAGAAAGAGATCATTTTGTCCGTTGGGTCTGCACCGACCCCCACATTCCCCCTCCAGGCTCTGTCCCCCTGCGAATTATTACCCAACTAATCCCTCTAATCTACATATCCTGAGATACTGAGAGAGAATTTAGCATGGCCAATCCACCTAACCCGCACATCTTTGGACGGTGGGAGGAAACTGGATTCTATGATTCTAAATATCTGTAGTGAGTGAAATAACTCTTCAGAGGCTGGTGACCCTTTACCAGATTAAAATCATAAAACATAGGATCCGAATTAGGCCACTCGGCCCATCGAGTCTGCTCCACCATTCAATCATGGCTGATATTTTTCTTTTCCCCATTTTCCCCTGGTCCCTTTATTAATCAGGAACCTGTCTATCCTTGTCTTAAAGACACTCAATGACCCGGCCTCCACTGTCTTCTGTGGCAAAGAATTCTGTAGATTCCCCACTCTCTGGCTGAAGAAATTCCTCCTCATCTCTGTTTTAAAGGATCGTCCCTTTAGCCTGAGGTTTTGCCCTCTGGCTCTAGGTTTTCCTATTAGTGGGAACATCCCCTCCATGTCCACTCTATCCAGGCTTCGCAGTATCCTGTAAGTTTCAATAAGATCCCCACTCTTCCTTCTAGAGGATGAAGCACTCGACTTCTCGAGTATTTCAGGTAAAGAGCCAGAATTCAGAGTGCCAGTGGACCTGACACTCCCAGTGAGGTTCCCTGACTGGGCAGGCAATGACAACCTCAATCTGGGAGCTCATACTCCAAGAGGCCCAGCTCATGGGCCTTGATGAAGTCATTACAGGGGACTCCCTTGAATCTTTATGTAGGATGTGGTGCAGGGACCAGAGTGCCTGCAGTTCCCAGGTGGATGAGTTTTGCTTCGCTTTGTTGCCAGTTGCAGCATTTCGCTATCCTGTACATTGCTAAAGCGGGCAGCACATATTTTAAATGAAGTTTTCAGCTTCAGTGTTAATAAATTTCCGAGATTGCAACTGTTCAGTTTATGTCAGCGAAAGGCAATTGTGCCATCGACTTGATTGATTTAAAGTATAAACTTTATCCTCGTGGATGTTCCATAATTTTGTTTTGTTTTATATTACTTCCCAAAAAGCAGGGCAGGGCATGCAATAGGCTTCATTTTTAAATTATATTTCATCATTTAACAGAAAGTGCAGGGAAGATTTTTGAGAATGTTCCCGGGGTGAGGGATTTCAGTCAATGTGGAGAGATTGAACATAAGAACCAGAAGCAGGAGTCAGCCATCTGGCCCCTCGAGCCTCTCTGTCATTCAATATGATCATGGCTAATCTTTTTGTGGACTCAGCTCCACTTACCTGCTCGGTCACCATAACCTTAATTCCTTTACTGTTCAAAAATTTATCTACCCTTGCCTTAAAAACATTTAATGAGGGAGCCTCAACTGCTTCACTGGGCAGGGAATTCCACACATTCACAACCCTTTGTGTGAAGAAGTTCCTCCTCAACTCAGTCCTAAATCTGCTTCTCCTTATTTTGAGGCCATGCCCCCAGTTCTAGTTTCACCCACCAGTGGAAACAACTTCCCTGCTTCTATGTTATCGATTCCCTTCATAATTTTATATGTTTCTGTAAGATCTCCCCTTCATTCCAATGAGTATAGCCCCAGTCTCCTCAGCCTCTCCTCATAACTGTATGAGTTATAGGACGGATATCAGAGGTAGGTTCTTTACTCAAAGAGTGATTAGGGAGTGGAATGCCCTGCCTGCAGCTGTTGTAGATGCGCCAAGTTTGGTGGCGTTTAAGAGGTTAATTGATAAGTATATGGAAGAGAAGGGAATGGTTTAGTTTGGAGGGGCATTGCTTTTTATTTTGGTCGGCACAACATTGAAGGCCGAAGGGCCTGTTCTGTGCTGTATTGTTCTATGTTCTATGTTCTATAAGCCAACCCTCTCAACTCCAGAATCAACCTACTGAATCTCCTCTGCACCCCCTCCAGTATCAGTGTATCCTTTCTCAAGTAAGGAGCTGGTGTTCTCCTTGTAGCAGAGAAATTTGAGGGGAGTTTTTTTTCATTCAATCATGGGACATGGGTGTCACTGGTTGGCCAGCATTTATTACCCATCCCTAGTTGCCCTTGGAAGGCAGTTGAGAATCAATCACATTACTGTGGGTCTGGAGTCAGCCAGACCAGGTAAGGATGGCAGATTTCCTTCCCTAAAGGATGAGATGGATTTTTCTGACAATCAGCAATGGTTTCATAGCCATCAATAGATTCTTAATTCCAGATATTTTTTACTGAATTCAGATTGCACCATCTGCCAAGGCAAGATTCGAACCCAGGTCCCCAGAACATGAGCTGAGTTTCTGAGTTAATAGTCTAGTGATAATACCATAGGCCTGTGCCTCCTCTTTAAGTCCTGAAAGTTTTGATAGAGGAAATAAGGAGAAATTGTTTCCAGTGGCAGGAGAGTTGGTAACCAGAGGGGCACAGGTTTGAGATAATTGTTAAAGGAAGCGGAGGGAGAGATGAAGGAATTTTTATTACACACTGAGTTTTTATAACCTGGAAAGTGCTACCAGAAGTGTGGTGAATGCAGATTCATTGGGAACTTACGAAGGGAGTTAGATAATAGTTAAAATGGAAAATAATCTGCAGGGATTTGGGGAAAGAGTAGAGAGTGATGAGCTGAATGGCCTCCCTACATGTTATGTTATTCTGTGATTTTAAGAAGGCCATGTTTAACTGGTTTGTATTCTGTTGCTCATGGTCTAATATACAGCAAATCCAATTCACCCATGACTCCTGTGCTCACTAACTTACAACAACCTTACATCTCCAGGGAAGCAGGTTTGATTCTGGCCTCGGATCACTGTCTGTGTGAAGTCTGCACATTCTCCCTGTGTCTGCGTGGCCGGGAAACTCCCGGTTCTCGAGTTTCCTCCCACAGTCCAGAGAGGTGTAGGTTCCATTTAAGCGACATTCCTCTGACAGACTTATAATTCCACTTTAACTACAGTTAACAGCCATGAATAGATACTTGCTATAATGCTTGTAGCTAGTCTTGAAGCTTTCAGAAGAGAGAGAATATGTTTCAGCACAGCCTATAGAACCCTGTTTCAAACAAACCACAAACAGAACTGAAAACTGTTTCTCTGCTGCAGACCCAGCCCCTCCCATTAACCTCAGCATCACATGATCCTGTCTACCTAAACCCAACTTCCAGTCCTTTAACCAAAACCCCAGAAGAAATCTCCTCCTCTGAACAAAAATCCATTAACTCTATCACTACATGGCTAAAATGAGTAATTATCCTGCTTTCCCGCATCTGAGTTCAATTCCAGACATATTTAGTGCCTGCAAAATAGAGCTGAATCTGTAAGTAGTCACAAACATTAAATCAATTATATATATTTATTGATATATATTTATATATTGTATGTATACAATGAATCTTTACATATTGTATGTATACAGTAATTGTGTGTTATCATCACATCGTCCTGCATTCCCTCCCTGATTTATTAGTGACAACCTTCCATTGACTGCCTATAGTTTGATCTGCACCAGGAGGTGGAAACAACTTTGCCAGAATTTTACCAGAATGCCTGCCCCGGGTTCGGGGAGGGCAAGGCTTGCAGAATGGAACTCTTTGTTGGCCTCGGGCAGAATCTTACATGGCCTGGGCAGACAAAGCAGTAAGATCCCATCACTGCTCCATGTCTACTGTCCCAAACTTCCTCATCATTTTCAAGACCCCAATCAGGTCACCTCTCACCCTCCCCGTATCTCGAGGAAAGGGTATGTTCGATCTTTGCAGATAATTATTGTATCTTGGTTATAGAATCCTACAGTGTAAAAGGAGGCCATTTGGCCCATTGAGTCTGCACCGACCACAATCCCACCCAGACCCTATCCCTATAACACCATGCATTTATCCTAGCTGGTCCCCTTGATACTAAGAGCCAATTTAGCACAGCCAATCCACCTTAACCCACACATCTTTGGACTGTGAAAGGAAACCAGAGCACCTAGAGGAAACCCAGGCAGACATGGAGAGAATGTGCAAACTCCGCACAGACAGTCATTCAAGGCAGGAATTAACCCAGATCCCTGGCCCTGTGAGGCACTGTGCTGGGTTGTCTCAATGTTGTAAGTTCTGCACTTTCTCTCATGCTTCTATTTCTGTTAATATGGGTGGTTAAAGCTGAGCAGAGCACTTCCTCTTTCATTGTTAAAAACTGAAACAACAAGAAATTAGTTGACTCCCTTTTCTTGCATTCTGATAAGCGATTAAATTGCTGTGGAACCACTAACCAGAAACATTTCCCAGTGTGTTAAGATAGCAGTGAATGAAGTCTCACCACCAGAGATATAATTTACTGTTAGAGAGCAATTAGATTTTAAAATTACAGCATGTCACTGAATGCAGGAAAGATTATGCTGTGATTTTAAATGCATTTTCAGAAGCAGATGGCAGAATCCTTTCTCTTGACATTTACTGAAGTACCAAGTTTTTGCAGCTTACTCTCTCAAGGGTGGGGCAGTGCTGCCTCACAGCGCCAGAGACCGAGGTTCAATTCCCTGCTCAGGTCACTGTCTATGTGGAGTTTCACATTCCTCCCAGGCATTCCTCTGGGTGCTCTGGTTTCCTCCCACAGTCATGATGTAAAGATGCCGGCGTTGGATTGGAGTGGTAAGAACTCAGTAAGAATTTAGCAACACCAATTATTAATCCAACCGATTTATTTGATAGTAAAATAGCGAGCTTTCAACACTCCCGTGTCTTCATCAGGCAAGTGCAGTGTTCTGGTCTGCAATAGCACACAGTCCTCCCACAGTCCCAGAGATGTGCGAGTTAGGTAGATTGGCCATGCTAAATTGACTCCTGTGTCAGGGGGACAAGCCAGAATAAATGGATGGGGTTACGGGGATAGGGCACGGTGGAATGATTAGGGATAAGAATGAACATTGGCCTAATCAATACTACCCGCATCTTGTAAGTGAATTTTCAAAGAAGCTGAACTGGCTCACCTGACTGTTAATGCAATTCAGAATACCAAACCTCGGAGTCAGCAAAAACTTTCAGAAACCTTGATTAATTCATCATTCCGTCCACGTCATCAAAGTGCCTTTAAAGTGAATGAAATGAATGATGAGATCTCGCTTTTGGATCCGATATTTTCCTTTGGCTTCCCTTCCTCCATAAAAATAGCAATGAATATATAATTCTTCTTAACACTTGTCACTTTTGAATGAAAGAAATATATCACCCAGCAATGGGTGGCAAGGTGGTTGGCACTGTTGCCTCGCAGCGCCAGGGACGAGGGTTCAATTCTGGCCTCTCTGTGTGGAGTTTGCACATTCTCCCCGTGCCTCTGTGGGTTCCTCCGGGTGCTCTGTTTCCTCCCACAGTCCAAAGGTATGCAGGTTAGGTTAATTGGCCATGATAAATTGCCCCTTTGTGTCAGGGGGACTAGCTAGGGTAAATGTGTGGGGTCACTGGGAGAGGGTCTGGTTTGGATTGTTGTCAGTGAAGGCTTGAGGAGGCAAATGGCCTCCTTCTGCACTGTAGGAATTCTATAATTAATCAGTTTTTTGCAGTATTTCCAGACACAACACATCCTAAAATTGTGAGCTATCCCAGCCCTGAAACACCATTCTGGTGAGATGCAGATATCTTAACCCTGTACGGGTTCTAAGCTAGTCAAAAACCTGCCCCATGGTTGTGGGAGATGGAGCCGTTAACATCCTTCTGTTTATGTAAGGAATGAACATGCAGGAAACCTGTTGGGGATGACATGATCTCATGTGGTGAACTTAATGGCAGGCATGTTCATTGTAAAGTGCAGAAATAGATGCACTCTAACAGCTGAACAATATTTCAAAATTAAAGCAAACAATTTTAATTTCTAATTTATCACTGTTTCCATTCCAAATAAGCAACATTCCTCTTATAGACTTACAATGCCACTTCAAATATAGTTAGCAAAAATAAATATGCTTATTTTCAGATGGCAATGTGGATACTATCTATAATATCGAAATAAAAACAAATTATATTCATATATCTTCATTTATGTAATAAAAGTTTACGAGGAGCTTCGCAGGAGTATAATAGAATACTAAGCCACATTTTTGTTTGATTTGATTTATTATTGTCATATGTATTTATAGTGAAAAATATTGTGTCTTATGCACCATAGAGACAAAGCATAACATTCATAGAGAAGGAAACGAGACTGCAAAATGTAGTGTTATAGTCAAAGCTAGAATGTAGAGAAAGATCAATTTAATGCAAGATAAGTCCATTCAAAAGTCTGGCCGCAACAGAGAAGAAGCTATGTTTGAGTCACTTGGTACATGACCTCAGATTTTTGTATTTTTTTCCAGTTGGAAGAGAGTGGAAGAGAGAATGTTTGGGGTGCGTGAGGTTCTTAATTATGCTGGCTGCTTTGCCAAGGCAGCAGGAAATATGGTCAGAGTCAATGGATGGGACATTGGTTTGCGGATGGATTGGGCTACATTCACAACTTTTTGTAGTTTCTTGAAGTCTCGAGCAGAGCAGGAGCCCATACCAAACTGTGATACAACTAGAAAGAATGCTTTCTATGTGCACCTGTTAAAATTGGTGAGAGTTGTAGCAGAATGTCAAATTTCCTTCGTCTTCTGAGAAAAGAGCTGGAGGAGGAGATATTAGGAAAAGCCACTGCAAGCTTGGGCAGATGGTTAGGTTTTAAAGGAACATCTCAAAGGAGAAAAGTTAAACAACAGCTGTGGAGGTTCAGTGAGGTAAATACATCTTAGAGCTGGGACAATTGAAAGTATGGCTTCCAATGACAGAGTGATTAAAACTGGGAGTTCTGAAAGGCTGGAATTAGAGGATAAGTTGGATTTTTTAAAATTCATTTATGGGACATGGGCATCGCTGGCTGGCCAGTATTTATTGCCTTTCCCTAGTTGCCTGAGAACAGTTGACAGTCAACGACATTGCTGTGGCCCTGGAGTCACACGTAGGCCAGACCAGGTAAGGATGGCAGATTTCCTTCCCTAAAATGCATGAGTGAGCCAGATGAGTTTTTCTGACAATCGACAATGGTTTCATGATCATCTGTAAATTCTTAATTCCAGATTTTTTTTAATTGAGTTCAAATTCCACCATCTGCCATGTTGGGATTCGAACCTAGGTACAGCACATTAGCTGAGTTTCTGGATTAATAGTCTAGTGATAATACCACTAGGCTAGATTAGGAGAGATTACAAAAATAGAGAGGGACAAGGGCATGGACAGCATGATGGCAAATGGTTAACACTGCTGCCTCAAAGCGCCAGGGACCTGGGTTTGATTGCCAGCTTGGGTGACTGTCTGTGTGAAGTTTGCATGTTCTCTTCATGTCTGCGTGGGTTTCCTTCAGGTGCTCTGGTTTCCTCCCACAGTCTGAAAGACGTGCTGGTTAGGTGCATTGGCCATGCTAAATTCTCCCTCTGTGTACCCAAAGAGGTGCCAGAATGTGGCGACTCAGAGATTTTCACAGTAACTTCATTGCAGTGTTAGTGTAAGCCTACTTGTGGCTCTAATAAATGGATTTAATGGAGAAATTTGAAAACTAGAATGACAGTTTTAAGATCACGACAGTCCTTAGCTGGAAGCCAGTGTAGGCCAATGCATACGGGAGTGGGTGCTGTTGATAAGTAAAAGGGACTTGATGTACTAGGACATGGGTAGCAGAGTTTTGGATAACCTCAGGTTCATAGAGGATAGAATGAAAGAGAGCAGCCAGGAATGTGTTGAAACAGGCAAGATAGCAAAGGTCGAAATGAGAGTTTCAGCAGCAGGTGGGCTGAGATGAGGGTTGAGATGGTGTTATTGCGGGGGAACGAGGTATTTTCTGCAAATATGTGCCCGTTATAATGTTACTTTATCCCTCTGTTGCTCCGAGACATGAATCAAATGACAGGAGGCAAACGGAGGTCATGCTGCAAAATTGTCTCATAAAGGTCGTAACAGAATAGAATGACTTGTTCCTGATGGTGCACAAAAGGCTGTCATAATTTCTTTCCTGTAGATGTGTCTATATTTGAGGCAGATGGAAGCCTGAATAAGCTGCCTTTGGGAAGAAATTTTGCAAAATGAATATAAAAGTTAGACCATTTAAAACACTCTTGAATTGGTAAAAAAAAATTACTTAATTGTGCACTGTCGGTTTAGGGCTAATTGTAATCCCAACAGTTGAGTGTGAATCAGTAAGTGCCCATAAAATTATGTTTATTTAGTTTTAAGCTTTACAAAGAATTAGAGGGATTAATTACACGCAGAAAATCACATTGGTTACAGAGCTATTTTTAGGCTATTTTAATTACTCTGTGCAAGTTGAAAATCTTCCATTGTTGACACGAATCCTGTCGAACGCACACTCTTTCTGATCGTGGATCCACTAATTAGGATCATTGCCAATTCAATTTGTAAACTTTGCGTGCATGCGGAAAAGGAGTCAGAGTCATGCAGCAACATTTAAATATCGCAGATAGATCATGTCATAAATTAGCGTTGCAGGCAGCAAAATCTTTTGCTTATATTTAAAACATAATGAGAGTGTCTTTAGACCGTTCGAGATATAATTAGGTAGATTATGCTCATGACTGTCACACAAAGGGCTTCATTCACTGAACAGGGAATGACGGTGCTACACCAAATCAAATCGATCCATTGCAATTTTATTCACAGTCCCTTTCAGCAGGGACTGGCCATCCTGAGATGAAGAGGGTATCAGGAGTTGGAACCTCAACTGGCCTTTTCTGCAAATATCTCAATTAATTCTCACCGGAAAGGTATTGAATTCTATCTTCAACCTTTTGATTTGATTTATTATTGTCTGATGAATTAACATAGAGTGAAAAGTATTGTTTCTTGCGCACTATATAGACAAAGCATACCGTTCATGGAGAAGGAAGTGAGAGAGTGCAAATATAGTGTTACAGTCATAGCTAGGGTGTAGAGAAAGATCAACTTAATGCAAGGTAAGTCCATTCAAAATTCTGATGGCAGCAGGGAAGAAGCTGTTCTTGAGTTGGTTGGTACATGACCTCAGACTTTCATATATTTTCCTGATGGAAGAAGGTGGAAGAGAGAATGTCCCGGGTGCATGGGGTTCTTAATTATACTGGCTGCTTTGCCGAGGCAGCAGGAAGTGTAGGCAGAGTCAATGGATGGGGGGGCTGGTTTGTGTGATGGTTGGGCAACATTCACAACATTTCATAGTTCCTTGTGGCCTTGGTCAGAGCAGGAGTCATACCAGCTGTGATACAACCAGAAAGAATGCTTTCCAGGTGCGTCTGTAAAAGTTGGTGAGAGTCGTGGCGGACATGCCAAATTCCCTTAGTCTTCTGAGAACATAGGAGCGTTGGGGGCTTCCTTCATTATAGTATTGGCACGGGGAGACCCAGACAAGTTGTTGGTGATCTGAATGCTTAAAAACTTGAAGCTCCTGACCTGTTCTACTTCATCCCTATCGATGCAGACAGGGGCATGCTCTCCTTTACACTACCTCTTTACATATCAAAGGTTCAGGGAGTTCCATTTTGCACATTGCCGTCCCACTTCCAGTCACCACCCCTCGTCTTGCTGTGAAAACTTCATCCTTGCTCTATTCCTATCTATTACTCCTTCTTTAAATTTGCTTAAAGTTCATTTATTAGTATCACAAATAAACTTATATTAACACTGCAATGAAGTTACAGTGCAAGCCCCCACGTCCTCACACTCTGGCGCCTGTTCAGGTACACTGAGGGAGAATTTATCATGACCAATGCACCTAACCAGCACGTCTTTGGACTGTGGGAGGAAACTGGAGCATCTAGAGGAAACCCACGCAGAGACGGGGAGAATGTGCAGACTCCACACAGACAGTGACCCAAGTGCTAACCACTGTGCCACCCTACAACAGATTTTTTCCTTTGCCTTTCAGTTGGGAATAATCAGCATGGCCCATAACACGTTAATGAAAGTGTGTGTTATTATTCGTTAAGCACACTGATCCCCAGCGGCACGCTTTGGGAGATTGAATACAGATTTGCATCAATTTTATAAATGTGAACCACACTGTTTATATTATTATTATTATTATGGAATTAGTGCAATTTAATAATTCCCCATGCTCAGGGTAAATCAGTCTCTATTGTTTCTTTGTATTACACTTTTAGATAAAATAAACGGTAAGGATTAATATTAATGGTGATTTTCCAGCCCAGCTCCATGTGAATCAAATCCCGTAATGTTGGTAAACTTCCGCATGAAGGCCATTCTGGGATTCGTGCCGGGGAATCTGGGGACAGGATCTTCCCCACTCCCCGGCAGCGATGTCTTCAAGTTGGTGGGTGTGAGGATGTGAATGTGATTAGCGTCAATTTAAACAGATGTAAATATGGCTTTACACCGTCGCTTCCAGATTCCCCATCCCTCCATGATGTCACACCGGCAGGAATCACTACTGGTTTCCAAAAAAACAGAAAGCAGCCACAGTGACCATGTTGGGGGTGCGGAGGTGAATCTAGCCCTTGGCACTGCCAGGATTGGGGCTGGGAGGTGGGGTGAGGGACAGGGTAAGGCCTCTAGGGAACTCCCCTGTGGGCTTCCTGTTATGTGGGTGGAGGGGGGAAAGGTGGCAATGATGGGTGAGATGGCGGATGCTTGCAATGTATGGAGACAGGTGGAGGGATGGCTTCATTGGAGGAGGGAAGGTGGGGGTTGCCTGCATTGGAGAGGGGAGTGGTGGAGGGATGGCTGTATTAGAGAGGGAGGAGGTGGAGGGATGGCTGCAGAGGGGGCATTGGAGGTTACCCGCATTGAAGGATGCTGTGGGGATGGGGGAGAGAGAGGAGTTCTGATGTCGCTGTATTGGTGAAAATGGGGTAAGAGGGTCTTTAGGATGTCCTATCGCTGTGAAGCTGGGCTTACTGGCATCTTTAGCCCCCACCCTGAGGAACGATGGTACCAAAGCCCCTGCTATTTTTTGACAAAGTATCTGGGGATCTGGAGTGAAAACATGTATGTTTCTCTCAGGGGAAAGATGAAGATTTCAGTCGGAATCTGACACTTTGCCATTTTTTTCAGAAAATTCCACACAAAATCTTATATGTGAGTTTGACTTGGTCACCACACTGAGTTTACGGAGGTAGATTTGCCCATTATGGTCATTTTGTATTTCAAAGCAGAGTCGTGGGGAAAAGATATTTCCTTTCACATTATTCTGGAAAATTGTAGTGAGAGGAAGTCAGAGCCATTTACAGAGAAAAGATATCTGTAGGCGCAAGCTGCAGAGAGGGAAAGACTCAATAAGGATGTCAAACAAAATAGGGCTGTGTGGAAAATCAACTTGAGTTATTAAGAAACAAAGATAGAGACAGAGGAAAAGAACGGAAATGATGGACAGAGTGACATTACGCTGATTAAGAAGGAAGAATAATCATCTGGGATAGACGGCGAAAAAGATGCACAAAGATTAAAAGAGGGCTGGAAAGAAATACCGTGACATTACGTCTCGGTTGTAACAGACTGAAATTTAATCAGCTGTATAAATAACTCCACTTCTAGCAGGTCATGTAATCAATGTGTGTATTTTCAATGCTTGAAGGAGAAGGATCATTTGTCAGAGAACTATGACCATAGGTGACAGGTGAGCAAGAGAAAGAGTTTGTATTTATATAGTATCTTTTAAAGCTTCTGCGTACCCCAAAGTGCATTGCAGTCAGTGGAATTCCTTTCTTTTTGGGTGTGCAGTCACAGTCATTGTGTAGGAAATGACACCACTCAGTTTGCACAAAGGAAGATCCCACAAACTGTTGTGTAAGCATGGCCAAAATGCCTCTTTACTGCAACATTAACCAAAAGGTAAATATTAATCCCAGGACACCACACAGAAGCCTTCCGGCCCCCTCCCCACTTGTTCTCAAAAACATGACATGGGATCTTTTAGTCATTTTGAAAGGATGGTGGAAGATGTACCAACAGTAATTCTTATTTATTAATATTTGCAGGGTTCTGAGGAAGAGACAGAGGGAATGGGGCTAGTTAGAGAGCCCTTTCAAGGAGTCTTCACACAACACATTATGAGACTGGTGTCCTTCTGCATTGTAAAACTCTATTGCCATTCCATAAGACCATAAGACTTTAGAACAGAATTACAGACATTAGCCTATCTGATCTGCCATTCAATCAGGGCTTATATTTTTCTCATCCCCATTCTCCTGCCTTTTCCTCATACTCCCTGATCCCTTTATTAATCAAGAACTTATCTATCTCTGTCTTAATGACATTCAATGACCTGGCCTCTTCAGCATTCTGCGGCAAAGACTTTCCCAGATTCCCCACTTTCTGGCTCAAGAAATTCCACCTCATCTGTTTTAAAGGATTGTCCCTTTAGCCTGAAGTTGTGCCCTCTGGTTCCAGTTTTTCATTCTAGTAGAAACATCCTCTCCACATCCACTCTATCCAGGCCTCGCAATATCCTGTAAGTTTCAATAAGATCCCCCTTCATCCTTCTAAACTCCAACGAGTACAGATCCAGAGTCCTCTTATGATAAGCTTTTAATTCAAGGGATCACTCTTGTGAACCTCCTCTGGACCCTTTCCAAGACCAGCACATCCTTCGTTAGATACAGGGCCCAAAACTGTTCACAATATTTCCAAAGGGATCTGACCAGAGCCTTATCCAGCCTCAGAAGTCCATCCCTGCTCTTGAATTCTAGCCCTCTCGTCATGAATGCCAACATTGCATTTTCCTTCCTAACTGCAGTCTGAACCTGCACATTAACCTTAAGAGAATCTTGAACAATGATTCCCAAGTCCCTTTGTGTTTCTGATTTCCTAAACATTTTCCCATTTAGAAAATAGTCTATGCCTCCATTCCTCCTTCCAAAGTGAATAACCTCACACTTTTTCATTCATATGCTCCATTCCACTTTCTCTGCCTTTTAGCTTTGTCAAGGAGTCATCCGGGCTCAAAACGTCAGCTCTTTTCTCTTCTTGCAGATGCTGCCAGACGTGCTGAGATTTTCCAGCATTTTCTCTTTTGGTTTCAGATTCCAGCACCTGCAGTAATTTGCTCTCACCCGTAGCTCTGTGTGTCTGGCACATTGTATTTCATGTTGTGCGGATTTGCAAATGCGGTTAGGAAATGCAAGAAACTGAAACACCAATCACCTGTTACTGTTTGGGGGCTTTGAAAACTTAATTGTGCCATCAAATGTCACAATTCTTTTGGTTTTTGCACATCCAGACACGCTGACACAAAGCGAGGGCACTGCACGCAATCTGTCTATTGCACGAGACAGTCTTTCAACTTTCATAACACTGAGATCTTCGTTTTAACATCATTTCACGGGGAACCTCTTTGTAAGAGCTGTCAGGGCGACAGTGTTTAATGTATAAGTTAGCAGTAACTGCTCTTTCCCTTCATCACCTTGATGATACTGGACAGGTTGCTGAGCAATGCAGTAACATCACCACAAACCTGGATCTTGTTAATAGAAGTTTCACAAATCAAAATCCTGTCATCGACTGAATGCAACACTCTGTGGGTAAATTTTGTCAAATGTGCTACATATATAGCATCTAATTATTGGTTAAGGCAGGTACAAAAAGTGCTGGCGATGTGAAGTTCTTTATATTCTGTACAAGAAAATCAAACCATTCGCCACAATCCACAACTCATTCGCTCTGATTAACAAAAATTAATGGGGTGATTTAATCAAAGTGGTTAAAATGATTAAAGGAGAGTAGATAGAGAGAATCTTTTTTTGCAATGAACTTTATTCATAAACTACCTGAAAGAACATTTCACGCATTTCAAAGTGGCCATCACACAATTGGCCTGTTACAGTTGTTGTGGGGGAAAGAGAGGGGTGGTTAAAATGAGAGCCAGGACATTCGAGGGCAATATCATAAAATCATAGAGAATCATAGTGCAGAAGGAGGCCATTCAGCCCATTGAGTCTGCACCAACTCTCCAACATCTTACTCAGGCCCACCCCCCCCATCCTATCCCCATAACCTCATGCATTTAACATGGCCAATCCTCCTGACTTGCACATCTTTGGACACTAAGGGACAATTTAGCACGGCCAATCCACCTAACCTGCAATCTTTAGACTGTATACCATGAAACACTTTTTCACAGACAGAATCGTCTGGAAATTTGGGACTGTTTCCCTGCCTCCTGCTCCCCACGCCACCCCACCACCACCCCTCCACCCCTGACGGAAGGGACTCCAGAGAGGAATGAGCTGCACCTGTTCCAGCCCATGTCAACTTTCTTATCACTTCACAACAAGATTCTGTCATTGCCTCATTACATTATAAAACTCTCACTTGACATTCACAGATAACACAAACCTGTTCTGAAGGCAAAAGATCCACTGGCTCTTCAAGTCAGCATCATACCTCATGATGGACAGAGTAATGTGACCAGACACTTCCCTCTTCCATTTCGTCCCACAGCCGCCCCAACCCTCTCTCACTAGCTCAGGCAATAGAAACCAGTCCACAAGATTGCACGATGTTATTTCTGAATCTATTAATTTCCCAGAAGGTGAAATTTCTGTTCCAATCAGGAGCTGGAAGCGGTGTAGAGGATCAGCAGCCTCCACATCAGGTGGTCCAATCTTAAACCAGTGCGATGAGTTAAAATTTAAGTCAAGATGCTTCAAAGGGGTGGCACAGTAGCATAGCGGTTATCACTGCTGCCTCTCAGCTCCAGGGACCTGGGTTCGATTCCCGGCTTGGGTCAGTCTGTGTGGAGTTTGCACATTCTCTTCATGTCTGCGTGGGTTTCCTCTGGGTGCTCCAGTTTCCTCTTACAGTCCAAAGATGTCCGGGTTAGGTTTTATTGGCCGTGCTAAAATTGCCTCTTAGTGTCCTGAGATGCATCGGTTGGAGGGATTAGTGAGTAAAACATGTAGAGATATGGGGGTAGGGCTGCGTGGGATTGTGGTCGGTGCAGACTCGATGGGCCAAAGGGCCTCTTTCTGTACTGTAGGGTTTCTGTGATTCTACCAAAGATGGAGTGGGGCTGGCCAATTTTCATGTTCTAACTGGTTGCACAATTAGAAATGTCTGAAAAAGCAACAATACGTACAAAGAATGTGATCAAGAATACCAGTGCTTGTAATAAAAATTTTTATAGAAAAATGATGAGAGAAGGGGTGATGCCGAGGAGTTTGGAACCATTTAACTCAGCTGCAGGGAGATAAGCACAGATAATACAGAAATGGCAAGTTTGTTCAGGATGACTGTGCGCCCATAGCACAGTGACTTGATTTGATTTATTATTGTCACATGTATTGGAATACAGTGAAAAGTATTGTTTCTTGCGCTCCAGCATACAATGTACCAATCATAGAGTTCATAAGGGAGATGGAAAGTTGATGTTGCAGAATTTGTGTTACAGTCCTAGCCGGGGTGCAGAGAATGATCAGCTTACACGGTAGGTCCACTTAAAAGCCTATTGATGGCTTTTAAGATGTTGATGAACAGAGGGATCTTGGTGTATATGTGCATAGATCCCTGAAAGTTGGCAATCAAGTTGATCAGATTGTTAAGAAGGCATACGGAGTCTTAGCTTTTATTGGTAGGGGGATTGAATTTCGGAGCCACAACGTCATGTTGCAACTGTACAAAACTCTAGTGCGGCCGCACTTGGAGTATTGTGTGCAGTTCTGGTCCCCACGTTATAAGAAAGATGTGGAGGCATTGGAGAGGGTACAGAGGAGGTTTACCAGGATGTTGCCTGGTATGGAGGGCAGGTCTTATGAGGAGAGGCTGAGGGATTTGAGGTTGTTTTCGTTAGAAAGGAGGCGGCTAAGAGGAGACCTTATTGAAACATATAAGATGATTAGAGGTTTAGATAGGGTGGACAGTGATAGCCTTTTTCCTAGGATGGAGAAAGCTAGCACAAGGGGACATAACTTTAAATTAAGGGGTGGTAGTTATAGGACGGATGTCAGAGGTAGGTTCTTTACCCAGAGAGTGGTAAGGGTATGGAATGCCCTGCCTACTGCAGTTGTAGATGCGCCAAGTTTGGTGGCGTTTAAGAGGTTAGTAGATAAGTTTATGGATGAAAAGGGAATGGTTTAGGTTAGAGGGTCATTGCTTTTTCTTAATTGGTCAGAGCAACATCAACACCAAAATGTGACATATCCAGAAAGGATATTTTGCATGGTGCATCTGTAAAAAAATTGCTAATATCTTCCCTATATTTATCTTACCAAATCCTTTCGAAGATTTCCATCAGGTCACTCCATGACCTCCTGTTTTCTAGAGAAGAATGCAGACCTGTCCTAATATGATAACCTCGCAGTTCTGGGTATCATTCTTTTAATTCTCCCTTGTATCTGTTTCAGTGTTTATACATTCTTTTATAATGGGAGCACAGAACTATACACAATCCTTCAAATGGGACTCATTCCAGTTAATTTTGGTGACAATAGCCCCTGAGGGATCATTTTCTGATATTGCAATGGTTAGTGTTGGATGTTTTACTGAAGTCTCATTAAATAAAGATTGCATTGAATTTTTATAACTTCATTGTAGTCATGGTTGCATTTAATTTAAAGATGATCCAACAGGGAGTTAATGGATTCATCAGAGACATTGAGCTGGGTTTTCAAAAAGTTGAGGGTGTGGTGCAGATGGGAATTAAAAGTCATAATCCCACAGATTGAGTTGGGATCCCCATATCTCAGGGACAGTTTAGAGTTTTGGAAGGGCAGGCAGACGAGGGGAGGAGGTGGGGGGAGGGGAGGGAGCAGGTAGCCCTCATTTGTCTTATCAACCAATAGTTGTGTGTGCTCATTCAGGAGCTCATTAAGGGGCTGGCTGGTCAGCTTGGGAAATATTCGAATCTTCTTTGGACAGGTCCAGTTGTGTGCAGGATGTACAAGGCATTGGGAGAATCTGGAACTAGGGCACGCTTTCTTATAAATAAAGGGTCTCACATTTAAGACAGGGATGAAGATAAGGGGTGGAGAGAATTTTTTTCCCTCATTGGGTCACATGTCTCTGGAATTTTCTCTTCAAAAAGTGGTTGAAGGGAGTATTTCTACATTTTTGAGGTAGAGCTAAATAGATTCTTGAAATCAAGGTGGTGAAAGATTATCAAGGGTCAGCAGGATTGGGTTGAGTTTACAATCAGATCAACCATGATCTCGAGGGGCCCAATGGCCTGCTCCTTCTCTAATTTGCATGTTAGTGCACCAGCTGTTCAGTATCTTCTGAGACTGTGCCAGTTTTTAATAGAAACCCTACAGTACAGAAAGAGGCCATTCGACCCGTTGAGTCTGCACCAACCACAATCCCACGCATGGCCCACCTCCATATCTCTACATATTTACCCACTAATCCCTCTACACATCACGGGGCAATTTTTAGTATGGCCAATCAACCAAACCCTCACACATTTGGACTGTGGGAGGAAACCCACGCAGACACAAGGAGATTGTGCAAACTCCACACAGACAGTGACCCGAGCAGGGAATCGAATCCAGGTCCCTGGAGCTGTAAAGCAGCAGTGCTAACCACTGTGCCACCCCGACATGTGATTGATCTGAGATTAACTCTGAGGGGGATGATTATAGACAGCTTGTGTGCTGCACACACCTGTCAGCCATGGATGCTACCTTTAGCTCCCTGGTTTTCCGAGGAACTGCCTTCTCTCATCAGCCATACGGTGGTAACCTGCAACATGGCAAATGCTGACCTTTGCCACCACTGTTAGATGGACAGTTCTTGCCTGCTTGAGGTAGTCAGCACCACTAATTGGATGGTGTGCTCACCTCCTGCCCAATCAGAATATTTCAGCTTTAACATAGTGCTGGGTTAGCGAGGTAGCATGGGTGCAGTGTTGGCACCCAAAATTCTTCAGTCTGCTGGTTTCCTGAGCCCAGGGCGACCGAGTATCATCCTGATCGAAAGAATCTGCATGGGTTCATGAAGGATAGGTCATGTCAAAGAACAAAGAACAATACAGCACAGGAAACAGGCCCTTCGGCCCTCCAAGCCTGTGCTACTCATTGGTCCAACTAAACCATTCTTCTGTATCCCTCCATTCCCAGTCCGCTCATGTGACTATCCAGATAAGTCTTAAATGATCCCAGCGTGTCCGCCTTCCCCAGCCTGACAGGCAGTGCATTCCATCATCCTTTGTGTAAAATATGTCCCTCTGATATCTGAGTTATATCTCGCTCCCACCCCCCACCTTGAACCTATGACCCTTCGTGTTTGTCATCTCCAACCTGGAAAAAAGCTTCCCACTGTTCACCCTATCCATATCCCTCATAATTTTATATGTCTCTATTTGGTTGCCCCTCATTCTCTGTCTTTCCAGAGAGAACAACCCCAGTTTACCCAATCTCTCCTCATAGCTAAGACCCTCCATACAGGCAATATTCTGGTAAACCTTCCTATACTCTCTCTAAAGCCTCCACTTCCTTCTGATAGACCAGAACTGGACGCAGTATTCCAAATATGGCCTAACCAACATTCTATACAGCTGTAACATCAGACACCAATTTTTATACTCCCCATCCTATAAAGGCAAGCATGTCCAAATAGGCTTTTTCTGCAGAGTTTATTAGTACGATGGATTGGAGAGCATTTGTGGGTGTTGTCGATGTGAGCTTGTAGAAGGAACTTGATAAAATTCCGTGCTGGTTATTGGTGATAATTAAAAGTGAATGAATTAAGGTTACTCCTATGGCGTGGTTTGGTTGGCTGTTAGGAAGATAGGAAACAGAATATGGATAAAGGGCCAACTCATTTAGTGACAGAATCCTCAGTGTTCAGCACTGAAGCCTCAGCTTTTCACCATGTGGGTGAGTGATTTGAATGAGAGTTAGATATTCACACTTACAGATGTCACACTAAGTTGACAGGTGAAGTAAAATGTGCAGGAACAAAGCACAAAGTAACAAAGGAATATTGCTCAACAAAGTTAGTGAATAAAGTTTAAGTTTAAATTTTATTTATTAGTGTCACAAGTAGGCTTACATTAACTCTACAATGAAGTTACAGTGAAAGTCTCTTAGTTTCCACATTCTGGCACCTGTTTGGGTACACTGAGGGAGAATTTAACACAGCCAATGCACATCTTTCAGAGCACCCACAGGAAACTCATGCAGACACGGGAGTTAAACCCAGCCCTTGATGCTGTGAGGCAGCAGTGTTAACCGCTGTGTCACTGTGCTGCCCTGCTCTGGGTGGTGGAGTTTGACATAAAGAGAAGAGTGAGGGTTCCCATCACATCAGAGAAAGATAAATCAGAATATTCAATGTTGAGAGACAAAAATCTGTGCAGGGACCAAGAGTTTTAGCTTTTCGTGTCAAACATCTCTTAAAAAAGGATAATAAGAGGTCTCACAACACCAGGTTAAAGTAAAAATAGGTTTATTTGGTAGCACAAGCTTTCGGAGCACTGCTCCTTCATCAGGAGGGACAGCACTCCAAAAGTTTGTGCTACCAAATAGACCTGTTGGACTTTAACCTGGTGTTGTGAGATTTCTCTGTGCCCACTCCGGTCCAACGCCAGCTCCTCTACATCATTAAAAAAAGACAACAAGCACAAAAGTACAGTGACACAGTAGTTAGCACTGCTGCCTCACAGCACCAGCGACTTGGATTCGATTGCCGGCTTGGGTGACTGTTATGTGCAGAGTCTGCACGTTCTCCCTGTGTCTGTGTGGGCTTCCTCCAGATGCACCAGTTTTCTCCCACAGATTGAAAACATGCTGGTTAGATAGATTGGCCGTGCTAATTCTTCCTCAGCGTACCTGAACAGGCACTGGAGTGTGGCAATTAGGGGGTTCTCACAGTAACTTTATTACAGTGTTAATGTAAGCTATTAATAAATAATCTTTAAGTTTAAAAAAAAGTCAATAAAATGCTGGTCTTTATCTCAATCAGGAGGAAGTGATTGATGTTTCTCTTGTAAAGACTAAAGCCTATCCACAAGTCAGGAGTGCGATGGAATACTCTCCACTTGCCTGGGTGAATGTGGCTCTTGAATAAAGTCCAACCATCATCTTAACCATCCACCCTCTCCCTCCACCACTAACATCAGGAGTAACAGTGTGTACATCTACAAAATGTATCGCAGCAACTCACTAAGGCTCCTTCAACAGCACCTTCCAAGCCCTTGACCACAAGACAAGGGCAGCAGATACCTGGGAACACCACAACCTGGAGTTTCTCTCCAAGCCACTCACCGTCACGAATTGGAAATATATTTCTGTTCCTTTGCTGTCACTGGGTCAAAATCCTGGAACTCTCTCTCTCTAACAGCACTGTGGATGTACCTACACGACATGAGCTGCCGGAGTTTGTGAGGGCAGTTTTGAGCTGCTGTAAGTAGCATCCCTGCCTCTGAGCTTGAAGCTTCAGGATCAAGTGCCACACCAGAAGTTGCTGGTGTGGGCTAAAATTCTTCCGTCTTGCCTGCCACGGAAATCACCGCTGGTGAGACAGAAAATTTAGCAGACAGTTCAAAGGTCAGTTGAGTTTGCATGGGAGTTTCCGGTCTGGGGACGCACACAGCTGGAGACTCCTACCCTAATTTCAATTATTTGACAATTAATCTGTTAATCCACGGGATGGGATATTAAGGCCCTGTTAGAGCGAGACTGGAATTACCTGCCTGAAGTCAACAAATATTTCCATTGCCCACCCCTTGCCCGCTCCGATTCCATGGCAAAGAGGCAGTAGAATTCTGGTGAGCATTTCCTCACTTTCTCCCTGAGGGGGAAGAAGTGTATGTGAGTATATTACACAGGCAATCTGAGCAGGTGCCTGAAATCTTTGTTAAAGAGGTAGTCTTTAAGAAGCAACTTAAAACAAGAAAGGGAGGCAGAGAGGTTTATTGAGGGAATTCCAGAACTTCAGGCCCAGGCGGCTGGAGGCATGGGCACCAATGGTGAAGCTTTCTGTAACAAACCCTTAGAGTCTCTTCACCAAAATCCCTTTATTTACAAATCTGATAACAGCAGCCAGAGAGTTTTCACTTCACAGCCTACACTCAGAGTCCCAGAGAAACTGATGTATCTGCTTAGGTACAGAGGGTGGTGGGTACCTGGAACTTGTTGCTGGGGGAGGTAGTGGAAGCAGATACGATAGTGACTTTTAAGGGGCGTTTGGACAAATACAGCAATAGGATGGGAATAGAGGGATACGGTCCACGGAAGAATAGGGGTTTTAGTTCAGTCGGGGCAGCGTGGTTAGTACAGGCTTGAAGGGCCAAAGGGTCTGTCCCTGTGCTGTAATTTTCTTTGTTCTTTGCTCTTTAACAGTAGGTGGGTTCTCCCCGATATTCTGGGGCCAACATTTATCCCTCAACTCATATCACTAATAAACAGGAAATACAAAATGTCGTGAACGTAGCCCAACCCATCACGCAAACCAGCCTCCCATCCACCGACTCCCTCTACACTTCCCACTGCCTCGGCAAAACAGCCGGCATAATTCAGGACCCCACGCACCCCGGACGTTCTCTCTTCCATCTTCTCCCTTCAGGAGAAGGATACAAAAGTCTGTGATCACATATCAACAACTCAAGAACAGCTTCTTCCTTGCCGCTGTCAGACTTTTGAATGGACCTACCTCGCATTAAGTTGATATTTCTCTACACCCCTCGCTGTGACTGTAACACCACATTCTGCACTCTCTCCTTTCCTTCCCTATGAACGGTATGTTTTGTCTGTACAGCGCGCAAGAAACAATATTTTCACTGTATGTTAATTCATGTGACAATAATAAATTAAATCAAATCAGGTTATCATTTCTTGTTTGTGGGATCTTGCTGTGCAGCTGCTATTCCCACATTAGAGCAGTGACTGGTTGTCAGACCCATTGTTTTGGTCGTGAATGGAGCTTTAGAAATGCACAAAATAATGAGATGGCTTTTTTTTGTTTTCTTTTCTGAGCCACTGAAGAAAAAAGCCGACTAATGTGAAAGTCAAAGATAAGCTGGTGCTGCAGGCTGATTCTCTGATCCAAGGCAGCCTTTCTTCTGAAACATTTTGACCTCGCTTTCTCATCCTGACTTTTGGCAAACCCCGAGACGCATTTCCAGCATTTTTCTGTTGTTATTTTCCAGTTTTAGCATTTGTAATTCCTCCTCGTTTATTTCACTTTCTTGAATGCTCAGGTTCTGACATTTCTGGGAACATTCCAGAAGGTTCCTCAGGTTCTGTACCTTCCGCAGAAGCGGCCATCATTAGTTATTCGCTTATTGAGTCTCCGGGTTGTTAATTGCATCACGCACTCGTTTGCATAATGTAGTCTTGCTAAATCCAGCTTACTTGATGCATTTGACTTGATTTGATTTATTATTGCCATGTGCATTAGTACACGGTGAAAAGTATTGTTTCTTACACAATTGAGCATATATATTTTAAGAAGTTATTATGCAATGTGTTCATTTTTAAAGCCTATTTTGTTACCTTTCCTAATGATGGACCTGTGTGAGGATTTTGCATCATAATCACTGATCTTCATTATCTGATTTAATGGTCCATCAGATATTGCTTTTGTGAAAAATTGACTTCTGAATCTCTTCATTATTTGGTAATCACTTTGTGATGGAAGAAGGAAGGTTGTAATTGGACTTGGAGCCTTGGTCAAATATACAGAGTTCAATTCATTATGTCACTTAAACCAATGTCAATTGGAATGGAAATAGAGAGATCATTGAGCCCACTAACCCGCTCAATCAGTGTCTAAAATAGACCAACGTCTTGTTACTTCCATCAAATCAAATCCTATTCAAATCACCCCTTGCCCACCAGGAAGTCGATAGTTCTGGGAGCTGTGAGGAAGGGGGAGGGTGGTGCCGACAGAACTGGAAAATTCCCCTAAACATGAATGACTGGAAAGTTTTTTTTATTAGATTTATTATTGTCACATGTATTAGCATACAGTGAAAAGTCTTTTAGTGTGCTATTCAGCAAAGCATACTGTTCATAGAGAAGGAAAGGAGAAAGTGCAGCATATAGTGTCACAGTCATAGATAAGGTGTAGAGAAAGATCAACTTAATGCGAGGTAGGTTCACTCTGACAGCAGCAGGGAAGAAGCTGTTCTTGTGTCAGTCGGTACGTGACCTCAGACTTTTGTACCTTTTTCACGAAGGAAGAACGTGGAAGAGAGAATGTCCGGGATGCGCAGGGCCCTTAATTATGCTAGCTGCTTTTCCAAGGCAGCGGGAAGTGTAGACAGAATCAGTGGATGGGAGGCTGGGTTGTGTGATGGACTGGGATTCTGACCAATATCTCAAGTTTGCGACTTCATCAGAATTGTAGGCTTTCATTGGGTAAGGGGATTAAAGTTCATGGAACCAAGGCAGGTTGATGGAGGTAAGGTACAGATCAGCTCTGATCTAACTGGATGTTTGGACAGGCTGAAGGGACTCAATGGCCTCCTTGTTCCAATATTCCCACAACGTGTTGGAATACTGCAAATGTCGCTGAGTGAATACCGCTGGGTCAATTTTCCTGGATTTTCCATGCGTTTCGGAGCAGCAAAGACCATCTGTCATTGGTTGGCAGTGGGGTCTTCTGGTCCCACCATTGTCCACAGAGTCTCCCATCAAATGCCCCCCTCAGTCCCAGAAACCTGCGATGGAAGTGCTCTGTCGGCAGGCATGGAATATCCCACAGGCACCGACAGCCGGTGAGTCTGAGGCTTTGTTTTTTTTCCCAATTCTTTCAGGGGATGTGTGTGTTGCTGACCAGGCTACCATTTATTACCTATCCCTAATTGCCCCTTGAGAAGTTGATGCTGAGCTGCCTTCTTGAGCCGCTACAGTCCATGTTGATACACCCACAGTGCTGTGGGGGAGGGAGTGCCAGGAATTTGACCCAGCAACCCCATAATTGTTTAAGTTTATTCATCACAAGTCGGCTTACATTAACACTGCAATGAAGTTACTGTGAAAATCCTCTAGTCGCCACATTCCAGCGCCTGTTTGGGTACACTGAGGGAGAATTTAGTATGGCCAATGCACCTAACCAACATGTCTTTTGACCCGGAAAAAACCCACACAGACATGGGGAGAATGTGTGGACACTGCGCAGACTCATCCGAGGCTGGAATTGAACTCAGCTTCTTGGAGATGTGAGGCAGCAGTGCGAACCACTGTGCCACCGTATAACATTGAGGGAATGAATCCATTAGTTTTAAATGTTTCTCTTTGTTTTAGCGGAGGTGTGAAGTCAGTTTATTTTTAAGTGGAGGAAAGAATTTCAGAAAAACACATTAATCATTTCTATGCTAATATCCCATAACATATCTTTAAAGTTGTGCAACATGATGCTAACTATTTATAAACTATTCGAAACACTTTGTGAACTCTTCATTTGAATTGACTTCAATCACTGAGGAAAGTTTATCACGTATTCTTGTTTTTATTCTTCCAACCAGGGCATGGGAGATGCAGTTGTGGGAAATGTGTCTGTGATCGTGGCTGGTCCGGGAATGCTTGTCATTATCCCAAGACATGCAACATTCCCAGGAAGAAAAGCAATGAAATGTGTCGCAATTCGGAGGGTCTGATATGTTCTAACGCAGGTGAGAACTTTTCATTATCCCAACTTTGAATCAAACTTTGAATGTGCTTTTCACTAATATGAAATTTGCAAAGAAAAATTAAATTTCATTAAAACGGATACTTCGTGAGAAGCAGTGATTTCCTCCTCGTTTGCAAATACAAAAGTACGTGTCTTCCACATGAGTGGCTATTTTAATGATTTTGCCTCAAGCAGCTATATTTAAAACTGCTAAGCATTTGCTGTGTCACACTTACTTAGTCACACGTGCGTCCTGTCATACTTGTATCCTGTCACTCTTGCCTGTTGTCACTCTTGCTTCCAGTCACAGTTAGTGTCCGTCATAAACTTCCCGTCACGTCAGATAGGGTATATCCTCCTACTCACCATGAACAATCTACAGGCAAATACACAAGTAATGTTTCAGCTGTTTTGCATGCTGTGCACAGTTGCATACTCTACACAGTCGTGTGCTGTACACAGCTGTGTGTTGTACAGTTGCGTGTTGTACACAGCTGTGTGTTGTACACAGCTGCGTGTTGTACAGTTGCGTGTTGTACACAGCTGCGTGTTGTACAGTTGCGTGTTGTACACAGCTGCGTGTTGTACAGTTGCGTGTTGTACACAGCTGTGTGTTGTACAGTTGCGTGTTGTACACAGCTGTGTGTTGTACAGTTGCGTGTTGTACACAGCTGCGTGTTGTACACAATGGCTGCAAGTGTCTCATTTGCTTCCTGTCGTTGTATTCCTGTTGTTCCTCATCATTCCTTGTCAATCACATCCTCGTTGTTATAAAACAGCTTATTTATTGTAAACAACTAGTTAGCCTAACAATGCTATCACATAAAATAAAGGAGTACCTATTAATCTGGATTCACAATACCGACAGATTATATTAGCCCATAAGATGAGGCTTTGCACCCGATCCTGAGCTTTCTCAGATGCTCCATCCAAGGCAAAAGGCTTAGGTGGCCTTAAGAAATGACATCAGGCGGTACCTTCGTTAAACCTCATAGGCTACCTCGATCACTGAGTCTACCCCAGTCTGGGAGATCAGTCTGTCTGATCACTGAGTCTACCCCAGTCTGGGAGATCAGTCTGTCTGATCACTGATTCTACCCCAGTCTGGGAGATCAGTCTGTCTGATCACTGAGTCTACCCCAGTCTGGGAGATCAGTCTGTCTGATCACTGAGTCTACCCCAGTCTGGGAGATCAGTCTGTCTGATCACTGATTCTACCCCAGTCTGGGAGATCAGTCTGTCTGATCACTGATTCTACCCCAGTCTGGGAGATCAGTCTGTCTGATCACTGATTCTACCCCAGTCTGGGAGATCAGTCTGTCTGATCACTGATTCTACCCCAGTCTGGGAGATCAGTCTGTCTGATCACTGATTCTACCCCAGTCTGGGAGATCAGTCTGTCTGATCACTGATTCTACCCCAGTCTGGGAGATCAGTCTGTCTGATCACTGATTCTACCCCAGTCTGGGAGATCAGTCTGTCTGATCACTGATTCTACCCCAGTCTGGGAGATCAGTCTGTCTGATCACTGATTCTACCCCAGTCTGGGAGATCAGCCTGTCTGATCACTGATTCTACCCCAGTCTGGGAGATCTCTTGACAGGTAAGTTTGGCAATGTTACAGTAATGCTGTTCTAGCTGTCAATGCATAATAATTTGTTCAAACAAATTAAGTAGTTGTGAAAATGACTATTCACTTAGCAAGAGCGAATAATCACAACCAGCCAAAGGGTATCTGTGTAAGAAATCTGTGGATGTAATTAACATTAGCACATTAGCTGAACCATAACGATTGCTAGCTGGTAACACAGAGCAAAATCTAAAAGCTTGTTCAGTAACGTTGTTTAATCTCACTTCTCTTTCACCCTATCACAGGCCTTCCCTTTTATTCCTCCAAACTAACCCCTCCCTGGACACTTGCTCAAAACCTGCTACAGCTCTAACTTTTCCCAGTTTGTGATGAAGGTTATCGACCCAAGATGCTAACTCTGTTTCTGTGTCTCCAGGGGCTACTCGGACAGCTGAGTATTTCCAGCATTTTCACTCTGTCGGAGCAGTTGAGATTCTTTAGCCAGACCCAGCGACTAATGTATGTTGCTAAATATCCTGCTTCCATTCAGACCACACACTCACCATTTAACTCCATCAGGGAGTCTGGATTTGCAAACTTAATTACTGCTGATCCAATAATTAATTTAAATCCGAAACTCGAACCAAGTTCCTGAATTTCCTGCATCTGAATCCAGGTGTTCAAACTTTGCATCTTTGTACATCTTGTGAAGGCCTATAAATCCAGAAACTCGGCTAATCGTATGGGGACCAGGGTTCGAATCCTGCCGGAGAGATGGTGGAATTTAAATTCATTAAAAAAAATCTGGAATTAAAGACCTGTTGATGACCATGAAAAATGTTGGAAAGACCTGTTGATGTTGGAAAATCCCATCTGGTTCACCAATCCCCTTTAAGAGAAGAAATCTGGACTGGCCTAGATGTGACTCCAGAGCCACAGCAATGTGGTTGACTCTCAAATGCCCCCCAAGGGCAAGTAGGGATGGGCAATAAATGAATAAAAGTTCCATGAATAAAATAAATCTTGGCTAAATTTAGCAAAAGACTTGAGCACAAACTGGTGTAAAGAGCCAAGCGCTGGTTAATTTGTATTTCAGATGGATGTGAGTATTATCCTTTCAAAATAGAATTTAATGACAGGTGAGAGAAAACAATTTAATTACTGCTTATTAAAGATCTTGGCCGGGATTCTTCCAAAATAATCCTCAATGTCTAATTTATATAAAAATGGGAAAAACTCCAGCTAGTTTTTTTCAATGAGTTTTTCAAAATGAATCTTCCATTCTGTAAGGGAGTTTCAGGAAGATCCATGGTGAAAATCCAGGGACAGGGCCTATTCCTACGGGATAGGCCGGAGTATATCGCCGAGCGGGCCATTGCACAGGGACCGATCTGTCATTGCAGGAATTAGTACGTTACTCATGACCTCTCTCAGCTCAATCGCTGACCAGTCCCACACCTCCCAACACTAGTCATGTGATTTCCCCCACCCCCCCGAACACTGGCCTCCCAAACATCTCTTGATATTCCCCCCCCACTTTCTCTGCCTGTCCCAGTCTCCCGACATCCCCCACCCCATGGTCAGCCCCACTCAGCCCCTTCCCTGACTCTGCCATTGATCCCATCCCAACTGCAGAGTGGCAGGGGGTCTCTCCCCACCCCACCGATTTCCCACCCCCCTATAAGCCCCACCCCTCTATTAGGCCCAGCCCTTGGCACTGTCTGGTGCCTGGTGGGCAATGCCAAGATGTCCCTTGGGCATTGCCACTTTGCCCAAGGTGGGCAGTGGCCAGGCTGGCACTGTCAGGTTGGCAACGCCCCAGGCACCCCTATTCCTTACCCCTGACCTGCTGGAGAGCCTCCTTGGCACCCCCCATCACTCCAATGGGATTGGGCTGCCAGCTTCCCGTTAGTGGGTAGCTGTTGTGAACCACTCTTGTAGGGGAGGTAGAGGCTAACAGACCCAGAGACTTCAGTCCCGGGTGCGTTAATGAGATTTAAATTGCGATTTTAATATGTAAACCATTCCGATTTCCAGCACAGAGCTGATGACACCAGAAATCCTGGACTCAGAGACTTGTGAAGGCCATGGTGCCCAGCAGGAGATGTGCTAAACAGCTTCCGCTGATTCCCTGGCCAGATATTCTCCCTTGTTAAAGGTCATTAATCTCAGGTTTTTACAGAATTTCTTCGCTACATATTAAAAATCAAGAATTATTTCTCCAGCTGAGCTTGTTCTCCTTATTGAAATTGAAGAGGAGATTTAATTAAGTTGTTCAAAAGTATGAATGGTTTTGATAAGAGTGAAGATCCGTGTTCGAATCCCGCCATGACAGATGGTGGAATTTAAGTTCAATAAAACATCTGGAATTAGAATTCTAAGGATGGCCAAGAAATCATTTTTGATCATCATAAAAACCCCTCTGTCCCTTTAGGGAAAGAAATCTGCCATCCTTACCCGGTCTGGCCTACACGTGACTCCATACTCACAGCGATGCGATTGACTCTTAAACACCCTCTGATATGGCCCAGTAAGGAACTCAGTTCAAGGCAATAAGGGTGGGGCAATAAATGCTGGCCCAGCCAGTGAAACCCACATCCTGTAAGTTAATTAGAAAGAAAGAAAATCTATGTCCACTTCCAGGAGGACACAGGATTAAAATAACTGGCAAAAGATCCAGGGCTGGTGGTGGGGTGGGGGTGGTGGGCAGGGAGGTGGGGGAGGGGGTACATGATTTGTTTTGCAGAGCAAACTTTTAACTGATTCCACAGAAATTTCAAAATGGAATTAGATGCCGAAACTTGAGGTGGGGGTTTTGGAGGGGGGAGAATTTGCGGAGCATACGAAGGGCAGCTCATTCAATTACATTGTGCTGCCTCATTTGAGGACATTATTGCCCTAATTACACCAGCCTGTCCACACCACTGAGTACTTTCATCTCCTGATACTATTCTTGTCAAATTGTTATGTCGGTGCTTTTTACAAACCTAATATTTTTAACAGTTGCTACCTTCCTTGTCATCTGTGCCTTTTGCTGCAAGTTTAATATTCATGCTTTATCCCTGCACTTTTCTGTGAGTTAAGTGACTTCTTCCAGCACATTTCAAAGGTTATTAATGCAAAGTTCAATGATATACATTCTGATTCTTTGCACATACTGAGAAACTGTCTCCTCATGTCAAGGAAATGTATGCATTTTAATCTATTACAAAAAACACTGGGTCCTGCAGTGTCGATAGGATCTGATAAGGTGCATAAATGCCAGCATGGACCATTGGGCTGAATGGCCTGGCTCTATATGTGTGGCATGGGTGACACAATGGTTGGCACTGCTACTTCACAACGCCAGGGACCCGGGTTCGATTCCTGGCTCGGGTCACTGTCTGTATGGAGTTTGTACATTCTCCCCATGTCTCCGGGTGCTCTGGTTTCCTCCCACAGTCCAAAAATGTGCGGATTTGGTGGATTTTATTTATTATTTTGTGGGACAAATGAGTCACTGGTTGGCCAGCATTTATTGCCCACCCCTAGTTGCCCGAGGGCAGTTAAGAGTCAACCATGTTGCTGTGGGTCTTGCATTACATGTAGGCCAGACCAGGTAAGGACAGCAGATTTCCTTCTCTTGACGACATTAGTGAACCAGATGGGTTTTTCCGATGATTGACAATGGTTTCATAGTCATCAGTAGAGGCTTAATTCCAGGTATTTTTTATTGAATTCAAATTCTACCAACTAGTGTGGTGGGATTCGAAGCCAGATCCCTGGAGCATTAGCTGAGTTCCTGGATTAATAGTCTCAAGATAATACCACAAGGCCATCGCCTCCCCCTGCTAATTTGGCCATGCTAAATTGCCCCTTAGTGTCAAAAGCTGTACAGATTAGATGGATTGGCCATGGTAAATTGCTTCTTAGTGACCAAAGATGTTCAGGTAGCTGGATTAACTGTGTTAAATATATGGGTTCATGGGGATAGAGCAGGAGGAGGAATAAATGTGGGTAAGATGCACTGTCAGGCAGTTGGTGCAGACTCAATGGGTTGAATGGCCTCCTCCTGCACTGTGGGAGTTCTGTGATTCCATGTTGATTCTCTGTTGCCATATTGTGGTTTATTTTCAATTGTTCAAATGTTTTCAGTTGATAGTGCGTCCATGGTAAGATTAATGATCATTTTGACATTTATATCTCTGCTGTGATTTGTTAATTGCTTTGAGAGATATTAAATGGATTATTATTGTGGGCACATTATGATCTTCTGCTTGTTTTATGGTTCCACAAATGAAATTGCAACCTTAGGATTTACGCCTTTTAATGCTCCGAGTTCCTGCAGTTATGATAGATGAGATTTCTCCCATTTTATCATTCGCAGAGTAACATCAGGCTGATGGTGACAGCCCGGTTTACTGACCAGCAAACTACTTCCTCTCAATGAAACAACCTTCATCTGCACAGGGTATTTGGGGACGGTTTTCTAATGGATGCCAGCCAATAGCATTCAGTATTTACGACATATTAATGCATGAGGAGATGGTATTGTAATATTCCACACTCTGCTCAAAGACATCATCAAAGCAAATAACAGAGTGCAGAAGGAGACTATTCAGCCCATCATGCATGTACTGGCTTTTTGAGTGCTATCTAATCAGCCCTATTTCCCCTCCTCTTTAGACAACAAAGAACAAAGAACGACACAACATAGGAAATAGGCCCTTCGGCCCTACAAGCCCATGCTGCCCATTTTAACATTTAGTGAGTGCCTCATTCATGATCATACGATCATAAGACATAGGAGCAGAGTTAGACCACTCGGCCCATTGAGTCTGTTCCACCATTCAATCATGGCTGATATTTTTCTCATCCCCATTCTCCTGTCTTGTCCCCATAACCCCTGATCTCCTTATTAATCAAGAACCGACTGGAAGCCTGTCACTAGTGGAGTGCCACAAGGCTCAGTACTAGGTCCTCTTCTATTTGTGGTCTACATAAACGACTTGGAAGTTGGGGTAGGTGGTGAGATCAGCAAATTTGCTGATGACACTAAGATGCTTGGATTGGCGGGTACAGAGGAGCAGTGCCAGGCAATACAACAGGACATAGATAGGTTGGTAGACTGGGCAGATAGATGGCAAATGGAATTTAATCCGGATAAATGCGAGGTGATGCATTTTGGCCGGAAAAATGTAGAAGAGAGTTATAGGATAAAAGGTAAAACTATTCAAAAACAGACACTTGGAATTGGGCCGGTGTCTGCGGGAGTTTGCGCGTTCTCCCCGTGGTTGCGTGGGTTTTCTCCGGGTGCTCCGGTTTCCTCCCACATCCCAAAAATTCGCTCTTATGCTGATTGGGAAACAAATTGTCCCTACATTGAGATTCTTCCATATTAGGAATAACCTAAAATTAGAATAGGATAATGGAATTGTTACTATATAGTTATGACGGCGGCGCGGGCTCGTTGGGCCGAAGGGCCTGTTTCCCGTGCTGTGTTGCTCTAATCTCTAAAAAAAAAACCTACCTATCTCTATCTTTCCCAGATCCCTGCAGATTTTCCATCTCTGTTTTAAGCAGTGATGCATTCCTCCCTTTGAAAGTTGCAAGCTCAGTGAGCTGGATGATGATGAAAACACTGCAGTGCAGCCCTGCCCAGAGCTAAAACCAGCCAAGGAAATGACCCAGCCTGAAGACTTAGCAGAGAATGGGCCAGAGAACTGCCTTCGTGCATGAATGAGTTGAACAAATTGGGCGGCAGGATAGCACAGTGGTCAGCACTGCTGCCTCGCAGCCCAGGAACCCAGGTTCAATTCCAGCCTTGGGTCACTGTCTCTGTGGAGATTGCACGTTCTCCCTGTGTCTGCGTGGGTTTCCCCTGGGTGCTCTGGCTCCTTCCCACAGTTGAAAGATGTATAGGTTAGGTGGATTGGCCGTGCTAAACGAGTGGGGTCAGAGGGAAGGGCAGGATGGGATGAGTCCCATGCACTCCCTGCTAAGACTGCAGGATAATGGTTTTTCAGGCAAAACAACTTCTTGCAACAAAATAGTGCTGCTTACAAGCAACATGATTTAAAGTACATAACTTAAAGGCACAGTATCATCAGACTAGCAAATCCAATCGACACTATTTGCAGGATCTCACGAGCTCTGTTCAATGGCATAGTCTATTATAACATAGATAAAATTGCTTGAAGGTGAACTCTAATATTTACTCTCACACAATTATGAATATCACAGAAATCATCCAATGGTTTTACCCAAAGATCCAGAATTTACTTCTTATAAAAGCACAATCTGATTAGCCAAGTTTACAGAAGATACATGTTGAAAACACAGAAAGAAAATACATAAATTAATTAAGAGGCTAAGGTTCCAAGATTCTCAGATTTAAGATTTGTGGACTGCAGGAGGAAGAGAAACACATTTTAAACCTCCACAGTTTTAAGATTTTACATAAAATTTCATAGCAACAGTTCAGAATGCTCCAGATGTGTTTCCTCCAACCTGACTTCATCTCACTATCGAACTTGCCTCCTTTCCCTTCCTCCCTGATGGGCGTCTCCAGTTTCTTTTTCAATTAATTGTTTGCTATTTGACTCAGCCATGCTTGTGATAGCAAGTTCTTTCTGCTCCTCACTCTCTGGGGTAGGTTTTCTCCTGAACTCCCTATTGGGTTTATTAGTCTTTGTTTCAAAGTAAGAATGTGAGAGCTGGAGACAAAGGAATGAATCTTCATGATATCAGAGTAAGGATACAGGGAGAAGGTTGTGCAAGCGGAATCCTGTTTGTGTTGTGAATATATTTTAAAACAGGATCACACTTTATTTATTTATCTCTCTGCAAATAGGCAATGGATTGCATGAATGTTCAGCACCATTCATGACTCCTCAGATTCCGAAGCAGTCCAGGCCCAAGCACAACAAGATCTGGACAATATCCAGGTTTGTGCTGACAAGTATAAAGTAAGATTTGAGCCTCACAAATGCCAGGCAATGGCCATCTCCAATGAGAGAGAATCTAACCATTGTTTGACATTCATTGGCATCACCAATATTGAATCCTGTCAGCATTCGGGGGGTTACCATTAACCAGAAACGGAACTAGATCAGCCATACAAGTAATGTAACTACCAGAGCAGGTCGGAAGCTGGGAATCTTGCGGTGTGTTACTCACCTCCTGATTCCCTGAAACCTCCCCACAAACGACAAGGTACAAGTCAGGGGTGCAATGGAATACTCTCCCCTTGCCTGGGTGGGTACAGCTCCAACAGCATTCAAGAAACCTAACACCGTCCAGGATAAAGCAGCCCACTGGATTGCCCTTTCCATACACACTCACTCTCTCCACAACTGGTGTGCAGTGGCAGCAGTGTGTATGAGCTACAAGATGTGCTGCAGGAAGTCAGCAAGGCTCCTTAAACAGCACCTTCCAAATCCACTGTCACCTCCAAGTACCAGGGCAGCGGGTACAAGGGAACACCACCACCTAGAGATTCCCCTCCAAGTCACTCACCATCCTGTCTTGGGAATATATCACCATTCCTTGTCATTGTGTCAAAATCCTGGAACTCTCTTCCTAACAGCACTCTGGGTGCACCTAAACCACATGGACTGCAGGGGGTTCAAGATGGTGGCTCATCACCACCTTCTCAAGGGGCAATTAGGGATGGGCAATAAATGCTGGTCTAACCAGCGATGCCTAAATCTCTTGAATAAATTTTAAAAGAGATTCATGAAAGTAATGTCAACAATTGGTAGATACTAACTGGTCTTGGTTTTTATGTTTTCTAGGCACCTGTCATTGCGGGAGATGCATTTGCAACAATTTTGGGAATGAGAAACTGGTTTATGGAAAATTTTGTGAGTGTAATGACGAAGATTGCATTGATGATGAAACCGGGGAGATCTGCGGAGGTACACGATGATATATTTCATATTGATAATTGCTACAATTCATATACTTATAAAACCTGGAATTGAATCTCTGGTGTTTGAGCCTTCGCATGTCATTCTCTCTAACTTGTGCTGGGCTCTCTGCAGTTACAAGTTTTTTGCAAAATGCAGAAGATCTTCTCAGGGTGGACCCGGTTAAGCAGTTGAGGTCCTGGCCATGGGACAGTGCACATTCATTTTATTATTATACATTCGTGGGACATGGGCATCGCTGGCTGGACCAGCATTTATTGCCCATCCCTAGCTGCCCTTGAGATGATGATGGTGAACTGCCTTCTTGAATCTCTGTGGTCCTTGTGCTGTAGGTTGACCCACAATGCCGTTAGGAAAGGAATTCCAGGATTTTGACCAAGCGACTGCAAACGAACAGTGAAAGATCAGCGTGATATTTCCAAGTCAGGATGCTGAGTGTCTGAAGGAGAGCTTGCAGGTGGTGGTATTTCCATGTATCTGCTGCCCTTGTCTTTCTAGAATGGAAGTGCCATGGGTTTGGAAGGTGCTGTCTAAGGTTCTTTGATGAATTGCTGCAGTGCATCTTATAGATAGTGTACACTGCTGCTACAGTGTCAGTAGAGGAGGGAATGCATGTTTGTGGATGTGCTGCCAATTAAGCAGGCTGATTTGTCCTGGATGGCATTGAGCTTCTTGAGTATTGTTGAAGCTGCACCCATCCAGGGAAGTGGGGAATATTCCATCACACAGCTGACTTGTGCCTTGTTGATGATGGAGTCAGGAGGTGAGTTTCTCATCGCAGTGTTCCTAGCCTCTGGTTGCCCCTGTAACCATTGTGTTAATGTGGTGAGTCCAGTTAAGTTTTTGGTCAATGGTAAGCTGAAGGATGTTGACAATGGGGGATTCAATGATGATAACACTTAATGTTCCTCAATGTTCAAGCTAAGAAACCTACTTCATGGATCTTCTGTACCTTACCTTGATATTTACATTCATAAAAACATAGAGGGAAAACTTACCAAGTACTCCTTCTAAGCGAGTGTCTTGTGGGGCTTGCTTCCTTCCTGCAAAATCTTGGGGCATGTTTCTGCAAAGGAGCTATGTAAATGCAGGATGTTTTTTGTTATGTGATGGACTAAATCCATTTATTGAGCTGGATAGATTTTTCGAAACTCTTTTATGTTGTTGGAGTTCCCAGGAAAATGTTCTGAGGGTCTTGATGAATTATTGGATATCCTCTTAATGCAGAGTATGGGACAAGCATTCTGTTCCAATTCACTTCTGACAAAAGTCACGATCCATCTCACTTGGCCATCTAACACTGCTCACTTATTTTGGACAGTTTTCTGGCCAGTTTAAAACTGATGCGGAATTTATCTTTAATTAAATCTGTGGGTTGTGCTTGGGGAATTTCTTGACATTAGAAACCCATGTGTCTGTGCAATAATTGAGAATTATTCTGTGTGTCGAGGACAACACTTGTCTGCAAAAATGCGTCAAGTTACCTCGGAATGAATCATCAAAGACTAATTTGCTGTAGTTAAAACCAGTCTGCGAAATAAAGGTTTCAGCTAAATGTTGCTGAAATATCCTTATCTTTAATTTTGTTGCTTTACCCCTGATATTTCTTGTGCTCTCAGGGCATGGAAAGTGTTACTGTGGTAACTGCTACTGTACGCCTGGTTGGCATGGCGATAAATGTGAGTTCCAGTGTGACATTACCCCGTGGGAGAGCAAGAGGAAATGCATGTCTCCCGACCACAAGATCTGCAGCAACCGAGGTGGGTTTCTCTCAACAGTACAGATTCACAAATAAATGTTCAGGAGAGGGAGTGGAATTTAGTGCAAAGTACACTCCCACTCAGGTTTCTCAGTTCTGTTTAATGACTGCATGATCTTAGTGTTGTAAGACCAAGTTCCCCACACTAACTAAAAGAATATTTTGATAACTAGCAGGGCTGTTATCTTCTGAAGAGACTACTGAATGCAAAGAATGAGAATGAGAAAGAGAGAGAGATGGAATGAAGGAGAGAGAGAGAAAGAGAGAGAGAACATAATTTCTGGAATGGTTCTACTTGACCACACCACAGTGGCAGTGAAAATTGACAATATCCAAGAAACGATTACACCTTGTGCCTGAACTCCAGGCCTGATGGCTGGTTACTCCACCTCCAAAGTGCATAGTCACCCTGCAACACAGGTTCTGGTTTGAGGATGTCTGTGTTAATCATAGGCAGGTCTAAAGTCACTTTGTTCAGCTGGTGTTATATATTATCCACTGGCCTGACTGTATTGTAGTTCAAACTGCACTCTTGATGGCCAATTTTGCTTTGATGAAAAAAAGCCAAACACCCAAAGTGCTTTTCTTACCTGATACCTTGCTCAGCAAGTGAGAACATTCCTCCTCTTTAAGGAAGCAGCGTTTGGAACAAACTTATCAATGTAATTTTCTGCTTCTTATTCCCATAGTTCTTGTGATTATAAAGAAACTGTTTGCCCAGTAGTATTAGACCTGCTTAGCTAATTGAAAGAAGTCATAAAGCACTGGGTGCAACACTTGGGGTTAGGATGGAGTTACGGTGAGATCATAGCATCCCTGCAGTGTAGAGTGAGGCCATTCAGCCCTTTGATTCTGCAGCAACTCTCTGATAGAACATCTCGCCCAGGTCCAGCCCATACAGTATCCCTATAATCCCACACATCCCATGCAATCCCATGTAAGATGAATTAGGGATGGGAGGATGCTAAAATAGGGCATAAGTGTTAATGGGATTCACACTGGTCCCAAGACATAGGATGGAATTTTATGGGATAAATTCAAAGTGTTTTGCTAGTGTGTAAATGAGAGAGTTGTAAATCCGTCTTTTGAGTGAGTTTTTACTCCCAATCCTGTGCATATAGTACTTGGGAAAATGGGCCAAACTGTTTCCAGTGACTAGAGGCAGTAGGCAGGGCTAAACTCATCACTCAACCTGATCAACCAGCAGAGGGAACTATTGAGCATGTACTGCACATGCGCAATTCCAACAACAGAGCCTGACAGAGAGAGATCTATCAGGCCCCTGCTGTAGCAATCAGCCTCAAGCCAGCCCACTCCTTCCCCACAATCGCAGGGGCCCGCCACCTATCGTGACCACCACACTGCCTGAAAATGTAGCCCCTGCCACCGTCCGGCCTCCCAGAACAATCCTGTCACCACTCCTACCACCTCCCCCCCCCCCCCCCCCCCCCCCCCCCCACCAGTCTTATGCGGAGTGGCATCGGGCCCCCCTCTCTTGGTCCCCAATCGGGTCACCCTGGCTAAGCCCTGTTCCCTCCAGGTCCTGGCACAACCCATATGCCAGGCCTTGCCCCATATGCTCTACCTTTCTGGTTTCCTCCCCCCCCCCCCAGAGTCCCTCCCACCCTTTAGGCCCCACTCTGGCACTGTCTAGTGGGTATTGCCAAAGTGCCCAGTGGAGTATTGCTAATGTGCCAGCTGTCACTGCCAGGCTGGCAATTCCCAAAGGGCATTCCCTCTTGATCTGGGTCACCCACCCCCTGTGGAAGGGTCTCAATGACCTACATTCTACCGATGAGGGCAACGTGACTGTTTTCCATACATGGGGGGCTGGTGTTTCCTTTCCTGGTGAGACCATAAAGGCAGGTGAGCCCAGTCCATTCAGCACTGGGCTCGCTAAACAGGTGCAAATAAACATTTAGGTATGCTTAAATAATTTATTCAGCCTCTCACCTATATTTGGGCCCATTAGCTGTTTCTTAAATGTTGTGAGTGTTCCCACCTCTACCATCCTTTCAGTGAGTTAAAGATTCCCACACCCTCTGGGTGAAAAGACTTTTTCTCAAAACTCCCTCTAAATCTCCTGCCTCTTAAGTTCAATCCTCCAGGTTACTGACCCCTCTGCTAAGGGGAAAGGCTTCTTCCTATTCACTCTGTGTCCCTCAGAATTTTGTACATTTCAATCAGGTCTTCCTCGCCCCCAGCTTTCTCATTATTGTTAATGTTTCTGTGCTGTACATTCTATTTGAAGTCATTTACAAATGTAATTGCCTCAATTTTTATTTTGATTCATTCCGTCAAATAATCCAAGAGAGAATATGTGAAGGTGTTCAATATTTAAGAACAGGGATAGAGCTCAGGAGAGTGGGACTTTCTCTTCACACGATCATAGAATTCCAACAGTGCAGAAGGAGACTGTTTGTTTGGTCCATCGAATATGCACCGACTCTCTGGAGGAGTATCTCAAAATGGCCCACTCCCTTGTCCCTATACCCGTAACCCCACAGGTTTCCCATGGCTAATCCATCTAAACTACACATTTTTGGATACTATGGGGCAATTTTGCATGGCCAACTCCCTATACCAGTGTATCTTTGGAGTGTGGGAGGAAACCGGAGCACTCTGAGGAAACCCACGCAGTCACAGGGAGAATGTGCAAACTCCCCACAGACAGTGACCCAAGGCTGGAATTGAACCCAGGTCTTAGTGTGGAGGCAGCAATAGAATGGGCTGAATGAGCTGGAATTCCTCTGTTTAAGTTTGATGGTTTATAATTGAAGGAAATGGCTTTCAGAAAATGTCATGCCTTGCACGGATTTGGAGAAGAAGGATAGAAATTCCTTAATAATCCATCATCAGGGAATGATCGGAGGGGACGGTATAGCCCACACAACATAATTTGTTGCTTTACTGATTTCTAACCTAGAGAAAGGTCAGTGGCAGTGTCAATTTCATGCCTTTGGCTATAATATCTGGATATAATCTCTTTTCCATGTTAGATTTCAATCCTCTTTTTGCGTCACTGGAACATTGTTCAGTCAGGCTGAACTTTTATTCCTCTTGTATTCTGAAAAGAAATAGCAAACTCTCATGTCATTGAGTCATCCACAAAATCCCTACTGCGCAGAAGGACGCCGTTCAGCCCATTGGGTCTGCACTAACAACAATCTCACCCCAGGCCTTATCCCCACAACCCCATACATTTACCCTGCTAATCCCTCTCGCTTACACATCCACTCAGGGGTAACTTTGCACAGCCAATCCACCTAACCCGCACATCTTTGGACTGTGGGAGAAAACCAGAGCATCTGGAGGAAACCCACGCTGACATGGGGAGAACATGCAAACTCCATGTGACCCAAGCCGGGAATTGAACCCAAGTCTCTGGAGCTAACCACTGTGCCACCTTAAATGAGTTTAAATTCCATTTGCTGCTCTGCTGGGGTTTGAACTCACGCCCCCACATGATTGACACATTGCCCCTACGCCACCATGTCTCCTGAATTACACTCTCCAAATTACAGAAAGAGGCCATTCTGTCCATCGAGCCCATGCCAACCCTTTATAGAATCATCTAGTCAGTCCCATTGCCCTACTCTATCTCCATAGTCTTGCTGGTATGTTTCTCTCAAGTGTCCATCCGATCATCCACCTAATCTCATCTGTTTGGATTGTGGGAGGAAACTTGAGCATCCAGAGGAAACCCACGCAGACACAGAGAGAACATGCAGAATCCACACAGACAGTGAACCGAGGCGGGAATTGAACCCGAGTCCCTGGTGCTGTGAGGCAACAGTGCTAATCACTGTGCCACCGTATTGTATCAAAGCGCCTTAGCAAATCTGGAACCAATTTCTAATGCAGCTAGTTAAATTGGGTAAAGATAGAAATATTACCTGGGATGATAAGAATATAAAACCATTCTAGTGTTTGCAATGAATAACTCAAAGAAAGAGATATAAAACCAAAAGAGAAAATGCTGGATAATCTCAGCAGGTCTGGCAACATCTGTAAGGGGAGAAAAGAGCTGATGTTTCGAGTCCAGATGATCCTATGTCAAAGCTAAAAGGTTTCCAACATCTTCAACTGTCACAGATTACAGTTTCTCTGCAATTTAACCATTCACACCTCTATTCTCCGTATGGGCTGCCATTAGCAGCCTTTCCCCTGGTTTTTCTGGCTGTGACTCATCTTTCATTCCCTCACCTTGCAGTATAAATATCTCCCACTTTCTCTGCCTTTTAGCCAGACCTGCTGAGATTTTCCAGCGTTTTCTCTTTTGGTTTCAGATTCCAGCCTCCCCAGTAACTTGCTTTTATACGTATGAAAGAGAAGTAATGTTTAGGCTGGAATTTCTTTCGGTTAGGGATCTCTTTGCTGATGGTTTTTATCAGAACAAGTGTTAACACTTCAATAAGGGGTTGGGATGGGAGGGTGAGAAAGGACGTGTAATTGCAATGACTACATAATAAATGTAATTTATCCTGGATGAGCATGGATTACACAGCATGGCCGTGTTTGATGACAGCACAATACCACCCTGCTCAAATCATGCTGTGATTTCCCTTCAGGGAATTGTATCTGTGGTGAGTGTTCGTGCTATGACCTGGATCCAAGTGGTGAATACGGTGATATTCATGGCGAGACGTGTGAATGTGATGAACGGGATTGCCACGCTCTATATGACAGATACACCGACAGCTTCTGCTCAGGTAAACAATCTCTGCCATGTGCTGACTGGACTCTTATTCCTGAACAAGTTTGGCAATCGATTGTCCAGATTTACCTCGCGGTTCAATTCCCCGTTGTTATTCCGCTGGAGCTATTCACAGCTACATCGGATCATCATTTCTTTCTCTTATTGACTGTCCCATCACCATCTGTTTGTGCTTTGCACCATCATCCCTTTTTTTTCCTCATTCAATTGCTCCTGCCTTCCAGAACTATCCCATTTGTTCACTCCCTCCCTCGCTCCGGCCTCTGAACTTGCTTAAAACCAATTTCATCTCCAGGATTCTCCACATCCGACAGCAATTTACTCATTTTCATTTCCATAGATGCTGCCAGACCTGCTGAGTGTTTCCAGCATTTCTGATTTTACTCGCAGGATTTACTCAATCTGTTTCTGATGCATTCTGATTTTTCCTCTACCCTGCCTCCCTCCGAGTCACTTGGTCGCCACAGTGAATCTGAGCTTTAAGTTTTTAGGTGTCCAGATCACCAACAATCTGTCCCGATCCCCCCATGTTGATATTATAGTTAAGAAATCCCACCAATGCCTCTATTTTCTCAGAAGATGAAGAGAATTTGGCATGCCAGCTATGACTCTCGCCAACACTTACAGATACACCATAGGAAGCATTCTTTCTGGTTGTATCACAGCTCGGTATGGGCTCCTGCTCTGACCCAAGACTGCAAGGAATTACAAAAGGTCATGAATGTAGATCAATCCATCACACAAACCAGCCTCCCATCCATTGACTCTGTCTACACTTCCCACTGCCTCGGTAAAGCAGCCAGAATAATTAAGGACCCCCTGTACCCCTGATATTCTTTCTTCCACTTTCTTCCATCGGGAGAAAGGGTAGCACAGTGGTTAGCATTGCTGCTTCACAGCTCCAAGGACTTGGGTTCGATTCCCAGCTTGGGTCACTGTCTGTGTGAAATTTGCACATTCTCCTCGTGTCTGCATGGGTTTCCTCCGGGTGCTCCGGTTTCCTCCCGCAGTCCAAAGGGTTAGGTTGCTTGGCCGTGGAACAAAACAAAAAAATGCCCCTTAGTATCCTGAAATGTGTAGGTTAGAGGGATTAGTGGGTAAATATGTAGGGGTATGGGGGTGGGGAATGTGGTTGGTGCAGACTTGATGGGCCGAATAGCCTCTTTCTATACTGTAGGGTTTCTATGATTTCCACAAAAGTCAGAAGTCACGTATCAATTGACTCAAGAACAGCTCCTTCCCTGCTGCCATCAGACTTTTGAATGGACCTACCTCGCATTAAGTTGATCTTTCTCTATACCCTAGCTATGAATGTAACACTACATTCTGCACTCTCTCCTTTCCTTCTCTATGAATGGTATGCTTTGTTTGTGTAGCGTGCAAGAAATGATACTTTTCACTTTCTGTTATGTGATTAATAATAAACCAAAACAAATCAAATCAAATCAAGGAGGTACCTGTGCTTCAGAAAGACAGCAGTGACACAGAAATTATCCCCCCACTAGCCACCTGTATGGTCCATGGGAATGTGTGATACAGAATTCAATTAGATCTTAATTCCCTATTTACCAACCTTGGTTCCGTAACTCTTGATTCCTTTATCCAAGGAAAATCTATTAACCTCCATTTTGAAATTTTCAGTTGACTTCTGGTCTCAACGTATTTTTCTGGGGACAGAGTTTCAGATTCCCATTCCCCTATGTGAGGAACTGCTTCCTGATATCCCCCCGCCTCTCGCCCAGATCCAATTTTAAGTCTTTACCCATATACTGCACTATTTCCACCGTCCCCTCTCCACTACCGCACACCCCACTCCCTCATACACCCCTCCCCTTTGTACCCCTTCCCCATGCACCCCTCTCCACACACCCTTCCCCCAAACACCCCTCCCTCATGCATCCTCTCCCCTCACCATTCCCCCACGCACCTCTTCCCAACACGAGAGAAAATAATTTTTCCCTATTGACCCTATTAGCTCCTTTAATCATCTGAATCACCTTAGATCAATCCTTAATCTGTTGCACTGGGAGAGGTGATGGCCTAGCGGTATTATCGCCACACAATTAATCCAGCTAATGTTCTGGGGACCCGGGTTCGAATCCCGCCACAGCAGATGGTGGAATTTGAATCCAATAAAATGGTTGGTGTTCTTCCTGTTTGTCTCACTGCACCCCCATCCCTTATACCCCTGCTGACATATCAATATTTTCCACAATATTGTTCGTTCTCAGGCTACCAAACATCAATTTCAAATCTAATAGGTTGATGGTGGCTAAGTGCCTAATTTAAACTGATTGGCTAAAATTCAGAAACAGCCTGTTGTCTTAGCAACAATACTGTTTGGCCTTTGGTACATTATTGAATTTTTTTTAAACGTTCTAGTTCAGAAAAAACACCACCTTTTTAAAGGGCCACGCGATACTTTTACCCCTTAGCGTTTTACAATTCTTTGTCATTTTACAAAGACCAATTTCAGCAACGACAACCACCAGACATCCCAAAATATTTTACGACCAATGAAATCTTTTTGAAGCTTAGCCGCTGTAAGGTAGGAAATCATGCGGTCAATATACACACAGCAAGATCCCACAAACCACAATGTGAGAATGACCAAATAATATGATGTTGATTGAGGGGGTAAAAGTCAGTCAGGACCCTGCGGATGATCTCCCCACCGCCTCCCCCCACCACCCCCTCCAGCTCTTTCTCTCCAACACGGGGGAGGGTGCTCAGCAGTTCGGAGGGACTTGGATCGAGGGAACAGGAGGTGGGAATTTCAGAGGGAACCAGGTCAAGGGATCAGGAGCTGGGGCTGGGGGAGGGATGGTCTCTTGGACAAGTTGATCTTGGAGATGAAGGTGTTGGGATGGGGGGGAGGGGTGAGAGAAAGGGGGAAAAATGTAAAACCTACAAACAGCAAGATGGCATTTCAGTTTACCTGTCTATCCAGCAGGAATAAACCCAGGTTAAAGTTTCTGCATGGCTAAATATTTGACACATATCTCTTCAAATTGCCAGGCACTATCTGTATACCTCTGGGCTTCAGGTGTGGAATGTGCGATGCTTCCTACACCTGCTGTCGATATATTTAAAGCCTGGTTTTTATCCACATCAGTGAACAAGAATAACAGTTTATGTGACGCTGGAATTCTGTATTCCGGGCCTGAGGATACAGTTTCCACTGCCCAATACTCCTCAGGAGTTTGTGAAAAGCTAATGTTTTGAGTAAGAATGTTATCCTGGATATCCAACTGCCCCTCCTGTCTTCACTGTTCTTCATCGGTTAGAAATCTACATCAGTCCCAAATGAAACATAAAATTTTGGGTCATCCAGACTTGAAACATTGGCTCTATTCTCTCCCCACAGGTGCTGTCAGACGTGCTGAGATTTTCCAGCATTTTCTGCTCTTGTGTTAGATTCCAGCATCTGCAGTATTTTGCTTTGAATCCAAAGTCAAATTGCCTAAAGGACAATTTAGAGCCATGATTTATAGGAAACAAAGAAACTAGAAGCCGGAGTAGGCCATTCGGCCTTTTGTTGCTGTTCCACCATTGATTTTGATTACAGCTGATCATTAAATTCAGTGTCCTGATACCCTTCTTCCCTCCCATAACCCTTATTCCCTTTAGCCCCAAGAACTATATCTAATTTCTTCTTGACATCACGCAACCTTCTGCCCTCAACTGCCTCCTGTGGTTGTTAATTCCACAAATTCATCACCTCCACACATTTTCCACAAATTTCCCCTCACATGAGTCCTGAAAGGTTTACCCCTCACCTTCAAACTCTGACCCTTAGTTTACAATTTGACATTGTGAGGTGATTCTATTGGCTACATGTTTTTAAATTAAGAATTTTCTAACTGTGCTGTTTTAAAGATCAGTGAAAATATCCAGCGAGGATCATAGAAAGGGAACAGTCTGTGTAGCGTTTATAATATCTGGAACATTCTTAATCCTGAAATTTCTGAGCCTGGTAGAGCAAATACACATTTTGATCCACATTGAGACTATAATCTAGTCAAACTGTGAGAGATCTCATTCATACAGAGACTCCAAGGGAACTCGGAGGAGGAGGGATGTGTTTCCCTGTGGCTGTTGCTGCTAAACCCAGTAAGATGCCTCATGACACCAGGTTAAAGTCCAATAGGTTTATTTGGTAGCAAAAGCTTTCGGAGCGTTTGCTGATCCTTCGTCAGGCTGTTAAACCTGGTAGGGCTTTCCATGTCCGTGGTTTCTGACAGTTGGAGCTGGTAGTCAAGAATGATCAGAGAGATTGTGTTCAGAAAAGGATGGATGTAAAATACCTTTCTCTTTCCAGCCACTTCCTCTTCCACAACATTATCCCTTTTGTCTCCTGTGTCAGCTCACCCTGCCTCCAAACACTCAGAAACACAGAATCTGCAGCACAGATACAGGCCATTCACTCCAACCTGCTCCGTGCTGGTGTTCTACTCCACATGAACCTTCTCGCACCTACTTCATCCCACCTGCACATCCCTCTATTTCTTTCTCCCCCATGTGTTTATCCACCTGTCGACACTGTCCACCTTAACCACTCCCTATAGGAGCGAATTCCACATGCTCCCCACTGTCTGGGTAAAGGAGTTTCTCCTGAATTCCCTTTGGATTTACTAATGACAATCTAATATTCATGACCCCTAGTCTTGACCTCCTTCACAAATGGAAATATCTACACGGCTCTGATACCAATTCTTTCACGACTACAATATAATGCAGCGCTTCCAGTGTAATGAAACATCCCAAGGGGTTTCACAGGAACTTTATAAAATAAAGTATGACACCAAAGCATGCAAGGAGATGTTACAGAAACACTGCAGTGCAGAAGATGCCATTCAACCTGCACTGACTCTCTGACAGAGTATCTTACCCAAATCATCTCCCAATGTCCTATCCCTGTAACCTCATGAATTTAGCATTACCAATCCATCTAACTTATACATCTTTTTACACTAAGAGATATTTCACCATGGCCAATCCACCTAACCTGCACATCTTTGGATTGTGGGAGAAACCGAAGCCCTGGAGGAAACCCATGCAGGCATGGGAAGAACATGCAAACATACAGATAGTCAGCCAAGGCCAGAATCGAATCGGTACTGTGAAGCAGCAGTGCTAACCACAGGGCTGTGCCTATATAAGGCCAGAAGCTTTGTCAAACAATGAAATGAGGTGTCCTAGAATTGGAAAGTGAGACAGAGAAATTTAGGGAGGGAATTTCAGAACGTAAGGCTCCAGCATGACCACTAATGGTGGGACAATTATAATCAGATTGCAGAAGAAGCCAGAATATGAGGAGCACAGTTCGGTATCTTGGAGGGTTGTGCGACTGGAGGAGGTTATAGTGAGAGAGAGACAAATCCACAGAGAGATTTGAAAACAAGGAGGTGAATTTTACCATGAAGGCATTGCTTGGCCAAGACCCAACCAATGAGAACAGAGGGTGATGGGCAAGGGGATTAGTTGTGAGCTAAAACACAGGCAGCTGATTTTGGACAAGTTCAGGTTTCTGGAGTTGGATGACCGCAGTGTTCGAATGTGGGGATAATGAAAATACTGTTGAAAGTTTCAGTGGCAGAGGAGATCAGACTGGGGTGGCACGATGGTACAATGTTTAGCACGGCTGCTTCACAGCGCCAGGGACCCAGGTTCAATTCCTGGCCTCGGGTCACTATCTGTGCATGTTCTCCCCATATTTGCATGGGTTCCCCCAAATGCTCCAGTTTCCTCCCACAGCCTGAAAGACGTGCTGGTTACGTGCATTGGCTGTGCTAAATTCTCCCTTAGTGTACCCGAACAGGTGCCGGAGTGTGGCAATGAGAGGATTTTCACGGTAACTTCATTGCCATGTTAATGTAAACCTACTTGTGATTAATAAATAAATAAACTTCGGTCGAGCGATATTTCGAAGGTGAAACACAGCAGCTTTGGTGATGATACAAGTATGATATTGATAGTTTATCCTGGGATCAAACGTGACACCAAAGTTGCAAAGAGTCCTGCTCAATCTTAGACGGTTGCCACGGAGAGGGTGGAACTGGCGGTTAGGGAATGGAGATTGGAGCAGGAACTGGAAACAAAGATTTCAATCTTCCCAATATTTAACATTGCAGCAAGTTTCTGCTTATCCAGAACAGTCTGTCACACCAGCCAGACTGGAGGAATGGAGTGAGGTGGTGTTGAGGTACTGGGTGTCACAGAATCACTGAATTGTTACAATGCAGAAGGAAGCAATTTCACCCACTGTGTTTGCACCAGGTCCCCAAATGAACAATTCACTCTGTCATTCTCCGTATAATTCTGCACAATCTTCCCTTTCAAATGACACTCTCATTTCCTTGTAAATGCTCCAATTGAAGCTACCTCCACCACACCCTCAGGCAGCACACTCCAGACCCCACTCGCTGCAAGAATAGCCCTTTTCTTCATGTCACTTCTGTCTTTAACCGATTACTTTAAATCTGCGCCTTCTCATTCTCAAGCCTTTTACAAGTGGGAATAGTTTCTCCCTATCCACTTTGTCCAGTCCCTTCGTGAGTTTGAATATCTCTATCAAATCTCCTCTAAGTCTTTATTTCTTCAAGAAAAACATTGCCAACTTAAAATCATAGAATCCTCCAGTGCAGAAGGAGGCCATTCGGCCCAATGAGTCTGCACCAACCACAATCCCACCCAAGTCCTATTCCCGTAAACCCATACATTTACTCTAGCTAGTCCCCCTGACACTAAGGGACAACTTAGCATGGCCAATCCCCCTAACCTGCACGCCATTCGGACTGTGGGAGGAAACCAAAGCACCCGGAGGAAATCCTCGCAGACATGGGGAGAATGAGCAAACTCCATACAGACAGTGACCTAAGCTGGGAATCAAAACTGGATCCGTGGCGCTGTGAGGCAGCAGTGCTAACACTCTGCCACCTTGCTGCCCTGTACAACTCGATCTAGGTCATTAATCTGCAGTGTACATGTGAAAAAATTAGCACTTTATATTCAGATGATGTCACCAAAGGTCAGCAGAGAGATGAGAAATAGGACAAGGCTAATGATAAATCCGAAATCTCTCTGAAAAGGTCTGGTTGGGTCAGTCCCCAACCAGCCTCCTATTGTCTAGAGATCACCTGTCTGTTCAAGCTTGGAAGTTGAGAACTCAGTTTGTTATCGTGGGGGCAGAAACAGTCAGACTCTGTGTTATGAAACGAGATGTGCACTTTTTCCCGAAGTCAGCTTTTCAATTTCAATCTCATTTTAACATTGATTTGGAAATCCATTTTGGGAACATTGCTTGTTCATTAAAAAATTACATTTAAGGAAATGATAACAATGAAAAAATGAAAATTACCCTGTCCCAGAGATCTAACTTTAATTAAAATATGTAACAATTTGACTGAATGTGTCTGTAATTCAAATGTGCATCTTCCTTTCGGATGATCTCTAGTTGGCCAAGATACCCCAACATAGAAAATTACAAATAATGAAGAAAGAAGTAAACATTTTTGTAAAACGGATTTATATCCAATGTGGATTTTGATATCTCGACAATATCCTTAATATTGCACAAGGATCAACTGGTCTGATTGCAACATGCATTTTGTTACAACAACCTGCATTTGTATAGCATCTTTGATGCAGTAAACCCTCCCAAGATGCTTCACAAAGTTGACAGCGATCCACTTAAGCATTAGGATGGGTGATTAAAAGCTCGGTCAAAGAGAGAGAGGAGGAAAGGAATGGCTGATGGGGAGAAAGAAAGGGAGAGAGTTTTGGGGAGAGAATTCCAGGGCTTTAGTGCAGCGGCAGGTGAAGGCACAGCCACCAATGGTAGAGTGATAAAAATTGGGACCAGAATTTATCGGGGAGTGATGAAGAATATTGACATTGATGGTGTGAACTGTCTGACTTCTGAATTTAATTTACAGGTGCTGGCCAGTGCAATTGTGGGAAATGTAACTGCACAGAAGGATGGTCGGGCAGAATGTGTCAGCATCCAGATTCCTGCCCCATGTCAGCAGAAGAAAGCCTGAAGAAATGTCGTGGGAAATCTGATTTGCCCTGTTCGGGGAGAGGTAAGTGAAATCTCGCTTCCAGCAGCGACGTCAAGTTTGTGTCATTTGCTTTAACGTTAGGCGCGCACAGGAGCCTGTTAAAGAAGTTAAGCACCCGGGGTGTTAAGGGTAAGATCCCGGCATGGATAGAGGATTGGCTGATTGGCAGAAGGTAGCGAGTGGGGATAAGGGGATCTTTTTCAGGATAGCAGTTGGTGACTGGTGGTGTGCTTCAGGCGTTAGTGGGGGAGCACAGCTTTTCACAATATGCATTAACACTTTGGAGGAAGGAATTGAAGGTACTGTTGCTAAGTTTGCAGATGATACAAAAATAGGTAGAAAAAGATAGGTAATGTTAAGGAAGCACAGGGGCTGCAAAAGACTTAAACAGGTCAGGAGAGTGGGCAAAGAAGTGACAGATGGAATACAATCTGGAAAAATGAGAGGTTATGCACTTTGGAAGGAGGAATGGAGGCATAGACTATTTTCTAAATGGGAAAATGCTTAGAAATCAGGAACATAAAAGGGACTTGGGAGTCCTTGTTCAAGATTCTCTTAAGGTTAATGTGCAGTCGGCAGTTAGGAAAGCAAACGCAATGTTAGCATTCGTGTCAAGAGGGCTACAATACAAGAGATGTACTTCTGAGGCTGTGTTGGAGACCCCATTCGGAGTATTGTGAGCAGTTTTGGACTCCGTGTCTGAGGAAGGATGTGCCGGCCTTGGAAACGGTCCAGAGGAGGTTCACAGGAATGATCCCTGGAATGAAGAGCTTGTCGTATGAAGAACAGTTGAGGACTCTGGGACTCTACTCGTTGGAGTTTAGAAGGATGAGGGGGGATCTTGTTAAAACTTACAGGATACTGTGAGGTCTGGATAGAATTGACATGGAAAGGATGTTTCCAGTAGTAGGAAAAACTAGAACCAGAGGCACAATTTCAGCTAAAGGGACGATCCTTTAAAACAGAGATGAGGAGGAATTCCTTCAGTCAAAGAGAGAGTGGTGAATCTGTGGAACTCTTTGCCGCAGAAGGCGTGGAGGCTGGGTCATTGAATGTCTTTAAGACAGAGATAGATAGATTCTTGATAATAAGGGGATCAGGGGTTATGTGAAAAAGGCAGGAGAATGGGGATGGGAAAAATATCAGTCATGATTCAAAGGTGGAGCAAACTTAATGGGCCGAATGGCCTAATTGTGAAACCGACCTCTCCCCTCACCTGATGAAGGAGCAGTGCTCAAAAAACTCCTGATTCCAAAGAAACCTGTTGGACTTTAACCTGGTGTTGTGAGACCACTTACTGCACTTGATGAAGGAGCAGTGCTCTGAAAGCTTGTGATTCCAAGTAAATCTGTTGGACAAGATGTTTGTTGTTCAGTGAATTCCCTGAGAATATTCTCATTGTTCCTCTGCCGTCGTAATGGAAAACAGAGTTTACAATTTGCATAATGAGGAACCCTAGGCTGTGTCATCTCTGTGAGATGGGGTGGTGCTCCCTCTGTCCAGCCTGGATGTGACAGTGAATGGGAAAGAGATTGACATCCAGCTGAGCCCAATCTCAGAGCAGAAATAACACTGGGCAGCCAGGAAGAAAGGAAGTACTTTGATTTTCTATCACAGTTTTCATTGTCTGCATGATATACTTTGCTGCCAAAGACATCCTTTCAGGAATCAGCATGGACAGAATGCAGGAAATGCTATAGGCAAATTGCACAGAGCAAGCTCCCAGAGTAACATTTAAATAAATGACCCGATTAGCTCTTTTTCCGTGTTTGTTTTTGTGTTTATACATGTGTGCATTGCTGACCATCCTAAATGGCCTTTGAGAAGTTGATGGTGAGCCACCTTCTTGAATCTCAGAAGTCCGTGAGATGTTTGTGCTCCCAGTTTTTTTTATTCTTTCATGGCATACGGAGTCGCTGGTTGGACCACATTCATTGCCTGTCCCTGAGGACATTTCTGAGAATCCAGAATTATATCCGGTAAGGGCAACAGATTTCCTTCCCTTATTAGTGAACCAGCTGAGTTTCTACCACAATCGACAGTGGTTTCATGGTCATCATTAGAATTTTAATTCCAGATTTTTACTGAATTCAAATTTGAACAGTGGAATTTGAACCCAGGTCTCCAGAGCATTATGCTGGGTCTCTCAATTACTAATCCAGCAATAATACCACCACACTACTGCTTCTCCTGTTAGGGAGGGAGTTCCAGGATTTGGACCCACTGACTGTGAAGCAATAGCAAATATAATTTGGTTGAAAGGATAAAGTTGGTTGAAGGATAAATTTCACAATGGGGAGAACTCTTTTGCTCTTCTTCAATTAGTGGCATGGAATTTTCTACCCCCACAGAGGGTAGACAGGTTTTGTTTTAACATCACACCCAAAGGATGGTCAGACCCCATTTGGAGTTATGAGCAGTTTTGGACCCCGTATCTAAAAAAGGATGTGCTGGCCTCAGAAAGGGTCCAGAGGAAGTTCATAAGAATGATTCCTGGAATGAAGACTTGTTGCATGAGGAATGGTTGAGGATCCTGGGTCTGTACTCGCTGGGAGTTTAGAAGGATGAGGGGGAGATCTGAATGAAACTTACAGGATACTGCAAGCTGTGGATAGAATTGACATGGGGACGATGTTTCCAGTAGTAGGAAAAATTAGAACCAGAGGGCATAACCTCATTCTAAAGGGACAATCCTTTAAAACAGAGATGAGGAGGAATTCCTTCAGCCAGAGAGTGGGGAATCTGTGGAACTCTTTGCCGCAGAAGGCTGTGGAGGCCAAGTCATTGAGTGTCTTTAAGACAGAGATAGATAAGTTCTTGATTAATAAGGGTGTCAGGGATTACGGGGAAAAAAACAGGAGAATATGGTTGAGAAAAATATCAGCCATAATTGAACAGTAGAGCAGATTAGATGGGCTGAGTACCTAATTCTGATCCTTATGTCTTGTGGTTTTATGGCACCTTTGATAGCGCAGAATTCCCTCAGTAATGCTCTAGGAGTGCCAGCCTAGGTTATGTGTTGGAGGGGAACTTCCTAATCATCAGGCAGAATGTGTGACACCCAGAGCCACAATTAAATTATTATTTTGTGGCATCTTGGCATTGGTGACAATCTTAGAATATATTGTCCACTCTAATTGTCCCTTGAGAAGATAGTGGTGAGCTGCCCTCATGAACTGCTGCAGTCCCTGTAGTGTAGGTACACCCACAGTGCTGTTAGGGAAGTGTTGGGGATAACATGAGTGAGCAGGTTTTTGAGCCCACACTCTCTGTCTACGAGGTTGCTGGCGGGACCAACACCTGGAAATTGCGAATCACCTCCGTTAAATTGTCCCTTAACCTCCTCTGCTCCAAGGGGAATAAATCCAACTTCTCCGATCTCTCTGCTGCGTAGAAGTCCCACAGCCCTGGTGAACCTCCTCCGCACCTCTCTCACAGTGTGAGTAATAAATATGTCTTTTGATATACTATTTGCCCGTCATATTTGATCCAGCTTTTCCCACCATCTCAGCGCCGAAGCGATTATAAGCTGTGTTAGTTTCCATGGCAACATCTCTCTGCTGGCTGCAATGTATTTACAGACGTGCACTCTCGTATGGTGTCATTAAAACTGTGAAATTATAACATTTTCTGTGGCTACGATTCGCAAAGAAAGGACAAGTGCTTCAACATTGGAAAAAGTGACAGCCTCTCCCCCTTGGGAATCAAAATCAGTTCCGACATCAGCCAACGGCAGCAAGATCCAATTGCCTTGCCATTTAGAATGTTTCACTGATGCATATTAATTTGGAAGATTAAGGGGTGATCTAATTGTGGTGTTTCAGATGATTAAACGTTTTGATCAACGCGATAGACAGAAACTATTTCTTCTGCGGATGAGGAGTCCAGAACAACCTTTAACTTGGGGAACCAGGTCATTCAGGGGGTGATGTCAGGAGGAATTGTCTCACACAACAAGGGGGTGAAAACCTGGAACTCTTTCCCCCACGATGTAGAGATGCCGGCGTTAGACTGGGGTAAACACAGTAAGAAGTCTGACAACACCAGCTTGAAGTCCAACCAATTTATCTGGCCATAAAGAGCAAACCCCAAAAGCTTGTGAGTTTACTATCAAATAAATTGGTTGGACTTAAACCCCAATGTTGTCAGAGTTCTTACTCTTTCCCCCACCCAGAAAGAAGCAACTGCTGAGGTCGGGGGAGGTGGGGGGGGAAAGGTGAATTGTAAATTTCAAAACCGCGATTTTTGTTGGCCAAGGGGATTAAGAGTTCAGGGCGCAAGGATTAAGATGCAGATCAGCCATCATCTGGCTAAATGTCGGAATGGGTTTGTGGGATGGAATGGCAGGGAAAAACTAGTAAGACTTCTCCAAACTGGTCGTGAACATCTGTCAGAAATATACATGTCTGAACAGGAAGCAAGAGTAGGCCATTCTGTTCCTCGAGCCTAAACCCATGGTTGATTTGATGGTAATCTCAAATCTGTATCCCACCAATTTCCATAACCTACCATTCCCTTCGTTTACCAAGAGTCTACCCATCTCTCACCACCTTAAAAATATTCTGAGACTCCACCTCCATCATCTCTTTGGGAAGAAACTTCCAAAGACTCTCCACCCTCTGAGAGAAATAAACTCTCCTCATCTCGGTTTTAAATGGGCGAAGCCTTATTTTTAAACAGGAAGTCCCTAGTTCTAGATTCTCCCTCAAGAGGAATGTTAGGGGTGGTATGGCGGCACTATGTTTAGCGCAGATGCCCCACAATGCCAGGGATTCAGGTTCAATTCCGGCTTCTGATGACTGTTTGTGTCAAATTTTCACATTCTCCCTGTGTTTGTGAGCGTTTCCTCCCACACTCCAAAGATGTGGAGGTCAGGTGGATTGGCCATTCTAAACTGCCCCTTAGTGTCCAGAGATGTGTACATCAGGGAGGTTAGTGGAGTAAATATGTGGGGTTACAGGTATAGGGTGGGTCTGGGTAAGATACACTGTTGGAGAGTCAGTGCAGACTCAATGGACCAAATGACCTCCTTCAGCAGAGTCGGGATTTTGTAGTTCTATCTTTCTTCTTCCTCTCCATGTGCACTCTGTCGAGACCCTTCGGGATCTTAAAGGTTTCAATCAAGTCAACTTTTACTTTTCTGAACTCCAGTGGGTACAAGCCTAACCTGTCCAACCTTTTCTTCTAAGCCAATCCGCCCATTCCAATTATTAGTCTGATAAACCTTCCCTGAATCATTTCCAACAGTTACATCTTTCTTAATGATTTCAATGAGTCCAGGAGCTGGACCTCCCTGATTGAAGCCATAATTTCCTGCCCCATCAGGGAGCCTCCTCCTGGGAGTGTCAGGTGTTCAGGCACTCTGGACTCTCCGACTGTGTACCTGAATCATTCTAACAGTGGAATAGAGCTTGTAAATAAAGGGAACCCAGTGAAGAGACACCAGCCTCTGAGAAGTTATTTCATTTTCTTTAAATAAGGAGAGCAATACTCTACACAGTATTCCAGATGTGATCTGATAGTGTCCTGTATGACTGAAGCATAACCTCTCTTATAATCAATTCCCATCACAATAAACATTAAACATTCTATTAGCTTTCCGAATTACTTACCCTACTTGTGTATCAATCTTTTGTGATTCGTGTACTCGGACACCCAGATCCTTCTGCATCTTAAAATGGAACTCTATATCACTGATTTTTACTGAGGTTTGAAAATGGTTGAACTTTTTTTTTAATCCTGCCCCATGCTTCCGTTCTAGGAATTATCTTGAGTGTAAAATAATTTAAAAACACAGTGCAGTCATTAATATTAATCCTCGTGATCAGTATTCTTGAGGGGAAATGCAAAGATCAACTGTCAGAACTTCTTTGGAGGCAGGTGAGAGATAGGTGAGTGGGCGAGGGACAGGTGAGTGGGCGAGGGACAGGTGAGTGGGCGAGGGACAGGTGAGTGGGTGAGAAATACGTGAGTGGGTGACTGGGGAGGGCTAGGCATGGGGATTGAGTTGAGATGCCGAAGGGTTAGTGATGGTTGCGTTTAGCAATCCTTCCCAATTGCGGAGCCGTGGATGTAGGTGGGGGTGGAGGAGGACATGTTTAATTCCTGTACGTCACTGTTCTCAATCAAACTGTGCAAGAACTCAATCTGAATGCTGAATTTGATGAAATGTAATCCACCTCTCTGCAATTTCCTCATTTTTGTGGAAGAAATATTAGACTTAAAGTTAAGCTGCTCATAAAAATGAATGTTATTGTGGATGAGTCCCAGTAGTCTTCCTCATCATCATTGTTCAAATTTAAATAGAGACATCCTCATTGCTAGTTTAACTGTTTTTATTCTTCAAAAACAACTCGTTTCATATAGAAGGTAATGATTGGTGTTGTAGGAACAGAGGGACTCGATCATGGGCACACATTACTCTTCAAAGCTAATAGCCCTCAGTGAGATTGCAATTAAAAAGAAAAGAAAATGCCACCCTTTGTATTATTGATGGAAATATCGGATTACAAAAACAAGCAAATTATGTTCAGCTTTTGCAAACCAATAGTTGGGACCCAGTTAGAGAATTGTCCAATTCTGGCCTCCATGCATTAGCAGTGTTGCCCTGAGATGGTGCAGAGGTGATTTACTCGAATAGGATCGGGGGTGAGAGATTGGGGTGAGAAGCTCTGATGTGTAGTTTCCTGAAGAGGTTCTGAGCATTGTATGGTTTAACAGAAAAGTTTATTAACCACTTCTAACAAAGCAATTGACTCTGTCTACACTTCCCGCTGCCTCTGAAAAGCAGCCAGCACAATAAGGACCCCATGCCCCCTGAACATTCTCTCTTCCACCTTCTTGCATCGGTAAAAAGACACAAAAGTCTGAGGTCACATACCAACCGCCTCAAGAACAGCATCTTGCCTGCCACCATCAGACTTTTGAATGGACCCACCGCACATTTAGTTGATCTTTCTCTACCCTAGCTATGACTGTAGCACTATATTCTGCACTCTTTCCTTTCCTTCTTTGTGAACGTCTGCACAGCGTGCAAGTATAAATACTTTTCACTGTATGTTAATACATGTGATAATCAAATCTTCAAAACACATGCACAGTATAAGGTCTAAGTTAAAAGCTGTCCCTATGCTTGCCTCTAATATGTCTCCGTCCAATACAAAATTACCCTCCAGACTAGAGTCCCATGCGCCTTTATCCCACACTGTGTACCAAGTCCTATGATAACCCTTTCCATACATGGAAAATTTGGGATCATTCTCCTCAGGGCAGAAAGGTAAATCGGGACCATCTGAAGATCAAAGATTGCAGCTTGGCCAGGACTTTTTTTCATTTTTATTGGGCTGCAGGGTCGCACAATGGTTAGCATTGCTGCCCCACAGGGCCAGGCACCTGAGTTCAATTCCAGCCTCAGATCACTGTCTGTGGAGTTTGCACATTCTCCCTCTGTTTGCTTAGGTTTCCTCTGGGTGCTCCAGTTTCCTCCTGCAGTCCAAGATATGCAGGTTAGGTGGATTGGCCGTGCTAAATTACCCCTTAGTGTCAGGGGTAAATATGTAGGGCTATGGGGATGGAGCCTGGGTGGGATTGTCGTTGGTGCAGGTTCAAGAGGCTGATTGGCCTCCTTCTGCCCTGTAGGGATTCTATGAGATTTCATAGAGCTTTTCCAAAATCATGAAAGGTTTTGTCAGAATAAATGAAGAGGAATTGTTTCCAGTGGCAGAGGGTGAGGGACCAGAGGGACACAAATGGAAAAGAACTGACAAAAGGGGCAGAGATCTGGGCAGAGATTTCTTTTTGTGATCTGGCTGCTCTTCAGAAAGGATAGTGGAAGCAAATTGAATGATAAAATGGAACTAGATGGTGTAATGACTTCAATCAGACCGTTGAGGTTGGCCTTTTGGAATATGAACTTCCTGATTATGGATCTAATTGATGAGCCAATCAGGGATTCTTTTCCTTGTACTTAACCAGGACTGTCTGTTCCTCTGGCACTCCTGAAGGTAAACTGCTGCCTGCGAGGTCTCTAAGCTGCTGTTAGAATTGTGAATAAATGGATTTTGATGAAGGATTTCAGCCTCCAAAGATTTATTACAGATGGATAATCAAAACAAAATTGATCAGGAGAAAGAGCAGAGAAAAGGGAGCAATTAGATAACTCTTTCAAAAAACCAGCACAAATGTTATGGGTTGAATGGCCTTGTTCTGTGCTGTAAGAATGTGTTTATACTGGTGCAATGCACTGTTTTGGATAAAGCACTGGAAAATCTGTCTTGACATTGGAAGCAACAGTTTGCCAGGCTGTTCTCACTATTCCGGAAGTTTGTGAATTCTCAGGAGGATTTGCTCCCACCCACTGCCAAGAGAAATATATGAAATCCAGAAGACTGGCTGCACATATTTATGAAGTTGCTATGCTCAGCTGTTTATGGAAAGAGGTGTCGTTATTATACGTGGAAGCCAGTTAAAATACCTAACAAGCAGTCGGAGATTGTTGAGCCAATTATCACAGGCATTCGTTCAGCAGCAAAATGCTAGGCTGAATATCCCAAACACAAAGCAGGAATGTCGCTCCTGACCTCGCCCCCGGGGCTGGGATTCTCCGGCCTCGCCCCCGGGGCTGGGATTCTCCGGCCTCGCCCCGGGGCTGGGATTCTCCGGCCTCGAACCCCGGGGCTGGGATTCTCCGGCCTCGCCCCCGGGGCTGGGATTCTCCGGCCTCGCCCCCGCGGCTGGGATTCTCCGGCCCGCCCCGCGGCTGGGATTCTTCGGCACGCCCCCGGGGCTGGGATTCTTCGGCCTCGCCCCCGCGGCTGGGATTCTCCGGCCTCGCCCCCGCGGCTGGGATTCTTCGGCCACGCCCCCGGGGCTGGGATTCTCCGGCCTCGCCTCTGGGGCTGGGATTCTCCAGCCTCGCCCCCAGGGCTGGGATTCTCCAGCCTCGCCTCCGGGGCTGGGATTCTCTGGCCTCGCCCCCGCGGCTGGGATTCTCCGGCCTCACCCCCGCGGCTGGGATTCTCCGGCCTCGCCCCCAGGGCTGTGATTCTCCGCCCTCACTCCAGGGCTGGGATTGTCCACTCCCCCTGCAATGAGTGGAGTTTTGCTCGCTGGCAGGATTTGTGAGATGGGAGAATCCAGGGCTATGCTTGCATTAGACTGAGAGCATTGTGAAAGTGTAATCACTCTATTAAAGAAGCAGCCAGCCGTTTGGGAGAGAGTTTTGTCTGAGCCCTTAGCCAAAGTTTCAGTCAACTGTTCAAGTATCGCCTTATGTGGCTCATTGTCTATTGATGGTCGTATCTTCATGGATTCATACAGCACGGACACAGGCCCTTCAGCCCTGCTGGTCCATACTGACCTGGGTTCTTAAACTAAACTAACTGCATTTGCCTGTGTTTGGCCCATATCCTTCTAAACCTTTCCCATCCATGTAGCTGTCCAAATGTCTTTTAAATGTTGCTATAGTACCACCTCCTCTGGCAGCTCATTCCATATTCCCATCACCTCTTATGTCAAAAAGTTGCCCCTCAAGTCCCTTTTAAATCTTTACCCACTCTCCTTAAACCTCTGCCCTCTAGTTTTGGACTCCCCTATTCTGGGGAAAGGACCTTGGCTATTTACTACACCAATGGCCCTCATGGTTTTATAGATCTCTATAAGGTCACCCCCTCATTCTCCCACACTCCAAGGAAGACAATCCCAGTCTATCCAGCCCCTGCTTAGAGTTCAAAGCTTCTAATCCCGGTTACATAGTAGGAATTTTTTTTTTGCCTCCTTTCCCAGTTTAATAACATCCTCACTCTGGAATTCCCTCCCTAAATATCCACAACTCTCTACTCCGGCTCTACCTGCAGGGAATTCCTGCAAACCTCCCTCACTGACCTATTATCTTCTTATCTCTCTGTGACAGAAATTGTTGACAAAAGCAGAATGCGAATGCGTACTGTTAGCTTCTGGGTTCAGTGAAAACACACACACTCACTCATAGAAGATTCATAGAAAATCTACAGTACAGAAAGAGGCCATTGGGTCCATCAAATCTGCACCAACCACAATCCCACCCAGGCCCTACCCCCATATCCCTACATATTTACCCACTAATCCCTCTAATGTATGGATTTTGGGAACCTAACCGGTAATTTTTAGCACAGCCAATCAACTTAACCCGCTCATCTTTGGACTGTAGGAGGAAATTGACACACCCAGAGGAAATCCATGCAGACACGAGGAGAATGTACAAACTCCACACAGCCAGTGACCCAAGCTGAGAATTGAACCCAGGTCCCTGGAGCTGTGAAACAGCAGTGTTAACCACTGTGCTACTGTGCCACCCCACTTACATTCACGCTCACACACACACACACACACACTCTCACATGCAGTCTCACACGCGGTCTCACACACACTCTCACATACACACACACATTCACACATGCACTCACACATGTGCACACACACTCACACACGTGCACACACACTCACACACGCGCACACGCATATGCACACATACACACATACTCATACACACACTGTCACATGCAGTCTCACACACACTCTCACATACACACACACATTCACACATGCACTGACACATGTGCATACACACTCACATATGTGCACAAACACTCTCAAACGCGCACACACACATACATTCTCACACATACACACTTACACACGCACTCACACAGACACACGCACACGCACAGTCACACACACATACACACAAACACAGTCAGTCTCTCTCTCTCACACACACACACACACACACACCAACTTTCTATTTCAGCCTTGGCACAATGGTATGTTTCAATTTGCCCTGTCCTGTGACCTTTATTGGGAAGTGTTAGATTCCTGCTAGCCTTTTTGTCTCAAGGGTGTAATTCATTTTCAGTATTTTATGATAAAACTCCACAAGTTGGGATCCTCAGGACTCATCTACAGAGCGGTCTGCAAAATGTCCTATTTAGCTTTGATTTGAACTTTGCCTTTTAAGAATTATTCACCGCTGTTCGATTTTGGGCCAGCATGCTGATTTAGAACAATGTCTACTTTCAGTTAGAAACACTCAAGACACACAATGGTTCTTGGCCAAAACCTCCCTTTTCTTTGGCCTGTGTCTCTGTGATTATGTACAGGGCCCTGGGCATTGTCTTTGCTTGATGTTTGTCGGATTATTATTAATCTTTTGCTGCCAGGGCAGTTGGGACTAATTGGGATTCATTGTGCTTTTGTTAATGAGATATTAGTCAGAAATGTTGAGGGTAGGCAGGAAAGAACAACTGCAAAATGGAAAGGAGAAAATGGTTTCACAGATTGCCGTAGGTAACAAATGATGATGCAAAATGAAGAATGGCAAAATCAGAATAGAAAAAAGTCAGCCTCTCGTATCACCGCTCAGGGACTGATTTTAGGAAGAACCAATGATTGCTTCTGTGAACATTCTTGATTACAATGGAGGAGAAAGAATTCATTCAAATTTCACAGTTTGTGCAATGCTGTGTACATCCGTACTCCAAGTGCCCCAATGCCTCGCAGGTTGCATCGAACATCACACCCTTTTGGCTGTTTGCAATAGACAAGGGACAGCATAGTGGTTAGCACTGCTTCCTCACATTGCCAGGGTCTTGGGTTCTATTCCTGGCTTGGGTCACTATCTGTGTGAAGTTTGCACGTTCTCCCCATGTCTGCATGGGTTTCCTCCCGATACTCCAGCTTCCTTCCATGTCCGAAAGATGTGCTGCTTATGTGGATTGGCCATTCTAAATTCTCCTTCAGTGTACCCGAATGGGTACTGGAGTGTGGCAACTAGGGGATTTTCACAGTAACTTCACTGCAGTATTAATGTAAACCTACTTGTGACAATAATAAATAAACTTTAAACCATAATTTCCATATTATGGGTGGTGGGAGAGGAGCCTGACTACCAGGAAGAGGCCACCCTTTCTCCTCCATACCCACATGGGGCACTGCCTTCTCCCTATCCTCACCTCATTACAGCTGCCAGGATTCTGAAGCCAGAATGGGCAAAACGCCACGGTGGGTTCCCTGATTGATGAGAGGTCTGGACAGAAGGTCCAGGAAGGAACCGTTCCCATTGGCCAAAGAGTTGCGAGTCAAGACAAACTATAGAACATTACAGCTCAGAAACAGGCCTTTTGGCCCTTCTTGTCTATGCTGAACCATTTTTCTGCCTAATCCTACTGACCTGCACCTGGACCATATCCCTCCACACTCCTCTCATCCATATACCTGTCCAAGTTTTTCTTAAATATTAAAAGTGAGCCTGCATTTATCTGGCAGCTCATTCCACACTCCCACCACTCTCTGTGTGAAGAATCCCCTCCCCCAATATCCCTTTAAACTTTTCCCCTTCACCCTTAACCCATGTCCTCTCCCCTAGCCTCAATGGAAAAAGCCTGCTTGCATTCACTCTACATCCATCATAATTTTATACACTTCTATCAAATCTTCCCTCATTCTCCTATGCTCCAGGGAATAAAGTCCTAACTGTTCAACTTGAGAAACTGTAACTCCGTTTCTCAAATCCCAGCAACATCCTTGTAAACCTTCTCTGCACTCTTTCAACCTTATTAATATCCTCCCTGTAATTAGGTGATCAAAACTGTACACAATACTTTAAATTTGGCCTCACCAATGTCTTAGACAACCTCACCATAACATTCCAACTCTTATACTCAATACTTTGATTTATAAAGGCCAATGTACCAAAAGTACTCTTCATGACCCTATCTACCTGTGACGCCACTTTTAGGGAATTATGTATCTGTATTCCCAGATCCCTCTGTTCTACTGCACTCTTCAGTGTCCGAACATTTACCTTGTATGTTCTACCTTGGTTTGTTCTTCCAAAGAGCAATACCTCACACCTGTTATTGATATAAGATAATTGGCACAAGCGACAGAGGCGACATGGGAAAGAAGACATATTTACTCAGTGAGTGGTTAGGATCTAGAATGCACTGTGAGAGTGTGGCAGGAACAGATTCCACTTTGGTTTTCAAAAGGGGGTTGGATAAAGACCCGAATGGAAATGCATTTTGAGCTCTGTGGGCTTCAGGTTGGAGAGCGGGGCTCAGTACCTTGCTCTTTCAAAGGATCAGCACAGATATAATGGGAAGTATGTGTGTGTGAATCTATGTTTGTGTGAGTGAGTGTGTGTATTTGTGCGAGTTAGTGAGTGTCTGTGTGTTTTTTGTGTCTGTGTGTGAGTGCATGAGTGTGAATGCATGAGTGTGAGTAAGTGTGTGTGTGTGTGTGTGTGTGTGTGTGTGTGTGTGTGTGTGTGTGTGTGTGTGTGTGTGTGTGTGTGTGACTATGTGGAAGTGTGTCAGGGAGTATGAGTGTGTATGACACTGTGTGTGAGAGAGTGTGTGTGAGTGTATGTATATGAATGTGTGTATATGTGTGTGTGTGTGAGTAAGTGCGTGAGTGTGTGTGTGTATGAGTGTGTGTGTGAGCATGTGAGTGTGTGTGTGTGAATTTGTGAGTGTGTATGTGTGAGTGTGTATGATTGTCTATGTGTAAGTGTAAGTGTGTGTGTGCATGTGTGTGTGTGTATGAGTGTCTATGTGTAAGTGTGTGCGTGTGTGAGTGTGTGTGTGTGAGCGTGTGAATGTGTGTGAATTTGTGTGTGTGTGAGAGTGTGTATGAATGTCTATGTGTAAGTGTGAGTGTGTGTGTGTGTGTGTGTGAGAGAGTGTGTGTGTGTGTAGTTGGTTGGCTGTGTTTGAGCGTGTGTGTGTGTGTGCGAGTGTGTGTGTACGGTTGGGACTGCGTGTGTGTGTGTGAGTGTGAGCGTGTGAATGTGTGTGTGTGAATTTGTGAGTGTGTATGAATGTCTATGTGTAAATGTGAGTGTGTGTGTGTGTGAGAGTGTGTATGTAGTTGGTTGTGTGTGTGTGTGTGTGTGTGTGTGTGTGTGTGGTGGTGGTGACAGTGTTGTTCAGGTTTGCCCAGCAATGCTGAAAGGGAAAATCTGTGATTGGGAACAAGAGGGGGAGATGTTGGCTGAATGAAGTGTTCAAAATATCACAGATGGATGTTCCACTGGTCACTAATCTGTGACCAGTCAACAACAGAAGCATTTTCAATATCTAAATGTACAGTATAATTGGGAGTATTCGGTATCCCTGTTTAACTTTGCAACATGTCTGGTTTGTATACAGATGATAAGGCTGATAGTTAAACTCAAACAGGAATTCCTCTGATTGTTACAATGTTCGGGACTGGATTTTGTGGTTTGAGAGCAGCGTTGCTGTGTGAAAGCAGACAGAATGCTCGTAGTATGTGCCAAGAGGCTGATAACACTATTGTTTACAGGAATTGTCAAGGTTAAGCACAGTTTGCGGAATGTAAAATTGTAAATCCAATTACTTGTAAGCATTTCGGTGGATGCAAAACAAGAGCAGGATTTCCCATCAGCCGCCCCCACCATGAACAGCATTAGGGGAAGTATTACTGCTAGTCTATTTATCCAGAAACTCAGCGAATGGGGGACTTGGGTTCGAATCCCACCACAGCCGATGGTGGAATTTGAATTCACTTAAAACAATATCTGGAATTAAGAGTCTACTGATGACGATGAAACCATTGCCGATTGTTGGAAAAACCCATCTGGTTGACTAATGTCCATTAGGGAAGGAAATCTGCCGTCCTTACCTGGTCTGGCCTACATGTGACTCCAGAGCCACAGCAATGTGGCTAACTCTAACTGCCCTTGGGTAACAAGGGAAAGGCAATAAATACTGGCCAGCCAGTGACACCCATGTCCTAGGAATGAATTTTTAAAAAAATTGTCATTCCTGAATCCATCACTATCAACATCTTGGGGGTGTCCATTGACAAAAAACTTAATTGGACCCAGCCAGTGGTTACAAGAGCAGGCCAGAAGCTGGAAATTCATAAGAACATAAGAAATAGGAGCAGGAATAGGCCATCTAGCCCTTTGAGCCTGCCCCACCATTCAACAAGACTTTGGCTGATCTGAAGTGGATGAATTCCATTTCCCCACTTTCTCCCTATAACCCTTAATTCTCTTGTTTATCAGAAACCTATCTACCCGTAGCTTAAATATAGACAGCGAGGTAGCATCCACTACTCCAATGGGCAGAGAATTCCAGAGACTCACCACTCTCTGAGTGAAGAAGTTCCTCCTCAACTGGATTCTGCAGCGAGTAACTCACCTCCTGACTTCCAAAGCCTGTCCATCATCTACAAGACACAGATCAGGAGTGTAATGGAATATGCATTCATCCACTTGCCTGGATGGTATTCAAGAAGCTGAATACCATGTAGGACAAAGTACGCTTTCCACAAATATTTGATCACTCCACCACCAATGAACAGTGACAGCCATGTGTACTATCTACAAGATACACTGAAAAAATTCACCACAGGCCCTTTGACAGCACCTTCCAAACCCATGACCATTTACCGTCTAGAAGGACAAGAGCAGCAGATACCTGGGAACACCATCCTCTGGAGGTTACCCTCCAAGTCACTCAACATCCTGACTTGGAAATGTATGAGCTGTTCCTTCACTGTTACTGGGTCAAAATCCTGGAATTCCCTCCCTGACTGCAATCTGGATGCAGCACATGGACTGCAGCAGTTTGAGAAGGCAGCTCACCACCACCTTCTCAAGGGGCAATTAGGGATGGACAATTAATGTCGGTCTAGCATGATTTTTTTTCTAATGTAATGAAGACTCACAGTTAACAAAGAGAAGACTGTGCAGACTTATTTAACAGCAATGTTCTGTAACCAACATCATTTTGTCATGTATCTCCTTCTGTACTGTAGATTTCTACAATGCCACACTTTGTGGCCCTAATTTTAGTCTCCCATCACTGAAGTCGGTAGACTCAAAGAATCATCATTGCGCAGCCAATGTCCTGTTTTTCTGCTGAGTTAATTTGGATTTAATCCCATCTGAAAACTATCCACGCCCTTATCTTTGACTCTCCATTATCCTTTGCTATTTTTAATTGAACTTAATTACCTGGCGTTTATTATTCCCTGAATGTTCCCTTTTAATCAGTTTTAGCATACCTCTCATACACCTCTCTATTTAATTGTCCCATTTATGCTCCTTGAAAACAGCTACTTTCCCAGCTTGCATATTAAGCACTATGTTTTCAATTGGTTCACTCTTGCCTGCTGAGAGAGAGGGGAGCTAAACCTTAAAATTGGAGCAAGGCTGTTCAAGAGTTGATGCCTGGAAACTCAGAAACTAGATGCAGGAGGAGGCCATTCAGCCCTTCGAGCCTGCTCTGCCATTCATCTTGATCATGGCTGATCATCAAATTCAACATCCTGATCCCCCCCTTCCCACCGTATCTCTTAATCCCTTTAGCTCCAAGAGCTATATCAAATTTTTTCTTGAAGTCAGACAAAGTTTTGGCCTCAACTACTTTCTGTGGAATGAATTCCACACACTCACCACCCTCTGGGTGATGAACTTTCTCCTCGCCTCAGTTCTAAAAGGGTGACCTCTTATCCTCAAACTATGACCCGGTAGTTCTGCATTCCCTCACCATTGGTAGCATTCTTTCTGAATCGACCCTGTCTAATCCCGTTAGAATTTTATAAGTTTCTATGAGATCCCCTTTCACTTTTCCAAGCTCCAGTGAACATAATCCTAACCGACTTAGTCTGTCCTCATATGACAGACCTGCCATCCCTGGAATCAGCCTGGTAAACCTTCACTATATTTCTTCTACAGCAAGAGTGTCCTTCTCCTGATAAGGATACCAAAACTGCACACAATACTCCAGGCGTGGCCTCACCAATGCCCTAGATAATTGCACTAAAACATCCTATCCCTATATTGAAATCCTCTCACTATGAAGGCCAACTGCCTACTGTAGCTGCACTCACACAAGAGGAGTGGAAATCTGGAAATCCCTCCCCAATATAACTGCGTAGGCAGAAGGTCAGTTAAATACGTGAAAGCTGAGATTGAGAGATATTTTTGGGTAAATGGGTTAGGATTGGAGAACAGGGCAGGTAGACAGAGTTAAGAAAGAAATGAAGAAGATTTTGCGTGTTAAATTGATGGGGTTATAACAATGTCATTTCATTCGCTATGGACAAAGGCAAGGACAATTCAGATGAACAGTAAATGATTGAGGGAGGGTCCATTTCAATGGGGTGAAGATTGATGTGGCCAACATAAATTTCAATCAAAGATTGACATGCAATAGAAGAATTTAAAGAGGAGATTGTTCCTCCATAGTCAGTTACATCCCACAAAACAGGAAATAGGAAAACCAAAGCTCCAATGGTAATGAAAGAAATAGAGGGTGGGATTTTCCAGCTGTAGTCACCCCAAAACCGGAAAATCCTGCCCGAGGTCAACAGATCTTTGCAAAGTTCCATCCTGCCTGCTGTGATTCCCTTGATGGGCGGGTGGGTGGGGAAAATTCCGTCCAAAGAGTAAGACGAAGCACGGTGGTACAGTGGTTAGCGCTGCTGTCTCACAGTGCCAGGGACCGAGGTTCGATTCCCGGCTTGGGTGTCTGTATGGAGTTTGCAGCTTCTCCCCATATATGTTTCCTCCGGGTACTCCGGTTTCCTCCCACACTCCAAAGACATGTCGGTTAGGTGAATTGGCTGTGGCTAAATTGCCCCTTAGTGGGGCGAAAGAACAAAAGGGTCTGTCAATAGGGTGGGGTGACAAGAGGACGAGAGACGTTCTTGTGGAGTATGAACACCGGCATGGAGCAGAGGGGCCAGAGATTCAACAGAAACTTATCTTTGAGATGTCCTTGTCTGATTCAGTTGCTTAACTTGACCAGACCCTGCTCCATATGCACTTTAATTACAGCGATCTTATGCAGTGGCACATCTAAGCTTTAATCCTGTACTTTGAACGGAAAGTGTAAAGATTGTAATTTTGTTTTCATCTTCCTCAACTGGCAGTGCTGCTGTTTTGAAGAGACAAGCCACGAATCAGTGAGACAAAAAGAAACATACAATTCAAGGGGATAAATAATATGCAGCTTGGCTGCTCAGGGCTTGGAGAATTGGAACAGACTCACTGAACCTTAATCTTGAAAGCAGCAGAGGTCAGAAAGCAGTGGATGATTCACCTCACCTAACACCCCATCCTCTGACTTCAATAACACCCCTTGCCCTTCAAATCCCAGCAAGTGAATAAAACATTCATTAGAGGGAAAAATACAGAAAAATAACATCTGCACGAAGACCGCAACTTTATAAACAATCTCTAATAGGCTTTTCCCTGCAGTCTAACCTCAGGCAAGTGGCAGTTTAAAGAAAGATGCACGTTTCCGTACAACCTCAAATTGCCTTTAAATGCCCCAAAATGCTTCACAGTCAAGGGTCCTCTTGGGGTAACACGTTGACACAGTGATTAGCACTGCTGCCTCATTATGCCAGTAACCCAGGTTTAATTCCCAACTTGGATGACTTCGTTGTGGAGTTTGACCAAACCGAGGTCTTTCTGGAGAGATTTCGGATTTATCATTAGCCCTGTCCTATTTCTCATCTCTCTGCTGCCCCTTCGTGACACCATCTGAATACAAAGCGTTAGTTTTTTCACATGTAGACTGACATACTAATGACCTAGATCTTGGTGTACAGAGCAGAATGATGATACAGTGGATAGCACTGCTGCCTTACAGCACCAGAGACCTGGATTCAATTCCTGGTTTGCATCATTGTCTGTGCAGAGTTTGCATATTCTCCCCAAAACTGCTCAGGTTTCCTCCCATAGCCCAAAAGACATGCCAGTTAGGGTGCATTAGCCGTGCTAAATTGGCACTGGAAAGTGACAACTATGGGACTTCCACAGTAACTTCTTCCAGTGTTAACTATTTGTGGCACTAATAAATAAAAAAATGAAGTGTGATGACCTCTGTGATGTAAGAAAAGTGGGTAAGCAGTTTACACTGCAGGATCTCCCACACACAGCAATGTGATAGTGAGCAGATAACCTGTGGATATTGGCTGAGCGATGGCGATTGGTCAGGACACTGGGGAGAACCAGCAAAACACTGTGGCTGCTTCAAGAATGGAATGAAGGGTCATCCTGACTCGGAACATTGGCTCTATACTCTCTCCACAGATGTTGTCAGACCTGCTGAAATTTTCCAGCAGTTTCTGTTTTTGTTGTCACTGGGGAGAATTCTCCTGCTCTTCTTTGAGAGACTGCCCACGGGATCTTCAAAGTGTTCACTTGAGAGGGTGGATTCTCAGTCTAAAGTCTGATCTGAAAGGCAGCACCTCCGAAAGTGCAGCACTCTCTCAGTGCAGCAGTGTGGGTTTTAGCTCAAATTTCTGGAACCCTGGAGAAAAATGATCAGTCATTTCCAGGTTTGAGATATATTGATGATAGCAATGCTTGGTGCACAGTGACCGATATATTCCTGATTTATGGATTTATGAATCATAGAACCCCTACAGTGCAGAGGGAGATCATTCAGCCCGTCAAGTCTGCAATGACAACAATCCCATCCAGGTACTATCCCCACGCATTTACCCTAGGTAGTCCCCTTAACACCAGGGGCAATTTAGCAAGGCCAATCCACCTAACCCACACATCCTTGGTTTGTGGTGATTGCAACAAATTAGGAAAAATATAACAGGTGATAAATCTGTGACTGTTTCTCCTGATCTCTGCTCACAGAATTGTACAGCAGTGTTGGAGGACATTTGGCCCATTGTTTCTCTGCTAGCTCCTTGAAAGAGCAATCCAATTAGCTCACACCTCCTTGCTCTTCAAGAGTCAATAGTCAGTGATACTGAGCAATCACAGCCTCTGGTCTCAGAATAGGGACTGAAACCTTGGGGGTCTCGGCCGTTTCCCACTCAAATGAGCATTGATTGATGGTGGGTGGGACTTCCACCTCTTACTCAGGAAGAGGCCCCAACGAATGAAGAACTGCACCTGGGGAGCTGAGTCCAGTGCGGGAAGCTAAGGGAAAGGTAAGTGTTGGGGTTCCAGTTTGGGGATGGTAGGGAAGGCCTGGGGGATTGTGAGGGGGGCATTTGGAGTTTGGGATTGGAAGGGAGAAAGGGACCCAAAAGTCATCAGGCCTTCATGGAATGGAATGGGATGGGGGGAGCTGGGGCGGAGAAGGATGGTGGGGAGGGTGCTGGAGGATCCGAGTCAGAAAAGGTTTTCTGATGCAGGCACCAGCCTCCCCAACCCCGAGCTAACTCGCATTATTTCCCACGGATCTTCAATCTGCCTGCCAACCTAAAGTTTGAGACTGGATGGGAAATGGCCTTTTGGGTGGCCATTAATCAGCTGCCGAAGGGCTTCAATGAAGGCAAGGCTAGGCTTCTGGTCTGCAATCTCTCCTATCCCAGTGTAAAATCATTGCACAGTCGGGCTGGGTGCGAATCAAGAAGAATCCTCTCTCTACGCTATCATGCTCCCGCTTCCCCTGCGCGTAAAAGCTGACTGCGCTGCGGGGGTGTAAAATTTGGAAGTAATGGATGCATCGGTGCAGTGAGCTGCAGGAAGTCCTGGTTTGGGGAGGCCCTGATGGCAATAGGTGCAACTTTAATGAGGCAGTAAATGAGCACTGACTGTGAATTGCTGGCTGGAATAAATTGCAATGAGAAGCTGGTTGTGTGTCAATATTGGATTTGATGTTACTGTACCTACGCAGAGGCATGAAGGAAAGGATCTCGATGGCAGGTTTAAATCTTTCCAAGTTTAAAATCAGTGTACTTAAATATCGCACAGACAAATTTCCGATTTTGAATCGTTAGAAGTTTTTTTCTTATTTATTTATCTATCCTTGGTGCTCCTCCTCTGTACCCCCCAGTGCTCTGCCAACGCTTCCCACCATTCCTGGCACTGGCAGCTAACCTGCTCTGCCAAATCAGCTCAATAACCATCTGTTCGTAAGCATCTGATGGCAGTGGAGGGAGCTTTTCTCTCTGTCTTTTAAGACTTTGGGAAAGAAATATAGAATTGACATGCATCCTGTGCCCTTCCTGACCTCAAGTTGTTCCACCAGCCACTCTGCAATCCATGAAATACTTCTCGAAGTGTTGTCACAGTTGTAATGTAGGAAATCTGGCAGCCATTTGATTTTTGATTTGATTAGATTTATTATTGTCACATGAATTAGCAAACAGTGAAAAGTACTGTTTCTTGCGCGCTGTACAGACAAAGCATACCGTTCATAGAGAAGGGAAGGAGAGAGTGCAGAATGTAGTGTTACAGTCATAGCCAGGGTGCAGAGAGAGATCAACGTAATGCGAGGTAGGTCCATTCAAAAGTCTGACAGCAGCGGGGAAGAAGTAGCTCTTGAATTGGGTTGGTATGGTGACCTCAGACTTTGAAATCTTTTTCCTAAAGGAAGAAGGTGGAAGAGAGAATGTCCGGGGTCCATGGGGTCCTTAATTATGCAGACTGTTTTGCCAAGGCAGCAGAAAGTGTAGACAGTGTAAGTGGATGGGAGGTTGTTTGCGTGATGGATTGGGCTACGTTCATGACCTTTGGTAGTTCCTTGCAGTTTTGGGTAGGGCAGGAGCCAAACTAAGCGGTGATACAACCAGAAAGAATGCTTTCTATGGTGCAATGTAAAGGCTGTGGAGAGTCACACTGACATGCCAAATTTCCTTAGTCTCCTGAGAAAGCAGAGGTGTTGATGGGCTTTCTTAACTATATTGTTGGCACGGGGGGGAGACAAGGACAGGCTGTTGGTGATTTGGACACCTAAAAACTTGAAGCTCTTGACCCTTCCTACTTCATCCCCGTTGATGTAGACAGGGGCATGTTCTCCTTTACACTTCCTGAAGTTGATGACAATCTCCTTCGTTTTGTTGACATTGAGGGAGAGATTATTGTTGCTGCACCAGTTCACCAGATTCTCCATCTCATTCCTGTACTCTGTCTCGTCACTGTTTGAGATCTGATCCACTATGGTGGTGTCATTAGCCAACTGGAAAATTGAGGGGAATTTTGGCCGTAGGAAGATCTCACAGATGGCAAAGAACAATAGCCAAATCATCTGTCTCAAGGCAAGAGGGTGAGTTCCCCTGCTCTTTTCTAAAGTAGTGCCATTGGGTCTTTAATAACCCACTGACAGGGCAGATAATTTAACATCTCATCTGAACAACGACACGTCTAACTCTTCTGCACTCCCTCAGTACTGCACTGGGTGAGACACTCTCTGATTTTTTTTTACCGCAACCTTCTGGACTGGGATTTGAACTCCCACCCTCCTTGACATAGATCCAGGCGGTAAACAGTGAATGGCTCTTGGAAAGAGCTGGCACAATCAGCATAGGCTGAATGGCCTCCTTCTGAGCAGCGTCATTCCATAATTCTGTTTGTGTTTTTTAAGCACTGTGAGAACTCGCACTCAAGTCAATAACTAGACTATTCCTGGTCACTTTCAGAAAGATTGACAGTGCTACATACCATAGAACATAGAACATTACAGCGCAGAACAGGCCCTTCGGCCTTCGATGTTGCGCCGACCAGTTAGGAAAAAGCAGTGACCCTCTAACCTAAACCATTCCCTTTTCATCCATAAACTTATCTACTAACCTCTTAAACGCCACCAAACTTGGCGCATCTACAACTGCAGCAGGCAGGGCATTCCATACCCTTACCACCTCTGGGTAAAGAACCTACCTCTGACATCCGTCCTATAACTACCACCCCTTAATTTAAAGCTATGTCCCCTCGTGCTAGCTTTCTCCATCCTAGGAAAAAGGCTATCACTGTCCACCCTATCTAAACCTCTAATCATCTTATATGTTTCAATAAGGTCTCCTCTTAGCCGCCTTCTTTCTAACGAAAACAACCTCAAATCTCTCAGCCTCTCTTCATAAGACCTGCCTTCCATACCAGGCAACATCCTGGTAAACCTCCTCTGTACCCTCTTCAATGCCTCCACATCTTTCTTATAATGCGGAAATTAAATTTCTTATAATTTCTTACCGTCACTGGAATGGACTAACTGGAAAGCTTTCAAAGATCTAGCACAGGCAAGATGGACCAAATGGCCTACTTCTGTGTGATATCATTCGATGATTCTACAGCTAGAATTGTAATGATAATGATATGATCCCAAAGATTATTCTTAATCTTAATCTTAACCTCATCGTACTAAAAAAGAGTATTAGAAAGGGAAAATCAGAGCTGACACAATTATTGTTTCACATATTTAGACAGTAACTTTTTTGTGCAGTTTTCTCTATTTTGTGGGTTAGAAATTAATTAACTATTGGTTTTATGAAATGAGCACTCACTCCACGCTGGCTGGTATTGCCCAACATATTGTTAAAGATCATAGGCTTTAATAACTTTGCTGTGCACTTAGGGAGAGCAAGGCTTGTTCAAACCCTACGTTCTGTCTTCAGTATTTTCAGCGACTTGCAGCTGGAACACTGATTTATGAAAATCTTGAGATGGAAAGAGTTATCTGTTCAGCCAGAGATGTTTCCAATCAGAACTGCACGAGATGTTAAACATGTTACCTCTTCCTAATAGACTCCCTCTGCTGGTACATCTGTGCATGCTTGCCTCAAATGGGCAAAATATTTTCAGTACACGATCCTTCAGGGATCAGGTGAATGTTGCTATCAGAGAGATAATTCCTTTACTTAGTCTATGGTACAGCTGGAGCAGAAAATTTTGTGGGCTTACCATCAATGTCTCTCTGATTCCCTCTGACTTCACTCTCAGATATCCCTGATCAACTCAGATGTTGTGGACACTGGAGAATTCTACCACCCTCAGTGTGCAAACTGTTGAAGATGATAATTTGTCACAGGTTTGACCTATCTCATTAATAAATCTCAAAAGTCATTTTTTTCCCCAGACGGCCAAGTACCTGTAAGATTCAGTGAAAGGAAAATTGATCAATTTGAAATAATGTATTATTTAAGAGAGAACAAGTGGAAATAATGTGCTGTTACAGTCCTCCCACAGTCCCCTGAAAACAATAGAAAATATCTCATGCATGAGAGAAGAACACGGTTCTCAGTTTGACTGCTGTGACAATGTTTATCATCTGGGGTATCTGCCAGAAGATGCATTTGCTCAGGTAACGTATTGTCTTTCTGATTTCCAATCCTGACCATGCAATCTGTATTAGGAACATAGGAGGCCATTCAGCCCCTTGACTCTGTTCTAGCATTCTATGAGATCATAGAAGATCTACATCATAACCCTAAAAAGATCATAAGACATCAGAGCAGAATAAGGCCACTTGGCCCATCGAGTCTGCTCCGCCATAAATTATGGCTGATTTCTTTCTCATTTCCATTCTCCTGCCTTTTCCCCATAACCCCGATTCCCTTATTAATCAAGAATCTATCTACATCTACTTGCTTTGGTTCCCTTAATCCCCTCACCTAACAAAAAACTAATCTTAATTTTCAAGTGACCCCGAGTGTCAACAGCTTTGTTTTGGTATGAGGAAGAGAGTTCCAGATTTCCACTACCCTTTGTGTAAGGAAGTGCTTCCCTGGCATTTCCCCTGATTGGACTGCCTTCAGTTTTACCATCCTTGTTCTACTCCTGCTCCCATCACCCGCTCCTCACCTCCCCTAACACCAGAGGAAATAATTTCTCTCTATCGACCCTATCAATCCTTTCCATCACCTTAAACACTTGATTTTTCGCCCCCTCCCCCCAAGTCTTCTACATTTCTGGGAATGCGAACTTTCTCTATGCAACCTGGCCTCATAATTTAACCCTTTTGCCCCCAGAACTGTCCAAGTGATCATGCGCTGCACCCACTCCAAGATTATGATCTAGTGACCAGAACTGAATGATGTTGTTTCACAAGGTGTCCGATTAGAGCTTTATACAATGGGAAAAATACTTTGTTCACCTTCGCAGTCCTTTAGGATAAACACTTAACATTCCATTCAACTTTTTTTGTATCAGATGTAAATGATAATGCTCTTTCAAGTAATGAAAACTCAAATCTATTTCATTTGACACTTGCTTTGTAGTGTTGAATATAAATCCTTATAAACCATAGCAACAATATGTATTCTACCATTAAGCTTTAAGGCAAAAACATGTATCTAATTTGGCATCTTTAATGTGGTAACATATTCCAGAGAGCTTCAGGGAGTAGTTATCAAACAGTATCATTGAACTGCCCCAATGCAGAATGAAGCCACTCGGCCCATCGAGTCTACACTGACTCTTAGAAAAAGCATCTCACCCATGCCCAGCTCCCACTCCCCAATTCTATCCCTGTAATCCCATGTGTTTACCATGGCCAATCCACCTAACCTGCAGATCTTTCGAGTGTGAGAAGAAACTGGAGCATTCGGAGCAAACCCACACAGACATGGGGAGAATGTGCAAACTCCACACTGACTGTGACCCAAGGCTGGAATTGAACCCGTATTCCTTGCACTTTGAGGCAACAGTGCTAATCATTGTGCCACCATCCTGCATCTGACACTGAGCTATATAAGTAGAAATTAGGACAGCTAAAGGAACGTTTGGTTTAAGAGTAAATTTTGAAGAGCTTTTTAAAGGAAGAGAAAGCTATGGAGAAGTGGAGAAGTTTAGGAAGGAAACTCTAGCTTAGACCCTGGGCGACCAAGCGATTAAAATTGAGGATGCTGATGTGGCCAGAATTAGAAGAATGCAGAGATTTAGAAGAGTTTTGAGGCTGGAAAAGAATAGAGCGATAGGAAAACGTGAGGCCATGGAAAGAGTTATAAACAAGGATGAGAACTTGACATCCAAGAGGAAGGTAGTTAAAACCAAATGTAGTCATTTCCTAAGCATCAATCTAAAAAAATCATAATTTAAAAAATTAAAAGGAGTTTCAATATTCTTTGCAAAGGATTGTTGTGCCAAAGATTGAGTTCCCTAACGTTTTACCCAGCAACAAGTCTAGTCTCCGTAGAGGATGTTCCAAACATTGGCCCAATAATTCGAAGGTTAAAGAAAGGGACTGGCAGATAAATCAACTCAGGGAACTGTTGGCCAAAATATCATTGTGGATGATGGATGACAGCAAAATGGACACAATTAGGTAATCATAAAATATCAATCCCAGTTTTCAAAATGTTAAGATTTGCCCCCTTGCTCTGAACCTTATCTCTCCCTCACACCGTCTCCTCCCCCACACAAACTCCCAGCAGAGGGTTTCTCTCTATCTGCCTACCAAATCCTTCAATTATCTTCAACCTCTCAATCACCCCTTAATCTTTTACACTCGAGAGAATTCAAACATTGTCTGTGTGACCTGTCTTCATAATTAAACACTCTTAGCCCAGATACCATGCTGTTGAATCTAAAACCAACCAAGTACAGCTCAATTACTGCACCAGCTAACCAAATATTAGTTTTGTAAATATATGAAGAATTGCTCAGTGGTTGATACTAAATATTGAAACATGATCAATGAGTTCAGAAGAACCAAGTTTTCATTGGTCATTACTTTGCTCGTGCTCAATTGTCCTTTGTTTGATTATGTGAGTCTGTTTACTATTGATGCTTGCTGTGGTTGATTGGTTAAGCCTGGGTGTGGACCCTGAGAAAACTAAACAAAGCTGCAGAAAAAGTTGAAAGCCAGAGCAAGAAGCCCGAAACAGACATCTTAAAGCAATGGGAATAAAAGCTATGCCACACATAGAAACCAGTGTCATCTCGACATAGCTTCAGGATATTAAATATGCAACAATTACATTATGGTAATGTTGATAAGGTTATTTTTCCTCATCTAATGGAAAAAAAAACCTGGGTCATCGAATGCATGTGAGAGATCGAGAACAGGCCATCATTAATCAGGAAGGAGTTGAGCTGTAAAGATCAACCCACTTAAGTGTCATTTATATTTAGATGAAAGAATTGCAAATGAAATATTCACAGCACTAACCCTGAATAGAAATTGAAGAATATTTTCAAAGAAAATTTTATTTATTTATTGTCACAAGTAAGGCTTACGTTAAAACTGCAATGAAGTCGCTGTGAAATTCCCCTGGTCGCCACACTCCAGCACCTGTTCAGGTCAATGTACCCAAACCAGCATGTCTTTCAGACTGGGAGGAAACCAGAGTGCCCAGAGGAAACCCATGCAGACATGGGGAGAACATGCAGATTCCACACAGACAGTGACCCAAGCCACGAATCAAATCCAGGTCTCTGGCACTGTGAGGTGCTAACCACTGTGCCACCCTGCTCAAGGATATATGAGAAAGCCCCATCTATCTGCAGATGTTTTAAATGTGCTCAACTTGGGGCATTGTCTCCAAGGCCGGAGATGCCCCCATTTTAAAATTCTCTTCCCCCCTTTCAGAGGAACATCAAAACATTCCACTTTGACTGAGCTTTTGATCATATGCCTCGATATTTCCGCATGTAACAGATTTTCTCTGGGCACAGACAGGTCAGCATGGTATTACAGCAGATTAGCACTGCTGTCTCACAGTGCCAGGGATCTGGGTTCAATTCCCAGTTTGGGTCACAGTCTGTGCTGAGTCTGCATGTTCTCCCTGTGTCTGTGTGGGTTTCCCCCGGGTGCTCCGGTTTCCTCCCACAACCCGAAGGATGTGATGGCTAGGTACATTGGCTGTGCTAAATTCTCCCTCAGTGTAGCATGGCCAAAGCATCTAACCAGTGATGGGCAGCATGGTCGGGCTTGGAGGGTCAAATGACCTGTCCCTGTGGTGTAATTTTCTTTGTTCTTTGTACGTGACCAAGAGTGTGGCGAAGAGGGGATTTTCACAGTAACTTCATTGCAGTGTTAATGTAAACGTACTTGTGACACTAATAAATAAACTTTATGAGGCAACTAAGGATGTTTTACAACATTAAAGGCACTATATAAATGCACGTTGTTATTGGTGTTGATTAATTGAGATAAATTCCATACCTGAGGCTGATGTCCACTGTGAACTGACAGTCAGGCTATCACAGGGTCATCCGGGAAAAGGTGAATGTAATAATAACTTACACCAGATCAGGCTGTGTGGTGGCCTTGTAGCAGAGGGTGGATTAATGGAGCATCACTCATTTTACTGACATGAATGAAAATTGCATTTCATGAGAAGGCATTTAATCAGAGGAAAGATTAGTCCACGTTTAGCCTTATCTTTCATCATTTCCAAAAACAAAAGTGACTTATCGCAAATCACAGATGTTTGTGTCATTCCAGCCGGATTTGTTGAGCCGCAAACTCAAGACCCAAGCTCCAACTGAGTAACCCGTTCCATACACGTGGGCAGTAGGCACCTACTTTCTGTTATTTTTCCCGCAAAAGGAGTGCCGCACTGTCAGAGGGCCAGTGCTGAGGGAATGCTGCACTGTCAGAGAGTCAGTGCTGAGGGAATGCTGCACTGTCAGAGAGTCAGTGCTGAGGGAGCGCCGCACTGTCAGAGGGTCAGTGCTGAGGGAGCGCCGCACTGTCAGAGGGTCAGTGCTGAGGGAGCACCGTACGGTCAAAGGGTCAGCGCTGAGGGACCGCCGCACTATCAGAGGGTCAGTGCCGAGGGAGTGCCGCACTGTCAGAGGATCAGTGCCGAGGTACCAGTACCCAAAAAGTGCTTTATTTCCCTAGAGAATGTTTGTCTTTTTGTGTGGATATAATATTTCCCATGGGAAGTATTGGGAGATCATCGGCAAATATGTATTACATTCTTCACTGAATTTGGTATTTGAAAATATTTGTTGTGCCAACATTAGGGAAATGAATTGATATAGAATCAAACAGCAAAGTGTTACAAATCATAAAATAAACAGCGCTGTAACCACAGGCCATTCTGTCCATCTACTCTCTGCTGCTGAACTCTCCCAATCTTCCTGTCTTATCTCACTGTTTAAGCATTTCATTCTATTCGCCTTTCTTGAATGTACCATTAAATCTCTTTTGCCTCTATCACTCGCTGAGATAGTTTACTCCACACTCTCATCACTCTCTGGGTAAAGAACCATGGAGTAAAGAACCTGCAGTGCAGAAGGAGGCTATTCAGTCCATCGAACCTGCACTGACTACAATCCCACCCAGGCCTTATCCCTGTAACCCCCCCCCGCAAATCCTTTTGACACTGAGGATCAATTTAGTGTGGCCAATGAACCTAACCACACATCTTTGGACTGTGGGAGGAAACTGGAGCACCCGGAACAAACAAAGGCATGGGGAGAATGTGCAAACTGCACACAGTCACCTGAGACCGAATTGAACCCAGGTCCTTAGTGCTGTGAGGCCAGAAGTTTCTCTTCATTTCCTAATGGATTTATTTGATCATTATTTTATGTTTATTGACCCTAGTTTTGGATTATCCGACAACTGGAAACATTCTTTCCACAATCCTCCCATTTACCCAATTCAAACTCTCAGATGGTCTCTCCACCTCCTTTTCTGGACAACTGTCCCAACCCTTTCCAATCTTCTCCAATAATTGCAATCGTTGAGGTCCAGTGATATCCTTGTGAATCCTTTCTGCATGATCTCCAGTGCTTTTATGTCCTGTGGGTAGAATGGTGACCCAGACTGTGCACAGCATTCTAAGATGAGACCATTTAGCCCATAATAGAACATAGAACATAGAACATTACAGCGCAGAACAGGCCCTTCGGCCTTTGATGTTGCGTCGACCAATTATGAAAAAAAAGCAATGACCCTCCAAACTAAACCATTCCCTTCTCTTCCATAAACTTATCAACTAACCTCTTAAACGCCACCAAACTTGGCGCATCTACAACTGCCGCAGGCAGGGCATTCCACTCCCTAACCACCCTCTGGGTAAAGATGTCCATGCTGATAATGTCCATGCTGAGTTTAAATCCCGGCTTTAATTGAGAGTTCTAGTTTCAGGTAATTAAAGTTTCAACAGCTCAATTAGAAACATGTTTGAATTTCCAAGGAACAAATGCCCAGTAGATAGCCACGCGATTAACAGCCTTGTATCTTTTTGCGAATGCTTCAACAGGTTGAAATAAGGCATGAACGGAGTAACCTTTCTGCCTCCCCAGTTAGCCAAGCCAAGCCAAAGTCCCTTACTCATCAGACATACTGATGTTCAACACATAGTCAAAATGAAAGCGTGTTATTATTTTCTTATTTAGCAGATGATAATTAGGCACCTGGATGAAGGTTTAAATGTCTGTCAAAATACATCTGTTGTAATACAGACATGAACCATGGCCTTTGATCAAAGTGAGTGAGAATATTTTGTTTGAGAGTGACAGTCTGTTTCAGGTAATGAATATAGTTAACATTCTAGTGATTAAAGCTTCCCAAAGCTGTTGGCATTTTTCAGTAAATTAAGCTCCAAATCAAATTTCCCTATGGATTTCTGTCTTCCTTCTATTGCAAGGTATGTCATTAAAATTGGTTCACAATCAACTCAGTGACGATGATGAGACCAGCAAAATGCATAAAGCAGCTGAGATGCACGAGGGGCTTCAATTACCTCTGAGCAGTTCCTTAACTCCTTGGGGAACTGCATTTGTTGACTTGTATGAACCAGAGACAAAGGCAAATCACTGACACTGGGAGGCATAAAGATCCACATAGCCCAAAAGAAGGCCATTCAGCCCATCATGCTCTGTGCCATTTCTTTGAAAGAGATTTCCAGTTACCAAGCTGATGAGTGGCACAGTGACACAATGGTTAGCACAGTGCCAAGGACCTGACTTCAATTCCTGGCTTGGGTCACTGGCTGTGTGGAGTCTGCATGTTCTCCCCATGTCTGCATGGGTTTCCTCTGGGTGCTCTAGTTTCCTCCCACATTTTGAAATGTATGCTGGTTAGGTGCATTGCCATGCTAAATTCTCCCTCAGTGTACCCGAACAGGCACTGGAATGTGGCGATTAGAGGATTTTCACAGTAACTTCATTGCACTGTTAATGTCAGCCTACTTATGATACTAATAAATAAATATCTTCAACTATAGACAAATGACTCAGACTGCTTTTTATTATGTACAGGAATACAGTGAAAAATATTGTTTCTTTTGTGCAACACAGAGTACATTGTTCATAGAGTATGTAAGGGAAAAGGAAAGGAGAGGATACAGAATGTAGTAGCTAGCATACAGAGGAAGATTAAATTAATGCAAGGCAAGTCCATTCAAAAGTCTGACAGCAGCAGGGAAGAAGCTGTTCTTGAGTTGGTTGGTACGTGATCTCAGACTTTTGTATTTTTTTTCCCGATGGAAGGAGGTGGAAGAGAGAATGTCCGGGATGCTAGCTCTTTGAAAGAACTATCCACATATTTCCTAAGCCCCTCCACCCCGCCCCGTTCTTTCCCCATTAACCTTCCATATGTCTTTTTTATGGATTTATCTAATTCTCATGCGAAAGTTATGATTGTAATTGCTTCCATTTGCAAGAGGGAGGTGATGGCCTAGTGGTATTATTACCCGACAATTAATCCAGCAACTCAGCTAATGTTGTGGAGACCTGGGTTCGAATCTTACCATGGAGATGGTGGAATTTGAATTCAATAAAAAAAATCTGGAATTAAGAATCAGTCGTAACCATAAAATCATTATTGATTGTTGAAAAAAATCCATCTGGTTCACTAATATTCTTTAGGGAAGAAAATCTGCCATCCTTACTCGGTCTGGCCTACATGTGACTCCAGAGCCACAGCAATGTGGTTGACTCCCAACTTCCCTCCAAGGGCAACCAGGGATGGGCAATAAATGCTGGCCTTAAAGCATACTCCTGTTTAATGAATAAAAAAATCCTTTTCAGGAAGTGTTCCAGTTTGGAAAGTTAAAAGAAATCTCTTCATGTCCCCACTGCTCCTTTTGCCAACTACCTGAAATTTGTGCCTGGAGAAGGCACAATCTCCAGGAGAATCAGGAGATCTGTTTCTCCTGATTAACTCTAACTTCCTCACTTTGAATACTGCTATTAAATCCTCCCCAGTATTGTGATAAGTCAGGTGACTGCCATCATTCTAGGGTCAATTCACAAGAGAAATCACAAGATTGATAAATTTGTCTCTGATTCGCGGCAAGGTTGTGTTGGTATTAAGGTCTGGAAGAGACAGCCAGGCTTTGCTTTCAACATCAAAGGCAGCACAGCAAGCGTTTCATCTTTTGAGTGTTTGTTGATGTCAGGGTCCAAGGACAGTTCCAAGGTCACAATATAGCTCATCTCTTCATCACTGCTTCCTTGACTGATTGAAACAATTCAACACATTTCCAGTTCAAGTTAACACCTGCTACATCACTTTATGTACAGCAATTGTGAAACCTTCAAAGCAAACACTAACTGTTCCCTCTTTAAAGGAGTCCACATGTAGTCCTGATTTTCCTCGCTCCATCATTGGGGGTCATGCCTTCAGCTGCTTGGGTCAGATGCTGCAAACTCTCTGCTTAAATCTCCGTGTCTCTCTGTCCTCCTTTAAGCTGAAGCTCATAAAATCCTACACTGCATAAGGAGGCCATTGGCCCATCGAGTCTGCTTCAACCACAATCGCATCCAGGGTTTATCCCCATATCCCATACATTTATCTTAGCTAGTCCCCCTTATACTGAGGGGCAATTTAGCATGGACTGTGGGAGGAAACCAGAGCACCCAGAGGAAACCCACATAGATACGGGAGAATGTGCAAATTTCACACCGACAGTGACCTGAGGCCAGAATCGAACCTGGGTCCCTGGCGCTGTGAGGCAGCAGCGCTAACCCCCTGTGCCACCCCACGTACCTTGTTGACGGAGCTTATGACCACCTGCCCGAATCACACCTTATGCGGCTCAGCGTTCACTACCATGTTGGGTCCTTTGAAGTGTCTGCAGTTGCACTGTAGTAGCACCCTCACCATCCCCCGAGTCAAAAGATTGTGGGTTTAGATTGGGCTGGCACTTACTCAGTCGCAGGACTGAGGGAATGCTACAGAGAGCCAGAGGTGTCACATTCAGGGCAAGATGTGAAGCAGAAGTCCTGTTCTGTCCTCTCAAGGAGGTATAAAAGATTCATCATTTTGAGGACAGCTATTCTTCAATCAATATTTATCCCTCAAACAACAGCTTAAACATACAGCCTGTGTCATGATCACCTTGCTGTTTGTGGGAGCTTGCTGTGCATAAATTGGCTGCTACACTTTCAACATGACAACAATGACGGCACTTCAAAAAGTGGCTGTAAAGAACTTTGGGATGTCCTGTAGTCATGAAAATCCCAATATAAACACGAGTCTTTTCTTTCTGAAGACACTTTGGAAATATTAGTTGTTGCCAGTCTTTCAACTTGTATTATTAAGAATTTCAGAGTGTAAAGAACAACACCAAGCTCGTTCCAATCAACTGCCAATGTTTCTTGTTCCATGTGTCTTTACCCCACTCTCTATTTGTTGGCACAGTGGGTGGCACAATGGTTAGTACTGCTGCCTCACAGTGCCAGGGACACAGGTTCAATTCCTGGCTTGGGTCACTGTCTGTGCGGAATCTGCACATTCTCCCCATGTCTGCGTGGGTTTCCTCCGGGTGCTCCAGTTTCCTTCCACAGTCTGCAAGACGTGCTGGTTAGGTGCATTGGCCATGCTAAATTCTCCCTCACTGCACCCAAACAGGTGTCAGAGTGTGGTGACTAGAGGATTTTCACAGTAACTTCATCACAGTGTTAATGTAAGTCTATCTGTGATGCTAATAAATGAACTTTTAATGTTACTTAATCACATCTTATCAACACATTCTTTCTATTCCTTTCTTCCTCATTGTTAAGCCATTGAGCTTCCCATGGTCTAGAGATATGCCTCATCCACTCCCCATGGGAGTGACTTCCACCTTCTCGCCCCTGAAACTTTCCCTGAATTCCCAGTTGGATTTATTGGATGGCTGACGGGGTGATGGAACAAATAAGGCAATGAGGCATTAAAAATCCCAGTGAAAACCAGAACTAACAACCTATCAGAGACTGAAGCTTTGAGGAAGAAATAGATAAGTGACAGGAAGGGGAATCAGCGAGTCAAAAGAGGGGTAGAAAGATACATAAATAAAGGGAAGGAAAGAACAATAGCATTAAAAGAGAAAAGAAAGCCTTTATAAAATCTCCAATAACAATTTGCAACCTGAAAGAATGAGATTCCACACTTTTTGATGATTGACTTTCTAGGTGGAGATTGACTGGGAGCCATTAATAATGTTTGTGACATGAACATTGATAATTTTAATGGGACATTAGCCTGCAAATGCAGCTCTATTTTGACTCACACAGGAGGTTGAGAATGAGCTGCCATTTTCACGAGGCCAGTGGCGGAGTGAAACATATTGATGGAGCTTGACAACTGGAGGAGGATCCCTTCATCATCACAGGTTTCAGGATTTACATATCGATAATGCTGAGGGCTATTGGACAGCAAAACCTGGGTCAATATCACTTGATAGGTGCTTTTTACAATCATTACTCTCATGCCTTTGTGGTGATTAATCTATTGATTGCCCGCTCTGTTTAGGAAGATGTCAATGTGGCCAGTGTTCCTGTTTCCCACCAGGAGACAGACGCATCTATGGGAAAACCTGCGAATGCGATGACCGTCAATGTGAGGACAATGAGGGAGACATCTGTGGTGGTGAGTGGTTTCTTTTTGTTTTGTAATATCTGGAGAGAATTAGACATTGCCCTACAGCGCAGAAATCATTTTTGTTCTGTGAACCTTCACCAGTCGTAGAGTTATAGAGGTTTACAGCATGAAAACAGGGCCTTTGGCCTAACCTGTCCATGCTGCCCAGATTTTACCACTAAGTTAGTCGCAATTGCTCACATTTAGCCCATATTCCTCTATACCCATCTTACCCATGTAACTGTCTAAAAGCTTTTTAAAAGACAAAATTGTACCCATCTCTACCACTATCTCTGGCAGCTCATTCCAGACATTCATCCCCCTCTGTGTGAAAAGATTGCCCCTCCAGATCCTTTTTGTATCTCTTGCCTCTCACCTTAAACCTATTCCCTCTAATTTTAGACTCTACCTTTGGGAAAAGATATTGACTATCTAGTTGATCTATGCCCCTCATTATTTTATAGATCTCTACAAGATCCCCCTAAGCCTTCTACACTTCAAGGAAAAAAATCCCAGTCTACCCAACCTCTCCTTATAACTCAAACCATCAAATCCTAGTAGCATCCTAGTAAATCTTTTTTGCACTCTTTCTGATGTAATAGTTTCCTTTCTGTAATAAGGTGACCAGAACTCTGTACAGTTTTCCAAGTGTGGCCTTACCAATGTCTTGTATGACTTCAACTAGACATCACAATTCCTGTATTCAGTTTTCTGACCAATGAAATCAAGCAGGCCAAATATTTTCTTCACTATTCTGTCCATCTGTGACTCCACTTTCAAGGAGCTATGAACATGTACCCCAAATGTCTTTGTTCTGTAACTCTCCCTAGTGCCCCACCATTAGCTAAGTAGATCATGTCATTATAAACATTTGTCTACCTAGAGACATGGTGGACTGCACCTATGGTGCCTGGATTTAGTATCATCTATTATGGCTGATTCATGAATGCCAATCCCTTTTGCAGCTGGCACAGATCAGTAGTGCTGGCCCAAGTTCTACTGATGTGTTATTTCCTTCCCACTGTGCCACCCTGGCCAGAATTGGAGGGACATAGAGAGGGGTTACAGGGTTGAGGAGGTTACAGCGATGCAATGGAGGGACTTGAACACAGTGAGTAGAATTTTAAAATTGGGCTCTTACGAGACTGTGAACCTCTGTTGACCAGAGACACAAAAGGGGATGAATGAATGACCAGGACTTGCTGTAGGTTGTGATACTAGCAGCTGAACTTTGAATGGGCTCCAGTTAATAGAGACTGCAGCATTGGATTCTATCCAACAAAGCTGTTAATATTCCATCTAAATAATAATATTGCAGCATTAATATTCAATGCAAGGTTATAATGTTAGGCACCTGAAGCAAGATGAACTAATTAACTGACATTTAAAAAATAAGGACATAGATTATTAGCCAGGGTTAGATTGAAGTGAGCTGCAAGAGGCTTCCTTAGATATCAGACACAATGGGACCACTGAAAGCAGGTCACAAAGTTTGGCAGGATTAGGAACATTTAAAGATTGATCCAACAAAAGAGAAATAAGTTTCTGGTGCTGACAAATAGGGAGTTTTTTTTTTAACACAGTGGTAAATTATTTTGTGTTTAGTTGTAAAGCAGTTATTGTCCTTTTTGCTCATTTTATTTATTTTGCAATGATTTTACAAAGCAACTTAGCAAATTGAAACTGAGGGGTTTTGATTGGTCTTTGAGTCAAAGGTCTGTAAGAAACGAGAATCTCTCTGCCATGAAGAGAATTTTATTGATCATCTCGAAAGTCTAATTACAGCTCAGACTAAAGTTCTGTGAACTCCTGTAAACTCTGATACATTTGAGTTTGGAATGAGCAATATTTTGCCCGTATTTCCCTGGCTGTTGTGTACACTGTTTGAAAATAATTGAATATGTTCAAACATTTTGAATTTCTGTGACCTGTGATCAACAAGAATTGAAAGTAGCGAGGTGACTGAATTTATTGAAGCTACTTACGGACTTTGATTAAACAGTCAGTAAGGGTCCCAGATGGATACAAACTCTGATTATAAATGTGCCGGATGACCCAGAAGTCAGTAAAGAAAATAATCTAAAGAACTGCAAGGAAATTGGAAATTCCTCAAATATTACTCAAAGGTTTGAGCTGTAATGGATGCTTATTGGCTTGGAGTTAATTTCACCAGTGAAAGCTGAATTTACAAATTGGGAACCCAGATTGTTTCTTATCCCTGGATGTTCTGTGCTCACCCACCCTACAGGCCATGGCATCTGCTCATGTGGTAGATGTATCTGCAATGATGACTGGTTTGGGAAGCATTGCCAGCATCCGAGGATTTGCAACATGTCGGAGAAGAAGAGCAGGAGTCTGTGCGAATCGTTCAATGGGACGATGTGCTCTGGCAAAGGTGAGAACCTTCCAATTAATTCTTCAAATTATTGACTATCTTTGGTGTTGTTAATGCAGAATCAGATGGCACAGAAAGAGGCCATTTGGCCCATCATCACTGCACTGGTCTCTGGTTTTGGTTGTTTGGCACCCTTCCCTCTAGGAGGGGTAACGGGCACTGTAATAACTTCATGGAGGTGAAATCCTGTCACTAAGTTACTTTATTTACACCATACATCTATACACAGCCAGCTCTCCAGTTGCCCCCTGCTAAATGCAGGCTGGGAGTCTGATATCCCTGTATGAGGCTCCCTGATTTAATCACCAGTTAAGACTCACCAGGTAGTTCGTATTCCAGCAAGCTAACCATAGCTGAGGTCATCACAGACACACAGCAGGCAGTCCTTTTAGGTGGATATATCTTCATTTGTTTCTCCTTTGCTGACGGCTGTGGAGGCCAATCCTGAAGAAACAGGTTCTGCCATGAGAAGTGCCCATGAATCTGCTGTGCGATGCTGTGAGTTCTTATTTTCAGCCTGGCACTTATTGTGTAGACACAAGTCACCCCATGTTGGTGCCAGTCTGCTGGTGGTGACATCATTTCCCTTTTTCACCAGCTAGTGACACCCAGCTATGACAGTCAATGTTTATGGTCTTCATGTCTCGCGTGTAAACCTCCTTGAAATGGAGTTCGGTTGCCTGTCTCTCGCTATCTGCTTTCTCTATTTACTTCTGCCCTGCCAGTGGAAGCATTTTTTCCTTCCTTACTGACCATAATCCTCTATCAGTTGCCTATCGGAGTGCAAGTGACCTGGGCAGGACATGAATTCTCACCACCTGCTCCTTCACCGTTTATAATATTGAACAGAGTGTCGCTCGGATTTTCTCAATGATTTGACATTGTAAGTGTTTTTTTTCTTTCCCCCCCCAGGTTCCTGTCACTGTGGGAAGTGTATGTGTGGCTCCCCCCAGCAGTGGTACATCTCGGGTGAATTCTGTGAATGCGATGATCGAGACTGTGACAGACATGACGGGGTCATCTGTACCGGTAATTCCCGTTCCCTCTCCATCTGAGCCTCCAGCTCACTCATTTCATTACAGGAATTGCGGAGCACCCTGAATCAGACTAAACACCATCCTTTTCTTCCAACATTAACAACAGCCCTGGATATTCAGCGAGTGAGGCTGAGCCATTAGATTGATTAGGCAGAAGCTACACAGTGACAGAGTGTCTGATTTTAAACAATCTCTGTTTCTGGGGATTACTGGATTAATCTGTGGGGTGAAAAGTCAGAGCATTAAAAAAAATAGACTTCCTTCTGACAGCAGAACAATAATACTGGAACAAAACAAAATCGAACAATATTTTTAACCAACCTCTATGTAATTGAGGCATAGAAAGCTGTTTGTTATTTTGACTTAGGTATCCCTCCGATCCAAACATCATTTTGATGGATGGAAATATGAAGCACAGAATGAGGCCATTTGGCCTCTTTGCAACTTGTTTGAAGGAACTACCTTATTAATGTCACTCCCCCTCCCTGCCTCCCCCAGTCTTACAATCATAGAATCCCTACAGTGCAGATGGAGGCCACTTGATCCATCAAGTCTCACCAACACTCACCTGCAGGGATGGTAAACCAGGATTGGTATCCAAGGATATAGTTGTTGGGATGGAGACAGGATGTGCCTTTTTCCTTCTGGACAAATGAAGGAGGGATGAGTTCTTCAAAATTGTGAAGTGGTTTGATTGGGTAAACATGAAGAAAATATTTCAACTTTGGAGCAAATCAAAGCTAAAGGCTGTCAGTCTAAGGTAGTCACTAAATAAATCCAACCAGGAATTCAGGGGATATTTCTTCACCTAGGGAGTGGAGAGAATGTGGGACTCACTCCCACAGAGAGTGGGGGAGAATATGGGACTCTCTCCCACAGGGAATGGGGAGAATATGGGACTCTCTCCCACAGAGAGTGGGGAGAATATGGGACTCTCTCCCACAGGGAATGGGGAGAATGTGGGACTCTTCCACAGGGAGTGGGGAGAATGTGGAACTTGCTCCCACAGAGAGTGGGGAGAATGTGGAACTCACTCCTACAGGAAGTGGGGAGAATGTGGGACTTGCTCCTATGGGGATTGGGGCAAATTTGGAACTTGATTCCAGAGGGAGTGGGAAGAATGTGGAACTTGCTCCCACAGGAACTGAGGAGAATGTGAGACTCGCTTCCAAAGGGAGTGGGCAGAATGTGGGACTTGCTCCCACAAGAAGTGGGGAGAACATAGAACCTACTCCCACAGGGAGTGGTCAAGATAAATAGTATCAATACATTAAAGGGGAAGCTGGATAAACACATGAGGGGGACAGGAATAGAAGGATACGCTGATAGGGTGAGATGAAGAGAGTATGGGAGAAACCTGATATATAGGGCATTGATTAGTGGAACTGAATGGGCCTGTCCCTGTAATGTCAGTGTAATTCCATTTGATTTTGTTGGATTTTTTTCTGGAATACCAGTCAACTGCATCATTGGTTTGTCAAGAATATTTACCCCTAAATCATTGGCAAGAGTACCAGATTAACGAGAGGTCACGGGTTTAAGGTAAAGGAGCCAGGAGATGAGGAATATTTTTACACAGTGAATTGTTGTGGTCAGGAAGGTGCTGCCTGAAAGGGGTGGATCAGATTCGATGATAACTTTCAAAATGGAATAAATAATGAAAAGATGGGAAAGTTTCGGGACCCTGGGGTAAATATCTTCACCCAGTGAAGTTGTGTAATTTACTGCTACAGCATGTAGTTGAAGCCAAAGGAAGAAATTAGATATAGATCTTGGGGCTAAAGAGATTAAAGGAAATGGAGGAAGTGGGGGGGGAACCAGGATATTGAGTTTGATGATCAGCCATGATCATAATGAATGGCAGAACAGGCTCGAAGGGCCGAATGGCCTCCTCCTGCTTTTAATTTCTTTGTTTTCCATGCTTTCTAAGTTCTCCTCGTGGGTGTGTGGGTTTCCTCCGTGTGCTCCAGTTTCCTCCTACTGTCCAAAGATGTGTAGGTTAGGTAGATTGGCTGTGCTAAATTGCTCCTTAGAGTCCCAAGATGTGTAGGTTAGGGAGTTTAGAAGGTTAAATATGTGTAATGATGGGAATGGGGTGGGGTAAAATGCTCTGTCAGAGAGTTGTTGCAGACTCATTGGGCTGAATGGCCTCCTTCTGCACTGTGGGGATTATACAGCGTGTGGGTATTTTCAGACATGATGTCAAGTTCAGCCAACCTATCTTCTGGGGAACCCTACTCTTGTTGAAACAAAGAAAGCCAATGTAACTGCACTGATGTGGAAAGGATGGGGTGATCCACGATTCTGTGCAGACATCTCAGAGTTGGCATCTCTGGAAATGAGGAGCAGTGGACTTCACATTTCCCATTCGTTCATTTTAAGTTGTCCTCACAATGTTTCCGAGTGTAATTCTGATAAACGATACATCTCCCTGGCATCACCGCTTTGTGTAGCCAACCACTTGACAATCCTGTTTTGCAGTCCTATTCACTGAAAGGTCATTGCGTTGGTGAAGGGAAATATAGTCCTACAATGGCAAGAGACTCCTTTATCATAGCTGTTGTGGTTGATAATTGTGTGCAGGTGTTGTGCACTAAATGGGGATTTACTTGTCCCCTATAATAGACACAGGCTGAAACTACGATTACTGGGTTAGGAAGTGAATGCCTTTAATGTGTAACTCTGCAAATAAACAGGAAAGTGTGTGAACATTAGCTCCAGCTCTGTCCTTCACCACCTTTCCTTCACTACCCTACTGTCTAGCTTAGAACAAACCTGTCCTTATATCCCGGCAAGAGTGCAGAGCTGCTGAGAACACCAGGCCTATGCAGCATACCATGTAAAGAGAGAGAAAATAAATGGGATTATTTATCTCTATCATTGCTGATAGATGCTGTCAAAGCTTTTCACTCTACACTCATCAGGACAGATACTCAAGAATACCAATTGTCGAGTGAGCACCAATTCATACTGCATGAGAACGGAGTGCTGATTGGTTGGAAAGTTAACTCTGGTTGGTAATGGAGAAAATAACTTGGTTATTCAGGTTGTCTTAGTTAGAACCTGTTGTTGCTGTATCTTGGTTCCACCACCGAGTATCAAGTTGTGTCTGTAGCGTCTCAATGATGAGATCTTGGGACTTGTGTGTTTAAACATGAATTGTTTATTGTTGATTTTAAACTATTTACAGATCCTAGATATTGACATACATGGTGCTGTCTCCAGGCAGGCTTCTTCCAGAGTATTCTCTCTGAGTATCTTAGGGTGCAAGGGACAAGGTTTAAAAAAGATGCATGAGGGAGATTTTTTACAAGAGGGTAGTGGGTGCTTGGAACTTGTTGCCGGGGGAGATAGTGAAAGCAGATACAGTCGTGACTTTTAAACAGTGTCTGACAAATACATGAACAAGATGGAAATAGAGGGATATGGAAGGAAGGGGGATTTTAGTTCAGTCAGGGAGTATGGTAGGTGCAGGTTTTTTGTTCTTTGGATGGGCAAGTAAAAATTGTATTGCAAATAATTACACATCATTGGAAGGAACAATGGTTTTCTATTAAGAAGAAAGGTAGATGTTGTTTTAGGTCCTGAATTCCATTGTAATTTAAAGGTGCTTGGCAGAGCAAGAATTAGCATGAGATTGGAGAATCAAGTCACCACTGCATGACTTTTTTTCCTGTGGTGCCTAAAAACTAGATTATAAGGATTGTATAATCTCCAAACCATTGACGGGTACCCCACTCTCAGCAATCACATTCTCTCTGTCTCTCTACAGCAACGTGCCTCTCATGCTGTTGACTATTATTGTCTCCTCCATTGCACAGTTGTCTTCATCTTCTTCAATCTTCTCCAGCCCCATCCAATTCTCTTATTTAAAAAAACATCTTGCTTCCTCCATTTTCCACCCGTAAATCTCTTCTATTATCCTCAACGTTTTTGTTTTAACTCCCTAATAGGACGTTAAAGAAGATTGGCCCAAACATGGCTGAAAAACTAAAATTTGGTCAAAGGGATAGGTTGCAAGGAATGTCTATGATTTTTCCTCATCTCAGTTCTAAATGATCAGCCCTCATCCCTAAGACTGCGTCCCCAGTGGTTTAGATACCCCGACCAGCACAATCACTTAGCATCCATCCTGTCAAATCCTTCTGCATTTTGTAAGTTTCAATGAGATTGTCTCTCACTCTTCTGAACTCCAGAGTAAAGGCTTGGTTTACTCAGCCTGTCATCATGGGAAGCCCCCTCATTCCAGGGATTAATACAGTGAGGATTCGCTGTGTTGCCTCCAATCTCAGAGATAAACATCGATATCTGCTGAGACAGAATCCTAGACCCTCGCCAGCATTGCAACAAGCAGCTGGTAGAATGTGACAGCTACATTTCTCATTGCAAACAGCATGCCGGTGAATCTGTAATGGCTCTGGGGGCTCTTTACATGCAGAGGGGAACTTGGTCACCGTTTGAAGCTGCACTCTCCTTCTCTGCATTCTACACACTTCAAATATTTACTGCTTCGCTTTCTTCAGAATCTTTTCTGTGTTGGCCGTTTGGTTATTAATTATCTTGGTAAAGTCTCCTGATTTTATATAGCCTGTGCAAAACTGAGGCTTCTTCATCTTGCTTGGAATCTAACCAGTGAGCAACTGGGGAATTGTATCCAACTGCGGATGCCACACTTTGGGAAGGATGTTAAAGCCTTGGAGAGGGTAAGGAGGAAAGTTAAGAGTTGGATGAGGGGTTCAGTTAAGCGGACAGATTGGAGAAGTTGGAATTCTTCTTTATCTGCCACGTGCTTACCCTATCAAATCCCTTCAGAATTTTGAAGACTCTCCAGTTGGCTCTCCAGTCTCTCTTTCCTTCAGCGATGGAGTCACAAGGAGCTGAGCTTTCCCATTCCTGGGTGGCTGACTTGGGAAAATGGGTGGTAGAGAGAGGCCAACCTCTCAGGAAAATAGGAGGCAGCCATTTTGGGGTGACTCTCTACCAGATTCCCTACCACTGGGAAAGTCTTGTGGGCCAGGTGTGAATGTGGATAAGCTACGGCCTCACCTCCCCCACCCTCTCCCCATCATGTACACATATTTGATTTGAATTATTGTTGTGACGTGTTTACAGTGAAAAGTATTTTTTATTGCAGACTATACAGACAAAGCATACTGTTCATAGAGAAGGAAAGGAGAGAGTGTAGTATTACAGTCATAACGAGGGTACAGAGAAAGATCAATTTAATGTGAGCGAGGTTCATTCCAAAGTTTAATGGGCAGCAGGGAAGAAGCTGTTCTTAAGTGATTGGCACGTGGCTTTAGACTTTTGTATCCTTTTCTCAGTGGAAGAAGTTAGAAGAGAGAGTGTCCAGGTGCGTGAGGTCCTTGATTGTGCTGGCTGCCTTTCCAAGGCAATGGGAAGTATAGACAGAGTCAATGGACGGGAGACTTGGTTGAATGATAGACTGGGCTTTGTTCACAACCCTTTGTAGTTCCTTGTGGTCTTGCGCACAGCAGGAGCCATACTAAGAATGCTTTCTGTGGCACATCTGTAAAAGTTGGTGACAGACATGGCTGACATGCCAAATTTCCTTAGGTTTCTGAGAAAATAGAAGCCATAGTGGGCTTTCTTGACTATAGTGTCAGCAAACATGACCAGGAGAAGGTTGTTGATGAACTGGACTCTTAGAAACGTGAAGCTTTCTATTTCATCCCCATTGATGAAGACAGGGGTATGTCTTTCACTACACTTCCTGAAGTTGATGACTATCTTCTTTATTTTGTTGACATTGAGGGAGAGATTATTGTTGCTGCACCAGTTCATCAGATTCTCTATCTCATTCCTGTACTCTGTCTCATCACTGTTTGAGGTCTGACCTACAACAGTGGTGTTGTCAGCAAATATGAAAATCAAGTGGACGGGAATTTGGCCGCACAGTCATAGATGTATAAGGAGTATAATGAGGAATTGAGGACACAATCCTGTGAGACACTAGTTTTGAGGATGATCGTAGAGGAAATGTTGTTAGCTATCCTTACTGATTGTCGTCTGTGGATTCGGAAGTCTAGGGTCCAATGACAGTGGGAGAAGCCGAGCCTCAAGCCACAGTGTTTCATGGGAATAATGATGTTAACGGTTGCGCTGTAGTCTATGACATAGGTGTCCTTGTTATCTGGGTGTTCCAGGGTTGAGTGCAAGGCCAGGGAGATGGTGTCTACAGTGGGCTTGTTGCGGCAGTAGGTGGACTGTAGTGGATCCAGGTAGTCCAGGAGGCTGGAATTGATTCATGACTAACCTTTCGAAGCACTCGATAATGATGGATGTCAGAGTCACCAGCCGATAGTCATTAAGGTAAGCTGCTTGGGTTTTATTTGGTACTGGGGTGATGATTGTCTTCTTGAAGCAAAGAGGGCCCTCAGATTGTTGTAGAAAGGTTGGAGCTGTCTCTGAATACCCTCATCAGCTGATCTGTGCAGGATCTGAGTACCCTGTCCGTGCCAGTCGCTTTCTGTGCATTGACCTTTGAGATGTGAGAACTTGAATCCTGGAACGTGGTGAGGAGCCAAGAATTGATGATCACAGTTTTGGATTTTTTTATTTTCTGAGCTGTTATTTTGGCATTTTGTTGCGTTGATGCGTACCTTTACTTACTGAATATTTGTATCCAAAAGTTTACGGATACATTTCTGAGGGACATTAGGTCAGACTCGGTTGGGCATTTTCCAATAATAAGCAGAGATTTCCTGCGACATGTTTCCATTCCACCCACTGCAGGAATTGTAGTGGGCAGCCCACGGACCGGGCAAGTGTTTGTTAGCCTTGAGTGCAATTTTTCAGTCTTGGGAATCAGTGCGACTGGAAAATCCCACCCCAGCAGATAATTCAATCACACATTATTCTTTCTGAAATGAAATTTCAGTGGCAAATGTTAACCTAGCCTGCACTTAAAGTTTGAAAGTGGTTCTCAGTGTAAGGCTCCTGCTCAAGTTTCACACTGTTGGTGGGAGAATGTCCTTCTCCACTTATTCAGAAGCCATCTGTGCTCATTAGTTTAATGAGATGTTAATGAGGGCAGTAGCTATAGATTTGCACTGAGACCCAGTGTCTTAATCTCAGATTAGCACTCAGGGGAACATGTACATTTAGCCCCTCGGGCCTTTTTCAACATTTAATTAGACCATGGCTGATCTGCATCTCAGTCCCAATGAGTCACCTTCGTTCCCTAACCCTTAATCTCCTCACTCAACAAAAAAATTACCAGCCTCAATTTTCACACTTTCAATTGGCCCTCAGCATCAACAGCTTTTGGGGAGGGGGGAGAGTTCCAGGTTTCTCACCCCTCTGCGTGAGGAAGGGCTTCCTGACTTCACCACCCTGAACAGCCTGGCTCCAATTTTAAGGTCGTGCCCCATTGTTCTCTGCTGCCCCACACCCCCTCCCCCTCTTTCCCTGCTCCCTCCACCCCCCACCGACCTTCTGCTCCCTCAGAGGAACTAGTTTCCCTCTATATACCTATATAAGGCGGCCGTGTGGCACGGTGATTAGCACTGCTGCCTTGCAGCACCAGGAACCTGGGTTTCAGTTATGACCCCGGGTCACTGTCTGTGTGGAGTTTGCACATTCTCCCCGTTTCTGTGTGGGTTTCCTCCAGGTACTCCGGTTTCAGAGAATCATAGAATCCCTACAGCACAGATGGAGGCCATTTGGCCCATTGAGCCAACCACAATCCTACCCCGACCCTATTCCCATAACCCCATATAATTACCCTGGCAATCCTGCTGATGCTAAGGTCAATTCAGCACGGCCAATCCACCTCATCCGCAGATTTTTGGACTGTGGGAGGAAACCGGAGCAGCCAAAGGAAACTCATGCAGATACAGGGAGAAAGCGTGAGGAAATCCTTGGATTCTCGGGTGAGGAGAATCCAGGCATCAGTGACCTGGACAAGGGTGAAATGCTGCAATTAAATACAGAACTGCTTCCAGATGAGACTTGTTCAGATGATGCCTGACCCAATGGGCACCTGACAGACTGTGAATATTGCAGTGATACACCTGCTTATTGTTCTCCAATGTAATATACGGAATTAGATTTTATCAATAATTTATACAGGCTGAATATGGTTGACCCAATCACGTTCCAACAGTCGGTGTTTGCTTATTTCTGACGATGATGTCTACAAGTGTTAGTGAGTGGTTGAAAATGCAGCCTTCAATTGGCTGTGAGGAGAAGTGAATAAATTGAGAATATTTTCACTCAGACAGAGGCTAAGGGGGGAAACCTGATAGAAATCTACAAAATGATGAGAGGCACAGACAGGCTGGATAGTCAGAGGCTTTGTCCCCCAGGGTGGGACTGTCAGCTGCAAAGGGAGCACAGGTTCAAGCTGTAAGGGGAAAATGTGTGGGGGAAGGTTTTTCACGCAGGAAGTGGTGGGTGCCTGGAATGTGCTGCCAGAGGAGGTGGTGGAAGCAGGCACGTTAGCAACATTTAAGAGGCGTCTGGATGGATACGTGAATAGAGAGGGAACAGAGGGATATGGACTGAATAAAGGCAAAAGAATTTTTTTCTGTTTAGTTGGGGCATCATAACCAGCAGAGGCTTGGAGGGCCGAAGGGCCTGTTCCTGTGCTGTACCATTCATTGTTTTCTTTGTTGAAAGAGAGTTATCATGAAAGCTCTTTATTTGATCACTTATCTGTCAGAGGCAGGTTCTTTACACAGAGGGTGGTGAGGGCGTGGAATGCCCTGCCTGCAGCAGTTGTGGACTCACCTACTTTGGGGGCATTCAAATGGTCGGTGGATAGGCATATGGATGATATTGGAATAGTTTAGGTTAGAGGGTCCACTGGCCGGCGCAACATCAAGGGCCGAAGGGCCTGTACTGCGCTGTAATATTCTATGTTCTATGTTCTATGTTCTATGTTCTATGTTCTATCTCATTGGCTGAGGTTTTCTAACCCTGCTGTTACAGGCCCTATCATAACCAGCCCAAAGTCCATTGTCTTTCAGCAGGACTGGACAATCCCAGCAGCAGGCAGGGCTGGAAAATCCCATCCACGCATTTTTGGGGGAGCTTGCTGTGCACAAATTCGTTGCTCTGTTTCTTGTAATAGTGGGTTGGAATTTGTAAGTATTTTATTGACTGTAAGGTGCTTGTGGACAATGCAAGGTTGTGACAGGTGCAATAGATACTGCTGCCTCACAGCATCTGGGACCTGGGTTTGATCCTAGCCTTTGGTCATTGTCTGCGTAGAGTTTACACATTCTCCCTGTGTCTGCGTGGGTTTCCTCTGAGTGCCCTGGTTTTTTCAGTCCAAAGAATTGCAGGTTAGGTGCATTGGCCATGCTAAATTCTCCTTCAGTGTACCAAAAAGGTGCTGGAGTGTGGCAACTGGGGGATATTCACAGTAACTTCATTGAAGTGTGAATATAAGTATACTTATCACTAATAAATAAACTTTACTTTTAGTTTACTTTTTCTTTCCTCTTTCCAGCACAATAAGGGGTTAGGCTGAGGTTTCACATGAGTTTCAGAAATTGTAAATGCATCGGAAAAGCAATGTTAGCCATTCACATTTCCTTCATCCTGCTGTGTATCTTGCGGATGCAAATTCCAGGATTATTTGGGGCAATAATTAGCTGGAAGCTGCCTCAAATATATATTTTAAAATGTTGTTATGTGAGGAAAGAACCATTTTGTGTGGGTACAGTTTGTAATAAGAACAACAAAGAACAAAGAACAACACAGCACGGGAAACAGGCCCTTCGGCCCAACAAGCCCGCGCCGCCGTCCTAACGTCTTAATGACATAAGAGACCAATATAGGGACAATTTGTTACCCAATCAGCCTAAGAGCACATTTTTGGGATGTGGGAGGAAACCGGAGCACCCGGAGAAAACCCACGCAACCATCTGGGATCTGGGAGATCACTCTGCTTTTCCAAACCCCCTGTTTGGTAACACGATCTTGTTGCACCATTTTTTTGCAACCTTCATTCATTCAGCATCCCTCAGATATTGGTCTGAAATAATAGCTGGCTTATCTAAATATCAACCTTCGCTGCAATTACACTTCTTGGCTGAACTATAGAAAATTGAGTGGCGAGACATTCTGGAATCCTCACTCATTAAGCAGGAAATGAAATGACCTTGTACCAAAAACTGGAGAGTGGATATTAACATGATTCAAAAATGCTCCATCCAATGATGTATCATTCAAAAACTCCATTATGGAAAAATCTCAGAATGAAGAAATGTTTGACATTCCAATTGATCAAATGAAGATTTACATCAGTCTTAATGATGATATGTCAAATTTACATCAGCAAGGACCTCAGGAAGAAGAAGTAACCATTTAAAAATTTTAATCTATAGGCAGCGTGATGGCACAGTGGTTAGCATTGCTGCCTCACAGTGCCAGGAACCTGGGTTTGATTCCCGGCTTGGGTCACTGTCTGCACAGTCTCCCCATGTCTGTGTAGGTTTCCTCCAGATGCTCCGGTTTCTTTCCATAGTCCAAAGATGTGCGTGTGGGTTAGGTGGATTGGCCATGCTAAATTGCCTCGTATCTCTGGGGGGGGGCTAGCTAGGATAAATGCATGGGGGTGTGACCTGGGTAGGATTCTGGTTGTGCAGACTCGATGGGCCGAATGGCCTCCTTCTGCACTGTATGTATTTTATGATATGAGCATTTGTTGCCCATCCTGAATTGCCATTGAGAAGGTGGTGGTGAGCTGCCTTCTTGAACTGCTGCAGTCCCTGTGGTGTAGGTACACCCACAGTGCTGTCAGGAAGGGAATTCCAGGATTTTGACCCAGTGATAGTGGAGGAACGGCCCATACATTTCCAAGTCAGAACAGTGCGTGTGAGTTGGAGGGTGGTGTTCCCATGCATCTGCTACCCTTGTCCTTCTAGGTGAAAGAGGTCAGCAATGAATTAAATAGTTCTACTTTCCTGGGCATATCTGCAATTTCTAGTTTCCTGCGTTTGCTATTACAGCACACTTTTAGATGCCCTCCAGTCATAACTGCAATTTTTAAACAGATGAACCTCCTTTGAAATGGTATAAATATATTTCAGATTAATGATATTACTGAAGAGAACAAAATTAGATATTGGAATTTTTTTTAAAAAAAGCTAATAAATTCTGAAAAGCAGAGCAGGCCAGTCACAGAATCATACATAGGTTAGGGCAGAAGTAAAAAGTATTCGGTTGTAAGAGATATTCCGTTAGTCCCATTCTTTTGCCTTCTCCGTGTAGTCCAGCAAATTTTTGTCTTGAGATAATGATCCAATTCAGTTTTGAGAGCTGTGATTGAATCTGCCTCTAGCACACACATTCTCAGGAAGTGCAGTAAAGATTAGAACCTGCGTGCTGTGCAAAAGATTTTCTCTCATTTCTCCATTAGTTCTTTAGTTAGTCACCTTCAATCTGTGCACCCACTCCTTGCTCCTTGCACCAATGGGAATAGTTTCTCTCTATCTACATTGTCCGTGTTCTTCTCATGGTTTTGAATACCTTGATCAAATCACCTCTTTTTGCAGCAGTTCCTCACCTCTCCAAAGTGTCCATGTAACTGTAGCGCCACAATCCTCCTCAATCTTTTTTGCATTCTCTCTCTGACTTCCTTCCCAACCTGCCGTGATTAGAATTGGACGCAGTACCTGCTGAAACAGTGGGTGGGATTTCCTGTCCTCACCTGCTGGAGGGATCTTCCAGTCCTGCCGAATATCTTGACGAGATATTTGAATAGGTTGTCGCAGGAAATCCCACTGCAGCAGGGCCGACAATCTCAGTGAGTATTTTGTAAAGGCTCGCCAGAGCTTCCTTGTTTTTCATTCAATGCTCCTACAGAGCCCAGGATGCTGCTTACCCTTTTAACCACTTTCTCAATGCATCCCGTCACCTTCAATGATTAAGGATATATATTTTGTTGCAATTTTTAACCCTTTGTTTTATATTGACCAGGATTCTCCAGCCGTTCATGCCAGCGGGATTCTCCAGTACCGCTGCAGTGAACGGAGATTTGGCTGAGCACCAAATTCTCCATCCTCTCTGGCAGAGGCAATGGTCATAGAATTCTGGCCATTGTCTCTACCCATTCTTTGGACCAAAATGTATCACTTCACACTTTTCAGCATTACATTCCATCTGCTTCGTGTCCACCCTACTTTGTGGCTATGACTTTCATTCCCTCCCCCACTGTATAAATATCTCCCACTTTCTCTGCCTTTTAGCTTTGACAATGGGTCATCAGGACTCGAAACGTCAGCTCTTTTCTTTCCTTACAGATGCTGCCAGACCTGCTGAGATTTTCCAGTGTTTTCTCTTTTGGTTTCAGATTCCAGCATCCACAGTAATTTGCTTTAATTTCTTTCCACCACTGTGTTCTCTTAAAGGTTTTTCACTGTCTACCTCACAGTTCACAATACTTCCGATTTGTGTCACACACAAACTTTGAATTTGTGATCTGGTCTCCCAGATTCATCTCCAAAGAAAGCAATGGTCCGAGCATCTACCCCGGGGAATATTCTGTACTCCTTCCTCCAATCAGAATAACAATTGCTTGCTGCTTTTTCCTATTGCCGATAACTCAGCTAACCTGTTATATCCAGGCTACTGTTTTCGTTTTTATTCAATGGGCTTTGGTCTTACTGTTTTGCTGTTGGTTTAATTGAAGAATTCAAAAGAGAATTAGCATGTTATCTGAGAAGGAAAAACTTGCAGGAGATTGGCAAGAAATCCAAACATGTGTGGGTTAGGTTGATTGGCTATGCTAAATTGACCCTTAGTGTCAGGGAAACTAGCAGGGTAAACATGTGGAGTTACATGAATAGGATCTGGGAGGGATTGTGGTCGGTACAAAGTTGATGGATCAAATGACCTCTTTTTGTACTGTAAGGATTCTATGATGTAAGTGAACTGCTCACTCAGAGAGCTAGTACAGACACAATGGGCTGAATGGACTGTTCCTGTCCTGTAACAATTCTGTGGTTCTGTGTGACACTTTATTACATTAACCTCATTAATCTTCCCTGTTATCTCATCAAAAAATTCATGCAAGTTGGTTAAATATGATTTTACCACGACAAATAGATGCTGACTTTCCTTGGTTAATCTGAACTTCTCTAATTTATTTTTCTAAAAGCTTCCCATCATTGTGTTAAACTGACTGGCCTGTAGTTGCTGGGCTTATCTTCACACCCTTTTTGGAACAGAGATGTAATCTGAGTAATTCTCCAGCCCTCTCACGCTGCCCTGTAAAAGAGGATTGGAAAGTTATAGACAGTATCTTGACAATTCCCACCCTTCCGTCAGCATTCTCGGATGCATCACATCTGCATTCCAGTGTCTTATCAACTTTAAGTATAGGCAGCCTCTCCAATGCCTCCTCCTTATCGATTTGTGTTCTCAGATCAATACTATATTCCTATTACATCTATGACTATGGCCAAATTTCCCTCCAATTCAATTTTCAAGTTTGCTGACAACACCACAATAATGGATTGGATCTCAAACAATGATGAGACAGAGTACAGGAACGAGACAGAGAATCTGGTGAACTGGTGCAATGACAATAATTTCTCCTTCAATGTCAACAAAATGAAGGAGATTGTCATCAACGTCAGGAAGCTTAAAGTAGATCATGCCCCTGTCAACATCAATGGGGCCCAAGTAGAAAGGGTCGAGAGCTTCAGGTTTTTAGGTATCCAGATCACCAACAACCTGTCCTGGTCCCCCTATGCCAACATTATAGTTAAGAAAGCCTATTAATGCCTCTATTTTCTCAAAAGACTAAGGAAATTTGGCATGTCAGTTACTACTCTCACCAACTTTTACAGATGCACCATAGAAGCATTCTTTCTGGATGTATCACAGCTTGGTATGGCTCCTGCTCTGTCCAACTCTGCAAGGAACTATATAAGGATATGAATGTAGCCCAAGTCATCATGCAAACCAGCCTCCCATCCATTGACTCTGCCTACACTTCCCACTGCCTTGGCAAAGCAGCCAGTATAATTAAGGACCCACACACCCCGGACATTCTGCTTTCCACCTTCTTCCATCAGGAAAAGATATAGAAGTCTGAGGTCATGTACAAACCAATTCAAGAACATTTTCTTCCCTGCTGCCATCAGACTTTTGAATGGACTTACCTTGTGTTAAGTTGATCTGTCTCTACACCCTAGCTATGACTGTAACACTATATTCTGCACTCTTTCCTTTTCTTCTCTATGAATGGTATACTTTGTATAATGCACAAGAAACAATACTTTTCATTGTATACTAATACGTGACAATAATAAATCAAATCAGTAATTTAAATGATGTTTCTGTGAGGATTCTTCCGGAAGTGTCCACACTCTGATCAAATTGCTTTACATATCCAGCAACTTTGAATCTTTTAAAACATTTTTTCATGATATTAAGGTACAATAATAAATAGTTGGGAAATTGTAGATTTCTTAAATGTAAAATTATTAACATGCAGCTCAGTAATGAAGGACAAAAAGGGATACTAATTAGAATTCTCTGGCTGTTCATGCCCCACTGCTGCTGCCGATGAGAATGGAGAGTTTAGCTCTCAGCCAAATCTCCGCTCACTGTCTGTAACATATTTGATTTGATTTATTATTGGGATACAGTGAAAAATATTGTTTCTTACATGCTATACAAAGTATGCCATTCATAGAGTACACAGGGGAGAAGGGAAGCAGAAAATGATATTGCAGTTACAGGTAGGGTGAGGAGAAAGAGCAGCTTGATAGGAACATTCAAGATTCTGGTGGCAACAGGGAAGAAGCTGATCTTGAGTCTGTCAAAACTGATATAAAGATAGATCTCGTTCAGGCGAGGCTGGATACTCACATCCGAGGCCAACAGAGATTCCTGTTGTCATACCCTTGTCTGCTCCAGTTCTGGGTGAGCAAGGTGGTGGAGTTCTGGCCTTTTGGTTCGCGGATGATATCTAATCAAGTTCACGAGCTTCTGCCATGGATATGAACTATCTAGCCTGCAATTCATTCCAATCAGCATTGCATATTTCTGCGTTGTGATTGTAAAACTTTTGCTCCTTTTAATGCAGGAAATGGTGTCTGTAATTGTGGAATCTGTGACTGCTTCGATGAATGGATTGGGAATGCCTGTGAAATCTGGATTGGTTTGGAGAGTTACTGAACATTACAATCTAACAAAAGGTTTCCTGAACGTGGTTTTGTGTTCTGCTGCATGGCTTAAGGATATTATTGGAAGCAGCCTGCGAAACGCACTGTGCACACAAATAAACATCATCACTTGCTAACGTACCCGTGTTAGTTTTGCTACTGGGGTTTGCACCCTTCAGAAGCAAACAGTTTAATTGCCAAAGTGCCAATATAAATAGTAAAATGACCTTTAGTGCCAAACGTACTGGAGTTCTTAGCATGACATGATAGACATGGCACTCTGCCTTATAATGAGACTAGCTTCAGTAATTAATAATCTACAGATATGCCAGCTGTTTCCCTTGTATGATAAGCAAATGCTTAGGAGTTGAGATTACAGCTACATTCATTTGGTTGTTAGCAAATGTGCAGCTCATTACAAAGAGACACTGCTGGCAGTAAATCTGCAAATGACCAAGTGTTTTGACTGATCTGCCAATGACTGTTGCAATAAATATTGACTGGTGTAGAATCTGCCTGTTCATGACAGTCATTTGATAAGTGATTTAAACAACTTTTACAACTTCCCGGTGTCACTCATTCTTAACCATGCTTTTACAAAGATGTACGTATAATTTGAATAAAAAGAATGCCACTTTTAAACAATCTGCGTTATTCTTCACTCTGTGTACAGTCAACATTTTTGATATCGGGTGAAATAGAATCATTAGAAAAGAAAATGATAAACTCCATTGTGAATTGAGAAACTGATTTATCCAGAAAGTGGGAGGATGTGGGACTCACTCCTACAGGGAGAGGGGAGAATGTGGGACTGGCTCCCAGGGAGAGTGGGGAAAATGTGGGACTCGCTCCCATGGGGAGTGGGGAGAATGTGGGACTCGCTCCCACGGGGAGTGTGGAGAATGTGAAACTTGCTCCCACAGCAACTGGGGAGAATGTGGGATTCGCTTCCACTTGGAGTGGGGAGACTATGGAACTCAATCCCACAGGGAGTGGTTAAGGTGAGTTTTACTGATTATATTTTATTCTTTTGACGGATGTGGATGTTACTGGCTGGGCAGCATTTATTGTCCATCCCTAACTGCCCTTGAACTAAGCAGCTTGCTAGGCAATTTCAGAGAGTAGTTGAGAATCAGCCACATTGTTGTGGATGTGAAATCATGTGTAGAACAGATCAGGTAAGGATGGCAGATTTTATTCCCTAAAAGGATATTAATAAACCAGATGGATTTTTACAATAATCAATGATAGTTTCATGGTCATTATTGCTGAGGCTAATATTCAATTCCAAATTTATTAATTAATTGATTTTAAAATCCAGCAACAATTGGTGAGATTTGAGCCAATGTCAGAAAAGGCCAAGGGGAACATTATTGAGGGGTATAAGATCTTGAGGAGTATGGACAGGGTGAATACAGAGCAACCTGGTTAAGGATCCAATCATGAGGGGCATAGTTTTAGGGTGTGGGGCAGGAGATTCTGAGGGGATTTGAGAAAAAGCTTTTGCACTCAGAATGTGATAGGAATCTGGAATGCACTTCCTGGAAACTGGAAATCTCACAATCTTTAAAAAATACTTGGATAAGATTTGAAACATCTTAATATTCAAGGACATGAGACAAGTTTTGGAAAATGGGATTGGCACGCCTTTAGTGCTGGTTGTTATTGGTGCAAATTCAATAGGCCGAAAGTCCTTTTCTGTATTGTATGACTATGTGGTCTTCAGAGCATTAAATCTCTGGTTTACTAACTGAAATTACCACAACACCATCATCTCCCACTGATACATTAAAGGGGAAGCTGGATAAACACGAGGAAAGAAGGAATAGTAGAATATTGAGCATATTGAGTAGAATATTCTGTTAGTGAGCAGAGGAAACTTGTGTGCAACATGAAGTCTAGGATGTACTATATATATGCCCATTCTGTGTTGTTGCCCACAGAAACAACACAGCCTGTTTCTGTGCTGTACATTGTGTTTATGTCCATCCAGTGTTTGAAATGTAACACATGAAGAGTAGGATTCCTGCCCCGAGTATTAAAATAGCTGTGTCGTAGGAGAATGTATCAGGTGCTATAGGATTGCCAGCCCTGTTTGGACATAACCCTATTTCATCACATGTTCACCTCTAACTCAATCCTGCTATTGGCTGATCACCATGCCCATCCCCCTGTTCTTGCGTGTCCCGTCTTTTTCCACAAATCAAAAAGTGAATAGAGCCCTCATCAGCCAATCGGTTGACCCTTTCTATCGGCCAAATGATTTTCATTCCTTCGTCTTCAATATTTTTGCAACAAGAATAAACAAAAGTCTTCAAATGTAAGAATATCAGGCAGTAGGAAATAGGAATAACAGCCCTTCAGCCCTTCTAACTTGCTCTGATATTCATTAGGCTCATGGTTGATCTGATTACAGCCTCAGGTCCACTTCCCTCTCTGTCCCTCCCATAACCAGTGATTCCCTTGTCGATCAAAAATCTGGCTAACTCATCCCGAACTCAGCTTAAATATACTCAATAACCCAGCTTCCATTTCTCTGTGTGAAAGGATTCCAGTGACTAATAATCTTCTGAGGGAAGAAATTCCTCCCCATCACCATCTGAAATGAGAAAGCCTTGTTCTGAAGCTAAATCCCTGGTGAGATATCTCCCATGAGGGGAACATCCTCCGACCATCTACCCTCCCAGAACACCCCCACCCACCACAGAATCTTACATGTTTCAACAAGACCTTCTCCCATTCATCAAAACTCTTTCTAAAATAAAATGAAACAAATAGAAAACTTATTCTGAGTTCTGATGCAAGGTCACTGACATGGAATCATTGAATTCCTACAGTGCAGAAGGAAGCCATTCGGCCCATTGAGTCTGCACAGACCACGATCCCATTCAGGACATATTCCCATGTATTTATGCTAGCTAGTCTCCCTGATCCTAAGGGGCAATTTATCATGGCCAATCAACCTAACCCATACATCTTTGGACTGTGGAAGGAAACTGGAGCACCCGGAGGAAATCCACACAGACACGGGGAGAATGTGTAAACTTTACACAGACAGTGACCCAAGCTGGGAGTTGAACCTGTGTCTCTGGCACTGTGAGGCAGCATTGCTAACTCACTGTGCCACCCTGAAACATGAACTCTGTTTCTCTCTCCACAGATGCTGTCCGTCCTGATGAGTATTTTCAGCATTTTCTGTATTTATTTCACGGTTTAGTTTATTGTCCCTTATTGTCATTTGGGTTTTGTTGGCAGCAATCTTCAGGGAAATTTATCTTCCATTCCCAGAAACACTGGGAGAGTTCTGATTGGCTGGGAGGATCATACTGGTCTGGAGGACTCACCCTATCAGCTTTCTGACATGTCGAGGAATTTCCAGTTCTTGTAACTGATGACCCTGGATAATCGCTGCTTCATCCAGGTTTCTCACAATCCCATTTCCCCCACTGATACCCCTCCCCACCCACACAAAGAAACTGGAGTCACAGGTCATCTCAGAACCCACTGAGCCGAGAGGAAGCAAGTGACCCCCGATTTCAAGGCACTGCTTGAGAGTGAGATTATTTCTATCCTAACGACCCAGTAAATGGTGGAGTCCACTCTCACCAGCTGAAACTTCTTCATTCGGAGTGTTGTAAATCATAGGCATTCTCTTTCCTCTCACAATGTGGATGCTGAATCATTGAGTGTGGCTGATAGATGATTGGGTATTAAGGCAATTGAGGGATACTACGGGAAGGTGGAGTTGTGATAGAGGATCAGCTGTGATCTTATTGAATGATAGAGCAGGTTCAAGAGACTGAATGACCTCCTCCTGCTTCTTACTTTCTTATATAGATAGAATGTTTTCTCACTATTTATTCCCACAGCGATATTTGAAATCTATTTGCTCATAGGACGATGGCAGAACTGCTGTGGATATATTAATTGCTAATTAGTTTGCTTAGGTGATGGAATTGATGCTTTCTCGGTGAGTTAAACCATGATGTGGAGATGCCGGCGTTGGATTGGGGTGGGCACAGTAAGAACTCTCAACACCAGGTTAAAGTCCACAATTTCACTTAAAGACTTGATCATGTGAAGCAGGCTGACAGCTGGGGGAGATGATGGCCTGGTATTATCACGGGATTATCAATCCAGATACTCAGCTAATGTTCCAGGGACCCCGGTTCGAATCCTACACGTGAGCAGATAGTACAATTTTTAAAAAATCTGGAATTAAGAATCTACTGATGACCCAGAAACCATTGTCGATTGTCGGAAAAACCCATCTGGTTCACTGAAGTCCTTTAGGAAAGGAAATCTGCCATCTTTAACCACTCTGGCTTATATGCAACTCCAGAGCCACTCTCAGATGTTTTCTGAATTGGAGAGCAGTTAGGGACAGGTAATAAATACTGCGCTCAGCCCTCGACACCCTCTTTCCGTAAAGTGAATTTAAACCATAGTTCTGATCTGACACAGTTATGACCTGATACTCAGCCTTCAGGGATAGAAAGAGAAAGATCTGGAACTAAACAATTGTTGCCTCATTTTCACCTTGGACAAGGTCAGAACTTAGTCACCATACTTCACGGGTGCAAAGTTTATGGGCTATGGTTGCACTGTGTCTTCATAGAAATATTTTATTCAATATGCTGTATTTGTGTACAACAAATGATAATAAACATTTAAACTGTACAATGCAGACAAACTTTTTTGCATATATGTATGTAAATTTAGTAATACATACCAACAGTTCTTGATACATACAACCTACTACATGCAGTTCTGTTTCATCAATGCCACCCTCTTCCCATGCAACAAATGAGACAACAGACAAAATCGGAACCAAAGCACAAATAATTAATATTCCCCTCTGCTGTACGTCGTTAAAAATAAAACATGGTAAGAATTAGTTTGTCAAGGACAATCATTCATTTGGAAAAAAAAACACCCTTACAGACAACTCGTGAACAACAAAAGGGGGGAAAGAAACAAGAGGGGTTAACAACAATATACCCATCGGCACTAACAAAACTAAATTCAGCCAAAATTTAATTCGTCAACTGGTACGCAAGGGGCAAATCATTGGGGTTCACTGTCGAAAACTGCGTGTTGTATGTGGTCTCTGGGAACACCAGCCCCATAAAGCTAAAATCAAAACTATTCTTACAAATGGTTTCAATGTTAGTCACAGCATTTAATTAGCTCAGTACAGAGATCCCGCGCTGGCTGGCTGATGTGCTTAAATCTTCTTTTCGGCTCCTTTTTTTAAAAAAGAAATCAACACAAATCTTTCATTGGACAAACAATGAATTATAAATTGCTAAAAGTTATCAGATGTAACACATTAGCAGCATAGCAGCAGCAGCAGAACGATATTTCCTACTCAGTAAGAATCTGCAGAAATAGTTCGTAAAATAACTCAGGAATATTAGAAAGAAGAAATACTTTTTTTTTAAATAGATTTCAAGCTTTTTCAGAACTGAGAGACCTGCAGCTTGACAAACGATTCCTTGTAATGCGGAAACACTTTGACCATCTATAATTACAAGAAAACCTTATGAGAACATGAGAAAGTATGTTTGTAGAGTCTGGCTGAAAATAAAATGGTTAAAACATACTGAATCGTACCAGACTACAGAATGGCTTTCGATTAGTACAATCCTCGAGAATTCGCATTTATAAAGTCCTACTCATCATTTTGCTAAATTAGTTTTCCCTCACTGATACAATGACACAACTCACAGTGCAGCAGTTATTATTTTCTGATTTCAAATTAAACTCAGTATTCACATTTCTCTCTTTTTCCAGTTAAATGTATTTGCATTCTCCATCAGACTGAATCTCGTTATATCTATAATAAGCGGCCATGAATCTCACGACTCTGATCTTTGTTCTGTAAACATGTTCAAAAGTAATTCTCATCCAACCAATGACAGAATATCTAGATTTATGGGACTTGCAATTGACTCATTTTTGGTGGCACTGTCATTGTGTAAGATTCTGCTTAGCTTTGTAAGGATAGTTTTTCCTGAATTAATTACATTTTTTTTTGCCATTTTACTTCAGCTGGATGCCTTCTAAGTGCCCCATGTTTGGGAAACTATAACATCTCAACATTTTATTCAATGATATCAGGATAAAGCACTTCTCACTTGGTGGAATTACAGTAGAAAGTATGTTGAAGAAACTTATTTCTAATGTTTGCTACATTTACAGTCGGGGAAGAGTTAAGATCAAAATGAGTCTGCTTTTGTTTAATGACTGATGTTTTAGCACTTCCATGATTGCGTACCTACATTACTGTCGCAATCGGATCACAGTCATATGGGATGTTCTAGTTAGAATAATTTGAGTATTTGTCTGCCAACTAATTTTCCCTTTTCTGGTTAGCTACTTCGGTGGGATGAGATAAAATGTTAAACAAATTACAAAGGTGGAGTTCTTTGACATTGATCTGTGATTAGAAAAAAATCAATTAATAGAAGATTAATATGACTCACGATAATCACCTCTTCTTCCATTAAGTGCCTGGTTTTGGTTTGCAGGCTAAAAAACAAGGCAGATCACCTCTAGCCCAGCAGTTCCCAGTGACTAATGACCAGCTGCAGGCTGGGCTAGAGAATGCTGGCACATTGACCACAATGAGCCCAATTGCATGCTGAGTTTAAAGAGAACAAAAACAAAAGCCCACAAATCTCCCTCACAACCAGTAAAATCCTTTTTTTTAAATATCCTGCCCAGTGATAACGGAAGTATCTCCTATAAGCCTCACCTTGTTGTTGGGAAGGACACAGACACACACACAGCGGTCATCTCGCCTACGCTCCCTAAGTTAGACAGGAGCGGGTCACAGCAGCCCAGAGACACCCTTTCAGCCTCTGTGGTAACTCGAGCAAGGAGCAGGCTTCCCCCACTCCCCCCAAACTGGGCCACCTGAAGCACAACTCCAGCTGATGATAGTGGAACTCTTAAATTTCCAAGGATGCTGGTGCCGGGGACGAAGGGAGGGAGGGAGGGAGGGGTGGCGGAGGGGAGGGTTAGCTTTTGCGCACGGGCTATCCAGATTTCCTAGAACCCACACACAATTTGGGTGCAGTGGAGCCTGCTCGCTGGACAAGGCATCTGGCACGGCCAACATGTGTGTGCAGCACAAGAAGGGAACCGCAAAGGAGTTTGGTGCTGATCGACGCACCGTTGACTGATTCTGATTGACTTTAATTCCATCTACATCACCGCCAATCTAAAGAGCAATTCACCAGTCTCTGAGCAATCTTTTCATTTACATGTCTGGTCAATAGGCTGTGACATTGATGCCATTGCTGATGCACATTGTGGTTAGAGTGTGCGCTGACGCTCCCCGTATCCCTGATAATTGTCAGTCCAACACTGGAGACAAACCCAGCGATGGTGTTTTAACTTTCCCGCCGTCTACTTTTCCTCAATAGCAAAAAACACACAACAGTCCCTGCGAAAGAAAAAGAGGTTAGGACAGTGCATAGAGCAGCCATGTTAGAAAACCAGAGAGGGACTTTGTCCTGAATGAGCAAAGATATACAGCTGGGATCCCCACTGCTATCTGCTGTGTTACAAATCGACAGGTCTGAAACACAAAACCTTCTCCGGCACTTGAAACAGAGAGACTCTTTCAGGTGTGTGTTTAGCAGGCTATGTACCAAATGCAGTTGTGAAATACGTCATTCTCATGGAGTGTCACAGTTAAGAGGAAATAGATAAAAGGCATTCCATTATCTTGTTAGGACATCCATGATTAGAGTTTAGCTGGTTCTCCAGATGTCTTCTTGTCGTGGAAAGAGCTACACATTGAGATTTATCCACTTGCAATGAGCTAGACCAAAGACTGCAATGAACGCCGGTTCACTTGCTTCACCTGATCCACAGACATTTAGAAGGAGATAGTCTGCCAAGAGTGTAACGATTTAGGAATTTCTGTCCTTCCCAAGATCCGGCTGGCTATGTTGACTTGTTCTTTTTCACTTGCTTCCCTCCATTCATTATTGCAGAAGTACTTGTGCTTTTACTGGGAGTGGCTGTGTTTTTCGGTACGATTTCACCAATGTCGTGCAATGATGGTTCTCGGTACATGGCAACTGCGGGCAACAGGACAAAACTCACATGTGAAACAGCTCCAGACAAGTCACATTTACAATGGTCACAACTCATTATTTTGCCAGTGTCACAAGTAGGCGTACATTAACACTGCAATGAATTTAGAACTGGAGGGCACAGCCTCAAAGTAAAGGGGGGCAGTCTAGAACAGAGAAACTTCTTCACTCAAAGGGTGGTGTATCTCTGGGATTCTCTGTCCATTGAAGCTACCTCGCTGAAAATATTTAAGTCACGGGTAGATAGCTTTCTGACACACAAAGAAATTAAGGGTTATGGGGAGAAAAGTGGGTAAGTGGATCCACTTCAGATCAGCCATGATCTTATTGAATGGCAGGGCAGGCTCGAAGGGCGAGATTGCCTACTCCTGCTCCTATTTCTTATGTTCTTACTGTGAAAAGTCCAATGGGCAACACTACACCACCCCTCCCTCCACATCCCCCAGTTTAGCCAATCCTTCCAAGACTGGGTCCAGTTAATGATTGAAAAGCTACGGCAATGTCAAACTCAGAACTCTCCACTCACCTGACCAAAAGTCAGAGGCCCAAAAGCTAGTGGCTTTTGCTACCAAATAAACCTGTTGGACTGATGTTGTGAGACTTCTTACTGTGTCAAACTAGGACAGTGGATGGCACTGATGCCTCACAGTGTCGAGGCCTGGATTCGATTCCCGACTCGGGTCACTAGTTGTGTGGAATCTGCACATTCTCCTCATGTCTGTGTGGGTTTCCTCCGGGTGCTCTGGTTTCCTCCCATACTCCAAAGATATGCTGGCTAGGTGCATGAGCGGTGGAGGCAATGGCCCAGTGATATTATGGGTAGATTGTTAATCCAGAAGCTCAGCTAATGTTCTGATTGAATCCCACCACGGCAGATGGTAGAATTTAAATTCAATTTTTAAAAATATGTGGAATTAAGAATCTATTGATGACCATGAAACCATTGCTGATTGTTGGAAAATCTGGTTCACTAATGTCCTTTCAGTAAGGAAATCTGCATCCTTACCCTGTCTGGTCTACATATGACTCAGAGCCACAGCAATGTGGTTGACTCTCAACTTCTCTTCAAGGGTAACTAGGGATGGGCAATAAATGCTGGCCAGCTAGCGACCCCCCACGTCCCACAAATAAATAAATAAATAAAACCCCTAGTTGCCACACTCTGGTGTCTGTTCGGATATGCTGAGAAAGAATTTAGCATAGCCAATGCACCGAACCTCTTTGCAGGTTAGCATGTCTTCGGAGTGTAGAGGGAAACTGCACCTAGAGGAATCCCACACAGATATGGGGAGAAAATGCAAGTTCCACACAGACAATGACCCAAAGTGAGAATCAAACCCAGGCCTCTGGCGCTGTGAGGCAGCAGCTCTAACCACTGTGCTAAATTGACACAGTAAGAAGTCTGCAACACCAGTTTTAAATCTAACCGATTTATTTGATGGTAAACTCTCAAGCTTTCAGCTTTATAATCTTTGTCAGGCGAATGAGGTGTTCTGGCCTCGAGACAAAGGCTATAAAGCTGAAAGCTTGCGAGTTTACCATCAAATAAATCGGTTGGATTTAAAACTGGTGTTGCAGACTTCTAACTGTGCTTACTCCAGTCCAACGCAGGCATCTCTACATCATGACTAATTTGACACTGCCATAGCCTTTCAATAATTATATGGACCTTGTCTTGAAAGGACTGGCTAAACTGGGGAGGGGCTGGGGTTTGCCCATCAGAACCTGGACATTCAAGATTTGGTTTTGATTCCAGATCTAGTTATTGACTTCAATGAGAAGGTTTGCCAACTACTTTTCCGTCTTCTTTACAATGCAAATTATGTTGCTTTTGCAGAAGCAAAGAGCAGACACCAGGTCTCCTTCATTGGAAAGCCAGGGAATGTCGTTATTCTCTGTAATTAACAAGCTTGCAAATGAAGTTGCAACAATGGACATCCCAAAGGTTAATTTTCCTGTAAATTGAGGCAGAGGGAGGAGCGTGGATGCTGCAAAGTCTACGGGATGAGAGCGAAGGTGATGTCTGTAAGTAAAGCTGGAGAGACTGGAAGGAAGAAGGTGGGTGGGACAACTGCAAAGGCTGATGGTGGGGGAGGTAGGAAGAGACTGGGGTGTTGGTGAGCTAAGATGGCAGCGTGGGAAGTTGAATAGATAGGGAGGGGGAGGTGAGTACATGTTTTGGGGCAATGGGGAAGAGACAGAGAGAGGATGAGACAGGAAAGACAGAACCTGTGCAAAATGTAACCACTGCTAAGAACATTGGGTAGGATTTTCCAGCCGCGTTCGCCCCAGAACTGGAAAATCCCACCCAAGGTCAATGGTCCTTCCCATGGTCTGCCCCTCACCCGCTCCGATTCCAGTGACAGATGGAATGGAAAGATTTGCCCCACAGCATTTGGAACCTATACCCAGAATTGGATAAATACTTCAAAAGGTAGGGTTCCGGGGGAAAGATCAGGGTGTGTGGGCCTCATTGAAAAGTTAATTCAAGAAGCTGGCACAGTCACAATGGACTGAATGGCCTCATTATAAGTCTAAGCATTCCCTGGGCTTCTGGGCCTCATCTTCTCATCACCCATTGGCTGCCTTCTCCAAATGTCCAAGAGCTGACAACAAGCCAACGGAAAGGACAAGAAGTTCAGGAAATTCCAGGATGTGCACACCACACAAACAAAGTCGGCAACCATCCAGGATTAACCTGAAACCAGCAAGGGTTGAAGATTAACCTCTTCCGAGAAAGGTCTTGTCTTCTGAGGAAGAATTGAGCAGCATTTGAGAACTCAGTAAGAGTTTGGAAGATTGAGAGGCGATCTTATTGGAACATATAAGACCCTGAGGGGGCTTGACATGGTGGATTCTGGGATGATGTTTTTTGTCATGGTGGAGTCTGGAACTAGGGGACACAGTTTAAAAAATAAGGGGTCTTTCTGTTAAGGCAGAGGAGAGAATAAATTTCTACTCTCAGAGGTTGGTGAGTGTTTGGAATTTTCTCTTCCAGAGGGTAGTGGGACTGGATCATTGAACACATTCAAGGCCAAGTTAGAGTTTTGCTGTACAAGGGAGCAAAGGCTTATGGAGAGACTGGTAGGAAAGTAGAATTAAACCATAATCAAATAGGTCATAGTATTAAAGGATGGTGGAGTAGGTTCGAAGGGCTGAACGGCCTACACTTTTTCCTATTTCTTATGATGTTGGGAGCTAGGACACTGCTTGGAACAAAATACATTGAGAAAACTCATCAGAGCTTTTAAAGCAAAACATATCCCTTCAATGATCTTGTTTTCCCAGTTTTATAAATGTTGAAATTGGGAAAGAAAAAATGTTTGGCCGGCAGGCAACAGGTGACAGAGAGGGTGTTATATTTCCAAATGGTCAGGAGGACATGGAGAACCATGACACTGGAGTGACACCAGTGGGAGGAAAGAGAGAGAGAGAGGCAGAGAGAGAGAGGGAGGGAGAGAGAAAAGGGGGGAGAAAGAGGCAGAGAGAGAGAGAGAGAGAAATACAAAGATAGAGAAAGGGAGAGAATGAGGCAGAGACAGAGAGAGGAGGGTTGGCAGTTGTACTAAGGATAATCAGATAATGTCAACTTCAGAATGGTGCTCTAGCAATTATCCATGAACATCCTAAAGAAACAGTCATCAAATGACAGAGCTTGAGTATTGCTAAAAACAGACATTCTGCTGAAATCTTTCATCTTGCACTAGTGGATGGTGACTGATAATTAACTGCCGTGCATTGTCAGAAATTAAAAACTGGCAGCTTGACTCTGATTAGTAAAGGAATTTCCCTGTGGAATGAACAGTAGAGTGGCTATCACTTATTTTGTTTCAGCTAAACATTTGGCTCATCAAGTCTGCACCAACTCCTTTGAAGAGTAATGATAGTATTTCCACTGCACTGTCCTTTCCCCATACTCCTGCGCTCCAATTTCACCATCAAGATTTTGTCCAATTTCCTTTTGGAATTATTGTTGATTCTGTATCAATGATCCAATCAGATACTGCATTGCAAAACCAAAGCAAAAAGTGTCAGGAAGAATTTCTTTCTTTCATCTCTCATTCTTTTACTGATGGGTACAAACCTCTGGTTATTAATCCATTGCCTACTGAGCACAGATTCTCTTCATTTATTCTATCTAAATCACAAATAAAGAAGCACCTGGAACTCATTCCCAACTCTACTACCATTTCAGAGCCCCATCTCAGGATCATGGAATCCCTACAGTCCAGAAGGAGCCATTCAACCCATCAAGCCTGCACGGGCAACAATCCTACCCAATCCCTATTCCTGTAACCCTACGTATTTATCCTGCTGATCACCCTGACACTAAGGGGCAGTTTAGGAATATAGGAATTAGGAGCAAAAGTAGGCAGACTCAACTCTTCGAGTCTGCTCCACCATTCAGTCAGATCATGGCTAATCTCTCCTGGGTCTCAAATCCACTTCTCCACCTGTTCCCCATGTCCCCTTATCCCTTTTTTAAAATTAGGAATTTACCTATCTCCTTCTTGAAACTATTCAATGATTCAGACTCCACCGTGCAGCGAGTTCCACAAATTCATCACCCTCTGTGAGAAGTTTTTCCTCATCTCAGTTTTAAATTTACCACCTCTCAACCCATAACTGTGACCTCATGTTTGAGACTGTCCCATAAGAGGAAACAATTGATCTACGTTTACTCACATAGAAGATCAGGTTGATGTGTGGGTGGAAGGAGCTAGCCCCTTTTCCACCATCTTCATCAATCCTTTTTAGTATTTTATACACCTCGATCAAATCCCCTCTCATCCTTCTAAACTCCAGTGAGTATAAACTCAAATTGTTTAATCTCTCCTCGTACGACAACCCTTTCATCCCTAGAATCAATCTGGTCAACCTTCTCTGAACTGCCTCCAATGCCACCACATCCTTCCTCAAATAAGGAGATCAAAATTGGACACAATCCTCCAGGTGTGGTCTCACCAATAGCCTATTCAGCATGGCCATTCCACCTAATTCACACATCTTTGGAGTGTGGGAGGAAACTCAGAGGAAACCCATGCAGACATGGGGAGAACATGCAAACTCCACACAGACAGTGACTCAAGGCCAGAATTGAACACGGGTCCCTGGGGCTGTGAGGGGTTTCACCAGCAAAATCAATATTTTGCAGTGGATTTTCACCCAAAGGAATATTTTGCGTTTGACGGCAGAGAGACATATAGGATATGTTGCTTCATAAGGAATTGTGTGGCAGGATTCATAAATCTTCAATACTGTGGGTGCTCAAGAAAATAGTGAAGATTAAATATTACACTCAATATAACAGAAAAGATTATTCAAAATAGAATCGCTGAGGAATCCAATTAGTAATTAACAACTTCTTTTTAACAATGTAGAAGGAGGCCATTCAGCCCATCAAGCCTGCACTGACCACAACTTCACCCAGGCCCTATCCCCATAACTCCATACATTTACCCTAACTAGCCCTCTGACACAAAGGGACAATTTAGCATGGCCAATCCACCTACCCCCCCCATCTTTGGAGTGTGGGAGGAAACCAGAGCACCCGGAGGAAATCCCTTCAGACATGGAGAGAACATGCAAACTCCACACGGGGGAATCCAACCCGGGTCCCTAGCACTGTGAGGCAGCAGTGCTAACCACTGTGCCGATCTCGATAACTTATCTTGGCTTTTGAAGTATGTACGGGAGACCCCAGTGACAGACTCGTATTTAGACGAACCTGCTGTAAATGGTGCTGGCGTGATGATACACAGAAGCCCCTGAATATCCCGTGTGGTGGGAAACCCTGGAGAGAACTGTCACTAATGATATGCTAATGTATTAAAATGAGCTTGCTGTAATCCTGTAGTGTGTCTGACGGCACTCTGTCGGTGAGGGGCTGGCTGGATTGGAACTTGCCTGCATGAATCACACTTCCCAGATATTGAGCGCGTGCTGCTAATCTCTCACATGAAGAGTATGGACTCAAAATTGCCCCTTGAGATTGATTCTTGGGATGAATTGCCCCCGAGATTGATTCTCGGGATGAAATTGAAAATTGCCACTCTCAATAAAATAAATCACTGACTAATTCAGTGTTTGAACTTGAAGGGATTGGCTGATAATGCCTTATCGAATTCTCCAGCAACAATTCTAACTGTCCCTTTCCACAAACCTTTCCTTCCACTCTGCTATGTGTCCCGTGCTGCAATGATGTATGAGGAGAGAATGACTAGATTAGGATAGTTTTTGCTGGAGTTCAGACGAATGAAGGGGGAATCACATAGAGACTTATAAAATTCTAACAGGACTAGACAGGGTAGATGCAGGGAGGATGTTCCCGATGGTGGGGGAGTCCAGAACCGGGGGGTCACAGTCTGAGGATTCGGGGTAGGACCATTTAGGATGGAGATGGGGAAACATTTCTTCACACAAAGAATGATAAGCCTGTGGAATTCATTACCATAGGAAGTAATTGATGCCAAAACATTGAATGTATTCAAGAGGTGGCTGGATATAGCACTTGGGATGAATGAGATCAAAGGTTATGGGGAGAAAGCAGGATTAGGATATTGAGATGGATGATCACCATGATGGTGATGAATGGAAAGCAGGTTCGAAGGGCTGAATGGCCTCATTCTGCTCCTATCTTCTATGTTTCTATGATTCACTTGATTGGTTTAATTGTTCGCTCTGATATCTGATAGTCTCCTTCCTGAAATCAAAAAATACTTTATTTGTTAATTTCCAAAGATTTATTTAAAACTAGTTGCTTTTTTTATTGAGATATTGTGGCACAGTGCGTAGCTCCCACTGCCTCTGAACCTGAAGTTCCAGGTTCAGTTAGGATAGGACTTATACAGTGATTGGTTGGGCCCTGAGGAGTGTTGACAAACAGAAAGATCTCAGAGTACAAGTATGTAGTTCATTGAAAGCGTTGTCACAGATAGACGGAGCGGTGAAGGAAGTGTTTTGCACACTGGCTTTCATCAGTCAGGACATTGAGTGTAGGAGTTGGGACATTGTGTTACAGTTATGTAAGTTGTTGGTGAGGACACACTTGGAGTATTGTGTACAGTTTTGATCACCTTGCTACAGGAAAGACATTGGAAAGAGTGCAAAGGAGATTCATGAGGATGTTGGTGGGACTGGTGGGCCTGAGTTATAGGGAGAGGTTGGCCAGGCTAGGACTTTATTCATCAGGATGTAGGGGAATGAAGGGTGGTATTATTAAGGTGTATAAAACCATGAGGGGCATCAATAGGATGAACACAGATAGTCTTTTCCCCAGGGAAGGGGAATTGAAAACTAGAGGGTGTAGGTTTAAGGTGAAGGGGAAAGATTTAAACAGACCTGAGGGGCACCTTCTTCACGCAGAGGATGGTGCGGACATGGAATGAGCTGCCAGAGAAAGTGGTTGAGGCAGGTTGAATAGCAACATTTAAAAAGCATTTGGATGAGTACATGGATGGGAAAGGATTAGAGGGATATGAACCAAACACGGGCAATTAGACTAGGTGGGAGGGCACTATGGTCAGCACAGACCGTCAGTTGGGCCGACGGGCCTGTTTCCATGCTGTATGATTCTATAACTCGATGACTAAGGATGGTGTCTTCATAGTGCAGTCAAACAGATTTCACCTGGAAATCCTTTCAAACACATACCAAGGGCTGGTGGTGAGAGCGGGAATGATGGAAAGAGCATCAACCATCACTACCCCTTGCTTCAGGCAACAACAATTGTGTTACTGCAGCAACTTGGACTCTCTGAGCGAACTGTAACAACTGCTTGTGTTGTTTGGAGTGCCACCAATACCATTCGAAGCAGAAAGATGGTGGTACAAGGCAAACTTTAAATCAGTTCTTCCCTGATAACTGATGGTTTTATTGTCCCATTATTTTACTGTCTGCAGCCCAAAGAGCAATGGGAAATGAATGGGTTTGGTAAGAGACAAACAATCATTGTAACACCAGCTGGGCAGTATAACTGATGATTTGTGAGCAATTTACCTTCCAATGGTTTGGGAAGAAAATGAGATGCTGGTTTGGTTTTCTTCACACGATTCCCCTTCATGATTTGGCCATCTTTGTTGAATCCCAGATACCAAGCTCTACCAGATTCCTGCTGTCTGTACAGCATTGATGAATAGATCACATAGTAGTTCTCATATACTGATTCCTTAAACTTGCATTCAGCTGTAAAAAGTTCCTGTGGGGTAACAACATCAGAATGGTTTTAACCAAGTGGCAACCTGTAATCTCCAAAAACATTCTTATCATAGAAGCATAACAAGGTTACAGAGCAGAAGGAGGCCATTCAGCCCATCATGTCTGTCCTGGCTGTCTCTAAGATCAACTCGGCTAGTCCCACTCCTAAATCCATTCCCTGGAGGACTTGCAATCTTTATCACTTCAGGTGCTTTGAAAGTCTCGATTGAACCTACCTTCACCACACTCACAGGCAGCGCAATCCAAACCCTAACCACACGCTGAATGTAAAAACAGCTGGAATTCTCCGGCCGTTCACACTGGCTGGATTCTTCAGTCCTGCCAGCAGCACCACCCCGTCCATAGGCCAGCATAGAAACATAGAAGATAGGAACAGGGAGAGGCCATTCAGCCCTTCGAGCCTGCTCCACCATTCACCACGATTGTGGCTGATTGTCCAATGCAACAGCCTAATCCTGCTTTCTCCCCATAACCTTTGATCCCATTTGCCCCAAAGTGCTATATCCAGCCACTTCTTGAATACATTCAAGGGGAGATATCAATGTGGATTCCCATCGACAGTAGTGGGATTGGAAGATCTTACTACTAGCAAACAAAGTGCCAACTCCCGCTGGTGGGAAGCACATGGCTCAGAGGCTGGAGAATCTTGCCCAACATTATTTCTTCCTGTCTAAGTCTCCTGGCAATCATTCTAAATCTTTGTTCTCTAATTCTTGTCAATGGGAACAGTTTTTCCCATCCACCATGCTCAAAACCCTAATGGCTTTGAGCAACTTATCAAATCTCCTCTCATCTTCCTCATCTCTCAGCAGAACAATCCAATCTATATCCATGAGGTCTTGTCACCATTGGTGTGAATCTGTTTTTACACTGTTTCCAAAACCCTGCCATCCCTCTGAAAGTGTAGTGTCCAGAATTGGACAAGTGCTCCAGCTGAAACTGCACCTGTGCTTTATAAAAGTTGATCTTAACTTTCTTTCTTTTGTACTCAATGGCTTAAAGCTTTTTAAACTCACATCTAGCATTCTGCTGCTACTTGTAAACTCAGCGGCTGCCAAGCGTCTGCTTTTCGATCTGATCAGGAAGACATTTCTCCCCCTCCTCACCAGGTTGTGATAAAGACTCAACGCTGAGCTTATTCTTCCCCAGAACATTAACAACGTGGGATTTCTCACCTTCCCTTGCTAGAGCAACCGTCAAGCTTTTGAAATTCATGTTTAGTGCCACCTACCACTTCCGCACCCAACGTGATGCTGGCTCAGTGGTTAGCACTCTCACCTCTGAGTCACAAGGTTTGCCACACTCCAGACTCTTTGAGCGTAAAACGTAGGCCAATGCTGTGAAAGATCTCCTCGGGGCATCTCAAAGTGCATCAAGCCAATGAGCTATGCCTCAAGTGTAATCGCAATGTCGGGGATTATGGCAGCCAATTAGCACACAGCAAACTCCCACACAGTGATGTGATCATGCTCAGATAATTGGTTTTAGTGATAAAAGCAAAACTCTGCCGAAGCTGGAATCTGAAACAAAAACAGCAATATCTCAGCAGGTCTGACAGCATCCGTAGAGAGAGAACAGCGAAACAAACAAGAAGTAATGAGTGGGCCAGAATCTGACAGGGGGTGAGAAAGAGAGGACAGAGAGAGAGGATAGAGAAAGAGGATGTCACGGTGACACAGTTGGTTAGCACTGCTGCCTCACGGCGTCAGGGACCCGGCTTCAATTCCCAGCTTGGGGTGCTTTCTGTGTGGAGTTTCCATGTTTTCCCCACGTCTGCGTGGGTTTCCTCCTGGTGCTCCAGTTTCCTCCCACAGTCCAAAAATGTGCCTGTTAGGTGAATTGGCCATGCTAAATTGCCCCTTTAGTGCAGGGGTCTAGTTAGGGTAAATGCATGGGATTATGGGGATAGGCCTGGGTTGGGATTGTGGTCAGTGCAGACTTGATGGACTAAATGGTCTCTTTCTGCACTGTAGGGATTCTGTGGGAATAAAGCCAATGTTTGGAGTCAGGATGCTGTCAGAGCCGCTGAGGTTAGTTTTAGTGATGTTGATTAAATAATAAATATTGACCAGGATTAACAATTCTTCTGTTCTTTGGAATAACCATGATGTAGAGATGCCGGCATTGGACTGGGGTGGGGACAGTAAGAAGTCTCACAGCACCAGGTTAACATCCAACCAGCTCCAACTTCAGGGAGTGAACCTGAAGAAGGGAGCATCACACTGAAAGCTGCCAAATAAACCTGTTGGACTTTAACCTGGTGTTGTGAGACTTCAAAGTAACACCAGGGGGATCTTTATGCTCAGACGGGAGAGCTGCCGGAGCCTCAGTTTAACATCTAACTGAGAGAATGGTACCTCAGACAGTGCAGCACCCTCTCAGTACTGCACTGGGGATGTCAGCCTAGACTTGTGTTCTCAAATCTCCAGAGTGGGTCTGAAACTCATGGGCATCATTCTGATTGCCACCAACAGAGATTTGAAATATCTGAGATCATTAAAGGCGCTACAGAAATGCATGTCTTGCATTCTCTGAAGTTGAGTGTCCAGAAACAGGCCTTTCAGCTGATTATGTTGACACCAGATGTTGTTAGCTCAATCGAATATAGATGTCGCACAACACCTACAACAAAAGCTTTAATTTTCTTTTTTAAAGGTTTTACGATGGGTAAATTGTATTTGGCTGATTTGTTAGAGTTTTTTTGAAAATGTAACAAGCAAGGTTGATAATGGTGATCCGGTAGATATAATGTATCTGCACTACCAGATAAGATGTCGCACAAAAAGTTAATACACAAGGGATTGCGGTTAATATATTAGCTTGGTTAGAGAACTGGCTAACCAACTAAAAGCACAGTGCAAGGATAAATGGGTTGTTCTCTGATGGGCAACATATAACTAGTGGGGCGCCACAGCGTTCAATCCTCAGGCATCAACTATTTACAATCTATATTAATAACTTGGATACAGGGATAGTAGGTACTATAGCCAAATATACAGATGACAGTAAAATAGATGGGATAGTAAATTGCAATGAGGAAATAAGAAATTTACAAAGGGATATAGATGGGGTTGGGTGAGTGGACTAAACATTTGGCAGATGTAATTTAGTGTGGATAAGTGTGATATTATCCCCATCAATCAGAGGAATAAAAGGACAAGTTATTATATAAATGGACAGAAACTTTGGATGGTATGATGCAGAGGGATCTGGGTGTCTTTGTGCATGAATTGCAGAATGTTAGCAGGTGATAAAAAAGGTGAATGGAATTTTGGCATTCATTGCTAAGGGAACAGAGTGTAAAAGTAGGGAAATGCTGCTGCAGTGGTAAAGAGCACTGGTGATGCTGTATTGCGGACAGTTTTGGTCCCCTCACTATAGGGAGGACATAATGCATTAGAGGCAGTTCAGAGAGGGTTCACTAGATTGATTCCACAGCTGAAGGATTTGTCTTATGAAAAGAAATTGAGCAGAAATTGAGGTCTAAACTTGCTGCAGTTCAGAAGAACAAGAGGGGATCTAGATGTGGTGTATAAAGGTAGACAGTGAGAGGATCTCTCTCTTGTTGGAAATTCTAGAACAAAAGACCATAGTTTGAGGCTAAGGGATGGCAGATTTAAAACGGAAATAAGGAGAAATTATTTCACTCAAAAAGTTCACTGAAAGGGTGGTGAATCTGTGAAATTTCTACCTTAGACTGCAGTAGACACCAGGACACATAACAGATTTAAACAGGAGATAAGTGGGTTTTTAATTAGTAATGGGATGAAGGGTTATAGTGAGCGGGTGGGTAAGTGGAGCTAAGTCCACAAAAAGATCAGCCATGATCCTATAGAATGGCTACGATGTGGCTTTGGACTGGGGTGAGCACAGTAAGCAGTCTCACAAGTGATGAAGTTGTAGCAGGCACTCACCTGATGAAGGAGCAGCGCTCCAAAAGCTCGTGTTACCAAATAAACTTGTTGGACTTTAACCTGGTGTTGTGAGACTTCTTACTGTGCTTATTGAATGGTGGAGCAGGCTCGAGGGGCTGACTGGCCTGATCTTGCTCCAAGTTCTTATGCTTTTATTTTAAACGAGTTAACATTGGCATGGAAACAAAAGACAGAAAACGTCGTAGAAACAGATTGAACTTCCATTCATTAATATCACCAATAATAAATGTAAGACTTATATCTGACACCTTGGTCTGCAAAAACTATCACTGGAAATCCATTTCATTTCCCATCTTTCTCCCTTTATGCATTGATTTATCTACCCAGCCCCCAGCAGCATCTAACGTGAGCGGCCACAATTTGCATTAAAAGATAATGGCTTTATCTTCTAATTGCAGTTTGTGCTCAGAACACCTTTTGCATACTTATTAAGAAATCCCGCCATAATGAGCAATCTGATTGGCTTTACTCTCTCCTTGTAGAATAGCTCGAGCTCTTCTGACCTGAGGGTTGACAACCAAACACTCGTCTAAGTCTGAGCTTTGTGCTGAAGCGAGTTCTGAAATGATGAGGTGTTGGTAAAACTCTGATGTTGTAAAAGCTTTGCCTCGGAAGGCACGGTTTTATGTGACATAAACACTGTTTGGGATCTGTTTTGTGGAATCACTGCCAATCCTCATGTCCATTTCCTTGGGATGGGACTTGAGTGCAGGACCTGGCTGAGAATACAAACTTCCATCACTTCCTTAACAAACAAGCTCACAAAGCTGAGAGCCAAACAAATGGCTGATTTTACAGACTGATCAACTTGGTTAACTTGTAACAAGTGAGGTGCAAAATAAATTAACCAGCTATTTAATTACTCTAAGATAATTTCCTGGTAAAGATATTAAGGTTCACCTGCATCTAGAATCAGAAGTTAATTCTTCTTCTCCACAGTCAAGGTTCAGTGGCAGGAATGGAAGAGACAGGGATACTGTTTGTGTGTGTGTGTGTGTGTGTGTGTGCGTGTGTGCGTGTGTGTGTGTGTGTGTGTGTTGGGCGGGGGGGGGGGAGGTAGGTGTGTGTCAACAAGGGAAGATTTGATTTATTATTGTCGCACATATTAACATAGTGAGAAGTATTGTTTCTTGTGCACTATACAGACAAAGCATAATGTTCATAGAGGAGGAAAGGAGAGAATGAAGAATGTGGTGTTACAGTCATAGCTAGGACGTAGAGAAAGATCAACTTAATGCGAGGTAAGTCCATTCAAAGGTCGGACAGCAGCAGGGAAGAAGCTATCCTTGAGTCGGTCGGTACGTGATCTCAGACTTTTGTATTTTTTCCAATGGAAGAAGGTGAAAGAGAGAATGTCCGGGGATTCCGCCCTCAGAGTTTAGTTTGATTTGTACAATTAACATATCCTGTTGTTTCTTTCAATTTATCTTTTCTCATAGGCATCGCTGGCTAGGCCAGCCTTTATAACCCATCGCTGACTGCCTTTGAGAAGGTGCTGATGAGCCGTCTTTTTGAGTCCGTGTGCTTTGATATGACTGAGTACCTTGCGAGGTCGTTCATGAGTAAATCACATAGCTGTGGGTGGAGAATGACCAATTTGTCAAAACTAGACACAAAAGATCACATGGCACTATTTGGAAGCAGAGAAGGTGAGACTGGGAAAGCATCTCCTTCATGGAAGGACATTAGTGAACCTGATAAGTTAGTGCAACAAGACATAGGGAGGGAGTGAGACCACAGGTGGATTTGAAGATAGAGCGGAGAATTTTAAATTGAGCGTCACTTAAATTGAGATCTCGGAATTCCTCCAACTTGGACCTCTTTGGCATTTTCCACTTGAAGACACTCTTTAAAAGGACTGCACAGTGGTTAGCAGTGCTGCCTCACAGCTCCAGGGATCCAGGTCTAATTCCTGTCTTGGGTTACTGTTAGTGTGGAGCTTGCACATTCTCCCCGTGTCTACGTGGGTTTCCTCTGAATGCTCTGGTTTCCTCCCACAGTCCAAAGATGTGCAGGTTAGGTGGATTGGCCATGATAAAATGCCCCTTAGTGTCAGGGGGTTGAGCTAGGGTAAATGCATTGGGTTATGGGGATGGGGCCTGGATGAGATTGTGGTCGGTGTAGACTCAATGAGCCAAATGGCCTCCTTCTGTATTGTAGTGTTTCAATGAAATTGGCAACGACATTTGGAGTTTCCAAAGAGAAACAAAGATCCAACAGAGAATAAGGGAGAAACTGGGAAATAAAAGCAGTTTCATGGCAAGAATGGAGAATGTGTCAATAATGTGCCAGAATAAGAATTAAAGGATTAACCGATTAGTCACACACTAATGAGGGAGAAATGCAACAACAACAGATGTGGAGATATTGGGTATCTCACAGATTAAATAGATGTTTGTTACAGTTTGGTAAAATAAAAAAAAAGTGCTTCTCACAGAGAATGGGAACATTTAGAGAGGAGAATCTGACATTTCAGAATCCTTTGGTGACTAAGAAAGACTTTAAAATTTCTGCAGTGCCTTGCAAAAACGCAGGCCATGTCAATGCACGCTACAGCTGATAGAGTATTTTTGATGTGTCGTTAGAATTGTAAGATGCAAAACTAAAAGCACATAAATCTGCATTGCAAGTTCCCACAAACTGTAATGTGGTAACGCCCAGATAATCCAGCCTTTGTTCAGTGATGGTGGTTGAAGGATGGATCGTATATCATAGAATCCTTACAAAAAGAGGCCATTTGGCCCATTGACTCTCCTAAAGAGTATCCTACCTAAGCCCATCTCTGTAAGCCACACATTTCCCCTGCTAATTCACTCAACTTACGTATCTTGGAACACTAAAGGGCAATTTAAAGTGACCAATCTACCTAAGCGGCACAACTTTGGACTGTGGGAGGACCCGGAGACCTTGAAGAAACCCACGCAGTCACAGGAAGAATGTGCAAACTCGAGAGAAACAGTGACCCCCAAGCTGGGAATCAAACCTGTTGCTGTGAGGCAACAGTGCTAACCATCCCTATGACACAAGGAGGCTGAGGAGAATCACCCTCCCCCCTTTGCTTCTTTGAAATAGTGTGGTGTGATCTTGTGTCCACCTGAGAAGATAGAATCCTTGTTTAACACGGCAGACAGCACCGCTAGCACTGCACCACTCCCTCAGCACTGCAGCACTCCCTCAGCACTGCACCACTCCCTCAGCACTGCACCATCCCCTCAGCACTGCAACACTCCCTCAGCACTGCAACATTCCCTCAGCACTGCAACACTCCCTCAGCACTGCACACCCCTCTCAGCACTGCAACACTCCCTCAGCACTGCACCACTCCCTCAGCACCGCAACACTCCCTCAGCACTGCACCACTCCCTCAGCACTGCACCATCCCCTCAGCACTGCACCACTCCCTCAGCACTGCACCACTCCCTCAGCACTGCAGCACTCCCTCAGCACTGCACCACCCCCTCAGCACTGCAACACACTCCCTCAGCACTGCAACACTCCCTCAGCTCCCTCAGCACTGCAACACTCCCTCAGCACTGCAACACTCCCTCAGCACTGCAACACTCCCTCAGCACTGCAACACTCCCTCAGCACTGCAGCACTCCCTCAGCACTGCAACACTCCCTCAGCATGCACACTTCTTGCACTGCAACACTCCCTCGCACTGCAACACTCCCCTGCAGCAGCACCCCCCACGCAACACTCCCACTCTGCAACACTCCCCACTCCCTCAGCACTGCACACTCCTCGCACTGCGCACTCCCTCAGCACTGCAACACTCCCTCAGCACATCCTCAGCACTGCAACACTCCTCGCAGCCCCTGCCAGCACTGCACACCCCTGCAGCACTGCACCAGCACTCAACACCCCTCAGCACTGCAGCACTCCTCAGCACTGCTCACTCAGCACTCAGCACTCCCCACACTCCCTCAGCACTGCAGCACTCCCTCGGCACTGCACCACTCACTCAGCACTGCAGCACTCCCTCAGCACTGCAACACTCCCTCAGCATGCAGCACTTCTTCTGCAACTGCAACACTCCCTCTCAGCACTGCAGCACCCCCTCAGCACTGCAAACACTGCACTGCAACACTCCCTCAGCACTGCGCACTCCCTGGCAACCCTCAGCACTGCACCACCCCCTCAGCACTGCAGCACCCCCTCAGCATTGCAACACTCCCTCAGCACTGCAGTACTCCCTCAGCACTGCAGCACCTCCTCAGCACTCCACTCCCTCAGCACTGCACCACCCCCTCAGTGCGGACACTCCCTCAGCACTGCACACTCCCTCAGCACTGCACCACCCCCTCAGCACTGCAACACTCCTCAGCCTCCACCCTCAGCACTGCAGCACTCCCTCAGCACTGCACCACTCCCTCAGCACTGAACACTCCCTCAGCACTGCAGCACTCCCTCAGCACTGCACCACCCCCTCAGCACTGCAACACTCCCTGCAGCACTGCAGCACTCCCTCAGCACTGCAGCACTCCCTCATCACTGCAGCACTCCCTCAGCACTGCAGCACTCCATCAGCACTGCAGCACTCCCTCATCACTGCAGCACTCCCTCATCACTGCAGCACTCCCTCAGCACTGCAAACAGCACTGCAGACTCCTCAGCACTGCAGCACTCCATCAGCACTGCACACTCCCTCATCACTGCAGCACCCCATCACTGCCACTCCCTCAGCACTGCAACAACCCACAGCACCACCCCTCAGCACTGCAACACTCCCTCAGCACTGCACACTCCCTCAGCACTGCACACCCTCCCTCAGCACTGCAGCACTCCCTCATCAGCACTGCAGCACCCCCTCAGCACTGCAACACTCCCTCAGCACTGTAACACTCAAACACCCACTGCAGCACTCCTCGCACTGCACCACTCCCTCAGCACTGCAGCACCTCCCTCAGCACTGACAACACACCCTCAGGCACTGCCAGCACTCCCACTGCAGCACCTCCCTCAGCACTGCACCACTGCAGCACTCCCTCAGCACTGCAGCACAGCACTCCCTCCACTGCAGCACTGCAACACACTCCCCTCAGCCACTGCAGCACTTCTTCTCACTGCAACACACTCCTCTGCACTGCAGCACCCCCTCAGCACTGCAACACTCCTCAGCCATTGCACACACTCCCTCAGCACTGCACACAACACCCCTCAGCACTGCTGACACTCCCTCAGCACTGCAGCACACTCTCCTCAGCACTCCACTCCCTCAGCACTGCATGCAGCACCCCTCCACTGCCACTGCAGCACCCCTCAGCACTGCAACACTCCCTCAGCCTGCACACTCCCCTCAGCACTGCAGCACTCCCTCAGCACTGCAACACTCCCTCAGCACTGCCCACCCCCTCAGCACTGCAACACTCCCTCAGCCTTGCAACACTCCCTCAGCACTGCAGCACTCCCTCAGCACTGCACCATCCCCTCAGCACTGCAACACTCCCTCAGCACTGCAGCACTCCTCTCAGCATCTGCAACACTCCTGCAGCACTGCAGCACCCTCAGCACTGCAGCACTCCATCAGCACTCCCCATTGCAGCACCCCTCATCACTGCACCACCCCCTCAGCACTGCAACACCCCTCAGCCTGCACACCCCTCAGCACTGCAACACTCCCTCAGCACTGCACACTCCCTCAGCACTGCAGCACTCCCCCATCACACTGCACCAACATCCCTCAGCACTGTAACACTCGTCAGCACTACACCACCCCGTCAGCACTGCAACACTCCCTCAGCACTGCAGCACCCCCTCAGCACTGCAACACTCCCTCAGCACTGCAGCACCCCCCACACTGCAACACTCCCTCAGCACTGCAGCACTCCCTCAGCACTGCAGCACCCCCTCAGCACTGCAACACTCCCTCAGCATTTCACACTCCCTCAGCACTGCAGCACTCCCTCAGCACTGCAGCACTCCCTCAGCACTGCACCACCCCCTCAGCACTGCAACACTCGCTCAGCACTGCAACACTTCTTCAGCACTGCAGCACCCCCTCAGCACTGCAGCACCCCCTCAGCACTGCAACACTCCTGCAGCACTGCAACACTCCCGCAGCACTGCAGCACTCCCTCAGCACTGCAGCACTCCCACAGCACTGCAACACTCCCTCAGCCCTGCAACACTCCCGCAGCACTGCAGCACTCCTGCAGCACTGCAGCACTCCCACTGCACTGCAACACTTCCACAGCACTGAAGCACTCACTCAGCACTGCAGCACTCCCTCAGCACTGCAACACTCCCTCAGCACTGCAACATTCACTCAGTACTGCAACACTCCTTCAGCACTGCAGCATTCTCTCAGCACTGCAGCTCTCTCTCGGCACTGCAAGATTCCCTCAGCACTGCAGCACTCCCACAGCACCACAGCAGTCCCTTGGTACTGTAGCACTTGCTCAGCACTGCAGCACTCCCTCAGCACTGCAATACTCCCTCAGCACTGCAGCTCCCTCAGTACTGTAGCAATCCTTCAGCACTGCAGCACTCCCTCAGCTCTGTATCAATCCCTCAGCACTGCAACACTCTTTCAGCACTGCTGCAATCCCTCAGCACTACACTACTCCCTCAGCACTGCAGCACCCGCTCAGCACTGCAGCACTCCCACAGCACTGCAGCATTCTGTCAGCACTGTAGCACTCTCTCAGCACTGCAGCATCTGCTCAGCACTGCAACAATTCACTCAGCAATGCAGCACTCCTTCGGCACTGCAGCACTCCTTCGGCACTGCAGCACCCGCTGAGCACTGCAGCATTCCCTAGGCACTGCACTGGGAGCATTGGCTTGGATTCTGTATTCAAGTCTCTGCAGAGGGACTTGCATCTCCTGATCACAGCGTAGATGCCTCTGAGCCGTGACTGATGCCTGGAGATATCATTTGGTTAGCAGATTATCAGTGTTATTTAATGCTATTGGGCAGGCTATTGCCTTGTGAATAATAATTCCATTTCTGCATATCTGGACTCTGTAACTCCTTCAATCCTCTATGTGACAAGAATGAACAGTCTTGTCTTGTTAACTATATAATTTATAAACTGCACATAAACCTCGAAAAACCAGGTAGAGGGTCTCTGTTCAATCAACCAGAAGTTCAAGTGATGGACCACGGAGATTTAAACTACCAGAACAGGCAATTTTTGTGATCAAAGATTAGCTAATCGAAATGCTTTCCTTCACTCAGAGAATGGTGGGTTTAAAATGCAAATAAAGTCAGTGAGGTGTCAGACTCGGAGTAATTTGGTGTAAATTATAGTGCTATAATTTAAGAGGATCCACTGTACGTGCCTGCAGCAACAAGCAGAACTGTGTTTTTGCCTCAGGGCGCGGGAAGTGAGTCATAGAGTCATAGAACATAGAACATTACAGCGCAGAACAGGCCCTTCGGCCCTCGATGTTGCATCGACCAATTAAGAAAAAGCAATGGCCCTCTAGTCTAAACCATTCCATTTTCATCCATTAACCTATCCGCGGACCTCTTAAACGCCCCCAAACTTGGCGCATCTACAACTGCAGCAGGCAGGGCATTCCATACCCTTACCACTCTCTGGGTAAAGAACCTACCTCTGACACCTGTCCTATAACTACCACCACTTAATTTAAAGCTATGTCCCCTCGTGCTAGCTTTCTCCATTCGAGGAAAAAGTCTATCACTGTCCACCCTATCTAAACCTCTAATCATCTTATATGTTTCAATAAGGTCTCCTCTTAGCCGCCTTCTTACTAATGAAAACAACCTCAAATCCCTCAGCCTCTCCTCATAAGACCTTCCCTCCATACCTGGCAACATCCTGGTAAACCTCCTCTGTACCCTCTCCAATGCCTCCACATCTTTCTTATAATGTGGGGACCAGAACTGCACACAATACTCCAAGTGCGGCCGCACTAGAGTTTTGTACAGTTGCAACATGACGTTGCGGATCCGAAATTCAATCCCCCTACCAATAAAAGCTAAGACTCCATATGCCTTCTTAACAACCTTATCGACTTGATTGCCAACTTTCAGGGATCTATGCACATATACACCAAGATCCCTCTGTTCATCAACACTATTAAGAGTCCTACCATTAGCCCTATACTCTATACATTTGTTATTCCTGCCAAAGTGAATTACCTCACACTTTTCCGCATTAAACTCCATTTGCCACCTCTCGGCCCAGCTCTGCAACTTGTCCAAGAAAGAAGGCGGCTAAGAGGAGACCTTATTGAAACATATAAGATGATTACAGGTTTAGATAGGGTGGACAGTGATAGCCTTTTTCCTAGGATGGAGAAAGCTAGCACGAGGGGACACAGCTTTAAATTAAGGGGTGGTAGTTATAGGACTACCAGAGGTAGGTTCTTTACCCAAAGGGTGGTAAAGATATGGAATGCCCTGCCTGCAGCAGTTGTAGATGCGCCAAGTTTGGTGGCATTTAAGAGGTTAGTAGATAAGTTTATGGATGAAAAGGGAATGGTTTAGGTTAGCGGGTCACTGCTTTTTCCTAATTGGTCGGCGCAACATCGAAGGCCGAAGGGCCTGTTCTGCGCTGTAATGTTCTATGTTCTATGTAAGTCATAGAGGTTTACAGCATGGAAACAGGTCCTTCGGCTCAACTTGTCCACTCCGCCCTTTTTTTTAAAACCCCTAAGTTAATCCCAATTGCCCTCATTTGGCCCATATCCCTCCATGCCCATTGTACTCATATAACTAAATGCTTTTTAAAAGATAAAATTGTATCCCCCTCTACTCCTATCTCTGGCAGTTCATTCCAGACATCACCACCCTCTGTGTGAAAAAATTGCCCCTCTGGACCATTTATATCCCCCCCCTCACCTAAAATCTATGCCCTCTACTTTCAGACTCCTCTACCTTTAGGAAAAGATATTGACTATCTAGCTGATCTGTGCCCCTCATTATTTAATAAACCCTGGTAAGATCACCCCTCAGCCTCCTACGCTCCAGAGAAAAAGTCCCGGTCTACTCAGCCTCTCCTTATAACTCAATCCCGGTAGCATCATCGTAAATCTTTTCTGCACTCTTCCTAGTTTAATAATATCTTTCCTATAATAGAGTAAGCAGAATTGCAGACAGTATTCCAAGTGTGGCCTTACCAATGTCTTGTACAACTTCAACAATCTTGGTGTCATCTGCAAGCTTACTAACCATGCCTCCTATATTCTCATGTAAATCATTAATATAAATGACAAATAACAGTGGGCCCAGCACTGATCCCTGAGGCACACCGCTGGTCACAGGCCTCCAGTTTCAAAAACAACTCTCTACAACCACCCTCTGGCTTCTGACAAGAAGCCAATTTTGTATCCATTTACATACCTCACCCTGGATTCCAGGAGATTTAACTTCATGCAATAATCTACCATTCGGTACCTTTTCAAAGGCCTTGCTAAAGTCCATGTAGACAATACCAACTGCACTGCCCTCATCTACCTTCTTAATTACCTCTTCAAAACACTTAACTAAATTATTAGACACGATTTTTCACTCACAAAGCCATGCTGATTGTCCGTAATCGATCCTTGCATCTCTAAATGTCTGTAGATCCTGTCTCTCAAAACACCTTCCAACAATTTATCCATCACAGATGTGAGTCTCACTGCCCTGAAATTCCCAGGCTTTTCCCTGCAGCCCTTTTAAAACAAAAGCACAACATTTGCCACTCTCCAATCCTCAGGCACCTCATTCCTGACTATTGATGATTCAAATATCTCGGTTACGAGACCCACAATTTCCTCCCTAGCCTCCCACAACATCCTGGGATACACTTCATCAGATCCCACAGATTTATCTACCTTGATGCGCTTTAAGATTTCCAGCACCTCCTTCTCTGTAATATATATTCTCCTCAAGACATTAATATTTATTTCCCTAAGTTTCCTAACATCCATGCTTTTCTCCACGGTAAATACTGATGATGAATATTTATTTAGTATCTCAGCCATCTCTTGTGGATCCACACATAGATGAACTTGTTGGTCTTTAAAGGCCCTATTCTCTCCCTTGTAACTCTTTTTCTTTTTATGTATTTGTAGAAGCTCTTTGGATTCTTCTTTGCCTTATCTGCCAAAACAATTTTCTGTCTGCTTTTTGCCTCCTGATTTTTCTCTTGACTCTACTCCTACACTCTCTATACTCTTCAAGAGATTCACTTGATCCCAGCCGCCTATGCATATCATATGCTCTCTTTCTTCTTCTTGACCAGGGCCTCAATATTCCAAGTCATCCAGGATTCCCGACTTCTGCCAGCCTTGCCCTTCACTATAAGAGGAATGAGTTTACCCCGAATCCTGGTTAACACACTTTTGAAAGCATGCCTCTTACCAGACATCCCTTTGCTTTCCCACAGACTCCCCCAATTAACTTTTGAAAGTTCCTGCCTGATACCATCAAAATTGGCCTTGCTCCAATTTAGAATATTAACTTTGGGACAGACCTATCATTCTCCATTGCTATTGTAAAACCAATAGAATTATGGTCACTGATTCCAAAGTGATCCCTCGCTAATACTTCTGTCATCTGCCCTTCCTTATTTTCCAAGAGGAGGTCAAGTTTTTCCCCCTCCCTAACCGCACCATTCACAGACTGAATGAGAAATTCCTCTTGAATACACTCAACAAATTTCTCTCCATCCAATCCTCTAATACTCTGGCTGTCCCAGTCAATGTTGGGAAACTTAAAATCTCCAATATTATTGTGTCCATGTTAGTCCGTGTTATTGCTCCAGGCACAACTCATTTTTAAAAATATTAACATTTCATTTAGAGTCACAGAGGTTTACAGCACGGAAACAGGCAATTCAGCCCAACTTGTCTATGCTGCCCGGTTTTTACCAGTAAACTAGTCCCAATTGCCTGAATTTGGCCCTTATCCCTCTATACCCATCTTATCCATGTAACTATCTAAATGTTTTTTAAAGATAAAATTGTATCTGTCTCCACTTGGCATCACCACCCTCTGTATGAAAACATTGCTCCTCTGGACCCTTTCTGCACTATATTCAAATGAATATAAAGCAGGTTCATGCCCGTTATTAGCGGATAGGGTAAATTCAATATTGCCTTCTTGCTGGCGAAAACCACAACTTCTGGATCTTGAGTCTCCACCGGCATGTACATGGATGGCAAACATTGGCTCAAGATTGTCCCATTGCTGGGTACACTTATTAGGGCTATTGCTTCGGACGGTTAAAATTCCACTCTATCCCAACATACTCCTGCCTGGCCCCCCCGAGACCTGTCCTCCATAAACTGAGGTCGTGTATGTAGCAGCTGCCTTCTTGAACTGCTGCAGTCCACGTGGAGTATATCAAATCAGCCATATTCTCAATGAATAGCAGAGCAGACGCCATGGGTCGAAGGGCCTACTTCTGCTCCGATGTCTTTTGGCTTGATGGCGCAGTTCACTCACGGTGCTGTCAGGGAGGGTGTTCCAGCATTTTGACCCAACCACAGCAAAGGAACAGCGATGTCGTTCCAAGTTAAGGTGGTGTCTGGCTTTGCTTTGTTACTGGGATGTATCAGTCACTCTGCCAGCATTTAATGTCCATCCCTAATTCCCGTTGCAGGCGGTGGCATTCCCATGCATCTGCTGCCCTTGTCCTTCCAGGTGACAGAGCTTGTGGGTTTGGAAGGTGCTGTTGAAGAAACGCGTACATGTCGCTGCCACTGTACATCAGTGGTGGATTGAGTCAATGTTTAAGGTGGTAGGTAAGATGCATTTAGGCTTCCAATTTTGAAGAGTATAGAGTTCCATAGAAGGAACATGAGCTTGGATTACAATATCACCTGTGTCTCCCAGTCACCAGGCTTATGGTTTGGTTTGCCCTCTGAGGAATTTGTTGCCAAATATAACTCCTTGGTACGTATGCATTGTGATCACATCAGTGAGGACAAGCATTTCATTCTGTATTACACATGCCTGTTTATGGAGCAAGAATTTTGTTAACAATGAGGGCAGTGTTTGATGACAGGTGTTGAAGAGGTTCACGAGTTGGTGCTTTTCATCTCTGGAATGCCAATATCTCCAAAACTTCCGTCTGGTTTGCTCAGCTGTCCCGATTTTTCAAATCGATAAGCCCAGACCAGGAATAAACATGACACAATCCCTCTGAAGTGAAGTCACTTTTAACATGGGAAATACGGCAGCCAGTTTGTGCACAGCAAGGTCCCATACAGAGCAATGAGATCTTGCAGGTTTCCTATTGACTGCACTTCTATCCTCACACCTCCCTCCCAGAACCGTGACAGAGTCCCACTTGTCATCACGTTATACCTCACCAGCGTCAGTCTTTAAACCATTGTCCTGTGTCATTCCTGTCAACTCCAGCCTGATGCCACAACTAAATATTTCCCCCTTACCCCCTCTCCCCCTCAGCATTCTGCAGAGACCACTTCCTCAGCAACATCCTGGTCCACTCCTCCATCTCCTCCAAATCTTCAGCCCCTTCACACGGCACCTTCCCATGCAATCGCAGAAGGTGCAGTACCCGTCCATTTATCTTCTCCCTCCTCACTGTCCAAGACCTCAAACACTCCTTTCAGGTTAAGCAGCATTTCACTCGCACCTCTTCCAATTTGGTCAACTCAACCTTGAATATATTCAGTGATCTAGCTCCATAGCTTCCTGGAGAAGAGAATTCTAAGGACTAATAATTCTCAGAGACAAGAGATTGCTCCTCCACTCCATCTTAAGTGGGAGAGCCTTTGTTTTTAATTTGTAGATGTCCTGACCAGTAGAGGCATCCCCTCGATATCTATCCTGCCAAGCAACTTCAGAATCCTATATTTCCCCAAGATCACTCCTCATTCTTCTGAACTCAAATGAATAGAGGCCTGGTGGCACAGTGGTTAGCACGGCTGCCTCACAGTACCAGGGGCCTGGATTTAAATCCCAATTTTGGGTCACTGTCTGTGCAGAATCTGCTCATTCTCCCCATGTCTGCATGGGTTTCCTCAGAGTGTTCCAGTTACCTCCTAGAGTCCGAAAGATATATCGGTTAGATGCATTGGCCATGCTGAATTCTCCCTCAGTGTACCTGAACAGTGCATGAGTGTGGCAACTGGGGGATTTTTCACAGTAACTTCATTGCAGAGTTAACGTAAGCCTAATTGTGACACTGATAAATAAACTTTAAACTATCTTAACAGCGTCTCTGGTATTTTTCTATTGAAGTAATAAGGAATGTAGAAGTATAATCTATCGATATTGTGGCTGCAGCTTTTTATTTTAATTTTTAGTTATTTTCTCTCCTTTCAGTGACATGTATCAATTCCTGGCTGTGAAGGCCTCTCTGGAATGCCAAAACTGCATTGCTAACAGATAGCCTGGAGGTGTATGAGAGAGACCCAGGGTGATTCATCCTCCTATTTTCACTCCTTCCTGATGGGGAAGTAACTTAATTTCCCTTCTGAGTTTCCACCAGAGGCTCCTGGCAGTGATCTGCAAGCTCGCTGGGGTAGGAAAATCCTGAAGGCATTCTCAACCGCAGTAAATGTCATCATCGCATTAACTTCCAGACATTGCAATCTTCATGTGACCTTCAGGCAGCCTGCCTGCGCTGACAGAATTCCAAAGCATTGCTGGAATTCTGGTTTCACCCTCAGTCATGCACAAATGACAATTTGCTGTGTTTTTTTTTCTTCCTGTCTGCCTTTTTCCAATCCCGTAAAGATCGTCTTTCACATTCTGTCACCCCGCAACCATGCTGTTGTTGGGATTTGGAACCTCGAAGCTGAATTCTGCTTTGTTACGAGGCATCTTTACAAAGCAGTGTTCTAAGCATCACAGCCTTCAATTCTGAGAAAAACTAAATTCAACTGTCCAAATCATGACTAAAAACGACATCCCAGATATTACCCTGGGCATGTTCCCCAATCAAAGAACTGCATTAACTGTGCGCATTGTGTAACACAAGTGCCTTTCTGCCTTCAGCACTTTAAGTACTTAACTTTCTTATTTTTTTTCATTGTGTTAAACCAATTCAATGTTGATGTTGTGGTTTGATCTTTTACCACCATCCCCCACTTACTGGCATCAACCTTAGTGCCAATGATAACAATTTGAAGCAGTGATTGGGGGAGAAGGTTGAATCATAAAAATCGTAGAATCCCTACTGTGGAGAAGGAGGCCATTTGGCCCAGTGAGTCCTGCCGACCACAATCCCACTCAGGCCCTATTCCCATAACTCTATACAGTTACCTTCCTAACCCTCTGATATTAAGGTCAACTTAGCGTGGCCAATCCATGCAACTCACACATCTTTGGACTGTGGGAGGAAACCGGAGCACCCAGAAAAAACCCACACAGACACGGGGAGAATGTGCAAGCTCCACACAGACAGTGACCCGAGATCGGAATCGAACCTGGTTCCTGACGCTGTGAGGCAGCAATGCTAACCACTGTATCACTGTGCCGCCCTACATGGGGTGAGGTGGGGTTGAGCCCACTACAGGGATTTGAGCTTAAAATCTACATTGACAGTCTCAGTGCAGTATGTGGAGTGACACAATCCTTTAAAACAGAGATAAGGAGGAATTTCTTCAGCCAGAGAGTGGGGAATCTGTGGAACTCTTTGCCGCAGAAGACTGTGCAGGCCGGGTCACTGAATATCTTTAAGACAGAGATAGCGAGGTTCTTGATTAGGGGTTATGGGGAAAAGACAGGAGAATGATAAAAATATCAGCCATGATTGAATGGTGAAGCGGGCTCGATGAGACAGTGGTTTCATTCTGCTCCTTTGTCCTATGGTCTCGTGGACACTGTTGGAAATGCCAATGTTCGGGGCATTAAACCCAGATGATGCGAGAGATTCCACGGTTACTGTTCTGGAAGGAGAGCAGGGAAGATGCTCAGCTGTCCTGGTCAGTATTTATCAATATTCAGTGACATCAGTGAAGCAGATGGTCTGGTCATTATTATGTTGCAGTTTGTGGAAGCTTGCTGTGCACAAACTGGCTGCTGTGGTTCCTACTCTGCCGCTTTGGTTACACTTGTACAGTGTTTCACCGGCTGTAAAGCACTTCCACATGTTTGATATTTTGCAAAGTTTTCCTTCCCTTTACCCCTTTAAAAATAAACTCAGCAATAAAGAGAGGCTGGCTAAGCTGGGGTTGGTTTTCTCAGAGCAAAGCGGGGTTAATAGAATACAGAAGGAGGCCATTCTGTCCATCGAGTCTGTACCAACTCTTCAATAGAACATCTTACCAAGAAACTATACCCATAATTGTACATATTTATTCCACTAATCCCCTTACCTATACATCTTTGGACAATAAGGGGCAATTTAGTATGGCCAATAACCTAACCTGCACATCTTTGGATTATGGAAGGAAACCCACGCAGACATGGGGAGAATGTGCAGGCCCCACACAGACAGTGACCCGAGCCTGGAATTGGGTCCCTGGTGCCGAAAGGCAGCAGTGCTAACCACTGTGCCACTCCACCTCTGGCTTCCTCTATACCCCTCAGTATCCTCCCACAGTATCACTCATGATGATCAAGGGGTACAAAAATAATGAGTGGCAGAGATAGGGTAGATAGCCAGACTTGTGTCTTACTATCCTGTCTCCTCTCCTTTAGTTTAAAGTATCTTAGGCTGAAGGAGTTGGCATTTAAGAACAAACCTGATTGAACTTAAGGTAACTTCAAAGGAAGTTGGATAAACACAGGGAGGAGAATGGAATAGAGGGATAGTCAAATAGGCCTATTTTTAGAATCATACAATCATAGAACGCTGCAGTGCAGAAGGAGGACATTCAGCCCATCGAGTCTGCACCGACACAATCCCACCCATCCCCATAACCCCATGCATTTATCCCAGCTAATCCCCCCAAACACTAAGGATTAATTTAGGATGGTCAGTGCACCTAACCATGCAATTATGATGGAAATTGGGTTGGGGTTTTCTCCTGTATCCTGGGGGTGCATAAGTGGGTACAATATCTGTACTCTGATTAACAAGGTATCACAACTGTGTGGGAGCGGCTGAGCCTGGAGCAAGTTCCTTTCCTGTCACAGTGATGTGCGTTCCCGAGACACGTCTGAGGAAGAGAGCCGGCTTATTAGCACATTGTGCAAAACAGCAGCGCGTATCAAATGCCGTCAGTGGAGTGTGAAATACAGGACACACCCCAACCCATAAATCTTCTGGACACCTGGTTAATGAAAATCAAAGATTCATCTCTCCCACAGCTCACTTGCTGTGTATTTCGATGTGCAATTATCAACAAACAGAAAGGAATCAATGACACAAAACAACACAAAGGGCCTTGCGCATATGTCCACTTCCCGGTACGTTTGTTGTAACAGACTGAGGCATTGGGATGCGGTACACATCCCGAGGAAGAGAAACAACCAATAGTTACCATGCAGCAGCTGCTCCAAACCTTGTCAAATGGAATAAACCCAGGAGGGAGTTTTCAACTTTAATTTACTCAGCTGTTTCACTCTGACACCAAAGGCCTGGAAAGGGAGTGAACATTTAAAAGGTGCTTCTGTTAAAATTGAGCGTGAAAGATGTGCTCACTTCCAGACTTGTCGTCCAATAATTTGTCAAAATGTGCCTTGACAGAACTAGGGCAGCAATTTAAAGCTTTGTTGACTTGCTGCTGGTCTGAGGAGGAGGTTGCGGGGGAATCCTGGAAAAGCATTAAGGGAACAATAGCGATATCCCAAAGACTGGGAATTAAATTTCTCACAAATCTCAATAGCAGCGAAAAAAAATATATCAATGCACAGCAACTTGGAAACTGTATGCAGCCTGGAGAATTCACAAATTGCAATTGCATAGCCCGAATGTTATGGCTATTCATCCCAGTGGGATTTTCCCACCTCGCTCCAGTGGGATTGTGGTATGAACGGCTGGTAAGAATTATGCCCAGGGGAATCTCATAGCACAGAAAGAGGCCACTCGACCCATCATGTCTATGGCGACTGAAAAATGAGCCTCATCCCACTTTCCAGCGATCATTCCATAATCTGTAAGGTTCGGCAGACCCAGACACATTTTCACCGAGTTGAGAGTTTCTATCTCGAATAGTCTTTCAGGCAATGAGTTCCAGAACCACCCACCCCCCATAACCCTCATCTCCACTCTGATCCTCCTTCTGGTCACTCTATACCCACTAGCCGCTGACCACTCTGCTGTAGTGAAAAGCCCCTCCCGTCCGCTCTATCCAAGCCCCTCACTCTTTAACACATCTCACTCAAATCTCCCCTCAGCCTCCTCTGTTCCAAAGAGAACAACCTCAACCGATCCAAGATACCAGCAAAATACTGCGCTTGCTGGGTTGTGACAAAGGGCCATCTGGACTCAAGATGTTGGCTCTATTCTTTCTCCACAGATGCTGTCAGACCCGCTGAGATTTTCCAGCATTTTCTGTTTTTCTCCCAGTCTTTCCTCATAGCTTCAGTTTTCCAGTCCTGGCAACATCCTTGTCAGTCTGCTTTGAGCCCTCTCTAATGCAATTACATCCGTTCTGTAATCAGGTGACCACAACTGCACGCTGTACTTGAATTGTGACTTATCTTAATCAAGGAATAGAGTTTAGGGGTCAGGAGGTAATGATGCAGCTCTATAAGACTCTTGTCAGACCCCAGTTGGAGTATTGTGCGCAGTTCTGGTCGCCTCATTATAGGAAGGATGTAGAGGCTATTGAGAGAGTTCAAAGGAGATTTACAAGGATGCTGCCTGGATTGAGAGGCAGGCTTTATGAAGATAGGTTGAGGGAGCTGGGACTCTTCTCACTGGAGAGACGTAGGTTGAGAGGCAACCTGATAAAGGTTTATAAAATGTTGAGAGGAATAGATAGGGTGGACTCTCAGAGACTATTTCCCCGAGCTGAAATGGTCACTACGAGAGGACACAGATTTAAGGTGCAGGGAAGCAAATACAAAGGAGATGTCAGGGGTAGGTTTTTCACTCAGAGGGTGGTGAGTGAATGGAACCGACTGCCGTCGGAGGTTGTTGAGGCAAACTCACTGGGGTCTTTTAAGAGACTTCTGGATGAGTATATGGAAAAGAATAGGATAGGGGGTTATAGATAGGTCTGCGGATTGGTAGATGTGATCGGCGCAACTCGTGGGCCGAAGAGCCTGTTTGTGCTGTATTGTTCTATGTTCTATCTAACATTTTACACAGTTCTAGCATAACTTTCCTGTTCTTATACCTGAGCCCTCAGCTAATAAATGAAAGGATTCCATCTACCTCTTACCCCCCTCATCAACCTGTTTTGCCACCTTTAAGGATCTGTGGACATCCCTCTGTGTCTCTCAATATCCTCCCATTTACTGTGAATCCTTTGACCTTCCCAAATGCATCAACTCACACTTGAATTCCATTTGCCACTTTTCTGCCCACATCACCAATCCATTGACATTTTCCTGCAGTCTGTAGCAATCCCTCTCGCTTCCCAAAAAGTACATGGCCAATTTTTGTGTGACCCGCAAGCTTCTCGATCATGCCCCCTACATTTACATCCAAATCATTAATATGTATCACATAAAGCAGGGGATGGCATATTGAGTCCTGTGGAAATCCACAGAAATAGCCTTCCAGTAACCAAAACACTCATCAATAATTCCTGTTTCTTTCCTGCCACAGAGCCAGTTTTGTATCCAGTTTGCCACATTCCCTTGAATTCCAATGGACTTTTATTTATTTAACCAGTCTGCCTTGCGGCACTGGGTCAAAAATCTTGCTAAAATTCCTGTATACCACATCAACTGCACTACCATCCTGAAAAAATTAGTCAAGTATGATCTTCCCTTAACAAATCCAGACCGCCTGCCCTTGATCAATCCATTGCCTTTCTATGTGATAGTTTATCTGTCTCTCAGCATTGATAATCTGCTCACTATCACTTTCTGCAATAATTCATATTATCCCTCACTTCAAACAAAGGTAGCAGATCTGAGTATTGTCTCCTGACACCTCACATGTATCCAGTAAGGGTTGGACAATTAAAATCAGACCTTGTGTTATTTTCTCCCTGGCTCAGCTAGGGGGGGACTGATCACCCCTGGTGATTTATCGGGCACGATCTTACCTGCCGTTTATGCCAAGCTCCCACTGCAGCGAAGTCAGAGAACCAGGCAGCCAGCCAAATCTCCGTTCACCGCGGCGGGATGGGAAAATGCCCTCGGGGTGAATGTTGGCCAGATTTCTGTCATCCACTTTCAAAGCTCTCTCTCGATGGGGAAATTTTCCCAACCTGCCCACCATAGGAATTATAGCAGGCAGTGGGAAGGAGAGGCGAGTGTGGCAGGGGGAGTAAGGGTCAAAGGACCATGCAGATGTCTGTTGACCTCGGGCAGGATTGGGGCGAGCGGGGTTGGAAATTCCTGCCTTGTGTATTTATCACATTCAGTACTCACACTCCTCCTCCTTAACTACAATGTTTGTATTGTTCCAGTCTTTTGTGAAGACAGATGCAAAACATTAATTAAGAACCCTACTAACATCTTCAGTTTATACACATAGGTTACCTTGCTTATAGGTCCTGCTGTTCCCTTGGTTATCACCTTTGAAAAAACACCGCTGGTTTCTCCTTGACTTTGTTTAGCCAACATTCTTTCATGCCCTCACTTTGCTTTCTGAATTTTCTCTGGGAGTTACCCTTCCTCTTCCTATAATCCTCTCAGCTTTCAAAGAGCAAAGAGCACAAAGAACGGCACAGTACAAGAACAGGTCTTTCAGCCACCAAGTCTGCACCAATCATGATGCCAACCTAAACTAAAATCATATACACTTATGAAGTCCACATCCTTCCATTCCCATCCTAACATTCATGTATTTGTCTAGTTGCCTCTTAAGTGTCACTATTGTACCTGCTCCCACCACCTCCCCAGGCAGTGCGTTCCAGACACTCACCACCCTCTGTGTAAAAAACTTGCCTCGCACATCTCCTCTAAACTTTTCCCCATGCATCTTAAACCTATGGCCCCGAGTACTTAACATTTCTACTCTAGGAAAGAGCACCCAACTATCCATATCTGTAGTGCTGAGTTCTTGGTGTCTGATGTAAGTTTTCTTTTTCTGCCTTTTTTTACCCTGTAAATTCCTTGACGTATGGGGAACTCTGGATTTAATTGTCTCATCCTTTTTCTTTATGAGAAATATGCTTACTCTGAACCCCTTGAATTTCCCCTTCCCTGATGCTGGTTTACCCTCAAGTTGCTGTTTCCACTTTTACTAAATCTCTCCTCAGCTTAGTTAAACCTAAGATAAGGGATGGGGGAATTCCACTGCTTCTCACTCCACCAGTGCTGCCAGGCTGACTGAGTTTTTCCAGCAATTCTGTTTGTTATTTTGGAAGGGAATGTCTACAGAAGAGCGCGCTAAACTGAACACAATGAACCCAGAATGAGAATTAGATGTCCACTGGTGTTTTCAGAGAAACAAGAGAAAAGAATCCAGTGTAGTTCTACTGAGAGAAACAAGACATGTGAAAAATTGTAGAAAGTGAGGCTATTGAAATCTCTGTTAGTTGTAAGTCCATTTTTGTTACAGGAACAGAGAAGGGAAAGATTTTTATGGAGCACTTTCCACAGTTTCTGGATGCTGCAGAGTTTTACAGGCAGGGGAAAAAAAACTTTTGAAGTATGGTCACCGTTGTAGTGCAGGAAATGTGGCAGCCAATTTGTGCACAGCAAGATCCCACAAACAGCGACGTCATAATGCCCAGATCACCTGCTTTCACGACATTGATTGAGGTGCAGCTATCTGGACAGGAGGTTGTAGAAAACTCCCCCTCCCCTATTCCCCCACCACCTCCCCAGCCCCTCTCTTCTTCAGATTAATGCTCTGGGATCTTTTAGATTCATTGGCACTGCAGCACTCCGACAGCACCAGCATTGGGCTGTTAGCCTGGACTGTGCGTTCCTGTCTCGAGATTGAAACTGTGACCCCACAATCTGTTGTCTCAGAGATTGCTCACAGTGCTTGGCAAACTAATCTTTCAAATAACTGCGGTTTAAGAACTTAACAGGCAGTTTTGTTGGTGATTATCAGCGGTTTGTTTGTAGAAATTGTAATAGGAATAAATTCGGTTTTCAATTGACAGATACAGGTGATTTTCACTTGTTGGCATGGAACAGTAATGAATGATGGTTCTGATAGACGCGGCTGGTTGTCATTACACCTCCGTATCAGACGCTGATTAGTCAATGACAAAATCTGGTATTGATTTGTTCTTATGGGACTGAGAATACCAGAGCATGAAATTATTATAGACCACACAACACAGCACCTATAATTTGCCTCGTACAACATAAACACCCATAAAACCACATTTGTTTCACATGAAGATAAAGTACTTACTATTTCAAGGTAGCTGCCTTATCAGGTCAATAAAAACAAATGAACAATGTCAACTGTACCTTACTGGGAATTAAGGCAGTAAAACTGATGGGCCAAATCTTGCTCAAACAGTATCATAAGAATCATAAGAACTAGGAGCAGGAGGAGGCCATTCAGCCCCACCAGCCTGCTACACCATTCAATATAGTCATCACTGAACTCACCTTGGCCTCAGCTCCACTTTCCTGCCCATTCTCTATAACCCTTCAGATCCTTGCTAATTAAAAATCTGTCTACCTCCACCTTAAAGTTACTCAATATCCTGGAATCCACCACACTCTGGGATAATGAATTCCACAGATTCACCATCCTCTGAGAGAAGGGCGGCCCAATGGCACAGTGGTTAACCTTGCTGTCTCACAGCGCCAGGGACCCAGGTTCAGTTTGGCCTCGGGTCACTGTCTGTGTGGACATTCTCCCCATGTCCCCATGCATGGGTTTCCTCCGAATGCTCCGGTTTCCTCCCACAGTCCAAAGATATGCAGGTTAGGTTGATTGGTCATGCTAAGAAATTGCCCCTGAGTGTCCAGGGATGCATAGGTTAGAGGGATTAGTGAGTATAATATGTAGTGATATGGGAGTGGGGCCTGGGTGAGATTGTGTTTGGTGCAGACTCGATGGGCCGAAGGCCCTCTTTCTGCACTGTAGGGTTCTATGATTCTATGATTCTATGAATTCTGGGTGCTCCAGTTTCCTCCCACAGTTCAAAGACATGTGAGTTAGGTTGATTAGCCATGCCAAATTGCCCCGAGTATGGTAGAGACAATTAGTCCCCCTTATTGCTCCTACCACAAGCAGGGTAAGTATGTGGGATTACAGGAATAGGGCCTGGATGGGATTGTGTTCGGTGCAGACTCGATAGGCTGAATGGCCTCTTTCTGCACTGTAGGGATTCTAGGATTCTATGAGAAGCAATTTCTCCTCATCTGCATTTTAAATTTGCCTTATCCTAAAATTATGGCCTCTTAGTCTAGAATATCCAGCAAGAGGACACATCTACTCTACGTCTATCCTACCAATCCTCTTTAATATTATCATTTTGTACGCCTCAGATAACCATGGGGGGAGTTTTCCTGGCCTGCTTGCCATGGGAATCATGGCGAGTCAAGAGTCGGGGGTGTGGTGGTGGGAAGCAGGGGGGAACTATGCAAAGGTCTGTCGATTTCTGGCAGGACATTCCAATTTCGGAGCATGCACGGTGTGTTAGCAATGAATGCTGCTTTTAACACCTAAATTATCCACGGAGCTCAGTGGATTTAGAGAGATGTGGTAAGCTGTGAATCCCCAGCAGTCACTGATTGATGTATGTCATTCCACTGTTTGCTTTGCACAAACGCCATTTCACCCTTAGCATCCCATTATTTTTAATAACTCTGGATTTTCACCATGAAACTCACTGCAGAGTGTTTGAATCAGACAACCATAGATTCCCTACCATGCAGAAGGAGGCCATTCAGCCCATCTGCACCAGATCTCTGGCAGAGCATGTGACCCAGGCTCAACCCCCACTCTATCCCCATAATCCTGTGCATTTTTCATGGCCAATCCCCTAACCTATGTATCTTGAGACATTCAGGGGAAATTTAGCATAGCCAATCCCCTAACCCGCACATCCTTGGAGGAGTGGAAATGAACAGTGTTAGGATTTGTCCAACATTCTTGTTGTAAAGCTTTCTTCGAGATTAAAAAAATGAATTTAAAATTCTGTCTCCCCTTTCAATCCAATCTTTCTCTCTCTCGTTTCTTTTCCTGTCTCTGTTTTTGACGTAGAGATGCCGGCGTTGGACTGGGGTAAACTCAGTAAAGATTTACAACACCAATTTTAAATCCAACCAATTTATTTGACAGTAAATCCACGAGCTTTCGACACTATGTTGTGCCTTCGTCAGGCAAATGCAGTGTTCTGATCTGCAGAGGCACTCATATCCACACAGACAGTTTACAGATTGCTGATTAGAATGCGAATCCTTACATCTAACCTGCTATTCAAGTGTTAAAGTGGCTAACAATGTGTGTGAAGGGAATCCTGAGCATTGGTTAGAGAATTGTGTATTTTCTCCAGACAGCATTGGTGTTGTAAATCTTTACTCTGTTTTTGACACCATGTTGCTTCTCCATGATCCCTCTGTTTCTTTCTCAATTCTTAAACCCGATTGGTTAAGGAGATTGACTGTTGACCCTATCACTCAGTAAAGTTCCAGATGTTGTGCTACCCTTGCTGTCAACCCCCACTCCCACCCAGTTAAATATTTTTCAGCTAAAGGTGGAAGGAAAATGTCCAACTAATTGAATATGTTGTGAGATGCATCCTTCCTGGTTTATCACAGCTTGGTACGGCTCCTGCTTGTCCGAGAGCACGAGGAATTACAAAGGATCATGAATGTAGCCCAATCCATCACGCAAACCAGCCTCCCATCCATTGACTCTGTCTACACTTCCCGCTGCCTCGGGAAAAACATCCAGCATAATCAATGACCTCACGAACCCTGGACATTCTCTTTTCCACCTTCTTCCGTCAGGAAAAACATATAATAATTTGAGGTCACGCATCAACCGGCTCAAGAACAGCTCCTTCCCTTCTGCTATTAGACTTTTGAATGGACCTACCTCACATTAAGCTGATCTTTCTTTAGCTATGATTGTAACACTCCATTCTGCACCCTCTCCTTTCCTTCTTGCCTAGGTATTCCATGAACAGTATGTTTTGTCTGTACAGTGCACATGAAACAAAAATTTCACTGTATCCCAATACACGTGATAATAATAAATCAAATCTCCAGCAAGGTTTGGTCAAATGCTGTACGTGTTCACTTTCAATGAAGAATACTTTGGTTACTTCCATGTATCCAATCTATTGACACTGTTAAAGGAACATGGACAGGAGAGAAAAATTCATCAAAATGATCTTTAAACTCGACCAAAAGACAGCCCAGCAACAATGGGTCAAATGGCCTTCTTCTGAATTGCAAGATTGTATGAAGTTAAGGGTCTGTTGAGTTTTAATGTATCCAATTCTGAGATTCCCACCTTCTAGCCTGTCCGCCCCTATTGCCCACACTCCCTGGATCCCATGGAAACTGGTGTCACTAGTATTCAGTGAGCAGAAACTGGGTGTACACTTCCACTATCGGTGCCCAAGGTTCTTTTGTTGTTGCCACTACCCCGTGAACTGCAAATGGAGGATGAGTTGAGAGCATACCAGGTTTGGATGGACTGACGCCTTAAACAGTGCGCCATGTTCCCAGATTCATGCAGGAGAACCAGGAGGATGTGTTGGCTTTACAGAGATATCAAGCCACTCACTGCAAGCTCTCTCAATTTCCATTTGACTAGTTTAACTGTAGTGTGGGTATTGATCAGGGCACTGTGCAGACAGCACAGCAACACTGCAACACCCCCTCTAAGCTGACAGAAAAAAAGAAAGGATCAATAATGGTTTAGAGTAACTAAGGTATCATACGTGGCTCTTCCTAAGCACATCATTGACTGTGGGTGGAAGGAATTCCACTCTGCACCTAATCCATATTAAACTTGCCCTGGTAATGATTGCCACTAACTTGTAGGTTAATGAATCATCTCAGCCAGGAATTTCTGCTGAAACATTTATAAATGACTGGTTAGGTTGGAGAATTGTTCAATTTGAGTCAGCCACACTATAGTAAGGATGTCACAGCTTTGGAGACGGTGCAGGAGAGATTGACAAGAATGTTCCCAAGGCTGAGGGACTTCCAGTCATTGTGGAGAGATCAGAGAAACTGGGATTTTTAAAAATTCATTTGTGGGACACGGGTGTCGCTGGCTGGCCAGTATTTATAGCCCATCCCTAGTTGCCCTTGAACTGAATAGCTTGCAAGGTCAGAGGGTATTGAGAGTCAATCACATTGCCGTGACTCTGGAGTCACATGTAGGCCAGACCAGGTAAGGACGGCAGATTTCCCTCCCTGAAGAACATTAGTGATTTTTCTGACAATTGACAATGGTTTCATGGTTACCAGTAGGTTCTTAATTCCAGATATTTTTATTGAATTCAAATTCCACCATCTGCCGTGGCGGGATTCGAACCCGGGTGCTCAGAACATGAGCTGAACTTCTGGATTAATAGTCTAGCAATAATAAAACTCACCCCTTGCCCTCTCCCCTCCCTCCTTAAAACAGAGAAGGTTAAGAGGAGATTTAATGGAAGCATTTATTTTTCTGAGAGGTTTTAATGGAGTAAATGAGGAGGAACAGGTGGGATTCCTTTGCCACAAGTGTCCCAAAACTGCAAATTCCTGCCCAAGGTCAACAGACCTTTAAGTGGTCTGCTGGAATGTCTGTCTCACCTGTTACCATTCCCGCAGCGGGTGGGATCACTGTTTCCATAACCTGCAGGAGGGTCAGCACTCAGGAAAACAGATTTAATATTGTGGACAGAAATACCAGAGGGGGGAGAGGATTCTCATGTGAAGATGGTGCTGCCTGAAGGAGCAGGGGAAGCGGATTCAGTAAACATGCCCACAAGGAAATTGGATAAATACTGGAAAAGGAACCATTGACAGGGCTACAGGAAAAGACCAGGGGGTGTAAGGGAATGGACACATGAACGGGAAGTAAACAGAGGAATAGAAACCATGTATCGGCGTAGGGTTGTTGGGTCAAACAGGCCTGCGCTGGTACATGGTTGTTGGATGGTCAAGGAGGGGAAGCTTGGCTCTCGAAGGAGGCCCGGGTTAGAAGAATAACTGCCTCAGTGATAACATCACTCCACTGCAATCAGTTCAGTGAATGTGGAGAGATCAGAAAAGATGGGATTGTTCCGCTTAAAGCGGAGATGGTTAAGGGGAGATTTAATGGAGGTGTTCATTTTTCTGAGAGGAGAAGAGGTTGGATAAAGTTGTGTTCTCATTGAAATGGTGGAAGTTGAAAGGTGATCTGATAGAGGTTTACAAGATTGACTGGATAGTCAGATGCTCTTTCCTAGGGTAGAAATGTCAAGTACCAGGGGACAGGGGTTTAAGGTGCAGGGGGAAAAGTTTAGAGGAGATGTGTGAGGCAAGTTTTTTACACAGAGGGTAGTGAATGTCTGGAATGTGCTGCCCGGGGAAGGGGTGGGAGCAGGTACGAAAGCAGTGTTTAAGTAGCCATAGTTTTCAATTAGAGGTCATAGAGTCATAGAGGTTTATAGCATATAACTAGACAAATACATGAACAGGATAAGAATGGAAGGATACAGACTCCATAGTGTATACAGTTTCAATTTAGGTAGGCATCATGATTGGTGAAAGCTTGGAGGGCCAAAGGGCCTGTTCCTGTGCTGTGCTTTGTTTTAATAAAGTAAATGAGGAGGAACTGGGTGGGATTCCCCAGCCGCTAGCACCCCAAGGCCGGAAATTCCGCCCCAGGTCAACACACATATAGATGTCCATTGAGTTTTCTGTCCCACCTGTTATGACTCTCACAAAGGCTGTTTCCACGACTTGCAGGAAGGTCGGCAACCAGGGAAAACAGATTTAATTCAATAGAATTTCCCTGTGTCTGCATGGATTTCCTCCGGGCACTCTGGTTTTCCTCCCACAGTCTAAAAGATGTATATTTTAGGTTGATTGGCCATGCTAAATTGCCCCCACGGTGTCAGGGGGATTAGCATGTGGAGCAATTTGTGGGTTACAGAGGTAGGGCCTGAATGGGATTATTGTCGGTGCAGGCTTGATGGGCCAAATGGCCTCCTTCTGCATTGTAGGGATTCTATAATTCTTTATATACACATTATATCACAGAGTAATGTGATATCTTAACACCAAACCAGACAAGGACTAATCTTCACAGCTGAGTCCAGTTGAACCAAGGCGACAACACAGAAACATGTCATTCGGTCCAATTGGCTATTACTGATTTTTATGGGTCACACAATCTCCTCCTACCCAATTTCATTCCACCATCTCAGCATATCCTTCTACTCCTGTCTCTCTCGTGCGTTTATCCGGCTTCCCCTTACATAGATCGATACTATCCATCTCAACCACTCACTGTGGGAGTGAGTTATTCCGAATGAACAGAAATGTGGATTGAAATGAACAGATGGCATCTATTAATAATTCCAGGGGGAACGATAAATGTTTTAAATAAAGCGTTCCTTTCCGAACTAACTCCACAGTTAAAAAAGCATCAAAGCCCCACCAGGGGTGGCATGGTGGTTAGCTCTGCTGTCTCACAGTGCCAGAGATTTGGGTCCCATTCCCGGGTTGGGTCACTGTCTGTGTGGAGTTTGCATGCTCTCCCTGTGTCTATGTGGGTTTCCTCCAAGTGCTCCAGTTTCTTCCCACACTCCAAAGATGTGCAAATTAGCCATTCTAACTTGCCCCTTAGTTAGGAACTAGTTAGAGTAAGTATATAGGGATAGGGCCCTGGTGGGATTGTTGTCAGTGCAGGGTTGATGGACTGAATGGATTGCTTCCATACCATCAGGATTCTATGAAATAATTGGATAATTCAGTTGTAAGTAATGTAGATAAAAGCAAATTACTGGAATCGGAAAACAAAACAGAAGATGCTGGAAAACCTCAGCAGTTCTGGCAACATCTGTAAGGAGAGAAAAGAGCTGATGTTTCGAGTCCAAATGACCCTTTATCAGCTCTTCTCTCTCCATACAGATGCTACCAGGCCTGCTGAGATTTTCCAGCATTTTCTCGTTTTGTAATGTGGAGTTGGTGCAGTGGGGCCGGTAAGGGAAATATTACATTTCATTACTGAGGGAGTGCTGCACTGTCAGAGGTATTGGCTTTTGGAAGAGATGTGAAACTAAGCCCATCTACTCTCTCTCAGGTGAATGGAAAATGCCATGGCCACTATTTCAAAGGAGAACAGGAGGCTTCTTTCCCATGTAGTGGGGTCAATACATATCCCTCAACCAACAGATTAGAATTCGAGGACACACCTCAGAGTAAGGGGACACTCCTTTAAAACAGAGATGAGGAGGAATTCCTTCAGCCAGAGAATGATGAATCGGTGAAACTCATTGCCAAAGAGTGCTGTGGAGGCTGGGTCATTGAGTGTCTTTAACATAGAGATAGATAGGCTCTTAATTAGTAAGTGTTATGGGGAGAAGGCAGAAGAATCATATTAGCCAAGATTGAATAGCAGAGCAGAGTCGATGGGCTGAATGACCTAACTCTACTTCTATATCTTATGGTTTTATGGTTTTTTTTTTACTACACCTGGTTTCAAATCTATTCTAGTTTTTTTTTCTAAGTCGCATCGATAACTTAAGTATTCAGTAAGTGCTGTCCAATCCTGAGGAGAGAAGTTCACGATGCATTTTTCACAATCCAGTTCAGGGGTGGGGGGAATAATTGACCCCTCGTGGGGAGCTAACTGCAGCTTTCGTAGCTCACTTTGTGCAGCTGGGAAAATGTTCCAGACCAACATCAGATTCAGCGGCAACTGGGAGGGGCACAGGTGGTCAATCCTGAACCCGCTCATTTAATTAGACTCAGGAAGAATCAGCCTCTGCTTCCATATTGGCACTTCCTGGTTTATCACACCTTTAGGGTTTGTCAGCTCTGGATGGTTTTATCCCTGGAGAATTCACCCCCCCCCCCTCCCAGAATCCAATCACCCCCTCACTCAAACAGCCTTTTTAATTCAGTTGCAAATTGACAGATCAGCCATGTTATCATTGCATGGTGCAATTGCTTTGATGGGCTGAATGGCCTCCTACTGTTTCTATGCTGCCCCCCCTCTCATATGTTTCAGCAAGGAATGAGCTGGAGATGAGTTACCAATTCTTGGGGACGCCAGAGCGATCCTGGATATCTGGTCATCACTGAGGAATGACTCATCGCTGTTTCCACAAGACCTCGGCAGAGGCAATCTTTTTGACCAAAGAATTAAACAAAATCAAATAAACCGAGGGACAAATGAGAAAGGGGCAGCTCCCAAAAAGAAGGAAACAGCCCAAAGCAGAAAAGAAACTTAAAACATCAAACTAAAACGTGGTTAAAAGGGTTGGTACTACACCTCCTGCGGTGCCCAATGAATACGGAAAGCTGTAACAGTGCCCACGCACACCGCAAGCTTCCTCTCTAGGGGCTCCTGGCCGTGAATGGAGCTGTGGTAGACCCCCTCGGTCACCCACTGCCTCGACCTGTTTATGGTCTAAGGGCAGGTTCACAAGGAGATCCTCCACCTTCCCTGCACCCCTCTTCCCTCCACCTGTAAATCAGGAGCATGGGGCTGGAGTGCAAACAAAACATCAATAAGAGCTTTTTGAGCTAACTAAAAAGGGGAGTGCAGCCTTAGCGAAGGAATGGCTCGCGGCCTCCCCAAAATCACAAGAAGAGCGGGTTACTTGGGAACACGTGAATCGCTGCCAACTACCCTCAACAGAGTCCAAATCTGTCTGCCTGTGGTAAACGACATCGGAGGCCGGGACAGTGCAAAGTAGAACAGTTCAACATCAATAATGCTGCACAACAAGTACTTCATTTTGAAAGGGCTACTTGGGCAGCACCCCAAACTGAGTAACATTTATAAGCATGGACACTGTTGCTTTGAAAAGAAGAGCCAGAGGAGAAAACGTGTTCTCCACAATAAGCCAACAGCGAGTATTTAACTGTTCCTAAAATGGTTGAACTTTTCACAGCAAGCACCAGTACTATCGAATACAATCACTGATGGTTTTGCCTTAAAGCAGAAATAAAATGACTGGAATAAATTAAAGTTATGCAACATGAAAAGCAAGAACAGGAACAGGACACAGGAAGGAGACCGGCTCTGAAACAGATCGAGGCTGCAGAGTGTTCAAGAATTCCACCCCTAACCCACTCACTGCAGTGCAGATCATAGAATCCCTACAGTGCTGAAGGAGGCCATTTGCCCATCGAGTCTGCACTGACAACAATCCCACCCAGGCCCTATTCCTGTAATCCCACATATTTACCTGCTAATCCCCTGACACTATGGTCAATTTAGCAATCAACAAAACCTGCACATCTTCGGGCTGTGGGAGGAAACTGGAGCACCTGGAGGAAACCCATGCAGACACGGGGAGAACATGCAAACTTCACACAGACAGTCACCCGAGGCCGGGAATTGAACCCCAGGTCCGTAGTGCTGTGAGGCAGCAGTATTAACCATTATGCTGCTTTGCCACCTCAGATATCTCAACTATAGGAAACTATTTTGTATGAAGTCACACGGAGGGCTCCCTGTAGTGTCTGCTGTATGCCAGGAAGTTACAGAATGAAGTCAGATTCACCTATCACAGGAAGTTATCATGTTTTTATTCTGAAGAAAGGTCACACCGGACCCAGAACATTTGCCTGGACTTTCCGCACCCCTTGTGACATGTTTTGCGGAGATGATCTATCATTGGCCATCAGTGGGATCTTCTCGTCCTGCTGCTGTCAACGGTGTTTGCCTCCATAAGTTGTCTTGATGCACATGGCACGTCTAGTGCTTATTCCTAATGATGTTGAAAGGATCACTTGGGCAGCACCCCAAACTGAGTTACATTTATGAGCAAGGACACTGCTTTTTTGGAAAGAAGAGGCAGAGGAGAAAATATGTTCTTGTCCTCCACAACAAGTCTACAGGGAACATTTAACTGGGTGGCATAGCGGCACAATGGTTAGCACTGCTGCCTCACATTGCCAGGGAGCCGGGTTTAATTCTGACCTCAGGCGACTGTGCGGAATCTGCACATTCTCCCCATGTCTGTGTGGGTTTCCTCTGGGTGCTCCCATTTTGTCTCACATGTGCAGGTTAGGTGGATTGTCCATGCTAAATTGCCCCTTAGTGTCAGGGAGATGAGCAGGGTAGGTAACTGAGTTAGGGCTTGAGTGGCATTGTTGTCAATGCAGATATGATGGACCAAATGGCCTCCTTCTGTGCTGTAGGAATTCTACGATTGTACGAAAGGTTGAGCTTCTGAAATGGAGACCACACCAAATCCCTGGTTAAACACTATCACCAATTTCTTAAACTTTGTTAAGCATGTTGCGTGTAAATGCTTCATTAGCAAGAGTGAGGAAAGAAATTTCCCTAAATGCATTGTACAGTTCTTGTTTCTGTTTAATGGAATAATCTCGGTTTCCCACAACACTTGTAGCTCTTAAACAAGCAAGGAGGACATTGTGATGATATTTAAGCATAAACCTAGTATGGAGAATTCACCTTTGCTTCCAACTTTTCCTGATCGCCGAGATGGGGCATATCTTTTTAAGCACACCTATAGATAACTCTCTCTGTATCCATGTCCCCGCTAGCCTGAGGTCCACATTTAACACAGTTTCAGAAACATATAGATAAAGCTCTCGCCTATATTCTTTGCAGCACTGTGTTTGTTCATCTCTCTTGCTGACGATACCCCCATGGTTTGGGATTTGTGATGGTGCAAACGATCTTGACTGAATAACCGGCAGACCGACCTTTAGCTGCTCATTTCCAAAGGCCCTTTGTGTCTTCTATCGAAGGATTACTCTGTATAATTGAACACATTTCCTTGCTGCTGCTTCCAATTTGGTGTTTGGCCACTTTTAGATTAGCTCCTGCCTCAGGAGACGCTTTCAGTCTGTGCTGGAGGATATGCGGCGTGTTTCGCACTGATAACTGAGCCGATATCCTCAGGGACGCTGTGAACCAAACTCCATCCCACACAGCCTCATTCCTCGAACCATCAGTTAAACCTGCCTCTTTACGATGTAAGTTTTGACTCGATTCCATGATGCATCAATGCTGGGAAATGTTGCCATCAATAACTCTGGAATCTATTGTCGAAACTTTCTGTGGTTCTGAAATGAATATTTGGATGGGAACTTTGTTTCGTACAATGGGAAATCCTGAGTGGAAAGATTATCATGCGGTGTGTAAATGTGTGCCTGTGAATACGACCAGCATCCTGTTGGTATTCCCACAAATAATAATTAAATCTAAAGATAGAGGCAGAATGACGTCTTCTTTTCCCAGATTTGGGCTATCACTGTGAACCCCATCCTGTGAGCGGTGAGGACATTGAGCAGATGCTGAGGAATGAACTGTGATGGTCAATGAACTCCTCCCCTTACCATGCCTCGCCCCCACCTTAAATTTAATTTTCAAATCTCTCCGTGACCTTTGGATGGCACGGTGGCACAATGATTAATACTGCTGCCTCACCCTGCCAGGGTCTCTGGTTCGATTTCTGGCTGAGGTCAGCATCTGTGTGGAGCCTGTACATTCTCCCCATGCCTGCGTGGGTTTCTCTGGATGCTCCTGTTTTTTCCCACAGTACAAAGATGTGCGGGTTAGGTTGATTGGTTATGCTAAATTGAACTTAGTGTCAGGGACTGGCAGTGAAATGCATGGGGTGATGGGGATGGAGCCTGGGTGGGGTTGTGCTTGGTATTGACTAAATGGGCTGAATGGCCTCCTTTTCTGCTGTAGGGATTCTATGATTATTCTCAGCACAGAAGGAAGCCATTCAGCCCATCTTGTTCTTAGATCATAGAACCCTACAGTGCAGAAAGAGCCCTTTGGCCCATTGAGTCTGCACCGAACACAATCCCAACCACATCCTACCCCATATCCCTACATATTTTACTCACTAATCCCCTTTAACTTTTGCATCCCTGGACACTAAGGGACAATTTCTTAACATAGCCAATCAACATAACATCTTTGGACTGTGGGGGGAATCCAGAGTACCTGGAGGAAACCCACACAGACATGAGGAGAATGTGCAAACTCCACACAGACAGTGACCCGAACTGGGAATCAAACCCAGGACCCTGGAGCTGTGAAGCAGCTGGACACCCAGTGCCCTTTCTAATCCGACCTCCCTGCACCCTGTCTAAGCCCTGTATCTCACAGCACTTTCAGTGCAAATCCAAGTACTTCTTAAAAGAGTTAAGGGTCTCTGTCTCCACCATCAACTCAGGCAGCGGATTCCAGACACCCACCACCCTCTGCATAAAATCATTCTTCTTCACATCCTCTCTACACCTTCTGCCACTTATCTTGGATCTGCCCCAGGAAAACAATATTATCCTGACCACTCTATCCCTTTCCCTCATAATTTTTTACACCTGGGTCCTTGACTGTGGAATTTCCACTCCAAACCTCTCTGCCTCCGTCGCCAAATTTAAAATGTTGCTCAAAACCCATTTCGACCAAATCCTGAGCTAATATCTATTTAATAGAATCTCACAGTGCAAAAGGAGGCCATTCAGCCCATCAAGTCTGCACCAACCACAATCCCACACAGGGCTCCATTTCCGTAACCCCACATACTTACCCTACTACATCCCGTGACACTAGGAACAATTTAGTATGGCCAATCCAGCTAACCAGCACGTTTGGAATGTGAGGAAATCTGCACAGAGAATGTACAAACTCCACACAATCAGTAACCCGAGGCTGGGAATCGAACCCAGGTCCCTGGAGCTGAGAGGTAGCAGTGCCAACCACTGTGCCACCGTGCTGCCCATATGGTGACGATGTGCTTTGATGACAAATTCCCTTTGATAATTATGATAATTATTCCTTTCAAAAAGCTTTTTCCTACATTAAGGATGTGATATAAATACAAGTTGTTATTGTCTTTTCCCATTTTTTTTTTACCCTTATACAAGTTGCCCAGCAACATCAAATGGTCACATTTCATGATCTGACCTGCCTCCAGAGAGATTCGCTTCAAGCTCATGGACAACACTGCCAAATTGTGGTTGGTAGCAGGTACAGAAGGAAAGTGCTGTGACATTTATCTTGGTAATGTAAGCATTGTCCCAGCAGAGGAGATTCCTCCGGAGTGGCAGCCATGCGCATCATCTACAAGATGCACTGCAGTAATTCACCAAAGTTCCTGCGACAACACCTTCCAAACCCTGATCTCTACCACCTGCAAGGACAAAGCCAGCAGACACACGGAAACAACACCACCATTGGCAAGTTCCCCCCTGAGCCACGCACCATCCTGACTTCAATGTCACTGGGTCAAAATCCTGGAACTCCTTCCCCAACAGCACTTACACCACAGGGACAAGAGGGCAGCTCACCACTAATGTTTCAGAGGGAAATGATGGATGGGCAATAGGTTCTGGTGATGCCAGCAATGCTCATACCCTGAGGATTAATAATAATATCAGTCTTGGGTTTCTACAGGGAGGTGCGATTGGTAAAAAGGGCTCAAAAGATGTTGAATGTTGGATTTTCCAAGTGCAGAAACTCAAACGGAGAGTCTCCTTGAGCCAGTAGAATGCAGCAAAGGAAACCAGGCAGGAACAGAGCCAAGGGGGCCTCGAGGTGGCTGAATTAAACTGCAAGCGTGATCCAAACAATCACAGCAGTTTCAGAAATTGGTCAGTCCATGGTTCCAGTTAATGCTGGGCACACGTCACATTAACTAAGCTCAGACCAACTGGCCAAATGTGAATTGGGGTGGACTGAATTTGAATTCAGTTAATGTAACTGTGAGGTCAGCAGGAATGATTGACCTGATCCAGACCTCAGTTCAGTGATGGTTACTGCTTCGGACAGGTCAGTAACTGTGGATTAATGTGACCACATGAGTCACATTGGATTTAGGAGCAGGAGTAACCACTCGGAATTCCGGGTGTAATGTGATAAATACCCCAAATGAGTACAGTTGTTGAATCTCATTGCCAACCTAGGGCATGGCCAATCAACAGGAATGATATTAAATTAATCTTGGAACCAACAGAAATGATCATGGTACTCCAGTGAATGTAATTTACTTAGCTTATCATTTCATCATCTTTTGAACTATTTGACATTCAATGGCACCATTATTGCTGAATTTTCCACTACCAACATCCTGGGGTTACCAGTGATCAGAAGTTGAACTTAAAAATACAATGGCTACAACAGACTTGGAATCCTGAAATGAGGAATTCACCTCCTGATTCCCCAAAGCCTGTCCACCATCCACAAGGCACAAGTCAGGAGTGTGATGGAATATCCCCCACTTGCCTGGATAGGTGCAGCTCCAACACTCAGGAAGCTGAGCATCATTCAGGACAAAGCAGCCCTTGCTTGATTGGCACCCCATCCGCAAACATTCACTCTCTCCACCACTGACACACAGTGGCAGCAACGTGTCCAATCTACAAAATGCAGGCACTCACCAAGGCTCTTTAATCAGCACCTTCCAAACTCACAACTGCTAACATCCCATTAGCAGGTAGTAAGGAGTGGGGTACCGCTGTGATTTGTGCTAGGACCCCAGCTGTTCACATCATATATGATTGATTTGAAGAGGGAACTGAATAAGTTACCTCCAAATTTGCAGATGATACAAAGTTAGTGGGAGGGTGAGCTGTGAGGAGGATGCAGAGATTTGAATGGATTGAGTGTGTGGGCATCTGCATGGCAGATGTAGAATAATGCGGATAAATAAGGGGTTATCCACTTTGGGAGCAATAATAGGAAGAGAGATTATTATTTGAACGGGTGTAATTGAGAGAGGCAGATACTCAACGAGACCTTGGCGTTCTCTTGCATCTGTCACTGAAAGTAAGTGTGCAGGTCTCTCCTACATTACAACATTGTAAAAATATTTCACTGACAGTAAATCACTTTGCAATAACCAGAGATCTTGAAAGATGGCATGAAAATGAAGATATTTCTTGATTCTGCAAGAAATACATCACACAGAAACAGGCCACTCAGCCCCAGCAGTCTATACAACTCCAGCCAATCGCAGTCTTCTATAAACATGTCACATTCTCCAATCAGGACACACGCCCTTACAGGGTAGAAGAGATTGACTTACCCCAGGTTCAGTGTGGTTGTACGCGCACTGAAACACATCAAATGCAGAGCATTCTGGGGCAGCACGCTGGCACAGTGGTTAGCACTGCTGCCTCATAGCGCTAGGCACCCAGGTTTGATTCCCGGCTTGGGTCACTGTCTGTGTGGAATCTGCATGTTCTCCCCGTGTCTGCATGGGTTTCCTCCCACAGTCAGAAAGCCATGCTGAAATCTCCCTCAGTGCACCCAGAGTGGTGCTGGAGCATGGCAACTCAAGGAATTTCACAATAACTTCATTGTAGTGTTAATGTAAGCCTACTTGTGACTAATAAATAAACTTTTCTGAGGTCTTTTAGTCTCTCACCAGTCTGTGCTAATATTAGGAATAGCACACCAGTCTCTTCCTGAGGGATGGGCCATTCTTTTCACTTCACTGTGAGAGGCTGTGAGGCCATGGCTGGGTCTAATTATATTTGCAATGCTTCTCAGTGCCATAAAGGAACCATTAAATCACTCAAAATAGCTGTTTAATTAAAATCTTCAGCTGCCAGATCCAGATTGAAGTCCTGCTCATGTGAAAACTAAATACCTGTGACCGACTGCTCAGCTGATCTGCTCTGCCTCAGCCTATCCCACCTCCTCTTCTTCATTCGTTTGGATTTTTCCAAAATTAATCTCTTTGCAGACAAAACTTTTCTTTCCCAAACTTCCAAATTCTCCGGTGACCCTCCACTAGAGGGCTCCGTGATTGGTGCAAAACTGGGATTCTTCCATTACGTATGTGTTTGATTAGATGTGGAAAATCGCTGGGGATGGATTCCACAAATCACACTAATTATTTGTCAAGAAAACGATAATAACATTCAGTTATGAAGCTGTCCCCTTAAACGGCAACAGCATCTTGCATTTATATAGCAACCTTCTGAAAATTAAAACACCCCAAGCAGCGTCACATTATCATGGAGAGTGGTGGGTGCCTGGATCTCGTTGCTGGGGGCGGGGTAGTGGAAGCGGATACGGTAGTGACTTTTAAGGTGCGTCTTGACAAGAACATGAATGAATTGAGAATAGAGGGATATGGTCCCCGGAAGGGTAGGGGGTTTTAGTTCAGTCGAGCAGCATGGTCGGTGCAGGCCTGGAGGGGCTGAAGGGCTGTCTCTACGCTATAATTTTCTTTGTATTTAAGGAGATATTTGGACAGGTGTCCGATAGCTCGATCAAAGAGCTACATTTCCATCAATGTCTTAAAGCAGGAGATTGGGGAGCGGAGGGTGAAGGAGGGAATATGGACATGCAAATTAGATGCAGGAGTAAGCCATTCAATAAGATCGTGGCTGAGCTCACTGTAACCTCAACTCCACATTTCTGCCTCCCCCCCCACCCCCGCAACCCCCCTATTAATCAAGAATCTATTCAGCTCTGCCTTAAAACATACTCAAAGACTCTGCTTCCACTGCCTTTTGAGGGAGAGTGTTCCAGAGACTCCCCACCCTCTCTGAGAATTTCAGAGCTCAGGGACTGGCCAGCAGTCAAAACAGTGACCACAAGTGGGCGGAACTGGAGCAAGGGCAGAGATCATAGAGGTTTGTGGGGCTGGAGGCGATTACAGGGATAGGGAGGGCTGGGGGGATTTGAACACAAGGGTGAGAATTGAAAAGTTGATGCAGTACAGGGGCAGGAGGAAATCGAAGGCAGCAAGGCACAGGGGATGGACGAGCAGGATCCAGTGTAAGTTGAGATACAGACGGTGGAGTGTGGGATAAGGTGGGAGACCAGTCAGGAGAGCTCTTCAAATTGTGCTGTGTGATACTTGAAATAAAAGGTTTCATACCTCTGCTCGAAGAGTAGGCACAGGTATTTCATAGACTCGGGGCAAACAGGATTGCTACTGACATCACGTCATGAAAATTCACTCAGTCTGTCACTCCTGCTGTGTATTTACGGAATTGGAAGAAGAGAGATGGACTTGGTGAGCTATGTGGACCTGTATCAAGTGGACACCATTCCTTGATAGGTTTGCAGAGGGCGGCATGGTGGCACAGTGCTGCTGCCTCACTGGGGTTTGATTGCCGCCTCAGCACTGCTGCCAGGGACCCGGGTTCGAGTCCCGCCTCAGATCACTGTCAGTGAGGAGTTTGCACATTCTCCCTGTGTCTGTGTGGGTTTCCTTCGGGTGCCCCGGCTTCCTTCCACCGTGTGGGTGGATTGGCCATGCTCATTTGCCCCTTACTATGATGGGGACTAGCAGGGAGAAATGTGTGGGGTTACTGGGAGAGGGTCTGGGTGGGATTGTTGTCAGTGCAGGGTTGATGGACTGAATGGCCTCCTTTTGCACTATTGGGATTCTGTGATTTTTACCTAAGTGTTTTTTGTAACTGTTTTTATAACACAAAGTGATATCTTTACATAACAATGAATAGCACTAGCAACTATCATTCAAATCTACCACAGCGAACATTTCATAATTTAAAAACCCGAAAAATTTCTCTTTTCCAGAGAGAGGAGCCTGTTCAGTCTCTCCCGATAGTTCTGACCACTCAAGTTATTCTTATTTTCTGCACCTTCTCCTGTGCCTCTTTTTCCATCTTGTAACATGGAGGCCAGAACTGGGTGTCAAGTGTGTGGTCTAACTGTTTATACAACCAGTGCAGCGACAAAGGCACGCTGACACATTGTTAGCAAAACAGATGTGAGAGATGATGTTTGCGAGATTTATATTCGATAAGATCAGAACTATGTTGCCATGCATGGGCAGAAATGAGCAGCGTTAGTTTAAAGTCAGCTGTTGAATTGACATGTTGAAGGGTTTTTCACTGTTAAAGAGAGACAGGTGCTGTTCTAATGGTATAATAAATATAACAGCACGAGAATGAATTGCAGCCGTGTTGGAAAAGAATTCGGAGGTTAGTTCTAGGGCATCGCTTCATTTAAATCCATTTGGCTGTCACTAGATTCAAATGTAACATTAAAAAAATCTTCAGGACATATAAAGTGGTTTTAAACGCTGAAAAGCCTTTGTTTATTTCTCCGTTAGATTGAAGCAGTGCCAGTGAGAATGAGGGCTGCTGTTTCGGCAGTAGGATTGCAGCATGAAGATAGCACCCACTTTCATTCTCCTGTGTTTCGCTATCAATCATGTCTGGTATAGCTCCAGTCATCCTTCACTCACCATCAGAAATATGCAGTGAGTACATCCAGCGAGCAGGGTTCAAATACGGCAGCTAATTGTCGCACAGTTGGACAGTATGCATTACTGAGGGAAAATGGCATTAACAATTACCCCAAGTGACTAATAATCAGCGGGTGGCTCACTCTCTCACCTCCCCCCCCACCCCCCCCCCCCCCCCGCACACACCCCCCGGCTGTGGAAAGTCCCATTTCACAGACTATAATGAGGCCATTGAGGTTGGCCTATTGGAACTCCCTGATTAAGGATCAAATTGATGGCCATTCCTGAAGGTAGACTGCTGCCTGCGAGCACTCTATGTACTGCTGTTAGAATTGTAGATAGAGAGATTTTGGTGAAGGGATGTCGGTCTCTGAAGATTCACTACACAGACCTTTTGCAAGCTCTCGGCTGTCACTCCCAGTGCAATCCTGAGAGACTGCTGCGTTGTCAGAGGTGATGGGAAGGATTTTACAGTCTCACTAAGGCGAGACCGGAAATTCCCGCCCAAGGTCAATAGGAGATTTCTGCTTCCAGACCCTTGCCCACTCCAATTCTTTGAGTGAGCTGATAGAGTTCTGACCAATGTCTTTCAGATTAGACATTGAACTCAAGGCCATGTCTGTCCGCACGATGTGCAATTAATAGCCCCAAATGGTTCTCTCTTCTATTCTGTTTTTCTTGATTTGCTGTCAGGATGTGGATGTTGTAAGGTAGGCTAGCATTTATTAGCCATCCTGAATTTCCCTTGGAAAGGTGGCGGTGAGCCACGCTTTGGAATTGTATTCCCTGTGGTGAATGTAGCAGTGCTGTGAGTGAGGAACTTCCAAGATTTTGACCCAGCGACAATGATATATTTCCAAACCAGGTGTGTGGCTCGGAGGGGAACTGTCAGGTGGTGGTGTTTCCATGAATCTGCTGCCCTTGACCTTCTAGATGGTAAAGTTGACAGATTTGGGAAAGCATGTTGAGGAATCCCCTGCTGAGTTGCTGCAGTGCACAGGTAATAAATTCTTACACCTGGAGCCAGGGTCCAGTCAAATGAAATAATTGGCACGGCATCAATTCTCAAAAGTTTCTAATAAATATAACGTTACCTTTATTATTGATAAATAAACTATAGTCACAAACCAGACTGGTGATAATGAGAACAGATTATTTCTATTTCCAAATTAATTCTCAAGATAGCAAAAAAAAACTTAAGAAGCAATAAATCTTCATTAAAAATTGAGCATTACAGCGTGCTGCATCATTTCATTGACTATCTGTGAGGAATATTGACAATGTGAAATCACATACTTGGCATTCTGTTTCGAAGGAACATCTTCTAGTTCAACAGTAACTTGCATTTATAAATGGCCTTTAACATTGTAACATCTCACAAACTGCTTCACAGCAATGCTGATAGCACTTAACACTGAACAACACGCACCCCCCTCCCCAGTCATACAGTCTGACTTTATCTTAATCAAAAGAATTACAAACCCTAAAGGTATGAATTGTTTTTATTCCAGCAATGAAATCTGGTTGGACCGCTTTCAGAAAATGTGGTCTCGGATTTTGGATCAGTGAGACTCGAACAAAATGTGACTTGTAGCAAAGAACTTGGCCTCTGCAACTCGCCTTTCAGGAGTCTGTTCAAATCTGGATTTCCTTTGTACTCCCAGCCTTAATACTAAGCAACAATGAAAGAACCCAGCCACATTCTGAAAGCATTCTCTGATAGATAGTGTTTGGAAGACCTTAGAACAATGTCGTAAATCTCCCCTCTAGTTCCAGTGCAGTTCACTGGGTTCTCCGTGCCAGAGCGAGTTTAAAGCTAATTCTCACAAACACCATGCGCAGACATTCATCACCTTGAGGCCCCAATTCTGGAAGATCGATCAAGAACCTCTTCCCCACATTCCACTGAGCCCCCACTGTTTTGGTTTATGACCAGGCTCATCCTAACTTTTACCAGGATGCTACCTGGATTGGAGTGTCCGAGCTACAAGGGGAGGCTGGGCAAACTTAGGCTGTTTTCTCTGGAGCGGCAGAGGTTGAGGTAAATCCTGATAGAAGTTTATAAAATGATGAGAGGCATAGATAGGTTTCAAGCAGAATCTTTTTTCTCAGAATTGAAATCTCTAATTTTAGGGGCTGTGCATTTAAAGTGACAGGAGGAAAATTCAAAGGAGATATGGGGGGCAAGTTTTTTATACGAAGAGAGGTAGGTGTTTGCAATGCGCTGCCAAGGGTGTTGGTGGAAGCAGGTATGATAGGGCATCCAAGAGGCTTTTAGATAAGCACACGAATATGCAAGAAATAGAGGGATATGGAGCAAGGGGAGGCAGAAGGGATCAGTTTAATTTGGCGTCATGTTCGGCTCAATATTATGGGCTGAAAGGCCTGTTCCTTTTCTTTATGTTCCATGTTCCATGTTCTAGCTTCTGGAGCAATCTGCCATTTCACAGCCCTCCCCTCTACAGATCACACTGACCTTCCAGGGGAACCCACACAGATCCCCACTCTCACACCGGAAATGCTCTGTCCTTCTCATTGCTGAGTGCACTGTAAGAAATACTGACATAAAGTACACAACACAACCAAACCAAAAAGAAGCCAATGCCCTTGTGCTAATTAGGTTATTTACCACCTCCACATTACTAGGTAATTAGCAACAGTCATAAAGTATTATCACCACAGCGATTTTTAAATATAAAAATATGTCCATCGTTTTGCACTTAACCAATAAAAGTTATATTCCAGTATTTCAGCCTCTTGTAATTACGTTGACTTCAAATCTTCCATCTTTTAAATTTACACTTCACTGATCTACTCAATAATTACAAGCACAAATTGACTAAATGATGCAAAAACTTCATATAATCCAAATTCACGATTCCTTCCTCCTTCGATTTTGATTTGATTTATTATTGTCACGTGTATTAGTACACACTGAAAAAATTGTTTCTTGTGTGCTATACAGACAAAGCATACTGTTCATAGAGAAGGAAAGGAGAAAGTACAGAATGTAGTTGCCACTTCCTAGTTAATTTTACAATATATATTGCAACATCTGGTTGTGGTGAATATGGTATTCATTGTGCTTATTTATCCACAGACTCATTGAATATCTACAGTACAGAAAGATGCCCATCAAGTCTGCACTGACCCTCCAAAACTGCACCCCCATGGGCTCTCCCCTCTGCCCTCTCCCATAACCCTACACATTTACATGGTTAATCCACCTAACCTACACATCTTCGGAGCATGGAAGGAAACCGGGGCATCCCAAGTAAACTCATCAGACACCGGGAGAAAGTGCAAACTCCACATTGTCACCCAAGGCCAGAGTTGAATTCAGGTTCCTGATGTTGAGAGGCTGCAGTGCTAATGACTGTGTCACTGTACCACCCATTTCTAATCTAGGAAACATTAGCTCATAATTTCACTCCAAAGATTTGAGCATATCAGTCAGACTAACAGCCAGGATTAGGCGATGACCCAGTGGTATTATTGCTGGACTAATAATCCAGCAACTCAGTTAACATTTTGGGGACCTGGGTTCAAATCCCACCACTCCAGATGGTGGAATTTGAATTCAATTTTAAAAAATCTAAAATTAAGAATCTACTGATGACCATGAAACTATCGTCAAAAAAATGTAACCCTACTTGTGACTAATGAATAAATTTTAACTTTGAAAACCCATCTGGTTCACTAATGTCCCTTTGGGAAAGGAAATCTGCTGTCCTTACCTGGTCTGGCCCACTTGTGACTCCAGAGCTATAGCAATGTGGTTGATTGTCAACTGCCCTCCAAGGGTAACTAGGGATGGGCAATAAATGCTGGCCAGCCAACGATGCCCATGTCCCACGAAGAATTAAAAACACTTCCAGTGCAGTACCAGGGTAAGTGCCACATTGTTTTACGCATGAAATATCAAACTGATGACCCTTCTTCTCTCTCAAGTGGAAGCAAAAAGGTAGATGTTGGAAGAGGAGCAGGGGAGTTTTACTTGTGCCTTAGCCAACATATACACCTTGATCAATATCACTAAAATCAGATTATCTAGTCAACATCATGTTACTTCCTGTGGGATCTTGCTGTGCACAAGTTGATAACCATTTCTCCCACATCATAACAGTGAATACACTAAGGGCTGCACAGGGGTTAGCACTGCCGCTTCACAGCCCCAGAGACTTCGATTCAATTCCTGGCTTGGCTCACTGTCTGTGTGGAGTCCACACTTTCTCCCTGTATCTGCATGGGGGTTCCCCCAGGTGCTCCGGTTCCCTCCCACAGTCCAAAACACATGCTGGTTAGGTGCATTGGCCATGCTAAATTCTCCATCACTGTACCCGAACAGGCGCCGGAGTGAGGTGACTAGAGGATTATCACAGTAACTTCATTGCAGCGTGAATGTAAGCCTACTCGTGACACTGATAAATAAGCTAAATGAAACTTCACTGAAAATAATATAAAATGTCTTGGAACAATCCAAGGATTTGAAAGGCACTTTATAGATCATAGAATCCTACAGTGCAGCAGGAGACCCATTCAGCCCATTAAGTCTGCATTAACCATAGTCCCACCCAGACCCTACCCCCATAACCCTAGCTAATACCCCTAACACTTAGCATGGCCAGTCAACCTAACCTGCACATCTTTGGACTGTGGGAGGAAACACACAGGTGCAGGGAGAACATGCAAACTCCACACAGATGTGACCCAAGCCGGGAATCAAACCGGGGTCGCTGGTGCTGTGAGGCAGCAGTGCTAACCACTGTGCCAGCCCATCTGTAACACCACATCTGCTAGTTATGACTCCTCACCCTAGACTATGACAGAGGATGGTCTTCTGTACCAAGTCGCTTCCTAATTTGGAAGATCTCAGTGAAGACTGAGGGCCCTCTCCTCCAGAGCCTCACTTCACCACTGCATGACCTTGTGTTTTAGCAAGTGAAGTTAATGATGTTGATTCTGAGGATGTGATATATCTGCAAAATGGGCAAGTACACACAGACTGACATGTGGACTGCAATAACACTTCTTGAAGTGAATTGTTACATCAAGTGGAAGAAAAATGAATATTAAATAGATTACCAGCAATAACCAATAAAGGTGGCAAAATGAGTTCTGAATTAAAGCTTATTGGAGTGTATAACGCAAGTGTAACAAGTTGTTCAGTGGAGGAAATTATTTTAAAAACATAATGTTTAAATTGAAGGAATCTGTGTGATTAGGCAGTGACTAACTGTTGGATAAATGCTGATGAGTGTCGTAGCAAAAATGTTTATACATGAAAATGGAAAGCTTTAATATGACACTGAATACCTGACTGATCACGATAAATTATACATTTGTAAACAAAACATTTATCATCTAACTAAAGGCGTCAGCTATGGTTCAATGGATAGCAAGCTTGGAATCTGAAAGTCTGCAATGCAATTCTGAATAACCAGTGGGGCCAATGCTCCCACTGCATGGTCCAGCTGTCCCCTTGGTTAATCCGATCTCCAGCCCTACACTGTGATCTCTACGTGCCCAGATCACCAATCTGTCCTGATCCATTCATGCCGACGTTACAGTTAAGAAAGCCCACCGAAGCCTCTATTTTCTCATGAGGCTAAGGAAATTTGGCATGTCTGCTATGACTCTGACCAATTTTTACAGATGCACCCCAGAAACCACTCTTTCTTGTTGTATCATAGCTTTGAAGTGGAGATGCTGGCATTAGACTGAGGTGGGCGCAGTAAGAAGGCTCACAACACCAGGTTGATATCCAAGAGGTTTATTTGGAATCATGAGCTTTCGGAACATTGTACCGTCTGCTGCTTACCTGATGAAGGAGCAACGCTCTGAACACTCATGATTCCAAATAAATCTGTTGGAATTTAACCTGCTGCTGTGAGACTTTTTACGGGATCACAGTTTGGTATATGGCTCCTGTTCTGATCAAGACTACAAGAAACTGTAAAGGGTTGTGAATGGAGCCCAATTCATTACCAGCCTCCCATCCGTTGACTCTGTCTGAACTTCCTGTTGCCTTGGCAAAGCAGCCAGCATAATTAAAGGACGCCGCGCATCCCAGACATTCTCTCTTGCACCTTCTTCCATTGGGAAAAAGATACAAAAATCTGAGGTCACGTATCAAAAACAGCTTCTTCCCTGCTGCTATCAGATTTTTGAATGACCGACCTCGTATTAAGCTGATCTTTCTCTCCACTCTAGCTATGATTGTAAGCTACATTCTGCACCTTCTCCTTTCCTTTTTCTGTATGTACTCTGTGAACGGTATGCTTTGTCTGTATAGAGCACAAGAAGCAATACTTTTCGCTGTATGTTAATACATGTGACAATAATAAATCAAATCAAATCAGTTCAAATGGATGGTCCACACCTTCAGCTGCCTGGACCCCAATCTCTGGAATTCCTTCCATAAACCTCTCCCCCTCACCTCTATGGTATAAATATCTTTTTTCTGTTCCTGACATTTTCCACTTTTGAAAGGAATAAAATGTGTTAAAAGCAGAAAGGTAACAAGCAGGAGAAAGAGGGAATAGTGTAACATTGCTTTATTTCTCTGGATTATTTGTATGTATAATGTAAAAGGTCTTTTCAACTTTGTAATTGAGCAGTTTCTGACTCCAGTTGCATTATTCAATACGACAATTTGGCTACTGAACAGGAGACTAAAGGTCAAGCCAGTCAGTGTTTTAACGAGGGCGACATTTACCATGAATCCACTCAATGAAGACATCTTAGATTGTCAATCATGGCTCAAAGGTCTCATCTATTCTTCTTCCTCCTCACCCCTCCTTCAGTTGTTCAGCACACTGTGACCAATTACCGGTCCCATTTATGCAAAGGCACTATTTGTGCTGAAACCCCATTTGGAAAAGATGCTGCGAGATCTCACTTGTAACGACTGGAAAATAGAAATGCCCCATAATGAATTACCTTTCAGGTGTAAGTGACTGAAACACTTCTGCAGGAATCCCATTGTGTTCATGGAAATGACTCATAAAAGTAGACGATATTATAAACAGAACAGGAACAAATTCATAAAACAGCGTTAGTTAGATCTTATCCCTGTGGGTTTATCATTACAGATGCCTTTTCTCTAGAACTTGCCTGGCTGTTTGCAACAGAGGAAGTGAAACAGATTCACTGCCAATTAATTAACACAGAAATTGCAGCAATGTGGGAGAAAATGGCAAACCTGTCTCCTTGTGCCAGTTATGTCTTTGTAATTTTCGATGACCGATGCTACGAGAAAACAGAAGTGCCTTCTAGGAAATCACCAATTTCTCTCCTTCTCTGACAGCCAGAGCGACTGTTGCAAGAACAACAACAGCAACTTCCATTCATATAGCACATTTGACATGGTAAACCGGCCCAAGGTGACACTTCCCCATGTGGTGTAAGACCATAATGATCCAGCACAAAAGGCCATCCAGCCCATCGGACTTGTTCCAGCTCCCAGGAAGAGCAATCCAATTAGTCTCACTCCCCACTGCTCATTCCCCATAGCTCTGTAATTGTTCTTGTTTACAAGCACATATCCAGTTATTATTAAATTTGCTCTCACTATCCTCTTCGGCAGCATTTTCCAGAGCACAATAACTCACTGTGTCAAAAAAAGTCTTCTCATTTCCCCCCCTCTGGTTCTTTTGCCAATTATCTCAAATTGATGTCCTCTGGTTAGCATGGTTTCATAGAATTCCTACACTGCAGAAAGAGGACATTCAGTCCATCGAGTCAGCACTGACTCTCCAAAACAGCATCGCACTTAGACCCTTCCCTCCAGCCTATCCTTGTACCCTCATTAGATTGAAGCTGTGAATAATTCATCTGGAGTTTGACCTTGCTCCACACTAAACTCCTCAATCTCTATTTGCAGAGGTGAATGACTGAGATGGACATCAAAGTCCTCCTGCTGTTCATACAAACGGGATCTCACAGTCTCACTGACGGAGCATCCCTACTATGGGTTTCCCGGCAGTGAGGGGCACTCCAGGAAACCCCATCAACAATGCGGGATCATCAGATCCCTCCACCAGTGAGTGGCACACCGCCTCCCGCCAGTGTGAAACACACTGCAAAGAGGGAGAAAAATTCCACCCCCCATCCCCACTACGTTGATATCTCCATGCTGGGGAAGGAAGAAAAGCGTGCGTTTATACAGTGCTTTTGATGACCACTGGAGACCTCAAAGCTCTTTACAGCCAGTTAACTACTTTCTGAAGCCCAGACATTTTTGCAATGTCGGAAGCCATTTTGTGCACAGCAAGATCCCACCAACAGCCACGTGATAATGACGAGGTCAGCTGTTATCCGCAGGATGAATATTGGCCAGGAAAATACTGGTCTGACCCACACATAACTCTACTCCCACAGCAATGTGGTTGATGCTTAACTACCCTCAAACATTAGGGATGGGTAATAGATGGTGACAATGTCAGCAATGCGGACATCCCACAGAAGAACAAATGATAAATAAAACAGTGATAGGAACAGGAGGAGGCCACTCAGCCCCTCAAACTCTTCCTGTCCTTCAATTAGATCATGGTAGATTTGTACCTCAATGTCCGTTTGCCAACTTTATTTCTTCATCCTCGATATCTATCGATTTTGGTTTTGAAAACTTGCATGGAGCTATTTTTGACCTTTCTTAAAGGCCTGTCACTTCCTGGGAAGTGTGGATACTCTGAAATTGGGCTGCAATTACTCTCCTCTGGGTAGCCTGACCCTGAGGCTAACAAGAGGACACGCCCCATGGTACCTTGTCAAAACTGATTGCCTGTATTCCTGGAGGTTTCATCCTGCGACCCCCAACCTCTGACCGCCCCATCCCGCCCCGCCATTGGTCACCGACGTGTCCATTCTCACAGCACCCCTGCCTTTCCCACGACCAATCACAAGCAAATCAAACCCTTAGCGTGTGATTGGATGACTCTTGACCTTCAGTTAAATCATCCTCACTTTCCCTTGTGTCTGACGAAAGCTAAAACAAAAATGTTCCAAGGAAACTTTTGAAAATGCAACATTTTTTATAACTGATTGATTGATTTCATTTCATTGTCACATATATTAGGATAAATTGAAAACTATTGTTTCTTGTGCTTTATACAGACTAAACATACTATTCATAGAGTACATAGGGAGAAGGAAAAGGAGAGAGTGCAGATTAATGCCCTTTGATATTCCACCAGGGTTGCCTGGGAGATTTGTTTTTAATTTCTAGACTCTTGAGGTCAAATTTGGCAATTCCTTTCCTGCTCCATTTTCTTCAGCTTGGTGTCTGGAGCAATTAAAAGTTTTAAAGTTTATTTATTAGTCACAAATAAGGTTTACATTAACATTGTAATGAAGTTATTATGAAATTCTCCTAGTCGCCACAGTCCAGCACCTATTTGGGTCAATGCACCTAAGCAGCATGTTTCAAACCGTGGGAGGAAACTAAGCACGTGGAGGAAACCCCCACAAACAAGGAGAGACTCCACACAGACAGTGACCCGAGCTGGGAATCGAACCCAGGTCTCTGGCGCTGTGAGGCAGCAGGTGCTAACCCACTGTGCCACCGTGTTGTTGACAAGGATGGAATGAACAAATTGAGGCTGAAGATAACTAAATCAAACAACAGAGAGGCAAAGGAAAAGGGGCAACTTATCAATAAAAATAAAGAAGGAAACAACACCTCAAACCCCAGTACATTATTTAAATAAGATCTTCTTCAAAGAATAAAATATTCTTTCCGTGTTCCTCTGTCACTTAATAATGTATGTTTTCCTGTCATAAAGGCCCCAACTGAATAAACTTGACAAATAGTCTCCATTATTCACAAGGGGCAAAAAATATTTACAAAATATTTTCAGAATATCCACACTTCCCCGAAAATGGCAGCCCATTAAGAAAGGTCAAAAATAGCTACAGCACAAATTTTCAAAACTGAAATCAATAGATATCAAGGGTGGAGAATTAAACTTGGCAAATGGACATTGAGGTACGAATCTACCATGATCTAATTAAAGGACAGAAGAAGCTTGAGGGGCTGAATAGAACATAGAACATAGAACACTACAGTACAAACAGGCCCTTCGGCCCACGAGTTGCGCCGATCACATCTATACCTACCAAGCCGCAGACCTATCTATAATCCCCTATCCCATTAAATCCCATGTACTCATCCAGAATGGCCTCCTTCTGTTCCTATCACTGTTTCTCAGCACTATTGGCTTCCATGGATAACTGATTCATCAAATATTTTCCATTTTTGTATTAATGGAGACTTTTAGAACAATTGAAAAATCCATCTGTCAGTCAGCTATTCTTTCTGAGAGAATATAACCAGAAAGTATAGAAATATTCTTTCAAGAAATGCATACAGCAGGTTGTGAGATGCCATTTACAAAGCTGTTACATCCAAATAACAGAGCACATGTCGATAGAGGTGATGGCCCAGTGGTATTATAGCTGGACTATTAATTCAGAAACTCAGCTAACATCCTGGGTAGCTGGGTTCAAATCCCGCCATGGTAGATGGTGGAATTTCAATTCAATAAAAAAATCTGGAATTAAGAATCTACCGAAACTATTGTCCCTTGTCGGGAAAAACCCATCTGGTTCACTAATGTCCTTGAGGGAAGGGAAATCTGCAGTCCTTACCTGGTCTGGCCTACATGTGACTCCAAAGCCACAGCAACGTAGTAAACTCTCAATTGCACTCCAAGGGTAACTAGGGATGGGCAATAAATGCTGGTCCAGCCAACGATGCCCATGTCCCACGATTGAATAAAAATTATAGGCTAACTGCCTATAATTTCCTATCTACTGCCTCCTTCCCTTCTTAAATAGCATGTTATACTAGATACTTTCCAGTCCTCTGGGACCTTGCCTGCCATGATGTAGAGATGCCAGTGTTGGATTCGGGTGGACACAGTGAGAAGTCTCATGGCACCAAGTTAGCATCATCCAGTTTACTATCAAATAAGCTGGTTAGACTCTAACCTGGTGTTGTGAGACTTGTTACTGTGTTCTCCTGGGAAGTGTGGATACTCTGAAATTGGACTGCAATTACTCTCCTCTGGGTAGCCTGACCCTGAGGCTAACAAGAGGACACGCCCCATGGTACCTTGTCAAAACTGATTGCCTGTATTCCTGGAGGTTTCATCCTGCGACCCCCAACCTCTGACCGCCCCATCCCGCCCCGCCATTGGTCACCGACGTGTCCATTCTCACAGCACCCCTGCCTTTCCCACGACCAATCACAAGCAAATCAAACCTTTAGCGTGTGATTGGATGACTCTTGACCTTCAGTTAAATCATCCTCACTTTCCCTTGTGTCTGACGAAAGCTAAAACAAAAATGTTCCAAGGAAACTTTTGAAAATGCAACTTTTTTTATAACTGATTGATTGACTCCTGAAAGATGTGCCAATGCCTCCACAACTTCCTCAGCTATCGCTTTTAGAACCTTGGGGCGTAGTCCATTCATCTTCAGATCATGCAGCAGTTGCGTACTCGCTAAGTTTAAGGGTGTTGAAATGGTCAGTGGATAGGCATATGGATAACATTGGAATAGTTTAGGTTAGAGAGTCATTAGATTGGTTCCACTGGTTGACGCAACATCGAGGGCTGAAGGGTCTGTACTGCGCTGTAATGTTCTATATTCTAAAATATTAATAAAATACCAGTTGTGTTGCATTTAAGCCTGAACCCAAACTTTAAGCTACGGCTGGAAAATCTCAGCAGGTCTGTGAAGAAAGAATGGAGCCAATGTTTCATGTCAGGATGACCCTTCATCAGAGCTGAAGACAAGGCAAATAATGCAAGATTTGTGTTATGAGGGTGCGGGGAGCTATAATTGAGGGGGATGGCATGGATAAAAAGGACAAAGGGAATGTAAATGCTGGTGGAAAAGGCTAGGAATGGTGCGAAGATCATCCATTAAGATATCAAAATACATAATTGGCAGAGCAAAGTTGCAGTAGGAATCTGGCTTGGGAGGGTGGGGGAAATGGAGTGGGGATGCGGAGTAAAATGGGACGGGAAATGAGATTTTAGATGTTCAGAAATAAAAATAAGAACATAACGCAATAAAATGGATGAACAAGATGAAAATAAGAAATGAAATAAAATAAATAGAAATGGGGTGAAGACGGAGAGAGAGTTGATGCTCTGAAGTTGTTGAACTCAATGTTTAGTTTGGAAGACTGTGAGGTGCCCAATTGGAAGATGAGGAGCTGTTCCTCCAGTTAGTGTTGGAGTTCGCTGGAACATTGCAAAATACCAAAGACAGACATGTGGAAGGGGAACCAACTGGTGTGTTGAACTGGCAAGCAGCAGGAAGGTCTGGGTCCTGCTTGCAGATGTTCAATAATTCAGTCACCCTGTCTGCGTTTGGTGTCTCCGAGGTAGACTAGACCACATTGTGAGCAGTGAATGCGATAGATCAGATAAAAGAGATGCATGTGAAGTGCTGCTTCACCTGAAAAATGGTATTTAAGGACCTGGGGCAGTGAGCAGGGAGGAGGTAAAGGGGGACCACTTAGCTGAACATCTTCAATCCATCTACAAACAGAGCCTGGGTAAGATGCACTTTTGGACAGTTAGTCCAGACTCAATGGGCCAAATGGCATCCCTCCTGTACTGTGGGGGACAATTTGATTTCTATCCAAACATTCTAATTTCTTGTGTCCAAGCTTAAGTTTTGGAATCTCTGTCAAAGATCCTAAAGATGCTGGACAAATCCGGAAATGGAGATTCATTCACAGGATTGCAGAATCCCCACAATGCGGATGGAGGCCAATCGGCCCATCAAGTCTGCATTGGCTCTTTGACAGAGTATCCCACCCAGGCACTTTCCTGTAACCCCACATATTTACCCCAGTAATACCCCCAAATCTACACATCTTGGACACTAAGGGTCAATTTAGCATGGCCAATCCACCTAACCTGCACATCTTTGGGAGGATACTGGAGCACCCGGAGAAAACCCACATCAACATGGGGAGAACGTGCAAACAGACAGTGACCCGAGGCCGGGAATTGAACCCAGGTCCCTGGCGCTGCGAGACATGTACTTGGAGGTGGGGGCCAATTTTGTGGGTGGGGTTGACAATTTGTTTTAACACACACAAAAGATGGTGGCAGATACAAATGTCAGATCGAACATTGAGAATTTAGTGATCCTTTGTTCCGGCTAGTACGCTGTTGGGTTTAATTTGCCAGGAAGACACAGCAACTGAGCAGAACCTCGTCAGCAGATCCAATCGGTTTTTACTGGGATTGTCAATTGCTTCAGAACCCAGATGATGGTTATAGATTATTTCAGCTTCATTCACAGGTTTTATAACTTCATTGAATCCTCGGACTGGATTATTAGTTTAGCATTTTCTGAGAGGGCTTCATTGTATTTCACATAATAACTCCCAATTATCCACTTTTTCACTAGTCAATCATCAGGACACATCAAACTGCAACAATTACCTTCAATTACTGACACACTACATCCATTAAATGCGCAGCTTTGGCTGTTCCCAACACATTAAAATGTTTCTTTCTGTACAAAAATTCTGTAAAGAAAGCCTGCTGTTAAACTTCACTTAGGAAAGCTAGCTTGAACAAACGTTCAAATTCCAGAGTATTTTACAGCACAGAAGCAGGCCATTTGGCCCATCTGGTACAAGTTGGTGTTTATTACACTTCAGCCTCCACCCACCCTCCTTCATCTCATTCTTTGAGTCCTTTCCCCCTCATGCATTTACCCAGATTCCTGTTAAATACATTGATACTATTCACCTCAACCATTCCCCGTGGGAGTGAGTTCCACATTCCCACCTCTCTTTGGATGAAAAAATATCTCCTGAATTTTTGATTGGATTTATGAGTGACTATCTTATATCCCTAATTCTGGCCTATCCTACAAGTGGTACCATCTTCTACACATCCAGGCTGGAATATTTGGGCTGTTCACATCCTCTGAGATTCTCTGGTTCCCACTGGAGTGAGCAGAGATTTGGCCTTGCACCAAATTCTCCATTCTTGCCGGCAGCAGAGAGTGAATGGCTGGAGAAATCCAGCTCTACCCCTGTCCAACCCCTTCCAAATGATCAGGTCATCCTTCAGCCTTCTGTGTTTGAGAGAAGGGAACTCCGGTCTGTTTGGTCTTTCTGGATAATTGGGATCAGTTCAGATTGCATCCTTACAATGCATTTTCTTTTTGCACTTTTCCCAGTACTTCTGCATCATACCTGGAATATGACGCCTGGACTGTGATCTAATCAGACACCTAACTATACACACATTAACAATGGCTTCTGACTAAATCTCAACTTGTTATTATAATGGGAATAAAAGTCCCAAAATGTCAAACTGAGAGTCAACTTGCCTCCAAATAAGCAGAAGGCAAGATTCTGCCATCTCTTCCTGACATGGGTGATTGTGCTTGCTGTTATGATGTGGGGATGTTTGCTGTAACATTTAAAATGAAAATTTATTTCCCATTATCGATGGTGCTGGCTTTCAGCATTCTGGTGTTTCTGGGACATTAGTTCAACGTGAGATTCTGATGAATGTACAAAGTGAGGCATTGTGGAAGACATAGGCGTAGTGGTATTGCCCCAGGGCTCGCAATCTAGAGACTCAGGGTAAAGCCCTGGGGTTACAGGTTCGAATCCCAGCACAGCCGATAGTAAAATTTTCATTCAATGGAATATCTGGAATTAAAAGTCAAATGATGGCCTTGAAACCATTTTCAATTGTCAGAAAAAACTCACCTGGTTCACGAATGTCCTTAAGGGATGGAAATCTGCCATCTTTACTCAATCTGGCCTACACGTGACTCCAGACCCACTGCAATGTGGTTGACTCTCAAATGCCCTCTGCTTTGGAGGGCAGTTAGGGGTGGGCAATAAATGTTGGCCCAGTCAGCATGCCTCATCCCATAAAAATTAATTTTTAAGAAGTTACATTTCCAATGGGGTGACACAGATTCCATTTTGCTGCTGACAAAATACCCAGTATCAGCTTCATGGCAATAACATCCTTATAACATCATACACAATGTCACAGATTTTGCTGCCAAATTAACTGTGGGTTTAATAGCCCCTCGCTATTGTTGATGTGTAAACCCTCCGGCCACCCGTGGCAATGAAAAGGTTCCTGGTGAGTGGTGATTCCTCACTGGTTACTGGGTGATTGTTACTGCTCTACCATAAACCTCACAAAAACAGCAGCTTAGCCACAAGCTCCCTGGTGGTTTCAAGAAATTGCAGCATCTGCATATTAATTACCATTGAACACACCACACAAATTAAGGCCAGTAATTAACATGGTAATAGTGAGGTTTCCTGTTTCTCCAATGTCACTCAATCTCCTCAACCTAGAAGCTGGGATTCTCATAATACAATCCGTACATTGTAGAAGCAGGTCATTTGGCCCATCCAGTCTGCGCTGACTCATCGACAATGCATCTGACCCAGGCCCTAGCCCTGTAATCTCACGTATCCACCCACCTAATCCCCCTAACCTACACATCTTGCGACCCTGAGGGGCAAATTAGCAAGGCCAATCTACCTAACCAGCATGGCTTAAGGACTGGGAGGAAATCGGAGCACCTGGAGGAAACCCATACAGACACAGAGAGAACATGCAAATTCCACATAGACAGTGACCCAAGTCAGGAATTGAACCTAGATCCCTGATGTTATGAGGCAGCAGTGCTAACCAGTACGCCATCGTTCTGCCCTGTAGTTAAATTGTTGTTAGAGATTTTTATCTTTTGAATGTTCACATTTCTCTTGCATTTTCTTCCTCTCACTTTTTCTCTTCCTCCTTATTCAATCTTTCTTTCTTTCTCTGATCTCGCCCAATCTCATTGCCAGCAAAAATGGAGAATTTGGCTTTCCAGCCAAAACTCCGTTCACTTCAGTGGAAGCGGAGAGTCCAAGCCCAGAGTAAGACATCTCTGGTGTCTATCTCTCTCTCTCTCTGTCCCTGATTAGATTCCATTTCCTTCTTTTCATTCCTCTCCTTTTTCAATCCTTAAATCCAACTAGTTAAGGAGATAGACTGTTAGACATATCTCTCACTGATGTCCCTCTGGCCTGGCTGTGTTGTTATTGGCTCACACTCACAGATGTGGGCTAAAACATCCTGAGCCAAGGGAGAAAGGGAAAAGTTTAACTAACATGGTGAATTGCCCATCTCGAGTAAGGTCTGTATTACTGAGAGTGGTGATAAGGAGAGCTTTAACTGATGTCCATTTATCAGTACTCATTTGTGCATGACACAAGCATTGTTAGTCACTAGTCAGTAACTGACCAACTTTACTAGAATTATCATGTCACTTAAAGGCCAGTTAAATTGAATTCACCATGCAGAAATAGGCCCTTGGGATCAGCTGATCCACGCCACCATTTATACTCCAATCGAATCTCTTCCTACCCTTTTCCATCCAGGATTATCAGCATTTCCTGAGAGAGGGAAAGGTTGCTTTCCTTCTCTCAAACAGTTATCAACTTCCTCTTTACTACATCGATGCTATTCACCTCGACTACAGTCGTGAGTTTCACATTCTAACCATGTCAATCCTCCTGAACCCCCTATTGAATTTATTGTTGGGGACGGCACGGTGGCACAGTGGTTAGCACTGCGGCCTCACAGTGTGTCAGGGACATGTGTTCGATTCCCGGCTTGGGTCACTGTCTGTGTGGAGTCTGCACATTTTCCTCTTGTCCTCTGCGTGGATTTCCTCTGGGTATTCCAGTTTCTTCCCATAGTCCGAAAAGACATGTTGGTTAGGGTACATTGGCTGTGCTAAATTCTCCCTCAGTGTACCCGGACAGGTGCTGGAGTGTGGTGACTAGGGGATTTCACAGTAACTTCATTGCAGTGTTAATGTAAACCTACTTGTGATGCTAATAACTTAACTTTAAACTTTAAAACTTTTATATCGGAATTCTACTGCCCTGTCCACCATGGGAATCAGAGTAAGCGAGGGATGGATAATGGAAATGTCCATTGACCTTGGGTGGGATTTCTGGTCTGGGATCCTGCCCCTTCTATTTATTGACTTCTAGCTTTGGCCTTCCCCTCCCCACTCCAGGAGCGAAAACATCTTCTTCATGTTTACCCGATCAATCCCCTTCATCACTGCACAGGTCTCCGCCAGTTCTGCTCTCAGTCTTTCCCTTTCATACATCATAAATACATCCTCTCAGTCCTGGTACCATTCTTTCTTTCTGCCATCTCGTATTGATAATGCAGGGAGCAGGGCCATGCTGAGTGTGGTCCATAGACACTTCCTCAACAGTTCTTGCTGAATTGCAATCTGTCTCGCCATTTTGTAGAAAGAGACACAGAAGTGCATTGACTGGAACTGATGGAGCAAAGTGCAGGCAGCAAATCCAAGCAGAATATAAGTGACTGTGTTGTGAATGCATATGAGTTGCAATTTATACAGCATTTATATACAATACCTTCAATCATCTGGCACTCTCAGAGAGGGTATAATTTTTGTACCTTGCAGTTCACGCCGAGTGAACAAGTCTCATTTTCTTACTTATTCTTAATGCTAATGCCTATATTAATTTGCACTAAGTTATTACATTCTGGGCATTTGGCCAACTAATGAATCCTGGTAAAATACCACAGGCCCACAGGTCAAACACATGGATCATTTCCAATCACTTACAACCTGCTACCCAACAATGTTCCTGTGATTATCAGTCAGTATGGTTCAAGCTTAGTCCTTTCACGCTGGGTCTTGTGAGCTTCCCCCTACTTAGCACAGATTGGAGATTGTGTAGGTAACCATGGATACAGAAAACTTTGGGATGTGGGGGAGGAGTGAGCGCTCAGGAAAGCAAACATGAGGGAAACTAGAGGAAAATGATGAGGAATCTGAGAGAGGAATAAAGGAGGGAAGCAGGAAAAGGACAATTGCAAATAATTAACTGATCTTCCAATATGGAATTAACTAATTTAACTAACATCTATCAGTGGTAGCATCTCTTTCCGAAAGTACTTCATTGGCTGTAAAGCAGTTTGCAATATCCTATAGCAATGAAGCTTATGAAATTGGAAACTTGTTTCTTTACAATACAGGGATCTTTAATAACTGGCATTTTTTAAATTCATTTGTGGGATATGGGGTTGCTGGCTGGGCCAGTATTTATTTCCCATCCCCAGTTACCCTTGGAGGGCAATTGAGAGTCAATCACATTGTTGTGGCTCTGAAGTCTCATGTGGGCCAGATCGGGTAAGGACGGCAGATTTCCCTCCCTGAAGGAATGCCACAACAATCGACAATAGTTTTATGGTAATCAATAGATTCTTAACTCCAGATATTTTTTCTTGAATTCAAATTTCACCATCTGCCGTGGCAGGATTCGAACCCAGGTCCCCAGAACATCAGCTGAGTTTCTGGATTAATAGCCTTGCCACTTGGTCGTTGCCTCCCCATTAATGTTACCATACTGTTGGGAATGATTTACAGGAGTCTGCACCAACTGTCCCTTCACTGCTTTCAGCTCTGCTTCACCCCATTTCCCAACTCCTCTGCTGGTTTAATCCTCTTCCATATGTTCCTTACTCCAGACTCAACTATTCCAAACTCTCCTAGTCAGTCTCCAATATTCAATTCTGCAAACCTGATTTCATCTTAAATCCCGCTACTTGTGTTCTAATTTTCACCAGGTTCTGTCCTCCATTGACCCTTGCGTTGGCCGACTGATTGCATTGGCTTCTGGATAAGAAATGCGTCAAGCTTTAAAATTACCATCCTTGTTTTCAAATCCTCTTTTGACCTTGGCCTGCCCTAAATCTGTGATCTCTTCAAGATATCAACATTCTAGAAGTCACCATTGATCAGAAATGAATGGACCAACCTTATAAATACTGTATCTATAAGAACAGGTCAGAGGCTGGAATTTGGCAGTGAGTAACACTTCCTGACTCTCCAAAACATCTCCCACCTAAATGTCAGGGGTATGAAGGAAAACTCCCCACTTGCCTGGATGAGTGCAACAACACTCAAAAAGCTCAACACCATGCAGACAAAGCAACCTACTTGATTAGTTATCCACACGTTACCTTCAACATTCACTCCCTGCACTATTGACACAACGGTGTGTACATCTACAAGATGCACTTCAGGAACTCACCAAGGCTCCTTCGACAACACCTTCCAAACCCACAACCTCTATCCCCTAGAAGGCAAGGCCAGCAGATACATGAGAACATCATCACTTTCAAATTCCCCTTCAGTTACTTACCATCCTGACTTGGAAATATATTGGCCGTTCCTTCACTATATTGGATCAAAAATCCTCAATCCCCTTTCCTAACAGCATAGTGAGTGTTGGTAACATTCCCAACTGTTATCACACTATTGGGAATGATTTACAGGAGTCTGCACCAACTGTCCTGTACAAATTGCACTGCAGGAACTTACAGTGCTCCTTCAACAGCACCTTCCAAGCCCACAATCTCGATCTCCTACAAGGACCAGGGCAGCAGATGCATCCACCATCTGCAAATTTCCCTCTAAGTTACTCACTATCCTGACTTGGAAATATATTGACTGTTTCTTCACTGGGTTGGGTCAAAATCTTCAATCTCCCTTCCTAACAGCATGGTGGGTGTACCTACACTGCATGGACCACAGAATTCAAGAAAAGGGTCGAATGGCAAATGCGCCGAATTATGGAACTAAGCTGGGTGGATAGGGGGGGAGTTGGTGGTGGGCCAGGGTAAGATGCTCTTTTGGAGAATCACTGCAGATTAAAGGGGCCAAATGGCCTCCTTCTGTCTTGTGGGAATTCCACGAATATAGGAATTCTGATTCTAGTCTTTAACTTTTTTTTAACCATTCTCCTTTCGCTTGTCTTTGGGGTCTTTTCCAGCGTCCGTCCCCACACACACCTTCCACATCAATGCTGCCCTCATTCCTCTGTTGCTCCATTCCATCTGCACTCACACTGCTCTCACTCTCTACAAATTCCTGCCTCGTATCTCTGCATTGTCACCTCTTCCTCCTGCCCCATCCCTCCCTTCCTTCTAAAGGCCACCATAAAATGACACTCTCCCCTCGATTCTCTCCTTCCTAGCATGCTTTTGCCTGATTTGGAGGAGTGCCAAAGTGAAGCATTTTGGAAGAAAGAGTGATGCAGGAACAGTGGAAACTGGGGGTGGGTGTAGACAAACATTTGCAGATGTCAGGCCAAGCAAGGAAGGCTTTTAAAATGCAAACGGGATCCCTCCATACCAATGCTATAGTTAAGAAAACTCCACGAGTACCTCTACTTTCTCAGAAGACTAAGGAAATTTGGCATGTTAGCTACTACTCTCACCAACTTTTACAGATGCACCATAGAAAGCAATTTTTCTGGTTGTATCACAGCTTGGTGTGGGCTCCTGCTCTGCCCAAGACTGCTAGAAACTACAAAAAGGTCCTGAATGAAGCCCAATCCATCACGCAAACCAGCCCCCCCATCCATTGACTCTGTCTACACTTCCCGCTGTGTCGGAAAAGTAGCCAGCATAATTAAGGACCCCTTGCATCTGGACATTTTCTCTTCTGCCTTCTTCTGTTGGGAAAAAGATACAAAAATCAGATATCACGTACTAAACAACTCAAGAACAGCTTCTTCCCTGTTGCTGTCAGACTTTTGAATGGACCTATCTTGCAGTAAATCGATCTTTCTCTGCACCCTAGCTATGACTGTAACACTACATTCTGCACCCTCTCATTTCCTTCTCTATGAATGGTATGATTTGTCTGTATAATGTGCATGAAACAATACTTTTCACTATATTAATATATATGACAATAATAAATCCAATCAAATCAAATTTTTTGCATTTGTTAATACAGGCATTGAGTATAAAAGCAAGAAGGGAGTTACATTAAATCTTTATAAAACACTGCTAAATCTGCAACTGGAGTACTGATAAATTTTGGAAAGATGTCAAGGTCTTGGAGAGGATGTGGGGGAGATTGACCAGAATGGTGGCACGGCTGAAGGATTTCAGTTCATGCGGACAGATTAATTTAATAGCAACTTTCAGAAAATTACTGAATAAACACTCGAACAGGAAAGGATTGTAGGGTCATGGGGAAAATGTGGAGGAGTGGGAACAATCAGATAGCTCTTTCAAAGTGCAAGGACAGGCATTATGGGCTGAAGAGGCTCATTCTGTGCTGTAAAAATCTAGGATTCTATGCTCCGCATTCTCAGAACGAACAGAAGGTAACAATCAATAAGTTATTGTTGTTTATACAGACATAGAAGTCTGACAAATCAGTGGTGATTAATGATCACTCATCTCACCAGTGAGAATGTGTTTGCTGTTCTATTAGACAAATACAATAAAATCAATTCCGGACACTTCAGGGTTCAGCTTGTGGTTTGACATTAATTCTCAGTGATTGTACTTCATGTGAGGATTTAAGAATTTTGTCTTTTCCGGATTTATCTTAATGTGCTCTAACATACAGTAAAACGTCCAACGGGAAACACTGAAGCCAGCTGGTGACCTTAATCATTGGCCACACGTCAAATCAACAGAAATAAAATCCTCTGAATGTAAACGCAGCCCAATTATAAATGGCTTTAGTGAAAACACTGCTTTGATCAATAGAAAATACTGGAAATGAACTGCAGGTTAATCACCAACCGCAAGACCAGGAAGGATATCAATGATTTGGTTGTAAAAGCTGGATAGAGTTGACCAGCTCTGATGAAAGGTCACACTTAAAATTCTTGCTTTTTTTTCCCCTTTCAGGTTTTGGACAGTTTGTTCTCTTCTCACATTTCCCATTTCATTTCAGGTTTCCAACATTTGTCTTTTCTTAAATGAACAGCAATATTTGATTTGGTATCTTTTCATGTTCACCTGCTTCCTCTTATCAACTCTACTTTCATTTGAACAACCTTGTCAAGTCCGTAAAGAAATGAATGGAACTATTTGTTTTAAAAATAGTCGACCATACAGATTATTGACTCATTGCAAAAGAAGCTACAGATTATCTCTTGCTCCTGTGCAAAGTGAACTATTGACTCTAGATCCAGCAACCCATCCTGACATTCAATCTCTCTGTGTCCTCACTTCTCCCCACCTCTGTGTAACCTTCTCCACCTGAGATTCTCCAATTCTGGCCTCTTGCACATTTCGGATTTAATCACTCCATCATTGGTGACCATGCCTTCAGCTGCTTGGGTCTTAAGCTCTGGAAGTCCCTCCCTAGACCTCTCTGCCTTTCTATCATTCCTCCACTTCCCTCAAAACTCACCTCTGACCAAGCTTTGATTGCCTGTCCCATTGGGCCAGAGTTTCTGTGGAGTAGTAACTTCACCTGAGAGAAATATCTCTATGAGGAGGAGGGTGGGTGAGCAACAAGAATGCCAGGAGAGGAAGGTGAGGACAGTGGTGCAGTCAGGCGTGGGGATGGGGTTCCATTAGAGGGAAGCCTGTGGGGAGTGGGGGTATCCCAATGGGTGGAGGAGTCCTAAGGAATGTCAGTTTAAAGCTTATTTATTAGTCATAAATAAGGCTTATATTAATACTGCAATGGAGTTATTGTGAAATTGTCCTAATCACCACATTCCAGCGCCTGTTTGAGTCAATGCACCTCACCAGCACATCCTTCAGACTGTGGGAGGAAACCAGAGCACCCGGAGGAAAACCAAGCAGAAACGGGGAGAATATGCAAACTCCATACTGACGGTTACTCAAGCCAAGAACTGAACCAGGATCCCTGGCTCGTGAGGCAGTGCTAACCACTGTCCCTCTGTACCACCCGATGCAATAGTTACTTTGAACATCGAACAGTGCAGCACGTACAAGCCCTCCGGCCCTCAATGTTGTGCTGAGCTTTGTCGAAAATCAAGATCAAGCTGCTCTGGAGTGCTCCATGTGTCTATCCAATAACCACTTGAAAGTTCCTAAAGTGTCCGACTCCACTGTCACAGTAGGCAGTCCATTCCACACCCCAACCGCTCTCTGAGTAAAGAACCTACCTCGGACATCCCTCTTACAGCTCCCACCATGAACCTTATTGTTATGCCCCTAGCAACAGCTACATCCACCCAAGGAAATAGTTTCTGAATGTCCACTCTATCTATCTCCCTCATCATCTTATAAACCTCTATTAAGTCACCTCTCATCCTCCTCCGCTCTAAAGAGAAAAACCCTATCTTCCTCAACCCTTTCTCATAAGACCTATCCTCCAAACCAGGCAGCATCCTGGTAAATCTCCTCTGCACTCTCTCCAATGCTTCCACATCCTTCTTATAGTGAGGTGACCAGAACCGTACACCTTGAAAGTTCCCAGAAAAGATTTGCAGAGCAATTGACTGACAAGTGGAAATTTCCGATGGGCAATTTCCCTGCTCTTGGAACCATCAAAAAAGCAACTTAAATTGCAAAACTCCTATCGTCTTACACCAATAATTAACCAGAAAAAAGGTTAACCAGGTTGAAGGAGCTAGGGCTTTTCTTTTTAGAGAGGAGAAGATGATGAGGGGGACAGATAGAATGGACATTCGGACACTATTTCCTCAGGTGCATTTTCGGGGCATCCCCATCTCCTGTTATACTGTCCTGGGTCTCAGACATTAACAGCCTAATTTCTATGGTTCGATGGCAACATTCATTATGTTTTGATTACTTGGAACATTTTAGGATGTTATAGGCATTATATAAATGTAAATTGCTGCTTTATCTTTAACTATTGAATGACCCAAAGCAGTGAAGATCTTGGAGCAAAATCTATTTTTTTTCATTTGGGGGTGACATGTACTGCCTTGTACGCAGTGTGGTGAGGAATACACGTCCCATATTGATGGGACGGTATTCTGTCCTCATTGCTGACACGTGGAACAAAGGAGATGGTAAGAGATTTAGTGTGTGGAATTGTCAGCATCTAATACAATGTACTGTGTATTACTAGAGATCTGCCATGTCTTCTATCCACTGTCACTGTCTAATCCTAACCCCGTGCCATTAATCGAACATCACGGTGAGGATGTTTGGACACAACTCCAGTTATTCTGAGATTTAATGGAATTTGAAGCACAGAACCAGCCCAATACTCCATTCAAGTTTCCTCAAACCATTTTATGTCAACTAACCCCAGCTGCAAATACTTTCTTTTTATACATTCATGGGACATGGGTGTCGCTGGCTGGGTCAGTATTTATTGCCCACCCCTAGTTGCCCTTGTGGGGCAGTTGAGAGTCAACCATATTGCTATATGGTAGGCCAGTCTGGATAAAGCTAGCCGTAAAGAGCCAGATGACTTTTTCCAAAAATAAACAATGGTTTCATGGTCATCAGTAGATTCTTAATTCTATCCCTTTCTCCCCCGTCCCCCCTCTACATTCCCTTAAACATGTGGGATCTTTAACATCCAACTGAGAGGGCAGACAGGGACTCAGTTTAAGATTCTAGCAGAAGGAAGGCACCTCCAGCAATGAAGCCTTCCCTCGGTGCTGCACCAGCAGTGTCAGCCTGGATTACATGCTCACGTCTCTTCATGCCGAGTGGCCGAATGGCCTCTCCCTACTCCTGATTCACATGTGAGACTTGAACCCACAGCCTCCTGATTGGGAGGTGAGAGAGCTATTCACCGAGCCCCAATCTAAAGCATACCTTTCTCCTTTAGTAAGATGGAATATTCTAGTCTTTCTGTTAGATGTGATGCAGTGTGCTACAGTCCCAGGGTTAATTGCCTGATTCCATTTGGCCTGTATACGAAAGGAAGACCTGTAATCGAGTACAGCACTAAGGCTGTACAAAACACAGAGCTTTGTGTTACTTGAATAATTGCTCTTGCTGGTTTAATTACCTAATATATTAACCAATGTAGTATAATTCCTTGATTGCATAAATATGTATTAGAAACACATCTTCAGACTGAATTTTATACCATTTTAAATAGTGAACTAGCAATCATTATTGAATGAGGCAAGCAAGAATTTAATGAAATTCTTCACCAAGGATATCACTTCAGACGTGAATTTTTGACACCGTTACATTCGTCTCTTTCCAGAATAAACTCAATATGTTTCGTATGAAATTACATTGTGACAGTACATATTGGTACAGACTCTGACAAGTTGCTATTGGTGCCACAATACGCGCTTTGGCAGGGAGCTTTTCTGCTGCTTTACGTTGGTCAGATCACCAACAGGAGCCAAGAGACTTTTCAATAAGGGGGATCTGTGGAGTGGGGAGGGATAAGGGATAAGTTAAAACAGCACCAGAGAAGGTACAACAGTGAGAGATCCACTAGGATAATAGCAGTTATTCATAAAATAAACTTTGTCCTCTTTCACGGAGGGGGCTGGGGGGAGGGGGGGGTGGTTGGTGGTGTTGGTAAGGGGATGTGGATTTATACTGCAATATATCTTGGGGGATTTTTCATTCCTTGCCAAAGGTTTGAATGGCTCATCATATCTTAGGGCAGTGACAGGGCCTCCCGGAATATTTATTGCCCCTATTTCTAATAGCCCCTTGAGAAAGTGGTGGTAAACTACTCCTTCCGTGTAGAGGCGGGCACAATTTTGTCTTTTAAAAAGCATTTAGACAGTTACATGGGTAAGGTGTGTATGGAGGGATGTGGGCAAAATAAGGGCAATTGGGACTAGTTTCGTGGTTAGATTAATAGGCAGCATGGACAAGTTGGGTCAAAAGACTTGTTTCCTTGTAGTAAATCTCTATGGCTCATGTGATGTAGATACACCCTCGATGCTGTTAGGGAAGGAGCGACAGTGAAGGAACAGCCAAAATATTTCCAAGTCAGGATGGTGAGTGATTTGAAGGGGTATCCAATAGTATCTCAAGTATCTGTTACCCCTTGCCCTCCTGGGTGCTAGAGGTCACAGGTTTGGAAGGTGCTGTCTCAGGATTCTTGATGAGACACTGCCATTATTTATCGGCAGTGGAAGGAGTGAGTGCTTAAGGGCTGCTTTCTCCTCGTGTCGAGCTTCTAGAGTATTGTTGGAGTTGCAGTCATCCAAGTAGGCGGATGGTAATTGGGGACCAGCCACACACACGTATTTATAACGATCATAACTTCAGTGAGAGTAAAGATTGCACACCCCCTGAAAACAGAAGGCTGAGGGGTAGCCTGATACATAACAATGAAGGAGTTTGATAAGAGAGACGTAGATGATGAGTGGAATCTTGGGCCCACGTTCTGGGTCTGTGGGATTAGCAGCAGGTCTCAATATCCAGCAAAACCCAAACCTCACAAACCACATGATTGCGACTGCTAATTTTCACTGGCCCCAATGTAATGCCCACAATGGGCATGAAGCTGATTTACATACACTATAAATATATTTGCGTATAGACTCCTCCCACTCACCAGCCATATTTTTAAATTGATATCGCATAATGTTACCCAGACGCGAATCCCCTAGAGGGAGTAAAGATGAGCATAACCCCTGACCGAGCAAAAGGGACATGGCCAGGCAGTGACCTGACATTGACCCCTGGCACTACCCCATGGCATAGGTTGGTGCTACCAAGCTGGCATCATGCCCATGCCAACTTGGAAAGGCCAACTTATGCCAGTGGCGGACACCAGCAGGAGTCTCATGGGGCTGATAGAAATATACAAATCAGAAGCAGGAGGAAGTCATTCGGCCCTTCGAGCCTGCTTCATCATCCATTTTGATCGTGGCTGATCATCAAATTCAATATCCCGATTCCCCCTTCATATCCCTCAATCCCTCTTGCCCTAAGAGCAATTTCCTCTTGAAATCAGGCAACATGGGGGAAGCAGGTTAATGAGGAAATTTCACGCAGATGTTCAAAATCATGCTGAGTTTTGATTGTGTAAATGAGGAGAAGCTGTTTCCACTGACAGGAAGGTCGGTACCCGGAGGAGATACATTTAAGATAATTGGTAAAGATCCAGAGACAAGGTGAGCTTTTTTTTTTAAACGCAGTGAGTTGTTGTGATCTGGAAGGTGCTGCCTTAAAGGACGGTGGGAGCAGGTTCAACAGTGAGTTCCCAAAGGGAATTGAAATATACTTACAAAGAGAAGATATTGCTGTGGGGAGGAGCAGGAGAGTGGGATTAATTGAATAGCTCTTTCAAAGACTTAGCGGGGATACAATGGGAAGAATTTACAAGAAAAGATGATTTTGTACAATTTTGGTATAAAGCTGATGTTATTAAAATTTTTATTTTTATTCAGTTTCTTTCTCTAGCTTCATATCAATTTTTAAGTGACATGAAACATAATGAATCTTGGCTTTTTCAAAGTAATAAAAATAATCTTCTGGGATTAGTTTTGCTCCTGTACCTTTGTATTCTGTGCTATATCATCCTGTGCATTTGCATTGCAGACTGTGGCTTTGATTTAAAAAAACAGATGCTTTTCCCATTGGAAAAATATTGAAATAGTTCATTCTGTGAACAATCTTCTTTAGTTACCTTTGTTCGCTCTTAGATTTGTACTGGTTCAGTTTTAAACTCAGCGTCGGGTTCAATTCTGGGGTGACTGTCATTGTTATGGGATAGCAGCTTTATCAATGGGGCTAACACCTGAATAAAAGTTATGCCTCCCTCTGTCTCTGTGACCCAGTCCAGCCTGGATCCCTCCATAATCTCTGTGCTCCTCCAGTTCCAAGCCCTTGAGCATCCCTGATCGTTCCATCATTGGTGGTCTTACCCTTAGCTCAAAACTCTGAAATCTGCTCCTTAAATAAAGAACGGAGAAAATTACAGCACAGAAACAGGCCCTTTGGCCCTCCAAGCCTGCACCGACCATGCTGCCCAACTGAACTAAAACCCCCTACTTTCCAGGAACCGTATCTCTCTATTCCCATCCTATTCACACATTCATCAAGAAGCCTCTTAGATGTCACTATCGTATCTGCTTCCTCTAATTCCCTTGGCAACGAGTTCCAGATACCCCACCACCCTCAGTGTAAAAGAGTCACACATCTCTTTTAAACCTTGCCCCTTGCACCTTAAACCTTTCTGCCTCTGTTAGGTACCTCCTTGTTGAACTAAACGTTCAATGGCTTTTATTTTTATCAAATTTCTTTCCTTCTCCACCTTAACTCAGTCGAGGAGAGCTCCTCCTTCTTGACCTTTTCCAAGGTCTGTTCTGATCACTGGGAGTTGTGTGAAGTGGCTTGTGTTAATGGAACCTCACATGCTGTCTCCTTCACTGTGTCTGCTGCCTGTCTGACAGCTCCTGGTGATTGCAGAACACAACTGGGATTGTAAATGACAGGAAGAAACCCTTTTCCTCACACTCTGCAGCGCAGTATGTTCAAGCTCTAATGTGCTAAAGCAACAAGAGTCTTATTTTTAACAGATGTCACAGCGCTAACACAGTAAGCAATGGGAATGATGGAGGCTGTGGGAAGTTTGTTGTCTGCTTCAGGCAATTTCAATCCGTTTCCTCCTAGTGGGTGCTGCTCTCAATCAGCCTCCTGCTTTTCACAAACAGGAGGAGACCATTCTGCCTCTCGAAATCAATCCACCATGCAGTTAGATTATAGTTGTTTTATATTTTAACTCCATCAGTCCGGCTTAGTTCCAGAGCCCTTAGTCCCCATTAATCAACACAAACCTAGGAAACTCAATTCTGAAATTTTCAATGAACTTTGAAGGCGGGATTTTCCCGACACACTTACCCAAGATTGGAAAATCTTGTCTGAGATCAACGTACCTTTGCAGGCTGCCCCCCCACCCCCCTATCCCCCTGCTCCTCACCATTTTAATTTTCTTGGCAAGAGGAATGGGAATGTTTGCCCTCCGCTTCAGCAACTTTTTGGGAGAGAGTCGAATCCCAGCACAGCAGATGGTGAAATTTGAAATATATATTAAAAAAAATTAAAAAGACTACTGATGACCATGAAGCCATTAAAACCCAATCACTAATGCTCTTTAGGGAAGGAAATCTGCCACCTTACCCAGTCTGGTCTACATCAGCCATGGCTGAATAGCAGAGCAGATTCGATGGGTCGAATGGCCTAATTTTACTCCTATTGTCTTATGAATTTATGTGACTCCAGATCTACAACAATACGGTTGACCCTCTGAAATGGCTGAGTGACACATTTAGTTCAAGGGTAATTAGGGATAGCTAATAAATACAGGCTCCACCAGCAATGCTCACAGTCCTTGACTGAATCGAGAAAGATTCTGGATTTTCACTCGCCTTTCTGTGAGGAATTGTTTCCTGATATCACTCCATGAACAGCCTGGCTCCAATCTGCCTCCTTGTTCTGAATGTACTCCCTCCACCCCCCCCACCCCCCACAGCAGAGGATAAAATTTTTCACTGTCAATCCAATCAAAATCCTTCAATCATCTTAACTGTCTCAAGTAGATCACTCCTTAATCCTCTATATTCGAGAGGACAGTTCATGCAGCTAGTCCGTGTCTCTTAACCCTTTCAGTGCCAATATCATACCGGTCAATCTCTAAGGCGGATATATTCTCCCTGAGGTGCGGTACCCAGAACTGAACTAGCTGTTCCAAATGGGGTTTAACCAGAGTCTTGTATAACTGCAACAAAACTCCTGGACAAGGAAGATAGATCCAAGGAGGCAAATATCCTGCCAGCTAATTCAATCATTGTCAGAGACATCTTTACAGTGCAGTCAATACGACAGAGAATAGAGTGGAGGTAAGGTGCTTAAAATGTAATTCAACATATATGTCACACAAGCAGGCATGCCGTGCCGAATCAATCCACGCTCCCCTTATTCTTTCAGTTTCCTTTTTTAACATTTACAAAAACAACACACAAAACACACATTTAGTGATAAATATGCATAGTTATTGATTGGATTTCCAGCCAAGTTGAAAAAAGCATGAAGATTTTTGGCTTCACCAACAGAGTACAAGAGAAGGAGTTTATGCTAAATATTTAGGAATTGCTGGTTAGGTTTCAGCTGATAGGTTGTGGACACTAGACTTTAGGAAGTGCTCTCAACGCTTTGGAGAAGGAGATTTACTGGAATATATCAAAGAGCTGGCACATTGCCACAGTGGTTAGCACTGCTGCCACACAGTGCCAGAGACCTGGGTTCAATTCCTGCCTTGGGTCACTGTCTGTGTGGAGTTTGCATATTCTCCCTGTGTCTGTGTGGGTTTCCTCCGGGTGCTCTAGTTTCCTCACATACTGTGCGGGTTAGGTAGATTAGCCATGCTAAATTGTTCCTTGGTGTCCCAAGATACGTAGGTTAGGTAGATTGGCCATGTTAAATGTGTATGGTCACGAGGAGAAGGAGGGGGAGAGGACGTGGGTAAGATACTCTGTTACAGGGTAGGTGCAGACATGAAGGGCTGAATGGCCTCTTTCTACTCTGCTGGGATTCTATGATTCTATGATAAATGGATTTCAGTTAATGTGGAAAGACAGGTGAAGCTGTTCTCCTTAGCGCAGGGTCAACAGAGGAGTTCAAATTCATAACAGTATCCAAGGTGTAAATAAGGAAAAATTGGGGTAAAGTTTTCTGTCCCGTCCTCCATGGGAGCCGTCACAGGCGGGACAGACAATTTGACAGACCCTTTAAAGGTCCACTGAGCTTGGAGCAGGAATTTCCAATCTCGGGGCCGGCGCAACCAAAATTTCCACCCACTGTTTCCATAGGCAGGATGGGTGGCAACCAGGTGACACAGATTGGAGACACTGGTCAAAGGAGTAGAGGGGCAGATGAAGAGAATTGCTCTTCACAATGAGTTGCAAAAATTGTAGAACATATTCGTTATTCAATTTTACTCTGCAGACTTGAGGGGACCTACATTTTGTAACACTTTGTACTTGTTACCAAACTGAATGTTCATTATTGCACAATCCTTTTATTATTATTTTTATTTTAATGATTGTCGATATTAGGTGATTAATAATTACTCATTTTATTTGTATTGCCCTCACAATTCAGCACATGCCAACACGGTAAAGTTTCAATAAACCAGTTATCTCTCCATCGACCCAGAACTCACTGTCTGAAAGGGAGATGGAAGCAGATTCAATGGGAACTTTAAAAGCAGCCAGCATAATTAACGACCCCATGCACCCCGGAGATTCTCTCTTCCACCTTTTTCCATCAGGAAGAAAGAAACAAAAGTCTGAGGTCACAAACCAACCAACTCAAGAACAGCTTCTTTCCTGCTGCCATCAGACTTTTGAATGGACCTACCTCACATTAAGTTGATCTTTCTCTACACCCTAGCTATGACTGTAACACTACATTCTGCACTCTCTCCTTTCCTTCTGTGAACATATGCTTTGTCTGTATAGAGTGCAAGAAACAATACTTTTCACTGTATTCCAATCTATGTGAAAATTAAAAAATCAAATTTCAAAAGGGAATTGAATAAATTCTTGTGTAGAGAAAGATTAATTGAGAGGGAAAGAGCAGGTAAGCGGGACCAATTGGATAAAAACAAATTACTGCGGATGCTGGAATCTGAAACAAAAAGAGAAAATGCTGGAAAATCTCAGCAGGTCTGGCAGCAGTTGTAAGGAGAGAAAAGAGCTGATGGTTTGAGTCCAGATGACCCTTTATCAAAGATAAAAGGCAGAGAAAGAAAGAGATAAAATTTCTCAATTTTTACCCCCCCCAACCACATTTTCGTCTGTCACAGTTTACCATCTGATTACAACTTCTCTCTGTTTGCCCATTCACACCCTCTATTCTGTTTGTGGGCTGCCATTAGCAGCCTTTCCCCTGGTTTCTGTGGCTATGACTCATCTTTCATTCCCTCCCCCTGTAGTATAAATATCTCCCACTTTCTGTGCCTTTTAGCTTTGACAAAGGGTCATCTGGACTCGAAACATCAGCTCTTTTTTCTCCTTACAGATACTGCCAGACCTGCTGATATTTTTCAGCATTTTCTCTAATTGGATAACTTGTTCAAAAAGCCAGCACAGGTACAATGGGCTGAATGGCCTCCTTTTGTGCTGTTCCACTCTACAATTCTATGATCACTTTGGGCTGCGATAGATCCTGGGTCTACTTAAATATTACTTATTTTCTTAAAAATTCTATTTCTATCCTCACATGTATATACCCAATAATTGTTCTTTCATATGTAAGTATACAGCTCCCAAACACTGTCCTCTCTTTGCTGATGCGAAAGCAGGTAAAGCAACCAGAGAAATGTTCATTTTCAATGATTAGCAAGAGAGCATCTGCTTTTAATTGTTATTCTTACAAAGAGTAATTGTTTTAATTGTTAATCAATCAGTTACATCATCATTAGCTGCCTTGCTAATGAAAATTAATTGTGGTATTAAATTATAGATTATCTCCATTCTGTCCAGACTCTTTGATATGTTGATGAATTGAATTAGGGTTCCAGCTCTGACCTTGACAGAAGTGGAACTGGACATAGAGTATAGGTAAACAATATGATAAATTTGTTCCCAATTCGAACTTCTCCTGCTGCCTAATGTAGTCAGAGCAGTGATTGAAAGGGTGTAACATACAATAACAGTTTAAATGCTAACTATGAAGGAGGATGTTTTTTACAGTCTCAGAACTCACATCAGTCCAGAAATAGAAATGGTTTACATTAATCCAGATTAAAATCTAATCTGGATAGTCAATATTTAGATGGAGTCACAATTTCATATTTGCTATCTGGGTGTGTGAATGCATGCTGTAATTTGTTAGGAACTGAATGCCAAGGGAGGGGTATGGAGATCGCTCTGGTTGTCAAGACAGCATTCAAACTGAGTTCAACACAAACAAGGTTATGCAAAATAACTGGGGTCACGGGAAAGCCCCCTCCATCCCTGCAGGTAGAGTCATACTGACACATGTTGAAATGATTGTGGCGATCAGAGGTTAATCATTGCATAGTGTTCCTCGAGGCAAGACCTCAGGCTCCACTATTATTAATATGGATCATCCTTCCCTTATCAGCAGGTCTGGTATGAGGTTGTTTCTGATGATACCACAGTATTAATGATAAACAGCAGTGACAACAATATCCAGGTTCAGCTGAATAGATCGCAGCTAAAGAGGTAAAGGATCTATAACTGCACCTCACAAAGATTGATCACATCGTGAATAACACCCAGCTCCCCAAGGTCTATCCCCCGACAGCCCATTCACTGCCCTTGCAATGCCTCCCTGTTCACATCCCCTCTCGAGACAACTCCGAGTCTCCCCTCCCCAGGATCCCTGCAATCTACCTCTCTGTACTTACCAGAGGCATGGTACTGGAGAAACTCCCCTGGCTAGAGATTGGTCCATTAAGAAGTCTCATAACACCAGGTTAAAGTCCAATAGATTTGTTTGGTAGACAAGCCACTCCATGTCACAGATTGGTCAACAGGTCCCCAAGGTAGGGCTTCCCTTCAAAGGCGGATGGAAGTCAATCATCGCTTAACTGAGTGTCAGATGGTAAGGGGGCTATCAGAATTGGTGGGGATGCTTTCCCCAACTCTTCAACCCCCACACCATCTAAAAAAAATTCAAGCTCAAGTTCGTTGTTGTGTTTCCTACATTATAACCGCAGCATCATGTTGCAACCGTACAAAACTCTAGTGCGGTCGCACTTGGAGTATTGTGTGCAGTTCTGGTCCCCACATTATAAGAAAGATGTGGAGGCATTGGAGAGGGTACAGAGGAGGTTTACCAGGATGTTGCCTGGTATGGAGGGCAGGTCCTATGAAGAGAGGTTGAAGGATTTGAGGTTGTTTTCGTTAGAAAGGAGGCGGCTAAGAGGGGATCTTATTGAAGCATATAAGATGATTAGAGGTTTAGATAGGGTGGACAGTGATAGCCTTTTTCCTAGGATGGAGAAAGCTAGCACGAGGGGACACAGCTTTAAATTAAGGGGTATGAGTTATAGGACGGATATCAGAGGTAGGTTCTTTACTCAAAGAGTGATTAGGGAGTGGAATGCCCTGCCTGCAGCTGTTGTAGATGCGCCAAGTTTGGTGGCGTTTAAGAGGTTAATTGATAAGTATATGGAAGAGAAGGGAATGGTTTAGTTTGGAGGGGCATTGCTTTTTATTTTGGTCGGCACAACATCGAAGGCCGAAGGGCCTGTTCTGTGCTGTAATGTTCTATATTCTATATTCTATATTCTATAACAGTGACCACATTTGAAAAATAATTTAATTGCCCATGAAGCATTTTCAGACACCCAGATCTTGTGAAAGACACTGCACAAATGCATAATGCTTTGCTTTCCATTGTAAGCTAATGAGATCTTCCTGTATGCTGAATGTTTGCTTAATAATAGAATTAGTTTGTTGTTTTAGTGGGTTCTCCTTGTTGCTGGCCAGTGGAATCCTAATAGTAAGGGAGCATGCTATTCGATACGAATTCATCCTTAACGTATGGTGAGCGAATGATATTGATTCCACATCGGAATGCTGTATTCCTGCAGTAAAGGAGCATGGATCATTATTCTCAGCTACACGGGTGGGAGTCAGGAAAGTTTGAACAGCAATTGGCTGGTCCATGGAATAAGTTCCAGAGTATGATCCTGTGAGGCAGGTGGAAATGGAAGTGATGTATCATTGATATAACAAATACAAATGAGAAATTCCTGGATTGATATAGCACTTATCCTGACCTCAGAAAGCCCCAAGATGGTTTACATCCAATGAAGTACTGTTATAATGTAGTTCCTGAGCCAATGGCCTGTGGTATAATCACTAAACTGTAAATCCAGAGATCCAGGATTCGAATCTCACCATGGCAGATGGTGAAATTTGAATTCAATAAAAAAAAAAGTCTGGAATTAAAAGTCGATTGATGACCATGAATCATAAAATCCCTGCAGTGCAGAAGGAGGCCCATCGAGTCTGCACAGACAGCAATCCCACCCAGAACCTATCCCAGCGACCCCACATAGCTCTGCTGCTAATCCCTCTGACACTTAGGGTCAATTTAGCATAGGCCAATCAACCTAACCTGCACATCCTTTGGACTGTGGGAGGAAACCGGAGCACCCGGAGGAAACCTACCCAGACACGGGGAGAATGTGCAGTCTCCACACAGACAGCAATCTGAGGCCAGAATCAGATTTGGATCCCTGCCACTGTGAGGCAGTAGCGATAAGCACAGTGCCTCTGAATTGATTGTTGTAAAAACCCTTCGTCAGAACTGACGATGGATCATTCAGCCTCAAAAAGTAGGCTTTATTCTCTCCCCACAGATGCTGTCAGACCTGCTGAGATTTTCTATTTCTATTTTCTATTATCTATTTCAGATTTTAGCATCTGCAATATTTTGCTTTAATATTATTATTGTAAAACCCATCTGTTTCACTGTTCTTTTGGGAAGGAAATCTGCTGTCCTTACCTGGTCTGGCTTACAAGTGACTCCAGACCCACAGCAATGTGGTCCAAAGATGTGTGGGTTAGGGGGATTGGCCATGCTAAGTTGCCCTTAGTGTCAGGGGGACTAGCTAGGGTAAATGCTGGGGTTATGGGATAGGGCCTAGGTGGGTTGGTGGTTGGTGCAGAGTCGATGGGCCAAATGGCCTCCTTCTGCACTGTAGGATGCTATGATTCTGTGACTCTCAAATATCCTCAGGAATGGGCAATAAATGCTGGCCCAGTTAGTGATGTCCATATCCATAAACAAAATCTCAAAAATATTTGTGCACAGCAAGTTCCTACAAACAGCAATGTGATAATGACCAGATTTTAGTGGAGGGTTAAATAGCTCAGGACTTTGGGGAGAACTCTCTCCTGCTGTTCTTCAAGGGATTTTATCACATTGAGCCCCCAGGAGGAGATGGGGCCTTGTTGTAATATCTCATCTCATCTGAAAGAAGCCGACACTCCTTCACTCTGATACTGGGAGCTTCAGCCTACACTTTGTGCTCAAATCTCTGGAATGGGAATCAAATGCACAACTTTCTATGTTGGCTGAAAAATTATTTGAGGTATGCTATTGGGACTTGATGGTTTGAGTTAAAAGCCTGGGACTTTTTTCTCTGGAGTGGAGAGGGGTGATCTTATAGAGTTCTATAAAATAATGAGGGGCAGAGATCAGCTGGATAGTCTTTTCCCAAAGGTAGGGGAGTCTAACACTCGAGGGCATAGATTTGAGGTGAGGGGGGGGATACAAAAGGGTTCAGAGGGGCAATCTTTTCACATAGAGGGTGGTGAGTGTCTGGAATGAGCTGCCAAAGATAAAAGTAGAGGTGGGTACAATTTTGACCTTTGAAAAGCATTTAGACAGTTACGTGGGTAAGATGGGTATAGAGGGATACGAGCCAAACGCTGACAATTAGGACTCGTTTAGGGGTTTCTAAAAAAGGGGCAGCACGGACAAGTAGGGCCTGTTTCTATGTTGTAAAACTCTACGACTCTAAATGATCACATTCAAGATTAGTGAAGTGACAGCAAAACATACAAGTAATCAAAAATCCTGTAATTGTTTGGGTGGAAATGTATATATAACAAGTCCAGATTGATGGAGCGTGACTGTCAGAGACGTAATTAGAGTTTTCAAGTTTTTTTGTGAACTTAGATGAAGAACGAAAGAGTGAAGGATTTAAAGTGTTTCCACCATATGCAATACCATCTGTCCATATCTCAGCATCCTTAAAGCTTTAATTTTGCTCTGCCCCACTTGCTACACTAACTTGCTACATCTATTTCTCACAACTAATATCCTTGTGATTTCTCAGTGAAACTGACTGATGTTTAAACATGGGATTATGGTGATGTTTGTGAAGCCATTTGAATAGACTTTGAATGTATTCAAGAGGCGGCTGGATAGAGCACTTGAGGCGAATGGGACCAAAGGTTATGGGGGGAAAGCAGGATTAGGCTATTGAGTTGGACAATCAGTTATGATCGTGATGAATGACAGAGCAGGCTCGATGGGCCGAATGGCCTCCTCCTGCCCCTATCTTCCATGTTTCTATATTTCTTAATAGATTCATTCCCACTAGAAATCCGATCGGACAATTCCCACACTGGCTGATGTGTCTCAGCCTTCGATCAGATGAAAGAAACTGAATGACTGCACAGAGGGAGGCCAGTTGGCCCATCATGCCTGTGCTGGCACTTTGCAAGAGCTATTCATTTAGTCTTTACTCCCAGAGCCCTACAAACATTCCCCATCCAGTATTTAGCCAATTACCTTTTGAAAGTTCTTAAAGTCATAGAGTCATACAGACAGAAGATGTCCTTTGGCCCATTGAGTCTGGATCAATGAAACTACATTAAGTTCACTTACCAGCACTGGGCCCGTAGTCTTGAAGATTATGACATTGAAAGTGCTGAATACTTTTAGAGATTGTGACGTTTCCCATCATCACTACCCTCCCAAGCAGAACATTCCAAACTCCCACCATCGTCTGGGTGAAAGAACCCTTCCTCACATCCTCTCTCAACCTCCTGCCCCTCACCTTAAAATAATACCCTTTACTATTGACTCTTCAATGAAGGGGAGCAGCTGCTTCCTATCCATTCTGTCCATGTCCTTCATAACCTTATATACCTCAATCAGGTCCCCCCTCAGCCTTCTCTGCTTTAAAGAAAACATCCCAAGCCTATCCAGTCTCTCCTTATAGCCCAATTGCTCTATCCCAGGCAACATCCTGGTCAATCTCCTCTGCATCCCTTCCAGTGGAATCACATCCTTCCTATAATATAGCGACCCAGAACTGCACACAGTACTCTAGCTGTGGCCTAACTGGAACTGTGTACAGCTCCAACATAACCTCCCTGCCCTTATAATCTATTCCACAACTGATAAAGGCAAGTATCCGCATGTCTTCTAATGGGCAGCACGGTGGCATAATGGTTAGCACTGCTGCCTCACAGAGCCAAGGACCTGGGTTCGATTCCCGGCTTGGGCCACTGTCTGTGTGGAGTTTGTACATTCTCCCCATGTCTATGTGGGCTTCCCCTGGGTGCTCTGGTTTCCTCCCACAATCTGAAAGACATGTTGGTTAGGGTGCATTGGCCATGCTGAATTCTCCCTCAGTGTATCCAAACAGGCGCTGGAGTGGGAATTTTCACAGTAACTTCATTGCAGTGTTAATGTAAGCCTCCTTGTGACCCTAATAAATAAACTTTAACTATCCTATTAACCTATTGAATCTGCTTCCACCGCCCTTTCAGGCAGCAGAACAACTCACAATGAAAAAATAATTCTCCCTGTCTCCCCTCAGATTCATGTTTAAATCTGTATCCTTTGCTTACCAACTTTCCTGCTACTGGAAAGTTCATCCTTATTTACCCAATCAAATCCGTTCCTGATTTTTAACATCTGTATTAAACCTCTCTTAACCTCTGGGCTGTAAGGATGGACACTCCCAGCTTCTGCAGTGTGCAAACATAAATGAGATCTCTCGCCCCTGGCACCATCCGACTAAATCTCCTCTCCAAGGTTCTGTCATGTTTCTGAACCTGCTGTGCCCTTTATCTTCCAAAGAGTGGTCAGCAGACTTGATTGACATTGAATAAAATCCGTAGGGACTCACTCTTTGAGTCCACAGCTGCAAAGCGTTCAGGCAGAGATTCATCTTCAGTTCAAAGTGGGGAGTGTTTCTGTCTCCAGGATGATTTTTTTTTCAAACGGTTTTGGTCTGGTGCACAAGTGCAATTTATCATTTCCTTTCATGACGCCCACAAGTGCAGACAGACCCAATCAGTTAGCACATCTCACCATCAACAAACTCATTAATGTGCTTCCCGATAAGTTCCCTCACCGCTAGGAATAGTTTACTGATGTGCAGTTTTGCAAGTACATTCAATGTGATCATGTTTTCTAACTCACTTCTGCTTGTTTTGTAAGTTGCGGCGAACTCTCATTAGCGTCAGTTTCTGATGACTCCCGATCAGGTTAAATATCTTTTCCATGGAGCACACCTTTAAATCCCAGGGGAACTCTTCTAAGCATGTACTTATTACAGGCCATTCAGCCCAACATGGGTGCCACGGTGGCACAATAGTTGGCACTGCTACCTCACAGCGCTAGGGACTTGGGTTGAATCCTGGCCTTAGGTCACTGTCTGTGTGCAGTTTGCACGTTCTCCCTGTGTCTGTGTGTGTTTTTTTCGGGTGCTCACAAAAAAGTTCAAAGCGACAAGCTTGAAAACAGAAGGGAATCGTCTAGATATTTCGGGTGAGTTCTCAGTCACAATCGTACAGCACTTAGTTAAAAAAAAAGATGTGATTCTCACCAGAAAGGGGCAGAATGTGCAGAGCCTATTCTTATTGGTGAACCGGCTGCTGAGGCCTTGGAACACTATTGTGCAGGTGCCCCAATCTCCCCAGTGTATTGTGATATCTCCTGTCACCTCCCCCACCTCCACCAGCCACATAAATCAAGATCTACTTCCGAATTTTGCCTGTCTCGGTTTTCATCCACCCACCCCTTGGACATTGCCTTGCTATCCTACAGATCATCACCTCTGCAAAGCTCCCCCCATCCTCTCCAATCGCTGTCCCTACAAGAATTCCCCCTGATCACCACCTCTGCAGAGTTCCATCCACACCCTGCTCGCTGCCCTTGCAGAACACCCCCCTTCCCACTGGTCAACATTCCCCGTCCCCTGCTCAGAGTTCCACATTTCCATGCCTCTCCTCACTCCAGCGGATCTCTCTTTCACTTTTCCTGGTCATGGCTCCACATCTTCTTTGTACCACCCCCTCAGGCCCCATCCCCTTGGCACTGCTCCTGCTATTGTCTGGGTGCCTAGCGGGCAGTGTCCTGGTGTCAGGTGGGCACTGCCAGGCTGGCAGTGCCCAAGGGATATGATCCTGACTTGCCCTGCCACTGACCACCCAGGGGGCTTCAATGTCTTCTGGTCTCATGAGGCCATCATGCCTGGTCTCCAATGGTGGTGATTAGAGGTGAGGACCTCAACTGGCAAGGGGGTTGATGGGGACAGGGGTGATGGGGAGGAGGTGATGGTGGGCAGGTAGAAGGAAATTACTGCAGATGCTGGAATCTGAAACCAAAAGAGAAAATGCTGGAAAATCTTACCCAGGTCTGGCAACATCTGTAAGGAGAGAAAAGAGCTGATATTCTGAGTCCAGATGACCCTTTGTCAAAGCTAAAAGGCTTTGGGAGATATTTATACAGCAAGAGGAGGGAATGAAAGATGAGTCATAACCACAAAAACCAGGGGAAAGTCTGCTAATGGCAGCTCACAGCGAGAATAAAGGGTGTGAATGGCCAAACAGCAGATAAAATAAAAATGTTGGAGGAGGGGAGGGGAATGGATGGGACAGAGATAAAATTTAGGAAAGGGGAAGTGAGGGCAGGAAAGAAAAGGTAAGGGAAGGGGGTGGGATAAAGTGAGGGGGGGTGCATTTATGGAGAGGAGTTGCGGACAATGGGCCCAATCAGTTATTTCAAGTGAGATGATGAGAGAGTGAGTGGGTTGAGTCTGAAGCAGCTTTTCAAATTAAGATGCCACTCACCCTCTCACTTAATGAAAATTGCTGACAAAAACCAGAACAAAATACAGAATAAATGAAGATAAGCATGAGCTGTTAGGAGGCAAAGACTTGTTGATAGGATCCTTCTCCCCTGCACCGACATTGGGATAAGATTAATGACATGTCTAATCCTGGCTTTGAAAATGCCTGATAAATGATTCAATCTTTTCTGAAATCAATCTCAGACACGGATGCGATGGACTGAATGGTCTCCTTCTCTGCCAACAGTTCAATCTGACCAAACATCAAGGTTTTGAAGCATTAGCTCCGTGTCTTTCTCTCTCTGTGCAGATGCTGCCAAACACACTGGGTATTTCTTGCATTTTCTGTTTTGGTTCAAATCATTGATGGCCACAGAATCTTTTCATAATGAGATGAACCTTAACTCCCGTATTGATCAAGTGTATCTAACACTGTAATTAAAGTGTAGTCTAGGCTCAGGATGTTATTGTCACATGGAGCACACATTTATTTTTGCAAGCAGCAAACATATCAAGCGTTTGATTTTGTTAAATTGACTCCTGTATTTTTTAACCAGCTCTCGGTGCATGGAGTGTCTGTTTTAATTACAGATTTCCAGCATTCGCAGTTATTGCGCTTTTGTTTCAGGTTGATTTCTGAAGATGCTTATCAGCTTGGCACAGGTTCCTGCTCCTCTGCAAAACTCCAGAAAAAAATTATATTAACGGGGACACGAAACGCATCTGCAGAGAAATGTGGGAGGAAGATAAAGCTTCTGGCACCTGCCTCAAAATGGAATTGAAAACCGTTAAAAGACACCCAGTGGGGCGTGAAATGCCAATGCTACATGCCGGAAAAGGTCTTGTGAAAGACCTTTGGGTTTCAAATCTATTTTTTTTTTGAATAGACTGCACATCAATGAGTTGATTCAAGCTCCGACTAACCAGCATTCGCTGTTCATTATCCCTTCAAATATATCTGAGCTTTGGCATTACTTGAAATATATTCACGTTTGTGCTCACCAAATAATAGAAAAGTATTTTCCCAGATGTAAAAGATGTGGAAATATAAGATTAGTGTGTAAGATATACAACAGACAACGTCTGGTAAAGATACGAGAGTTATTCTGACAAAATTGAATGCTTATGACACTTAACTGATTACCGCAAGAACCAATACATCTGTAAAACTATAATTACATCCTCCCTGTTAATATCATTAATTATAAACCAGGACACGTTCAATCAATAGGGAAGGCGATGGCCTACTGGTATTATTGCCAGACTATTATTCCAGAAACTCAGCTAATGTTCTGGGGACCTGGGTTGAATCCCACCACAGCAAATAGTGAAATTTGAATTCAATAAAAAATATCTGGAATTAAGAATCTACTGATGACCACGAAACCATTGTTGATCATCAGAAAAACTCATCTGGTTCACTAATGTCCTTTAGGGAAGAAGATCTGCCATCCTTATCTGGTCAAGGCAACACGTGACTCCAAACCCACAGCAATGTGGTTGACTCTGAACTGCCCTCCAAGGGTAACTAGGGATGGGCAATAAATGCTGGCCCAGCCAGTGATACCCATGTCCCAGTGAATGAATTTTAAAAAAATGATTAAGATCCAGCAGTTGTCAGCTATGTTCTGGAATGATTAATAAAATCTGAAAGTGTCAAAAATACTCAGCAAGATAGCCTGATCTGCGGAGAGAGAACCAGAGTTGGTGAGTGAACTTGCTGCTTGTCACAGATGCTGTGTGACCTGTTGAGTATTCCCAGCATTTTATTCCAGTTTTCAAGAACCTGCAGTATTTTCTTTCTCTACGACATAACCATGAGGTCATGTTAACTTGTTATTGAAGCTGATGGAATCTACTTTGAATCTACCACTGAATAACATTTCCAATGGGCACAAAGGGATATAAGTGCAAGGTGAGGGCAGGAGGCTTGGGAGGGAGGTGGTGGCAGGATGCGAGGTGGGTGGAGGGGGGGGCCACAATCGAGGAGAAACCTTTTTACCCAGAAGATGGTGAGGGTTTGGAGTGCGCTGCCTGGGAGGGTGGTGAAGGCGGGATGCCTCACATCCTTTAAAAAGCATCAGGGTGAGCACTTGGCACATTGTAATATTCAGGGCTATGGACCAAACGCTGGTAAATGGGACTGGGTGAGATGTCAAGTGTTTGCACGTGTGGGTGCAGACTTGATGGGCTGAAGGGCTCTTATGTACAATTCTATGATTTGTGACATGGTAAGAATCTAACAATGTTGTTGAGATTCCCTGAATTCACTTCTCTTCAAAATATGCAATTGTATTTCAATCATCTGATCATCAATGAATAAAGTTAAAAGTTTATATATTAGTCACAAGTAATGCTTACATTAGCACTGCAATGAACATAGAACATAGAACAGCACAGTACAGGCCCTTTGGCCCTCAATGTTGTGCCGAGCTTTGTCCAAACCCAAGATCAAGCTATCCCACTCCCTATCATTCTGCTGTGCTCCACGTGTCTATCCAATAACCGCTTGATAGTTCCGACAGTGTCCGACTCCACTATCGCAGCAGGCAGTGCATTCCAACCACTCTCTGAGTAAAGAATCAGTTACTGTGAAATTCCTCTATATGGAATAGCAAAGCTACCCAAACAACTGCTACCCTTGTCCTTAAAGATGGAAGTGGTGTGGGTTTGGAAGGTGTCGTCGAAGGGTTTTTGGTGAATTGCTGCAGTGCATCTTGTAGATAATACGTACTGCTGCTACTGAGTGTCGGTGGTGGAGGGAGTGAGGGCTTGTGGATGTGGTGTCAATCACAAGCTTGATTGATACTAGTGGGCTACTTCTTTATCCTGGATTGTTAACCTTCTTTGCTATTGAAGCTGCACTCATCGAGGAAAGTGGGGAGGATTCCATCACACTCTGGATTTTTGCTATCTTACCAGATGGCATCTGAGCAATCAATTGTAAAACAATTGTGTTTGGGAACCTCAAAAGCATAGTTTTCTAAATGTTGTACTTTGTACAAACCTGCATCCAGCAGTTACTAAAACTTACAGTTTTCCAACGTTCGTATATTATTGCAATGTTAATTACTGGCTTGGTGTTACATCCTGTCTGACAACACTCTGGTTTGAGATGTTTTGCTGCATGAAAGGTGCTATATAAATGTAAAGTGTGTTGATATAACAAGTTCCCAATGATCTGAAATAAATACTTCAGAATATTAGTGCACAAATGTATAATACTTAACTCATTAATTTAACTCAAGCACAAAGTCCAGCTGAAGAAAAATGTCTCATGCTCCAATTAAATAAAGGGCAAAGGAATTTTAATTTAAGCACTCATCAAACTTTATTTTAGGAATTTCTCAATGCACTTGAGCTGTTCAAATGTTAAGTACCTCCTTCATGGTAGTCTGGAGAGACATGGCATTGGATCTTAACCCTCAAGAGAGCGGGGGATGATGGGGATGGTGTGACAATTTGGCAGAAAAAAGAACTGTTCCACAGCAGGATCCGCCCAGTATTCACAACATTGCTATTGAGGAAATGCAGAGCAGGTGAGCTCGATCAGGTACGGGGAATTTGTTTCACATGGAAAGCAATGGATGCTTTGTTGTCCAGTTCTTCACCAAGCCCTGAATCACATTCCAACTATTCAATTTGGCCAAAATCTTGTTTGTGTCGAGGGAATGGATCTGGTTCAAGCAGAAATCCCTGGGAGATTCCAGGATCTGATTTACATTCAAACCCCAACAGTTTTCATTTGAGAAAGGTGCGAACATCATCCTTCTTCCCCAAATCTCTCTCCATCTCCTCATCCTTCTTAATAACCATTCCTTGCTGGGAGGCCAAGCTCACCATTAACTTCTAGATTTCTGGCAATGCCACTCTATATCTGACTAGGAGGAGATAGTACCAGGTAATACTACCTGGTTTTACCCTCCTCTCAGTACCTGCTAACTTAGTCCCCTTAATGAACCACCTGATATAATCACTTTGTTGTGGTGCAGGAGAGCAAACACACTGATAAATAAAAATCACCAATACAATCCCAGCCCTTATTTATTTATTAAACCACAAATAGAAATAGGTACTGAAGCTTGACAACCAAAAAATGCAATGGTTTCCAGTCAATAATAACCTTTGTGTGAAGCTTCCCAAAATCCTAATGATGATGCTACTTGCTGCACTTCTGACAAATTAAAAGTGAAAAGCAAAGTCCTGGGGCAGTAATATGTACTGGAAATCGAGAGCCAAATATTGCCACTGTATCGCAGAACCACGGACTTAGACTGCACAGGACAATCAGTACTAGACAGAAGTAGACATAATGCAGAGAAAGCATGCTTCTATCTGACTCTGGATGGGTGTTTGCTCTTTTCTTTAATTCTGAGCAAAAAGTGGAACCAGAGTGAAGCACAACCTTCCTACGCCAGCACTACACACACACACACACACACACACACACACACACACAGCAAAGACAGCTCAGGTGGAGTCGGTGTTTCTCATTCTGTTTTTGAGAATGATGGAAGGAAAGAATAGGAAATTAGAAATTCCCTGTGACACCCACGCTACAATTATCGTCCCAGATTGGAGCAGATCAGAGCCCTGTGTGCAAACTCACTGACTTCAGCGTTGGTCTACAGAGCGATTGTCCCCTATTGGCATTCAGGATATATCTGCAATGATCTCTGACAGTCAAAGACTGAGAGTCACTCTTATTTCACACCAAGATGTCTACTGCCTTAGAAGTGCTGCTGCAATATTTGGAAGTACTCACTGATGTGTAAAGGTATCCTTCACCATTCATGGCCACGTATAGCCCTGTCTTCACACCCTGAATAGCAACGACACGGAGTCCCACTGGCACAAGGTTGAACAATGCTGGAAGCACAAACAAGCGCATTAATAGGAGACCAGATTCTGACTGCAGGTACTTAATAGAACTAGAGAAAGATTCATGTGGAACAAGTAACATTGATGACACTAGGAGAGCTTTAACTATCAGGAAAGCTCGAACAGGCCAGCATTCTTTTCTCTGGAATAGAAGATTGAGGGGTGATTCGAGACACGCTTTTAAAATGATGAAGGAGTTTGATAGGACAGATGTAGATAAATTATTGACATGTGTGAAGGATACCTTAAATACAACACACTGGGGAATTCAGGAGAAACATCTTCACCCAGAGAATGGGACAGAATTTAAATTCACTGCCACAGGAAATGGTTTGGGCAAATGGTGTGGAAGAGACATCTAAGGGAAAGCTAGCCAAACATCTCAGGAGGTCTTGTGATAGAATCCTTGCCTCTGAGCCAGAAGCTCCACATTCAAATCCCAGCCCAGAGCTCGAATAGTCAAGGAAGGTGCATTCATAAACTAGCCAAACACATTGAGCATCAAATTGGAAATTGTTCCAAAATGTCAGTGGCAGGCAGTGAGAGTGGGAGAGGCTGAGAGTCAGCTATTCTTGATATGGAATGGTGCTCCTCAAGCCATAACCTCTAGTGACAGGTGAGACAGAGAGATGAGGAGGATGGGAAGAAACCCGTGGGGAGTGTAAACACCGACACAGACCAGGTGGGCCAAAAGGCCTGTTTTTGTGGTGTAAATTCTCTGTAAAACTTATACTGGATCATGTCCAGTGCATGTTGGTCCCAATATGAATGTGTTCCTTTCCTAATTGCGGAGTTTAATAATAATTTGTTTGAATAAAGGAGCTTTCTTTGTATTAAGTTACCAATCGCTCTTACTCATTTTGAGTTGGTTGTCAACTTTCTGTGAGGAAACAACAGCATCAATAAAACAAAATCACAACAAGGTCACTGAGGAAAAGGAAAAGAATTCCAGCAAATAATTGGAGAGATATTGCACAGGTACGATGGCTGAATGATCCCGCGTACTCTACATTTCTGTGGTTTAATGTCATCCTAGTTTAGGATATAAATAATGACAGAATAAGGGCTTCTTTCACCAGCATAGGTGGGCTTAATTTGTAATAATTCCATGTGTGTGTGAATCATAGAATCCCCACAGTGCTGAAGAAAGTCATTTGGTCCATTGAGTCTATACCTAACACAATCCCACCCTGGCCCTATTCCCGTAACTCCATGCATTTACCCTGCTAATTCCCTCTAGGGTTAATTTAGCATAGCCCAATCAATCTAACCCACACATCTCTGGAAAGTGGGAGGAAACCGGAGTACCCAGAGGAAACCCACGCAGAGAACGTGCAAAATTCACACAGATAGTGACCCGAGGCTGGATTTGAACCAGAGACCTTGGCACTGTGAAGCAGCAGTGCTAGCCACTGTTCCGCCATATCATGTGTGTGTGCGTGTATGTGTGTTCGCGCGCGTGTGTGTGTAAGGAGCTCTTATTTAAGAGTGTTTATATGTTTGAGAGTTTGCGTGCGTGTTTCTTTTCAAATTGGAGTTTCTTCCTGGAGAAAATGATGGAGAAATGGATTGTGTTGGTTTGATTGATGAGTTTTTGATTGATTGTTGGCACAGCCAGCAAGCTGCACTCAGTGTTGTGTGATTCTAGTTCATTGCAATGTGGTGTCACGGTGATTGCTATGAAATTTTACATCCAAACTGATACTCTGCTTCAAGGTTTCTGGTGCACAAGTACCAAGGGCATGATCTTACTGGCTGCACATGCCACACTCCTGTTGCAGCAAAGTCGGAGAATTTGCAGGCCAGACAAATCCCCATTCACTGCGGCGGAATGGGAAAATCTCACCGGCGTGAGCAGTGGTCAGATTCCAGCCCAATTCCCTATCTGACAACTAATGACATAATCACACACACTCAGCAGACTTGAAGGGTTGAATGGCTACTCCTGCTCCTAACTTCTATGTCTGTGTGCTAAATGCAGAATGACAATAAATGAACAATTCCGGGAATCCCAGGGAAGCACAAAAATCACAAAATCTCCAAGGCAAAGCTCCCAACTTCGCTGGCACTCGGGAAACAGAGGCGGTTTTGTTGGGCACATTTGCAGGATGGAAGTTGGTCGCACATCCCGAGGATTTCCTGTTTGGTGAAGTGGGCAGATCCAGATGGCCATCACAATCCTCAAAACTCCCTTTCAAAGGTTCTTGCACGAAGCCCCTTAACATCAACTCTTGGGCCTGGGAGATGCTAGCAAAGGGCAGAGGTAAATAGTGACATGACCTGTGGGTCAGTGTGTGCCAGCTTGGTAACAAGCGGTGCTAACCCACAATGACATCCGATAACCACTTCTGATGTGGCAATCGAAGCTGCCTGTTACAGACTTGTCTCTTCAGCAAATGAGAAGATCCCCCGTTCCCAGTGGATCTGACTTGTTGCAGATCCACCATCTCACACAGCCGGAAGGACACTGGCAATGAGCTACGTTTCAGGGCCCAAGTATTATAAAGGCTTTCTGATGAGATGCGCTTGATTTTCATTATTAGTTTAATGAACCACCTTTCCTCTATTTATTCACGGGATTTGAAGTTGAAGTTTAAAGTTTATTTATTAGTAGTAGGCTTGCATTAACTCTGCACAGTAACACAGAAGTTACTGTGAAAATGCCCTAGTCGCCACATTCTAACACCTGTTTGGGTGCACAGAGGGAGAATTTAGCATGACCGATGCACCTAACCAGCACGTCTTTCAGACTGTGGGAAGAAACCGGAACACCCAGAGGAAACCCATGCAGACACGGGAAGAACGTGCAAACCTCACACAGACAGTCACCCAAGCCGGGAATCAAACCCGGTCCCTGGCACTGTGAAACAGCAGTGCTAAACACTGTGCCAACTTGCCACCACTTGCTGGCTAGGCCAGCATTTATTACCCATCCCCAATTGTCCTTGAGAAGCTGGTGGTGAGCTGCCTTCTTGAATCGCTGCAGTCTGTGTGGTATAGGTACACCCACAGTGCTGATAGGGAGGGAGTTCCAGGATTTTTTCCTAATGATAATGAAGGAACGGTCATATATTTCCAAGTCAGGATGGTGAATGGCTTGGAGGGGAACTTATGGGGGTGTGTTCTCTTGTGTTTGCTGCCTCTTATCTTTCTGGATGGTATCAATCAAGATTTGGAAGGTGTTGTTGAAGGAGCCTTGGTAAATTGCTGCAGTGCATCTTGTAAATGGTACACACGGTTGCTGTGGGCATTAGTGGTGGAGGGAGTGAATGTTTAAGTTAGTGAATGTGGTGCCAATTAAGAGGGGCTGCTTTGTCCTGGATAATGTCGAGTTTCTTGAGTGTTGCTGGAGCTACACCCATTCAGGCAAATGGAGAGCATTCTATCAGACTCCTGACTTGCTGTTGACAGGCTTTGGGAAGTCAGGAGGTGAGTTACTCCCCCAGGAGTTCTTACCGTTGATCTGCTCTTGTAGCCACAACATTTATATGACTGGTGGATACAACACTTTTGGAACAATACAAAGGCTTGAGAGAGAGTGCAGAAAGATTTCTGAGAGTGGTTGCAGGGTTGGGGGTTCACCATGTGTGGGTGAATTGAATGGTGTCTTTTTAGAGGACAGAAGGTTGAGTGGAGGATTGATGGAAGTTTTGAATATCACGAGGGTTCAAGAGAGAATAAAACTGTTCCTATTGGTGAAAAGACCGAGAACCAGAAAACTCCGGTTTTAGCTGCTTGGCAATATACAAGACAAAACCTTTTTACACAATGTGTGTGTGTGTGTGTGTGTGTGTGTGTGTGTGTGTGTGTGTGTGTGTGTGTGTGTGTGTGTGTGTGGTGTGTGTGTGTGTGTGTGTGAGTGTGTGAGTTATATAGAGTAAGTGTGTGTGAGCATCCAGATATGTGAGTGAGTCTTATTGTACTGGTGTGCGTAGCATGTGTATGTATATGCATGAGTATGTACTGTGTATATGCGTGTATTCATAAGTGTCTGTGTACACACATATGAATATACAAGTATGACTGAGTGCATACTTATGTCTGTGTGTGAGAGTGTACATAATTGTATCTGTGTGTATATTTGTGAGTGTGTGTGTGTGTGAATGCATTTGTGTATGTATGTCTGTGTGTGAGTGCATGTGCATGTGAGTGTGTGTGGGTATGTGTGTGAGTGAATGTATGTAAGACTGTGGTGCATGTGTGTGTAAGATTGTGTGAGTGAGAGTGTGTGTGTGTGTGTGTGCAGGTGTGAATGAGTGAGTGTATGTGAATGTGTGCGAATGTGTGTGTGTGTGAGTGCATGTGTGAGAGTGCAAGTGTGTGTGTATGTAATTGTGCGTTTGTGTAAGTGTATGTGAGAGTGTGTGGGAGTGCGAATGTGTAAGTGTGAGTGAGTATTCGTGCATGTGTGAGAGTGTGTGTGTGCGAGCGTGAGTGGGAGTGAGTGTGTGTGCAAGTGTGTGTGTGTGTGAGCTTGTGTGTGTGTGTGTGTGTGTGTGTGTGTGTGTGTGTGTGTGTGTGTGTGTGTGTGAAAGAATAGTTTTTTTTCATTGAACGTGGTAAGGTTTATACAGAAAGCTTACTGTTAATTTGTTTTGTGTTGTCTGTTTGTGCTAAAATCAAACATCACACAGTTATGCTGCAACACACATTAAGCTGTCAATCAAATGCTTCTGACAAACCACAGAATAAATATCTACATTGAATGCAATTCCTCTCATTTCACTCTCCATTCCAGGGTATTTCTGTACAGAAATGGTATCACATCTGTTCCATTTTGGGGTCATGCAGGGTCAGGCTGGGAACTCAGGAAACCATTTGGACAAATTTGTGCATAGAATTTATTTTTTTTCTGTTGAAAATTGCTGGTGATCGAATATTTTTGGGGACGATGTGAACACAAGGCTTCCAGCTTTGAGAATGCTTCTGTTACTGGACTAACAATCCAGGAGCTGAACGGAGATGATTCTGAATCTCATAGCAGTTTGAGAATTCGAATTCAGCCTCTGATTCTGGAAGAGTTACCAGTAAAAAGTGACCATGAAGCTGCTGTGTTTGGATTAACCCAACTGGGTCACTGTTGTACTTCAGGGAAGGAAAATTCATCATTCGTCCTTCTCCAATCTGCCCATTGTTTTGATTGTTGGGCACTTTGTGAAGAAGTCTGGTTGGATTAAACTGCCTTCATTGCAAAGACTCTAACATGAGTTCAAGGAAAGGGCCCATCGTCACTATCTCAGGTTAATGTACATCCTCTATGTTTTCTGTGTAGGTTTGACTGCTGGACCACATTTGTTACCCATCCCTAACTGCCTTTGAACTGAGTGTTTCGCTCAGAATTTTAGAGGGGAATTAAGATTCAACCACATTGCGGCGGCTCTGGAGTCACATGTAGGCCAAACCGGGTAAGGAGAGTAGATTCCCCTCCCTGAAGGACATCAGTAAACCAGGTGAGCTTTCACAACAATCAATGGTAGTTTCATGGTCACCGTTACAGAGGCCAGATTTACACTCTTGACTTATTAATTGAATTTAATTCCACCAGTTGCCACGGTGGGATTTGAACCTCTGTCCCCATAGCATTAGCCTGGGGTCTTGATAGTCCATTGAGATTACCACTCCATCACTGTCTTCCCATCTGAGCCTTGCTGGGGTATCCATGTTTTGAACAGGAGCAGTGGGCCCATCTCCTGATCTGGTAGGGCTTATCCTGGTGGCCCTGATGGCTACCATGGATGGTGGGCTCCCCACCTCTACACCCTCCCTGGGGAGACAAGATGAGGCCTTTAATTGATCTAGGGGGTGGGCTGTGTGACCTAAACCTTTGCCACCGCTGATTTAAGTGGGGATGAGGATGGGGGAGATGGATAAGTGGTTGGCACTGTGCCACAGTGATTAGCACTGCTGCCTCATAGTGCCAGGGGCCTTGGTTCAGTTCCCAACTCGGGTCATTGTCTATGTGGTGTTTGCACATTCTCCTTGTGTGTGCGTGGGTTTCCTCCTGATGCTCCTGTTTCCTCCCACAGTCCAAAGATGCACGGATTAGACGGATTGGCCATCTAACCCAGTAAGGTAAATGAATGGGGTTATGCGGATTTTGGTGTGAATGTGGTCGGTGCAGACTCAATGGGCTGAATGCATCATTCTGCACTGTAGGGATTCTATAATTCTAGGTTATCCACCCTGTGCAATTTAATAAACCAACCTCCACCTTCCAGCCAGTGGATTGGGAAGCACTGACATCCGTCCACGGTACAGGCAAAGATATTGTTAACTCTATTTTCTCCTTTGTCGAGATGCCTTGGGTACCACATTCCACTCAGTCACAAGGCCTGCTGCTTATGAAATTTAACTGATATCTCGCTTGCCATTGCTTAGAAGGAATGCTGGAATTTCCAGGCAACTATCACCCTTACCATAGCGTGTGGAGCTCTCCCTGTTCTTGATGCTTTGGCACATCTCTCTCACTGATGAATCGGGGGCACAATGGCATCTCTCCTTGGATGTGTCCAGATGTGTGAACCCTCCATAAAAGGATCTGTCACACCCACCCCCGGAGGATAGATGCTCTAAATTGAAAAGAATTTGCAGAGCGCCTTTCACCACCTCAGGACGTATCAAATCGATTTATGACCAGTGATTCGCCTCACGCTTCAGTCATTGTTAGATTTAAATAAAGTCAACACTTACTGGAATTGGTGCTGTCATCTTTTGTTCCGTCAACAGCTCCATCAGAGTTCATCTGCAAGTAGAAGCCTTGCCTGCAATATAACCTGGTCACTATACCCTTGAGCTGAGAATCTGAAAAACAGTCAAAGGTTCTGGTTGAGAGTCACTCCCACTGCACCAGTCTGATATTTGCATTTTAAAAACATACGAACATAAGAAATAGGAGCAGGAATCAGCCATCCAGCCCCTCGAGCCTGCCCCGCCATTCCATAAGATCATGGCTGATCTGAAGTGGATCAGTTCCACTTTCCCGCTTTCTCCCCGTAACCCTTAATTCTCTTGTCTATCAGAAATTTATCTACCCGTGACTTAAATATATTCAGCGAGGTAGCCCCCACCACTTCGATGGACAGAGAATTCCAGACATTCACCACCCTTTGAATGAAGAAGTTCCTCTTCAACTCCGTTCTAAACTGCCCCCCACCCCCCCTTACTTTGAGGCTGTGCCCTCTAGTTCTGCTATCCTTTCTAAGCAGGAAGAATCTCTCTACCTCTATCCTATCTAGCCCCTTCATTACCTTGTAAGTCTCTATAAGATTCCCCCTTCAGTCTTCTAAACCCTAATGAGTACAGACTCAATCTATTCAATCTCTCTTCATAAGCCTTTTTCCTGCACTTCTTTGGACATTTTCACAATTTCACAATTCTTCTCAAAGCGGAGGTCACAGCATTGATGGCAACTGATACTGAGACAGAAATGCCAAACACTGGCTCATTGCAATGCTCAATGCTGTCCACACGCCTCCCCTTCACCAAAAGGGACATCAAGACATGGAGAGAATGCAGAGCAAATTGACCAGAATTGTAATGGGGAATGAGGGAATTATGCAGAGAGATCTTAGAAACTTTTAAAAAATTTATTCATGGGACGTGAGCATCTCTGGCTGGTCAGCATCCCTAGTTGCCCTTAGAGGGCAGTGGCTCTGGAATCACTTGTAGGCCAGACCAAGTAAAGATGGCAGATTTCCTCCCTAAAGGACATTATGAATCAGAAGGGTTTTTCCAACAATCAACAATGATTTCAAGGTCATCAGTAGATTCTTAATTCTAGATACTTTTTACTGAATTCAAATTCCACCATCTGTCGTGGTGCGATTCGAACTTGGGCCCCCAGTACATGAGCTGAATTTCTGAATTAAGGGTCTTGCCATAATGCGTGGCACAGCGGGTAGCACTGCTGCTTCACAGAACTGGGACCCGGGGTCAATTCCCAGCTTGGGTCACTGACTGTATGGAGCTTGCACATTCTCCCTGTGTCAGCATGGGTTTCCTCTGGATGCCCCGGTTTCCTCCCACAGTCCAAAGAAATGTGGGATAGGTGGATTAGCCATGGTAAGTTGCCCCTTAGTGCCAAAGGGACTAGCAGGGTAAATGCATGGGGTTCTGACAATAGGACCTGAGTGGGATTGTGATCAGTGCAGATTTGATGGGCCAAATGTCTCCTTCTTCACTGCAGGGATTCTATGATAATATCACTTGGCCATGGCCTCCCTGTATACTGGGATCATTCTCCTTCCAGCAGAGAAGATTAAAGAGAGATTGAAAAGACATGCTGAACATTATGAAAGGTTGGTGATCAAGTAAATAGAGAGGGCTGTTTCCATTGGCACGAGGGTCAGTTACTGAGCACAGGGGATTGGGAGGGTGGAACTGGGGGTTGAGGGAGGGGAGCTTGGATTTAGAACAGGAAGGGAGGTTAAAAACTCTCGTTTTACACAGAGAATGGCTGTGATCTGCAATGCAGCAGGTTCCTGAATAACTTTCAAGAGGGAACTGGATAAATGCTTGAAGGGAGCTTCAAGGATAGAGCCAGAGACTGGGATTAACTGGATCACATTTCCAAAAGGGCTGGCACAGGCACAATGGGCTGAATTGCCTCTTTATGCTGGATGGTTGATCCCAAGAACAGAGGATACCGTTCCCCTTGGATTGGCTTCATAGTAAAAAGACAAGAACTGCTTGCCCAGCATTGTGAGTGCTGAGCCAGAGGGAACATCACTATAGTCGGAATGTCAGGAAGAACATTGACGCAACAATAAGCTCAACTAGTACAGCATGTTTACACATAATTCTTACAATATTTAATATATTTATGAATCAATTAAAAATGGGGTCTACCCAAAAGCTGTTCACTAAATTGTTTTAATCAACAACATAATTGCAATTTCAGGAACAACGTTGGTACATTATTTGATAAAGAACTTGTCATGAATTAATTCATCAGTCTGTTAAATTGTTTGTTAAATAGTTTTATAACATTAAATAAATCCCACTGCAGTGTAGAAAGAGGTTTTTAATTTAACTTTAATATGCAGGGGAACTGGAATTCCATAGAGTGAATGGGCATGACTTGGGGAAAGCGTAGTGACCTTCTTACGGATGTTGTAATGTCAGGAAGAGAAAAACCATTGATTTTCCTTTAATCCTTTGTTAGAACCAAAGAATCCCTGAAGTGCAAAAAGAGGTCACCCAACCCTCTGAGTCTACACCAACTCTTCGCAACAGCATCGTACCCAGCTCCAGCCCCTCTGCCCTATCCCCACAACCTCACACATTTACCACGGCCAATTCACTGAACCTATACGTCTTTGCAGTCATTGAGGGGGCATTTAAAGATCCCTTCCTTTCAGAGGCAGCAGCTATCTGTAGTTTCTGGGAGACTGATAATGGGAAATGACAGAATACTCAGCCTCCACCTTCCCAACACACCAAGAAATTCTTCCTATTGCAATGTAGAAATCCTTTCGTTTAAACAAAGAGGTGTCTTACGTTTTTGGAAGGATTTTGCAGGTTGACACTCAACCTGTTTAGCTGCGTTATAAACGTACCTTCCTTGGTCGTCAAGTCCTGGGTGGGACTCGAAACCCAGAATGACTGGCTCAGAGACAGAGACACTGACCCACTGCACCACAAGACCTCCCTAATGTAATATATCAGAAGATACTGAGGACTATAACATGCCTCTTCATTCCAGAGAGACAATGGGTTACATACAGCCTGAGGAACACCACACCATAAGCATGGTGCAAAGTGAGGAGGCCATCTCCATGAGTTACAGCCAGTATTGGAATTGAACCTAAACTCAATCAATCAATTGGCCTAACAGACCCCCACACATCTGAAAGGCAGTGGATCGGAAAGGCAGCCAAAAAATCTCATGTTTGTATCCCCGTTGCTATTAATTAGAATTGAGTGGTCCAAATCCACACACAGAATATTCAGAATTCCAGATTTTACTTTTCCTCAATAATTTTTGTCATAAAAACAAACGCAATCAAACTAGAAAATCCAATCTCCTTTATCTAAAAGGAAGGTTTTTAATTAAAGAAACTTTTGGACCACATCATGTTCCAATGAAAGTGAGTCACTGGATTTTAATATCACACTTTAAGAGACAGAGAAGAAGGGATCATAATGAAATGGTTCAGAGGAACAAAGAGATCTCAATCAAAGGACAAATCACACAATTGCTGAAACCTCATTCCTGTGATAAATTGCACTGATGGAAGCTACATGACAACAGTTCGTCTTAGAATTTCCTTTTGAAAAGTTCGATTTAACCCTGTTCACATCTTTGGGACATTAAGAAAGTGTACAAATGTCTAGAATATTCCTGTCGTTCATGCTGGCGGGATCTTCTGCTCCTGTTGATGGTGCAGTCCCACCGTAAGTTTCCTGATGGCAAGGGGTGATATTCAATAGGTCACCTCACCGTCAATGGTGGGACCAGAAAATCCTGCTACCAGTCAGTGGTGTGTCACCCCTGCCATGGCGGGGAGAATTCCACCCATTGGCTTAAACCGAAGGGATCCTGTATCCTCTCATCTTAACTCCAGTACTGGATCCATATCGGATGCAGCAGTGGTTTAGAAATCCAATGACTTGGAGTATAAATCCTCCAAATACTGTGTGATGGGGAAGAGAATCTCCACAAGTAACTGGATGATTTCCCCTCGATTATTAGTCTGACAAAAATGGTAGCTCATCCCTGACCTACCACTAATAAATTGTTCTTAGAGCTTTTTAAAATTAATATTGTTCTTCCTTTTCCCTGCTATCGCTTTTTTTCTTTTCTGTTTTTTAATCCAATTTTTTCTTCCCCTCTCTTTATTTCTCTTTCCTGATTTGACTTTAATTCACCTGATTTCTTTCTCCATCGTTCCTCTGTTGGACAGACAGATGGCCGTAACATTCAGTGGGCTCTCAGATACCCCATTACCCTCCCTCACCGTTATGTCAACACACACTTGCAGCTAACTCCAGGGCTAAAAGATTGCTCGTCGACAGGTCAGGAAATAAACCTAACCCAAGAGGCAAACAGCAAGGTGCCGCATTCTGGCACTTTCTAGGCCAATACATTTATTGCCATCTGTTTGAAAAGCCATCAGTTTGTTTGTTCATACATCTCCAGGGGTGAGGTTGATGCATGAAGGGGAAGGGCAGGGGGGAGGTTCACATTTAATAAGGCAGGAGGGTGGTAGGTGGAGACCCTGTCATCTTCCCACTTCACCATGAATAAGCCCAATGGCTGCATGGGTGAACATGCCACCCCAGATGCCAATTGAAACTCTTAAATGAACAATTCATGCCCAATTATGGGCATTTCCTGCCATTGCTGGGATTTACCCAGTGACAGGTGGGTAAGGAGTGCACCGTAGATGGAATGTGAAAAGCAAACCCTGGCCTGTTTGCTTCCCGGCTACTTGGAGGTGAGGGGAGGTGGGGGGGAGGGGAGTTTGGAGCCTGTCATTCAAAGACACAGCGCCTAATCAAGAGATCCCACTGGGAAAGGGACAGGGGTGGGGGTAATGGGGATTCACTCTTTACCTTTGCTGCTGATCCCCCTAACACTCTTTCACCCTACACACCCCCACCCCACTATATGTTACTTGCCAATGTGCCCAAGCCCATACACAATATGAGGCCTTGAGTGCGTGCCGTACCTGTTGCCAACCTCTGATTGTCCAATGAGTCTTGGGGCCCTTAATTCTGAGGGGGGAACCTGCTGCTGGCCTGTCAAATGCCTGGGTAACATGCGATCATAGAATCCCTGCTGTGTAAAAGAAGACCATTCTTCTTTTGTAAAAGGAAAAAGGAGGCTTATGTCAGGATGAGGCTTGAAGGCTCGGTTAGTGCAATGGATAGCTATAGATTAGCCAGGAGGGAGCTAAAGAGTGAGTTGAGGAGGGCTAAGAGGGGACACGAGAAGACTTTGGCTGATAGGATTAAGGAGAATCCTAAAGCTTTCTTTAGTTATGTTAAGAATAGAGGATTGGTTAGGGCAAGATTAGGGCCAGTCATAGACAGCAGTGGGAAGTTGTGCGTGGAGCCTGAAGAGATTGGAGAGGCACTGAATAAATATTTCTCTTCGGTATTCACACAGGGAGATGTAAATGTAGTTGTGGAGAACAGTGGGATAGAGGGTTGTAAACTGGAAAGTATTGAAGTAGATAGGAGGATGTGCTAGATATTCTTGAGGGTTTGAGGTTAGATAAGTCCCCTGGGCTGGACGGGATTTACCCTAGGATTCTCTGGGAGGCGAGAGAGGCGATTGCAGAGCCTCTGGCTCTGATCTTCAGGTCGTCGTTGGTTACGGGTATAGTGCCGGAAGACTGGAGGATAGCTAATGTGGTCCCATTGTTCAAGAAGGGGAAGAGAGACTTTCCGGGGAATTATAGGTCGGTGAGTCTTACGTCTGTTGTGGGCAAAGTATTGGAAAGAATTATTAGGGATAGGATTTATAGTTATTTAGAGAGAAATGAATTGATTGGGTATAGTCAGCATGGTTTTGTGAAGGGTAGGTCGTGCCTTACTAACCTTATTGAGTTTTTTTGAAAAAGTGACCAAAGAGGTGGATGGGGGTAAGGTGGTTGATGTGGTATATATGGACTTTAGTAAGGCGTTTGATAAGGTGGCCCATGGAAGACTTCTACAGAAAATGCAGATGTGTGGAATAGAGGGTGATTTAGCTAATTGGATTGGAAATTGGCTGGCAGATAGAAGACAGAGGGTGGTGGTTGATGGGAGATATTCATCGTGGAGTTCGGTGACAAGTGGTGTGCCTCAGGGGTCTGTTTTGGGGCCCCTGCTTTTTGTAATTTTTATAAATGATCTGGATGAGGGTATTGAAGGATGGATTAGTAAATTTGCAGATGACACTAAAGTCGGTGGAGTGGTAGATAGTGAAGAGGGGGTGTTATAGTTTGCAGAGGGACTTGGACAAGTTGCAGAGCTGGGCCGAGAGGTGGCAAATGGAGTTTAATGTGGAAAAGTGTGAGGTAATGCACTTTGGCAGTAATAATAAATGTGTAGAGTATAGGGCTAATGGTAGGATTCTTAATAGTGTTGATGAACAGAGGGATCTTTGTGTATTTGTGCATAGATCCCTGAAAGTAGGCAGTCAAGTTGATAAGGTTGTTAAGAAGGCATACGGAGTCTTAGCTTTTATTGGTAGGGGTATTGAATTTCGGAGCCGCAACGTCATGTTGCAACTGTACAAAACTCTAGTGCGGCCGCACTTGGAGTATTGTGTGCAGTTCTGGTCCCCCGCATTATAAGAAAGATGTGGAGGCATTGGAGAGGGTACAGAGGAGGTTTACCAGGATGTTGCCTGGTATGGAGGGCAGGTCTTATGAAGAGAGGCTGAGGGATTTGAGGTTGTTTTCGTTAGACAGGAGGCGGCTAAGAGGAGACCTTATTGAAACATATAAGATGATTAGAGGTTTAGATAGGGTGGACAGTGATAGCCTTTTTCCTAGGATGGAGAAAGCTAGCACGAGGGGACATAGCTTCAAATTAAGAGGTGATAGTTATAGGACAGATATCAGATGTAGGTTCTTTACCCAGAGGGTGGTTAGGGAGTGGAATGCCCTGCCTGCGGCAGTTGTAGATGCACCAAGTTTGGTGGAGTATAAGAGGTTAGTTGATAAGTTTATGGAAGAGAAGGGAATGGTTTAGTTTGGAGGGTCATTGCTTTTTTCATAATTGGTCGGCGCAACATCAAAGGCCGAAGGGCCTGTTCTGTGCTGTAATGTTCTATGTTCATTCAGCCCATCAAGCTTGCACCGACAACAATCCCACCCAGGCCCTATCCCGTAAACCCCATATTTACTCTGCTAATCCCCCTACCACTAAGGGTCAATTTAGCATGGCCAATCCACCTAACCTGCTCATCTTTGGACTATGGGAGGAATCCGCAGCATCTAGAGGAAACCCACGTAGACACGGGGAGAATGCACAAAGTCTACACAGACAGTGACCCAAAGCTTGAATTGAACCCCGATCCCTGGCACTGTGAGGTAGCAGTGCTAACCATTGTGCCACTGAGTCATCCTGTTGTGGGCCTTCCCGGAAAGAGGTGATGTTGAGTGGCACGGTAGCACAGTGGTTAGCACTGCTGCTTCACAGCTCCAGGGACCTGGGTTCGATTCCCGGCTTGGGTCACTGTCTGTGTGGAGTTTGCACATTTTCCACGTGTCTGCATGGGTTTCCTCCAGGTGCTCCGGTTTCCTCCCACAGTCCGAAGATGTGTGGATTAGGTTGATTGGTTATACTAAAAATTGCCCCTTAGTGTCCTACAGTGCTTAGGTTAGAGGGATTAATGAGTAAAATATGTAGAGATATGGGGTTAGGACCTGGGTGGGATTGTGGTCAGTACAGCTCGATGGGCCAAATGGCCTCTTTCTGTACTGCTATGATTTCTATGTGTGGCTCCTGCCAACTCTCCAGCCAGCAGCTGAGAACCCAGTCACCACATCAAGATTAGACCCAAGTCTTTTCCTGGAGTGGGAGAAACTATTGGGTTAGAAGTTACTCTGTCTATCCCTCAGTTTATTCACAATAAAACTCTCAATCACAGCAAATTATTACAAGCTACTTTTAATTAAAAATGTTCACTTATTTTTAACAAAAAAACCTATCCTCATCTGATAGATACGTGATTCAGAAGTTATAGTATTGCTGTTGTGGTCATGTTGGCACAAACAACTCCGTCACTCATTTACTGTATGATGCAAAGGATAAGAAATTTACAATTTGCTTGTAGAACCATCATTAATAAAATGAATAAGCAGGTTTTGTGTTCCAATTCCAGTTGTATCTCTGGTTTTACTGCATGACGGATTTTAGTTGTGTGAAAAGAGAAACTATTGGCAGTGCCAGAAGATGAGTAACTGAAGGATAGTTTTAATGCGATTGGCAAAAAACAGAGGAGCGAGGTAGTGAAATATTCTTACGCAGCAAACTGTTGTGATCTGGAAGGCACTGCCTGAAAAGGTGGTGAAACAGATTCAATAATAACTTTCAAAAAGGGAGTTGGATAAATGATTGAAGAATTGAAGTTCGAAGTGATGTGAGAAACAGCTGGCAGGGGGAAGGTGGTACGGGACTCAGTGGATACTCTTTCAAAGAGCTAGCAAAGACACGATGGGCCAAATAGCCTCTTTCTTCTTGCTTCTGTGACATGAAAATGTAAACAGGGAGTTTGGCATTTCTCAATTCCTTGACTATTGGTCTTTGTTAACTGTTGCTACTCTGAATATCCTCCATCCCCTCGCTTGGATTTAGTGGCAAGAACATGGAATAATCTCTAGAAAATACTTTATGAAAGTGAAAAATTAGACTTGTATAAATGCTTCAGTATTCAAATCAATGAATGAAGAATATTTCATCTGCTCTCACCATCATATCTGGTTTACTTAATCATTTTTCTGTTACAATGATATTATCACTACAAACATCACCTTTGATTAATACAGCATGCCTTGTTTCTTGTTTAATGATGATGACACAAGTATACATGAGACACTTTTATAATCGCCAATGGATATAAGGCAGGCTTTTGATTTTATTGGACCACCCTACACTTAAAAAAGCCTAGAAAATGAGATGAGTTTCTCAAGGATAAAAATGATAGGGTTACCATTTATGTATTTTATGAAATTATGAATGCAATTTGATTCAGAAATATATCAGTAATAATCTTACTGCTGAACCATTTTTGCAACAGCACCGTTCCCCTTTTTTTTGATGCTAATGCCAACTAAATGATAGTGTATCTCGTCAAAGGTGTCTAATGAAGGAAAGTGCCACATGGCCGGGAATCAAAAATAATCCGACTTTCCATTTCCTCATTGCTTGTTTCTGGAAGCTGCAAAATTACAAAGAGCTTTGATCCACAGACAGCAGACGATAATCGTGATCTGCTTAGTGTTGGAGTGGGTGAATACAGCTGGTCAGGAAAGCCATCAGTGCTGATGTAAAATTGACTGCCTCTACGGGGGATATCTCTAAATCTAAATTAGTGTGTGTATTAACCTACTGCTATTACCCAGCAATGAGACCAGACCCTCATCAACTCTGCAAGTTCAAAGATGCAGACTGATCCCCTGAGCAAATGACCAGTATACTTACAAATAATTAATTCCTATTTACAAATGGATCAAATCCAAATGCAATAATTATAGTATGATGTACCGAAAGAGAAAGCCTGGAAGGTCTCAGCAGGTCTGGCAGCATCTGTAAGGAGAGAAAACAGCTGATGTTCCAAGTCCAGATAATCCTTTGTCAAAGCTTTGACTTTAAAGTGCTTTGATAAAGGGTCATCTGGACTCATAATGTCAGCTCTTTTGTATCCTTAAAAATGCTGCCAGGCCTACTGAGATTTTCCAGAGTTTTCTCTTTTGGTTTCAGATTCCAGCTTCTGCAATAATTTGCTTTTATATTGTATGAAATATATGTGCCTATGACTTGTCCAGATCCATACAAGTCACAAACAATAAATCTTTACCATCACACAATAGCAGGATTTGATTTGATTTGATTTATTATTGTCACATGCATTAATATACAGTGAAAAGTATTGTTTCTTGCATGCTATAAAGACAAAACATGCTATTCATAAGGCCTAGGTGGGATTGTGGTTGGTGCAGACTGGATGGATCATTTGGCCTCTGTCTGCACTGTAGGGTTCAATGAATCTATGAACATATTTAGTATTCGATATTACATTTTATTATCTGCTTTATGTCTTTTTACTTAATAAAGATTGAGGATAAGATCCATCGTTGCAATGCAATGAGAAAGATCTCAGGCAAGTTTGCATTTAAAATGATGATGACACTGACTGAATATTACTGATGGTATTTTCAACTTTTCCCATCAGTATGCAAAGAGCTGAATCAGAAGTTAACAAAATATTATTTTGGTTAAAATAATACACTTTGACATTCTCTTGGACGTTGGATTTTTGTATTTACTGGTTGAGTGTTAAGCACCACCTGGCGAGAAAACCCCTGCAGAGCCAATCAGATTTCCATTGAACCATAGAGTTCCAAGAGGAGACCATTCAACCGTCATGCCTGTGCTGGTTTCCCAATTAATCCCGCTCCCCTTCCCCTACAGCAATGTTTATCCTGGCCAGTATTTACGCAATTCCCTTCTGAAAATTATTATTGAATCTGCCCTTTTAGTCAACGCCTTCCAGATCACAACAACTCACTGTATAAAAAAAACCTCACACCTCCCTTCCCTTAAATTTGTGTCCTCTGCTTACTGATCTCCATCTCACTGAATACAGTTTCTGCTTACTTTGCCAGAATCATAGAACCCCTGCAGTGCAGAAGGAGGCCCTTTGGCCCATCGAGTCTGCACTGACCACAATCCCACACAGGGTCCTTCTTCCCATAACCCCACATATTTACCCTGCTAATCCCCTGGCATTCAGGTCAAGTTAGCATGGGGTCAATCAACCTAACCCGCACATCTTTAGGCTGGAAATTTTCATCATTTTCCATTTTACTTTTTCTTAACCTTCTCCACTCTAAAGAAAACAATCCCAGCTTCTCCAATCCTTCCACATAACTGGAATCCCTCATCCTGTCCCCTTTTTTGATGGGTAAACAAATTTATTTTTCCTGCTATGAAAGTCAGGAAAAAGAGATAGCATGAAAAATTTCACCCAACTCTTTGAAGTACTGTCTTGAGGAATATGATAGTTTAGCAATGGGACTGCACAGGCTGAGTGACAATTTCAGTCTGATCAATTGTGATATTTTTCATGTAATTAACATTGCAAGTGGGAGACAGCTATAGGCTCATGGTTGCATGCAATCCTTTTTTTTACACAAGACAGGATTAACAGCGATTGATGACCTTTTAAGCAAAGCATGTGACATGAGAGTCTGCTACAAAAATGTAATCGCTTTGTACTTGGCAAGAATTTAGTTGGATACAGAAAGTGCCCTCGACCAGTGGATCTCAGATGGACAGGGAGTGAAATGAGTCAGCCAGTTGTACTGCTGAAACATTATTTATTGTCCTGAAGTGCAGGAACTGCTGTCAGAAATAAGTACATCAATTTATCAAATAAATATCGCTAATCACTCCAACCATCTGGTTAAGCTAATATACGAGTTTCATTAATGTCGTTGATTATAATCGGTAAAATCAATATTTTCAAATTCACTGCACACTGAGATCATCTCTGAGTTACAACAGAATCTTGTATTTATATAAAGGCTTAAATGTTGTAAAATGACCAACATGCTTCACACGTGTGTTATCAAATGTTATTTTACACATAAGCAGCTATTAGACATGGCGATGGTGAGGGAGTCCAGAACAAGGGGGCTTGGTTTGGAGATAAAGGATAAACTTTTTAGGACTGAGATAAGGAGAAATTTCTTCACCCAGACAGTGGTGAATGTGTAGAATTCAGAATGTAGTTAAGGACAGGGGGAGGCAATGGCTTAGTGGTATTATTACTCCAGAAACCCAGTTTAATGTTCTGGGGACCTGGGTTTGAACCTGCACAGCAAATGGTGGAATTTGAATCTAATGGAAAAGATCTGGATTTAAGAATCTACTGGTGATCATGAAACCATTATCGATTCTTGAAAAACTCGTCATGTTCACTAATGTCCTTTAGGGAAGGAAATCTGCCATCCTTACCTGATCTGGCCTACAAGTGACATGGCAACTGCCCTCTGAAATGGCTGATCAAGCCACCCAGTTTAAAGGTAACTGGGGGCAGACAATAAATGCTGGCCTGCCAGGAACATCCATGTCCCATGAGTGAACAAACTAAATATCCAAGGAAATACTCCTATAGTGTGGTCACTGTTATAAGGTAGTCAATTTGTACACATCAAACTCCCACATCCAGTAATGAATTAACTGACCAGATAATATTACTATGTGGTTTAGCCAGATATTTATACACTTTTAAACAAGCCCCTTACATCCATACAGAGTTATTTTAGAAAGCTTTGTAGAATTATATTTTGCTAGATGTTAAATCAGCTTCAACAGGGGAAAGAGTGGCAAGTATGAAAACACTCTCTGCTATGGTACTCTGCCACAATGCTCACAATTCACAGCTGGATCCAAGTCTTTAAGTAATTTGCTATTACTAAAAATTGCTTTCCATCAACTCTGATTCTTTTGAGATGAGGGGAGGAGATAAATTAAATCACTTTAAAATCTGTTCACACCTTGGCAAGGGTTTTTTAAAAAAACAATGCCAGATGCAATTTCTTTGCTCCTATTAATCTCGTTACAGCATTAACTTTGTATTAATTAAACAATTTATTTACGTGGCATTTGGATAATTAGGCAGATGAATGCTTAATGCCAAACAAATCAGTCAACTTCTCCCTTCCACTCTGGACTGCAGAGAGTTACACAACTACTGGCAGTGAGAATGAAGCTTATTGGTTAATTCCTCCATCAATCAGTCCTGCAGACCGCACTACTGTCAGTGACCAGCGTTGATTTGATGCGTGTCATTTCAATTTTGTAACTATCCTTCACTTACTACATTTGCTGAAAATTATATTGGGAGATTTTTGGCATGAGTTTTGTTAGCTGTAGCTCATGGAGACTCTTACTTTTCAAAGAGATTACATTTGCTGTATAGTTTACACATCCTTTGTTATTATTGTCTGGGTCGTGTGTACTTCCTACAGTGCAGTCAATACATTACTTCTGGAATGAAGTCACTGTTGTGAGATAGGAAAGTGGCAATTTATAATCAGCAAGGTACCACAAACAGCAATGTGATAATGATCTGATCACCCACTTTGCGAGTATTGCTTCAGGCAGAGATATTGACCCAAGATACTGGGGAGAATGCCCCTACTCTCCTTTGAAATAGTGTGTGGTTCATGTCTACCATCTCAAATAGACACTAAAGATCCTATGATACTATGTGAATGTTGGGCTTGGAACCAATGAATGATTTAGTTAAATAAAACAGGGAAATGAAAAGTCTACAATATAAAACAGTGGGAGGCACAGTGATACAGTGATTAGCGCTGCTGCCTCATAGCACCAGGGACCTGGGTTTGATTCCTATCTTGGGTCACTGTCTATACAGAGTCTGCATGTTCTCTCCGTGTCTGCGTGGGTTTTCATGTGGGTGATCTGGTTTCCTCCCACAGTCCGAAAGACGTACAGGTTAGAGTGCATTGGCCATGCTAAATCCTCTGTGTACCTGAACAGGCAACGAAATGTGGTGACTAGGAGATTGTCACAATGTTAATGTAAACTTACTTGTGACACTAATAAATAAACTTTAAACTGTACTCCACTGCCCTCCTTGAAATATGAAAAAATAAAGACACTACACTATATGTAACACAACATTCTATACTCTCTCATTTCCTTCTCTGTGAGCTGTATGCTTTGTCTGTATAGCATACAAGAAACAATACTTTTCACTGTACGCTAATACATGTGACAATAATAAGTCAAATCAAGTCAATCAAACTATCATTTTGTCTCCCTCACGAGACAGATATTTCTCCTAATGCTTTGATCTTGGTGAAGATACAGTCCCCTGTACTGGACATCAAAATCTTCAATAAAGGACCCTGGCAACAACTGGGAGACTGAAGGCATCTCTTAGACAAAGCAGATGGAGGTCAGTATAAACCTCTCACTGTTGACCCTCGCCACTAAACTATCATTCAGAAAGGACTGAGAGATAGATATTAATCTTACACATATCATTTGAATCATGTTCTTTAATTGTCACAAAATCAAATTCTCCCTAACAGCACTGTGGGTACCTACATCACATGGACTGCAGAGATTCTATGGTGGCACAGTGGTTAAAAATAGTGCCTCACAGTGACAGGAGCACAGCTTCAATACTGGCTTCAGGTGACTATGTGGAGTCTGCACATTCTCTATATGTTTACGTGGGTTTCCTCTGGGTGCTCCAGTTTCCTCCCACATGCTAAAGATGTGTGGGTTCGGTTGACTGGTCATGGTAAATTGACCCTTATTTTCAGGGGGATTAGGAGGGTAAATGTTTGAGGTTATGGTGATAGGATGGGACCTGGATGGGACTGGTTCGATGGGATGAATGGCCTGCTTCTGCACCGTAGATCTTTTGATTCAAGAAGGCAACTCACCAGCACCTTCTCAATGGAGAATAGGGACGGGCAATAAATGCTGACCTGGCCAGCAATGCCCACATCCCATGAATTGTTGCTGCTTTTGTTAACCCAACAACTTCAGTGAGCAGCGAAAAGAAGCAGAGAAAATATGATGGATTAGCACTGCTGCCTCAAAGCACCTGGGACAGGGTCCGATTCCCAGCTTTGTTCACTGTCTTTGTGGATTTTGAATGTTCTCCCTGTGTCTGCGTGGGTTTCCTCTGGATGCTCCGGTTTCTTCCCACAGTCTGAAAGATGTGCTGGTTAGTGGATTGGCCGTGCTAAATTGCCCCTTAGTGTCAAGTGGACTATATAGGGTAAATGCACGGGGCTATAATGATAGGGCCTGGGTGAGGTTATGGTTGGTACAGACTCAATGGGCAGAATGGCCTCCTTCTGCACTGTAGGATCCTATGATCCTTTGAAAACTAACATCAGAAGGATGAAGGAAGGGAAAGTTGCGATTTAATAGGCAACTTAATCTGATCTCTAGAAAAATGAACAGCAGTTGGAAAGAATATAGACACAGACTGACCCAAGATTTACAAGGATGTTTCCAGGGCTGGTGGGCTTGGGTTATAGGGAACAGTTGGCCAGAATAGGACTTCATTTCTTTGAATGTAGGAGTGATCTTATTGAGGTATATAAAATTATCAGGGGCATAAATAGATGAACACACAAAGGTTTCAGGTGAGGGGGGAAATTTTAAAAGGGATCTGAGGGACAACAGAGGGAGGTGTATTTATGGAATGAGTTGCCAGCGAAAGTGGTTGAGGCAGGTACAATTAAACGGCATTTGGATAAACACATGGATGGGAAAGAGTTAGATGGATATGGGCAAAACGTGGGCAATTGGGACTAACTGGGAGGACAGCACGGAATGGCTGGGCCGAAGGGTCTGTTTCCATGCTGTATTGCATTGTGACTCTAATTAAGATGCGTGCAGCAATATTAAAATTCTTGCCTTATTATTGATACACACAGGATTTCAGATTCTGGGATTCTCCAATTACACACACCCCATCGCTACTCCCAGTGAGAATGGAGAATTTGACATTCAGCCAAAAAAGTCCATATACTGCAGCGGAACTGGAAAATCCGAGCTGCGCTGCAGACGAGTTCGGGGAATTCTGCTCAATAGATTTCAAAATGGAATTGGATGAAACGCTTGAAGGAGAAAAATATTCAGAGATAATGAGAGTGAAACTAACTGGGTTGCTCTTTGAATGATTCAATAGGCCAAATGGCTTCTTTCTGCATTATTATAATTCTAGGACTTTCGAAATTGGAGGTGGCAAAACTACTTTTTTATGAGATGCACTGAGTGCTGTTCAATTGCTGTGAATTGAAGCTCCATAACGCTGAGCTTTCCAAATGCAATTTTTCATAAAATTACCTTTTACTCAAATTTTTACGTCCGACCCAGCACTGAGCAAATTACGTTCAGTAAATCGTTGACTGAAGCATTTATTTTCAACTCGCCCACACTGTGTCACGCTCTGAATTCTGCAGCCCTCTCATTCCAAAAAAAAAATGCAATGGCGCACACAGGAACGGCATGGTGTGAATTAAACTAACACTTGTCAGAAAACATCGTACATTTTGTAGTTCCAGTTTAATTTGACACTTTAAAATAATATTCTGCTGCCACAAACTAATAGATCGGTGAGGGTGAATGGAGAGAGAAGCAAGCTTTCAATGTAGTGAATAATCTTTCCCAACAAATGTTTCTTCAATGCCCCAAACCCCAACTAAGAAACTCAAACACAATATTCCAGGAATGATTAAATTAAATATGGAATTGTATTATTACATATTCCCAGCACCTCAATATTTACAAGGGCAATCTGTCTTATTCTTTGAGAACAGCAAAGCCATCAAAAAAAAAATCTACAAGCTATATAACAAGAACATGTCAAAGGCAAGGATTAATTTTGGATGAAAATAAACATGAACTGTCAGCATTTGTTGTGACCATTGATGTGAAACTTTATAATCTAAAAATTTCTTTTTCCTTCATCCCACTCCCGACTCTGACACTCCCAGCGCCATATTGAGGGAGTTCCGATGCACAGTGGTTAGCATTGCCGTCTCACAGCGCCAGGGACCCAGGTTCGATTCCTGGCTTGGATCATTGTGTGGAGTTTGCACATTCTCCCCATGTCTGTGTGGGTTTCCTCCGGATGCCCCGGTTTCCTCACACACTCCAAACATATGTGGGTTACATTGATTGGCCATGCTAAATTTCCCTTTAGTGTCAGGGAGAGTAGAACATTGAACATAGAACAGTACAGGCCCTTCGGCCCTCAATGTTGTGCCAAGCTATGTCCAAACCCAAGATCAAGCTATCCACTTCTTATCATTCTGGTGTGTTCCTTGTGCCTATCCAATAACCGCTTGAAAGTTCCTAAAGTATCTGACTCTATTATTACAGCAGACAGAGTATTCCACTCCTGGCTAGGGTAAATATGGAGATAGGGCTTGGGTGGGATTGTGGTCACTGCAGATTTGATGGGCCAAATGGCCTCCTTCTGTGATTCTAACTGAGGTCTTTGACCTGTAACGGTAACTCTGCTTCTCACTCCCCAGCTGATTTCTAATTGTTCCTGGCATTTCCTATTTCGATTTCAGATTTCCAGGATCTGCAGTATTTCATTTTTGTAGTACTGAGCAAGTGCTGCACTGACAGAGCAACTTTCAGATGAGAATTAAACCAAGTTTGCCACTGCCTTCTTGGATGAATATGAAATATCTCATAATACTGTTTCCAAAAAGCAGTGGGAAGTTATACCTAGTGTCCTGGGCAATAGTTACACCTCGACCAACCTCACCAAACAGCTTAGCTGTTCATTATCATGTTGATGTTATTGAAGAGCTTCCTGTGTGCAAATTGGTTGCCGTGTTTCCCAAATTGTAACATTGACTGCATCGCCAAAACTCCCCATTGACTGTAAAGCACATTGGGAATTCCCAAGGCTGTCGTAGGATCTACATAAATGGAAATTATTTCTTCTTCTTTCTTATGGGAAAAGGACTTGAAGCAATTCCACAGTTCAAGGAAAGTACATGAGCATTGAATTGTGAGGGTCAACCACCCTCGAGCCCTGGATAGACACAACTCCTCGGAACGAATGCACCAAAACATAGCCTGCATCTGAAGCACTATCCAAATATACTTTAATGAAGAATGTTTTATTCATTAAAAGGGGGAAGAAGCCTTTTTTCCGATTTGATAGCAAGGTTATTTCCTTCAGTGGAACATGAAAGTCACAACATGAAGAGGTAAGAACTCATTTTTTTTTTAGCCTTGAGGTATCTGGATAATTTGATACACATAAAGTAAGAGCGGAGATCGAAATCAATTGCACCATTTGTGATTGTGTATGCAGAGTCCCAAACCATCTTTGAAAAATATTCCGGCAAATTATGTTTAATTTGAAACAGAGAAACTGTGCAACATCAATAACAGATGAGCAATACAATTATTTTAGAAAATCTATTGAACAGCAATTAGTCTAACTTAAGGCAGGAGGGGAGACATGAAATCATGAGACTGTCACTCATGATTTCCAGAGACACAGAGCTCTGGAGGCCCAGGTTTGAATCACAACATGGCAGATAGAGAAATTGGAATTAAAAAGTCTAATGATAACACTGAAACCATTATTGATTATTGTAAAAACCCATCTGGGCCCTTTAGGGAAGGAAATCTGCCATCTACAACCCAAAGATGTGCAATTTAGGTTGCTTGGCCGTGCTAAATTGATCCTAGTGTCAGGGGATTAGCAGGGTAAATGTGTGGGGCTACAGAAATAGGGCTCAGGTGGAATTACGGTTAGTACAGACTCAATGGGCTGAATGGCCTCCTTCTGTACTGTAAGGATTCTATGTCTCCATGATCATTACCTGGCCTACATGTGATTTCTGACCCACAGCAATGTGGTTGATTCTCAAGGGCAATTAGGGATGGGCAACCAATGCCGGCCCATGAAAGAATTTTTAAAAACTTCAGAAAACTGATAAAGTGGTGGGAGCAAATCATAAGGATTTGAAAGTACAATCAATATTTTCATTTTAGTGCTACTAGAAGCAAATACAGTTCCTTTCTATCAGTTATTCGGGAAGGAAATCTGCCATCCTTACCTGGCCTGTGTCCCTTTGAATTCCAGCCCCACAATAATCTGACGTACTCTAAGCTGCCCTGTGAACTGATCCCGTGATCCCACTCGTTTTGTAACAAAAATCATACTTTGGGACAACAAAGGGCAGGCTAAAACCTCACCTTGCCAGAAATGCCCACATTCTGAGGGGAGATTTTCCAAAAAAACTAGCATCATGACACACATTCAGCATGTTTGTTTGAGAAGCAAGATTCTCTTCAACCTTTCGATGTTTCTGACCCAAAGATCTGACCTCTTGCCCAAAACCTAGATTAAACCTAGGGCCGATTTGGGTGGCTAAGTTTTTAACTCAGTCACGATGAACTTTGCCCTTTGTGGGATCTGCCTGTGCACAAATTCAGCTGCCATTTTTCTCAATCTGATTAAAATTCAAAAAAAAACTTAGTTGGTTGTAAAACGCTTTGAGGTGCCCTGTAGTTGTGAAATGCGCTATATAAATACAAGCCTTTCTTTCAATTCCGTGATGGTCCTGTCAGTTAAAGTAAAACACAGCAAAGCAGTTGACTTTCCTACGAGCAATCTCACAAAAGTCCTGCTGGGGCGAGGCAGCAATTTATAACAATCTAAAGAGACTGAAGTGTGCCAACAGCCCAGACATTAAAAAACAAGGCAGAGCATTCACAACCTGCAACTTGTCAAATAGTTTGAATTTATCATGCTAATTATTTGACTTTGAATCGCTGGCTGCTAAGCCAGTCTAGAAGACATTAAACAATGTCTTAATATATGTTCACTTTAATGATTGAAATAAAAATTCTAGGGCTTTAAAGAAGGTTACGAGGAGATTTAATAGAGGTGTTCAAAGTCATGAATGATTGCAGTAAGAATAATTAAGGAGAAACTGCTTTCTGCAGGATCGGTAAGCAGAGGAACGCAGATTTCAGATAATTGGTAAAAGAACCAGTGCAGGAGATGAGGAACAATATGTTAATGCAATGAGTTGAGATCTGGAATATACTGCCTGAAAGACCATGGTAGCAGATTCAATAGTAACTTTCAAAAGAGAACTGGAATATAAATTTGAAAAGGAGAGATCGACAGAACTATGGGAGTGGTGGGCAGTGGTGCCAGGCACGGGATGTGGGGGAGGAGAGGACATGGATAGCTCTTTCAAAGAGTAGGCAGGAGCATGAGGGGATGAATAGCCTCTTTCTGTGATTACCAACTTTCACAGATGTGACATAGAAAGCATTCTTTCTGATTGTATCACAGCTTGGTATGGGCTCCTGCTCTGCCTAAGACTGCAAGAAACTACAAAGGATGTGAATGTAGCCCAATCCATCATGCAAACCAGCCTCCCATTCATTGACTCTGTCTACACTTCCTGCTGCCTCGGCAAAGCAGCCAGCATAATTAAGGACCCCACACCCCCCGGACATTCTCTCTTCCAACTTCTTTCATCGGAGCAAAGATACAATAGTCTGAGGTCACGTACCAACTGACTCAAGAACAGGTTCTTCCCTGCTGCGTCAGATTTCTGAATGGACCTACCTCACATCAAGTTGATCTTTCTCTACATCCTAGCTATGAGTGTAACACTACATTCTGCACTCTCTCCTTTCCTTCTCTAACGGTTTGCTTTGTATAACATCAAGAAACAATATATTTCACTGTATGTTAATACATGTGACAACAATAAATCAAATCAATCAAATTCTCATGCTGTGATTTTTGTCAGTTTGAGTGGATCTGAAATGAACAGATCCTAAAACAAAGGTGCTTCATGCTCCAGTATAATGTTTTTGACTCTGCTGCTTTAGATTAGAATCGCACTAATTGTTTACTCACTAGCCACTCCACTCTGATCCTCTGAGAATGTAACATTAAGGTAGCTCTGACGTGGACACTTGCCCCGTCATATTTGCCACTTAGTGGCTGAGCTTAGCACGGATATTAATAATCATAGTTTGCTGGTTCTAGTGAGATCTGTGTGACTTCATAGGCTTTTCATGATGACCAGGGAGCCCTGGGCTGATTTTAAGTTTAGAAGCACAAGTCGCCAACATAAAGAGTCTTTGTGCAGAAAATTACAGCAACGAGTCTCTGTTAAATTTCTTTGTACGGTGAGAAATGTCAATTCAAATTGGTACGACTCATTCAGTTCCTGCCACACAATACTGGTAACATTGCGTGGGCCTGTTTTCAAGAGAGTGGAAAGGTTCCAATCAGCTATTCTTAGCAATTTCACACAGTCCTGAATGTCAGTAATGAGTAAAACAGAGGCCTGAGCTCTGTTTAATTCAGATTCACATGTACCTGTTCACGTTTATTGAAATATCAGCTTTAAAATTGCAATTTTTCAAAGGCCTGATTTCCCACTCTCCCTCCAAAACAGGTCTTAAAAATGGGCCCTAGTGTTCAGTGCACACTGTACGTAGCCGGGATCACACAATTTTTACAGTGTAGAAGAGGGCCATTAGGTTCATCGAGTTTGCACTGGCTGCCTGAAAGAGCATCCTGCGCAGTCCCACTCTCCTGCTTTATCCCCGTAACCTTGCACTTTGTTTTTAGATAATAATCTGATTCATGGTGGCACAGTGGTTAGCGCTGCTGCCTCACAGTGACAGGGATTCTCAACTTGGGTCACTGTCTGTGTGAAATCTGCACGTTCTCCCTGTGTCTGCATGGGTTTCCTCCAGTGCTCTGATTTCCCCCTACAATCGAAAAGACGTGCTGGTTAGACGCATTGGCCATGCCAAATTCTCCCTCAGTGCACCCGAACAGGCACCAGAGCGCGGTGACTTGGGGATTTTCACAGTAACTTCATTGCTGTGTTAATGTCATTGTGACACTATTAGCTAAGCTTAATTACGTTCTGAATACCTCAATCAGGCCTGCCTTCACCACTCTCTCAGGAAGTTAGTTCTAGACTCCAATCACCCTCTAGGTGAAAAAATGTTTCCTCACATCACTTTCACTCCTTTTTACAATTAATTTGCATCTGTATCCCTTTGTCCTCGATACTGTCTTGAGTGGGAACATTTCCTCACGACTTATCCTGTCCATATCCCTCAGATTCACAGGTCTGTTACAGTGCAAAAGCAGGACATTCGGCCCATCGTGCCTGTACACACTCTCCGAATGAACATTGTGACTGAGTGCCACTACCCTGCCTTTTCCCCATATCCCTGCACATTAATTCTGTTCATCTAATGCCCTCTCAAATGCCTCGATTGAATCAGCCCCGACCAGATGGAAGATTCCAGACCTCAACCACTCACGGGGTGAAAAAGATTTTTCTCACATTACATTTGCTTCTTTTGCAAATCATTTTGGATCTATACATATTAAGTTTGCACTTACAGTTCGTTTCAGTACAAGGAGTATTAGATGCAATTCAAGTTTCACTATGACGTGCCACTAATTAGCGATCGAGATCATTCACAGTGTTGGGCGTGCGTTCCTTCAATCAATCACTTGTACATGTCAACAACAATCCCAGTCTGCACCAAAACTTTCAAAATAAAGGAATAGCTAAGTGTGAATAAAGCTCTGACAATCATGTGGAGAAGATGTTTGTAGGGGAGACCAAAACGAGGGATCATCAGTCTGAGATAGTCACTAATAATTCCAATCAGGCATTCAGAAGAAACTTTTTCCCACAGAGAGTGGGGGGAAAGTGGAACCCGCTCCCACACGGAGAGGGGAGAATGTGGGACTCATTCCCACAGGGAGGGGGAGGAATGTGGGACTCGTTCCCACAGGGAGTGGGGAGAATGTGGGACTCATTCCCACAGGGAGGGGGAGGAATGCGGGACTTGTTCCCACAAGGAGTGGGGAAAATGTGGGACTCACTCCCACAGGGAGGGGGAGGAATGCGGGACTCAATCCCACAGGAAGGGGGAGAATGTGGGACTCGCTCCTACAGGGAGTGGGGAGAATGTGGGACTCGCTCCCACAGGGAGGGGGAGGAATGCGGGACTCGTTCCCACAGGGAGTGGGGAAAATGTGGGACTCACTCCCACAGGGAGTGGGGAGAATGTGGGACTCATTCCCACAGGGAGGGGGAGGAATGCGGGACTCGTTCCCACAGGGAGTGGGGAGAATGTGGGACTTGCTCCTGCAGGGAGTGGGGAGAATGTGGGACTTGCTCCTGCAGGGAGTGGGGAGAATGTGGGACTCTCTCCCACAGGGAGTGGGGAGAATGTGGGACTCGCTCCCACAGGGAGTGGGGAGAATGTGGGACTCGCTCCCACAGGGAGTGGGGAGAATGTGGGACTCGCTCCCACAGGGAGTGGGGAGAATGTGGGACTCACTCCCACAGGGAGTGGGGAGAATGTGGGACTCGCTCCCACAGGGAGTGGGGAGAGTGTGGGACTCACTCCCACAGGGAGTGGGGAGAATGTGGGACTCGCTCCCACAGGGAGTGGGGAGAATGTGGGACTCACTCCCACAGGGAGCGGTTGGGGTGATTAATAAAGATACGATTTTAAGGAAAGTTGGATAAACACATGAAGGAGAAGGGACTAGAAGAAGATGCTGATTGGGTGGGTGAGAGAGACTGATGTGGAGCATAAACAGCAGCACAGATCTATTGATCCAATTGGCCTGTTTCTGTGCTGTAAATATTTTCCAATGGTTTCTTTTGCTGAAATGCAAAGTGCCTTATTGTTTACGTGTTTGTAATTATAATTTTGTTGCTGAACTCTATTATTATAATATTCTGTGAAATTGGGTCACACAGTAGAATATATTTATGTTAAAGATAAATGCTGTTGATGCACTAAATTGCTCTCGTTATACAAAAGTCATGTGCAAGGCCATGAAAGTCACACACTGATTTTCTGTATTTATTAGCTTGACCTATATACAAGATTTCACATAACTCTTATTTTGAATGCAGAATCACAGATTCTTTACAATGTAGATGAAGGCCATTCAGCCCATTGGGTCTGCACTTGCTCGCTGAAAGATCATTCTATGTAGTCTCTCTCCTCTGCCTTACCATCATAAACTTGCATGTTCTCTTTTTTCAGATAGCAATTCAATTCCCAGTTGAATACTCGATCAAACCTGTCTCCATCACCCTCTCAGGAAGATCATTCCTAACTTCAGCTAAGTGAAAGACATTTTCTTCACAGTATTTCTACTCCTTTTGTCCATTGTTTTGAATCTGGCCCTCTAGTTCACAATGCTCACTCGAGTGGGAACAGTTTCTCACTATTGTCCATTCCACTCAGGATCAAGTCTCCTCTCAGCCTTCTTTTCTCCAAGGAAACAGAGCCAATCTCTCCAACCTATTCTCATAACTACTGCTTTTTAACACAGGAATCAGGAATTCAGGAGGAAATTCTTCACCTAGAGAATGAGGAGAATGTGGAATTCACTCCCATAGGAAGTGGTGAGAATGTAGAACTCTCTTCCACAGGGATTAGGGAAAATGTGGGATTTGCTCCCTACAGGGAGTGGGGAGAATGTGGGACTCATTCCCACAGGAAGTGGCGAGAATGTATATGCTGTCTCACAAAGAGTGGAGAGAATGTGGGACTTGCTCCCATGCAGTGGTGAGAATGTAGGACTTGCTCCTACAGGGAGTAAGGGGAATATGGGACTTGCTCCTACAAGGAGTGGTGAGAATGTGGGACTCTCTCCCATGGGGAGTGGGGAGAATGTGGAAATTCTTCCCACAGAGAATGGGAATGTGGGACTCAATCTCACAGGAAGTGGGGAGTATGTGGGAATTGCTCCTGCAAGGAGTATGGAGAACATGGAACTCCCACAGGGAGTGGGGAGATTGTGAAACTTTCTTCACAGGAAGTGGGAAAAAATGTGAAACTCGGTCCCACAAGGACGGGGGGGTGGAATGTGGGACTTTTTCTCACAGGGAGTGGGGTGAATGTAGGACTCGCTCCCACGGCGAACAGCTGAGGAAAATAGCATTGATATATTTGAGGGAAAGCTGGATAAACACATGAGGGGAACAGGAATTGAAGGTGGGGTTAGGGGCAAGTTGAATTAAGGTGGGAGGTGACTTGACTGGAAGATAAACACAAGCGTGGGTTGGATTGAACGACTCGTTCTGTACTGGATATTCCGTACAGTTCAATGTCCTGGATTTGTAAGGTGACTGAACAAGCTATGCATTTAGTACTTTCTTGTATTTAGTGTTCGAAGCATTTATGGTGCATTTGAGATGAACCCTGCCCCATCCCCGCTCAGCAGTGCAGAGACATTTGAGCCAGATTTCCAATGATAACAGACAACACATTGCCTTACTAAACTATGATACAAGTTGTGAGCTGAATCTGCTGTTTGAAATATTTCCAATTCAGCAGCATTTTATCTTCATGGTCCAGCTTTGCTTAATAGCCAAGGGTGAGATCCATTCTAACAAGCAGGTAAATGTTTTAAGTAATGGTTGAGTACCAATCTAAATAAGTGGAGTGCGAATGACTGCAATCCTTGACAGCACTTGCCACACAGCACGGTGGAACAATGTTTAGCACTGCTGCCTCACAGGGGCCTGCATTTGATTCCCGCTTGTGTCACTGTCTGTATGGAGTCTGCACGTTCTCCCCCTGTCTGCGTGGGTTTTTTTAGTGTGCTCCAGTTTCCTCCCTCAGTCTGAAAGATGTGCTGGTTAGGGTGCTTTGGCTGTGCTAAATTCTCCCTCAGTGTACCCAGAGTGTGGAACTAGGGGATTTTCACAGTAACTTCATTTGTATGTTAATGTAAGCCTACCCGTGACTAATAAATGTGAAGTTCTGAACACCAATTCTTGCTTAGGAGTCAAGCAGGAATATAGGAATATAAGATGCTCATTTAGCCATCGAGCATATTCCACCAATCAATAAGATCATGAATGATTTGCATCCTAACTCCATTTACGCACTCTGGCTCCATATTTTTTATATTTCTGACCAGCAAAGATTTTCCAATTGAAATTTGGATAGTTATTGAGCTCGAATCTGCAATAATTTGCAGGATAAGTTACAACATTTTGACCACTCTGCAGAAAAAAGCATTTCCTGACTTACTTCTGAATGGTCTGGCTCTGATGTCAGTTATTCCTTCCAGAAGGAAAAGATTCCCACTGTCTACAGTGCAACCAAGTATATAATGGGTAGGTGGGTAACAGGAGGGTGCCCACAGGCAGATGTGTAATGAGTGCATGTATATTGGGTGGGTGTGTAATGGGCAGGAGTAAAACAGATAGGTATATGATAGGGAAGTGTGTTGTGGGCATCTGTGTAGTGGGCAGGTGTGTTGTGGGCAAATATGCAATGGTCTGGTGTATTACAGGCAAGTCTGCAATGGTGTGGTATGTAACCAGCAGATGTGTAATGGTTGGATATGTAGTGAGTCAGTGTACAAAAGGTGGTATATAATGGCCACGTGTGTAATAAATGGGTGTCTAATGATGGGTGGGTGTATACCTGGTGAGATATGTAATAGCTTTAATGGATGGGTGTGTAATGGGTGTGTGTAACAGGCAGGCATATATATTTGTGGGATATATATAGTAAGTAAGCATTTAATGGATTTGAGTAATGGATTTGTGTGTAACAAGTGAGTATGTAATGAGTAATAGCAAAACAGGCTAATAAGTAATAGGTGGGTATGTAATGCATAGATGTGTAATGGGCAGGTGTGTAATGGCAGGAATGCAATGGCAGCAGTGTAACAAGCAGCAGATCAGGCTTCTATCCACTCTGGGCCTCCCTCAGTTTTCATCCTTTATCCTACAAGATCAATAAATTGGTATAATGAGGATAAGGGAGAAAGCTGGGTGTAATAAATAGTGCGCCTCTCACACTCACCAGTCTCCACACAATGCAGCAATGGAATTTAAAAAAAACAAATAAAATGCTGAGATTGATAGCCTGAAAAACAAAGTGCAATCTTACTGAAGTTGTTCTATAATTGTACCATGCTCTCGTTAAATCATATTTTAAATAATGTTTAGCTCTGGACAACATAGGATTGAAATAAGGCATCTAAACACCAGTGATGACAGAGAGGTGGGCAGCAAGATGGTTCCTTCGTTAGAAGGGGATAAGAACTGAGGAAAGGATTGAAGAAATTCAAGCCCAAAAGGCTGTAATTGAAGACAGAAATTAATTGCCTAGTGAAATATTAAACGGTTTAGATCTTCCAGTTACAATGTGGGTAATATTTCACCTCGAGCTCACAAGTTACAACCAAAGAACAGAAACTCAAATCAATGAAATGGAATACTAGGAAAACTTATTCAGAGTGATAAATACTTGGTGGCTTTAAGATGGTTTTAAAAGCGTGTAGGTTATCCAGAGGGCAGCTCGGTGTTCAGATGGGAGAAATCAGATTCCAGGGGGATGAACATTAACAAACCGATGGCCGTTTCTCACGCTTGACTTTTCCAATGTTCATCGCAAAAACAAGATTAGTCATCTGACTGGTGCAGTGGGTTGTAAGATGCAGGTTAACATTTTCTGCAGCAAATTAGCTGCCTATTCATTAAGTGTAGGATCTGCCCATTTTTTGTAAACATGGGAGGCGGTAGTTTCCTGAGGAAGTTCTAATGTCGCAGAATCCTCGGAGCCGACAGCAGTGATCAGTAAATCACGACAGACTGCTGGCAATTTTCTGAGGTGTGCTTATTACCAAGGAGGATTCCTGACATGTACCCTTGAAATTAGCCCATTAACGCAAACCATCTCCTCACAACACTGGAATCCATAATGCAATTTTCCACCAGATCCTGTCCTTTTCCCAAAAAAAAATTAGGAGTGAGGTGACTGGATTTGAAAACAGCAATGTTTATTTATTTCAAATGGTTCAATAGAACACATCGTCCTTTGGTCTTTAACTGTTAAAAATAGGACCAATATGACACTTCGAAGGTTGCAAAGACTGTCACCGTTTACGTCAAATAATAATAGATAGAATTGGATAGAATCGTGAGGAAAACTAATGGATTTATTGAGATTTGTAATACCGTAATATGTACACTGTCTATTAGATGCTGTTATCAAATACGATATTGAAACTTACAATTTTAAATAAATATAAGTCAACAAATGCAAAAGATTGCATGAGAATGAAATACGCCTTGGAGAGAATTAAGTCCAATAACCCTCCCAGGAAGTTGGTTAAAGCAAAGACATTTTATATCTAATTATTAACGGCAGAGATTTAGCAAAAATACAGAAGTAAATAAATTGGAAGTCCAATTGTAACACAAACAGGATAATAGGCAGAATATTGGCACGACAGTCTGTCTAAGTTGGGGCAATTCCAGAATCAGATATCAAGCCAAACTGAATGATATGAGGATAATGTGTCCTTCTTCTGCCCCTCACTCTACACTGGCTCCAGCTATGGAACAGCAGGCAGTGACTAAGGTTTGTGGTCCAATGACATGGCAAAATGATATTACCAGTCCCAAGAGTGAAGTGAGCCAATTTAACCTCCACAATCAAAATAATTAAAACAACTTTCATTTGAGTAGCATCTTTCAAGACCATAGCACCATCTCAAAGTGAATTACAGCCCACTTAATTACTTTTCATTATTATAATGCAGAAAATACTGCAACCAATTTACACACAGGAAACTCCCACACCTTATCATTCGTTTCACTGATGTTGGTTAATGGATGAATATTGGCCAGGACAATGGGAGAGAACTCTCTTGCTCTTCTTCGAGATAGTTCCATGTGTGCTATTGTGGCTATCTGTATTGACAGGGCTTGCCTTTGGTTTAACATCACATCCAATATATGGCATCTCAGACAGTGCAGCACTTCCTCGGTGCCGCACCCAGAGCAAAGGTTTTAACTTTTTGCACTCAAATCCCGAAGGAGAACTCAAACCCACAATCATCTGGCTGACAGGCAAGGCTGGTACCCTCCAAACCCTAACCGACACCACAGCCATTATTTTACATAAAGGCTTGTTTCACTGTAATTATCGGACTGTCCTGGAAACATGCCAGTGACTTAATATTATTTCTTGATAACAACCCTTTTTTGTCTATAAAGATATATGTGGCCAATTTCACATTGATGTTTCAGCTTCCATTATTAGGAAAGATTTGATGACATTAAGCGAGAGAAAAGAAAAGATTCCAAGGGATGGTTCCGAGGGATAAAGGACTTCAGTTAAATAACTGGATTGGAGAAGATTGAATTTTTCTCCCCAGGAGGACAAGGATAGAAATATTTAAGAATCCTGGGGAGCTGGACAGGGCAAAGAGGAAGAAACTGTTCTTACTGGAGTATGGATCAAAAGCCAGATGACACCAATATAAGGTGAGTGGCAAAACTGAGACATGTGGGAAGTTTTTTTTTAACTCAGTGAGTGATTAGGCTCTGGAACAAGATGTAGTGGAGGCAAATGTTTACAGGAGTGAGGGGTAAAGGCAGGGAAGTGGCAGTCAGTGACTTGTTTTTATAGAACATCAGAAATGTCTGTGTGGGTTTCCTCCAGGTGCTCCGATTTCTTCCCACATTCCAAAGATACGTGGGTTAGGTTGATTGGCCATGATAACTTGACCCTAGCGTCAGGGGATAAGCAGGTTAAATGCATGGGGTTGTGGGAAAAAGGTCCAGATGGGATTGTGGTCGTACAGACTTGATGGGCCAAATGGTCTCCTTCTGTACTGCAGGGATTCTATCACCTCCTTCTGTAATGTGACCAGTCTATGATTTTTGGATACCACTTGATAGCCCATTTCAGCTACTCAGCAACATCAACTTGCATTTATGTCTAACATGTAACATCTTGAGTTGCCTCACAGGGCAAAATCAGACAAAAATTGCACTGATTTCAAAATAAGGGACCATCACAAAGGTCTTAAACCAAAGGGATGGTTCCACAGCATTGGATGAGGAATGTCTCGAAGGTTACAAGAGAAACAGAGAGCCTTGGGGAAGGAATGCTGGTGCTTGGGACATCGCAACTGAAGGCAACCATTTCTAGTGGGGAGACGGGGATTGGTGAGGCCAGTGTTGGAGGAGTGTAGATATTGCCCAGTGTTGTAGGATCGGATAGAGGTAGGAAAGGGTGAAACTCTGCAGAGGTTTGAACTAGAATGAGACTTTGAAATTTGAGGTGTTGCTGTATTGAGAGTCAATACAAATCAGTGCGCACAAGGATGATGGGAGAAGGGGACAGCAAAATCCATAAAACCATTGAATAATGCAGCAATGAAGGAGGTCATTCAGCCCATTGTGCCTGTGCTGGCTCTTTCAAAGATCTATCTAGTTAATCCCTCTCTCTCTTGTCCTTCCCCATAGCCTTGCAAATATTCCCTCTTCAAATAAATATACAATTCCCTTTTGAAAATGATGATTAATCTGCTTTCACCTCAGTTACAGGGAACATCTTCCAGATCACAACAACTCACTGTAAGAAATCATTTTCATCCAGCCCTCTGGTTCCCCTGTCAATTAGTTTCAATTGTTGCCCCTCTGGTTGCCACCTCTTCATTTCTCCTGATTTACTGTGTATGAACCCTCCTATAATTTGGATGAGGCAATGCAGAGAGGCGAACTTCCATGACAAATGAAAATTTCCCGGTTAACGGTTGTAACTATTCGGAATCTCAAGAAAGTATTGATGCCATTTTCTAGGGTTCTCTTGGTTCCTCCAATGGGATTCAGGCTGACACTTCACCAGAATTCACTCTAATGTTGTTACAGACACAAGACAGTCAGATTTAGTGGAGTTTGGATTTCCAAAAAACTTCAAGAGTAAAGTTCAGACAATTTACCAATATCATCTCAATCTTGAAATATGATGCATAGATAAAACTGCCAAGAGGAAACTGGCTAAACACACGAGGGGGAAAGGAATAGAAGATATGTTAATAGGCTGAGATAGGGGTGGCACTGTGGTTAGCGCTGCAGCTTCACGGCGCCAGAGACCCGGGTTCGATTCCTGGCTTGTGTCACTGTTTGTGTGGAATTTGCATGTTGTCTCCATGTCTGCGTGGGTTTCCTCTGGGTGCTCTGGTTTCCTCCGATGCCAAAGATAAGCAGGTTAGGTGGATTAACCATGATAAATTGCCCTATAATGTCTCAGATGTGTAGGTTAGGTGGATTAGCCAAAGCAATGCGTGTGATTACGGGGATAGGGCAGGGGAGAGGGTCTAGGTGAGATACCGTAAGATGCCCTGTTACAGAGTCAATGCAGATTCGATGGCCAAATTGCCTCCTTCTGCATTGCAGCAATTCTATGATTTTTATGATGTGTGAGGAAGCTCATGTCAAGAGCCAACACGGACCAACTGGGCTGAATGGCCTGCTTCTGTAAATATTATGTAGTCAGGTGTAAATAATGGTAAACCCTGCAGCTTTAGTGGATTTATTCAATCAAGAACTGCAAGGAGCAGGAAATTGTTAAGTTTAATTCCGAGTCTGAACTAGCTGAAGTTAACAGGGGTGTTGTTAGAGATGTTACAATTGACTTCAACATCCCTGAGTCAGAGATGGCAAAATCAATCATTGTATGTCAAATCCAATCCCAGTGAGAGAATCTGAAATCAACTGAAAATAAATCTGGAAACTTCGAGAAGCAAGCTGCAGTAAAAATGGCCGTGATGTTGGTGAATTATTGTAAAAACCAACTGGAGTCACCAATAGGAGTGAGGCTTTCCTTACTTACCTGCTCTAGGCATATATGTGACTCCAGTTCCACATTAATGATTCTTTATTATTCCCGGGAGAGGTCAAGTTGTTATACACCATTTGCTATTTAGTGGGTCTCCACCCTCTCAGAACATCTCAAGGTGTTCAATAAATGTCAGCCTTGCCAACAGGATTCACATGGTCAGAATGGTTGGTTATCTTGTTTAAATGGTCATCTTATCAACTGAAATGGGCATTGCATTATCAGGATACGGGCCATGCTATGATCAGAAATGGTATTGTCCCAGATTGTATATCACAGTGGATTGGTGAACGTTGTTAATATTACACAGGACTATATCAATTTAGAGTCAGTAATATGATCGCTTGCTCTCGAAAGCATTGCAACCTAGACCGAATAATTACAAGTTTTTTTTTTCATAAAAACACAAATTTACTATGGTGCAGAAGGAAGCCATTTGGCCCATCATGTCAGCACCGACTCTCCAAACCAGCATCATTGCCTTAGTGCCATTCCCCTGCCTTTCCCCGTATCCCTGCTCATCGTTTCTAATCAAATGATCATCCAATACCCTCTCGAATGCTTCGATTGAACTTGCCTCCACCACACTTCCAGGCAGCACATTCTTTATGCTGGGGTGGAATCTTTCCTACATCAAAGATGCTATAAAAACGTATATGTTTGTTGTTTAGAGACATGAGCAGGATTCCGAGGTTGAATTACACAATTTAAACTCAGGACTAATCTCTCAAAATAATTTCCATTCTCTGTTGCTCTACTGTTGTGTAGCCATTGAAATCCTGTAATATAGAAGGCAGTGAAGGAAGCTGAAAGCTAGAGACACAATGCCATTGTGTTTGAGGGCACGTCTTTTTAACAGTTTACTCAGTGAGCAGGATATAAATGATAAAACTATAATACGAATCTACGCTTCCTAACTCATGGAGTTATTGCACCGCTAACAACTCTTGTTTGGAAATAACAAACCATCTTGAATAATAGGTTTTCCAGTAACTAGCAAGTTCTACGTGTAGTTTGATTAGAATTCAATAACAGTGTGTGAAGATACACATCTGAGCACACTGTCAGTTGGTCACTTAACCTACACTCAATTCCATTCACGTTATAGACCAGAGGAATATGTAATACTCCCCCAGGATGCTGTGATTAAAAGCAGCCTAATCAATTCAACAACATATCCTTGAAAACATCACAGGCAAGCCACTCAAAACAGGCAACGGGAGAATTCTGATTTGACACCCTAACTCACAGTGTCCAAGCTACTAATACCGAATTTCTGCATTAACCCTGCTCGTTAACCCCTTATGAGTCAGCATCAATATTTATCCAATCTTTTTAAGTTAAAAAACCTCTCCTGTTTGAAAATTAGATCTGAGTGAGGTTAAACAAAAGGATCTCCCAACAAAGCTGGCAGATCAATGGGTTAGATTTAAAACATATATCTGTTTATAAGGACAGAATGATGACACATTCTTCCCACAGAAATCACAAACTCCGTGCCTCACACTGACACCTATTCCCACATCTTTAATCTAACATTAATCGCGAGGTTGGTATTTCTGATGTTAACAGGAAATCAACCTGTGTTATTATTAAATCTTTGGAACATTTTTTTGAGGTTATTTGATGCTTACTTCACCTCGAGCCGGCAATTCTGCCAGATTCGATGCTGTGAGCAAGGTTTATACTGTAGCAGTATCAGGACTTGCTTTGAAGTTTCTATTTTACAACACATGTTAACTAACCCAAGCTGCCACTCAGTTTCCGCATGGTGACACTATCTGGGAATTTAAACAGGCTGATTGGACTCGGATTCTGGGCAACAAGACGGTTTCAAGCGATGCAGAGATGTTAAACAGTGCGTTCCCACAGATTAAAAAAACTGATTAAAGAGAACAAATATGTTAAAATGTTGATAATTCCCGAGCTAAAACTCGATTCTGATGTTAGAGCAGAATATTATTTCTTCCCCGCCTGGTTAAAGCAGAATTTGCTAAAACTCCATCGATGCTCGCGTTCACTCTCCTTCACCTGGCCATTTTTATCTGAAGCGGCGTGTCTGGGCTGGGATAATGAAGCGTGGCTTTGTATTAATGCAAGGTGTTGGATTGAGTTCCTCTTCCCTGAATGTGTAAAACCTCAGCCTGACAGCAGCAACAATCCTGAGCACCACATACACACCGAGAGACAAATACACATACCGAGACACACACACACACACACACATACACACACCGAGACACACACACACACACACACACGGAGACACATACACACAAACACACCGAGAGACAAATACACAGACCGAGACACATACACACCGAGAGATAAACACACACACGGAGACACAAACACCGAGCACATACACACCAAGAGACACACAGACACACTCATACTCACACACGCACGCACACACATGCAAACACCCACACATAGATACACACACAGCCACACCCACGATCACGCACAAAGGCAAACACACATATACATACTGACACACACACACACACACACAGATACTTTCATATACACATATATACTGACACACGTAGAGAAACACATACAAATACACAGACTCACATAAACACACAAATACTGACACACATAGACAGAAAGAGAGAGACGGACACACACACATTCAATAGCTGGTGTTTTTGGGGGTGTAATGATGGTGTAATGATGAGTAGACGCACCCGTTGCTGGCAAAGCACAAAAACTGGGATACTTGAAGAATCAGTTTTCCCTGCTGACAATATCACTCCCCCCGCGACAACTGGTGTCTGGATTAGATTGGGAATTATTGTGAGGGATTGCTGCTTTTACACTAATGATACTGAGGGGGTGGGGGGGGGAGGAGGATGTGAGGAGCTCTGAACTAATTGCCATTGGAAGTTTAATTAAGAGGAATGTGTGAGCAGTGCTTCAACATTCCCTCCCTGGTAATTTACATTCGCCTCTATTTCTCATTTATCTGAAACGTTGAACTTGAGACAAGCTTTGTAATTTGCTCCCTTGCTGTGGTCTAGGCGGGATTGGTGACTTAGATGGGTGTCCATTTATTTTTCTGTGTGATTATGGACGCTTTGTTCTGCCCTCTTGTTTATTTGTCACGTTTCCAGCGTCTGAGAATGAAACGGGGCGAGGGGCTGTCAGAGGGAGAGGCTATCTCCAAAATCTTCACCCAAGTGACTGTGTTAAATAATATTTTCACATTGGAACAGAATGATGTGTTCAAAGTAGGCAACACCAGGAAAGCAACATATAGACAGTTTACCTGGGCAAACCAGGGCAATAAAAGAGGCTTCATAATGGAAAGCGGGAACGTAATTCCCAAAAAATAACATTCGCTATCTGTGTGGATTTCTGCTCTGGAACAACCCCTTTTGGTACATTTTTAATAGAACAATGTTCAGTAACACATTGCTAGATTAGAATGACAAGGATTTACCCTCGAATTTCCCAGCCGATTGAGTTAAGGGGAAAGGGGAGATTATAAATCATTAAAGATTAAGTTGGGCGATTGTAGTTTACTGTCACACTGCCTTCGCCCAGAAACAGCTCCTGCACCGCCGGGAGGCCGGATTAAAATCCACCTTGAAACGTGGTGAGTGGCAGAGAGAGAGAATCCTTCTCTCCCCACTGCCCCCCATCTGAGAAAGATTCTCTTTCTCTCTGACCCCCCGCTCAGATGAACCAAACTCCTGCACACTTTCTCAAAGCTCCTAATGTCAAACGCTGTCTACAATATACATCTCCGATACAACCCACATCAGTTGCAGTAACCTGGATCCACTCTTCACATTCATTCAGGGAGAAATTCCCTCTCCCGCACAATACAGCACATTACAAATCATTCACAGGCAATTTCTACGCGTGTGTTTATCTGTCCAAAAGTGGGACGGGGGTGGGGGAGGCGGAAGGGGTTATTAATTTAAAATGTAAAACGCAAACCTGGTCTCCTTAACCTTCGCTTCTTCATCCCGAAGATGCGGACTTTGGAAAAGATATCCACCAAATTGCCATTGCAAATTCCTTTGTTTTTGTGCGGGTTATTAATGCGTTTGGTGACCATAGGTCTGTCCAGGTGGTGTTCGCGTGCCTGTCGCTTCTGCCGGATCAGGGAGCTGGCGATAGCGGCTGCCATGCTTCACGGTTTAACACTGGGAACTGGACAAGAAAAAAAGCCCCGGAAAGCGATCCAGCAGCTTCCCCGTCTCAGCACATCAACTCCTTCATGGGGAGACAGGGGCTTGTGTTGGGGATGACTGTCCGCTGCCTCACAGTTGCTGTGTGTTTAAGAGCGCTGAGCCACTGGACTCTCTCACTGTTAAGCACAGAACATCTTTCACTCTCAGCAGCGACCCGGTGAGACCCCGATCCTTCACCAACCCTTCCATTCTCCTCCAGCTCGAACCGGAGCGAAGCCCAGCGATTCTCCAGTCGGGAATGATCCTCCTGAGGTCAGGCTTCATCACATTCTCTATTCCCGGGATTTACTCAACTATCTCCCAACAGGAACCAGGCGGAATCTGTCTCTGCTCCCTGACACCTTTACTGTCAGCGGCGTCACATTGGCAAGTAGGAGCGGCTCCTTACAACTGCTCTCTATCCCCCCCCCCCCCCCCAGCACCACTCCCTGACAAACGGCCAAATCCCCCCACACCCCGCCCCAAAACCAGATTAAACCTCTCTAAACACACCCCCAGCAAACACCCCCCACAAACACACCCCCAACAAACCAAACCCCCCACAAACCAACCCTCCACACAAACAACAGTCTCCCTCCCCCACAAACACACCCCTCCACAAAACCAACCCCTCCACACAAAACACAGGTCTCCCTCCCCCCACAAACACACCCCTCCACAAACCCAACCCCGCCACACAAACCAAGCTTCCCCACAAACCCAACCCGCCACACAAACACAGCTTCCCCCCACAAACACAACCCCCCCAACAAAACCAACCCCCACACAAACACAGCTCCCCCCCCAAACACACCCCTCCACAAACCCAACCCCACCACACAAACACAGCTCCCCCCCACAAACACACCCCTCCACAAACCCAACCCTCCACACAAACACAGCTTCCCCCCACAAACACCCCCCCCCCACAAACCCAACCCCCCACACAAACACAGCTCCCCCCCACAAACCACAACCTCACAAACCCACCCCTCCACACAAACACAGCTTCCCCCCCACAAAAACACACCCCTCCACAAACCCAACCCCTCCACACAAACACAGCTTCCCCCCCACAAACACACCCCTCCACAAACCCAACCCCTCCACACAAACACAGCTCCCCCAACAAACAAACCCACCCTTCCACCAACAAACCGGATCCCCCTTTACAAACCCAACCTCCTACACAAACACATCCCAATACAAAACCTAACTCTCCTCTACAACCCGGGTCAATGCCCGCTTTCCACTCTGACTCAATCTCTCGCTATCTCTCTGTCTCTCTCCCTTCCTCTCTCTCTGACTCTCTCATTCTGTGTGTGTGTGCGCGCGCGCGCCTGTCTCTGTCTCTCTCTCTCTGTCTCTCAGTCTTTTTGTCTCCGTCTCTCTTTGTCGCTCTCTCTCTGTCTCATTCTCTCTATCTGTTTCTCTCTCTGTTTTTCTCTCTCTGTGCCTGTCTCCCCCTCTATCTATCTTCCTCTGTCTCTGTGTCTTTCTCTCTCTGTCTCTCTCGGTCCCACCCTCCCCCCTCTCTCTCTCAGTCTCTCTCTCTGACTCTCAGTCTTTTTGTCTCTATCTCTCTCTGTCTCTGTCTGTCTTTCGCTCTGTCTCTCATTCTATCTGTTTCTCTCTGTTTTTCTCTCTCTGTCTGTCTTCCCCTCTTTCTGTCTTCCTCTGTCTTTCTCTTTTTCTCTCTCTGTCTCTCTCGGTCCTACCCTCCCTCCTCCCCCCCCCCCTCTCTCTCAGTCTCTGTCTCTCTCTCTCTTTCTCCGTATACACTGAGTGATCAGTCTGAGGTTCTACCCGTCACAACAAGAGGAATTTTTGCTGCAAGTTCCAGCTGGAGTCTGCTCCCAGTGACAGCTGCGCCCAGAGAAAGTTTCACAGCTTCACGGGGCTGGGAGCAAATTGTCAGATCCACCAGCCGCACTCACCCTCTGGGGGTGGGGGGTGGGGGGAGGGGGGATGGAGTGGAGGGTACTCCAATCCATCATTGGACCACCTGTGATTTAGAGCCTGTTCCTCTGGGAGTTGGGTCAGATTGGCTCAGAGACAGAGAGAAGGAGCTGAAGGTCAGCAGCCCCCTCAAACACAGCCCACCTCTCTCCCTACCCTCTCTCCCCATCCCCTCAAGCCAACACCTCACCTTCCACCCCTCAATTGTCACCCCCTCTCCCTACCCCACCCCACTCTTCTCCCTCACTCCCCAACCCATTTCCTTCCCCTCTCTCCACACTCTTTTCAGACCCCTTCTCCCCACCCCCTCTCCCTGCTTCCTCTTCCCACATCCTCTTCCCATCCCTCATCCCCACCCCTCTTCCCACCTCTTCTCCTTCTTCCCATGCTCTCTCCCCATTCGTTCTGTCCAACCCTCTTCCCATCCCTCACTCCCTACCACGCCTTAATCCCCACTCGATCTTTCCAACCCCTCATTCCCAGCCCCCTTTTCCACCTCTCTCCCCATCCCCTCACATCTCCTCACATTGCACTCCCTCATTCCACATCTCCCTCCCCATCTTTCACTCCTCACCCCCGTAATCCCCCACCTCTCATCCCCACCTCCTCATCCCCTCATCCTCACTCTCCATCCCCTCCACACACCGACCCCCACATTTCGCACTCCTCTCCCCTTATCTTACTCCCTATTACCCCTCTCCAACCTCCATCCCTTACTCCCCATTCCCTCACTTCCTACCCCTCCCCAGCCCCTCTCTCCAGCCCCTCACTCCGCACCGTCCCAGCACTCTGCACACTCCCTCCCTCCCTCCCTCAACTCCTCCAAACACTCGAGAAAACCCCCTCAGCAAAAACTCCCCGTGGAGCTGCCTTTCCCTCAGCGTGGGGAAGGGGGGGGTGGTGGCGGTGTGAGCGGAGTGGGGAAGGGTGGGGGGATGGGGATTGGGTTGGGGATGGGTAGGGTGAGGGTTTGAGCTGGTCTGGGTATTTGGAGGAGTCTGGAGATCATTTCCAGCCGATTTCAGCACCGCGGACAGCAGCAGGCGGATTCTCCCCAGCCGTGAATGTGGAAGCCGGAGAATCCACACAGCATCGTCAGTGAGACAGGGAGACAGCGAGACAGAGGGACAGAGACACGGTGAGACAGAGAGACAGAGACACGGTGAGACAGAGAGACAGGGACACAGTGAGACAGAGAGACAGGGGCAGAGAGACAGAGACACAGTGAGACAGAGACATAGTGAAACAGAGAGACAGAGACACGGTGAGATAGAGAGACAGGGACACAGTGAGACAGAGAGACAGAGACACAGAAACAGAGAGACAGAGACACAATGAAACAGAGAGACAGAGATACAGAGAGACAGAGACACAGTGATACAGTGAAACAGAGACACAGTAAGGCAGAGAGACAGTGAGACAGGGACACAATGAGACTGAGAGACGGAGACACAGTGAGACAGGGACATAGTGAGACAGAGACACAAGGACACAGAGAGACAGGGACACAGACAGACAGGGACACAATGAGACTGAGAGACAGAGACACAGTGAGACGGAGAGACAGGGACACAGAGACACAGGGAAACAGAGAGACGGACACAATGAGATAGGGACACAGTGAGACAGGGACAGAGTAAGGCAGGGAAACAGAGACAGGAACACTGAGACGAGAGACAGTGAAATAGAGAGACAGAGAGGCAGAGATACAGTGAAACAGGGACGCAGAGACAAGGGCAGAGTGAGACAGAGAGAGAGAGACAGGGATACAGGAGCACAGGGAAACAGGAATACAGGGACAAGGGACATAGTGAAACAGGACACAGAGATACTGGGACACAGTCCATTGCAGCATCTCCTTCCCCAGGAGCGGGGCAGAAGGATGGAGGGGTTTCCCAAGCTGGGAGTGATACGTGTTTGCAGGAATTCCTGTCCGTGTCTGCACTGCACCCGCCCCCTTTCCTCACTCACTCTCTGCTTCGCTGCAAAGACAGCATTCTGCCGCAATCCCTCAGATTGGCAACTAGCAAGAGACAGAGAGAGAGAGAGAGAGGGGCAGAGGTTTCCAGGCAGCTGCAGGGGTTTTACTGCTGTCTCTACATTGCCTTACTGATGGATTTCAGCCTCCTCGTTGATACCTGCTCCAGGTGTATCCCACTCACACATCCTGCATTGCAATTCCCCAGAGAAGGTGCCTGCACTGCCAGCGACCCCCTCCCAGCCCTGCCCCAGGAGTTCCTCCTGCTGGGTCTCCCCCAGGGTCCCCCCGCCGGGAATTCCTGGACACTGTCGGCCAGAAGACTCGAGGGAGCCCCCTGCTGCCCCAGGCCGAGTGCTGCAACCTGAGCCCTGCTCTCTGTCACTGCGGAAATCTGCCTCCAGGAAGAATGGCAAAGGGTGCCAGACACTACTGACCCTCCAGGATTTGAACAGAATCACACAGTGCAGAAGAAGCTTTGGCCCTTTGAGCCCTCACTTGACCCCATCTCCCATCACTTGGCTCTGAATGTTATGATGCGCCAAGTGCTTATCCAGATACTTGTTAAAGGATGTGAGGCATCCTGCCTCCCCAACCCTCCCAGGCAGCGCATTCCAGACCCTCACCACCCTCTGGGTAAAAAAGCTTTTCCTCACATCCTTCCTGCCCCCGCAATCTTGAACCTCTGTCCCCTTCTGACTGACCCTTCAACTAAGGGGAACAGCTGCTCCTTATTCACTCTGTTCATGTCCCTCATAATCTTGTACACCCCCGATCAGGTCGCCTCTCAGTCTTTTCTACTTTTTGGAATCTCCAGAAATTAAAGATCAAATTTCCTGTCTGCAACCCTGGAGAAAAACCAGGCTTCACAGAATTATTGATTCTATGGCAGGGAGATAGGCCCTTTGGCCAAACTGGTCCAAGCCAACTACACTCGGCCCATATCCCTATAAATCTTTCCTATCCATGTATCTGTCCAAATACTGTTTAAATGTTGTCAATGTCCCTGCCTCAACCACTTCCTCCAACAGCCCATTCCACATAAGTACAAACCTCTGTGTAAAAAAAGTTGCTCCTCAGGTTCCCATTAATTCTTTCCCCTCTTAATTTAAATCTATGCCCTCTAGTTCTTGATTCCCCAACCCTGGGAAAAAGGCTGAGTGCATTCACCGTATCCATGCCTCTCACGATTGTATACAGCTCCGTAAGATCACTCCTCAGTCTCCTGTGCTCCAAAGAGAAAGGTCCAAGCCTGTCCAATCCAAGTTAAAGTTAATTTATTAGTCACAAGTAGCCTTATATTAACACTGCAAAGAAGTCACTGAATAAATCAGTCTTAAGTTCTGACAACATTCTTGTAAATCTCTTCTGCACTCTTTCCAGTTTAATAATATCTTTCCTATAGCAAGGTGACCAAAAACTGAACACAATACTTCAGGTGTGGCCTCAACAATGAGCTGCAACATAACTTCCCATCCTCTATACTCAGTGCCCTGACTGATGAAGGCCAGGATGCCAAAAACCATCCTTCACTGTCCTATCCACCTGTGACTCCACCTTTAAAGAACCGTGCACCTGAATTCCAAGGTCCTTCTGATTCACAATACTCCTGAAGGTCCTACCATTCACCGTGAAAATCCCACCTTGATTTGGCTTTCCAAAATACAACACCTCACATCTATTTGAATGGAATTCCATTTGTCATTTCTCAGCCCACTTCCCCAGCTGATCAAGATACTGCTGCAATTTTTGATAATCTTCCTCACTGTCTACAATAGCACCTATTTTGGTATCATCATCTCATTATTAATGGGACTGGAAGATCCCACCAGGTAGGAAGGGCTGGAAAATTTTGGCCAAGGTTTTGACCCAGCAGCAATGTGGCTTGGAGGAGCAATTGCGACTATTGGTGTTACCATCTATCTGATGCCTTTGTCTTTCTGGGTGGTTGAGGTCAAGGACATGGAAGGTGCCGTCGAAGGAGCTTTATAACTGGCATATGCTGCTTTCCATGTGCACTTGTGATGGAGGGTATAAATGTTGAAGGTGGTGGAAGAGGTAACAGTGAAGTGGGCTTTGTCCTGGATGGTGTCAAACTTTTTGAGTGCTGTTGGAGCTGCACTCGTCCAGGCAAATGCAGAGTATCCTGTTACACTTGTGCCTTGCAGATACTGGACAAGCTTTGGGACTCAGGATGTGAGTTACTCACCACAGGATTCCTAGCTTCTGACCTACTCTTGTAGCCACAGTATTTACATGGCTATTCCAACTCAGCTTCTGGTTAGCGATATCACCCCTCCTTCCCCCCTACCCCAGAAAGTTGACAGTGGAGGATTCAGTGATGGTAATGCTTTTTGTATGTCAAGGGGCAAAGGTCAAAGTTCCTCTGTTGTTGGAGATGGTCATTGCCTGATACTTGTGAGGCACCAATGTTACATGGTGTTGGTCAGTCCAAGACTGGATATTGGCCAGGTCATGCAACATGGAGCATGAATTGCTTCAGTGTCTGAGAGATCACAAATGATGCACAATATTGTGTGGTCATCAGCAAAGATTGTTACTTTTGATTTTATATTTGAGGGAAGGTCATTGATGAAGCAGAAGGAGATGGTTTAGCCATGTTATAATCATGAAATTTATAAGATTATTATGTTTTGGATTGCGTCTTAAAACTAAACTAAAGTAAAGGGGGTCATGTGCCCTGTTCTGAGGTCTGCTGACAGCAAACCTGGGTGATTTGATTGTCAAAGATGAAAGGGGTCCAGATTGTTTTACCTGTGAAGAAGATGCAAGGAGGAGGAAGTGACAGGAGCCTGTGTGCTGACAGTGAATAGACTGTCACAGAATATTGAGAATGTTGGATTGTAAACTGTTAATGGTTTTGCTTCCGAGACAGAAGAGTTGACATCTCAATGTTGGCTAATAAACATTTCTATTTGTAAGCAAGGACAATGTTACCCTGGAGATTGGCTGGGTGGGGGAGGATCTAAGATATTTCCAAAAGCTCACGCACCACATTAGTCTGCTCGGATCTAGGAGAGGGAGAGCAGCTACAGGCAGCAAGGCACAGTGCTTCACTGCTCTGGGATGCGGATGAGAGCCTGCACTCAGATTGAATAAAGATCAAATTCATGAGGAGTTAAAATGAGGCTGAAAGATTCACCTTGCTAGTGTTAGAGGAAGAAAATCTCCAGGGGAAAAAAAACTTATTGTGAAAGACAGTTGTGAGATTTAAAGTTCCCAGGCTGAGAAAGGGAAAAGATTGAAGTAAATCATCAGTAGAAATCAATCACCTTGGACTGACTGTTTCAGGAAGAATTGAATGTCTACTTAAACCATGTAAAGTGTGCCTCTGAAGTTTCTGTTGTTTTGGTTGGTTGGGATTTACAGTATAAGGTGGTTACAATGAAGGTACTTAGTCAATGATGCTTTTCCACAAACAAATGGAATGGTTAGGCCTCACTTGGAATACTGCGTCCAGTTCTGATCGCCGTACTATCGGAAGGACGTGGAGTCCTTGGAGAGAGTGCAGAGGAGGTTTACCAGGATGCTGCCTGGTATGGAAGGACTGTCTTATGAGGAATGATTAAGTAGACTGGGGTTGTTTTCCCTTGAAAGACGTTGGCTTAGAGGGGATCTCATAGAGGTGTATAAGATTATAAGGGGTATAGATAGAGTAAATGGAGGTAAACTTTTTCCACCTTCAGAAATGGATAGGACGAGGGGTCATGGCCATAGGGTGAGGGGGGCTATGTATAAGACGAATATTAGAGGGCAGTTTTTCACACAAAGGGTAGTGGGGGTGTGGAATGCACTGCTGAGTAAGGTGGTGGGAGCAGGCACGCTGGGGCTGTTTAAGGGTCTCTTGGACAGCCACATGAGCGTTATGCAGATAGAGGGATATAGTAGGACTGTTTAACTACGGCTTTTTTTCCACAGGTAATTTGGTCCATACTTGATCAACAAGGAGCATGCATTCGGCAGGTGGTGTGAGGACAACTCTTGGATGTTGATTCATGGGTTGCCTGGTACTTCATGTTGTAAATGAGTGCTTTATGTGGACCATCTGAAGGGCACCATGACAGCTCAGAGACTATCGATGTGGCTGTGCAGACACTTGGAATTGGGCCGGTGTCTGCGGGGAGTTCTCCCCGTGGTTGTGTGGGTTTTCTCCGGGCACTCCGGTTTCCTCCCACAACCCAAAAATTCGCTCTTAGGCTGATTGGGAAACAAATTGTCCCTATAGTGAGAATTTTCCATATTAGGAATAACCTAAATCTATAATGGGATAATGGAATTGCTACTATATAGTTATGACGGCGGCACGGGCTCGTTGGGCCGAAGGGCCTGTTTCCCGTGCTGTGTTGCTCTTAAAACAAAAAAAAAATGAGCAAACAAACGCCTCCCTCCCTTCCTGAGTTGTGGGGTCACATTTTCCACTTTCCAGTCTGACAGAATCTAGCAAATTTTGGAAAATTAACATCTATTCCTTCATTGTAGAATCCCTACAGTTCAGAAGGAGGCCATTCGGCCCATTGAGTCTGCACCTACTACAATCCCATCCAGGCCCTATTCCCATAACTCGTATCCCTATCGCCTTATTTATTTACCGTACTAACCTCCTGATACTAAGGGGCAATTTAGCATGGTCAATCAAGTTAACCCACATGTCTTTCAGACTGTGGGAGGAGTCTAAGTGGGCCATTCAGCCCCTCCAGCCTGTTCCTCCATTCTGTAAGACCATAGCTGATTTGTTTGTGTTTTGAATTCCACTTTCCCATCTACGCCCAATGACCTTTGATTTCCTAGTCTAAGAAGAATCCATTTACTTCTGCCTTAAAAATATCTAATGACCCTGCCTTCATCTTCAGAGAATTCCAAAGTCACACAGCTTTCTGATCTCATCTCTATCCTAAAAGGGTGACTCCTAATTTTACCAGAGTGCCCCTGGGGGCATCCACAAAAGGAAACATCCTTCCCACATCTACCTTATTGTGACCACTCAGGATCTTACATACACCAGTCAAGTCACACCTCACTCTCCAAAACTCCAGCAGATACAAGCCTAGCTTGTCTAACTTTTCCTCATAAGACAACCCATTCCTTCCAGATATCAATCCTCCTCAGAACCATCTCCAACGCATTTACATTCTCTCTTTAATAAGAAGACCAAAACTGCCCACAGTATTTAACATGCAATCTTACGGATTCCCTGTATAACTAAGACAGAACATCCTTACTTTTATGTTCAATGCTTCTAATAATGAAGTATAGCATTCCATTATCCAACTCAATTTCTGTACCTGCGGACTAATATTTTGTGACTCAACACCCGGATTCCTCTGCACCTCAGCGTTCTGTATTCATTCTGCATTTCAGTAATACTCTGCTTTTTATTCTTCCTGCCAAAGTGAATATCTTACATTTTCCTACATTATACCTCATCTGTCAGATTTTTGTCACTCATTCAAACAAATCACTATCTGCCCACAACCTCTGTATGTCCTCTTCACAATATATGTCCTTACCTATTTTTGTGTCTTCTGCAAATTTAGCAACCATGCCTTTGCTCCCTTCATCTAAGTCACTGATATAAACTGTAAAAAGTTTACACTGAAGAGCTCCATTCATCACATCCTGCCAATCAGAAAAAGACCCATTTTCTGTGAGTCAGCCAATTTTCTAACCACGCTAATATGATAACCTGTACATCAGGAGCTCCTACTTTGTGTAATCAACACTGATACAATCTTTTTCCAATGTGTTCCAGTACATCTAATACAGTACATCTACAGGTTCCCCTTTATCCACAGCGCATATTATAAAGAAGTGAAATGTTGTCAGCAGTAGGAAGGACTATGAAGTTACAGTCAGATCATCCATGATCTTACTGAAAGGCGGAGCACACTTGAGGGGTTGCATAGCTGATTCCTGCTCCAAATACACATTTGATTCCTTCAAAGAGCTCCAACAAATTGGTTAAACATGATTTCTCTTTCACAAACCCATGTTGACTCTTCTCAATTATCTTGAGATTGTCTAAATGTACAGCTACAATCTCTTTAATCATTGATTTTGGCACTTTTCCCACAACAGGCATCAAGCTAACCAGCTTAGAGTTTCTTGTTTTCTATCTCTTTCTCTTCCTGAGTTGTAGAGTCACATTTTCAACTTTCCAGTCTGGCAAAATCTAGCAAATGTTGGAAAATTAACATCTACTCCCTCATTGTAGAATCCCTACAGTACTGATGGAGGCCATTTGGCCCATCAAGTTCTGCACCCACCACAATCCTATCCAGGACCCTATTCCCATAACCCATATCCCCATCACTTTACTTATTTATCTTACTAACCCCCCGATACTAAGAGGCAATTTAACACGGTCAATCAACCTAACCCACACGTCTTTCAGACTGGGGGAGGAAACCAAAGCACCTGGAGGAAACCCACACAGACATGGGGCGAATGTGCAAATTCCACACAGGCAGTGATCCAAGGCTGGGAATCGAATCCGAGTCCCTGCCGCCGTGAGGCAGCAGTGCTAACGACTGCGCTACTGTGACTTAGACTTTTAGGACTCTAGGATAAAGTCCAACAGGAGCTGGAGACTTGTCAGCCTGCAGCTCCATCAGTTTGGTCAGTGCCATTTCCCTAGTGACTGTAATTTCACCAAGCTCCCCTTGCCCACCTCCTGAATTACAATGAGTAAAAGCAAATTACTGCAGATGCTGGAATCTGAAACCAAAAGAGGAAATCTCAGCGGGTCTGGCAGCATCTCTGAGGAGACAAGAGAGTTCAAATGATCCTTTGTCAAAGTTAAAAGGCAGAGAAAGGAATAGGAAGGCATTACTCTGCCTTTTAGCTTTGACAAAAGGTCGTCTAGACTTGAAACAACAGCTCTTTCTCTCTTTACAGATACTGTCTGATCTGTTGAGATTTTTCAGCATTAATTCTTTTGGTTCCTGATTTATAGTGATTACTGGAATGGTTTTACTATCTTCTACAGAGAAGACAGAAACAAAACATTTGTTCATTGCATCCACCATTTCCTGATTATCTATTACTCTCACTCTCCAGAAAAACAGCGCTCACTTTACTTTACCTTTTCAAATACCTGCAGAAATTCTTGCAGTCTACACTTTAAAAATGAAAATATCAGAAACTGGGTCAATGAGACTGACAATATCATTGCCGGGCCAGAGAGAGAAGTAAGCAGCTCTCTTGTTAACTGTCCGGTGGAAGCAACTCCATCAGACAAACTGCAGCAATTTAAGGAATTGATTCATCATCACCTTCTCAAGGGGAATGGGAAACAGGTCAGGAATGCTGGCCTCTTCCAAAGTGCTCACACTCTAAAGATTATTTGTTTAAATTTATGTATCGCTGTGAAACAAAGTTCAGGTTGATTCCTTGGGATGGCAGGCCTGTCATTCGAGGAGAGACTAAGTTGGTTAGGATTATATTCATCAGAGTTTAGGAGAGTGAAAAGGGATCTGATAGAAACTTATAAAATTCTAGCAGGGTTAGACAGGGTAGATTCAGAAAGAATGTTCCCAATGGTGGGGGGAGTCCAGAACTAGGGGGTCAGAGTTTGAGGATAAGGGGTAAACCTTTTAAAACTGAGGTTAGGATAAATTTCTTCACCCAGAGGATGGTGAATGTGTGGAATTCACTCCCACGGAAAGTAGTCGAAGGCAAAGCATCGTCTGATTTCAAGAAGAAATTAGATCTAGCTTTTGGGGACTAAAGAGATTAAGGGATATGGTGGAAGGGGGATCAGGATATTGATTTGATTTGATTTATTATTAACACGTGTTAGTATATAGTGAAAAGTGTACACAAAACATACCGTACATAGGGAGTTCTTGGGGCTAAAGGGATCAAGGCATAAGAGGGAATGGAGGAAAAGGGATATTGAATTTGATGATCAGCCATGATCACAATGAATGGCAGAGCAGGCTCGGATGGCCTACTCTTGCTTCTAGTTTCTTTGTTCCTATGAGGCTGTAAGTTCATTTGTTGATGAATTGGACACTGTGTCCAGATAGTCGTAATTTGCCACAGGTGCTGCACGGCGGGAAGCCTTCCCTTGTGGTGGTTTTAGAATAGATTAGGAATTCTACACCAAATTTGCGGATAGGAAAGACTTGCACTTGTACAAAATCCTTCACGACCTCAGAATATCTCAAAACGCTTTATGAACTGTAGTTAGTGCTGTAATATTAAAAAAAAACTTGTTCAGAACAACATCCCACAAACAGTCATCATTGGTTGTCTCAAGATTCCAGGATGATGTCCAATCACAGTTGGGTCTTCATGTGATCGATCAGGCTGATTCCCGACCAACACATCTGTGGCATGAGGAACAGCATATCCACGAGGAAGTGGGATCTGAATGACAGGATTCCTTTTCCTCCTCCACCTCATCATTAAGATGTTGGGACTGAAAGGCCAGAACCTTGCCACCTCGCTCAGCACAGAATCAGTCCAAGCAAGGCAGTAAAAACCCACCTAAAGTGTGATGGACAAGTTGCCACCATTTTGAACAATTGGTAACAAGTTTCTCCCAGACATTATCATCCATGCTGCTGTACTTCAAGGGGAGCCTCAGAATATCTCTGAGATGTTTTATCTATCCTTCCCTGAAAACTTGTCCATTGGATAGTTGCAATAACAGGATCTGACGGGGAGATGTTTTCAGATATCTGAACATATTGTCCAATTCATCAACTTTGCAAGTATTTTGTCTTAATATTTGTGGAGCTGTCTTCATAAAGGACATCAACAACTGTCCTCCCACTGAGTCTGGAAAATGGCATCACATCCCACCTTGGGCTTGATCGATGCTTGACCGATGCTTGACCTTAGCTAAGAGGATTTTTGTTGACTTGTGGGAGATCTCTCTTGTCTATCTCTCACTGCCTCAGGAAGATTGAGCATGTGTAGATGATCTGATGGTGACCTTTTGAGAAGGGTTACTGCCCAGATATGGGAAGTGCTCAATATATTCCAGAGTCTCGTTTTTGAACAGTAATGTGAGCACGGCTGGAAAGCCTGTTTCTTTAGCACTGTAGGTTAACACTGACTCCCCTGCTCTTCTTTGGAGAGTGCTGTTTGATCTTTTATACGTACTTCTGACAGCAGGTAGGGCTTCACTTTAATATCTTGTCTGAAAGCTTCACTCAGTGCTCCATTAGCTTTATGAGTACAAACTGTGTCCTTGTGTTTCTGGGGACAGTTCTGAATCCAAAATCTTCAGAAGTTAAAATACAGCCAGGTCTGCTTTGTAATTTTCTGCACTGAAATAATAGCTCAGAAAATACAGCACTCGGACTGTGTAAAATATTAATAACTGAGAAATTCAGAAGGAATTAATTAGGAATCAAGCGATAAATGAAATCTCAACTGGCTCATTAGGCCTTCCAGTTTTATAATTATCTGAATGGATCGAGAGTTGTTATTTAGCAACCAAAACAAGAAACAATGCCATTGATAATGAAGATCTTTATTAATCTGTGACCAGCACAGAGAGGTAACAATTAAGAAGATGTAGAGAATTCTAATAGAATTCATTCGATTGCACTCAGCTCCTGAAGATCTCACTATTTTAATGTAAGAGAATGACCTCTGCTGCAGATTAATGATGCCAACTTGGTTACAACAATATAACATTTGTGCCACACAAGTGCCAAGCAATGACCATCTCCAACAACAATCTAACCATCCATCCTTGGCATTCAATAACATCATCATATCTGAATCTTCCACTATCAACATCCCAGGTGTTACATTTGACCAGAAACTGAACTGGGCCAGCCAATATAAACACTGCAGTTACAAGGGCAGGTCAGAGGGTTGGAATGCTGCAGCGAGTAACTCACCTCCTGACTTCCCAAAGGCTTGACCGCCATCTACAAGGCACAAGTCAGGAGCGTGATGGAATACTGCCAGCCTGCCTGGATGACTGCAGCTCCAATGAGAAGTTCAACACCATCCAGGACAAAGCAGCTTACAAGAGTAGCTCCCTATACATCATCTTCAGCATCCACTGCTTCCACTATTGACGCACAGTGACAGCAGTGTGTGCCATCTATAAGATGCACTGCAGGAACTCTTCAAGGTTCCTTCAATAACATTTTCCAATGCACAAACTCTATCACCTAGACGAACAAGAGCAACAGATAAATGGAAACACTACCATCTGGAAGTTCCCCTCCAAGCCACACACTATCCTGACTTTAAAATATTTCGGCCATTTCTTCACTGTCGTTGGGTCAAAATCCTGAACTCCTTTTCTAACAGCACTGTGGATGTACTTACACCATATAGGCTGCAGTGGTTCAAGAAGGTGGCTCAGCATCACCTTCTCAAGGGGCAATTAGTGATAGGCAACACACCTGGTTTTGTCAGTGTTGGTGTTAATAAAATAACATAAACTACTCGACAGGTTTCCCAGGATCACATATCTCTCAGTCCATTTTAATTTTATTTTCCATCTTCATCTCCCCTCAATTCCCATCCTTTCCCCCAGTCTCCATACAGTCCCCATCCTGCTCCTAGCCCCCATCCAACCCCCCAGCCTCCATCCTCCAACCTGCCCCCAACCCACATCCTCACCCCCATCCTGCCCACAACACCATCCAGCCCCCAAATCAACTCCAGTCTTCCATCCTACCCCCAGCCTCTAACCCGATCCGAGCCCTCATTCTGCGCCCAACAATTTCAGCCAGCTACCCTTTGATGGAACACACCATTGGACATTTGATTCTGGACTCAGGATTTACGAGAAACTTAATTCTTATTTTTGTCGTGATGTTACCCCGTTCCCTAAAGCAATGAAATAATGGTTTGTTATTTGATCCAAAGCAAGGTTTAAATAGTCCAGCATCAATCTGAATGGTGAGTTCAGACTGTAATGAATTACATTCCATCACACTCCATTCAAACGGAGAGTTGAAGGGAGAATTCTCCCCTGTCGGGTGTTGTTGAACGAGAGAATGTCACCTCAGTTGCCTTTTCCAGATTGAACTGGCTGTTGTTCTTCTCTCTAATGAAGAAGGACAGCAGACTTGGAAATTATGACATTTTTCAAACGGGGAGATGTAGCGAAGATGTTTCCATTGAGGTCATAAATATAGAAGAGTCACTCAGAAATGTAGCACAGAATTCAGGAGAAACTTTATTACCCAGGGAGTGGTGAGAATGTGGAACTCATAGGGTGTGGCTGAGGTGATGTATCTGAGGGGAAATTAGATAAACACACGAGGGAAAAGGAACAGAAGGATATCCTGATAAAGTGGGAGTAGGATTGTGTGGAGCAGAAACACCAGCATGGAGCAGATGGGCTGAGTGGTCTGTTCCTGTGTTGTCCACTATCCACAAGACAAGGTCAGGAGTGTGATTGAATATTCTTCACTTGCCTAGTTGAATGCAACTCCAACAACACTCAAGAAACTTGACACCATCTAGGACAAAGCAGCCCCGCTTGATCGGCATCCCTTCCACAAACTTCCACTCCCTCCACCATCAATGCACAGTGACATCCACATCCACAAGATTCAACGCACCAAGGCTCCTTCAGTAGTACATTCCAAACTCACGACCTCCACCACTGAGAAGGACAAAGGTAGCAGACACATGGGAACATCACTATCTGCAGATGCCACTCCAAATCACACACCATTCTGACTTGGAAATATATCGCCATTTCTTCACTGTCACTGGGTCAAAGTCCTGGAATTCTCTCCCTAACAGCACTGTGGGTGTACCTCCATCATGGATTGCAGCTAGCTCAAGAAATGCACCACCTTCTCAGGAGGCAATTAAGGATGGTCAATAAATGTTAACCATGCCAGCGAAGCCCATGTTGTGAATGAATAAGCAAACCAAAAAATTCAATGTCATTTTGCAGTTTACAGCTGCCCCAATGGGAAGATCTCCATTACTGTTTGAGGTTAATGGTTAAAGTTGGTCAGTAGTTACTAAGTCTGATGAATATTCCTTCTTGAATACCAAGGACGCTGTTTTACAAAACACTTCTGCGGTTCCCCTCAGAGCAATCCAAACTGCCAATGTAGCCCTAGAAATAAGCTCTGCTGAGTGAAGTGATGTGATGTCCCTGTAGAAAGCAATCACACCCTTAGGCTCCGGATGCATTATTAAACTAAGACAGGGCTGGTTTCCAGAGTGCAAATACAGCAGCCAGTGATTGCACAACAATTACAACCCGCCATCCATAAGGAAAACTCTACTAATAAACATTCACTATAGTCATGGTTCAGTCAGTAGAACATCTACCTTTGAGGCAGAATGCTCTGCCTTTAGGTTTCACAGCAAATACTTTAGCACCAAATTTAGAATGATACTTATGGTGCAATGCTTAGGAAGTGCAGCACAGTTGGAGATGCTGTCTTCCAGGTAAGATGTATTGTTAAACTGGGCTGTCTGCCAGATCCCATGGGTTGACGTATAAGATCTCAGGGCACTATTTTGAGAAGAGCATGAGTGTTCTCCCCAGTTTGCTGGCCAATTTTTGACCCTCAACCAACATCGCTCAAAGTTGATGATTTGGTCAGTGTTGTATTGCTGATTGTGGGATCTTGCTGTGCGTAAATTAGCTGTCGCTTCTGCATTACGACAGTGATGATACCTCAAAGAGGATTTAAATGTTTGTGATGTGTTTAGAGACATCCGAACGGTGTGACAAAAATGCGAGTCTTCCTTCTTTTTATCTCAGCGTTTCATCTGTCATTATCCTTTATCAACAAAGTGCTGGTTAATATTAGAAACTCGCACATTTTTTGTGATTAAAGATTAAATCACAAAGTGCTTTCATTTCATATTGCTGCAGTAGATAAACATCCTCTTAAAAACTTACACAATTTGGAAATATTACTGATGACATCCTGCACAAACACAGTCAAATTCAGTTACCCAGAGAGTACGGGCAGGAAGGGGCATTTCACAAGGTTAAAGGGTCATCCATCAATTAAGACTGCCTTGCCTGTATTCTGCAGATTGTCGGCACTAACACAACTTTAAAACTTATCCAGTTCAGACTGGTAACAAGGGATACAAATATTATTTAATGAGGGAGGTACAAGAACTGTAGCTCAGACACATGTTCGAACACAAGAAACAGGAACAAGAGGAGACCACTCAGCCCATCAAGCCCACTCTCGATCATTGCTGATCCTGGGATCCAACTCGCTCTTTTCGCTTGCTCCCCATTTCCCTTAATTCCCATGAAACCAAAAACCTGTCTATCCCATCACCCAATGTGTGATGGAACATTCACAATCCTCTGGAGAAGAGAATTCCAAATATTCACAACCCTTTGACTGAGGAAATGTTTCCTCATCATGATCCTAAATGATTGGTCTTTTATCCTGAGATGTGCCCTCTCTGTTTTAGATTCCCTGACCAGCCTCCCATCCATTGACTCTGTCTATACTTCTCACTGCTTCGGCAAAATAGCCAGCATAACTAATCACCCCACGCACACCGGACATTCTCTCTTTCAGCTTCTTCATAGAACATAGAATAGTACAGCACAGCACAGGCCCTTTGGCCCTCAATATTGTGCTGAGCTATGACCAAACCCAAGATCAAGCTATCCCACTCCCTATCATTCTGGTGTGCTCCATGTGCCTTCCTTCGGGAAAAAGATACAAAAGTCTGAGGTCACGTACCAACCTACTCGAGAACAGCCTCTTTCCTGCTGCTGTCAGAGTTTTGAAATGGACTTAACTCACAGCAAGTTGATCTTTCTCTACACCCTAGCTATGACTGTAACATTACATTCTTACTCCTTTTCTTCTCTATGAACGGTATGCTTTGTCTGTATAGCACACGAGAAACAATACTTTCCACTGTGTCCCAATATATGTGACAATAATAAATCAAATCAAAAATCCAATCAAAACAATCTCTTAGTGTCCACCTTATCAAGCCCCTTCAGAATCTTGTAGGCTTCAATGAGATCGCCTCTCATTCTTCTAAACTTCAGAAAATATAAACTCATATTACTTAGTTTCTCATCATAGAGCAGCCCTCTTATTCCAGGTTAGAGCATGAACTGCTTCAACGCAAGTCATTAAAATTGAGAATTCCAGCATTTAAAGATAAGTATTTGAAAATGTACAGTCTAATACAGTCTAGGTTAGGTCAATTCCAAGCTATTATATTATAAAACAAGGAATCCAATAAAGGAAAGGAAAGGTCTTGTGAAAAATTACAGGCTTGAAAGGATCAATAAATGCATTTTGTGGAAGGTTGCCTTGCATGATTAACATGTAGTCTCCTTTTGAGAAGTTCAGTTTAGTAATTATTGTTATTCGCAAGCAGGGCAGCCAGCAATATTGTAAGCAGCCACCAGTGGGCACTATGGGCACAGCAATGAGTTCTCCAAACCCAGTGAGAACCTTGCCGATCATTGACATTTCAAAGGATGATTTACATTAAGTTTGTACAGCCAGCGGCTAGATGTTACACTCTTCACCGTTCCAGAGGAAGACTGTCCCCTGCACCATCTGCATGAATAGTACAGCTCTATAAACTACCCATATGGGAACATTTTCTCTTTTGGTAACAGATATGGGAGTACATGTGCACACATGTTCAAAGTGGGCAAGGCAATTTGACCAAATTATTGAAAGAAAAGGTTTAAAGACTTAAATATCAGATGATGTGGAGATGCTGGCATTGGGCTGGGGTAAACACAGTAAGAAGTCTCACAACACCCGCTTAAAGTCTGACAGGTTTATTTGGTAGCACAAGCCACTAGCTTTCGGAGCACTTCCCCTTCGTTAGGTGAATGGGATTTCTGTTCACAAACAGGGCATATAAAGACACAAACTCAATTTACAAAATTGCTGCAGGAAAGGACGTCCCAAGGCATGGTATATTGGAGAGATATGCTACAACAACAGCTGAATGAACTCCACTTGACAATCACCAGCAAGAGTGTTCTCTTCCTGTTCAGGAACACTTCAGCAGTCACGGGCATTCGGCCTCTGATCTTTGGGTAAATGTTCGCCAAGGCGGCCTTCATGACACACGACAGCGCAGAATCGCTGAGCAGAGACTGATAGCCAAGTTCCGCACACATGAAGACGGTCTTAACAGGGATCTTGGATTCATGTCACACTATCTGTAATCCCCACAACTTGCTTGGATACATCTCTTTAACCTGTGCTGAACCCTCTCTCCACTCACATTGTCTATACCTTTAAGACTTGATTACTTGTAAAGACTCGCATTCCAAACTATTAGTTTATAAATGATGTTTGTGCCTTTATATGCCCTGTTTGTGAATAGAACTCCCAGTCACCCAATGAAGGGGCAGCGCTCCAAAAGCTTGTGCTACCAAATAAACCTGTTGGATTTTAACCTGCTGTTGTGAGACTTCTTACTGTGCTTAATTATCAGAAGCAGAGTGTATAAAAGCAAGGATAATACTTTAAACCTTTATGTATCACAGGGTGACCTGCACTGGAGTATTGTCTACTGGAAAACATACTTTAGGAAGGATGTCAATTGGAGGCATTGCAGGAATCATAAAATCCTATAGTGCAGAAGGAGGCCATTCAGCCCATCAAGTGTGCACTGACAACAATCCCACCTAGACTCCATTTCCCTGCTTAGTTACTCTGCAAATCCCTCTAACCTATCACATCCCGGGACACTAAGGGTTAATCTAGCATGTCCAATCAAGTTAACCTGCACATCTTTGGACCGGAGTACTCAGAGGAAATCCACACAGACATGGGAAGGAAGCGCAGACTCCACACAGACAGTGACCTAAGTCAGGGCTCTTACACAGGTCCCTGGAGCTGTGAGGCAGCAGTGCTAACCACTGTGTCACCTTGCCACCCTTAAAGGAAAGATTTACCAGAATGGTACCTGGAATGAGGGGAACGAGACATGCCCAGTAAAGTCTTGCTGAATTGATTTGATTTATTCTTGTCACATCATTTGGAATACAGTGAATAATATTGTTTCTTGCGCGCTGTACAGACAAAGCATACCATTCATAGAGTGCATAGGGGAGAGGGGTACAGAATATAGGGTTGCACGTACAGATAGGGTGAAGATCAAGATCAACTTAATATAAGATAGGTCCATCAAAAGTCTGATGACAGCAGGGAAGAAGTTGTTCTTGAGCCAGATCATAAATTTGAAACATAAACTGTGGAATCTTCTGGAATTGACTTTTTATTTTGAAACAGGCGCTGTTGGGCTGTGCGAGATGGCCACCGAGAGTCAGTTGACTGGGTCTGTAATCAGCTGCATTGTCTCAAAAGGACGTGTGGCAGGCTGGAGCTGTCAATCTCCATCTGCCGAAACATCCGGAAAGGAAATTGCTGACTTGAATGGGTCATTCTCAAGCCAAGACAGTGATTATTTCAAAGCCCAAGGATGAATATCTGAAACCAATGGTCCAGGTTACTGTTGATCAACATAATCCCCACACCATTTTTGGATGCAAGCTATGAGAAGCCACGTTGGTTTTCCCTATTTATTCTTTAAGCAGAAACACCACAAGGAAAAGCAGCAACAGAAAAGACAGGGAATGCTATGCCTCAAGACTTGGAGACAACAACATCCCTAAGATCTCCAAGCTGTTTCTATTTCAAGGTCACCAATAGAGAAAACTGACTTCCTGGCAACAAGACTACAAGGAACTAACTGTGTGAACTCCAGAGAGTCCACCTCTCTTACAGAACCCCGAATACCTCCAGCTATTGAATTCATCTCAACTATAACTCAAGAGTGAAACTGCTCTCTTCATTAGGTCTCCGCCATGTGTTTTTCAAAATGAACCAATCACATGGATTATTAATTGTTCTTTTTGTCCAGAACCTGTAACAGTGCACTATTCCCTTCCACTGTATTTTACTTGAGTGTGTTTGTACATCTGATTGAGTGATGAATTGCTAGATTTCCGGGACGGCCGTGTAAATAAGCAATCCTTTCAAATAAACCCAAGAAAGGTTTGCTGCTGGTTATTCAAATTGTCCACACACTCGGGGGTTTAAGAAACACACATTTTCCTTTTCAAGAACAGGTTGACTACGAACAGTAAAGGAAAAGAAGAAGGATTTCCTTTCTCTCTCATTCCAGTCTGTAACAAGATGCACGGAGGGATTGGAGAAGCTGGGCTTTTTACCCTCATGACAGAAGAGGTTAAAGGGAAATTTAATAGCAGCATTTAAAATATTGAAGGTGCAACTGTTATCATTGGCAAGAAGATTGATAAGGAAAAGTTTGATAAGGATTTCAAAAGATTTTAAAATCTTTAAATCTTAAATCTAAAATCTAAATTTAAATCTTTAAAAAGATTGATCAGACAAAGGAACCAGACCAGGAGATGGAGATATTCGATTTGACGCAGTGAGTTGTGATCCGGAAGGGTGGTGGAAGCAGAATTGATAAAATTGAATGAATGGATGAAGGGGATCAGGTCTACAGGGAAAAGTAATTTGCATCAATTTGATATAGTGAAACAAATAGCCTCCTTCTGTACTTTATTGTTGTCTGATATATACTTAGCATTTTTATCAAAACATATTTTGTCTGTGTTTTTTTCAAACATACGAATATATTAGTTAGAAGGAGTAGGCCACTCGGCCCTTTGAGCCTGCTCCCCCATTCAGTAAGACCATAGCTGCCCCCAATAACCTTTCACCCCCTTGATGAAGATCCTATCTGCCTCTGCAGATATTTAAAGGCTCTACTTCCATTTAAATCATCTCCAAGGCAACGAGGTGGGGATGCTGGGAAGAGGAAGCAGGAACGATTGCTCTTGAAGGTAACAACAAAAAAGCAGTCATTGACTGGAGATCTTCGAACTAAATATGATTATACTTTAGTATTCTGTGTCTCTGTTATGGTTCACTCAGGCTAGGCTGTTTTCGCAATGGCTGCTTTATTACTGCTTATCAGGGGCAGAGAGGAGACATAAATCCACTCTACCTCAGCTGGGACAGGAATTGGGCTGTCAGCAATACTTGGACCATGTGCTGAGCAACTGAGCAAACCTCCACATGCCGTCACCCCCCCCCCCCCCCCCCCCAACAAACCTCAGAATGTCCATCACACCCTCAGGACATCTTTATGCCCTTTACAGCCAATGAGGTCCACTTCAGGTGGACTCACTGCTGTAACATAGAATCAGAGGTAGAGTTGTAGAGCTTTACAGCATGGAAACAGGTCCTTCGGCTCAACTTGTATTTACCACTAAGCCCGTCCCATTGCTCACATATCCCTCTATAGCCATCTTACCCTTGTAACCGTCTAAAAGCTTTTTAAAAGACAAAATTATACCCACCTCTACTACTGCCTCTGGCAGCTTGCTCCAGACACTCACCACCTTCTGTGTGAAAAAATTGCCTCTCTGGACCCTTTTATATCTCTCCCCTCTCACATTAAACCTATGCCTTCTAGGTTTAGACTCCCCTTTCTTTGGGAAAAGATGTTGGCTATCAATCTATGTCCCTCACTTTTAATGAGCCTCTATAAGTTCACCCCTGCCTCCTACACTCCAGAGAAAAAGTCACAGTTTATCCAGCCTCTCCTTATAGCTGAAACCATCAAGTTCCAATCGCATCCTAATAAATCTTTTCTGCACTCTTTTTAGTTTAATAATATCCTTTCTATAATAGAGTGACCAGAACTGTACGCAGTATTCCAAATGTGGCCTTATCAATGTCTTGTACAACTTCAACGAGACACCCCAACTCCTGTATTCAGTGTTCCGACCAACGAAGCCAAGCATGCTGAATGCCTTCTTCACTATCCTGTCCAGATGTGACTCAAAGAGCTATGAACCTGTACCCCTGGTTCTTTTTGTTCTATAACTCTCTCCAATGCTCTACATTAACTGAGTAAGTCTTGCTGTGGTTTGATCTTCCAAAATGCATCACCTCGTATTTATCTAAATTAAACTACGTCTGCCATTCATCAGCCCACTGGTCAAGATCCTGTTGCAATCCTGGATAACCTTCTTCACTGTCCATTATGCCGAGAAACGTGGTGTCACTGATTCTTTAAATACAGTGGCTACACCAGGTCAGAAGCTGGTCAGTAGCAAGTCATTCACCCCCTGACTCCCCAAAGCCTGTCCACCATCTACAAGGCTCAAGTCAGGAGTGTGATGGAATACTCCCCACTTGCCTGGATGGGTGCAGCTCCAACAACACTCAAGAAGCTCGACATCATCCAGGACAAAGCATCCCACTTGATTGGCACACCATCCACCACCTTCCACATCCACTCGTTCCACAACCAACACACAGTGGCTTTTGTGTGAACCATCTACAAGATGTAGGAACACATTAAGATTTCTTCAACATTACCTTCCAAACTTGCTATCTTCTACCATCTAAAAGAACATTGATGACAGATGCACAGGGAACGCCACCACCTGCAAGTTCCCCTCCAAATCACTCTCAATCCTGACCTGGAAGTATATTGGCTGTTCCTTCACTTTCATTGGGTGAAGATCCTGGAATTCTCTGCCTAACAGCACTGTGGATGTACCCTTACAACACAGACTGCAAGAAGGTTCAAGAAGGCAGCCCACCACTACCTTCACAAGGGCAGTTAGGGATGGGCAATAAATGCTGGCTTAGCCAGTGGCGTCCACATACTGAAATAAATAAAATATAACTCCAGGACAATCCTGGAAAGTTGGCAGCCCCAATGATGGATTATATCTGGAGGGAATCTGCTATTAAATCAGGCTAAGTTAAATGCTGCTATTAAATTAGCCACTTGCTACTAAATTAAAGCCTGACTTCCTTCTCCTGGCTGAAAGGCAGTGTGAGGGAGGGCCTCCCGGGGGAAATGTTTCAGGATGGATTTATTTGAAAGAGCATACAGAGCATCTCAAACTGCAAAGCTCTACATAACACAGCTGACTGATACTCCAATATCAATTCCAGCCTTGGCTGCAAAAGGCTACAGAGAAAGACAAGCGGTGAAGAAGGCAGTGCGGAAAAGGCAATGTGCAGTTTAGAAGGTGAGCGCGAGGTTGCTCTGGCAAGGCCCGTTGCCATGGTAACTGGTCCAGTTAGGCCTGAAAATCTCGCCTGTCAGAAAGTCTGCCAGCCACCTCTGCTGCAATCAGATTTATTAGCTGCTCTTGGAGCTGATGATAGCACACTTGGTTACCCACGAGTGACCCAGCCAACCTCTCCTGGGATGTAAATCAGGTCTGATGGCTTTTCTCTGCTGCCTAATTTACTTTTCCAAATTGGCTCTGGTTTCTTTCTTAATTTAATTAAATGTCCGAGTGTTCTGATTCCATTACAGTCAAGACGTAATAGAGGAAGTGACCAGTCTTTGACAGAGTGAATTAAAATGTGACTCAAAAGTTCCGGTCTAGCCTCAGATTTAAGTTGCTGTGTGTGTTGATTTTAAAAATTCCAAAGCAGACCAGGAACTTTTTATCAAATAAATCACCTGCCTCAGCTAGTGCTTATCTCACAGTCACTTTTTTTTAATAGGTCCCACCACAACTGAGAAACATTCAAATAAAAGCAAAATACTGTGGGTCTGAATATCTGAAACACAAAACGGAAAATTCTGGAAAAGCTCAGCAAGTCTGAGAATATCTATGTGCTTTGGCTGTACAGCAAGAAACAATATTTGCCACTGCCTACAAAGACATCTGACAATAATAAATCAAACCAAATCAAAAGCATCTGCAGAGCAAAGGGGAGGCGATGGCCTAGTGGTATTATCACTAGACTATTAATCCAGAATCTCAGCTAATGTTCTGGGGATCTGGGTTCAAATCCCACCACGGCAGGTTGTGGAATTTGAATTCAATGAAAAATATCTTCAATTAAGAATCCGTGAAACCATTGTCAATTATTAGGGAAGGAAATCTGCCATCCTTACCTGGTCTGGCCTACATGTGACTCCAGAGCCACAGCAATGTGGTTGACTCTCAACTGCCTCTCGGGTAAGTAGGAATGGGCAATAAATAGTGGCTAGCCACCGGATACCCATGTTCCATAAACGAGTAAAAAATAACCAGGGTTTTAATGGGTGGGATTTTACAGCCTCACTGGTCCCCGGACCATAAATTCCACCTACACTTAGGGGAGGGGAACCTATCCCTGATCTGTCCCTCACCTGCTCCAATTCCCGTGGCAAGTGAAGCCAATAAAATTCTGGCAAACGTTTCTAATGACTCTTTAGCTCTGAAGTAATCTTTAATGAAGTAATAATTTTGTGTAATATATTTCTATGGAGCAACTATAGTTAGTTGCCTAAAAGACTCTGTTAAAAAGATTTAAGGAGAACACCTGGAGTGGCAGAGAGAAGCAGAATGTTCTCTTATTCCAGCGATATTGATGGCTTATTAAACTGCAAATATCTGAGCCAAATAGCAACGTAGTCACACTAACTCTCACACAGATTACAGGAATAGGCACAGGCTCATTCAGTTTCTTAGGCCCGTTCTGTATTACAGTTGGTTCATGGCTGATTTATATTTTATCCCATCTACACTCCTTAGTTCTGTAGGGGCAGCTCCAGTCACATAAGCAGCTTCTACCACCACCCTCTGTCTCCTATCATTAAACCAGTTTTGGATCCAACTTGTCAAGTTACGCTGTAATCCATGTGCTTTTACCTTCTTGATGAGTCTCCCAGGTGAGATTTTGTCATACGCTTTGCTGAAATCCACATTCACTGCATCAACTACACTACTCTAATCTACCCTCTGATCATTTCCTCAAAGAAATCACATTTCTGCCCTCCCTCTGAAGAAACCATCTATCTTTGATCAAACCTTGTCTCTCTAATGGAGATAGAGTTTCTCCTTCAGAAGTTTCTCCAATATTTTCACTGATGTGAGACACACCGATCTGTAGTTCCCTGGTTTATCACTATCACTTTTGTAAAGTGGAACCACATCAGCTGTTCCCCAATCCTGTGTCACCTCCCCTGTGGTCAAAGGAATTAAAAATTTGGGTCACAGCCCCTGCAATCTCTTTCCTTGACTCTCACAGCAGCCTTGGGCATAACTGATCCAGGGCTGGAAATCTGTCCACTTTCCAGCCTGCCAACACCTCCAAAATTTCCCCACTCACTTTGTTAAACCGTTCAAGAGTCTCTCAGTCCCTCTCCTTGAATTTTTTTACCTGCATCCTTTTCCTTCCGAGCAAAGACAGATATGAAGTATTTATTTAACATCCTACAATGTCCTCTGATTCATGCACAGATTGCCTCTTTGGCACCTAATGGGCTCAACTCTTTCGCTGGCTACCCTCTTCCTCTTAATATACTATAAAATATCATGGAATTCTCCCTAATCCTATGTGCCAGTGCTTCTTCATGCCCCCTCTTTGCTCTCTTAATTGTTCTCTTGAGTTCTCCCCTGCATTTGCTACTCTCCATTAAAATTTCTGATGATTTGCTCCTTTTGTACTTACTAAAAGCCTCACTTTTCTTTCTTATCCAATCTCAAATATTCTGAGACATCCAGGGTTCGCTGGGCTTGTTGCTCCAACATTTCACCCTGAAGGGAAGATGTTGGGTTTGTATCTTCCCCATTTCCATTTTGAATGCCTTCCCCTGCCTCCCTCCCCCTACTCCCGTTCTGCTGTAGATTTTCCCACAAGAAGCCACTCCAGTTTACTTTGGCCAGATTCTATTTTAATAAAATCTGCCTTTCTCCGATAACCTTTCACCCCGTTTTTGCTCATCTATTGATTCTATCAAATCCATCAATGTCTCGATTGGTTCACCCTTTATGCACCTACACTTGAGGGAATACAAACTGGGTTTGCATAAACTGTCCTCATAATTTAACCCTTTCAGTCTCAGTTTCATTTACAGAATCCGAGCTACTTCCCCACCAAATGACAACTTATTCCTCTGTAGGTGTGAAGCTCAGGAAGAATAACAGGATCCCAGCAGAAAGCACAGAAAGTAGATGATAAGGCAGAGAGTTGAAAGGTGCCTGAGCATCTGATAGTCTGTCCCAAAACCTTTGTCTCTATTTCCTCCTGAGGATGCTCCATAAAAACCTACTTCTTTTGCCAAGTTTTTGGGGTTGTCTCTCCTGTATTGCTTTAGTGTCAAATTCTCTTTGCGAACAAGCAACTTGAGATGTTTGGCCACGTTAAATTTGCTACATAAATGTAAGTTATCATCATAGAACAGGAAATTTATTCACATATACTGTATGTAATATACATAATAGCTGGAATGAGCAGATTACCATGTGAGGAAAGGTTGGAAAGGTTGGATAGGTTAGGCGTGCACATGCTGGACGTTAGGAGAGTGAGAGACATTGATGCTCCTCATGGTTTTATCCACCTCAATAAGATCATCCCTCATTCTCCCAAGGAATAAACTCCTAGCCTGGCCAACATCTCCCTATTAACTCAGGCCCACTATTGAAAGGGGGGAGGGCAGGCTTGAAGAACCAAGTGGCCTAATCTGTCCCTGATTTATATGTTAATGTGTTTTGAGAAAGGGGAATTATTTGTTTAGGCCAAAGTATAGATGAGTTATAAATGCATACTCTACAAATTTTATTCATCGTAAAGCACAAAGGAAATCATCCTTCTCTGAAACTCAAGAGTCCCAATATAATTCTCACCGGAGCTCCCTCCAGCTTTGCAATCTGTGCTCTCCATTGACTTGTTTTCTCTATTCAGATATCCTGTGGATAAAACTGTCACACGGGTAGGAGAGACTTCCATCGGAATTAGAAGAAAACCAGGAGTAGCTGGGCTCTGAATATTATTTCATATTTTTGCATCAGTGCTGATGCCAATATCGAGGGAAATTTGTGGCACTGCTGTGGGATGCAAAACAATTTGGTTTGGTGCACATTACAGCTCAGCACAGATAAACTGATATCAATGTTCCCGTTTAATTGCATTTCCACAGCTCTTCCATGCCAGAACTATCAGAATTAAGGGATAATGTTCTAGAGAAATGCTTCCCAGTAGCACAGACTCAGTCTGTTCGTTCTCTCACACACTCTCCAAAATATTTTACAGGATAAGCATGCCCCGAAATGACACAAATTCTGACATTGTGGGAATGTAAAGAATTAATTGGACCTCCAATTGCCTTTGTATGAAGAAAAGGTGGTGAGACAAGCTCCTAAGGACATTGATTTCATCTTCCTGTTTGAGCACAGGGATAGTGCACAGATATAGATCAGCACAGGCTGATCTATAACAGAGGCATCACTGCTGTGTCTGATCGAAAGGCGCTATATAAATGTAACCAAAGGATCAGACAAGACAGATTCAAGTTAATGGACTGAAATCGAGAAAGATGAGGTGGTTTATTGTTACGCAGTGAGTTGTTGTGATCTGGAGGGCGCTGCCTGAAAGGGCAGTGGGAGCAGGTTCAATCCAAACTTTCAGAAGGGAACTTGATAAACAGTTGAAAAGGAAGGAGGGAATGAAATGAATTGGACCTCTTGTTCAATGGGCTGACACAGGCACAATGGGCTGAATGGACTCTGTTAGAGCTGCGAGGTTCTATACGACATGGGAAAATGGTAGATTGGGGCAATTCAGGCCCTAACTCTGAATTTATACTCAGCATTTAGCACCTTTCTGAAGCCAGAGTTGGTTCATACACACAGGGAGTGATTCTCCCAGCCTGCTGTGCTAATTGCCCACAAGCATATCCTGCTAGCATCTCCTAGCACTGGATTCCTCTGCATCGGAAATTGGTGGGGAGAGAGACAGGTTAGCATTTAAATTATATTTAATTTATAAATATATATTGTTATAAATGAAGTTGCAGCGAAATTCCCCTAGTCGCCACAGTCCAGTGCCTGTTTGGGTCAGTGCACCTAACGCCACAAGTCTTTCAGACTGTAGGAGGAAACTAGAGCACCAGTTTCACATGCACACATCCACACAACTTACAAACTCCGTACAGAGATTGATCCAAGTGGAAATCGAAACCGGTTCCCGGGCGCTATAAAGTAGCAGTGCAAACCACTGTGTTCCCATATCACCCCAGCTTTCTCGTGGATTCAACACTTAGAATTATTTTTGGGAGAATTAATTTTGCCCATTACTTTAAGTCAAACAATGCTCACGAGGTGATTGGGGGTGAGAGGTCAGATAGTGAGAATGCTATCAATGAGAACATTGCAGAAATGTTTTTGACACTGGTGCAGCTGCACGGCTGCTTACCTGCACTGAGGTTCTCCGATAGTGTGAGCTGATTGTTGTGGTGGGGGGGAAGCGGGGGGTTGTGTTTCAATGGCAGAGCAGCCCTGAGTGGAAACAGTTCTGGGGATCGCGGGATTTGCTGAAAAGTCTGGAATTCGTTGCCCATCCCTAATTGCCCCTGAGAAGACGATGGCGAGTCACCTCTTTCAACTTCAGAACATCCCAAAGCACTCATCAGCCAGGGAAGGGGATTTTTCACAGTAACTTCATTGCAATGTTAATGTATGACTACTTGTGATTAATAAATTAATTAAGTAACTAAGTACTTGTGAAGCATAGTCCGTGTTGTAATGTAGCAAACACTGCACTCATATGGATAGCATTGGAATAGCTTAGGATAGAGGGTTATAAAATTGGTTCTATTGGTCGGTGTAACATCGAGGGCTGAAGGGCCTGTACTGCGCTGTAATGTTCAATGTTCTAAATGTGTACAGCAAGATCCCAAAATCAGCAACAAGACAATGACCGGATTATTGATTTTTAATGATGTTTTTTAAAGGATCATCATGGGTGAGGGCATCAGGAGGGCCCCCCCCCATGAGATCTTTTACGCCCATTAGAGAGAGCAGGTGGAGTCTCAATCTAATGTCGTGCCCAACAGGTGTCACTTCTGAAGGTGTGACCCCCCTTCAGTGCTGTGCTATGGGCTTCAGTTTAGGATACAGGCTCAGGTTTCTGAACGGGGATTCGAACCCACATTTTTCTGACTCACTATATAATAGCTTCCTTCTCAAAGGCAGTGAGGGAACATTTGCAGGCTGTCGAGTGTAAATGAGCACATCTAGTGAGATCAATGCTATTTAAAAAAGCAATCATTAACTCCACACTCAGGCTGGATCACTATAACAGACACACTGTTCGTTTTAAACAGTTCCATGCACAGGCTATGTTGCAGATTGTCAATTGTTCTGTTTCCTTCTCTGTATTGTTCCGTTCCTGCCAGAAAAACTAATTTGAGATTTCATCAGATTTTCACAATGTTTTCACAGAATCCCTGCAGCGTAGGTAGGAGGAGGCCATTTGGCCCATCAAGTCTGCACCAACCACAATCCCACCCAGACCGTATCCCCATAACCCTATGTATTTATCCTACTAATCCCCCTGACACCAATGGGCAATTTAGCATGGCCAATCCACCTAACCTACACATCTTTGGACAGTGGGAGGAAATCTTTCTAGACATGGGGAGAACATGCACACTCCACACAGGCTCCAGACCTGAGTTGAGGGGCATGGACAGAGTGAATAGTCAGAAGCTTTTTCCCATGTTTGAAGAGTCAATTACAAGGCGGCATAGGGGTTTAAGGTGTGAGGGGCAAGGTTTAAAGGAGATGTACGAGGCGAGGTTTTTACACAGAGAGTGGCGGGTGCCTGGAACTCACTGCCAGGGGAGATAGCGGAAGCAGATACAGTAGCGATTATTAAAGGGCATCTGGAGGGATATGAACTCCGGGTGGACAGAGGGTTTTAGTTCAGTCGGGCAGCACGATCGGTGCAGGCTTGGAGGGTCGAAGGGCCTGTTCCTGTGCTGTAATTTTCTTCATTGTTTTGAACCTGGGTCCCTGGCGCTGTAAGGCTGCAAAGCTAATCACCGTGCCACCATTTTGATGTTCAATGTCGAATATTCCCGATCAGTAACAAACAAAGTGATGGTCTCGTAGGGCGATGAGATGGCCAAGTGGGATTATTGCTAGATTATAAATCCAGAAACTCTATTCATATTCTGGGCTCCTGGGTTTGAATCTCACCACGGCGGATAGTGGAATTTGAACTCAATAAAAAATAGCTGAATTAAGAATTTACTGATCACCAGGAAGCCATTGTTGAATGGCGGAAAAACCCATCTGTTTCACTGTTTAGAGAAGGAAATCTGCTGTCCTTACCTGGTCTGGCCTACATGTGATCCGGAGCCACAGCAATGTTGTTGATTCTCAACTACCTTTGGGCATCTAGGGATGGGCAGTAATGCTGGCCCAGCCAGTGACGCCCATGTCCTAGGAATGATTTATAAAAAATGAAGTTATTGTGAAATTTTCTGGCACCTGCTTGGGTCAATGTACCTAATCAGCATGTCTTTCAGACAGGAGGAGGAAACTGGAGCACCTAGAGGAAACCTACGCAGACACGGGGAGAATGTGCAAACTCCACATAGACAGGGATCCAAGCCGGATTGTGAGGCAGCAGTATAACCACTGTTATCACTCTTCTCTGTCCATTCACCATCCCCCTTGCATATTGACTACATTATCTTCCAGTCTGGCATCACCTTAAATTTTAAAATCTCATCCTTGTTTCCAGCAGCTTCCATGGCATGTCCCTACTTATTGCCATAACAACCTCAGCCCCATAGCCCACTGGGATATTGGTGCTCCTCCAATCTCTTCCTCAATGTCACTAAAATGAAGGAGATAGTCATCAGCCTCAGCATAGTGGAGGACATGCTCTTATCTACGTCAACGGGGATGAAGTGGAAACGGGCAGTACACTTCCCACTGCCTTGGAAAAGCAGCCAGATAATTAAAGACCACACGCTGCCTGGACATTCTGTCTTCCACCTTCTTCTGTCGCAAAAAAGATTCAAAAATCTGAGGTCACGTACCAACTGAATCAAGAACAGCTCCTTCCCTGCTGCTGTCAGACTTCCGAATGGCTTTGCCTCGCATTAAGTTGATCTTTCTCTACACCTTAGCTATGACTGTAACACTACATTCTGCACTCTCTCCTTTCCTTCTCTACGAATGGTATGCTTTCTCTCTATAGCACACAAGGAACAATACTTTTCACTGCACACTAATACATGTGACAATAATAAATCAAATCAAATTCTGATCTCTTGCCTCTCCCAGGTTTTAATGAGCCATTTCAGCTGAAGCTGTGGAGTTCCTCCCTGATGTCTTTATCTCACTCATCTCTTTTAAGATGATCCTTAAAACCTACCTCTTTGACCAAGATATTGATCAATTGCCATGAGATTTTTTTTTTGGTTTGGTGTCAAATTTTGTCTGATAATGCCCCTGTGATACTCCTGGGACTTCTAATAAGATTGTGGTGCCACATCACCCTGTCCACAGGGGTTGGGATCAGCCTCAACTAATGGCACAGACTATTTCCAAGGTTGTAAGCTTTTACCTAAAGAGTTGAAAGGGATTTGGATGGACTAAATGAAAGGGCAGGAGGGTGGTAGATGGAATACAATGTGGGGAAACGCTAGGATCGGAAAATACAAGAGTGACAATTTGTTTTTACATGAAGATGAGAAGCTGGCAAATGCTGATGTTGACAGGGACCTGGATATCCTTGTACACAAATCACTGAAGATTAACATGCTGGAATAACAAGCCACAATTTGCTGCACGTTCACACATAAATAACAGAGAGCAGTTAAAGCTGTGACTTTTTCTCAGCGTGAGCCTTAAGATGATAACAAGTTTGGTTTCTTTGTGTGTGTGGCTCCCTGTTCAATACCATTCAACCTGTACGAGTGGACACCTCCCTTCCGGTGCATTAATTAAAAGCAGTAGTGTTTCACTCAATTAGAATCTCAACTGAATTTGAGCATCAGTAATTAATGAGGGACAGGTAACTCACGGCAGAAACACAAATGGGGTTTAGTGTTGTACTGAGACAACAAGTCAAATATCAAAGGACGACTTACAAGCTGGCAACATCCATCATAAATTCACATCCATATATTATCTACTCTGTAATTTCTAAATAAAAGTGATGGAGAAGTCTGTTTCCAGAGTTTCCCTCGCAGTACTCTATCACACTGCCAAAAGACAGAGTCTCAATGTGGTTAGGTTCCCTTTAAAGACTGGTCACAGACTGGTGTGGAATTCTTTAATAGAATCATGATTCAGAAGCAGGCCATTTAGCCCGCTGTGTCTGTACTGGTTCCATGAAAGGGCTGTCAGGTACACAGGTCACTGAAAGTGGCAGTGCTGGTGGAGAAGTTAGTCAAGAAGGCATACGGCATGCTTGCCTTCATTGACTGGGGCGTTGAGTTTAAAAATTGGCAAGTCATGTTGCAGCTTTATAGAACCCTAGTTAGACCACAATTGGAATATAATGTTCAATTCTGGTCATCACACTACCAGAAGGATGTGGAGGCTTTGGAGAGGGCACAGAAAAGATTAATCAGGATGGTATGGAGGGCATTAGTTAAGAGGAGAGATTGGAAAAACTTAGTTTGTTCTCACTGGAACAATGGAGGTTGAGGGGAGACCTGATAGAAGTCTACAAGATTATGAGAGGCATGGACAGAGTGGATAGTCAGGAGCTTTTTCCCAGGGTGGCAGAGTCAATTACCAGGGGGTACAGGTTTAAGGTGCGAAGGGCAGGGTTTAAAGGAGATGCATAAGGCAAGTTTTTTACACAGAGAGTGGTGGATGCTGGAACTCGCTGCCGGGGGAGGTAGTGGAAATGGATACAGTAGCGATTTTTAAGGTGAGTCTGAACAAATACATAAATAGGATGGGAATAGTGGGATATTGTCCCCAGAAGGGGAGGGGGCTTTAGTTCACACAGGCAGCATGGTCAGTGCAGACTTGAAGGGCCGAAGGGCCTTTTCCTGGGCTGTAGTTTTCTTTGTAATATTCTTTATTCTCAATCTCCCTTCCTCAAGTTCTTCTCTTTAATCCTGCAAAGTTCCCTCCTTTGAGTATTTATCCATTTTCCTGTTGAAAGTTACCACTGAATGTGTGTCCAGCGCCCTTTCGGAATTCTGTACAAGAAAATAATTCCCCTCTTATCACCCTCTGCTGCTTTTCACCTTCACTTTCCGTCCTCTCCAACATATCCATCTGGCAGCACTCAACCCAAAGCTGAAACCTCGCTCACCTCAGCTTCATTCAGCAAGACAACTTTGGAAGGAGCAAATTTAATTAAAATAACTTTTTTAAAAAATAGCAAAAGTATAAAATTGAACACGGATATCTCATCTCTGTCAGCTGTTGTACTGACAATGGTAATAATCAGGCTTGTTATGCGTGGTGTTGGTTAACTCTGCTGTCTAGAGTTTGGCCTGTAGAGCAACGGTTCGATCCCTGGCTGTGTGAATCTACGGAAATCTTTCTTCTTGTGCCACACTTGTTGTGGAGTGGTCAAAATATATAACCAATTGTTTCCCTCTCCGAGAGACAAGTCTTGTCCATCAAGTGTGACGATAGCATCATTGTCTCTGAGCCACAGATTCAACTCTGGGACACAGTGGTCTCTTTATTCATTCCCAGGCTATGAGCATCACTGGTAAGGCTGGTATTCATTACCTATCCCTATTTACCCTTGAAACAGACTGGATTGAGGGGGGTCATTTCACGGTGGCTAAAAGTGAACCACATGGCTATGGATTGAGAGTCACATATAGACCAAACTGGATTAGGGCAGCAGCTTTCAAAATCAAACCATAAGAGAGAATGCTGGAAAATCTCAGCAGGCCTGACAACTTTTAACAAAGGATCACTTGGACTCGAAATGTCAGCTCTTTTCTCTCCTGACAGATGCTGCCAGACCTGCTGAGATTTTCCAGCATTTTCTCTTTTGGTTTCAGATTCCAGCATCCGCAATAATTTGCTTTTATGCAGCTTTCGGAATAAAATGCATCATTTCCAAATTTAATGGAAAAATTCTGTCATGTTATGTTCATTTTTTTCCTTCAGGCTCCTTTACAGAAAGGTTATTAATTAGCCAGTTTGTGTTACATAAAACCAAATCGAAAGTAGCCCAATCCCGCAGTTCTTCAATGTAGCATTCCATAAATTCATCCTCTATAACACTAGTGCTAATTAGGTTTCCTCACTCTGAATGAAGTCTCTCATTATTATTCTATTACCCATGTTATATTAACTCTAATTTCCCGATTCACACTGTGCCCAAATTTGCCATTGGAGTTTGGTGGTCTGTAAACAACTCCCACCAATATTTTCTGCCTCTTGCTGTTCCTTAGCTCCAGCCAATTCTTTATCCTTTGATCTAAGATTGTTTCTCATTGATATCCTGATCAATTCCCTTATTAACAGCACCTCCCCAACTCCTTTTCCTATTCCTTCCAAACGATCAACATCCTCGAGTTCCAGTAATCAAAACAGAAAATGCCGGATAAACTCAGCGAGTCTGGCAGAATCTGTGAAAACAGAAAGAGAGTCAACATTTCGAGTCCGTATGACTCTTCTACAGAGCTGTTTTTGTTACCGTGTAACCATGTCTCTGTGATGGCGATTAAATCAGGTGTCACGGTGGCACAGTAGTTAGCACTACTGCCCCCCAGCTTCAGGGTTTGATCCTGGCTTTGTGTCCCTGAAGCTAGGAGGCTTTGCACGTTCTCTCTGTGTCTGCAAGGATTTTCTCCAACTTGGTACCAGTTGGTACCAAATAAGGAGCAGATAAGGTCCTGCAGCTGCTCTACCCCTCCCCCTTATACCAAGGAGACAACACAGTATTCTGACTATAGAGCCACCTGCCTGTTTCCCTAACTAACCCATTCCCTCTCACTCCTCCAATCTTCTTTTTCTCCCCCTGTGTAGCTGAGCCACCCATGATGTCACAGACTCTTATTACACACCACTGAGGAAGCATTGCCCTCACAGAATCGCAGAATCCTTACAGTGTAGAAGAAGGCCATTCAACCCATCAATTCTGCACCAACTCAACATTTCACTCAGGCCCATCCCTGCCTTACTTCTGTAACCCCATCTATCCACCTTGCTAGTCCCCTTAACCTACATATCATGGGCAACTAAGGGGCAATTTAGCATGTCCAATCCATATAACCTGCACATCATTGAACTGTGGGAGGAAACCAGAGCACCTGGAGGAAACCCACACAGACAAGGAGCGGCACAGTGGTACAGCGGACTGCACTCCACCCTTGGAACAAGAGGCACTGCACACTTACTGCTGCCTCATGGCACCCAGGACCCAGGTTCAATTCCTGGCTTTGCACATTCTCCCCATATCTGCATGGGTTTCCTCTCAGTGCTCTGTTTTCCCATAATCCAAAGATGTGTAGGTTACGTTGATTGGCTGTGCTAAATTGACCCTTAGTGTCAGGGGGACTAGCAGGCCCTGAGGCTATGGGGATAGGGTCTAGGTGGGATTGTGATTGGTGCAGACTCAAGGGGCTGAAAGGCCTCTTCCTGCACTGTATGGATTCTATGAATGTACAAACTCCACACAGATAGTCACCCAAAGTTAGAACTGAACCCAAGTGCAGAGGCAGCAGTGCTAACCACTGTGCCATCATGCTGCACCCTCACCAGGAACCAAAATGGAAGACACGTTAGCCTACATGTGACTCCAGATTCTCAGTTGCCCTTTGAATGACCGAGTGAGGCATTTCAAGTTTCAGTTGCAAGGCAATATGGGGTGGGTAACAAATGCTGGCCTCGCCAGCGATGCTCACATCCTGTGAAGGACGAAGAAAGGTGTGGCCAAATGTCTTTTCTAACATTGTTGTGAGGCGCCTTGTGATGTTAAAGACATTGTTACATAACTGCAATATGTTTTTCTTGTTCAACATGTAAAACCTCTTTTGCGTGATCTTGGAATGATTATTGGATGAGTGCAAGCTTCATGAGTTGCAGCTAACAAGCTCAGGCAATGTGCTGTAACACAATAACTGAGGTGTTAGCAAGGTAAGGATGAAAATTAAATGGGGAAGTTAATTGTTCAATACACAATAGATTAAATGAATACACTGGAACCAACATCTGTGTTGTTGTTCAATGATTGTTACTCAGAGTAAATTAAAGAGTTGGTTTCTAATATCTCCATAATGCCAGCAAGTTTACAATAATTTAAACAAATTATACAGAAACAGATATCAGACATGGACTTCCTGCTTTTTGAAGCACGTTCATATTATCATAGAATCCCCACAGTGCAGAAGGAGGCCATTCGGCCCCACAATCTGTATCGACCACAATCCCATCCAGGCCCCAATTCTGTACCCCACACATTTACCCTGCTAATCTCCCTGACACTAGGGGCAATTTACAATGGCCAATCAACCTAACTCACACATTCTTGGACTGTGGGAGCAAACTGAAGCACCCAGAGGAAACCCATGCAGACACAGGGAGAACGTGCAAACTCCAAAAAGACAGTGACTGGAGGCTGGAATTGAATCAGGGACTCCGTGCCTCTCTGGAATTTCATTGGCTGAGAGGCTCATGGGGAAAATCTGACATTTTTATTGCATAGAATTACATAGAACACCCAGCAGAGAAATAGGCCATTTGGCCCATCTATTCTGTGCTGGCGTTTATGCTCCACCTAGGCCTCATCCCACTTCCTCATCATCATACCTTACAAGAATATCCTCCATTTCCTTTTTCCCAATGTTTTTATCCAGCTTCCCCTTAAATGCATCCATAAGACTCATCTCAACTACACCTTTTGGTAGCAACTTTCACAACTCTGCATGAAGATATTTCTCCTGAAATCTCTATTGGATTTATTAGTCACTCCTCCACAAGTGAGAATGTTTTCTCCTTTGGGGTTTCATAGTTAACACTGCTGTCTCGCAGTGCAAGGGGCCCAGGTTCAATTCTAATCTTGGGTGATTGTTTGTGTGGAGTTTGCACATTCTCCCTATGTCTGCGTGGGTTTCTTCTGGGTGCTCTGGTTTCATCCCACAATCCAAATGTGTGGGATAGGTGGATTGGCCATGTTAAATCGCCCCTTAGTGTTCAAACATGTGTCAATTAGATGGCTTAGCCATGGTAAGTGTGTGATGTTATGAGGATAGGGAAAGGACTCAGGTAAGGTACTCCGTCAAGGGTCAGTACAGACTCGAGGGGCTGAATGGCCTCCTTCTGCACAGTCTGGATTCTATGTCTACACCATTGAACACTTTTAAGATTTCTATCAGATGACCCTCAGCCTTCTCTTTTCTGGAGGACTGAGCCTGTTACATCTCTCCTGCTAGTTATGATCTCTCAGTTCTGCTATCATACCTGTATTTATTCTTTATTTCCTGCTTATTGGCAGCTGAGGCAGACAAAACATGTGCGATAGCAAAGGTGCAGCAATCAGCATCAAGCATGGTTGACCAGGACTCTCTCCCACTCTTACCCTCAGCCATTGGAAGGGTTTTCAGACTGATGCCCAATCTTTCTGGCCATGTTATGAATGCACCTTCCTTCACCATCATGTCACGGAGCAGGACGTGAACCTTGAGTTTCTGGGTCAGGGGCAGGACGGCACACTAACACAGTGGTTAGCACTGCTGTCCCACAGCGTCAAGGACCAGAGTTCAATTCTGACCTCGGATCACTGTCTGTGTGGAGTTGGCACATCCTCCCCGTGTCTATGTGGGTTTCCTCTGTCTGCTCTTCCTACTGTCTAAAGATGTCTGGGTTAGGTGGATGCTGAATTGAACCAAGTATTAGAGGATTAGCAAAGGAAATAATGGGGTTATGGGAAATGGGATTGTGGCCACTGCAGGCTAGATGGGCTGAAAGGCCTCCTTCTGCATTGTAGGAATTCTCTGATTCTATAATACTCACTGCACCACAAGGCCCTCTGTAATTATTAGTGGGGCAGGAGATGTTTTATAGCAGAAACATCAGATTCATTTCTCCCTTCTTTTAAATCACTTCTTCTGAGTATCCCAGCTCTTCCTGCAATTACCCAGCCAGCCCCAAGAACCCTTAACTCAATATACAGAGACGTGGATGATCCCAATTTTATGCATTTATATCTGCAATTAAAAGTAATATAAAAATAATCAGTAAGAATAAAAGATGAAATGAAATATAACAAAATGGAAATGGGGTGAAGGTGGAGGAGATGGTTCATGCTCTGGAGTTCTTGAACTCAACGGCTGGAATTTTACCGTCAATTCCACCCAAGGGATCCAGCTAATGGAGAATGCCGTTCTGCAAACCTCACCCGCCCTGATTCCAGGGCAAGCATGCTGGTAAAACTTTGGCCAATGTTCAGGAATGGATATTGGCTCTGTTCTTTTCCCACGGATGCTGTCAGACCTGCTGAGATTTTCCAGCATTTTCTGTTTTTGTTTCAGTTTCCAGCACCCGCGGTCATTTGCCTTTTGGTATTGGCTTTACAAGAAGGCCAGAAAAAGTGGCAAGACTGAGGATTGGGAGCAATTTAGAATCCAGCAAAAGGTGCACCAGAAAACTGATAGAGGGAAAGAAAAGAGAATATGATCACAAGCTAGCAAAAACGTAAAGCTAGAAGGTAAAAGCTTTTTTAGGATGTGAAAGGAAGAAGTTAGCAAGGACAAATCGGAATCCATTTCAGGTGGAGACAGGAGAATTTATCATGGACAGTAGGAAAGTGGGGAGAAAACTAAACAATTACTCTGTCTCTGTCATCATGGAGAAGGACACAGGGAATCTCCCAGGCGTATGAGCGAACCAAGAGACCTGTGAAAATGAGGAACTGAAGGAAATGGATGTTAATAAAGAGGTAGTAGTTGAAAAAAATAATTGGATTGAAGGTTGTTAAATTCTCTGGACCTGAAGAGCTAGGTCCCAGATTGTTGAAGCAGGTGGCTACTGTCTTTTGGTTACTGAGAATAGCTTTTGATTCTGGGTTTTATTAATTAAACTCAGATTTCACCAGCTGCCATGGTGGGATTTGAACCTGTATCTCCAGAGCATTGGCCTGGATCTCTGCACTACTAGCCCAGTGACATCACCACTACCTCTCCCCCATAAATAGCAATCGAGACAGCTGAGTAAAAGCATGGGTCTAATAGGGAGGATTGGTGGGGGGGGATGTTCTAAAGGAGGCACAGAGTCAGAGAGGTTCGAGGAGAGAATTCCAGAGCTTAGGATCCAGGTGAACGAAGCTCAGCCTTCATAGATTAAGACTGAGAATCTTCAATGGACTGAATTGGGATATTGGTGTTCAGAGAAAAATCACCCAGACACTAGATATATGCATTGCCAAAGTGACCACATGAATCACATGTCCCTTTATTTCTTTGTCGAGTCTCATTTATGATTATGAAGATATTGATGATGGGAAATAACTCTTGTTTTGGCTGGCAGTCAAAATATTCCAATCAGCTGCCAGTTTGCATGTGGAAGAAAACCTCGGTGATGATGGAAGTGGGGAAGGTGGAGGACGGGGGGAGTGGGGTGTTGGGGAAAGGTGGGGCGCAGTTGGCGATAGGAGATCATGCGATGAAACCTCGAGGAACACATTTCATCAAAGTTGGCAACTCAGCCCCCTGCACGGTTGCTGTTCTTTTACACATATAAACAACACTTCTACCAAGCTAGAGATAAGCACTGAGGAAAGTCACAGGCAATATTATTCATATAGAATTTACAGCAGTGAAAATGGTCAGTCAAACATCTCAAAGCTACTGTTCATGTTCCATGAGCTTTCTCTCATCCCTCTCATTCAAACATACAAAATTCTTACAGGGCTCCACAGCAGAGACACAGGAAGGATGTTTCTCCCAGGCTGGATTTTGGGGGGAGAGATTGTAGGAACTGGGGATAGAATAAGGGACCAGTTCTTTTAGGACTGAGATAAGGAGGAATTTCTTCACTCAGAGGTTGGTGAATCTTTGGAATTCTCTATCCCTGAGAGCTGTGGAGGCTATTGACTGTCATAGAGGTTTACAGCATGGAAACAAGCCCTTCAGCCCAACTTGTCCATGCCACTCCTTTTTTTGACCACCAAGCTAATCCTAGTTGCTTACCTTTGGCCCATATCTCCCTATACCCATCTTACTCTTGTAACTGTCTAAATGCTTTTTGAAAGACAAAATTGTACCCACCTCTACCACTACATCTGGAAGCTTATTCCAAACACTTGCCATCCTCTGTGTGAAAAAATTGCCTCGCTAGACTATTTTATATTTTTCCCTCTCACCTTATACTGATGTCGTCTAGTTTTAGACTCCCTATCTTTGGGCAAAGCTATTGAATATTTAGCTGATCTATGCCCTTTATTATTTTATAGACCTCTATAAGATCACCCTTAAGCTTCTGATGCTCCAGAGGAAAAAATTCTCAGTCTGTCCAACCTCTCCTTATAACTCAAATGTGAAGTCCTGATATTATCCTCGTAAACATTTTCTGCACTCTTTCTAGTTTAATAATATCTCTTCTTTCACAGAACTGAACACAGTATTCCAAGTGTGGCAATCATGGACCAATCCAATGGAAGTAAAAAACTAAAATTTATTTATTCATCATAACTCAGGCTTACATTAACACTGCAATGAAGTTACTGTGAAATTCTTCTTCTTGCCACATTGCAGCATTGTTTGGGCCAATGCACCCTAACTTTCAGACTTTGGGAGAAACCGGAGCACCCGGAGAAACCCACGCAGAGATAGGGAGAACGCGCAGACTCCACACAGACCGGGACCCAAGCCGGGAATTGAACCCAGGACCCTGCTGCCGATCAGGAAGCCAGCAGATCAGCGCACGCACAGTGTCCTGCTCAGCACTATGATGCCAGTCTCTCCAGCAGGAATAGATCCCACTCACTGATTATCAGTGTGAATCTCCCTGCGGCTGTCTCTCTGGCAGAACCACTTCCAACCACGCGCACATTTCGGGGATAAACATTCAAGCATGTGCCACATCTTGGACATAAAGTGATTTTCACCCACTCCGCCATACACCTCCCCCCCATTCTAAATAAATAATTCCACAATCTCACTGATATCCTTCACAAAGCAGCACCAGTACAAATTGGAAACAAATAGGAATGGCATGTTGGCACAGTGGCTAACACTGCTGCCTCACAGCACCAGGGACATGGGTTCAATTCCCAGCTTGGGTCACTGTCTGTATGGAGCTTGCATGTTCTCTCCATGTCTGCGTGTTCTCTCCATGTCTCCATGTCCTCCGGTTTCCTCCCACACTCCAAAGATGTGCGGGTTAGGTTGATTAGCCATGCTAAAGTTGAATCTAGTGTCAGGAGATCAGCAGAGTAAATACATGGATTATGGGGTTAGGGCCTGGGTGGGATTGTGGTCGGTGCAGACTCAATGGACCAAATGACCTCTTTCCACATTGTAGGATCTCTACAAAAACGATAAGCAATGGCATCATTTCAAAATTGGACACGAGTTTCAGTGAAAGTAGGTTTGAGAGGTTAGATGGAGTGGTCCAATTCACAGAATCCGATTATACCTTATAGTTCTGCTTAACAATAAGATTTTAATTGAATTTTAGACATTGTGGCTCTGTTCATTCCTGCACTGTAATTTTCTTAAAAGGATAATGTTCTTATCATCTTCACTGGGAGAAAATGCTCAAACCTTGCTCAAACACTGCTCCAGCTGCTTTGCGATGCCTTCCAGCACTTCAATAGCAACCATTCTTCAAACGTACTTCATTAGCTGTTAAGTACCTCGGGAGATCAGCAAGCAAGGTGCTATCCAAATGCAAACCTTTCATTTTAGTTCTGGGATCCACACTTCAACAAGGATGTCAAGGTTTTGGAGAGAATATAGAGGAGGTTTACTCGGGTGATGTGAGGGATGAGGGTCTTTGGTAAATGTGGAGAGATGGGAGAAGCTGTGATTGTTTTCCTTAGATTAGAGGAGGTTACAATGGCAGATCCAACAGAGACGTTGGAAATTAGGTGGGCTTTTGATTGAGTAAATGAGGAGAAACTGTTTCCCCCATCAGGAGAATTTGAGTCAAAAAAAAAAGAGTGAAAGGTTAGATGGATCATACATTACATTATAATAATATAATGTTATATTATCAACTGTGTAATCACTGGTAGTCATTCTGTCTGTGATCACATTCTAACACAACACAGCAACAAACAAATAGTCATACAGTAAAAGCAAATTACTGCAGATGCTGGAATCTGAAACCAAAAGAAAAACCCTTTATCAAAGGGTCATCTGGACTCGAAACATCAGCTCTTTCTCTCCTTACAGATGCTGCCAGACCCGCTGCAATTTTCCAGCAATTTCTGTTTTGAAAACAGTTAGAGGTTCACAGCATGGAAACAGGCCCTTCAGCCCAACTTGTCCATGCCGCCCAGTTTTTACCATTAAGCTAGTCCCAATTGCCCGCATTTGGCCCATAATCCCTCTATACCCATCGTACCCATGTAACTGTCTAAATGCTGCTTAAAAAACAAATTTGTACCCGCCTCTTCTACTACCTCTGGCAGCTCGTTCCAGACACGCATCACCTTCTGTGTGAAAATATTGCCTCTCTGGACCCATTTGTATCCTACCCCCTATCTTAAACCTCTGCCCGCAGTCTGAGACTCCCCTGCCTGTGGGAAAGGATGGGAAAACATAACTCTTTGCAACAGCAAACTCCAATGTTTTGAATTTGCATCACTTTCTTGGGCTAAACAAATTGCAGGGTTTGAATTGATTTTCATGAAAGTAAAAAGGTATTGCTGCAACTGTACAAGGTACAAGTGAGGCCACATCAGAATATTATGTACAGTTTTGTCCCCTTATTTAAGGAAAGATATACTATCATTGGACACAGTACAGAGAAGACCTACTGGAATGATCCTGGGTGTGGATGCCAGATTTAGACAGAGTAAATGTTGGGAGGATATTTCCACTCATGGGAGAGTGTAGGACCGGAATGTAAAGTCACAGAATAAGGGGGTGCTCATTTAAGATGAATTTGAGGAAGCGTTCCTTCTCTCAAAGGATTGATGAATCTTTGGAATTCGTTTCTCCAGGAAACTGTGAAAGCCGAATTGACGAGTTTGTTCAAGGTTGATATTGATATGTTTTTAACCAGCAGGGGAATTAAGGGTTACAGAGAGAAGGCAAGAAAATGGACTCAGTGTCTGTTAGATCAGCCACGATCTTATTAGACGGTGCAGCAGGTTCAAAGGGCTGAATGGCCTCCTCCTGTTCCTATCTTATTGGTTGATGGAAAATCTACTTGTTTCTTGAAGAATGCCAAAGTGCAGATTCGGCTCCGCATTTTTTAATGACAGAGTTTACAGCTTACCTGCTGCTTCTAGATCTCATTATCTTTGCTATTTGGGGTGGTCAAACTGAACGATTGGACACTCCAACAACTGATGAGACAACTGCAGAATTTTCAGCTTATTCTTCGTGAGCAGGATTTCACAATGAGCTGTGTCAGCTGGAGAGATTTTCAGTGATGTGGGAAATAGCTGAGTGCTCCATTAGAACCAGAATACCTGAAGATATTAACCTTTGCTCACTCTGTCATAAAACTCCAGGATAGGAGATTGAAGGAATGTGTAGAGTGATTCTGCCAATTCCGAGTCTGCAATATCACATAATTTCAGTGCACAGAATGAGGCCATTCAGTCCATCATATCAGTGCTGGCTCTTTGATGGAGTTACCCTATGAGTCCCATTCCCCTGCTTGTTATCCTTAACCCTGGCAAAGATAGCACAACTGGCTTTAAAAAGACAGGCACCTTTTACTGGAAAAGTTTTGTCCTGAATGAGGCTGTAAGTAGAATGTAAAGGCTAAAACCTGTAACAGATACTTGAGTATCTCTGGCCCCTGAGACCTTTCAGCCTGGCCAGTGTGTATGTAGCGAGTATGAAGTGATTAGGTAATTATTTGAAAAGGATTCTTTCACTCAGAACGTCATTAGTAAGATACTGCAGAAAGGTGACAAAGATACTGCGGAAAGGTAACTCCTTAATAGAAATAAACCCTCTTTAAATTTTATACAGCCAAAGCTGAAACTTTGTACAATGCAGTTTGCTGCACCCTTGTATATTCCAGCAAAGAAGTGACTACAGTTTGGCTGTTGTTCTCAAACAGGGTAGACGAAACACATACAAACATATGAAATAGGAGCAGAAGTGAGCTATTTGCTCCATCGAGCCTGTTCCTCCATTCAATAAGATTGTGACTAATCTGCTTGTGGCTCCAGTTCTGCCTTCCCATCTACCCCCCCGGTAGCCTTTGAACCCCGAAGCCTAACAAGAATCTATTAAACAATATTCAGGGACCCCGCTTCCCACTCTTTCCAAGGCAGGGAGTTCCAAATTCACTTAGCCCTCCCAAAGAAAATAAATTCTTCTTGTCACTGTCCGAGGCGGACATTGTGAACACGTGTGGCCTGCGACTTCAGGTGAGGGATTTCTTCCCTAAACCTCTTCGCTGCTCTCCAGTCCTTGGTCAATTCTTTAGTTCTTATTTCTCTTTACTTGGCTCAGTATGAAATTTCATTTGGTGATGTTCTTTGGGACATTCTGCCGGGATTAAGGTGCTACATGAATGTAATTTGTTGTAACCCGCAGTAATTGCTGTTAAGGTAAATATTAAGAGTTTACCAAAATTGTCAGCTTAAGATGGGATGTTCTGTCAAATAGTACAGACAGTTAGACCCACCGGCAACCTCATCAATGAGGCCATCGGGTGACTACTGCAAGACTTCCTAGATTATATAATAGATTATAGAATCCTACAGTGCAGAAGGTGACCATTTGGCCCATCGACTGCAATCTCACCCAAGCTCTATCCCCATAAGTGTGTAGAAGATGCTGAAAGTCTGCCAAGGAATATAGATAGTCTCAGTGTGTGGGTGAGAATCTGGCAGATGGAGTATAGTGTTGGTAAATATGAGGTCATCCATTTTGGTAGGGATAACAGGACTATTATTTAAATGGGAAAAAATTGCAGCATGCTGCTGTGCAGAGGAACCTGGGTGTTCTTGTGCAGGAATCTCAAAGAGCTGATTTGCAGGTGCAGCAGGTAATTGAGAAAGCAAATGGAATTTTTCCTTCATTGATAGGGGGATGGAGTTTAAAAACAGTGAGATGATGTTGCAGCTGTATAAGGTGCTGGTGAGACTACACCTGGAGTACTGTGTACAGTTTTGGTCTCCTTACTTGAGAAAGGATAAACTGGCGCTGGAGGGAGTTCAGAGGAGATTCACTCGGTTAATTCCAGATTTGTGAGCGTTGGTTTATGAAGAGAGACTGAGTAGACTGGGGCTATACTCATTGGAATTCAGAAGAATGAGGGGAAATCTTATAGATACATGTAAGATTATGAAGGGAATAGAGAAGATAGAAGCAGGAAAGTTGTTTCCAAAGGCAGGTGAAATCTCAATATGAAGGGAAGCAGAATTAGGAGGAACTTCTTCATATAAAAGGTTGTGAATCTGTGGAATTCCCTGCCCAGTGAAGCAGTTGAGGCTCCCTCATCGAATGTTTTTACGGCAAGGGTAGATAAATTTTTGAACAGTAAAGGAATTAAGGGTTATGGTGAGCCGGCGGGTAAGCGGAGCGGAGTCCAAGAAAAGATCAGCCACAATCTTATTGAACAGGTTCAAGGGGCCAGAGGGCCGACTCCTGCTCTTAGTTCTTATATTCTTATGTCTCAGTAAGTGAGACATAAGCAACTTTAACATTGTTAAATGTTCCTAAGTAAGGAGAGAGAGAGAGAGAGAGAGCGCGAGGGAGAGAGTTTTAGAGACAGAACCATCGAGCCTAGGGCCCAAATGACACAGAGTGCGTTCACCAGTGCTGCTGTGATTAAAACTGGGGGACTCAGAATCGGGTAAGTGGAGAGAAGTTGAAGGTTTTGAGGTCTGGAGGATATTACTATTGAATCCCTATAGTGCAGAAGGTGACCATTTGATCCATCAAGTCTGCACCAACTCTCTAAAAGAGCATCTTGCTCAGGTCCACTCCCGCCCACCCGGTCCTATAATTCTATGCTTTCACCATTGCCAAATCACCTAACTTACACATTTTTATGGGAGGAAACCGGAGCAACTGGAGATATAATGAATGGATTCTAAGGCCTCCTAGCACGTCAAAGGCACACTGTCACTGACAGCAGATTCTCCAGTCCCACCGCTGTCCAGAGATTCCCCATTGATGCCATTGTGTGCATCACTGCGATGCCTGCGAGAGGGGTCCACTGCCAGTGCAACTGGAGAATCCCAAGGCACAAACAGCTGGGGAATTCCGGCCACTGTCTGACCTGCTGAGTCTCACAGGCTGCCAGAATGGCGATCATTTAGCCCTTTCATATGCTCTAGCTTTCTAAAGCAAAGTTCAATTGTTAACTTAACGCCACTCCCTCATCTTCTCTCCATCACCCAGCACGTTCTTCCATTTCAGATTATGATCCAATTCCCTTTTGAAAACCTCCATCGAACCTGCCTCCAGCTGGGATATTCAGACCCTAGTCACTCACTGTGTGAAAAGATTACTCCTCCCGTCTCCATTGCCCCTTTGGTCAATGACCAGAAAGCTGTGTCCTCAATCCTTCCACCACCAGTTTCTCCTTATTGACTCAATTCAGATATGTTAGGCATCAGCTGTTCACACCATGCTCCCACTGCAATGAGGTCGGAGAATTTGGCACTCAGTCAAATCTTCATTCATTGCTATGGATTGGGAAAATCTTGTCGGCATGAATGTGATAAGATTCCAGTCCACGGGATTGATCAAATCTCCTCTCCATGAGGAGATTCTTCTCCATGAGAAACAGCCCCACCTTCTCCAGTCTACCCACATTGCTAAAGTTCCTCATTCCTTGAACCATTCTGATGAATTTCCAATAGTTTCATTTTTCATTTCAAATTCCCTCCTTAGTTGCATTGTATCAAAACACAAGAGCTGATTGACAGGTACACAAATCTCATTGTATAGGTTAACTCCAGCTTGAAGGCCATACCTGGCCTTGTAATCTTATATAACTGTGTGAGAGGTCATAGGAACTTACTGAGTTTGGTCAATTAAAGCAGAATCCGATACTCTCTATCATGAACAATCTTCATTCTTTGTAAAGTGGTGACAGCCTTATTAAAATAATTAACAAATTGAATAAAATCCCAATAGAATGCTGTTTAAATATTCCAAGACTCCTTCAGGAATAACAAAACAAATTATGACAGAATTCAATCACAACTAATCTCCAAACAATCAGCTTTTGGAAATATGAACCTTCTTCAGTGATGTTCTCAACTAGATCATTTTCTGAGAAGGTATCTCTCTATTTGATTTATTATTGTCACGGATTAAAATACAATAAAAAGTGTTCTTTCTTGCATGCTACATAAAACATACTGTTCATAGAGAAGAAAACGATAGAGTGCAGAATGTAGTATTACAATCGTAGCTAGGGTGTAGAGAAAGATCAACTTAATGTGAGCTAAGTCCTTACATTCAGAAGTCGGAGAGCAGCAGGGAAGAAGCTGTTCTTGACTCAGTTGGTACGTGACCTCAGACTTTTGTATCTTTTTCCTGATAGAAGAAGGTGGAAGTGAGAATGTATGGTGTGCATGGAGTCCTTAATTATGCTGGCAGTGGGAAGTGTAGACAGAGTCAGTGGATGGGAGATTGGTTTGCGTGATGGATTGGGCTGCATTCATGACCTTCTGTAGTTCCTTGTAGTCTTGGGTAGAGCAGGAAACATACCAAACTGTGATACAATCAGAAAGAATGCTTTCTATGGTGCATCTGTGAAAATTGGTGAGAGTTGTAGCTGACATGCCAAATTTCCTTAGTTTTCTGAAAAAGTAGAAGTATTGGTAGGTTTTCTTAACTAATGTGTTGGCACGGGGGAACCAGGGCAGGTTTGCATATAGATGGTGATTTTTATGAACACATAAATGAAACTGCGAGATTTATAGAGAGCTTCACTTTCCCTCTTTCTGACTCAAAAGATGACAAGCATACTCTGACAGTGAACCTCCTACTCCCTCCCCTTGTCTGGATATAGGTAATACCTACAATTACCTCACAGTATTCCTGCAATCTGAGTGGTTTGAGGTTTGAACAAACCTCACATTTGCATTCCATTGGTTCTGTGTCTCTGCATGCTTGCTTTAATTCAGTGGTCAAATTCAAAAGTTTGAACACTGACTACTGGGCTTTGATACAAAAGTTGCAAAACCTGTTTCTGCAGCTTGTTTTCTGCAATTTTAAATTCACACATAAAGACCCTTGTTTTTTTTTAAAGAGACAGTGCTATATGACTTCTACTTTTGGTTTCAGCATTTCTTTTTGCTATTTACATTTACCAAACATCTCATTTTTAACCTGATATATACAACTTCATAACAATCAGTTTCAGTCAGAACCTGACCCTTTAGCTGGTATTCTCCAACCTTGCTCACTGCTGCAGTTCTCCTGTCCCGCCACACCAAAATTCTCCATTCTCACTGTCAGCGGTGGCAGGACATGTGAAATAGAGAATCCTGACCTTTTCTACTTATTGGGAAAATTCCGGATTGATTTTTCACTTTCGAGAGTTTCCAATTTTAAAATTAAAATGACAGGATATTTTATCATTGCAGAAATCTAGATGATGTTAAACTAGTAATAGCTCTAACACCAGCTGTTGGGTGCAATATATTTCCACATTAATTGTTTCCCATGTCCCCTGGCAGGTATTCAGCCTTTTACAATGGGCTGCATGTTAATTCGCCTCCCCAGGCTGAAGTAAAATTTCCTGCAAATGCTATTCCAGAGTGCTTGATTTCCCCAGTGAATTATCCAACTTCATCCGCATTGCCTAATTCCTCATGTTATCCGCATCCCGCTAATCCGCTGACAAAAATACCTGGCTGTTGACAGCATAGAATCACAGGATAGAATCCCAACAGTGCAGAAGGAGACCATTTGACCCATTGAGCCTGCATTGACTACAATCCCACCCAGGCCCTATCCCCATAACTCCACATTTGCCCTGCTAATCCTCCTGATGTGGAGATGCCGGTGTTGGACTGGGATAGGCACAGTAAGTAATCTCACAACAGCAGGTTAAAGTCCAACAGGTTTGTTTGGACTTGTTGGACTTTAACCTGGTGCTGTGAGACTACTGACTGTGTCTACTCCAGTCCAATGCTGGTAACTCCGTATCATGGCTACACCCAACACCATTAACTGCTGGTGGACGAGATCCCCAAGCAGATCACACATATCGACACAGACAACAAGTTTCTACAAAGATACAAGAAAGCAGACAAGATAGCGAAAGGACTACAGATCATCAATCCACTCAGGTCAACCCATAACACAGACTACGCTGAGAGACTGCCACCGCACCTCTTCTCAACCACTTCTTACATCAGCTCCACAGCAAACACCGCAACTGGGAAATCCCCTGACACTAATGGGCAATTTAGCATGGCCAGTCCACCTAACCCACACATTCTTTGGAGTGTGGGAGGAAACCAGAGAAAACCTATGCAGACATAGGGAGAATGTGCAAGCTCCACATAGACAGTGACCCGTGGCCGGAATCGAACCTGGGTCCCTGGCGCTGTGAGGCAGCAGTGCTAACCACTGTGCCACCACTCTACATTTCCTAAGTTCGACAAGATCATGGCTGGATGGCCTACTCCTGCTCCTATTTTTTATGTTGAGTTGACTCCTTATTCATCTCCCACTCTGGAGATTTGAGCATAAAACCCAGATTGACCCTTCTGATGCCGCGCTGCGGGAATGCTGCCCTGCCAGGGGTGTGATAGCTATTGCATGAGAAATTAAACTGAAGGCCTCCACATGATAGAAAATAACCCAAGACGCTATGTGGAAGAAGAGCAGGGAAGCTCTGTGCAATGTCCTGACCAGTATTTATCCCTCAACCAACATCAGGATTTAAGATACTATCTGATCATTATCCCATCACTGTTTATGAGGAGCTCACACTCGGGACTGTATTTCTAGACTGCAATATTCTTTTGCTTTCTTGGGAAAACAATTGACAGCACCATCATTATAATGGCTTAGTCATCGAGCTTGGAAGCAGGGTCCCAGCCTTCCAGTAAATGATTGTTGAAATTGTATATGATCTAAAGCCTCGGCTTAGCTCTGTAGTCCTGTAGCTGATCTAACAGATTTGTTTAATACAACAATCATGTTACTCTTTTCTTTCCATGTTGAGTCAACTCCTTGTTTGTGCTGGGTGCCCTTTGCAAAGTGACTGAAATGTGGATTTTGTTATCCTTGGCACGGGCTCTGGGCAGGGTTTGGGTCAGTGTCTGGTGATTCGGAACAAGTTCAATCCTCCTGTTCACATCACAACGTGACTGCGTGTAGCAGACTTCACACACTGACAGGTGAAAGGCTGAGCTTGATGCTGATTCAAGATCAGCTTGAGCTTAGGAAGTGTAGTAGAGTAGTGACACAGTGGTTGGCACTGCTGCCTCACAGCACCAACCCGGGTTCAATCCACGTCTCAGGTCACTGCCTGTGTGGAGTTTGCATGTTTTCCCTGTGTCTGTGTGGGTTTCCTCTGGGTGCTCTAGTTTTCTCCCCCAGATGTGCAGGTTAGGTTGACTGGCTATGCTAAATTGACGCTAGTGTCATGGGAATTAGCAGGTAAATATGTGGGGTTATGGGAATAGGATCTGGGGTGTGGAATTGTTGTCGGTGCAGACTCGGCCTGTACTGTAAGCCTTCTTGGGTTCTATGACTTCATTGGCTGGTTTAGGGCTCTCAAAAGTCCTGAAACACACAACAGAACTGGGATAATTTTTTTTGTGAACTGGTGCAATAGCATCAGAGAAAAAAGATTGGCAAAGGTAAGGATCAGGTCAGGACTAATGTGAACTGATTGTAATCAGGAACACATCCAGCTGCTAATGATAGTGGCAGAGTGGTGAAATCACCAGTAGGAGACACTGTCCCCTTTATCTTGTTAAAGGATTCCGAGTGTGGCTATAGGAAGAGCAAACTGCTGTGGATTCTGGCTCCTGAGAATACCAGGCTGTGCCAATACAGAGTTGGGTGCAGTTGCGGGTTGTAGCACACACTGGCAGAGCTTTGATGTTGCTCTTTGGCTGGAGGTATTCAGTGAAAGGGTACAATTTATTTCTGGTTTCATTGATGAGTCCTGCAGTGCTGCTGAGTCAGGGCGAAGGGCCAACATCTGGAGTAATGATGGATCCCTCACAAGGTGATTAGCTCCTTCCTGTCTCCTCAATCACTCTGAGCTTGGCTGCCTTAATCATGCTTCAGATAGTAAACAGCTGAGTCACTCATTTATGAGGTTCTACCTTCTGCTCTTGGATGTCTGTCTGCTCACTCAACTACCTTGAAGGTGTTGGGGGGAGTCCAGAACCAGAGGCCACAGTCTGAGGATTCAGGGTAGACTATTTAGGATGGAAATGAGGAGAGATTTCTTCATCCAGAGAGTGGTGAGCCTGTGGAATTCATTACCACAGGAAGTTGTTGATGCCAAAATATTGGATGTATTCAAGAAGCAGCTGGATATAGCACTTGGGGCAAAAGGGATCAAAGTCAAGGAAAGAAAGCAGGATTGGGTTATTGAGTTGGATGATCAGCCACGATCGTGATGAATCGAGGAGTAGGTTCAAAGGGCTGAATGGCCTCCTCCTGCTCCTATTTCTATGTAAGAACATGAAAAATAAGAGCAGACTAGGCCACTCGGCCTCTCCAGCCTGCTCCCTCACTCAATAAGAACATGACTGATCTTTACATTCCTATCTATATTCCTCCATTCCCTTTATATCCAAAATCCATCGCTCACTGTCTTAATTACACTCAACAACTGGTGTGGAGAATTTCATAAGAAGCCTCACAACCCCAAGTTAAAGTCCAACAGGTTTATTTGCAGCAAATGCCACTAGCTTTCAGAACTGGCTGTTCCTTCGCAATGCAGGTCCTCCTGACAAAGAAATAACCAGTTCCGAAAGCTAGTGGCATTTGCTACAAATAAACCTGTTGGACTTTAACCTGGTGTTGTGAGACTTTTTACTGTGTTTACCCCAGTCCAACACTGACATCTCCACATCATGACTACCATGGAGAATTCCAAACATTTACAACATTCTCAGTGAAGCAATTTCTTTCCATTTCATTCTTGAATAGTCTACCCGTATGCATTCGTAAGGTGTAGCGTCACTGGCAGCCCAACTTTTATTGCACATCTGTGATCACCCTTGAGAAGTGGTGATGAGCTGCCTTCTCGAATAGGACTGAATGCCTTGCTCAACTATTTCAGAGGGCAGCGTTAATCACATTGTTCTGTGTCTGGAGTCACACTAAGGACAGCTGGTTTACTTCACTAAAGGACATTAATGAAGCAGGTTTATATTTACCCCCAATCCAATAGGTTCATTGACACCATTACTGGTTCTGAGAACATAAGAGATAGGAACAGGAATGGGTCATTTGGCACTTTGAGCCTGCTGCCCCATCCAGACAACTTATTTTATTTTTATTTTAAAACGGAAGAATGAAGAGGTCATGGGATCAGCTCTGAATTCTGCCCAACAAGCTTGGGCAGCTTGGCTGTTAAAGATTAAAGGGAGGGTGTAGGTTGTCTTATTAGGAAGAAGGTGCAAGGTATCTCCAATGGCCTCAGCACCTATGTTGCCTGTGGGTGGATTGCTTTTAGTTTTCAAGGAAGGTGTTAAGGATATTAGTTTTTAAAAAGGTGATATCAGAAACTGCCTGTTAATTCCAAGATAGAATCGAGTTGAGGGTCTCAAGGTTGCTAATTCGCTTTTCTACCTGGATACATGGCCAATGTGATTCACATCACTGTGGGGATGGGCTTTCAGAGGAAATAGTCCACAGGAAGCCATTGTGGGACGGGGTAGTAGGTTTTTCTGAGATATCGCCGAATCTCACAGACATGGTCAGTCTGTAACAATGCCAGAGAGACAGAGAGATAAAGACAGTCAGTCTATTATTCACCAGACAGAATGTGGCTGGAAGCTTCTGCTCTGATTAGGTTTGTGAGCGTACGATTGAAAGTCTGTGCTCCAGAACCAGTCATGGCCCCTATTCAAGCTATTCGAGCACAGGACTGGCGTTTACCTGGCATGGTGGAAAATTGCTCTGGTAGGTTCCACAAAGAGCAGGATAATGCCAACCCAGCCAACTGCTGCTCCATTAGTCTCCTCTTGATCATCAGTAAAGTGATGGACGATGTCATTGACAGTATCACAGATCTATGGAGAGGTGACAGTAATCTCTGTGAGCAGGGTTTTACGTGGTGGCGTTAGATGCCCAGCTGACCTGAATGAGTGTGAAATCATGCAAGATAATACTGGTTCAGCATCTTAAAATCACCATATCATAGCCAGCAGGAGCGCATGGGAGTCAAATCTCCCAGCAACAATTAACATTAATTGGCTAATTAAAGCACCTATTTATTGAGAAATTTACTGTGCTTTTACATTTGGCACATGGACCAATCAGACAGGTGGCATCCATGTTCTTCAGCCGTTCCCGATCTGGAGTGGGCTAAAATTCCCAAATATGTTTCGGGTGGCACAGTGGTTATCCTGCTGTCTCCAATGCCTCTACATCTTTCCTCAAATATGGGAACCAAAACTGCGCCCAATAGCCCAGGAGTGGCCTTCACAGGGAAGCTGTGGGTGATGTGGAAAGTCAGTAAAGTTTTACAACACCAATTTTAAATCCAACCAATTTATTTGATAGTAAATTTGCGAGCTTTCGACTCTATGGCCTTTGTCAGGCAAATGCACCTGACAAAGGCCACAGAGTCGAAAGCTCGCAAATTTACTATCAAATAAATTGGTTGGATTTAAAATTGGTGTTGTAAAACTTTACTGAGTTTACCCCAGTCCAACGCCGGCATCTCTACATCATGACTGATGTGGAAAGGACAGAGATGAAGATCTTTGGAGAATGCTTACAGTGATACAAGCAGAACAGTTACTGAGGAACTTGATGGTGAGAAATCCTGGAGCATCTTACTGAAGGACACAAATCAAGGCTGTTGAATATATACATAAAAGCAAATTACTGCAAATTCTGGAATCTGAATTACTGGAAAATTTCCGCAGGTCTGACAGCATCAGTGGAGAGCCAACAGAGCACGCTTTTCAAGTCTGGATGATCTGCTGAGGTTTTCCAGCATGTTCTGTTTCTGTTAAATATTCAGGTCACTTCACATGTTGAAAATGTATGTTCCTTATACCAGCAATGGTGGTAAAGCAATGCTGGCATCTACATCCATTATTAAGGGGAAATGATAGCTTACTGGAAATGTCACTGACTAATAATCTAGAGGCCCAGCCATTGCCTAATTGAATGGCGGTGCAGGCTCGAAAGGCTGGATTGCTTACTTCCACTCCTAATTCCTATCTTCCTGAGGAATGCTCTGGGGATGTGTATTCAAATCCCAACATATGGCATTTTAATTCAATTAATACTTTTAAAAGACCTGAATAAAAAGTTAGTGACCATGAAACATCACTGATTGTTTAATGTCTTATGGGGGAGGAAACCTGCTATCTTTATCCACTCTTGGATCCTAACCTACATGTGACTCCAAATCTACAGCAATGTGGTTGACACTTAGCAAATCATAAGGCCATGAGACCATAAGATATAGGAGCAGAATTAGGCCAATTGGCCCATTGAATGGCAAAGCAGAGTCAATCATGGCTGATACGATTCTCACTCCATTTCTCCTGTCTTCTCTCTGTAATCCTTGATCCCCTTATTAATCCAGAACCTATCTATCTCGGTCTTAAAGACACTGAATGACCTGGCTCTCTATAGCCCTCTGCAGAAATGAGTTTCACAGATTCACCACTCTCTGGCTGAAGAAATTCCTCCTCAGCCCTGTTTTAAAGTTCTTCACTCTGAGGTTGTGCCCTCGAGTTGTAATCTCTCCAACGAGTGGAAACATCTTCTCCACATCCACTCTTTCCAGGCCTCTTAGTATTCTGTAAGTTTCAATTTGATCCCCTCTCATCCTTCTGAACTCTATCGAGTACAGGCCCAGTCTCCTCAACCTCTCCTCATATGACAAACCCTTCATTCCAGGGATCATTCTGGACCCCTTCCAAGGCCCAGCACATCCTTCCTTAGGTGTGGGGCCCAAAACTGTTCTCAATATTCCAAATGGGATCTGATCAGCGCTTTATACAGCCTCAGAAGTACATCCCTGCTCTTGTATTCTAGCCGCTCTCAACATGAATGTAACGTTGAACCATTCAGTTCAAGGGCAATTAGGGAAGAGCAACAAAAAATAGTCTTGTCAATGAAGTCCATATTCCATCAGAGAATAAAAGAAAAAAATTAACTTATTCAAAATTAATGAGTTAACTCCTGTATTGAAAGAGCAGAGAAAGCTTATACTCAAATATACAAAACATGCTGATATCAAGAATTGTTCAATCATAGCAATATTCTCATATTATTGGCAGATAAGGCAAAGCAAGGCATCATTAAATACTTCTATGTTCTTTACTAGATGGAGATGATAGTTTGGTGAGTAGTATTTCTGTCTCTGTGTCAAAAGTTTGTGGGTTCAGGGCCCACACTAGAAACTCAAACAAAACAAAAATGCAGACTGACACTCCAAAGAAATGCTGCACTGGCACAGAAGTTAACAGCATGGAAACAGGCCCTTAGGCCCAACATATCCATGCCGCCTGTTTTTTTTTAACCTCTAAGCTAGTCCCAGTCAGATATATTTGGCCCATATCCCTCTATATCAATCTTACCCGTGTAACTGTCTAAATGCTTTTTAAAAGACAAAATTATACCTGTCTCCACTACTACTTCTGGCAGCTTGTTCCAAACACTCACCAATCTGTGTGTGAAGAAATTGCACCTCTGGATCATTGAGAAAATGGTGTGGACTGTTTTAGCTGCTGCAGGCAGTGGGTTGGGCTTGGCTTGCCAGCCAACCTGTACAGGGAGCTACTGGCCATGTGCAGACCTCTGATGCTGTACATGCGTGATTGCAACAGCAGGGGTCTAACAGACAGAGAGAGAGAGAGAGCTATCAGACCCCCATTGCTGGACCCAGCCTGAACCAATCCCCACCGCCCCCCAGCTAATCACAAACCCCCGCTGCCCTCCCCATTGCCCAGACCAATCATGCCATCCTCCCCCGATCTGATCCCATTGCAGAGTGTCAGTGAGCCCCTTCTCCCCAATCTGATTGGACCATTCCTTTATGCCCCATTCCTTCATGTCCCACCACCATAGGCCCACCACTCCTGTCCCCCATCACCTCTTGCCTATTTCTGATGAGAGGTTAACCGTGCAGAAAATCCGGTTCGCATAAAATTTGGCAGGGCGAGCCAGTAAATTTCCACCCATTAACTCTGTTTCTCTCTCCACAGACATGGTCTGATCTGCTGACACTTTCCAAATTTAGATAGCTTTCCATTTCAGCTCATTTGATAATTGGGTGGGAAACATTTGGATCGTGCTGAGGTGTGGAAGGCGCTATATCAATGCTGAGGTGTGGAAGGCGCTATATCAATGCTGAGGTGATGGAAGGTGCTATATCAATGCTGAGGTGGTGGAAGGTACTATATCAACGCTGAGGAATGAAAGGCGGCTATATCAATGCTGAGGAATGAAAGGCGCTATATCAATGCTGAGGTGGTGGAAGGTGCTATATCAATGCTGAGGTGGTGGAAGGCGCTATATCAATGCTGAGGTGATGGAAGATGCTATATCAATGCTGAGGAATGAAAGGCGCTATATCAATGCTGAGATGGTGGAAGGTGCTATATCAATGCTGAGGTGATGGAAGGTGCTATATCAATGCTGAGGAATGAAAGGTGCTATATCAATGCTGAGGTGATGGAAGGCGCTATATCAATGCTGAGGAATGAAAGGCGCTATATCAATGCTGAGGTGGTGGAAGGTGCTATATCAATGCTGAGGTATGGAAGGCGCTATATCAATGCTGAGGTGATGGAAGGCGCTATATCAATGCTGAGGTATGGAAGGCGCTATATCAATGCTGAGGTGATGGAAGGTGCTATATCAATGCTGAGGTATGGAAGGCGCTATATCAATGCTGAGGTGGTGGAAGGTGCTATATCAATGCTGAGGTGATGGAAGGTGCTATATCAATGCTGAGGAATGAAAGGCGCTATATCAATGCTGAGGTGGTGGAAGGTGCTATATCAATGCTGAGGAATGAAAGGCGCTATATCAATGCTGAGGTGATGGAAGGCGCTATATCAATGTGGTGAGGAATCAATGGGAAGGCGCTATATCAATGCTGAGGTGGTGGAAGGTGCTATATCAATGCTGAGGTGGTGGAAGGTGCTATATCAATGCTGAGGGATGAAGGCGTATATCAATGCTGAGGTGATGGAAGGCGCTATATCAATGCTGAGGTGAGGAAGGCGCTATATCAATGCTGAGGTGATGGAAGGCGCTATATCAATGCTGAGGTGGGGAAGGTGCTATATCAATGCTGAGGGGTGGAAGGTGCTATATCAATGCTGAGGGATGAAGGCGCTATATCAATGCTGAGGTGATGGAAGGCGCTATATCAATGCTGAGGTGATGGAAGGCGCTATATCAATGCTGAGGTGGTGGAAGGTGCTATATCAATGCTGAGGTGATGGAAGGCGCTATATCAATGCTGAGGTGGTGGAAGGTGCTATATCAATGCTGAGGAGGTGGAAGGTGCTATATAAATGCTGAGGTGATGGAAGGCGCTATATCAATGCTGAGGTGGTGGAAGGTGCTATATCAATGCTGAGGAGGTGGAAGGTGCTATATCAATGCTGAGGAGGTGGAAGGTGCTATATCAATGCTGAGGTGGTGGAAGGTGCTATATCAATGCTGAGGAATGAAAGGCGCTATATCAATGCTGAGGTGATGGAAGGCGCTATATCAATGCTGAGGTGATGGAAGGTGCTATATCAATGCTGAGGGGTGGAAGGTGCTATATCAATGCTGAGGTATGGAAGGCGCTATATCATGTGGGGGGTAATGCTGAGGTGGTGGAAGGTGCTATATCAATGCTGAGGAATGAAAGGCGCTATATCAATGCTGAGGTGATGGAAGGCGCTATATCAATGTGAGGTGATGGAAGGGCTATCAGCTGAGGTGAAGGGCTAATCAATGCTGAGGTGTGAAGGGTATTCAATGCTGAGGTGATGGAGGCGCTATATCAATGCTGAGGAATGAAGGCGCTATATCAATGCTGAGGGATGGAAGGCGCTATATCAATGCTGAGGTGATGGAAGGCGCTATATCAAGCTGAGGGATGAAAGGCGTCTATATCAATGCTGAGTGTGGAAGGTGCTATATCAATGCTGAGGTGATGGAAGGCGCTATATCAATGCTGAGGTGGTGGAAGGTGCTATATCAATGCTGAGGAATGAAAGGTGCTATATCAATGCTGAGGTGATGGAAGGCGCTATATCAATGCTGAGGGATGAAAGGCGTCTATATCAATGCTGAGGTGGTGGAAGGTGCTATATCAATGCTGAGGTGATGGAAGGCGCTATATCAATGCTGAGGTGGTGGAAGGTGCTATATCAATGCTGAGGAATGAAAGGTGCTATATCAATGCTGAGGTGATGGAAGGCGCTATATCAATGCTGAGGGATGGAAGGCGCTATATCAATGCTGAGGTGGTGGAAGGCGCTATATCAATGCTGAGGTGGTGGAAGGTGCTATATCAATGCTGAGGTGATGGAAGGCGCTATATCAATGCTGAGGTGATGGAAGGTGCTATATCAATGCTGAGGAATGGAAGGCGCTATATCAATGCTGAGGTGGTGGAAGGTGCTATATCAATGCTGAGGTGATGGAAGGTGCTATATCAATGCTGAGGAATGAAAGGCGCTATATCAATGCTGAGGTGATGGAAGGCGCTATATCAATGCTGAGGAATGAAAGGCGCTATATCAATGCTGAGGTGGTGGAAGGTGCTATATCAATGCTGAGGAATGAAAGGCGCTATATCAATGCTGAGGTGGTGGAAGGTGCTATATCAATGCTGAGGTGATGGAAGGTGCTATATCAATGCTGAGGAATGGAAGGCGCTATATCAATGCTGAGGTGGTGGAAGGTGCTATATCAATGCTGAGGTGGTGGAAGGTGCTATATCAATGCTGAGGAATGAAAGGCGCTATATCAATGCTGAGGTGATGGAAGGCGCTATATCAATGCTGAGGGATGAAAGGCGCTATATCAATGCTGAGGTGGTGGAAGGTGCTATATCAATGCTGAGGGATGAAAGGCGCTATATCAATGCTGAGGTGATGGAAGGTGCTATATCAATGCTGAGGGATGAAAGGCGCTATATCAATGCTGAGGTGGTGGAAGGTGCTATATCAAGCTGAGGTGATGGAAGGCGCTATATCAAGAGGAATGGAAGGGCTATATCAATGCTGAGGTGTGGAAGGTGCTATATCAATGCTGAGGAATGAAGGCGTAATAAGCTGAGGAATGAAAGGCGCTATATCAATGCTGAGGAATAAAGGCGCTATACAATGCTGAGGTGATGGAAGGCGCTATATCAATGCGAGGAATGAAGGTGCTATATCAATGCTGAGGTATGAAGTGCTATCATGCTGAGGAATGAAAGGCGCTATATCAATGCTGAGGAATGAAAGGCGCTATATCAATGCTGAGGTGATGGAAGGCGCTATATCAATGCTGAGGAATGAAAGGCGCTATATCAATGCTGAGGAATGAAAGGCGCTATATCAATGCTGAGGTGGTGGAAGGCGCTATATCAATGCTGAGGAATGAAAGGCGCTATATCAATGCTGAGGAATGAAAGGCGCTATATCAATGCTGAGGTGGTGGAAGGTGGTATATCAATGCTGAGGTGGTGGAAGGTGCTATATCAATGCTGAGGTGATGGAAGGCGCTATATCAATGCTGAGGAATGAAAGGCGCTATATCAATGCTGAGGAATGAAAGGCGCTATATCAATGCTGAGGAATGAAAGGTGCTATATCAATGCTGAGGTGGTGGAAGGTGCTATATCAATGCTGAGGAATGAAAGGCGCTATATCAATGCTGAGGTGTGGAAGGCTATATCAATGCTGAGATGGAAGGCGCTATATCAATGCTGAGGAATGAAAGGCGCTATATCAATGCTGAGGGTGGAAGGTGCTATATCAATGCTGAGGTGGGGAAGGCGCTATATCAATGCTGAGGTGTGGAAGGTGCTATATCAATGCTGAGGAATGAAAGGCGCTATATCATGCTGGGAATGAAAGGCGCTATATCAATGCTGAGGTGTGGAAGGGTATATCAATGTGGTGGTTTTTGGTGGGGTTTGTATGAAGGCGCTATATCAATGCTGAGGTGGTGAAGGGCTATATCAATGCTGAGGAGTGAAGGCGCTATATCAATGCTGAGGTGATGGAAGGCGCTATATCAATGCTGAGGTGATGGAAGGCGCTATATCAATGCTGAGGTGATGGAAGGTGCTATATCAATGCTGAGGTGATGGAAGGCGCTATATCAATGCTGAGGTGGTGGAAGGTGCTATATCAATGCTGAGGTGATGGAAGGCGCTATATCAATGCTGAGGAATGAAAGGCGCTATATCAATGCTGAGGTGATGGAAGGCGCTATATCAATGCTGAGGTATGAAAGGCGCTATATCAATGCTGAGGTGGATGGAAGGCGCTATATCAATGCTGAGAATGAAAGGCGCTATATCAATGCTGAGGTGATGGAAGCGCTATATCAATGCTGAGGAATGAAAGGCGCTATATCAATGCTGAGGTGATGGAAGGGCTATATCAATGCTGAGGAATGAAAGGCGCTATATCAATGCTGAGGTGATGGAAGGCGCTATATCAATGCTGAGGTGAGAGGCGCTATATCAATGCTGAGGTGATGGAAGGTGCTATATCAATGCTGAGGTGGTGGAAGGTGCTATATCAATGCTGAGGAATGAAAGGCGCTATATCAATGCTGAGGTGATGGAAGGCGCTATATCAATGCTGAGGTGGTGGAAGGTGCTATATCAATGCTGAGGTGATGGAAGGTGCTATATCAATGCTGAGGAATGAAAGGCGCTATATCAATGCTGAGGTGGTGGAAGGTGCTATATCAATGCTGAGGAATGAAAGGCGCTATATCAATGCTGAGGTGATGGAAGGCGCTATATCAATGCTGAGGTGATGGAAGGCGCTATATCAATGCTGAGGGATGAAAGGCGCTATATCAATGCTGAGGTGGTGGAAGGTGCTATATCAATGCTGAGGTGATGGAAGGCGCTATATCAATGCTGAGGAATGAAAGGCGCTATATCAATGCTGAGGTGATGGAAGGCGCTATATCAATGCTGAGGAATGAAAGGCGCTATATCAATGCTGAGGTGATGGAAGGTGCTATATCAATGCTGAGGTGATGGAAGGTGCTATATCAATGCTGAGGTGGTGGAAGGCGCTATATCAATGCTGAGGAATGAAAGGCGCTATATCAATGCTGAGGTGATGGAAGGTGCTATATCAATGCTGAGGTGATGGAAGGCGCTATATCAATGCTGAGGTGGTGGAAGGCGCTATATCAATGCTGAGGAATGAAAGGCGCTATATCAATGCTGAGGTGATGGAAGGTGCTATATCAATGCTGAGGTGATGGAAGGCGCTATATCAATGCTGAGGTGGTGGAAGGCGCTATATCAATGCTGAGGAATGAAAGGCGCTATATCAATGCTGAGGTGGTGGAAGGCGCTATATCAATGCTGAGGAATGAAAGGCGCTATATCAATGCTGAGGTGATGGAAGGTGCTATATCAATGCTGAGGAATGAAAGGCGCTATATCAATGCTGAGGTGATGGAAGGCGCTATATCAATGCTGAGGTGATGGAAGGTGCTATATCAATGCTGAGGTGGTGGAAGGTGCTATATCAATGCTGAGGTGTGGAAGGCGCTATATCAATGCTGAGGTGTGGAAGGCGCTATATCAATGCTGAGGTGATGGAAGGCGCTATATCAATGCTGAGGAATGAAAGGCGCTATATCAATGCTGAGGTGTGGAAGGCGCTATATCAATGCTGAGGTGATGAAGGCGCTATATCAATGCTGAGGAATGAAAGGCGCTATATCAATGCTGAGGTGGTGGAAGGCGCTATATCAATGCTGAGGAATGAAAGGCGCTATATCAATGCTGAGGTGATGGAAGGTGCTATATCAATGCTGAGGTGATGGAAGGTGCTATATCAATGCTGAGGTAGTGGAAGGCGCTATATCAATGCTGAGGAATGAAAGGCGCTATATCAATGCTGAGGTGATGGAAGGTGCTATATCAATGCTGAGGTGATGGAAGGCGCTATATCAATGCTGAGGTAGTGGAAGGCGCTATATCAATGCTGAGGTGGTGGAAGGTGCTATATCAATGCTGAGGAATGAAAGGCGCTATATCAATGCTGAGGTGGTGGAAGGTGCTATATCAATGCTGAGGAATGAAAGGCGCTATATCAATGCTGAGGTGATGGAAGGCGCTATATCAATGCTGAGGTGATGGAAGGGCGCTATATCAAGCTGAGGATGAAGGGCTATTAATGCTGAGGAATGAAAGGCGCTATATCAATGCTGAGGTGATGGAAGGCGCTATATCAATGCTGGGTGATGGAAGGTGCTATATCAATGCTGAGGTGGTGGAAGGTGCTATATCAATGCTGAGGTGTGGAAGGCGCTATATCAATGCTGAGGGATGGAAGGCGCTATATCAATGCTGAGGAATGAAAGGCGCTATATCAATGCTGAGGAATGAAAGGCGCTATATCAATGCTGAGGTGGGGAAGGTGCTATATCAATGCTGAGGAATGAAAGGCGCTATATCAATGCTGAGGAGAAGTATCTGCTGAGGATGAAGGCGTGTATATCAATGCTGAGGTGATGGAAGGCGCTATATCAATGCTGAGGTGATGGAAGGTGCTATATCAATGCTGAGGTGATGGAAGGCGCTATATCAATGCTGAGGTGGTGGAAGGTGCTATATCAATGCTGAGGTGATGGAAGGTGCTATATCAATGCTGAGGGATGGAAGGCGCTATATCAATGCTGAGGTGATGGAAGGCGCTATATCAATGCTGAGGTGATGGAAGGCGCTATATCAATGCTGAGGAGTGGAAGGTGCTATATCAATGCTGAGGTGATGGAAGGCGCTATATCAATGCTGAGGAATGAAAGGCGCTATATCAATGCTGAGGTGATGGAAGGCGCTATATCAATGCTGAGGAATGAAAGGCGCTATATCAATGCTGAGGTGATGGAAGGCGCTATATCAATGCTGAGGTGATGGAAGGCGCTATATCAATGCTGAGGAATGAAAGGCGCTATATCAATGCTGAGGTGTGGAAGGTGCTATATCAATGCTGAGGTGAGGAAGGTGCTATATCAATGCTGAGGTGATGGAAGGCGCTATATCAATGCTGAGGTGATGGAAGGCGCTATATCAATGCTGAGGTGGTGGAAGGTGCTATATCAATGAATGAGGTGGTGGAAGGTGCTATATCAATGCTGAGGTGGTGGAAGGGCTATATCAATGCTGAGGTGATGAAAGGCGCTATATCAATGCTGAGGTGATGGAAGGCGCTATATCAATGCTGAGGTGATGGAAGGCGCTATATCAATGCTGAGTGGGGAAGGCGCTATATCAATGCTGAGGTGGTGGAAGGTGCTATATCAATGCTGAGGTGGTGGAAGGTGTTTTGTGGGGGGGTTGTGGGTGTGGGGGCTATATCAATCTGAGGTGGTGAAGGTGTATATCAATGCTGAGGAGGTGGAAGGTGCTATATCAATGCTGAGGTGGTGGAGGTGGTATGCTGAGGATGTGGAAGGTGCTATATCAATCTGGGTGGTGGAAGGTGCTTATTAATGCTGAGGATTGGAGGCCTTTTCAAGTGAGGGTGGAAGGCGCTATATCAATGCTGAGGGATGGAAGGCGCTATATCATGCTGAGGTGATGGAGGCGCTATATCAATGCTGAGGTGATGGAAGGCTGAGGTGAGGAGTGGTATATCAATGCTGAGGGATGAAAGGTGTATATCAATGCTGAGGTGATGGAAGGCGCTATATCAATGCTGAGGAATGAAAGGCGCTATATCAATGCTGAGGTGATGGAGGAGCTATATCAATGCTGAGGTGTGGAAGGCGCTATGTGGAAGGTGCTATATCAATGCTGAGGTGATGGAAGGCGCTATTATCAATGCTGAGGTGGTGGAAGGTGCTATATCCAATGCTGAGAATGAAAGGTGCTAATCAATGCTGAGGTGATGGAAGGGGCTATATCAATGCTGAGGATGAAAGGCGTCTATATCAATGCGAGGGTGTGAAGGCGCTATATCAATGCTGAGGTGGTGGAAGGTGCTATATCAATGCTGAGGTGTTGGAAGGTGCTATATCAATGCTGAGGTGATGGAAGGCGCTATATCAATGCTGAGGAATGAAAGGCGCTATATCAATGCTGAGGTGGTGGAAGGTGCTATATCAATGCTGGGTGAAGGTGTATATCATGCTGAGGTGTGGAGGGCTAATCAATGCTGAGGAATGAAGGCGCTTACAGCTGAGGTGGTGGAAGGTGCTTATATCAATGCTGAGGTATGGAAGGTGCTATATCAATGCTGAGTGATGGAAGGTGCTATCTGCTGGGTGGTGGCTATATCAATGCTGAGGCTATATCAATGCTGGAATGAAGGCGATATCAAGGAGGTGTGGAAGGGCTATATCATGCTGAGGTGGGAAGGTGCTATATCAATGTGAGGAATGAAAGGCGCTATATCAATGCTGAGGTGATGGAGGCGCTAAGGCGCTATATCAATGCTGAGGTGATGGAAGGTGCTATATCAATGCTGGGAGGTGTGGAAGGTAATCAATGCTGAGAATGAAAGGCGCTATATCAATGCTGAGGTGATGGAAGGCGCTATATCATCTGAGGTGAAGGGCTATATCAATGCTGAGGTGATGGAAGGTGCTATATCAATGCTGAGGAATGAAAGGCGTATATCAATGCTGAGGTGATGGAAGGCGCTATATCAATGCTGAGGAATGGAAGGTGCTATATCAATGCTGAGGTGATGGAAGGTGCTATATCAATGCGGGAATGAAAGGCGCTATATCAATGGGGAGGCCTATATCAATGCTGAGGTGTGAGGCGCTATGCGTATATCAATGCTGAGGTGGTGGAAGGTGCTATATCAATGCTGAGGAATGAAAGGCGCTATATCAATGCTGAGGAATGAAGGCGCTTTCAATGCAGTGTGGAAGGTGCTATATCAATGCTGAGTGATGGAAGGCGCTATATCAATGCTGAGGTGATGGAAGGCGCTATATCAATGAGAATGAAAGGCGCTATATCAATGCTGAGGTGATGGAAGGCGCTATATCAATGCATATATCAATGCTGAGGAATGAAAGGCGCTATATCAATGCTGAGGTGATGGAAGGTGCTATATCAATGCTGAGGTGATGGAAGGTGCTATATCAATGCTGAGGTAGTGGAAGGCGCTATATCAATGCTGAGGAATGAAAGGCGCTATATCAATGCTGAGGTGATGGAAGGTGCTATATCAATGCTGAGGTGATGGAAGGCGCTATATCAATGCTGAGGTAGTGGAAGGCGCTATATCAATGCTGAGGAATGAAAGGCGCTATATCAATGCTGAGGTAGTGGAAGGCGCTATATCAATGCTGAGGAATGAAAGGCGCTATATCAATGCTGAGGTGATGGAAGGTGCTATATCAATGCTGAGGGATGAAAGGCGCTATATCAATGCTGAGGTGGTGGAAGGTGCTATATCAATGCTGAGGTGATGGAAGGTGCTATATCAATGCTGAGGTGGTGGAAGGCGCTATATCAATGCTGAGGAATGAAAGGCGCTATATCAATGCTGAGGTGGTGGAAGGCGCTATATCAATGCTGAGGAATGAAAGGCGCTATATCAATGCTGAGGTGATGGAAGGCGCTATATCAATGCTGAGGTGATGGAAGGTGCTATATCAATGCTGAGGTAGTGGAAGGCGCTATATCAATGCTGAGGTGATGGAAGGCGCTATATCAATGCTGAGGTGGGGCTTATCAATGGAGGTGGAAGGCGCTATATCAATGCTGAGGTGAAGGTATATATGAGGTGGAAGGGCTATATCAATGCTGAGAATGAAAGGCGCTATATCAATGCTGAGGGGTGGAAGGTGCTATATCAATGCTGAGGTGGTGGAAGGTGCTATATCAATGCTGAGGTGAGGCGCTATATCAATGCTGAGGATGGAAGGCGCTATACAATGCTGAGGAAGAAAGGCGCATATCAATGCTGAGGAATGAAAGGCGCTATATCAATGCTGAGGTGATGGAAGGCGCTATATCAATGCTGAGGTGATGGAAGGTGCTATATCAATGCTGAGGTGTGGAAGGTGCTATATCAATGCTGAGGTGTGGAAGCGCTATATCAATGCTGAGGTGATGGAAGGCTATATCAATGCTGAGGAATGAAAGGCGCTATATCAATGCTGAGATGAAGGCGCATATAATGTGAGGTGGAAGGGCGAGGTGGGGTATACATGGTGAAGGGCTATATCAATGCTGTGGAAGGTGCTATATCAATGCTGAGGAATGAAAGGCGCTATATCAATGCTGAGGTGGTGGAAGGCGCTATATCAATGCTGAGGTGGAAGGCTATATCAATGCTGAGGTGGGTTATTCAATGCGAGGAATGAAAGGCGCTATATCAATGCTGAGGTGGTGGAAGGCGCTATATCAATGCTGAGGTGGTGGAAGGTGCTATATCAATGCTGAGGAATGAAAGGCGCTATATCAATGCTGAGGAATGAAAGGCGCTATATCAATGCTGAGGAATGAAAGGCGCTATATCAATGCTGAGGTGATGGAAGGCACTATATTAATGCTGAGGAATGAAAGGCGCTATATCAATGCTGAAGTAGTGGAAGGCGCTATATCAATGCTGAGGGGGTTGTTTCTTACAGTGGCCATTTACCTCAATTGAGAATAAGAACTCAAAGATCACCCACTGGTATTAATTAGACCTGATGAGGAATATGCATTGTGTAATTACATTCGACAAGGCAAATGACTGGGACAGCCCTAACAGCTGCTTCGAAATTACATCGCCTCTCTCCAACCAGTGGTTAGCACAGTGTACAAGCATCTGAAAACCTTGTAACAATCCCCCTGTACTGAAAAACTGAGACATAGAAGACTATTTTTATGTTTGAGAAGAGTTTCTGAACACTAGTGAGGGTGTGCGGGAGAGGGGTGTGTAAGTGTGTGTGTGTGGGTGTCTGTGTGTATGTGTGTGGGTGTCTGTGTGTGTGTGTGTGGGTGTCTGTGTGTGTGTGTGTGGGTGTCTGTGTGTGGGTGTGGGTGTCTGTGAGTGTGTGGGTGTCTGTGTGTGTGTGTGTGTGGGTGTGTGTTGTGTGTGGGTGTGTGTGTGTGTGTGGGTGTCTGTGAGTGTGTGTGTGTGTGGGTGTGTGTGTGGGGTCTGTGAGTGTTGTGTGTGTGGGTGTCTGTGTGTGGTGTCTTGTGTGTGTGAGTGTGTGTGTGTGGGGTGTCTGTGTGTGTGTGTGTGGTGTCTGTGTGTGTGTGTGTGGTGTGTGGGTGGGTGTCTGTGTGTGTGTTGTGTGTCTGTGAGTGTGTGTGTGTTGTGGGTGTCTGTGTGTGTGTGGGGGGGGGTGTCTGTCTGTGTATATGTGTGTGGGTGTGTGTCTGTTGTGTGTCTGTGTGTATGTGTGTGTCTGTGAGTGTGTGTAGGTGTATGTGTGTGTGTCTGTGACTTTGTGTGTGTGGGTGTCTGTGAGTGTGTGGTGTGTGGATGTCTGTGTGTGTGTGTCTGTGAGTGTGGTGTGTGGGTGTCTGTGTGTGTGTGTGTGTATGTGGTTGTGGGTGTCTGTTGTGTGTGTGTGTGTGGTGTGTCGGGTGTGTGTGTTGTGTGTGTAGGGTGTGGTGGGGTGTCTGTGTGTGTGTGTGTGTATGTGTGTGTTGTGGGTGTCTGTGAGTGTGTGTGTGTTGGATGTCTGTGTGTGTGTGTGGGTGTCTGTGTGTGTGTGTGTGTGTGTGTGAGAGACAGACACAACACTGCCCAAGATTGGAGATATGCTGCTAAAGACCCTTCAGTGCAGAACTCCTGACAGATAGAATCAGGAGGGTTCAACCTTCATTCACCAAGGCTGATGGGGTTAAAATCTGAGAAGTCTCACAACAACAGGTTTATTTGGTAGCAAAAGCCACTAGCTTTCAGAGCGCTGCTCCTTCATCAGGTGACTAGGAGATCTTTTCACAAACAGGGCATATAAAGGCCCAAACTCAATTTACAGAATAATGATTGGAGTGCGAGTCTCTACAGATAATCAAGTCTTGAAGTTACAGACAATGTGAGTGGAGAGAGCGTTAAGCACAAGTTAAAGAGGTGTGTATTGTCTCCAGACGGGACAGTTAATGAGATTTTGCAAGTCCAGGCAAGTCGTGGGGGTTACAGATATGCGACGTGAACCCAAGATCCCGATTGAGGCCGTCCTCATGTGTGCGGAACTTGGCTATCAGTCTCTGCTCAGCGACTCTGCACTGTCGTGTGTCGTGAAGGCCCCTTTGGAGAACACTTACCTGAAGATCAGGGGCCGAATGCCCATGACGGCTGAAATGTTCCCCATCAGGAAGAGAACAGTCTTGCCTGGTGATTGTCAAGCGATGTTCATTCATCTGTTGTTGTAGCGTCTGCATGGTCTTCCCAATGTACCATGTTTCAGGACATCCTTTCCCACAGCGCATCAGGTAGACAATGTTGGCCAAGACACTGAAAGATATGCTCATAAAAACAGGATATCACGCTCGATTCATCGATTGACAGTTCTGATGTGCCAAAGCGAAAAACCACACTGAACTCCTCCGAAGACAAACAGCACACAGAGTAACCTTCATCCTCCAGTACTTCCCCGGAGCAGAGAAGCTATGACATCTCCTCCAGAGCCTTCAACATGTATTGATAAAGACAAACAGTTCGCAAAGGACATCCCCACACCCCCACTTCTTGCCTTCAAACAACCGCACAACCTCAAACCGATCATTGTCCGCAGCAAACTATCCAGCCTTCAGGAGAACAGTGACCACAATACCACACAACCCTGCCACAGCAACCTCTGCAAGACATGCCAGATCATCGACAAGGATGACATCACCTCACGTGAAAACACCATTCACCAGGTACACGGTACACATTCTTGTAATTCGGCCAACATTGTCTACTGATACTCCATAGGAAAGGATGTCTCTAGGCATGGGATATTAGAGGGACCGTGGAGACGCTATAACAACAGATGAATGAACACCGCTCGACAATCACCAGGCAAAAGTGTTCTCTTCCTGTTGGGGAATACTTCAGCGGTTGCGGGCATTCGGCCTCTGATCTTCGGATAAGCATTCTCTAAGGTGGCCTTCACGACACAACAGTGCAGAGTCGCTGAGTAGAGACTGATAGCCAAGTTCCACACACATGAGGACGGCCTGAACCGGGATCTTGAGTTCGTGTCACACTATCTGTAACTCCCATGACTCGCCTGGACTTGCAAAGTCTCACTAACTGTCCTGTCTGGAGACAATACACATCTTAATGCTCTCTCCACTTACTTGTCTGTATCTTTAAAACATGATTAGCTGTAAAGACTCGCATTCCAATCGTTATTCTGGGACTCTTCTCACTGGAGAGACGTAGGTTGAGAGGCGAACTGATAGAGGTTTATAAAATGTTGAGAGGAATAGATAGGGTGGACTCTCAGAGACTATTTCCCCGAGCTGAAATGGTCACTACGAGAGGACACAGATTTAAGGTGCAGGGAAGCAAATACAAAGGAGATGTCAGGGGTAGGTTTTTCACTCAGAGGGTGGTGAGTGAATGGAACCGACTGCCGTCGGAGGTTGTTGAGGCAAACTCACTGGGGTCTTTTAAGAGACTTCTGGATGAGTATATGGAAAAGAATAGGATAGGGGGTTATAGATAGGTCTGTGGATTGGTAGATGTGATCGGCGCAACTCATGGGCCGAAGGGCCTGTTTGCGCTGTATTGTTCTATGTTCTATGTTCTGTAAATTGAGTTTGTGCCTGTTTGTGAAAACATCTCCCAATCATCTGACAAAGTAGCAGCGGTCCAAAAGCTAGTGGTGTTTGCTACCAAATAAACCCGCTGGACTTTAACCTGGTGTTGTGAGATTTCTTACTGTGTTTACCCCAATCCAACACTGGCATCTTCACATCATTTAAAATGTGGGACCAGGCTTGTACAGGATGAGTTTACATTCTCTCCTGTTTGGGAGATTGAGGGGTGATCTAATCAGGGTGTCAAGGTGTTTCAGATAATAAAGGATTCGATAGAAATTATTTTCTCTGCTGTGGGGTGGAGTTGCAGAAACTTCAAACTGGAGCTAGGCTGTTCATGGGATAAAATCTGGAATTACTCCCTCACACAAAGTGGGGGGGAAATCTTGAACTCACTGCAGATACTGAGGGCGAACTGAGAATTTCAAACTGAATTTGATAGATGTTTGTTGGTTAAGGGGATTGAAGCTTACAGAACAACGGAGTTAAGATGCCAATCGACTGTGACCTAATGGAGAGACATGAGGGGCTGATTGGCCTCTTCCTGATCCCCAGTTCAGTGACCATTTATGGGCTGTGGGAGGGTGTCAGGGTTCAAGGACAGACTTGGGGATAGTTGTGTAATATTGAGCTGGACTGTTGTTTGGATGGGAGGCACACCAGCTCTATCAGAAAGGCTTTCAGTCCTACTGCTGGGGGAAGTGGATCACACAATCAGCTCAATGTGAATCAATAAAGATCAGAGGAGATAAAAGATCGAGGACACAAACAACACGGAGTAACAGCAATCTTCAACTAATCGATAGCAGCTGCAGCAGACAGATAGAACGAGAGTGACATTTTACACCCACTCTTATCACATGTCATGAAACTGCTTGCATTTATATAGCACCTTTAATGTAACAAAACAATCAAAGCTGCCTCACAGGCATTTTATTGGACAAAATTTAACACTGAGACACAGAGCGACATGTTAGAACAATTGACCAAAACATTGACCGTAGAGTCCTGGGCTGGAATTTTACCATCCTGTCCGCCATGGGAATTGGAGTGGGCTAGAGGTGGTTCACGGAAAGATCCAAAAACCTCAGGAAGAGTTTACAGTTTTGGGATGAGCAGGGCTGTAAAGTCCTGCCCATAGAGTCACAGATTCCCTACAGAAGAAGGCCATTTGGCCCATCCAGCCAGTACCGACAACAATCACAGCCCCAAGACCCTATTCTCATAACCTCACGTATTTACCCTGCTAGCACCCCTCCCCCCAACACTAAGGCAATTTTTCATGGCCAATCAACCAGCCCACACGTCTTTGGACTATGGGAGAAAACCAGAGCACCAGATGGAAACCTACACAGACATGATGAGAACATGCAAACTCCACACAATAACCCAAGGCTGGAATTGAACCTGGTTCCTTGTTGTTGTGAGGTAGCGGTGCTAACAGGCAGCAGAAGGGTGAGGTTGACAGGTGTAAGGAGGGAATTCCAACAGGGCTCAGCTGAAGGTGTGACTATCAGTGATCGAACAAGAATGGACAATCAGCCATGATCGTAATGAGTGTTGGAGCAGGCTCAAAGGGCTAAATGGCCTCCTCTTGCTCCTATCTTCTATGTCTGTGAACATGAGGTCAGAATTAGATGAGCAATGGAGATCTCAGAGAGTTGGTGGGCTGGGTGGAGATTACAGAAATAAGGAGGGGGCAAGGAGGACACGAGGGATAGATTCACAAGGATGAGAATTTTAAAATGGAGCATGGCTGGACAAGGAGCCAAAGTAGATCAATAAGGGCCAATAACAGGACAGGTCACGAGTCCTTTAGAATGGGCCTAACAACAATTTTGGATAGCAGCAAAACGACACCTTGAGTAAATATCCAGAAAAGGTCATGTTGAATCAACTGCAACAAGAAACAAAAGCGAAAGCTTTTCAAATGTGAAAACAAATAAAGATATTGGGTTGTGATTTATTATTGAGAAGCACATTAGAACTTGCACCTATTTTATTCTGCATTTTATGTCACTGACTAAATATTAATGAGGCAATTTAAAAGTGTTTCTAACTGGTACTTGTACATTAGTAAGCCAGAGGCCCAGGGTAATATTACATATTCCAAGCCTATATCCCAAACCCCAGTCACATCCTGCCTCGGGTGCATAAAGTACAAGAGACCAATGAAGGGAAAACTTAGTATAACCGTGTGTTTTGTAAAGATAAATTTGCCTTATCTGACAAACAGCATGTTCTTGAGATTTATTCCTGGAAAGAGGGGGTTTTCCAGGGGATGAGTTTAATGGACTGTATTCTCTGGAGTTTAGAAGAATTCATCTCATTGAGGTAGTTGGACAGTCACTTCCAAGTGCTCCAGGTCAATGTAACGGGAGGGTAGCCCAAAGATGTGCTGGGGAGCACCCCCTCCCCAGGAGGTTTTCAGGTAAGGATTGTATAGCAATGGCTCAGGAAGTTCAAACTCTGCTCTGTGAACCAGCTGAAAATGTGACTGAAATCATAAACTTTCATGGTTCCGACTGGGTTACATCAATAGTTATTTTAGAAGAAGTTAGAAGAATTGAAACTATTTCTAGTTCTGGGTAACTGCTGTACGGACACACACGGATCTCCCCCTCCACCCCCAGCCATGGGGTTCCACCCACACCCAAATCCCCAGGGGATACTCACCATTAACGACCAGCACCCCACGGGTGGTTGAAATCAGATGCTCTTTCCAAGGGTTGAAAAGTCAAGTACTAGGGGACAAAGGTTTAAGGTGGATAAGTTTAAGGGGATAAGTTTAGACGAGATGTGCGAGGAAGTTTTTTACACAGAGGATGGTGACTGTCCATCTCATAAACAAATTTTGAAAAAAAAACCCTTGTTTCCTATCACTCAGCCAGTATTACATCCATACCACTGCTCTCACTTTTAATCCACAGACTTTAACTTTGTTGATCATTCTAACATGTGGCACTTTATTGAGTACAGGAGTTGGGACGTTATATTACAACCCTACAGGATATTGCTAAGGCCACATTTGGAGTTCTGCGTACAATTTTGATACAGGAAGGATGTTATTAAACTGGAAAGGTGCGCAAAATAGATTTACAAGGATGTTACCAGGCCTGGAAGGTTTGAAATGTAGGGAGAGGCTGGGACTTTTTTCCCTGGAATGTAGCAGGATAAGGGGTGATCTTATAGAGGTCTATAAAATCATGAGGGGCATCAATAAGGTGAATAGCTAATATTGTTCTCCCTGTAGGAGAGTTCAAAACCAGAGAACAGAGGTTTAAGGTGAGAGGGGAAAGATTTAAAAGGGACTTGAGGGGCAAGTTTCTCACATAGAGGATGGAGTGTGTAGGGAATGAGCTGCCAGAGGAGGTGGTACAATTACAACATTTAAAAGACATTTGGACAAGTATGTGGATGGGAAAGGGTTAGAGGGATATGAGCCAAACACAGGCAAAAGGGGCCAGTTCAGTTTAGGAAACATGGATTTGTTAGGTTATAGGGCCTGTTACCATGCTGTATATCTCTATCTGTCTAATTCAGCAGAAACTGCTTTAACCAGCAAGTGTAGAGAGAAAAAAAGAACTCTGTAACATGCTGGAGGTGAATTGTATAGAGACATTTAAGGGGAAGCTATATAAAATGCAAGCATTAGAAAGGGATGGGAGGTTATGCTGATAGAGTGAAGAAGGCTGACGTGGAGTATATATACCAGCATGGAGCAGCTGAGCAGAACGGCCTGAATCTGTGCTGTAAAATTCTCTGTAATTCAGTGTAAGAATAAACAAATGTGGAATATAATCTCAACCTGATAGTAATGGAAAAAAATTACTGTGTGTTATTTTGGAACACGTCACAAACCTTATCAGAGAGATTCAATAGCCAAACAACCCTAATCCATAAGAAGCTACGTGAATGCATGTGAATAGATTGCAATGCACTGAAGTATCAAGGAATGATGGTTAAATCACTAATTTCACTTTGTATTCATAGACAAGGTCTCAAAATAGATGTTAGCCAACCACTTCAGATTGCTTCAAGTTACTACAGCTGTCCTGATATGATTGCAAAAAATGATGACTTGAACTGCAATTCTAGCAGATATAATGCAAACATTCCCTGTAAAAGCTTATTGCTGAATTTTACCATCAACATAATACATTAATGCATCAATACATTTACAAATTTCTTTTAAACTATGACTGCACTTCAATGGGTGAACCATCTCGTACATCTGTTCAAGATCAGGACTATAACCTCACTGAATAGCTATGGTCAATGAGTTGGTGAATGCCATTAAAAAACTACAAGAAGCAATTCAGGAATTAATGATCTTTTCCTCATTTTAATGTTTACTCTCAGCTTTACAAGAGGATATCAATATGCGCTAAATTATGAGGAAAGGTTGCCTGGACCAAGTTTGAATTCCTGAAGGAATGGAAGACTAAATCCTTCAGTTTTATGTCCCATCAACAGTAACGTTCCTCGAACCGTGCAGCACTCCCTCAGCACTGACCCTCTGACAGTGCGGCACTCCCTCAGCATTGACCCTCCGACAGTGTGGCACTCCCTCAGTGCCGATTCCTTGTCGTAGATTGGGAGATTGGTGAATAGACACTGCCCCACTCAGCAGTGTGATGGTGGCATTTTGTGTGGGATTAACCACTCCTCCAACTCCCTCCCCCGTCCCACCAGCGTAAACCCCCAATGGCTTTTGTTTTCCATATTGTGCCGGAATTCATTTAACTAGGCTCACTGATTTTTTGGAAAAGCTCCCGTATTCCCGTTCATTGTGTACTTAGATTTTTTGGGGAAAATTCCACCTATGATCTCACCATTGCCCTTTCACTGAGCATGACATCCTTACTTCATAATAAAGGGTAGTATTTCTTTCATCTTCTTAATTATCGCTGTACCTACATACTAACATGGAAATCTGTAGCTTCAACACAAGGTTCCCCATGTGATAAATTGTTAACTGATTATCACCATGTAGAGGCCAAATTCCTCCCCACTAGACAGACAGAGAGAGAGAGAGAGACAGACACCAAATATTGAGAGAGAGACAGAGACAGAGAAAGGCAGATGCATAGATGGAGACAGAGAGAAACAGAGGAAAAGGAGCAGACACAGACAGAATGAGAAAGGGAGTGAGACAGACAGAGAGAGAAAGCTAGACAGAGAGAGTGAGAGAGAGAGATATAGAGAGGCAAAAAGAGAGAGCTAGACAGTGAGGGAGAAAGATAAATAAACAGACAGACATATATATAATATATATAGAGAGAGAGAGAGAGACAGAGAGACAGATAAATTGAGAAAGGATGATAGATATAGAAACAAGAAGCAGGAGTAGGCCATTCGGCCATTCATTTTGATCATGGCTGATCATCAAATTCAATATCCTGGTCTCTTCTTCCACCCCACATCCCCCCCGCCCATCCCATATCCCTTGATCCCTTTAGCCCTACGAGCTATACTTAATTTCTTCTTGAAATCAAACAACGTTTTGGCCTCAACTACTTTCTGTGGGAGTGAATTCCACACACTCACCACCCTCTGGGTGAAGAAATTTGTCCTCACCTCAGTTCTAAAAGGTTGATCCCTTACCCTCAAATTATGGCCTCTAATTCTGGACTCCCCCACCATCAGGAACATTCTTTTTGAATCTACCCTGTCTAGCCCTGTTAGAATTTTATAAGTTTCCATGAGATCCACTCTCACTCTTCTGAGCTCCAATGAATATAATTCTAACCAACTGAGTCTCTCCTCATGAACAGACCTGCCATCCCAGGAATCCTTCGCTGTGCTCCCTCTACAGCAAGAACATCTTCCCTCAGATAAGGACACACAATACTCCACGTGTGCCTTCACCAACGCCCTGTACAATTGCAGCAAAATGTCACTATCCCGATACACAAATCGTCTCGCCAGAGGCCAGAGAGGGAGACTAATATACAAAAGAGACAGACAAACAGACAAATAGGGAGAGAGAGAGAGAGAAAAACAGACCTACAGATGGAGACAGACAGAGTGAGAGAGGGAGAGAGCAAGATAGGGAGAGAGATAGACAGAGAGAGGGAGAGAGAGAGAGAGGCAAAGAGAGCAAGGTCACGAGAGAAATCTTGAATGTTGGACTCAGTTGTCTGACAAAGCAGCATTTGAAAACTGGAAGTAGTTTTTAAAACTGTTATTTTGGACAAAGCTACAGAATGTGGAAGTGTTTGAAATTTGCAAAGGAAGTTATGATTGCAGAAAATGAATTGACTCCCAGATATCCGCCAGATCTATAAAAATGGAATCCTGCTTCTTCTCAAAGGACGCATTCAAGAAATGCCACATCATATCAAATCTGTTCAGTCATCCTTGAATGGAAAGGTCACACCTTCTGCTGTCACTCTGACAATCTCCCAAATCACCTTCTGAATTCATGCAACTTGTGCCTTTACATCAAAGAAACGCAAACTGTCATCTTTTTTATATAGAAATTGGGCAAATGTCCTTTCTGGCATATAATCCCTCTATTAAACACAGTGATTTGGAATTAAGAAAATAATTCCATTTTCCACGGAGGAGACAGCACAGATCCTTCACTGGCTCAGTAGCCAGCAGGCAAGAACCCCAATGCCACCCTAATCCCATTCCCCAATTGCAAAAATTTCCCATTTAGGAATCTAATGCAGAATTCCCACTGAGCTTTGATTAAGCTTCACCAGGATCAGCAGACTATGCTGCACTGCTGGAGGACCCAGGGATGCAAACCCCACCCACCAAGAGCTATCAGCCAATCAAAGGCCAACAGCTCTTCACTCACATGTAGGGTCGCCAGCAGTGAGGGTGGGGGAAATGGGCTCCCTTTCCTATTATCGCTTCCTTCAAATATATGCTGTGCCTTTAAAAGAGAGGCTCCCTTTCCCCCCCTACTCCCCCAATTTGAGAGACTATTATCAACACGCACAAATTTGTTAGCTGGAAGCCAATAGAATGCTTGCACACTACCTCCCCACCTGGTGAAATGTCTGCCTTGCCTCCAAATACACCACCTCAAAGGATGCAAAACTCATGCTTATGTTTCTCCTCTAATTAGCTTCCCATTTCTTTCTTTATTTATTAATGTCACAAGTAGGTTTACATTAACACTGCAATGAAGTTAATGTGAAAATCCTCTAGTCGCCACACTCCAGCGCCAAGTTTGCACACACTGAAGGAGAATTTAGCATAGGCCAACACACCTAACCAGCACATCTTTCAGACTGTGGGATAAACCGGAGCACCCGGAGGAAACTCACAGGCACGAGGAGAACATGCAGACTTCACACAGACAGTGACCCAAGCCAGGAATCAAACCTGGGTCCCTGGCACTGTGAGGCAGCAGTGCTAACCCACGATGCCACCATGCCATCCTGTGGCTACACTTATTCTCTCTCAATTTAATTCCCTCTGTAATATCACATCCATTTTTCCGATGTGATGGTGACACAAAGAGACCCTGTTTGTGTCATAGGGTAGATGTGAAAGATTCCACGACCACTAATTTAAAGCGGGGCAGGGGAGTTCTCAACATCCTGGTGAATATTTAACCCTCAGTCATCATCAATAACAGATAATCTGGTCATAGTTTTTCTGATTACAGTCTGTGAGTGCACAAATCCACTTCACATTTCCAATATTGTAACAGCCACTGCACTATTTCATTGCTCACAAAACATTTTGGGAGGTTCTGAGGTTGTGAAAGGTCAGGAAATGCAAATCTTTCTTTGCTTTGCTGGAATTTCAGTTACAAAGCATTCATAGCGGAGAATTGCTGGAGGTTTGGTGATGCTGATAATGGATCGGAGATACTAGGGCAGGATTTCAGACTCCCAGTCAAACATCTTCTGTCTATTCCTCCACATATTTTAAAATTGTCAGCAGTCTGAAGGCTAACGCTTGGTGGCAGTCAGCCAAGCTTATTAAGTTGAAAGTTTAATAATCTGTTTGATTTTGGACTCCATCTCCTCAAAGATAAAACCTGATTTTTGATTCATCTTAAAACACTCGGGATGTCTCCAAACTGATAATGCAAATATTAAAAAAAAAGTGTCAGGAGCAGGCGATGCAGTCCTGGGAGTCTGATCCACAATCCAATAAATTCACAGCCAAGTTTCCAGCTCAACTCCAGCCCAAAAATATATCAATCTCAATCTTGAATATACCCAAAACCTGAACAATCACAGCTCTTTCCGTACAGCAAAGAGTTAATACCAGGAGCACCTGATACCGGTGCACTGAGACGTGAATAAGTGACTGGTGGGAGACAAAGTTACAACCTTGTGTTACTGAACCCTTTATAGATCGGCAAATAAACAATAATGCCATTTTATGAATTACTGCATTCTCAGGGTAACTGACAAACCTTATAGAAACCCCATCTAGATCCCAAATTCAAGATAAAATATGCAGGTGAATTTTACTATCCCATTCTCCACGTAAATGGAACAGGCGTGGGGCAGACCTTGAAAATGTCCACTGACTCCAGATGGGATTTTCCAGCTTTGGGACAAGCAAGGCCAGAAGATTCCGACCACTGAGCTGCGTGTATAGACACAGGAAAACTCTTAGATGACCGCAGACCTGAAAAACCTGCAAACCCTGGTAAAAGGACAAGAGGAGAAAGCATTGAAGACTCGTCTGCAATGCATTGTAAGTACTGCAGGTGCAAGAAAACACCCATGGCAGGATTTTCGCCTAAAGCGGGAAAATCCCACCCGAGGTCAATGGGCCTTTCCATGACCTTATCTCTGCCCGCTGCAATTCTGATGGCAGACAGAGCAGGGAGATTCGACCCCCAGATTCAGAGTTCAAGCAGCAGAAAGTACAAACCACAATCCACAAGCCAAAGGTCTGAAACAGACACAGAACTTAGGACAAGTGTGGGGTCTACATTGCCACTCCCAGAAGTGCTGAAGGACCTCAGCCTAACTGCTGGATCTGGAGGACAAAATGATGGGTACCAAGGTGGGATGGGTAAGTGAAGGTTTGGAGGATCATGAAAGATCGGGATCTTGGGGGAGAGGTTGGTGGGGAAACAGAGGTCAGGAGATCACCCAACCTTAATGGAAGGGCTTCTCTTGGAGGCTCTCCACTCCACCCTCCTGCCTGAGGTCTATCTTTGATTTTTTCCAGCCTTTCTCCAACCCCAACAATCAAGAAATTGTCATAAGGGAATTTAATTGGTCAGGTTGAGTGGAGAACCAGAGGGAATCCTGACCCTGCAATTTCACCCCCACTCTACCCCCCACCGCCACTGGCCTTAGAGTTGTAAATTACAACATCCTGTACCTTTAACATTTACTTTACTGGACAAAATTTATACCAAAGACACACAAGGTGATATCTAGGAAAGGTGGCCAAAAGCTCAGTAAAAGATCTAAGTATTGAGGAGCAGGTTTTATTATTTATGTCTTTATTCATTTGTGGGATGTGGGCATCATTCACAAAGCTGCTATTTATTACTCATCCCAATTCTCCGTGGAGAGTAATGTTGGGTCTTCTCAAAATACTGCAATCCTTGTGCTAAAGATGCTCGCAAAGCAGTATTAGGGAGGCAGTTTCAGGATATTTACCCAGGGTGGCATTGTGTTGTTTTCCCTTCTTGTCCATTCCTCCAGCCCCCTGATGCAGGGTCAAAAATGAATTTGGTCTAAAAAGCATGTACACATTATCAGAAATGTGCTAACAGTGAGGTACAGGAGGAGATATTAAGACAGGAGACCAAAACTTGGTCAAAGAAGTAGGTTTTACAGAGTGACAGAAGGGAGGAGAGTGGGGAAATCAACACAGACCAGACCGTGAACAAGATTTTAAAACACCATCACCCTTGCATTTGTCCTTGTGGAATAAATCAGAACGAGACATCAGCGATCTTTGGAATAGACAAGTTGGTTTGGGGGAGGGGAAGAGGAAGAGGTTGTTAATGGGAAATGCAGGAAAGTCACATTATCCCTTTATTAAAAGCATGGTCCTGCATAGTCCCATGTGCACTTTCATTCCAGCACTAAATAATCATGTTAACTACTGGTCATTCCCTGAGGGACACTGATGTAGTGAGCTATCGATAGCTCCAAAGAAGAATTTGCTGCCCAGATGAAAAAACCTTTTGTCAGGCATCCCACACAGCCATATCAAAATCTAAAAGCTCAATTATAGCAAATTATGTTCCACAGTATATGTTTTTCCTAAAAGCTCCAGTTTCTGATAACAGTCACTTATTCATCAATCTAATAAGCAGTTTGATTGGAGTGATATTTCTTAATAGAATATGTATCCTTTCTGTATGATGGACATTGGAGACATGGTTCAGGGATCTAGGGCTGAATATCGACTCTTGTGACTTCAATAGCTTTGTGGGTTTCTTTTCAAGGGGTAAATAATAAATTGATGAAACTTTTCTGGCTTGCATTTGGCAGGGAAAGGAGTTGGCCTTATTTTGTTTGGCACAATGGACTGTATTAAGACACAAATCTGAATGTTGTATTTGGGCCACTTATAGAACACTCAGAGTTCCTCAAAAAGCTTTCAATGTCATTGTTTGCAACAATGATGAGCTCCCTAACCCATTTTCTCATTTTTCACAGAAACGTTCCAACATTTAACTCCAGTTAAAATCTGCCCAAATTTTATCTCATTGCCACAGGTGGCACTGAGAGCAGTTGGCACTGCTGCCTCACAGCGCCAGGGACCTGAGTTCAATTCTGGCCTCAGGGGACTAGCTGTGTGGACACTTTCCCTGTGTCTGCATGGGTTTCCTCCAGGTGCTCTGGTTTCCTCCCATAGTCCAAAGATGTGCAGGTTAGATGGATTGGCCATGCTAATTTATCCTGAAGTGTGATGGAGGATCAGTAGAGAAAAACATGGGGTTATAGGAGTAGAGCCTCTGTGGGATTGATGTCGGTACAGACTCGATGGGCCAAATGGCCTCCTTCTGCACTGTAGGATTCTGTGGATTAGAACATAGAACATAGAAAACTACAGCACAAACAGGCCCTTTGGCCCACAAGTTACGCTGATCACATCCCTACCTACTAGGCTTATCTATAACCCTCAATCCCATTAAATCCCATATACTCATCCAGAAGTCTCTTAAAAGCCCCCAACGAGTTCGCATCCATCACCACTGATGGTGGCCGATTCCACTCACTCACCACTCTTTCAGTGAAAAACTTACCCCTGACATCTCCTGTGTACCTGCTCCCCAGCACCTTAAACCTGTGTCCTCTCGTAGCGACCATTCCAGCCCTGGGAAAAGGCTTCTGAGAATTCATCCAATCTATACTCTCAACATCTTATACACCTCTATTAGGTTTCACTGATTCTACGAGGTCAAAAAGAAATAATTGAAAAACGGAAGAGTGGCATGAGGAAAATCTCTGTAAACAAATACCTATTTCTCATTATTTTCAGGCAGATCGTACTGCTGGAAAGCTGGGGGGACGGGGAGGAGAAGGGAGGGTCATCCTGGCAAATATTCAGTCCTCAATAACCATCTCCAAACAAGATGATCTGGTCAGTATCATGCTCCTGTTTGTGGGAGCTTGCTGTGCACAGATTGGCTGCTATATTTCCCACATTAGAACAGTGACTGCACTCTCATTACATTTCATTGAGCAGTGTGAGACACCCTGAGGTTATGAAAGGTGATACAGAAATGCAAGTCTTTCACTGGAGCACAATTGGAACCGGAGCCTCTTTGATTGGGGGAGTATGAGATCTTCTAAGTCAGGATCATTATGAAGCTGTAATACAAAGGAAATAAATTACCGACAGGAAATGTGTGTATACTAATGAAGCAAGGGGAAGAAAGTGATTTGGAATTATCTGAATAAATACTATGTTCCTCAGGGACAAGAAGATGATAATTACGAAAGATTTTAATTAGATTAAATTAAAAGGGGAGAAGACATTCTGCAAAAGAGCAATTCATAAAGTGAGCACAGTTTCCTGTTTCAACATGTTAGTGTAAAGAAGCGAAACCTGTTGACTGAAAGCATCCAGTGCTATATTGGGAACAAACCAAGTTGTAAGCAATTGTGGGAGAGGTTTGAAGTAACATTGCAACTGCTGAGAGCTTCACATTGGAAGCATCCCTGAGCTCTACCACACTCTGAGACCCTGTGAACTACCGTTCAAATTAACTGTGTACCTCAACAAGAGTTTATTGGCCTTCCTAGGGCTTCGAGAGTGAAATTCTCAGGAACGGTAGCATAAACTAAGCTTGAGTATAGTAAAAAGTGATCTAACTGAGGTGTTTAACACGATTACAGGATTGGATCGGGCTGATAGAGAGAAACTATTATCTCCTGGTGAAGGTGGATGAGCAGGTGGGGGGTGGGGGGCTGATTGTGGAGGGAGGGGAAGGTGACAGAGTCCAGAAGAAGGAACATTAAAATTGGAGTCAGACCATTCAGGGGTGATGTCAGGGAGCACTTCCTCACACAGAGTGGGGTGGAAATCTGGCACTCACTCCCCAAGAGTCAACTGATGATTTCAAAAGCCAGACTGATAGATTTTTGTTGGTTAAGAGTGTTCAGGGCTATGGACAAGGCAGGTAAATGGGATTAAGATCATGATGTGCTGGTGGGGCTGTCATCCTATTCCTTTGTGCCCTTGGAGAGAATAGTGGGAATTAGTGCAGGGATTTACAGGATTAATGCTGCTGTTGTTGATGTTATTTTTGTATTTTCGTGACCTACCCTTGAATAATTAAATACTTTAGGGATCCTGTTCCTCTTTCAGCGCCCTGGGCTGCTCCCTGGATACTCTTCATCAGTAATTCACTCTTTAGGCAGGGGTGAGAATTTTCAGGCTCCCTTATCTGATTGTGTCACCATTCACACTGAAAATCCTGAACTGAAGCTTATGTCAATGGAGACACCACCTTCACTGTTACTGATACAAAACCACACAATATATCCTGGCTCTTCCACATGATAAGAAGCCTCACAACGCCAGGTTAAAATCCAACCGGGTTATTTGATAGTAAACCCACAAGCTTTTGCCCCCTTCATCAGGTGACTCTCCACTCATCTGAGGAAGAGGCAAAAGTTTGTGGGTTTACTATCAAATAAACTTGTTGGACTTTAACCTGGTGTTGTGAGACTTCTTACTGTGTTTACCCCAGTCCAACACCGGCATCTCCACATCTTCCATATGATGCAGGCTCTGTTCATGAGAGACAACAAATACCTCTCCATTGCTAAAGTAAACTGTTTTCCCTTAAAAGGCTTTGCTAAGTGCTTTATGCTATCTACAGTCCAAAGCTATCCTTCCTTGTGGTGTGAATGGTGGCTTAGTGGGTTTAAGTTAGGAACTGGGTTCAAGCTGGTTCATAGTTTATGGGTCCAAGCCCCACAATGCAGACTAGAGCACATTATTCTAAAGCCAACATTCTCAACGCAGCACACAGGGAGTTCTACATTGTTGGCGGTACTGTCTTTTGAATGAGATGCTAAACCCAGACCCTGTCTGTCCTCTCAAGTGGTTAGAAACACGCCTTATTAGAAGGAACACAGAGGAGATCTAACCATTGATTTCTCCTTCAACATCTGGTCATTAATCTCAGTGTTGTTTTTGGAAACTTGCTCTGTGCCAATTAGTTGCCCTGTTTACAATACTTTACAGATAAACCATCAAAAGCATTCTTTCACAGCTTGGTGTGTCTCCTCCTCTGACCAAGACTACAAGGAACTACAAAACATCGTGAATGTAGCCCAATCCATCACACAAACCAGCCTCTCATCCATTGACTCTGTCTACACTTTCTGCTGCCTCAGCAAAGCAAACAGCATAATTAAGGACACTGCGCATTCTCTCTTCCACTTTCCATCGAGAAAAAGATACAAAAGTCTGAGGTCACGTACCAACTGACTCAAAACAACTTCTTCCCTGCTGCTGTCAGACTTTTGAACGGACCAACCTCGCATTAAGTTGATCTTTCTCTACACCCCTCACTATGACTGTAACATTACAGTCTGCACTCTCTCCTTTCCTTTTCTCTAAACGATAGGCTTTGTCTGTATAGCATGCAAGAAACACTACTTTTCACTGTATGCTAATACACGTGACAGTAAATCAAATCAAATACAAAAAAGTTAAAATATATATTTCATAGTTACAAAGTGTTTGGGACATTGTAAGGATGTGAAAGGCACTATATAAATGCACAATCCTTACTTAAACTTTGCATAGTTTAGTTTTGATACTCAATTTGGTTTTTAGATACTCAGATCAGTTGATCATCAGGTTAGATTGATGTCTTTGGTTTGGCCTCTGAGTGAAATGTAAGGATAGATTTTCCGGTCCTACCCTCTGCAGGAATCTTCGCAGATGGGACGGACAATTTGACGGACCATTGAACGATCTATTGACCTCAGGCAGGGATTTCTGGTCTCAGAAATTCCAGTGATCAGAAAATCCTGCCTGTAATCTCCATAAACACTGCCTTTGTCTCAACTGAAGGTGAAACAAATTGGGCCACATATTTCTCCAACATTGACCTCACTTCAATGAATAGCTGCAAAGTGTTTTGGGTGGTGATCCCAAAGTCATGAAAAATGGTATGCAAAAGTTAAACTTTCTCTTTTATGACGCAATTGGAGACCTGATGGTTAGATATCATTTAACTCAGCACCCCCACACACTCTGTTCTCCTCTTTACCCTGAGTGAAAGAGATATAGATGTACTTCTAATATGAAAACCATGATAACTTCTTTGGAATTCTTCACATTCCAATCTGTAATTACCTTGCAGTTGTGTCTTTGCCTCTATATGCCATGTTTGTGAACTAACTTCCACTCATTTGATGAAGGTGTAATGTTCTGAAAGCTCATGATTGTAAATAAACCTGTTGGACTTTAACCTGGCATTGTCAGACCCCAGGTTATTGTGCCTACCCCAGACTAACACCGGCATCCCCACATCTCTGGAATGAGGAAGGGTACAATAGCATGAGGTTTGGAGTAAATAGTGAAACCTGACCTGTACAAATAAAAATTCTCCAAGAAAGATCCTGCAGCACTTTTTGTGAGTGTGTTGTGACTCCTTTAAATGTACTCTCATCCCTCCTGGGTTTTGTACAGGAATTCAGCTAAGATGGAGGTTGTAATGACAGAGAATAAAACACTTGATGTCATTATTTTGTTGCTACTCCATTCGTAAACACCTGCCCCCATCCCAATAGAAAAACACCTCAGAAGCTAACATGGACCAAAATCTCCAAGCAACAGGTGTCCACCCAATTTCCCATCCCTACCTGGGTCAATACTAGCTGGAATCGGCCAGTTAAACAGGGAGCCTTTTCTACTGTAAATAGGTTTCATTAACAGAGTGGAGAATGGGTGAGAGTGATTCAATAACTGGAAACCAGGTAAAAATTGTCCCCTTCTTGAAAACAGTCTTAAATCCCCCCACAAATAGAAGACTCATCATTACAGCTTTCCTAGTTACAAGTGATTAGATTTGGTATTATCTATTTCTACATTTTCTCAGTGTCTCTATATCAATGAGATATGTAAATATATTCACTTATTATATGAATATAGAATGTTATATTCACTTAGAATCGTAGAATCCCTACGATGCAGAAAGAGGTAATTTGGCCTATCAAGTCTATCCTGGTTTTCTGACAGAGTATTTTACCCAGGCTTTTTCCCTGCCCTTTCCCAAAATCTCACATATTTAGCGTGGCTAACCCATCTAACCTAATTTGATCTGATTTGATATATTGTCACATGTTTTGGGATAGTGTGAAAAGTATTGCTTCTCACGTGCTGAAAAGACAAGCCATACTGTTTGTTGAGTACATAGGGGAAAAGGAAAGGAGAGAGTGTAGAATATACTGTTACAGTCACAGCTAGGGTGTAGAGAAAGATCAACTCAAATAAGATGGGTCCATTTTAAAATCCTGATGGTAGCAGGGAAGAAGCTGTAGCTACACATCTTTGTAGACTAAGGAGCAATTTAGCATGGACAATCCACAAACTCGCACATTCACACTGTGGAAAGAAACCGAAGCACCTGGAGGAAACCCACACAGACACAGGGAAAATATGAAAGCTCCATACAGACAGTGATCCAATGCAGAATCGAACCCATGTCCCTGGTGCTGTGAGGCAGCAACTCTAACCATTGTGCGACTCCCATTCCCTTTATATTGACTACACCATGTTCAGAATGAGATTGGGCAGAGGTGGGAGGATGGTTTCTGTGGAGCATAAACCCTGGTCTGGACTAGCAGGGGGTGAGATGGGCTGTTTCTGCGCTGGATCTTCTATGTAACTTGTGCAAAGATAATTCAATATGCACTGAAATTTATATTGCTGTTGGCTGATTGCATATCTTTCTAATTGAATAGTTTGCTGCTGTTTGCTTTCTCTGACTGCTGTGTGTGTATGCGGTATTTTACAACCTCAGTCGGGTAAGACTCATAAAATCCTGTCCAATGCTAATGGAGAATTCCATTCCGTGAGCTTTGTCTGCCTGTGTGTGTGCGTGTGTCTGTGTCTGTGTGTTTGTATGTGTGTGTAAGGGAAACATACTGATCTAGCCATCATTACTTGTGATAACAACATTCAAGCACCAGCCCTTTGATACATCACTTGGTAATCCTATAATTTTTAATATTTAATAGTTTGGAATACAGCACATTGGCAGAAGGGATATGAATTTGTTAAAAGTTTTCAGATAGGCTGAATTCAACTTACTGTAATGTCACTGGAATATTTCCATTGGAGCATCAGCGAGGATCTTATATTTTTACAAAAGATAAAAGAAGGTCATTCTCGCCCTGAGAACAGGCAAGATTCAAGGGGAGGTTCACTGAGATGATATCAGGGTGAGGAGTTTGGGTTATTCTCCTTGGAGCGAAGACTGTTTAGTGAGATTTAATGGAGGTGTTCAAAACACTGAATAATAGAATGAATGAGGAGGAACTGATTGGGAAGGAACAGTGGAAGAAAACAATGTAACTTTCAAAAGGAAAACAGATAAGTACTCAAAGGGGAAAAATTAAAGAGCAGAAGGGTGGGACTAAATCTTTCAGAAAGTAAGGTTTATTTATTAGTGTCACAAGTAAGGCTTACATTAACACTGTAATAAAGTTACTGTGAAAATCTCCTAGTCGCCACACTCCGGTGTCTGTTTGGGTATACTGAGGGAGAATTTAGCACAGACAATGCACCCTAACCAGCACATCTTTCGGACTGTGGGAGGAAATTAAGATATCCAGAAAAAACCCACACAGACACTGGGAGAACTTGCAGATTCCGCACAGACAGTGACCCAACCTGGAAATCAAACCGAAGTCCCTAGTGCTGTAAGGCAGCAGTGCTAACCACTGTGCCACTATGCTGATACAGGCATGATGGGCCAAATGGCCTTTTTCTATACTGTGTCTCTCTATAGTAAAGAGTCAAATAGATAGTTTTTATTGTTATATTATAATTACTGCTGGTGAAGGGAAACCAAAGGTTCAGAGGGCTCGATGCAGTGTGAATCAGCTCACTCGTCCAATGTGAACAGCCCTTTGTATCAAGACCCATCTGTCTGAGGAAGGGACAGTAATCGTGCGACAATGAACAGATAGTAACAGATGCTTACACTCGCTGATCGAGTTTAGTGCACTAAATGCCAGCTGAATTACGTTTCTCTATAAGAAGGCAACATTCTGTGATGTAGCTCTCCTCCAAGAGCTTGCAATCACCAAAGATTCTGCAGGATAGGACTTAGCCCATGGGTTCGTAAATCGTCTATTTGCATTCTGTGTGTTTTTCATCTGAGGCTCCAATTCATCTTTCAAAGCATTTTGTTTCTTTATCAAGGGAGCCAAATCCTCATACATTATGGAATACATCATTACTTACAATTTTTCGATTGCCACATGGAGAGAGCATATCATGCTGATATCAATCAAACATTAACCAGGTGCATTTATATGTTATTACGTAAGTAATAACATACAGCGAACAACTTTACAGGACTGTCTATTAAACTGCAATCAGAGATAGGATTCTCCAGTCTTGTCCGTTCCTGCCCCGTTGCCAGTGACAACAGAGAATTTGGCGTTCCGGACTAAACTCTATTCACTGCAGCGATAACGGAGAATCCCGGCAGTGAGCGAGGTCAGAGCTTTTCAGCCTTGGTCAAAGAAGTAGGTTTTTAAGGAGAGTTGGAAAGGAGAAGGGGCAAGGCAGAGAGGTATAGGGAGGGAATTCCATAGCTTCAGGCCCCAGAGGCTGAAAGCTCAGCTGTCAATGGTGGAAGGATGGAAATTAGGGATACGCATGAGGCCAGGATTGAGGGAGTGCAGCAAGAGGGTTATAGAGCTGAACAGATTATAGAGATGGTGAGGGGCAAAGTCACAAGGGATTCAGGAACAAAAGTATCTTAAAATAGGCGCGTTGCTGGACTGGGGTTAATGAGCACAGAGGGGATGTCTGAGTGGAAATTGGTGCGAGTTAGGACACAAGGGGAGCAGAGATTTGATGAGTTCAAGTTCACAGAGGATGCAAGATGGGAGGCTGGTCATGACTGAGTTGGAATGTGGTTGCACCTGAAGGTTAACAACAGTATGGATGAGGGTTCAGCAACAGATCATCTGAGGCTGGAGTAAAGATGGACATGAAGGAAAATCAGAAAGGCATTAGTGGTTTTTTTTTGAGCAACACAGCACAGGAAACAGGCCCTTCGGCCCAACGAGCCCGCGCCGCCGTCATAACTATATAGTAACAATTCCATTATCCTATTCTAATTTTAGGTTACTTTTTTTTTTAAAGCTTACCACTGTTTACTGTAACTATACCCTTCATAATCTTGTACATCTCTATTAGATCTCTTCTCAGCCTACGTCTTTTTAAAGAAAACAGCTCCAATTTGCCTAACCTCTCCTTGTATCTCAGACTTTCCATATCAGGCAGTGTCCTGGTAAACCTCCTCTGCACTCTCTCCAAGGTCTCTATATCCTTCCGGTAGTAAGGTGTCCAGAACTGGATACAGTATTCCAAATGAGGTCTAACAAATGTTCGATACACTGCAACATTAAACGCCAGTTCTGGTACTCTATACTCCTTCCTATAAAGGCTAGCATACCATATACTTTCTTCACAACCTTCTCTACTTGCTCTGCCACCTTCAGAGACTTGTGCACCTGCACCCCCAGGTCCTTCTGTGTTTCTAAACTCTTAATATGTCTACCCTTTATCATATACCTCCCCCTTACATTCTTTCTCCCAAAATGCATCACCTCACATTTATCAGGATTGAATTCCATCTGCCATCTGTCTGCCCAAGCTACCAGCCTATCTATGTCCTGCTGCATCGCCTGACAATGCTCCTCACTATCCGCAAGTCCAGCCATCTTTGTATCATCTGCAAACTTGCTGATCACTCCACTTACTCCCTCTTCCAAGTCATTTATATATATTATAAATAGAAGAGGTCCGAGTACCGAGCCCTGCGGCACACCACTAGTGACTAATCTCTGGCTAGAAACACACCCTTCCACTATTACTCTCTGTCTCCTATTACCAAGCCAGTTACTTATCCATCTAGCTACCTGTCCTTGTATCCCATGAGCCTTAACCTTCTCAACTAACCTCCCATGACCTCACCCACTCACTCAGTCTATTCAGATCTCTCTGCAGATTTTCCGCGTCCTCCACGCAATTCACTTTTCCACTCATCTTCGTGTCATCAGCAAATTTTGTTACCCCATCTATTTTGTACCATCATCCATAACAATTTATATCGTTTGATGTGAATTAAGAGTGATCATCTGCAATTCCATGTTGGCCAAAGTGGTGGCAAGTTTTGCAATCACAGATGGCAACATAAAAAAAAGTGAAGGGTTGGAAGATATTTTTCAGGCACTTCCACTTGAAGTGAATAGAAATCGGCAAAAAAATGTATTAACAACTTTTTTTTACATCCAATAAAAAGATAGTGGTGAAATTAAAACATTAAGTATAGGAAAACCTCTACAGGTCTGGCAGTATCTGTGGAGAGAGCAAGTAAAATTAATGTTTCGAGTTTGGATGATTCTGAAGATGTCATACTAAGTCATAGAACATAGAACATTACAGCGCAGAACAGGCCCTTCGGCCTTCGATGTTGCGCCGACCAATTAAGAAAAAGCAATGACCCTCTAACCTAAACCATTCCCTTTTCATCCATAAACTTATCTACTAACCTCTTAAACGCCACCAAACTTGGCGCATCTACAACTGCAGCAGGCAGGGCATTCCATACTCTTACCACCCTCTGGGTAAAGAACCTACCTCTGACATCCGTCCTATAACTACCACCCCTTAATTTAAAGCTATGTCCCCTCGTGCTAGCTTTCTCCATCCTAGGAAAAAGGCTATCACTGTCCACCCTATCTAAACCTCTAATCATCTTATATGTTTCAATAAGGTCCCCTCTTAGCCGCCTCCTTTCTAACGAAAACAACCTCAAATCCCTCAGCCTCTCTTCATAAGACCTGCCCTCCATACCAGGCAACATCCTGGTAAACCTCCTCTGTACCCTCTCCAATGCCTCCACATCTTTCTTATAATGTGGGGACCAGAACTGCACACAATACTCCAAGTGCGGCCGCACTAGAGTTTTGTACAGTTGCAACATGACATTGCGGCTCTGAAATTCATTCCCCTGCCAATAAAAGCTAAATTGACACTGGAGTGTATTTATGGTCTTTAACATTGCTCTCCATGAGGGGTCTGAGTAAATAATTTGGGTCATTCACTTTAACTTGTACTCTGACAGTGTCGGCTGTGACTCAGTGTGTGGAACTCTCATCTCGGACTCTGGGGGTGGAAGGTTTCGGTTCCCCATCAGAGTCTCGAGCTCCAAATCTAAGCTGACAGTTGAAAATGTGCTGCACTGTCTGAGGTGCTGTGTTTCAGGTGAGATCGTAAACTAAATTCCTATTGTTCTCTCAGGTAGATGTAAGTAATTTCCAGGGCACTCACTGCTGGAGTTGAGGGAATGAGCTAGGGGAAGCCTTTTGTTGAATTTCCCGAGGTAAAGTAGTCCATTGCAGTTTTCCTGCACTTCCTATGCTTCTGGCAACAAGCATGGCTCACTGTTGCAATGAGAGGCTGAGATTTCCTTGTTGTTTTTGAGTTGCTGATGGGGGACAAGCCCAGTACAATCACTTTGAAATGTTGCTGATCCCATCTTTGTTTCAATAGTATCAGTCACTCTGTAAACTCCTCCAGCTACATAATCCTCTGAGATTCCTTCATTTTTATCAACTCTAGCATCAAACCATCCCGATTAATTAATTTACTGCTGGTAGTCGTGGTTTCAGCAGCCTTGGTTCTAGGATTCTTTCTGTCTCTCCATCTTCTTTTAAGACCTTAAATTTTTGGCCAAGATTTCAATTATTTATCCTAATATTTCCTTATGAAGATCAATGCTTTTTATTTCTTTATTCTTTGATGCTTTGTTGTCCATTCCTAATTTCCTATCGAACAGAATGACCTGTTAGGTTTTTTTTGAGGGTAATTAAGAGTCAGCCGCATTGCTATGGCTCTGGAGTCACATGTAGGCCAGATTGGGTAAGGACAGCAGATTTCCTTCCTTACTGACCCAGGTGGATTTTTATCACAATCGACAATGGCTTCAAAGTCACCGTTACTGAGATTAACTTCCAATTCCAGATTCTGCTTTGAATGAAAATTAATTCCAATGATTGTTATGGTCCTGTAAGCATTAGCCTGGGCTTTCTAGATTACCACCACATCCCCATCTCCCCCTCATTGCTAGTGTTCTTTGGCTTGTGACATCAAATTTTAAATGTGCTATATAAATGCAAGTTTTGTTCTTGATCTTTCCAAGGTTTAGGATCGTTAATCAAAAAAGTCTCCTTGGGAATTAGCTCCATATAAGGTGAATCATATAATTACAGAATCCCTTTACTACAGAAGGAGGCCATTTGGCTCATTGAGTCTGCACCAACAACAATCCCACCCTATCCCCATAACCCCATATGTTCACCCCGCTAATTCTCTCTCCCCATCCCCAAAACTAGGGTACATCTGGAATGGTCAATCCACCTAACCTGCCACATTTTTGGACTGTAGGAAGAAACTGGGGCACCTGGAGGAAACCCATGCAGACATGGGGAGGATGTGCCCTGAGGCCAGAATTGACTCCAGATCCCTGGCGCTGTGAGGCAGCAGTGCTCACCACTGAGGCATTTCAATCCCTAAAACCTGTGCATATTTTAAAAAATATTTTCATAATATTCAGCATTTAATGATGGCCATGCAGAGGGATATTGAGTTTCACCCTGCCCTGGCAATTTTGTTGAGAAAATGAAGCAAGTTTCTACAGATTTGTACATAGTTATATTTGAGTCTTAGTAAATGAACTTTTCCAAGATGTACAGCAACAATATTCAGAAACATTCTAGGCAAAAGGAGGAAAGATTGGAGGGGACAGAGTTGTCAGGAAGCAGGTTGTATCAATAGTGAAAGCAAAAAGATTAAACTATTAAATAATTATTTTAAAATTATACAATGGCATGGGTAGCACAGTGCTTAGCATTGCTGCCTCACAGCACCATGGTCCCAGGTTCAATTCCAGCCTTGGGTCACTGTCTGTGTAGAGTTTACACTTTTGCCCTGTGTCTGCATGGGTTTCCTCCTGGTGCTCCAGTTTCCTCCCACAGTCCAAAAATTGAGGGTTAGGTTAATTGGCCATGGTAAATTGACCTGGTGTCAGGGGGGTCTAGCAGGATAAATGCAAAGGGTTACAGAAATGGGGCCTGGGTGGGATTGTGTCAGTATAGACTCAATGGACTGAATGGCCTCCTTCTGTACTTCTATGATCTATTTCATCACTTTAACCACTTCAGGAATTTCCCTCTCCATCAAGATTCCTGGCGACAGAGTTAATGATCTCTTTGCATGGTGCAATCCACAAGAACAAGGTAATTCTCCCAGTATCAACCTTCCAATATTTATCCCTCAACCAACATCACAAGGTACAAACAATCTGGTCATTGCTGCTTGTGGGAGCTTGCTGTGCACAAAATGGCGGCCTCATTTCCTACATTCCAAACAATGGCTCAAAAATACTCCACTGGCTTTGAGACATCTTAAGATCATGAAAGGAGCTGTAAAAATATGAGAAATGTCCTCATTTCATAGAACATAGAACATAGAACATAGAACATAGAACAATACAGCACAGAACAGGCCCTTCGGCCTTCGATGTTGTGCCGACCAAAATAAAAAGCAATGCCCCTCCTAACTAAACCATTCCCTTCTCTTCCATATACTTATCAACTAACCTCTTAAACGCCACCAAACTTGGCGCATCTACAACAGCTGCAGGCAGGGCATTCCACTCCCTAACCACTCTTTGAGTAAAGACCTACCTCTGATATCCGTCCTATAACTATCACCCCTTAATTTAAAGCTGTGTCCCCTCGTGCTAGCTTTCTCCATCCTAGGAAAAAGGCTATCACTGTCCACCCTATCCAAACCTCTAATCATCTTATATGTTTCAATAAGATCCCCCCTTAGCCGCCTCCTTTCTAACGAAAACAACCTCAAATCCTTCAACCTCTCTTCATAGGACCTGCCCTCCATACCAGGCAACATCCTGGTAAACCTCCTCTGTACCCTCTCCAATGCCTCCACATCTTTCTTATAATGTGGCGACCAGAACTGCACACAATACTCCAAGTGCGGCCGCACTAGAGTTTTGTACAGTTGCAACATGATGCTGCGGCTCCTAAATTCAATCCCCCTACCAATAAAAGCTAAGACTCCATAAGCCTTCTTAACAACTTTATCCACTTGACTGCCTACTTTCAGGGATCTATTGACACATACACCAAGATCCTTCTGTTCCTCAACACTATTAAGAGCCTACCATTAGCCCTATACTCTACACATTTATTGTTCCTGCCAAAGTGCATTACCTCACACTTTTCCACATTAAACTCCATTTGCCACCTCTCGGCCCAGCTCTGCAACTTGTCCAAGTCACTCCAAGTCATTTCCTTTTGCTACTTCTGTTTTCCTGCACATGTTGACCCGATGTTTGATAGCCAGCCCCTGTAGACTTTCTCAGAGAAGGAAATGTCACATTCCCCCTGCCAGATTCCGAATGTGTGAAGATACCCACTGTTCATCTGCACTACCCAAAACTGGGACATTGAGACAGGGTCTCCGAGGGGCTGGTCTGTCAGTCACAGGTCTCACACAGCCCTTCCCATCATCCACGTACATGTAGATCCCCCTGTCTGTGACCAATAGCATTTACAATCACTGCTGCCTCACAGCACCAAGGACCAAGGTTCGATTCCTGGCTTGGGTCACCGTGTGCTGAGTCTGCACGCCCTCCCACTGTCTGTGTAAATTTTTTCTGGGTGCTCCAGTTTCCTCCCACAGTCCAAATGATGTGCTGGTTAGGTACGTTGGCCATGCTAAATTCTCCCCCAGTGTACCTGAACAAGTGCCAGAGCATGGCAACTGGGCACTTTTCACAGTAACTTCATTGCAGTGTTAATGCAAACTTACTTGTGGTCCTAATAAAATAAACTTTAAACTTGAAAAGTATTTCCTGTTAATCCAAAAGATAATCAAAGGCTGTCTTAAACATTGAACAGCATCCGGGCTGGGCACAAATCATCCCATTCAAAATGCTTTTCAGATTTTTATATTAATTGTGGAGATGTAGAGGTAAGGTGTAAAATGAATAGCAATGGGGATTAGCACAGGATTCTCTATTTTAAATGATTACCACATCTATCTAAATACAGCTGTAACTTTAATCTGCCCCTACATTGGTCACTCTCTCTCTTTATTAGGGGCCAGATCAGATACTCCAAGGTACTCTATGAAGTGAGTATAGACCCTAAATATTTTTGATTTTGGCATTAGAGTGAGCAGAAGGTCTTTCACTCCATAGAACCCCTCCAGTGCAGAAGGAGGCCATTCAGCCCATCAAGTCTGCAACAACAGTTCCATCCAGGCCCCCATCCCCATATCACCACGTATTTACCCTGCTAATCCCCCCGACACTAGTGGACAATTTAGCATGGCAAATTCGCCTAACCTGCACATCTTTGGGCTGTGGGAGGAAACTGGAGCACCCAGAGGAAACCCACGCAGACACAAGGAGAAGGTGCAAACTCTGCACAGACAGTGACTCGAGGCAGAAATTGAACCGGGTCCCTGGCACTGTGAGCTATCGTGCATTACTAGTGCTAACTACCGTACCACCATGTATGATACTATTGAGCCAGTAGAAAGTTTTTTATTAAAACAAACTTCATTTAACAACACAGTTAAAATATAACAAAAAGAATTAACATAACTTTTACCAACTGAAATACTTAAACCTGATAAGGTATAATTCTTGACAGCCAGCAGCCTCTATAGTTCCAATTTAAGCAATATCCCCACAGACACAAATCTCTCTTCAGTATCATTTCGAACAAAAACATATCAGCTCTCATGAATGCTCAATTTCCAGCCATTCAACCCCTCTACCCCCACCTCCCCTGCCCCCGCCCTGGACAGAGATACAGAAAGAGGCCCATACTGCAGCCTCCAGAGGAACATCTATCTTCAAATAGCAGAACTTTAGAGAAAGAGACTTATTTTTCTGGCAGGTCTCCAACCTGCAGAGAGAAAAAGAGAGAATCAGACAGCTATTTCTTCTCACTAAAGATCCCAAACAACAACTGAGCTTGTGTCTCTCTGTGAGCCTAGACCCCACCCAGTCACATGACTTTACTGCCAAGCAACCTAATCAAACCCTACTCTGAAAAGCCCCAGGGGAAAACACAAAAATAACAATGCTGCATTAGCCCAGACTAAAGCAAACATTTCAGATATTATGATCAATTATGCTTCTGCAGCATCAACATGTTGGCTGCAGGTTATAGACAAAGTGGCACCAGTAAGTAGAACTGGCTCCTTTAAAAAAAAACTGCACAAGAAACATGACACAGATACATTTCTTAAAGGCACAGTATCATTGTATATCCTTACTGTACTTAATAAAATAGAAGATAAAGATTTACAGCAATTGAGTTTTCAATTCCTTCCACTTTGTGATTCACTTCTCCTCGACCATTTTGTACCAAGCCACAAAGCTTAGCACATTCACTGTCCAAGGTAACAATCTGGAGAGTTAGAGGGTTGAGAAGGTCCTTTAAAGATTTACAGAAAGCAATTTCTTTCTATTTTACCAGACAAACTTGACAATTCCCACCTGTTCCAGAAAATGATAGAAATAAGCTGAGTGAGCTAAATCAATATTAGCTTCACTGTAAGTTTTCGAACACTGATCTGATAAAGCTCACTCATGAAAATGCAATTGCACTTTGTTTATTAAGTTATTTTTAGTCTGTGTTTTGATCCATGACCTTTGCTAATTCTCGAGCATGTCCGAGGTTATTATCTACAGTAGACCTTCACGCATTGGAAATCTATTTGGGGTTTAGAGCACTCAATCTCTTCAGCATCAAAAATCTGTCTGTACCACAATTAATGCAATGCAACTTTAACCCAAACTGCCTTCAGGGTGTTCAAACAGTTCAGGGTGACTGACGGGGTCAGCTTGGGTTTATGCCTGGCCTGATCTTAACCTTTGCAGAAGTCAATAATTTTCAAAGTTTAGAGTTCAGGCAGCTGAAGATATTAGAGTGGAACAATTAATATCGGAGATGTTTAAAGGACAGAGTTAGAGGAACTCAGAGATCTTGGCACAATTTTTCTTGCCTCACTCTTCAGGAATTGTATTGGGCGAGACAGAAAATAGTAGAATTTGAATTTTAAAACTGAGGCACTGCTTAAAGAGGAGACAATGGCGGAATTCTCCATCCTCGCCACAGCTGGGATTCTCCAGTCCCGCTGCAGTGAATGGAAACCTGGTTCAGTGTTAAATTCTCTGTCTTCATAGGCAATGGTGTTGGGCAGTGAACAGCCGGAGAATTCCAGCCAACATCAGACTGTGAGCAGGAGAAGGCGCTGAATGGGGCAGACAGCAGGTTATCTGCTTTGGAAGTAAAAACAAGAAGGCAGATTACTACCTGAATGGCTGTAAATTGGGAGAGGGGAGTGTGCAGCGGACCTGGGCACCAGTCACTGAAGGTAAGCATGCAGGTGCAGCAGGCAGTAAAGAAGGCAAAAGGTATGTTGGCCTTCATTTTGAGAGGTTTCGAGTACAGCAGCAGGGATGTGTTTTTGCAATGATAAGGGGCCTTGGTGAGGCCACACCTAGAGTATTGTGTACAGTTTTAGTCTCCTTTTCTGAAGAAGGATGTTCTTGCTCTCGAAGGAATACAGCGAAAGTTTACCAGGCTGATTCCGGGGTGGTGGGTCTGATGATTGAGGAGAGATTGATTAGGTTAGGATTGTTTTTGCTGGAGCTCAGAATGAGGAAAGATCTCATAGAGACTTATAAAATTCTAACAGGACAAAGTTGATGCAGGGAGGATGTTCCCAATGATTGGGGAGTCCAGGACAAGGGGTCACAGTCTGAAGATTCAGGGTAGACCATTTAGGATGGAGGTGAGGAGTCATTTCTTCACCCAAAGAGTGGTGAGCCTGTGGAATTCATTACCAATTGATGTCAAAACATTGAATGCAATCTAGATATAGCATCTGGGGCCAAAGGGATCAGAAGTTATGGGGAAAAAGCAGGATTAGACTATTGATCAGCCATGATCGTGATGAATGGCAGAGCAGGCTCAAAGGGCCGAATGGCCTCCTCCTGCTTCTATCTTCTCTGTTTCTATGTTTCTATTTATGAAGCTTGAGTTTACTCTTGATGATCTATTTTGTTAGATCAGATAAATTGAAATCAGACACCTGGGACTGTCGTTTTCAGCTAGTTTGTCTGCTTTTTTTGAATACAGAAACTTCTTGCCAATCTATTGGTATCTCTCCGCTGTCCATCAGCTCCCTCATAATGCTTATCAATAGTTTGCAAATCTCCTCCTAATACTCTGGGATAAATATTGAGTAACCTGGGCAATTTACTTGCAAGCCCCTTTCAGCTTTTCCTAGTGCTGTTTTACATCAGTCATGAATTATGCTTTGTGTTCTTTCCTTTGGAAGAACATGTTGTTCATCTGCACCCTCGTGAATACTTTGAAGATGCAATCTTTCAGAATATTGAATTATCCTCCATGGTTTGCGAGGCTGGCTGCCTATTTTGCTAATCTCACTTCCTCCTTGACATCATGTCTGCGAGCTTTAAAGACCGGGTGGATTATTTAACCTTTATTATGTTGGATAAACAGGAACTCCACATAAATAGCACAACAAATATTGTGATGGTTAATGTGGGAGTTGATGAGATCACATACTGTGAATTAAGTCAACATTACCACAAATGGTAATTAAAGTGAAGCTTTTGACTTGCCCATTTGCGGCATGATTAATTATTGGACTAGTTAATATGATGATTGCTGGTTGCTCAGTCAATCCTCTCAAACAACACTGTATTTACACTGTGTTTTCAGTACGTACCTGGGCCTTTGCCACAAAATGATTACCCTGCACATGCACAACTATAGTGAATTCTGACAATCAGGCTGGCTAACTGCTTTCACCTCATGAAAAAGGGTTTGGACATTTGTTGGCGGAATAATTACAGATGCGATTCTCGCTTAAACAGCACAAAGCCTAGCCTAACTCGGGAGAAATATGCTTCCCAGCTGGACATCAATTGTTTAAGGATAACATTCAAGGTCATTTGCCTGCATTGAACGCGGCAGTCAATTTATAACCACAGGCAACGGTCAGATCGTCATTTTCATAGAGGAAGGAATATTGTCAGGGACAACGTCCCTGTTCAGATCTGAAATGGTGCCATGGGATCTTTCATGTCCACTAAGGGAGGACGGGCAGAGTCAATGTCTTATCCAGGAGATCCAGCAGTGCAGCACTCGCTCAGTATTGAGAAAGTGCTGCAGTTGTTTCCATTAAGCGGAGATTCTAGGATCCGAGGGCACAGCCTCAGAGTGAAGGGACAACTCTTCAGAACTGAGATGAGGAAGAATTTCTTTAGCCGGAGGGTGGTGAATCTATGGAATTCATTGGCAAAGGAGGCGAGGTCATTGAGTGTATTTAAGACAGAGATAGATAGATTCTTGATTGGTAAGGGGATCAAAGATTACAAGGAAAGTGGCTGAGAAACTTATCAACTATGATTGAAAGGCGGAGCGACTTGATGGGCTGAATGATCTATTCTACTCCTTGAGCTTATGATTATCGTATTGCAAATGAAGTTTGAAAGAGAAGGTCTTGAATCGAAAACCTTCACTTCCGAGGCAATAGTGTGACCCACTGAACTGGCTCTAACTAATCCATTTGTTCTGCTGAGGGAAGAGTCCTGTACATGTCCACATGTAAGAATTGTCTCCCAACAATTCGAAATGTGAATGTATGCTCATTGGGAACTGCAGAATTTCCACTTCTTATTAATGAGTTTGAAACCATACACAATAGCGCGGTGGCACATTACTGGAATGACCTGGGATATTAATCCTGATAATGTGAATTCAAATCTCACAATAAGAGTTTATGATTTGAATTTAGTTTGAAATACTTGCAAAGGGGCTGTTAGACTTTAGTAAACATCCTTCCAGGAAGGAAAACTGCCACCATTATCCAGTCCGGCCTGTACCTGATTCCAGATCCACACTAATGTAACTAATTCTTCACTGTCCTCTGCCATGGTCAAGCACAACACTCTTATCAAAGAGCATCAGTGTCTTCATCACATAGACTGCAGTGTCTCTAGAATTAGTCGTCATTTATAATAATGTGCCATTTAAATAGGCCGACTGTATCCCACAGCACTATTCAAAGAAGAATAGCAATTACGCCGGTGTTCTGATTCCTCGTCCAATATCACCAAAACAGGTGATCGGATTGTTTGTTTCTTTGCTGTTTGTGTGAGCTTGCTGAGTGCAAATTGAGTGCCACATTTCTGACATCACAACGGTGATTATACCTCTGAAATATAATTAAATGATTGAAGTACTTTGGCATATCCTGAGACATGAAGTACCACCGTAGATGTCAGGGTGTAGTCAACTTTTGAAACTTCCAGTGGCCCTTCCAAAATCGGGAGTTGACTTACACACCAAATGATTCGTTAGTGTGGGTGTGATTGGTTGCTGTTTTAAAACTTGAAAAGGCAACGTAACACCAGTAATTCATGTTAAGTGAATGGGCCACCGTTTATTGAATGAATTTATTGGACAAAGTTGCCCTTAACCACCAGCAAAACATTTGAAAAACGATGAAATTTGACACTGGGCACAAGAGGTCATCAAATCCATGAGTCGCTTTGGTTAAGATAAGAATCTCATCTGTATTTTATGTGGCAGTTTCAGTTTTAGAATCATCTTCATGACCATTCATTGAATTGGATAGTCTGCAATATTTGATTGATCTGATTTATGCTTTGGTATGATCCCATAATCAGACAAAGCATCAAGCAGAACAGCACCTGGGTTTCCACACATTGGGAGCTTTTCTCCATTGATTCTATTGCATTTCATGTTGAACATGATCTCTGATTAGCTATTGGAGGCCCACAACCAAATATTGAATCACAAATTTGAGTATTAGAGTTGGAATGTTATGGTGAGGTTGTATAAGACATTGGTGAGGCCGGATTTAGAATATTGTGTGCAGTTTTGGTCACCTAATTACAGGAAGGATATGGATAAAGTTAAAAGAGTGCAGAGAAGGTTTACAAGGATATTGCCGGGACTTGAGAAACTGAGTTACAGAGAAAGATTGAATAGGTTAGGACTTTATTCCCTAGAACGTAGACGAATGAGGGGAGATTTGATAGAAGTGTATAAAATTATGATGGATATAGATGGAGTGAATACAAGCAGACCTTTTCCACTGAGTCTAGGAGAGAAAAAAACTAAAGGGCATGGGTTAAGGGTGAAGGGGGAAAAATTTAAAGGGAATATTAGAGCGAGGCTTCTTCACACACAGAGTGGTGGGAGTGTGGAATGAGCTACCAGATGAAGTGGTGAAAGTGGTCTACTTTTAACATTTAAGAAAAACTTGGACAGGTACATGGATGAGAGGGCTGTGGAGGGATATGATCTAGGTGCAGGTCAGTGGGACTAGGCAGAAAAATGGTTCAGCACAGACAAGAAGGGCCAAAAGGCCTGTTTCTGTGCTGCAGTGTTCTATGGTTCTATGATTCTATGGATGTTGGGCCCAATAGTATAACGACACCTTGAGAGTTACTTCTTTATCAGGGTCACAAGTAGGTCTTACATTAACACTACATATAAATTATTATGAAAATCCTCCAGTAGCCACACTCTGGCACCTGTTCTGGTACACTGAGGGAGAATTTAGCATGGCCAATCCATCTAACCAGCACATCTTTCAACCTGTATGAGGAAACCAGAGCATTCCCACGCAGACATGGGGAGAACATGCAGACTCCACACAGACAGTGACCCAAGCCAGGAATCAAACCCAAGTCCCTGGCACTGTAAGGCAGCTGTGCTAACCACTGTGCCATCGTGCAACCCACTCTCAGACAGAACATTCTAGATCCTAACCACATTCCCAGACAGAACATTCTAGATCCTTGATAGTTATGACCCAAAGAAACTTTGCTAGGTATTTTTGCCAGTTGCCTTCAATCAGTGTCCTCTGACGCTGAGTCCTTCCACTAGTGGAAAAAGTTTTCCTCTTTCTACTTTTGTTTTAAGAGCTACATTCCACAAAAAAAATAGAAGATTGACAGTGTTACAGATGGAATGTGAGAAAGATTGGGATGGCAATTCCATACGGATCCTCAATGCATGTGTATGTCACATTACTATTACATAGCTTGTGAATTCTTTTAAATTAAATGTGTGATTTTCTTTCACAAGGTGATTGATAGAAGTTCCTGCAATGAAGGTGAGGACGGATTGATGTGATCTTGCAATCCTCGTGGGTATGCTCCACTATCCAGTCGGTGATTACTTCTGACCTCAGTGGGCTAGACTGCCGACACAAACTGACTTCCATCAATTTGCTGCGATGCTGCACTGGTTTAGCAGAGAGCATCAAATCATTCTAGCCTCAGTTTCACTCTACAACATTATGGCATTCTGTGGGATTTCTCCTGCAGCTGAAGTTCATTCTGTGTGACTGATTATTGAGAAAGTCAGTAAAAAATACATGATGACAATCTCTTACTAAGTACAATTTTCCTAAGGTTTTCAAATTCAGCGGTGAGAATTGGCCAGCTTGCTGGGAGTGTTAGGGTCTATGGTTTCACAACTCTGCTTGGACGTACTCCTGTAGGGGTCATCTCATGACCTCCTGCCCCAAAATGCCCTGTACCCTGCAATCTCTCTACTTCCTCAGAAGACTAAGGAAATTTGGCATGTCAGCTACAACTCTCACTGACTTTTACAGATGCACCATAGAAAGCATTCTTTCTGGTTGTATCACAGCTTGGTATGGTTCCTGCTCTGTACAAGACCACAAGGAACTACAATGTATCATGAATGAAACCCAGCCCATCACACAAACTTGCCTCCCATCCATTAATTCTGTCTATACTTCTCGCTGCCTCAGAAAAGCAGCCAGCATAATTGAAGATCGTATGCACCTCTCTTCCACCTTCTTCCATCAGAAAACAGATACAAAAGTCTGAGGTCACGTACCAACTGATTCAAGAACAGCTTCTTCCCTGCTGCCATCAGACTTTTGAATGGATCTACCTCGCATTAAGTTGATCTTTCTCTACATCCTAGCTATGACTGTAACCCTACATTCTGTACTCTCTTGTCTCCTTCTTCCCTGTGTACTCTATGAACGATATGCTTTGTCTGTATAGTTGTATAACAATATCTTTCACTGCAAGCAAAACACATGACAATAATAAATCAAATCCATTGGTCACCTCAATTGAAGCTGCCTCCTCTGCAGTATTGTGCTTTATTTTATTTATTCGTGGGACATGGGTGTCACTGCCCAGAATTCATTGACATGGAGATGCTGGCTTTGGACTGGGGTGGGCACAGTAAGAGGTCTCACAACACCAGGCTAAAGTCCATCAGGTTTATTTGGCAGCACAAGCTTTCGGAGCACTGCTCCTTCATCAGGTGAGTGAGGAGTTGTGTTCACAAACAGGGCACATACAAACACAAACTCAATTTATAACAGAATAGTTGGAATGCGAGTCTTTACAGGTAATCAAGTCTTAAAGATACAGACAATGTGAGTGGAGAGAGGGTTAAGCACAGGTTAAAGAGATGTGAATTGTCTCCAGACAGGACAGCTAGTGAGATTTTGCAAGCCCAGGCAACTCGTGGGGGTTACAGATAGTGTAACATGAACCCAAGATCCCGGTTGAGGCCGTCCTCATGGCTATCAGTTTCTGCTCAGCGATTCTGCACTGTCCCTGGAGAGGAGAAGCTACGACATCTTCTCTGGAGCCTTCAACATGTCATCGATGAAGACAAACATCTCGCCAAGGCCATCCACACATCCCCACTTCTCACTTCAAACAATCGCATAACCTCAAACAGACCGTTGTTCACAGCAAACTACCCAGCCTTCAGGAGAACAGTGACCACAACACCACACAACCCTGCCACAGCAACCTCTGCAAGACATGCCTAATCACTGACACGGATACCATCATCTCGCGTGGGAATACCATCCACCAGGTACACAGTACATACTCTTGCCACTCAGCCAACGTTGTCTACCTGATACGCTGCAAGAAAGGATGTCCCAAGGCATGGTACACTGGGGAGGTCATGCAGACATTACGACAACGGATGAACGAACACCACTCAACAATTACCAGGCAAGAGTGTTCCCTTCCAGTCAGGAAACACTTCAGCAATCACGGGCATTTAGCCTCTGATTTTCAGGTAGGCGTTCCCCAGGGCGACCTTCACGGCAACGCAGAATCACTGAGCAGAGACTGATAGCCAAGTTCCGCACACATGAGGACGGACTCAACCGGGATCTTGGGTTCATGTCACACTATCTGTAATCCCATGACTTGCCTGGGTTTGCAAAATCTCACTAACTGTCCTGTCTGGAGACAATACACATCTCTTTAACCTGTACTTAACCCTTCTCCATTCACATTGCCTGTACCTTTAAGACTTTATTACCTATAAATTACCTGGAAAGTGAACTAGGAGATTGGAAAGTGAACTGGGAGATTGGAAAGTGAACTGGGAGATTGCACTGCAGGTTTGCGGCATACGGAAAAGATTGAGTATGTGGATGTTAGGAAAGAGGATGTGTTAGACCTGTTAAATTCTATCAAGATAGACAAGTCGCCGGGACCGGATGGGATGTACCCCAGGTTATTGTGGGAGGTGAGGTAAGTGGTTGCAGAGCCCCTGGCGATGATCTTTGCATCGTCCATGGAAACGGGAGAGGTTCCGGAGGATTGGAGGATTGCGGATGTGGTTCCTATCTTTAAGAAAGGGAACAGGGATAGTCCAGGAAATTACCGACCGGTGAGTTTGACTTCAGTGGTTGGTAAGCTGATGGAGAGGCTTCTGAGGGATAAGATATATGAACATTTGGAGAAGTTTGGACTGATTAGAAATAGTCAGCATGGTTTTGTCAAGGGCAGGTCATGCCTTACGAGCCTAGTTGAGTTCTTCGAAAATGTGACTGAACACATTGACGAAGGAAGGGCGGTGGACGTAGTGTACATGGACTTTAGTAAGGCGTTTGATAAGGTCCCACATGCAAGGTTTCTGGAGAAGGTGAGAGGGCATGGGATCCAAGGGGCTTTGGCCTCATGGATCCAGAACTGGCTTGCCAGCAGAAGGCAGAGAGTGGTTGTGGATGGGTCTTGTTCTGCATGGAGGTCGGTAACCAGTGGAGTGCCCCAGGGATCTGTTCTGTGCGCAGTTCTGGTCGCCTCATTGTAGGAAGGATGTAGAGGCTATTGAGAGAGTTCAGAGGAGATTTACAAGGATGCTGCCTGGATTGGGAGGCAGGCCTTATTAAGATAGGTTGAGGGAGCTGGGATTCTTCTCACTGGAGAGACGTAGGTTGAGAGGCGACCTGATAGAGGTTTATAAAATGTTGAGAGGGATAGATAGGGTGGACTCTCAGAAACTATTTCCCCGAGTGGAAATGGCCACTACGAGAGGACACAGATTTAAGGTGCAGGAAGGCAAATACAAAGGAGATGTCAGGGATAGGTTTTTCATTCAGAGGGTGGTGAGTGAATGGAACCGACTGCCGACGGAGGTTGTTGAGGCAAACTCACTGGGGTCTTTTAAGAGACTTCTGGATGAGTATATGGAAAAGAATAGGATAGGGGGGTTATAGATAGGTCTGTGGATTGGTAGATGTGATCGGCGCAACTCGTGGGCCGAAGGGCCTGTTTGTGCTGTATTGTTCTATGTTCTATGTTAGAGACTCGCATTCCAACCATTATCTTGTAAATTGAGTTTGTGTTTGTATATATCTTGTTTGTGAACGTAACTCCCACTTACCCGAAGAAAGAGCGAGACTCCGAAAGCTTGTGCTGCCAAATAAACCTATTGGATTTTAACCTGGTGTTGTGAGACTTCTTACAGAATTTATTGCCCATCCCTAGTTGCCCAAGAGCAGTTGAGAATCAACCACATTGTTGTGGATCTGGAGTCACATGCAGGCCAGACCAGATAAAGACAGCAGATTTTCTTCCCCAGAAGGACATGAGTGAACCAGATGGGTTTTTCCGATAATTGACAATGGTTTCATAATCATCAGTGGATTCTTAATTCCTGATTTTTTAAAAATTCAAATTTAATTATCTGTCGAAGTGGGATTTGAACCCAGGTCACCAGAACATTAGCTGAGTTTCTGGATTAATAGCCTAGCAATAATACCATTGCCTCCCCAGGGTATTCAGGATTGAAAGGGTTGATATGTGGGACTGGAGTAACAGTACCATCCACATGATGGTGTAAGACACACATGAGCAAGAGTCAAAAGGAAGGTTTGGTTTAGACTGAATAACACTGACTCTATCCGTATATCGTTACGTGTGTCGAATAAACCAGCTATTGTTCAGACTTTCCTGCCTTGTCAATTGTTCTTTAGTCAGTCATTTACAACATGATTATCATGATGGTGGCACCTTGTGAAGGACCCCAAACTCTCTGAAAAACAGTTTTAAACAAGTTTGCAAATAGGACCTGAAAAAAGCTGCCAAAACCAAAGTAAAATAGTTGAAAATCCTCAAAAGAGTTCCACAGGGGATGTAGAAGCTGAGGAGCAGAGAAAAAACTCAGCTGTTCCCAAGGGTAGCACCATAGCACATGGTGGTCCATTAAAAATCCTGAGCTAGTACAGAGTTAAAGAACCTCGTGACAAACGAGGAAGGATGAACAAACCTCGCTAAAGGTTCATAAGTTTCCATGTAGCAGCACAATTAGACATGCAGTGTTGGGCAAATCCCATTTCCAGAGAGGGCTGCTTTCCATAACAGCCCATAGCTTCAATCCTAACTCGGGCCCAGTACAGTTGGTGACCATGAAGCAGCAATTCGAACCAGAGAAGCACAGAATCCTAACAATGCAGAAGGAGGCCATTCAGTCCATCGCGTCTGTACCAACTCTCCGAAAGGATATCCTTCTAGGCCCATTTCCCCCACCCTGTCCCCATAACCCCACACATTTACCATGGCAAATCCATCTAACCTGCACATTTGGGAATATGGGAGGAAACCAGAGCACCAAAACATGGAGAGAATGCAAAAACTCCACATGCAAATGTAAATCTGCCAGGAAGAAGACTGTGAACAAAACTTAATAATAATTTCCAGCGATGAGTTTAAAGGTTGGTCAAGTTATAGATGCTTTAAGAAAAAGGGTCAACAGCAGGCGTGGAAGATTTACCAGCAGAAGAACACTCCATTACTCAGACAGAGGAAATGAAGGCAAACCTGATGTGATGTTAGTGTACCTTTAAGAGATCTTTTTCCTCAATCATGTTTCCTGCAGCTGTAAGCAGACCTTTTTGGCTTTAGTTACTTTCTCATTATAACACCAGGTTATCCGGAGGAGTCTTCTCTTTCGCTGCTTGAACGAGAGTTTGTTTATTTTTACTGGGATGGTTATGGCTGGCTAGCAGATCAGGTGACAGAAACTCTTCTGTTTCCAGTTTGAGTTTAGAACAGACATTAAGCTGGAAAGAAGTGTTTTTCTCTTCTCTTTCCTTCTGTCCCTGGTTTTGGAAATTCTGTGACTTAGCTGAAAGCAAGATCTTGCCTTTCTAAAGCGAGGAATCAGCTGCTGGTGGTTTGCCCTGGTGTTCCTGGTATTTTGGGAAACTATTCTGATTTCAAATTGTTCTGAGTCTATCCAGAGAATCATAGACTTCATTTCAAAGCACTAAATTCTAGTATTACATGATCATTAGTCTATGCTGTATTAAACCTGTTTGAAGGGTCTTGTTTATGAGTTTACCTCAATTGGGACACCTCCTATATTTGTTAAGAGTTACACATTATTGTGCTTATTTTGGTATTATTTGTAATTGATAGAAGTTATTGCTAATTTTCTTACTGTACTATACTATATTCTTAAATAAACTTTGTTTGGGTAAAGCTCCCTTGGGGGTCATTTGAATCATGCCTGAATGAAACATACCATGTTTATCCTAACCAAATTTAAGATACCAAACTTATGATCTAGGCAGGAAACACTTTGGAGGTTCTGACCTAAATCATATCACTAGTAAAAGCCAAAAGCCACAACATATTCCAAATTCACATCTGGAGGCTGAGCTCACATCCTATACAAGCTCAACAGAACCTCTTTGCTTTTGTATTCTGTGCCCCTAATAATAAAACTAGGCAATTGTGTGCTTTATTGATCACTATCTCAGCCTGTCCTGCGATCTTTTGCCCAGGTCACTTTGCTCCTGCACTCTTTTAGAGTTGCTCTTGTATTTTCTATTGTTTCCCCGAGTTCTTCCTCCCAAAATGAACAATTTAGCATTACTCCACGTTGAACCTATTTGCCCAGTCCGCCAACTTGTCTCTGTCCTTTTGAAGTTCTACTGCTTTCTTCACAGTTCACAATGCTTTCAAATTTTGTATCATCCACAAATTCTGAAATTGTGCCTGGACACCAAGGTTGAGGCTATCATTATGTATTAAGAAGAGCAATGGTCCCAAACCCTAGGGGAACTTCACTATAAACCTTTTTCCAGTCTGATAAACATCCATTAACCACTCCTCCATTTCCTGATACTCAGCTGCTCTCATATCATGGAGTCTTTGGAACTCTCTTCCTGAAAAGGCAATGGAATTGGAATTGAAATATTTTAGTTACAACTAGATAGATTCTTGATCAGCAGGAAGTCAAGGGTAATTGGGAATAAGTGGGAACATGGGGTTGAGATTACAATCAGATCAGGCAACGTCTTACTGATTGGGGGAGCAGGACTGAAAGGTTGACTGGCTGACTCCTACTCTGAACATGTATGTTTGTATGTTGTGGTATTGTTTCTCCTGACAATCTTTATTCCAATTGATGTAGTCCAGATGCATTCTTACCCAATAAGAAATTAGCTTTCCCACGGTTTATTTTTCTTACTCTGGCTTGTTCTTCGAACCTTTTACATAGAGAACCTGAAACATGATATAATTATTACTGGTCGCGAAATTTTGATCTACCTGGACTTTCCTTTCCAAGGACCAGGTCTAACATTGGATTTGACACAGATTGCTGTCGGAAATGTTATTGAACACACTCGAGGAACTTGTGTTCTTCTCTGCACTTACACATTCAATCTATATTCAGATAATTTAAGCCCCCATTACAACAATTTCATCATTCCTGCACTCTCTGTAATTCCCTTGCAAATATGTTCCTCTAGAATGAAGACCTTGAGACAACATCAAGCAATGTAATTACACATTTTCTGTTCCTGAGCTCCAGCCAAATCGATTCTGTCCTTGACCTCTCTGGGACATCCTCTCTCTCCAGCTCTGCAATGCTCTCCTTAATCAATCCTGCCACCTCTCCCCATTTCCATTCTTTCCTACCTTTCCTGTATACCTTCCATATCCAAAAATATTTAATCCCCAGTCCTGCCCTTCTTTGAGCCAGCTCTCTGTAATCATTAACATTTCCATATGGCTATATGTTATTCACCTCATTACCCACACTCTGCACCCACATAATGCAAGTGCAGTAACCTTGATTTGGACTTTATTACTTTCTCACTTATCTTGACCCCACACAATAACTTATTATTCTGTTCTCTGGTGATGTCTCTCCCAGTATTCTGTGTACCTTGTTCTTCTTCTTGGGTATTATCCCTCGTTCCTCCACCTTTACCAAATAATTTGAAATCCTCCCATAACATTCACAAACCATTTGTAAGGTACTCAGTCCTGGTTGTATTTAGGTGCACCACCTTTAGCTTGCACAGATCCCATCTCCCTCAGAGCCTGTCCCAATATCCCATGATCCCTTCTTCCTGCACCATCTTTCTAGCCACGCATTAATCTACTTTATCTTGCTGTTTCTGTGTTCACTTGCGCGTGGCACTGGGGGTCATAAAGTCATAGAAGTTTATAACATGGAAACAGACCCTTCAACCCAACTTGTCCACGCTGCTAGTTTTAACCACTAAGCTATTCCCAATTGCCCACATTTGGCCTCTATCCCTCTATATCCATCGTACCCACATAACTGACTAAATGCTTTTTAAAAGATAAAATTAAACCCACCTCTACTATTGCCTCTGGCAGCTTGTTCCAGACACTCATCATTCTGTGTGTGAAAAATTTGCCCCTCTGGATGCTTTTGTATCTCCCCCTTTCACCTTAAAACTATGCCCTCTAGTTTTAACCTTTAGGAAAAAAGATTGACCATCTAGCTAATCTATGCTCCTCATTATTTTACAGACTTCTATAAGATCACCCCTAAGCCCCTTACACTCCAGGGAAAAAAGTCCCAGTCTATCCAGTCTCTCCTTATAAATCAAACCATCAATTCCTGGTAGCATTCTACTAAATTTTTTCTGCACTCTTTTAGTTCAATAATATCCTTTCTATAATAGGGTGATCAAAATTGTACACAATATTCCAAGTGTGCTTAAACCTACAGCAAGACATCCCAAGTCCTGTATTCAATGTTCTGACCAATAAAACCAAGCATGCTAAATGTCTTCTCCACCACTCTGTCCACCTATGACTCACTTTCAAGGAACTATGAACATGTACCTCAGATCTCTTTGTTCTGTAACTCTCCCCAACGCCCTACTATTAACTGAGTAAGTCATACTCTGGTTCAATCTACCAAAATAGTTCATCTCACATTTATTTGAATCGAACTCCATCTGCCATTTGTCAGCCTATTGGCCCAATTGACCAAGATCCTAGATAATCTTCTTCCAAATAGTGGACAAACTATTCTCCATAATTTGTCCACTATGTCTCAATCTTGGTTGAGATTACTGCCAAGCTGGAGATTGCCACTTTTGAGATAGTTCCTAGATAATTTCCCAAATTCTAATTGTAGGACCACATCTCTCGTGCTACCTATGTTGTTGGCATGTATGTAGACCATGACTGCTGGCTGTTCAGCCAAACCCCTCAGAGTGTTCCACGGTCAATCAGTGACAGCCTTGACTCTGGCACAGGGAGGCAAATGGCATCCTGCGTTCATGTCAGCAGCTGCAGAAATGCCTCTCTATTCCCCTGTCAAATCACCCATCGCTGTTGCTCTTCCAGCCTTCTTTATATCCACTGAACAGCTGAGACTCTCATGCTGCCATAGACTGGCTGCATTCCCCAGCTAAACCATGGCTCTTGTCTGAACAGGACGCCAGCTGGCGTGTGGGATGCACTCAGGAGACCTCTGCACAAGCTGCTTGTTCCTTTAGGACATTCTGCCGGTCACTCATTCCCTGCAAACCATTGACCATATCTATAAACATGCTCTCCACAAATCTCTCAACCTCACAGATGTGATACTGCACATCTGTGAGGTTGAGAGATTTGTGGAGAGCATGTTTATAGATATGGTCAATGGTTTTGCTGCTATTGGAGACTCCAGGACAATCCTGGAACTGGCCACCTCTCAAGCTGATATTGGGATTTGGCCAAGGGAGCGAGCAGGCGGAAACACTTCCCCAGAAGTTGCTGCAACTGCTAACACAGAACAGAGATCCTTCAGAGCCAACCTCCTGATTTGGGAGCAGGTAGCAATTTGGGACTAGCTCACTTGTAGAATCACATGTAAATAAAAACTAATAACAATCATGGTTAAAAGTCTTGTACAGTTTCATGAATGGAAAGAAATATAGAATTCTTTTCTTCTAGTCTTCTGATACTGACATTTTCCATTAGTTTGATTCCTTTGACAGCATTCAAGATAATTATGGTCAAGTGCCAGAGCAGTGAGTTTGTGCAAAATTGGCTTTCACTTTTCACAGGAGGCAGCAGCAAGGGACCATTTTTCCCATTATAATAACCACAAAGCACTCTATCTGTGCCATGTGATCTAAATACAGTGATGTTAGACACAAAAGATTGTTATCTTGCACAACATTCAAACAGATTTACTAATTAAACTGAACACAAAAATAAATCAAGGATGCAACAATGTGAAACTTGTTCCATTGCAATCTCTTCACTTCGATAACATATCTATCTCTCCTCCAAGGCATTCCTATCTCTTTGGATCCGATCACCTGTGCTAATATCTACCTATGTGGCTCAGCATTAAATTTCCCTCGATAATCTGTGAAGACACTTGCAGTGTTTGAGTGCACTATAAGTTAGTGTTGTGAAATAGTGTCTTTAACTAAGCAAAAAACTCCAAGGCATGAGAAAAGAGCATTATCAAACACGATGGTTAATAACATGTCCACTCCCTCAATGGCCAAGAAATTCAGCATAACCTCAGCTGATCCCCCAGTCAATCTGCAGCAGGATCTTAATCACTTCATCACCAATCACCATTGCTGGATGTGCCTTCAGTTGCCCGGGCTCCCAGTTCCTGAACTCCCTCCCTAAATCCATCACACAAACCAGCCTCCCATCCACTGAGTCTGTATACACTTCTCGCTGTCTCAACAAAGCAGCCAGCATAATTAAGGGCCGCACGCACCCTGGACATTTTCTCTTCCACCTTCTTCCGTTGGGGAAAAAGATACAGAAGTCTGAGGTCACCTACCAACCAATTCAATAACAGCTTCTTCCCTGCTGCTGTCAGACTTTTGAATGGCTTTACGTTTCTTTAAGTTGATTTTACTCTACAGCCCAGCTATGACTGTAACACTACATCCTTTCCTTCTCTATGAACAGTACGCTTTGTTTATCTAACACGTAAAAAACAATACTTATCACTAAATGTTAATACATGTGACAATAATAAATAAAATCAAATCAAATCAACCACACTGATGGATGTGAATAGGATTTTAATTCCTGTTCTGGTTGACTGGAAGATGCCACAGACTCTGGTGGAACAACTTGTTTCAGTCAAACCAACAGAAAAGGAAGAAATGGAAAGATTATTATTTCTATTGTGGTTTTGATAAGAACATAAGAACTAGGAGCAGGAGTAGGCCATCGGCTCCTCGAGCCCGTTCTGCTGATCTTTTCATGGACTCAGCTCCACTTACCCGCCCGCTCACCATAATCTTTAATTCCTTTACTGTTCAAAAATTTATCTATCCTTGCTGCAAAAACATTCGATGAGGCAGCCTCAACTGCTTCACGGAGCAGGGAATTCCACAGATTCACAACCTTTGGGTGAAGAAGTTCCTCTCAACTCAGTCCTAAATCTGCTCCTCCTAATTTTGAGGCTATGCCCCCTAGTTCTAGTTTCACCCACCAGTGGAAACAACTTATTTGCTTCTATCCTATCTATTCCCTTCATAATCTTACATGTTCCCATAAGATCTCCCCCCCCATTCTTCTGAATTCCAAAGAGTATAGCCCCAGTCTACTCAGTGTCTCCTCATCAGCCAACCCTCTCACCTCCGACACGACCCCCAGAGTGCTTTGGTCAGTGAATTAATTCTGAGGTGTGCTCACTGTCATAATGTAGGAAATATGGCAATCAATCTGCACACAGCAAAATCCAAGCAGCTAAGAGATAGCAATCAGATAACTGATCAGGTCACTGGACAGAATGCAATGATTGTTCCTCAAAATAGATCTTTTACATGAGAGTTTAGTTTTTTTTAGTTGAGTTTATTTTAGTGTCACAAGTAGGCTTACATTAACACTGCAACGAAGTTACTGGGAAAATTCCCTAGTTGCCACACTCCAGTGCCTGCTCAGGTTACACTGGGGGAGAATTTAGCATGGCCAATACACCTTAATCAGCACATCTTTCGGATTGTGGGAGGAAACCGGAGCACCCAGAGGAAACCCACGCAGACATGGGGAGAATGTGCACACTCCACTCAGACAGTGACCCAAGCAGGGAATCGAATCCAGGTCTTTGGTGCTCTAAGGCAGCAGTGCTAACCATTGTGCCACCATGACATAAGGGAGGGCAGAAGAAGCACTAAGTTAGCTCCTCATTTGAAAAAATGGCACGTTCAACAGTGCAACACTCGCTCAGTAATGCACTGAGTCCGGCTGTGCTCTGGTGAGAGACTGAAACCCAGAACTTTTAGAGGCAAGACTGCTATCAACTGAGTTTTGGCTGACGGCAAGTAACCATAGGGCATCAATGATCAAATTACTGTTTTTGAGGGATAAATATTGTTCAGGTCACCAGGGGAAATTCTCCTGTTCTTCTCTGGAATAGTGCCATGGGATCATTTACATGCGGTGGTGTGGGAGGATAGGGCTGCAGTTTAACATCCCAGCTGATAGACATCAATCCTGCAACAGGACAGCTCATGGCTATAATCAAACCATTGTGACCAGATTTTTCCAGATGTTCGCATCCTATCAGCGAGGGTGGAGAATTTGGCACTTAGCCAAATCTCTATTCGCTGCAGCGGGACTGGAGAATCCCAGCCACAAGCAAGGTTGGAGAATTCCGGCCCCTATATTTAATTTTCATTCAGGCTTAATCCTTGGATTATTGAACTGGCTACACATCGCTCACATGCACAGAGATTCCTCTTTACACAATTTTTATTGAAACTCATGTCACGATTGATGATTGGAACAGCTGTAGAAAGAATTGGGATAAAAATACTGGAAATGTTCCTTTTGTTTCAGATTTACAGTATCCACAGGATCATAGGGTGGTTTGCCTCCTTCAGGATGGGAGGCAAACCAGCCTCCCATCCATTGACTCTGTCTACACTTCCTGCTGCCTCGGGGAAAAGCAGCCAGCATAATTAAGGACCCCACGCACCCCGGATATTCTCTCTTCCACTTTTTTCCTTTGAGCAAAAGATACAAAACTCTGAGGTCACGCACCAACCGACTCAAGAACAATTTCTTCCCTGCTGCTGTCAGAGTTTTGAATGGACCTACTTGTATTAAGTTGATCTTTTTCTACATCCTAGTTATGACTGTAACATTACAGTCTGTGTACTCTCCTTTCTTTCTCTATGAATGGTATGCTTTATCTATGTAGCACACAAGAAACAATACTTTTTTCTGTATACTAATACATATGTGACAATAATAATTCAATTCAAATCAAATCAAATCAAAGTCATGTTTTTTGCATGAGTTGATGTGGAGCCTAATTCCCAGTATGGGTCTTTTGGGTTGAGTGGCCTGTTTCTGTGTTACATTCTCCATAATTCGGTGTTACCTGCATGGGACAGATACCCCATGACTGTGCATGAATTTCACACTCACCCCATGAAGTATTGGAAGGGGCATGAAAGGGAAGGTATGATATTCCCTCTGCGTTCCTCCTCTCCCCAACCTCACAGCGTTTTTGTGCTGAGCTGGGCCCTGCCTTGGACAGGCCGCCTACCTGCCGAAACTCTGTAAACTCCCCCATCCCTGTAAAACTACCTTTCCAATTCTGGCTCTGTGTGTGCTTTCCCAATTTTAATCAACCAACCATTGTGCTGTGGAATCACAGAAGAATGAAGGATTATGCAAGATGTGTGGACCTAAAAATATTTTTAAAAATGTATTTAAAACAAAGAAATTGAAAGGTTACAGATAAATTACTTGTGAACTTATTATTTGTTAAAAACAAAGTGGGGTTTGCTACATTCCAGTTTACAACAAGCAGAGAAGTTAACACATATACAACTAACCTGGTAGCATATATGTTATCTTGGAGCCTAGTCTATTATGGGTAGTACAAAATCTCAGCAGGTCTTGTGATGCAATGGTTAGCATCCCCATCTCTGAGCCAGAATCTCTGGGTTCATAACCCTACCCTGGACTTAATGGGTAAGGAAGGTGCATTCATAACACACTATAAAGGTTGAGTGTCAACCTGCAAAATTCTTCCAAATGTGTGGTAAGAGTGGGAGAGACTCCTGTTCAGTCACACTTGGCCTCTTTAAGCCAAAAGCCTCTGGCTTATACTAGTGCCTTGTTCTGGGAATGACTAACTCTGAAAGTCTACAATATCACTAAGTGTGGGAAGAGGATTGTAGTACAAAGTCTCAACTAGGTAAGGTCCAAAATTAAAGCAATGCAGTGTAAATGAAGTATAGGGATACATACAGTTAGAATATTAAAACAGCTTGATTTGCATTCAAACTAATCCACAAAGATAATGCACTGTTCTAAACTGAAGAATTAATGTTAATCAGCATCATTTGAAATTGGTATTCATTCACTTCCTGACATAGTTTATATTTAATAAACTCTAATTCGTATCTGTTTTGACATTTTAGCAGTTAAGTCACTAATCTTGTCATTAGATGCCAAAGTGGTAATTTATGGTAAATTTATCAAACTGCCATGACACATCAATCAGAGAATCAAGGAATATTCTCATTCTGTTAACTATTGCTCCCGCTGTTAGTGCTATTGGTATTTTTGGAACTCTTTACTTTATGTATCACTACACCAGTGGGGCTTACATAACCAAGATAGGTGAATGGAGATTGGCCAAAACCTAATTGAACACTAACACAAAGTTGAGGTAACTGAATGAATCCTCCCTATTACTATTGTGGTCCAACCCCACAATCCTTGCTTCTGTTTATCTTTCTGCCTTTTTCCATTTGGTTCATTTCCTTGGTGGTGTAGCCTGGGTGAATGGTAAGAGTTGGTTTGATGGAATGGGCTGGTGTGGTGGAATGGGCAAATTGGAAGTATGGACCAGATTGATGGTATAGGCTGATTTTATGGGGAAAGGAGTTTGCAGCAAATATTGACTTTTAACAGGGGCTTCACAGTTGATTAAAGACAGTGCTCTCCTTTGACACAAGGTTATTGAATGCAATTATACCAAAAATATAGATTTAACAAATTAATACTCTCAAAGCATCACTTAATGCAACAACAGGATCTGCATCATACGTCCTGATGAACTATTTTTGTCAGTTAGCATGCAGAGAACCACTAGACTCTACCCCAACTTCTCTTGGGAGTAATCAGTGTAGAATTTACACTAGAAAAGATAAAATAATGACTTTCCATTAAAACTCAATTATAGATTTTTTTTGAAGTGGAAGAAATAAGAGCAATAGAGAGAGTCAACAGTGTTAGGTACAGTCGCTAGGCAACATCATAATGGAGAAGATGATCTGTGTATATTTACATGGGGGACATTGTTTTGTCAAATATTCCCAGCTGCTGTGAAAATGATATTTTATATTATTCTGAAAAATCCCAATTCCCCGAAAGCCAAGATTAAAAATAGGCAGCAATTGCATCTATAAAAGATTAAATCTCTCATGTCTGATCAATCAGTATAGTTTGATCTATTTCACACCAATCTCATTGTATAACCACATTTATCACCTATCAAACCTGTTGCTGCCAATTAATTTATGAGATCTCAGCCTTTTTCCCACAATCTGATCTATTTGTTACCTTACCCGTTCCTCAGTTCTCAACCAGTCACCCCCTCAACATGCAAACCAGCCTCCCATTCATTGACTCTGTCTACACTTACTGCCGCCTCGGAAAAGCAGCTGGTATAATGAAGGACCTTACGCACCCTGGACATTTTCTCTCCTATCTTCTTCAGTTAAGAATAAAGATACAAAAGTCTGAGGTCACGTACTGACCCATTCAAGAACAGCTCCTTCCCTGCTGCTGTCAGACTTTTGAATGGACTTACATTACATTAAGATAATCTTTCTCTACACCCTAGCTATAACACTACATTCTGCATTCTCTCCTTTCCTTCTCCTAAGAATGATATGCTTTATCTATACAGCGCACAAGAAAAAGTACTTTTCACTGTATACTAATACATGTGACAGTAATAAATCAAATCAAATCAAACAATCATGTACTGATGTTTAACAACTAGTTCTGAACAACCTAAACTCAATTGTTCAGTTAGCTGAATTTCAAAAGCAAGGTCTGATGAAATATCGCAGACAAACTCAAAAGATTTTATTCAATACTGATAGAAACAAAACATTTCAGCAACACCTCGCCCCTCATATTCTCTTTTCTCTCTCACTCTGTCTGCATTTACTGCAAATATTTTAACAAGAAGGATATGTGTTACTCTGGAAACATTTCAAAGTACCAGCACGTCTCCTGTAATGAAAACAGAAAGTGCTGGATAAACTCAGCAGGTCGGGCAGCATCTGTGGAGTGAGAAACAGAGTTAATGTTTCGAGTCCACGTGACTCTTTCTCAGAGCTAAAGAGAGGTAGAAACGTGATGAATGATATCATTAGAGAGAAGGAATGGGGGAAATGAGGCAGAAAGTCAGGGATGGGTCGGAGTTAGGGAATGATTGTTGAGATGGACACAAAGCAAGAGGAGTGTTAATGGTGGCATTAAGGACTTGAGAAGGTATTGATAGTGGTGCACAGAGAAGATAGCAGAATGTGTTAAGACTAAAGATCAGTACACAGTGAAGACAAAACTTAAGAACAAGTAACATGTGGCCCTGTGGAGGGTGGGGCTTGCAGTGGGAACAAACAGAGTAAACAAAAAGGAGGGGCGAGATGTTGCTGAAATGTTTTGTTTCTATCAGCATTGAATAAAATCTTTTGATATTTCATCAGATCTCTCTTTAGAAATTCACCTGACTGAATAACTGAGGTTAGATTGTCCAGGGCTGGTTGTTAAACAACTGTACATGATTACTTGATTTGATTTATTATTGTCACAGGTATTAGGAGATCAAGCAATGTTGTTGTGAATGTAACATCTGTCTCTTTAAGACAGTGCACCAATAGTGGGGCATCTGACTTGAGGGACCAATGGAAACTGAGAATCGTCCCTGCATTGAACCATTGCCCTGAGAGATCCATTCCTGGTGGTATCACAACCATTCACACTGCTTCAGCTGAAGCAGTTGAACTGACTGTTTAACCTCAGAACTGAATTATAACTGCTTCCCCAGCGATAGGAAATAATTTACAATTAAAATTTTGTAAATTTTAATTTACAAAAAATTATTTTGTAAATACAAAATAATTGTATTTACCATTCAATTATTTAATTGAATGGTAAATACAGAGAAAACCACAGTCTGAGACTCACTGGAGTTCTCTCTGAAAGTGCTGGCATAGATACTATGGACTGAATGGCCTCTTTCTGTGCTACCTTTCAATGTAATGAACATAGTATTATTCCGCTGTTAAATTTCAAACACGTGAACCTTTAAGTTGATAAAGTTTTTTTTCTGCGTGATTCATCAGATCACAGACATTGTGGGAGAGCTGAAATGTTACTGTCTGTGTTCAGGAAGGGGACAGCCCTTCAGTCTGAAAGGTTTGATACACATCCCAGGCAAAGAAATATTTTACTAGCAATTCCCAGACAAATACTCAGTATTAGGAAATGTTAACATATCTCGCAGGATAACCAAGGGAACAGGAGGATTGAGTATTTTGGAACAGTAACGCATAGAAGAGGCCATTCCACCCAACATGCCTTCACATTAACTGAAGTCCCTCATCCCAGGTATCATCCTGGGAAATCTCTGTGCACCCTCCTCCAAGGTGTGAGGTGGAGGCAGTCAAGAACTTCAAATTTCTAAGTGTTCATATCAGAGACCCGTCCTGGCCCCCGCATGCTGACACTATAGTTAAGAAAGCCCACCAATGCCTCCACATTCTCAGAAGATTGAGGAAATTTGACATGTCAGCTACAAATTTCACCAACTTTTACAGACGCACCATAGAAAGCATTCTTTCCAGATGTACTTCAACTTGCTATGGCTCAGCCCAAGAACGCAAAAAACTACAAAAGCCCAGTCCATCACTCAAACCAGCCTTCCATCCATTGACTCCGTCTACACATCCCGCTGCCTCGGCAAAGCAGCCGGCATAATTAAGGACCCCATGCACCCCCGACATTCTCTCTTCCACCTTCCTCTGTCAGGAAAAAGATACAAAAGTCTGAAAACACAAATCAACCGACTCAGATTCTTGCTTGCAGCTGTCAGACTTTTCAATGAATCTCCCTAACATTAAGTTGATCTTTCTCTACACCCTAGCTATGACTGTAACACTACATTCTGCACCCTCTCCTTTCTTTCTCTATGAACAGTATGTTTTGTCTGCATAGCAGGTAATGAACAATACTTTTCATTATATCCCAATACATGTGACAATAATAAATCTAATTAAATCAAAAGGTTTTGTCATCTTCTCTTAAGTATGATGCTCAGGATTAATTACAGTGCACCAGGTAAGGGCTAACACAGTGCTTTGTAAACTGTTAGTTTAACTACCTTTCTTTCCTACTCTATGTTACTCGTTAATAAAGCCAAAGCTTCCACATGCTTTTACGACAAACATACTTACTTTCCCCCTTCAAATATTTATGTATTTAAATGCTTTTCAATCTCATAGAGTCCAGCAGTGCAGAAGGAGGCCATTCAGCCCATCAAGCCTACACCAACCACAATCCCACCCAGGCTCTATCCCCACACATTTACCCTAGCTAGTCTCCCTGACACTAAAGAGCAATCTAGCATGGCCAATCCACTAACCCACACATTTTTGGATGTGGGAGGAAACCAGAGCACCCAGAGGAAACCCACACAGACACGGGGAGAATGTGCAAACTCCATACAGACGATGACCGAACCAGGAATTGAAGCCAGATCCCTGGTGCCGTGAGGCAGCAGTGCTAACCACTGTGCCACCGTGCTACTCATAAATGTACTCATAGCTGAGTGTGTCAAGACCCAGTGGAAGGATCACATGGTAGATCCTTCATCACCTACTTCATCCCCTCCCCCAAAAATGATGGAATACCTTTTCAAATATGGGTTACATTCTGCAAAATGACACATTCCTAAAAGTCAGCAATTATTTCTTAAGTATCTCTAATCCTCCTGCTCCAAATGATAAGTTAGGCACCTCTTGAACCTCCCGGGATAGAAGCAGGAGATTGGATTGATGAGGGAACACAATGCCCAGTGAAGGTGCAGTCATGTTAAACAGTTGGAAGTGGGCAGATTTGCAGTTGTATGCTTCAGACACTGACAGGAAGTTTGCAGATTGGTCTGTGTGGGAGGATGAGAGCACGAATGCATTGCAGCATTAATCTCCAAACTGAGCCTGGGTGGTTGTGAAGATGATCTTCATGTCTCTGCCTCAGCTCATCTGCCACTGAAACCCTTATGCGTGTCTTTGCCATCTTCAGCTGAACTGGCTGACTTTCCAACTTCCAGTGAGAACTTTGCAGTCTCTACCCTAACCTGAACAAACTGCGCTCACTGCATACCCTTGTGCTTGCCGAACTAATTGCCTCTGTATCTAATAATGGTTCATTTTTAGAATATCCACCTTGGTCCTCACCCCTCCCTATCTCCTCAGCTTTATTCAGCTCCATGCGCCCCAAGATCTCTGTGCTCCCCTAATCCAGATCTCTTCTGCATCCTCAATTTTGATCAGTCCACCAGCGGCATCCATACATTCAGCTATCTGGAATTCGATCCCTAAACCTTTTCATCTCTCCCTGCTCCTTTAAGACAATCCTGAAAACCATACCTTTGACCACTTGATCTAATGTCTCTGTCAATAGCTCTCAGCCAAATATTGGGTGGAATTTTCTAGTTGTACCTCTCTCAAGGCCGAAAAATCCAACCCAAGGAATTCTTCCTTGACCATCCTGCCCATGCCGATTCCCACAGCGGGTGGGATTGCAAGATTTATACTGGAAGAAGCAGCCCATATCCATTTGCAGCAAGAGCTGGACAATATCCAGGCTTGGGCTGATAAATGGCAAATAACATCTTCCCCACAAAGTGTCAGGCAATGGCCATCATCAACAAGAGAGAATTAACCAATTACCCTGGATATTACCATCCCCCACTGGTTACCACTGACCAGAAACGGAACTGGACTGACCACAATAATAGCTACTAGATTAGATCAGAAGCTGGAAATCCTGTGGAGCGTAACTCACCACCTGATTCCCAGAGACTGTCCGCCATCCACAAGACACAAGTGAGGAGTGTGATGGAATACTCCCCACTTGCCGTGACGAATGCAGCTCCAGTAACACTCAAGAAGCTCAACATCATCCAGAACAAAATAGACTGCTTGTTTACTACCCCTTGCACAAAGGTTCACTCCTTCCACCACTGGCAAATACTGACAAATATCTACAAGAATCTCTGGAGGAACTCACCCTTAGGACAAGGTCAGCAGATACATGGGAACACACCACCTGGAGGTTCTCCTTCAAGTCACTCACCAGTCTGACTTGGAAATAATCAGGTGTTAGGCTTGGAAGTTGGTGAACATTTTGGTGATAGTGACCACAATTCGGTTATGTTCACCTTAGTGATGGATAGGGATAGGCATGAAGCTGGGGGCAGTAGGTATAGCTGGGGGAATGGTAATTATGAGGCCATAAGGAGGGAATTAGGGTGCATAGGTTGGACTAGGAAACTACAGGCACTGGGAACATCTGAAATGTGGAGCTTATTCAAGGAGCAGCTACTGCGAGTCCTTGATAAGTATGTCCCTGTCGGGCAAGGAGGAAATGGTCGAGTAAGGGAACCATGGTGTACTAAAAAAGTTAATTTGCTGGTTAAAAGGGAAAAGGAGGCTTATGTCAGGATGAGGCTTGAAGGCTCAGTTAGTGCACTGGATAGCTATAGATTAGCCAGGAGGGAGCTAAAGAATGAGTTGAGGAGAGCTAAAGCTTTCTTTAGATATGTTAAGAATAGAAGATTGGTTAGGGCAAGATTAGGGCCAGTCAGAGACAGCAGTGGGAAGTTGTGCGTGCAGCCTAAAGAGATTGGAGAGACACTGAACAAATATTTCTCTTCGGTATTCACGCAGGGAGATGTAAATGTAGTTGTGGAGAACACTGGGATACAGAGTTGCAAACTGGAAAGTATTGAAGTAGATAAGGAGGATGTGCTAGATATTCTTGAGGGTTTGAAGTTAGATAAGTCCCCTGGGCCGGACGGGATTTACCCTAGGATTCTCTGGGAGGCGAGAGAGGCGATTGCAGAGCCTCTGGCTCTAATCTTCAGGTCATCGTTGGTTACGGGTATAGTTCCGGAAGACTGGAGGATAGCGAATGTTGTCCCATTGTTCAAGAAGGGGAAGAGAGACTTTCCGGGGAATTATAGGCTGGTGAGTCTTACTTCCGTTGTGGGAAAAGTATTGGAGAAAATTATTAGGGATAGGATTTATAGTTATTTAGAGAGAAATGAATTGATTGGGGATAGTCAGCATGGTTTTGTGAAGGGTAGGTTGTGCCTTACTAACCTTATTGAGTTTTTTGAAAAAGTGACCAAAGAGGTGGATGGGGTAAGGCAGTTGATGTGGTATATATGGACTTTAGTAAGGCGTTCGATAAGGTGCCCCATGGAAGGCTTCTGCAGAAAATGCAGATGTATGGGATTGAGGGTGATTTAGCTATTGGATTAGGAATTGGCTAGCTGATAGAAGACAGAGGGTGGTGGTTGATGGAAATTATTCATCATGGAGTTCGGTTACAAGTGGTGTACCTCAGGGATCTGTTTTGGGGCTCCTGCTGTTTGTAATTTTTATAAATGATCTGGATGAGGGTATTGAAGGATGGATTAGTAAATTTGCGGATGACACCAAAGTTGGAGGAGTGGTAGATATTGAAGAGGGGTGTTATAGTTTGCAGAGAGACTTGGACAAGTTGCAGAGCTGGGCCGAGAGGTGGCAAATGGAGTTTAATGTGGAAAAGTGTGAGGTAATTCACTTTGGCAGAATAACAAATGTGTAGAGTATAGGGCTAATGGTAGGACTCTTAATAGTGTTGATGAACAGAGGGATCTTGGTGTATGTGTGCATAGAGCCCTGAAAGTTGGCAATCAGGTCAATAAGGTTGTTAAGAAGGCATACGGAGTCTTAGCTTTTATTGGTAGGGGGATTGAATTTCGGAGCCGCAACGTCATGTTGCAACTGTACAAAACTCTAGTGCGGCGCACTTGGAGTATTGTGTGCAGTTCTGGTCCCCGCATTATAAGAAAGATGTGGAGGCATTGGAGAGGGTACAGAGGAGGTTTACCAGGATGTTGCCTGGTATGGAGGGCAGGTCTTATGAGGACAGGCTGAGGGATTTGAGGTTGTTTTCGTTAGAAAGGAGGCGGCTAAGAGGGGACCTTATCGAAACATATAAGATGATTAGGGGTTTAGATAGGGTGGACAGTGATAGCCTTTTTCCTAGGATGGAGAAAGCTAGCACGAGGGGACATAGCTTTAAGTTAAGGGATGGTATTTATAGGACGGATATCAGAGGTAGGTTCTTTATCCAGAGGGTGGTTAGGGTATGGAATGCCCTGCCTGCGGCAGTTGTAGATGCGCCAAATTTGGTGGCATTTAAGAGGTTAGTAGATAAGTTTATGGGCGAAAAGGGAATGGTTTAGTTTGGAGGGTCATGGCTTTTTCCTAATTGGTCAGCGCAACAACGAAGGCCGAAGGGCCTGTTCTGCGCTGTAATGTTCTATGTTCTATATATTGGCTGCTCCTTCACTGTCACTGGATCAACATCCTGAAACTCCCTCCTAACAGCACAGTAGGTGTTTCAATACAACATGGACTGCAGTAGTTCAAGAGGTAGTGCATCACTTCCTTCTCAAGAGCAATTATGAATGGGCAATAAATGCTGGTCTGTTCAGCAACACCCACATCCCATGAATAAATTTTAAAAGATTTTGGGGCATTGTTTCAAAGTACGCCTGTGAAAAGCCTTGAGGCTTTTTGTTAAAAGTTCTATATAAATGCAGCTTGTTGTTGTTGAGGGGTGAATTATTTCAGCTGGGATGGATGGATGGCACTGATGGGAGCTGGAGTTTGTCTGTGAGACCTCTCAACCTGATTTTTCTTCATTTGTTTCCCAATCCTTTTCTGATTCATCCCAGTAACAGTACGAAAGGACAAGTTCACCGTGACAAGGCCGCAATATTAACACTGTTCCTAAAAAAACAGAAAAAACAAAAAACTGAAAAAAAGTTCACCTTTAGAATGCCAGGATTCCACTGGGAAAGAGGACGGCGAGGAATTGAAGTAGCAATGATGAGATTTTTCTTCTCAGTATGAGAGGATTTGGTCACCAAGGGCCTTATTTGATTTGATTCAATTTAATACTGTCACATGCGCTAACAAACAGTGAAACGCATTGTTTCTTGTGCATTACACAAACAAAGCATACCATTCATGGAGAAGGAAAGGAGAGATTGCAGAATATAGTGTTACAGTCATAAGGAGGTTGTAGAGAAAGATCAACTTAGTGTGAGGTAGGTCCCTTCAAAAGTCTGACAGCAGCAGGGAAGAAGCTGTTCTTGAGTCGGTTGATACGTGACCTCAGACTTCTGTATCTTTTTCCTGAAGGAAGAAGGTGGAAGAGAGAATGTCCAGGATGTGGGAGATCCTCAATTATGCTGACTGCTTTGCCAATGGAAGTATAGACAAAGTCAATGGATGGGAGGCTGGTTTGCGTGATGGATTGGACTACATTCATGACCTTTTGTTGTTCCTTGCAGTCTTGGGCAGAGCAGGAGCCCATACTAAGCTGTGATACAACCAGAAAGAATGCTTTAATCTTTTTCAGTGTTAGGTTGGCAGGTTATAGTCAACTGGCCCAGGTGGAGGCAAGCACCGAATTCTGGCTCTGAGGGTTTCAAGGATGATCTGTGCCAAGCTCACAACATCCAATGTGTCCAGATAAAAGCTCCAAACACCAACATTGACAACATGAATTGAGGATGTCCTTGCCATGTAGACACCACACTTTCCAGTCATGGGAAAACCTGCAGAAGATGATGAAATTACTTGTAGCTTGGGAGTGCTGGGATAATGAGAATTCTGGAACCACAATGGCAGCAGCATCAGCGCTATAAATGATAATGAAGATTTGGCTCCAATGAATTGATTCCTTGTGCTTGTCCTCGATACTGAGCGAGCTCCTCACTATAAGAGATATCTTCTTCAGATGAGGCCCCTTCTGCTCTCTCAGCTAGACACAAAGATCCCATGACACTAACTGAAAAAGGGCAGGAAGGTTCACCCCAGATTCAATGTTTATCCTTCAATCAACATCACAAAAATAGCTAATCTGGTCATTATCACATTGCCGTCCGTGGGATCTTGCTGTGTGCAAACTGGCCACCACATTTCTCAGATTATACCAGTGATTACACTTCAAGAATACTTTATTACTGTAATACACTTTAGGGCACCCTGAGGTCACAAAAGGTGTTACATAAATGCAAGATTTTTTCCTTTTTTTGTCTCAATGTATTCGGTAAGTTGTGATGTTAAAATGCAACAATGAACCCCATTCTAACCCTTGCTGATTTGTGAACTCAGTGCACAGTGAGTGCATAATTAACCTGTTACAAACAAAGTGTGACACACAATTTTATTTCAAATTCAATGTGTGAAGTGTAAGAGACAACAGTCTTCAGTGTACTAAGATTTTCTGAAAAATTCTACGAAATGGGGTGGCATGATGACACAGTGGTTAGCATTGCTGTTTCACAGTGCCAGGGACTCGGGTTTAATTCCCAGCTTGGGTCAATGTCTGTGTGGAGTCTGCACATTCTCCCTGTGTCTGCGTGGATTTCCTCCGGTGCTCCAGTTTCCTCGCACGTCTGAAAGAAGTACTGGTTAAGTGCATTGGCCAAGCTAAATTCTCTAAAACTAATAATAAGTATACATATGCTTCCAGACTGTAGGGGAAAACCAGAACACCCAGAGATAACCCACATAGACACAGGGAGAATATGCAGACTCCGCACAGACATATGTGATGGTTAGGATGCATTGGCTATGCTAAATTCTCTTTCAGTGTACCCGAACAGGAGCCGGAGTGTGCCGACTAGGGAATTTTCAATGCAACTTCATTGCAGTGTTAATCTAAGCCTATTTGTGACACTAACAAATAAACTTTAAAAACTTTAAAACTTACATTGTATTTCAAAGCAGTTTGAGCAGAGAAACAGGCTATCTGGTCCAACAAGTCCATATTGGTTTTTACATTGCAAAAGAGCCTTCTCTGGGCCTATTCAATCTCATCTCATTAAAATTCTCTTACCAAATTTTGCAATCCACATTCTGAAATATATTAAGGTAAGCACACCTCTCGAGAAAAAATTAGCTCAAAAAATGATCAGTCGACTCAGGTAGTTTGGAAATCAATATAGAATTCACGTATTTGCTTAAGTTTGACACATGCAGAATAATGAGGCTCTGGAAGTACTTTCAAGTCACATTCTAATTCACAATTTTTAACACTGGTCATTCTCATCATTATGTAGTGATTTTAATGAGCTAAGAATATTCATCTCAGTATCTTTTGAACTGGAAGCTTCCACAACCTGGGCTGATTGTGCTGCTGTTTTCAGTATCCAGTCCACCTACACTCCCAAGGTCTTTCTCTTGGCATGAATTCACAAGTAAATTCTTACCCACAGAATAATCCACATTAGCCAAATCCTTCTGCTGAATCTCATCAGTTTATATTTTCTTCTATTAATCTGCAGCATGGACAACAATGAGTTACATTTTTGTAGTCTTTTAAAATGTTCAAAGGTGCTGCAGGAAAACTGCCACCAGAGTTTGACATTCACCCACATGGGCAAACATCAGGAATGCTGCTTTGTCACCTGGACCTCTGCAAATGGCATGGACTTGAAAAGCATCAATGTTTAGGGGTTTCCCCAAAATGTGTTTTGCTTGGGTCAGGATTTGCTTAGGTTAAAGTGTTTGCAAATACAAAGCCCACTTGTGAAGGAGTTATGAAGACAGTGGACATTGACACTGACAACTGAGTGATAGCTGTGAACTGGAGGCTTATCAATAAAAGGGCATCGGAAAAGAAAAGCAGAAACAAAATGTTCTGCGGGTGGTGAAGATGGATCAGAGGAAACCGCAGCTGGTGACAACCGCACCTTCTCAGATCACTGTCTGCATCTGCTGTGACTGTACAGAGATCGCAATGCCAAGGTGGGAGTCCTGAGACTCACCAGGCAATGAAGTCATGATGTGGAGATGCCGGTGTTGGACTGGGGTGGGCACAGGAAGAAGTCTCCCAGCACCAGGTTAAAGTCCAACAGGTTTATTTGGAATCACAAGTTTTCAAAGTGCCACTCAAGTTAGTAGGATGTTGCAAGCCCAGGACAAATGGTAGGGTTTACAAGTAGTGTGAGGTGAACCCAAAATCTGAGTTGAGGCCGTCCTCATGTGTGTAGAACTTGGCTATCCAAAATCCTACCAATTGTCCTGGTTTGAGACAGTTCACACCTCTTTAACCTGTGATTATCCCTCTTTCCACTCACACTGTCTGTACCTGTAAAGACTTATTATCTGTAAAGACTCGTATTCCAACCATTCTGCACATTCCAATCGGTAGTTATCTTGCAATTGAGCCTGTGTTTATATATGCTGTGTTTGTGAAACCTATCTCTCCACTCATCTGATGGAGCAGTGCTCTGAAAGCTCCTGATTCCAAATAAACCTGATGGACTTTAACCTGGTGTTGTGAGACTTTTTGCAATGAAGTAACGTAGATCATCACTGCAAAAACCATTGTCTTATAAGATAAGTGGCTGCCACAGAGTCCATCTAATCAATATTTTAGAAACACTATCTCAAACTGGCAAAGAGAACAGACCTCAGCGACAGTGCATTCTTTATTTGTAATGCAACAGTATAACAACTTACCTGTGAAGTGTTAACCATGAATCATCGCTGAATATTTAATGCTCAGATCAGTAATTCTGCACCATAGAAGATCAGGAATTCTGTAGAGATTGTGGTTTGTTGCATGGCATAGATAGATTTCCCTTCTGTCAGGGTATTCAGGGATGCAAAATCAAAGCAGGAGGATGAGATAAAGATTGTCCCTGATCTCACCGAATGGTGGAAGAGGTTTGAGGAACTGACTAGCCTCCTCCTGGTCCTAAATTCCCAATACTAAATCAGAGCAGGGTTATTTTTATCTTATTATAGAGACGGATTCAGTGATGGCAACACCATTGAATAGATTTCCTTTTACTGGTAATGGTCATTGCCAAGCTCTTGTCTGGCACAAGTGTTATTTGCCACTGGTCAGCCCAAGCCTGGATATTGTCCAGATCTTGTTGCATTTGAACACAGGCTGCTTCAGTATGAGGAGCGGTGAGTGGTGCTGAACATTGTGTAATCAGCAGCAAACATTCCCACTTCTGACCTTACGATGATGGAGGGTTATTAATGAAGGAGCTGGAGATGATCGGGCCCCGGGTAACGGGTACAGTCAGTGAGATACACATCCACACCACACCATCAACCTCAATACTGCATTATGCTAAAACACACACTGATTGCCTTAAGGCAGGACTTCTGTTCCTCATTCAGGAGGAAGCCCCACATTGGACACTGCCGGTCACTACACACTACTGGTCACTGCACATCGCCAGTCACTGGACACTGCCGGTCACTGCACACTGCTGCTATGGACAAACTGTACTGAGCTCCCGGGCAGGATCTCCCATGTTTTCATTAGAAAGGAGGAGGCTAAGAGGGGACCTGATCGAAACATATAAGATGATTAGAGGTTTAGATAGGGTGGACAGTGATAGCCTTTTTTCCTAGGATGGAAAAAGCTAGCACGAGGGGACACAGCTTTAAATTAAGGGGTGATAGTTATAGGACGGATATCAGAGGCAGGTTCTTTACCCAAAGGGTGGTTCGGGAGTGGAATGCCCTGCCTGCAGCGGTTGTAGATGCGCCAAGTTTGTGGCGTTTAAGAGGTTAGTTGATAAGTATATGGAAGAGAAGGGAATGGTTTAGTTTGGAGGGGCATTGCTTTTTATATTGGTCGGCGCAACATCGAAGGCCGAAGGGCCTGTTCTGTGCTGTAATGTTCTATGTTCTATGATGCAGAGAACAGGTCAACGGCAATGGTCTCAGGGCAGGGAGGGTATTTATGAAGAGGGCAATTAGTGGGAGATCACTGGACCCTAAAGGGAGGATGCCCCACCCTCCCAAGTCAGGAGGGGACGTCTGACGGAGGTCCCACCTCAGACTGAACTTACTTTCTGTTCGTCTTTACCTGCGATCTGTCTTTGGCCACCAGCCGTTAGGTGAGCATTTCCCATTGGAAGTGCTTCCTGCTCTAATGTAAATAACTGCTTGGTTTAAGTTGGCAGGGACCCAGAGGGAATCCCAGCCCGCCTCGAAACCCACCTTGGTGTGGAGCACATCACATTCTGCCCATGAAACCTCTTTTACAAATCAAACTGTTGTGAGGAATTGTCTTTAATTTTAACACCTTTTAGATGTTTTTCTATTTGAGCTTTTCTTCTGAGAATCTCCACTGAAATAGATTCCACACAGTGCAGAAAGTGGCCATTCAGCCCATCAAGTCTGCACTGACCACAATCCCACCCAGATCGTATCTCCATAACCCCATGTATTTACCCTGCTAATCTCCCTGACATTTGGGTCATTTTAGCTTGGCCAGTCCACCTAACTCGCACATCTTTGGACTGTGGGAGGAAACCGGAGCACCTGAAGGAAACCCACACAGAGACAGGGAGAATGTGCAGCCTCCATATAGACAGCAACCCGAGGCTGGAATCGAAACCGGATCCCTGGCAGTGTGAAGCAGCAGTGCTGAACACTGTGCCACTGTGCTGCCCAAATCACACAATCTCCTTTACTGAACCCCATTACAAAATAAAGTTGTATTACTGACTGGATATTAGGTGGAACATCCCCCACTGTTGGGTTTGATGGTGGGTGTGTGGGGAGAATGAGGCTGGAAGCCCAGGAACCGGTTTCACACTGCTGTGAATTTACAACGGGATCTGCCGTTGGTGTCTGCCCAGAGCCTGTCCAAAAACCCACCAGAGGGTCGGTGTGAACCTCATTTCCATCCCATTAGTGGGATGCAGATAAAGACTCAACACTCCTCACACCAGATTCTCTGGGATAACAGCAGGAAAATACACCATCCGGAATTCCCCAGCTTTTCATGCCAGCAGGATACTCTCTGTCCCAGTGATAGCGCACCTCGCTCTGAACCGTGGAGCAGAATCATCCCGTCAGCAGCCATGGAACAAGAAAATCCTGCTATCGGCAAGTGATGAACCATCTCTTGTTACCAAGGAACATGCGGCTGGGAGACCAGGTAATTCCGCCCACTGACACAGAAACACATTTGGATTAATGTGATTGGAAGGAATTGGGATTCTTCTGAACAATGCCTGGAGCTGCCTCTGGAATTTCGGGTGGAACTCGAGTTACGTAGGCAATTCTGGTGAAACACGTGACAGCTTTGCTGTTCTCTTCCATGTCTGCAGTTGGTACGGTTATAACATGAAGAGTCACAGCTTTGTGACCATGTTGAGGGTGTTGGATGCTCCGATCATTGACAAGTTTAAAAATGCACGTCTCTTTAAAATTACACAGGTCTGCATTCAGAGCGAATGGGCTTCTGCTGCTGCTGATTGGAGCTTGAGTGAAAGATCTGGGGTCTTTCCCCAGTTAGGATTGTGTTTTTGATAGGAAGAGGATCCAGAGGGAAGGACAGAAACCAGCGTTCGTACTGAATCACAGTCATAGATCATAGAATCTTACAGTGCAGAAAGAGGCCCTCCAGCCCATCGAGTCTGCACCGAACACAATCTCACCCAGGCCCTACCCCCATATCCCTACATATTATACCCACTAATCCCTCTAACGTACACATCCCTAGACATTAAAGAGCAATTTCTTAGCATAGCCAATCAACCTAGCACACACATCTTTGGACTGTGGGAGGAAACCAGAATACCCAGAGGAAACAGATGACACTAAAGTCGGTGGAGTGGTAGATAGTGAAGAGGGGTGTTATAATTTGCAGAGGGACTTGGACAAGTTGCAGAGCTGGGCCGAGAGGTGGCAAATGGAGTTTAATGTGGAAAAGTGTGAGGTAATGCACTATGGCAGAAATAATAAATGTATAGAGTATAGGGCAAATGGTAGGATTCTTAGTAGTCTAGATGAACAGAGGGACCTTGGTGTGTATGTGCATAGATCCCTGAAAGTAGGCAGTCAGGTCGAGAAGGTTGTTAGGAAGGCATATGGAGTCTTGGCTTTTATTGGTAGAGGCATTGAATTTCGGAGCCGCAACGTCATGTTGCAACTGTACAAAACTCTAGTGCGGCCGCACTTGGAGTATTGTGGGCAGTTCTGGTCCCCACATTATAAGAAAGATGTGGAGGCATTGGAGAGGGGACAGAGGAGGTTTACCAGGATGTTGCCTGGTATGGAGGGCAGGTCTTATGAAGAGAGGCTGAGGGATTTGAGGTTGTTTCGTTAGAAAGGAGGAGGCTAAGAGGGGACCTTATCGAAACATATAAGATGATTAGAGGTTTAGATAGGGTGGACAGTGATAGCCTTCTTCCTAGGATGGAAAAAGCTAGCACGAGGGGACACAGCTTTAAATTAAGGGGTGATAGTTATAGGACGGATATCAGAGGTAGGTTCTTTACCCAAAGGGTGGTTCGGGAGTGGACTGCCCTGCCTGCAGCAGTTGTAGATGCGCCAAGTTTGGTGGCGTTTAAGAGGTTAGTTGATAGGTATATGGAAGAGAAGGGAATGGTTTAGTTTGGAGGGGCATTGCTTTTTACATTGGTCGGCGCAACATCGAAGGCCGAAGGGCCTGTTCTGTGCTGTAATGTTCTATGTTCTGTGTTCTATGAAACCCACACAGACACGAGCAGAACATGCAAACTTGATACTGACAGTGGCCCAAGCTGGGAATCGAACCCAGGACCTTAGAGCTGTAAAGCAGCAGTGCTAACCGCTGTGCTATCATGCCACCGTAGGAATAAATTATGATGTAACAATTGTAACTGATCAGAATGTCTTCTATTGAGTGGTTTAGTATATAGGTATTCACCTGTAAAATAACCCTGGTAGGGTTCCTGGTGGGCTGATTCTCCTCCTTCGATTCTTATCTGAATGTTGTTGTTTCGACAAAGTCATACTTACACCAGTAAAAATCTATTACAGACAGAACTTAAGATAACATCACCTTCTCCTCCTCAGCCAGACGGTCTCTGCAAGTTACAGAGTCAGAGATATCCAGCACGGAAACAGGCCCTTCGGCCCAACTCATCCATGCTGACCAGGCTTCCTAAACTGAGCTAGTCCCATTTGCCCTTGTTTGAAGGTTAATCAGAGATCTTCCCACCTGAAGAAGGCACTGCCTGGAGAGGGCAGTGGAAGCAGATTCAACAGCAACTTTCCAAAGTGGAATTGGATAAAAACTTGAAAAGGGAAAGAATGTCACAGGAAAAAAATAGAGGGGGGAGTCTTTCAAAGAGGCAACCAGCAGGAAAGATGGGCTGAATGGCCTTCTTCTCTGCTGTATCATTCTGCAAATCCCACAGACGTAAGTGGACCATGCCTATAGGTTTTTGTTATTTTTACTGAGCTTCCCACGATCTATTCAAAACACAATTTGCTTTGTCCAACTTATTGTTCTTTGGGACAAATCAGAATCTCAGGCAGAATGAAGTTAAATTGAATAGTTATAGCACAGAAGGAGGCCATTCAGCCCATCAAGTCCATACTGACGTTTTGCCCTTTCTGTGTAACTTTCTTCCCTCGCAGATGTTTTTCCAATTTGCATTTTGAAAGTTATGATTGTCCATAGATGTGTGGGGTTAGGTTGATTGGCCGTGCTAAATTGATTCTTTGTGTCGGAGGGAGTAGGAGCCTAGGTGTGTGGGGTTTTGGGAAAAGGGCCTGGGTGGGATTGTGGTCAGTATAAACTTGATGGGCTGAATGGCCTCCTTCTGCACTGCAGGGATTCTATGGACATTCTTCCATCACACAGTCAGGCATCGCACTCTAGGTCCTAACCACTCGCTGTCAGGATATTACACGGATCCAGTGATCCTTCTTCAAAGATTGTACCCTGCAATGTGCAGGAGAAAGGCAAACAGAAAATACTTAAAGCAAAGTGGAACCTTACACCCCTCAGTGTCTGTGGCTATCTGATGGGCTGGACACTCTAGACCTGTTGCTTGGGCTCACTTTAAAATATCTAACTCCTCAGCGTCTGACGGTGAGCTAAAGATTTCTGTTCAATATCTCTGCCTGAACTGGCTAAAGACTTCTATCTTCTACTCGATTGAATTGAATTACGTCATTACGTCACCTCTTTGTGTAACTTCTCCTATTTTTATAAAGCTATGTCATTTATATTAGTGACAATTACTTAATTGCCATGGATCGCCTTATCCTGTGAACAATATAAGCATTAATCTGGTCAACAGCTGCTCGCAATATCATTCAGCAGCAATGCCTTTTACTTGTTTCTTATTTTAATAAGGGGTTTAAACTTTAACCTCTTGCTTAAGTTCCCTTTGGGCATAGCGGTTTTCTTTCATCTCAGGGCCGATCACCATCATCCCGATACCAAACAAAAGCCAGGCATTGTGCCTTTAATGAATATCACCCGTGGCTTTAACATCCATCATTATAAAAAACAAAGAACAAAGAAAATTAAAGCACAAGAACAGGCCCTTCGGCCCCTCCAACATATACCGATCATGTTGCCCAACTGAATTAAAACCCCCTACTCTCCCGGGGACCATATCCCTCTATTCTCATCCTATTCATGTATTTGTCAAGCTGCCCCTTAAAACTCACTATCAAACCTCCTTCCACTCCCTCTCCTGGCAGCGAGTTCCAGGCACCCATTACCCTCTGCATAAAAAACCTGCCTCGAACATCTCCTTTAAACCTTACCCCTCACACCTCAAACTGACTCTTCCACCCTGCGAGAAAGCTTCTAACTATTCATTATGAAGTGCTTCGAACGTTAGTCACAGCACAAATGAATCCTAGCTTCCCAGATTGCCTCGATCTCCGATGGTTCATCTATCATCACAACAGGTCCACAGCAGACACCATCTCCCTGGCCTTACACTAAACCCTGGAACAACTCGATAACAAGGATACCCATGTCAGACTCAGACCACAGCTCAGCCTTCAACACCATTATTCCCACAAAACTCATCTCCAAACTCCGTGGCCTGGACCTCTGCATGCCCCTCTGCGACTGGATCCTGAACTTCCTAACACCAAAACCACAATCAGTAAGAATAGGCAACAACACTTCCTCTACGATCATCCTCAACACTGGTACCCCATAAGGCTGTGTTCTCAGCCCCCTACTATACTCCTTATTCACCTGTGACTGTGCGGCCAAATTCCCCTCCAACTTAATTTTCAAGTTTGCTGATGACTCCACCGCGTGGGTCGGATCTCAAACTCTAACGAGACAGAGTACAGGAATGAGATAGAGAATCTGGTGATCTGATGCAGCAACAATAATCTCTCCCTCAATGTCAACAAAATGAAGGAGATTGACATTGATTTCAGGAAGCCTAAAGGAGAACATGCCCCTCTCTACATTAACGGAGATGAAGTAGAAAAGGTCGAAAGCTTCAGGTTTTTAGGTGTCCAGATCACCAACAACCTGTCCTGGTCCCTCCACGTCAACGTTATAATTAAGGAAGTGCACACCATCTACTTTCTCAGGAAACTAAGGAAATTCGCCATGCCTGATACAACTCTCACCAGATAAAGATAAATCTATCCAACCATGTCAAGAAAATGACATTATTATTTTGAGATAAGACAATAATGCAGATTATTCTAATACATTTACTCTATTGTGTTATTAAATTTAGATCTCAATGTGTTGATGGAAATCTGCCGAATGTTAATGAGATAATCACATGCAACTTGGGAAGTATGTCATTTATTGTGAAGATTCCCTGCAAGCAGGAAAGGTGCTTTCTAAACACAATGTGCAGAACTTTACCAACACGTCCGCCCAAGTTTTGTATGATCCCACCCAAGGTCAACAGAGAATACGGTTTTCCAAGCCTCACCTGCTCCTGGAATCGATGCCAGTAAAATTCCTGCCAATGTGTGGAAATTTCCTATTCCGCCCACCAAGGGAATCATAACGAGCGAGGGGCAGACCTTGCAACGATCTGGTGACTTTGGGCAGGATTTTCTGATTTTGGGGCAAGTGTGGCTGGAAAATCCAGCCCAATTTAATTTGCTTTCTCTCTTCCCCTCTTTCTCTCATTGGTTTAGAACTCAGTGCCTGCGGCCACAGAATGCTCTTATTCTCAGTCAGAACGAGGGAAAGATATCTTCAATTCATACATGGATCCAATGTCTCAATCTTGTGAGTGAGATAAAAGCATCACTCATTGAGCCGTTTAGATTCTAAAGGATAAAATCTGGATTACTTCAATTGCGGAATGTTCAGAACTTCCTGTATCTGTCACACTTTTACATTCATTCAAATCATTAATGAGATTTCACTCATCCCAACTTGTCCGGCTGGAAAGTTGGATCTCGATGCTGCTCCTGAGGCTTTTTCCCAAATGCAGGTGACCGTAATTATGGGGGAGCTGGCTATCTCTGTTGGCTCAATGGCTAGCGTGAGGATCAGAACGACGGCGGGAGTTTGATTTTTGAGATAGACTGGGGGACCTGCCTCTTTGTCCTGCTTCAAGAGTGAAAGGCAATGGCTGACAAACATGACTAAGAATTTGATTTGGTTTATTATTGTCACATGTATTAGTATACAGTGAAAAATATTGTTTCTTGCGTACTATATAGACAAAACACACTGTTCTTTGAGAAGGAAAGGAGACTGAGCAGAATGGAGTGTTAGAGTCATAGCTAGGGTGTAGAGAAAGATCAATTTAGTGCAAGGTAGGTCCATTCAAAGGTCTGATGGCTAGAGACATTGTTAGAGTTTAAGAGAGTTAGAGTGAAACTTTAGAAGCATAGAATGAGAGTAAAAGGTAGAATTAAAAGGGATGTTGGGTTCAATATGCAGGCAATAGGCCATAGACCTGCCTTCAGGCAGTGCACACAGGAAATGGAGATCATTGTTGCACTATAGGGAAGGTGGTGGCTAATTTACACATAGCAAGCTCCTACAAACTGCTATGTGATAATAACCAGATAATCTCTTCAATCTCTGACAGTGCGGCACTCCTTCAGTACTGCCCCTCTGACAGTGTGGCACTCCCTCAGTACTGACCTTTTGACAGTGCAGCACTCCCTCAGTACTGACCCTCTGACAGTGCGGCACTCCCTCAGCACTGACCCTTGACAGTGCAGCACTCCCTCAGTACTGACCCTCTGACAGTGCGGCACTCCCTCAGCACTGACCCTCTGACAGTGCGGCACCCCTCGCCCCCTCACTTGACACCCTCTGACAGTGCGGCACTCCCTCAGCACTGACCCTCTGACAGTGCGGCACTCCCTCAGCACTGACCCTCTGACAGTGCGGCACTCCCTCAGCACTGACCCTCTGACAGTGCGGCACTCCCTCAGCACTGACCTCTGACAGTGCAGCACTCCCTCAGCACTGACCCTTTGACAGTGCGGCACTCCCTCAGCACTGACCCTCTGACAGTGCGGCACTCCCTCAGCACTGACCCTCTGACAGTGCGGCACTCCCTCAGTACTGACCTCTGACAGTGCAGCACTCCCTCAGTATGACCCTCTGACAGTGCGGCACTCCCTCAGCACTGACCCTCTGACAGTGCGAGCACTCCCTCAGTCACTGACCCTCTGACAGTGCGGCACTCCCTCAGTACTGACCCTCTGACAGTGCGGCACTCCCTCAGTACTGACCCTCTGACAGTGCGGCACTCCCTCAGTACTGACCCTCTGACAGTGCGGCACTCCCAGCACTGACCCTCTGACAGTGCAGCACTCCCTCAGTACTGACCCTCTGACAGTGCGGCACTCCCTCAGTACTGACCCTCTACAGTGCGGCACTCCCTCAGCACTGACCCTCTGACAGTGCAGCACTCCCTCAGTACTGACCCTCTGACAGTGCGGCACTCCCTCAGCACTGACCCTCTGACAGTGCGGCACTCCCTCAGCACTGACCCTCTGACAGTGCGGCACTCCCTCAGTACTGACCCTCTGACAGTGCGGCACTCCCTCAGCACTGACCCTCTGACAGTGCGGCACTCCCTCAGCACTGACCCTCTGACAGTGCGGCACTCCCTCAGCACTGACCCTCTGACAGTGCGGCACTCCCTCAGCACTGACCCTCTGACAGTGCGGCACTCCCTCAGCACTGACCCTCTGACAGTGCGGCACTCCCTCAGCACTGACCCTCTGACAGTGCAGCACTCCCTCAGCACTGACCCTCTGACAGTGCGGCGCTCCCTCGGCACTGACCCTCTGACAGTGCAGACACTCTGGTACTGACCCTCTGACAGTGCGGCACTCCCTCAGCACTGACCCTCTGACAGTGCGGCCACTCCCTCAGCACTGACCCTCTGACAGTGCGGGCTCCCTCAGCACTGACCCTCTGACAGTGCGGCGCTCCCTCAGCACTGACCCTCTGACAGTGCGGCGCTCCCTCAGCACTGACCCTCTGACAGTGCGGCACTCCCCCAGTACTGACCCTCTGACAGTGCAGCACACTCTTGGTACTGATCCTCTGACAGTGCGGCACTCCCCCAGCACTGATCCTCTGACAGTGCGGCACTCCCTCAGCACTGACCCTCTGACAGTGCAGCACTCCCCCAGCACTGGCCCTCTAACAATGCAGCACTCCCCCAGTACTGACCCTCTGACAGTGCAGCACACTCTTGGTACTGATCCTCTGACAGTGCGGCACTCCCTCAATAATGCACTGGGACAGTCAGCCTAGAATTTTGCATTCAAAACCATAGACTGGGATCTGACCCCACAACAGAGCTGAGAGAGCTGTCAGCTCAACCAAGCTCACACAAACAGCAAGAGATAAGTTACAGGATCATCGGTACTTAAAAGCTGAATGTGAAGATTCTTCTTCAATCTTCACTATGTTATTTCTGGTATGTTTGTGACACGTCAAGTGTTTGGATTTCCACTTGTGGGAAATTCTACTGGTTTTATTAGTAATCAGAAACCAACACCGATCCTTAAGATTTAAACCACTGAACACATGGACCCAGGAGAAAACAATGTCAATCACATGAAACAGACAGGGGTATTTCAGCCATCGCAGTGAGATTCTGGCTGATTAAGTACTTCTTAAGCATTACCGTACAATATGTAATAAACGATATCATCCTCAGGCAGGGTGGTGTGCTGTTTAACTGTGTACGGTATTGAGGAGGACTCACTGACCCTGTCAGATGGTCCATGGGAATCCTGATGAGCTGCTGAATGGTAGGACACGAGGAAGTTCTGTGGAACAAAGAGATCTTGGCATGTTTGTCCACAGATCTCTGAAAGCGGAAGGACATGTTATCAGGGTGGGGAAAACAACAATTGGGACACTTGTCTTTACCAATCAAGGAATAGATTATCAAAGCAGGGAGGTCATGTTGGAATTGTATAGAACTTTGGTGAGGCCACAGCTGGAATACTGTGTGCAGTTCTGGTCACCACATTATAGGAAGGATGTGATTGCACTGGAGGTTCACCAGGACACTGCCTGGGACGGAGCATTGAAGTTATGAAGAGAGGTTGGATAGGCTTGGGTTGTTTTTGCTGGAGCAAAGCAGACAGAGGGGCAACCTGATACAAGATTATAAGGGGCATGGACAGCATGGATAAGGAGCAGCTTTAGTTGAAGGATCAGTTACAAGGGGTCACAGGTTAAACATGAGGAGTGAGAGGTTTAGGGGGATTTGAGGAAAAAAACCTTTTTTCCCTGAGGATGGTGAGGGTCTGGAATGTGCTGCCTGGGAGGGTGGTGGAGACGGGATGCCTCACATCCTTTAAAAAGTATCTGGATGAGCACTTGGCACATCATAACATTCAGGGCTATGGGCCACGTGCTGGGAGATGGGATTAGGCGGGAATTCACATGTTTCTATGTGTCGATGTGGACTCAGTGGGTTGAAGATCTCTTTGCTCTGTGTGATTCTATGATTCTATGAAAATTTAACATTGATCCAAACAACTTAGGACAGGTGACCAATAGTTTGACCAATGAAACAGAATTTAAGGAGCATATTAAAAAGAGAGTCAAAAAACATTGGACAGGAAATTCCAGAGGTGGAGACTGGAGCAAGACCACTAAAGCACGCGCAGGTAGAGAATTCACAACTCTGAGTGAAGGCATTCTTTTTTCATCTCCATCCTAAATGACCAACCCCTTATATTGAGTCTGTGACTCCCAGTTCCAGTCTCTCCAGGGAAAACAATCTCTCAGGGTCTACCTACTGAATGGGGAGGTGACAGTGACATAGTGGTATTGTCCAGCACTCTGGCTTATCCACTCCAGGCATGGTTTCAATTCCCACCACGGCAACTGATGGAATTCTAAACACAATTAATAAAATCTGGAATAAAGTTAGATTGAGTGGCCTGGTAATCAGCTGTGGCCTGATTATTTTACAAACTCCTGTGGTTTACTAATGCCTTTTAGGGAAGGAAATCTGCCATCCTTACCTGATCTGACCTACACATGACTCCAGAGCCACAGCAATGTGGTTAACTCTTAAAATGCCTCTGAAATGGCTCAGTGAACCACTTAGTTTAAGGGCAATCAGGAATAGGTTATAAAAGTGGGCTTCTCAATGACACCCCCCATTTCCCCAAAAAATTACATTTTGAAAAGTCCCTGAAGAACATTATAAGTTTCAGTGACATCACTTCATTCTTCCAAACAGGAAAAAGTATCAGCCTGGTCTATTTGACCAAGCATATGGAGAAATATGAGTATATTCTGCATCCAATATATTACTATGGTGGACAATATGTCAAAGAAGGTAACACGGAACAAGGTCAGCAGTGATTTGCATTTAACTGTCCAGGGAGAAATAGTTCTCTCATTCTTCACTTTATAGTCACAGCTCTTGCACATGATCAAATGACAAAACAACATTGTAGTGAATGCTTTGGCTATTTAGGATTGCAAGAATCTATTGAATGTGATTCCTATCAGCAGTCTCCCAATGTGTGCAGCCTCAGGTCTACAAGAACATGGGTTTTAATCCCACAGAGTGCAAAAGCCCAGGCCAATACGTAACTGTCGCACTGAGGGCGCATCGCACTGTCAGCGGGGAAGCATTAAGGATGCACTGCATTGTCACAGGGCAATGAGTGACACAGTGGCACGGTGGTTAGCACTCTGCTCAATAGCTTCATAACCCGGGTGAGTGACTGTCTGTGTGGAGTTTGCACATTCTCTCTGTGTCTGCCTGGGTTTCCTCCGGGTGCTCCGGTTTCCTCCCACAGCCCAAAAATGTACAGATTAGGTGGGGATTGGACATGGTAAATTGCCCCTTAGTGTCATGGTGACTAGCAGAATAAATGCATGAGGTTATTGGGATAGTCTGGGTGAGATTGTGGGCAGTGCAGACTCAATGGGTCGAATGGCCTCCTTTTGCATCATACGGATTCTATAGGCTTCTATTGAGACAGTGATGCACTATCAGGGACAAACTCTAAGGGAGGTCTACACCTTCAAAGGATCAATGCTCACTGTCGCAGAGGCAGCACCAAGGGAACAATGCATGAAGAGAGGCTGAGGGATCATGTTTTCGTTAGAAAGAAGGCGGCTAAGAGGAGACCTTATTGAAACATATAAGATGATTAGAGGTTTAGATAGGGTGGACAGTGATAGCCTTTTTCCTAGGATGGAGAAAGCTAGCACGAGGCAACATAGCTTTAAATTAAGGGGTGGTAGTTATAGGACAGATGTCAGAGGTAGGTTCTTTACCCAGAGGGTGGTAAAGGTATAGAATGCCCTGCCTGCTGCAGTTGTAGATGCGCCAAGTTTGGTGGCATTTAAGAGGTTAGTGGATAAGTTTATGGACGAAAAGGGGATGGTTTCGGTTAGAGGGTCATTGTTTTTTCTTAATTGGTCAGCGCAACATCGAAGGCCGAAGGGCCTGTTCTGCGCTGTAATGTTCTATGTTCTATGTTCTTATTCGAGGATCAGTACTGAGGGAGCACCGGGCTTTAGAGGGTCAGACTTAAAGGACCCTCTAAATTGTTGGATTGTTGGAAGGCCAGAGCTGATGGAGTTCTCCATTGTCTGAAGTGCCATCATTTGGATGATGGAAAATCGAAAATGTGCAAAAAACCAGAAATGGAGAAGTATTGATATCGCAGAGAATTGTAAAGCTGGAGGAAATTTCACAAACAGGAAGGGGTAAGATAGGGAGTGATTTAAATCCAACTATGAGAATTTTAGAATCGAGATCTTATTGGACTGGAAGCCAGAATATATCAGCGAATACAGATAAACAGGATTTAGTATGAATTACAATGGGTAAACTTTATGCCTGATTTTGCTAACTTCAATACAAAGCCAATTTGTAGCATTGCAGCTTTGTGAATGCAATACTCTGCTCACATTTAGTTGTAACATAGGTGATACCGATGAAGCATCAAGCCCTAATGAAGCTTGTTCAAACATACCTGATGTGCTGTTAAAGCAGAGATCACTCAGTTTAGATACTAATTATGTAGCAGGAAGATTCTCCTTCATGGTGTTCAGTGAACTGTCTACATTCAGCAATGGAATATTGTTTTAATCCCATGCTATGCATGTCACAATACAATGTTTGTTTTGCTCTTTATTACCATGTGAGGAAAACAAACTAAACAAAATCACTCAAATCAAGAGAGAAAGCAAAACTGATAACGATTGAAGTTGCTCCATTGATATCGATGATGCAAATAGTTAAGAGGAATAGTTACATTAAAGAAGGTAAAGATGAAAGAAAGTGGGATCAGGAAGGTACATTTTTCAATTATCCAAGCTTTTAGGAAAATGCACCATCTATTTTCCCATTAGGTGGAGATGTCAGTGCTGGACTGGGCTGGACACAGTAAGAAATGTCACAACACCAGGTTAAAGTCCAGCAGGTTTATTTGGAATCATGAGCTTTTGAAGCACTGCTCCTTCATCAGGTGAGTGGAGAATGGGTTCAAAAACACAGCACATATAGGCAAAAACACAAATGCAAGATAATTACAATTGGAATGTAAAGAATGGTTGGAATACCAGTCTTTACAGGTAATCAAAACTTTACAGGTACAGACAGTGTGCAAGAAGAGGGGGATAATCACCAGTTAAAGAGGTATGAATTGTCTCAAGCCAGGGCAGTTAGTAGGATTTTGTAAACCCAGGCAGTATAGCGGGGGTTACTGATAGTGTGACATGAACCCAAGATCAACGCAGAATCGCTGAGCAGAAACTGATAGCCAAGTTTCTCACGCATGAGGATGGCCTCAACCAGGATCTTGGGTTCATGTCATACTTTCTGTAACCCCCACCGTACTGCTTGGGTTTGTAAAATCCTACTGGATTGAGACAATTCACACCTCTTTAACCCATGATTATCCCTTTCTCCACTCACACTGTCTGTATCTGGAAAGATGCAATTATTTGTAAAGATTTGCATTCCAACGATTCTTCACATTCCAATCTGTGAGTGTGCCTGTATTTGCTGTGTTTGTGAACTAACCTCCACTCACCTGATGAAGGAGCGACACTCTATACCAAATACCAATACACGATACCAATACACAAATACACGATACCAAATAAACCTGTTGGACTTTAACCCGATGCTGTGAGACTTTTTACTGTTTCCCCATTAGCAGGGGAAGCACTGTCAGAGTGGTTAATAGTCTGGATTTTAATCCAGAGATTCAGGCTAATGTGTTCAAGTCCCATTGTGACAGCTGGTAGAATTTAAATTCAGTTTTTGGAATTGAAAGATATTCTCAGTGATGCTGAACACAGAACTATCACCCACTGTCATAAGAAAGTACCCATCTGGTATACTATCTGCCATCTTTGCCTTTAGTCTGGCCTACATGTGACTCCAGACTCACAGCACTGTTATTAATTCTCAAGCACCCTCTGGAATGGCAGAGCAAATCACTCAGGTCAAAGGCAATTAGGGATGGGCAACAAATGAGGGTCTTGTCAGTGCAACACACATTCCATGAAAGAATGAAAAGGATTATAATCAATTGGGGAATGTTCAGAATTTGATATATTATTGAGCAGAGTGAGTGCTGATTTGTATGAATAAGATTTTAAGAGTTTTATTTCTTCAAAAAATTTTAATTTGTTTTTAGCAAAATGAAGTAGTCTCACTTTGATTTGCCAATTTCTTCTTACTTCAACAGAAGCAGTTTTTGAAATCAAGTTGTAACATAGAAGTATCCTAATCAGAAACTTGGACTAACTCAGCATGTACACCTCGGCCAGAATTTTACCACCCTGCCCGCCCTGGGATTTGGAGCGGGCAAGAGGTAGACAATTGGATTTTAAATTCTCAGGATGACTGAGGCTGTAACATCCCGCCTCATGAGTTCAATTTCATCTCTAACAAATTTATTATAAAGTATTTGGATATAGCTTCACAGATGCTTCCTGATGTTGGAAAACTCCAGAAGAAGGGAGTACGTTCAGTGAATTTATGGAAAACAATGTCACATATTTGTAGTATGAAATTAACACGACTACATGTAGAAACAAAACTGCAGAATATCTTATTCCAACAAGCAAGATCTTGGCTTACTTAAATTAACTGGGGCTTGATGCATAGAACGCAGCTACCTAGCAACAGAGTAACAGGAGGAGGCCATTCAGTCCCTCAAGCCTGCTTCACCATTCAATTAGACCATGGTGGATTTGTATTTTATAGTCCATAATTCTTAATATCATTTCAATTGAACCCTAAACTCAACAGCCACAATTTTACTGTCCTACCCACCACTGGAATCAGAGGGGTGGACCATGGAAAGAAAGCTCTGTTGGCCTCAGGCAAGATATTATGGTTTCGGGAAGAGCAAGGCTGGAAAATCCTGCCTTTTTGTGGGCTGGGTGTTGCAGATATCTGCCCCGTACGTGTGAGAAAGTGCTCACCATTATCACTCTTTCAATCGCCTGGCTCCCACTCCCCTTGTTCTGGACTCCCCACCCATCGAAGGATAGGAAATAAATTCTCTCGACAAACCCTATCAAATCAAAACACCTCAATGAAATCAGTCCTCAGTCTCCAACAGCACTGGGAAAACTAAACAGCCAAATACAGCCCAAATTTTCAATCAGGTCAACACTCATCTGCATTGGGGGAGATGATGGTCTAGTGGTATTATTGCTGGACTATTGATCCAGAAACTCAGCTAATGTTCTGGGGACCCGGGTTCGAATCCCACAATGTCAGATGGAGGAATTTGAATTCAATAAAATAAATCTGGAATTAAGATTCTACTGATGACCATGAAACCATTGTCGATTGTTAGAGAAACCCATCCGGTTCACTGATGTCCTTCAAGAAAGGAAGTCTGCTGTCCTTATCTGGTCTGGTCTACATGTGACTCCAGAGCCACAGCAATGTGGTTGAGTCTCAACTGCCCTCCAAGGGCAATTAATGCTGGCCAACCAGTGATACCCACATCCCACAAATGAATAAAAAAAAACTAGGGCCACAGAAGGAAACTCTTGCCTGCAGGAAGGAACTTTGAGAGACAGAGCAATATCTTCATCAGATGAGTCCACCATTCATTTATTCACTCACCTGATGAACGAGCAGTGCTCCAAAAGCTCGTGATTCCAAATAAAATCTGTTGGGCTTTAACCTACTGTTGTGAGACTTCTTACTCAACCAACTGGGGTGGCATAGTGGCACAGTGGTTAGCACTGCTGCCTCACAGCGCCAGGGACCCGGGTTCAAGTCCCAGCTTGGGTCACTGTCTGTGTGGAATTTGCACATTCTCCCCATGTCTGTGTGGGTTTCCTCTGGATGCTCCAGTTTCCTCCCACAGTCCAAAGACATGCTGGTTAGGGTACATTGACCTGAACAGGTGCCAGAATTTGGCGACAGGGGGAATTTCACAGTAACTTCATTACAGTGCTAATGTAAACTTTACTTGCGACTAATAAATAAACTTCAAAAACCTGCCAAACGTATTTCTTTATTCCCTTCTCTCTCATGTGCTTTTCTGGTTTCTTTCCAAACAAAATGATGAGGTTCCTATATTAATAACAGGCGCACTATTGAAAATCCCTCTTCCACTGCTTAGACAAAAGAATAAATCATTTTAATCTTTGAGTTAAAATACAGGACAAAGTGGTTTACTGAAAGTATGTGCATGCACAAGGTGTAACCTCCATTCACTCTCCAAATGATTCTGTGAAATGTGAATTGTTACTTTGCTAATTAAAATAATCTAATCAACATGCAAATATTCCATTTTTTTTGAGAGCACATTTTGATATACATGTCTTCTGATATAACTATAAACATGATGAGTTATTATACACCAGGCTGAATAAACTGCGAAAGAATGCAATGCATTTTTGTTTGTCCGGGAGATTAATCACTAATTGAATCAATGGGGGGTATTTTCATCGTCATGATTTGCAGAAAAGTTGACAGCAGATTACTCATGCATTGTCAAACTCACCTGGTTCTCACTCCATTGATTTTAACTGGAAGGCAATAGGGCAGATTGCTTGGGGGCGGCAGGTTGGCACAATGATTAGCACTGCTGTCTCACTGAGCCAGCACTGCAGAAAAAAGGCCATTTGGCCCATCGAGTCTGCAGCAACAACAATCCCACCATAGCCCTATCCCTGTAACCCCATGTATTTACCCCTGCTAAACGTCTAACATTGAGGGGGAATTTAGCATGGCCGATCCACCTAACCTGCATATCTTTCAACTATAGAAGGAAACCCACGCAGACATGGGGAAAACGTACAAATTCCACACAGTCACCCAATGCCAGAATTGAACCCGGGTCCCTGGTGCTGTGAGGCAGCAGTGCTAGTCAATTCCAGCCTTGTATGACTGTGCAGAGTCTGCATGTTCTCGCCATGTCAGCATGGGTTTCCTCCGGGTGCTCCCATTTCCTTCCCACACTCCAGAGTTGTGCAGGTTCGGTGCATTGGCTACATTAAATTTTTCCTTAGTGTCCCAAGGTGTGTCAGTGAGATGGATTAGCAATGGTAGATGTGTGGGGTTATGGGGATAGGGTGGGGAGAGAGGACCTGGGTAAGATTTGGTGCAGACTCAATAGACTGAATGACGTCTACAGCACTGCAGGGATCCTGTGAGATTCTGCAGTCTACACTGTCTGATTTTTCTTTACCTCCCCCACTGAAGGTGAGTGGAGTTAATATTCTCACCCTGAACCTGTTTTTCTATAAATAATATATCTCAAATTCTAAAGGGTGGATTTCCATGAAACCGGCTGCGCAGGTAGGGCATGTTCCAAGGAAGAGCTGATTCACTTTTTTCATGAAGACATGGATCCGGATTTGGATTCTGGAATTTTTGAAAGGATCAATCTATTGCTGGAATATTGTCAGGGTACAGAGCCTTTATAGTTCCCAGCGCATTCAGCTATTTATTGATACCACGTGGAGTGAATCGAACCAGCTGAAGACTGAGTTGTGTAATACTGAGCTCTCTGGGGAGAAGCCGAGATGGATCATCCACTCAGCATGACTGGCTGAAAACTGTCGCGAATGCTTCAGCCTTGTCTGTTGCACTGATGTGCTGAACTCCTCTATCATTGAGGACGGGAGATTTGTGGAGCTGTTTAATTGTCCATCACCACACTCGATTGGCCTAAGGGTCTTTTCCAAGCTGTATGATTCTCCAACCATTCACAACTGCTTGTGGCAGGACTGCAAAGCTTACATCTGATCCATTGGTTTTGCGATTGCTTAGCTCTGTCCATCCTTTGTTGTTTTTGCTGTTTAGCATGTAGGCAATCCTATGTGGTAGCTTCACCAGGTTGACACCTCATTTTGGTGCTGCTCCTGGCATACCCTCCTGCACTGTCCATCGAACCAGGATTGATCCCCTGGTTTGGTGGTAATGGTAGCGTGGGGGATATGGTGGGCAATGAGGTTACATTGTGGTTGAGTCCAATTTTGCTGCTGCTATGACCCCACAGTGCCTCATGGATGCCCAGTTCTGAGTTGCTAGATCTGTTCTAAGTCTATCCTATTTAGTACAGTGATGGACGGTATCTTCACTGTGAAGGTGGGACTTTGTCACTGCAAAGGTCACAGTACTGCTACTGTCATGGACACTTACATCTATAGCAGGAAGGTTGGGGAGAATGAGGTCAAGTATGTTTTTCCCTAATGTTGGTTCCCTCAGCACCTGCCATGTATTATCTAGCCCCTCTTGAACTGTTTTTCTGCTCATTCCTCACTCTTCTTTCCATCTTTCTCCCTCTGTCCTTTTATCTTCCACTCTTCATGTCTTCTTTACCACATTCTCTTCCACCCCTAGCATTTTTCTATCTTTATATTCTCCCTTTATCTCAAACTCTTTTCTCACTCCTTTGTTCATTCAATTTGACTTCCCAATGAAATAAATCGACGTGGTCTTGCTATTGTTCCACAATGCCTATCAGTGCGTTGAAAATGTGTTTTGATAAACATGTATTCAAGTGTTACCTCCTGGTCTCAAACCTTGATACTTTCTCAATAGATCAACTGAGCATTTTATTGACAGCTGAGATTTTGTTTTGGAACATTTTCATTTGCTCTTTCCCCACAAGGTAAGGCGCTGAATTTTGGGCTCAGGGCTTATCCTGCTACGTATTGTGTGAGATAAGCCTTCAGATCTACCCATCGTCATGTCAACTATTTACATTGCTGCAACTTTGGTGGCCATGGTTTCAGCTTCCTGGGCCCCAGGCCCTGGAAATGGTCCCTAAACCTGTCAGACTGTCTGCCTCTCTCTCCTCTTTAAAACCTTCTTCTCCAATCAAACACCTGGTCACCTGTCCTAATATCTCTTAATGCAGCTTGGTGTTTGATAATGAAATGCCTTGGAATGTTCCAGAACATTAAAGGAGTTGTATAAATGTGAGCTGTTTTTGCCAGGGGCCCATCTTGTCCTCCAGAACACACATTTGTACTCCAATCTGCTGCCAGGGTGCATGGTGATTTTCTGCCTTCCAGTGCCAGGGACCCAGGTTCAATTCCTGGCTTGGGTCACTGTTGGTGTGGAGTCTGCATGTTCTCCTGTGTCTGCAAAGGCTTCCTCTGGATGCTCCAGTTTCCTCCCACAATCGAAAAGACGTGCTGGTTAGGTGCATTGGCCATGCTAAATTTTCCCTCAGTGTACCCAAACAGGTGCCGGAATGTGGTAACCAGGGGCTTTTTACAGTTCTTTCATTCCAGTGTTAATGTAAGCTTACTTATGACTAATAAATACACTTTACTTGGCTGGTTTTGCAGTGCACAGCTCAGAGTACAACTCTGGTCTCCTGGCTGCAGATTCCACTGCACTGATCCGGGCATGGGATGATTGTTGGGGTATAAGCAAGCTTAAAATTCTCGTCACTAAGTCTCAAGTGTTCTCGATTTTTGGTTTGAAAGCACTGGGATTTCAATCTCTTCCACATTCAATGAAAACAACTAGAATTAGAATGTTAGATCGTCAAAAAAAAAAGCTTAATTATCCCATTCACCACCAACTTGTAGCAACAGGAATGTTTCATGGTGGAAATACCACCACTGAGAATCAAGTAGATTTAAATTAAACTTTAATTCAATCTATAGGCTACTGACCTCACGTGCAAGATATGTTCCTCAAGACAAGGTATGCTTTTAGACTTATAGCAGTTTTCCCACTCTCTCCTTACACTCAAAGAATCCAAAGAGGCACAGTAGCATAGTGATTAGCACTGTTGCCTCACAACAGCAGGAAGCCAGGTTCGATTCCCGGCTTGGGTCACTGTCTGTGTGGAGTTTGCATTTCCCCCCCTGTGTCTATGTAGGTTTCTTCCAGGTGCTCCAGTTTCCTCCCACAGCCCAAAGAAGTGCAGGATTAGATTTATTGGCCATGCTAAATTGTACTTAAGTGTCAGCGAGATCTGCAGTGTAAGTATGCAGGATAGAGTTTGGGTGGGATTGTTGTCACTGCAGTGCCGATGGCTGAATGGCTTCCTTTTGTATTCTAGGGATTCTATGATCCTAGCACAGATACCCATCTTGCCTGTGCCAGTTCTTTGCAAAAACATGTTTCCTGCTTTCTTCATAGCTCTGCAAAGTTTTCCTTTTCAAGTCTTTATCCCAATTCCCTTTTTGGAAGTTATTTTTGAATCTGCTTCCACCGTCCTTTCACGCCGAGCCTTCCAGATCACAACAACTCACTGTGTAAAAATATTCTCTTTATCATAACATATCCCTGATTGAGATTATCAAGAGATTTTGGTGCAACAGCCAGTCACCAAGATTACCATAAACCCAATGTAAATTTGAATGCATCTCACTGCTTACGCAACTCCAGATACTCCTGCACTCTGTTACGCAACTCCAGATACTCCTGCACTCTGTTACGCAACTCCAGATACTCCCGCACTCTGTTACGCAACTCCAGATACTCCCGCACTCTGTTACGCAACCCCAGATACTCCCGCACTCTGTTACGCAACCCCAGATACTCCCGCACTCTGTTACGCAACCCCAGATACTCCCGCACTCTGTTACGCAACTCCAGATACTCCCGCACTCTGTTACGCAACTCCAGATACTCCCGCACTCTGTTACGCAACCCCAGATACTCCCGCACTCTGTTACGCAACCCCAGATACTCCCGCACTCTGTTACGCAACCCCAGATACTCCCGCACTCTGTTACGCAACCCCAGATACTCCCGCACTCTGTTACGCAACCCCAGATACTCCCGCACTCTGTTACGCAACTCCAGATACTCCCGCACTCTGTTACGCAACTCCAGATACTCCCGCACTCTGTTACGCAACTCCAGATACTCCCGCACTCTGTTACGCAACTCCAGATACTCCCGCACTCTGTTACGCAACTCCAGATACTCCCGCACTCTGTTACGCAACCCCAGATACTCCCGCACTCTGTTACGCAACCCCAGATACTCCCGCACTCTGTTACGCAACCCCAGATACTCCCGCACTCTGTTACGCAACCCCAGATACTCCCGCACTCTGTTACGCAACCCCAGATACTCCCGCACTCTGTTACGCAACCCAGATACTCCCGCACTCTGTTACGCAACCCCAGATACTCCCGCACTCTGTTACGCAACCCCAGATACTCCCGCACTCTGTTACGCAACCCCAGATACTCCCGCACTCTGTTACGCAACTCCAGATACTCCCGCACTCTGTTACGCAACTCCAGATACTCCCGCACTCTGTTACGCAACTCCAGATACTCCCGCACTCTGTTACGCAACTCCAGATACTCCCGCACTCTGTTACGCAACCCCAGATACTCCCGCACTCTGTTACGCAACCCCAGATACTCCCGCACTCTGTTACGCAACCCCAGATACTCCCGCACTCTGTTACGCAACCCCAGATACTCCCGCACTCTGTTACGCAACTCCAGATACTCCCGCACTCTGTTACGCAACTCCAGATACTCCCGCACTCTGTTACGCAACTCCAGATACTCCCGCACTCTATTACGCAACTCCAGATACTCCCGCACTCTATTACGCAACTCCAGATACTCCCGCAGTCTATTACACAATTCCAGATATCCCCACTGTCTATTACACAACTTCAGATATTCCCGCACTCTATTACACAACTCCAGATATTTCATAAGAACATAAGAAATAGGAGCAGGAGTGGGCCATCCAGCCTCTCGAGCCTGCCCTGCCATTCAATAAGATCATGGCTGATCTGTAGTCGTTCAGTACACTTTCCCGCTTTCTCCCCGTAACCCTTAATTCCCTTGTCAATCAAAAACCTATCCACTCTTGACTTGAACATATTCAGTGAGGAAGCCTCCACCACTTCATCAGGCAGAGAATTCCAAAGATTCACCACCCTTTGCATGAAGAAACCTCTCCGCAATTCTGATCTGAAACACCCGCCCCCCTAATCTTGAGGCTGTGCCCTCTAGTTCTGCTATCTTTGTTAAGCGGGAAGAGTCTCTCAACCTCTACCCTATCCACCCCCCTCATTATCTTCTACATCTCTATAAGATCCCCTCTCAGCCTTCCAAACTCCAAAGAGTACAAACCTAGCCTATTTAGTCTCTTCTCATAATCCAACGCCCTCATCTCCAGTATCAGCCTCGTGAGCCTTCTCTGCATCCCCTCCAAGGCCAATATATCCTTCCTCGAATGCGGCGATCAAAACTGCACACAGTACTCCAGCTGTGGCCTCACCAGTACCCTTTACAGCTGCAAAAGTACCTCCCTACTTTTATATTCTATCCCCCTCGCTATAAAGGCCAACATTGTATTCGCCTTCTTGATCACCTGCTGCACCTGCAGACTGGGTTTTTGCGATTCGTGCACAAGGACCCCCAGGTCCCTCTGCACCATGGCATGCTGCAGCTTTTTGCCATTTAAATAGTAATCCTTCCTACCATTATTCTTACCAAAGTGGATAACCTCACACTTGCTAACATTATACTCCATCTGCCAGGTCCTCGCCCAATCACTCAGCCTATCCAGATCCCTCTGCAGGTTTCCCACACCCTCCACGCAATTTGCTTTTCCACTCATCTTCATGTCATCAGCAAATTTCATCACCCTGCACTCAGCCCCTTCCTCCAGATCATCTATGTACATAGAACATAGAACATAGCACACTACAGCACAAACAGGCCCTTCAGCCCACGAGTTGCACCGATCACATCTATACCTACCAAGCCACAGACCTATCTATAACCCCCTAACCCATTAGTTCCCATTTACTCATCCAGAAGTCTTTTAAAAGACCCCAGCGAGTTCACCTCTATCACCACCGCCGGCAGCCGATTCCATTCACTCACCACCCTCTGAGTGAAAAACTTACCCCTGACATCTCCTCTGTAAATGGTAAATAGTTGAGGCCCCAGCATTTCCACACTCTATCGTACAATTCCAGATATTCTCGTACTCTATTAAGCGCTCACATTTTTACTGAAATCGAATATTTCACACAGGCAATTGCTCCCTTTAAACAATGTAAATTGCTTCAGTTCAACAACACAAAATCAATTATGAACATATTCAATATAAATTCATTCCAGCCAGAGGAATGTTATTAATCATTCGCAGAACTTCTCCGACTCCTGCCCTTTGTTTTGTGTAGAAACATAGAAACAGAGGGAGGCCATTCAGCCCCTCTAACCAGTTTCACTTTTTAATTCACTCATAGCTGATCTGTATCTAAACTCCATCTACCTGCTTTGATTCCGTAACACTTAATCCCTTACCCAACTTAAAATTATCAATCTTGACAAGTTCTGTAGGGGAGTGGGGGGGGTGGGCAAGGAGCAAGGGGGTTCGGAGGGGAGAGGTTAGATTTGTATGACACTTTATGTAAATAAACGTTATTAGCTCACTCAAAATCTTCTATATTCAAGGGAATAGCTTAGTTTCTGCAACCTGTTCTCATTAATTATCCCTTTTAAGTCTTTGAAGTTAGTATAAATGTCAAGAATGTCTTTTAAAAAATAAGAAACTAAGATGAATGGGGAAGGGCCTGTTGTACAAGACAATTAGAGAGGTGATAAGAGTAAAAGAGAAGGCAAAACATAAAGATTGGCGACATCAAACCTACATTTAAAAATTCATCCAGAGCCTTGCCCCTCCTGTCTTTGTACAATGTTGGTACAGTGGCACCGTGGTTAACACTGCTGCCTCACAGTGCCAGGGACCTGGGAATCAATTCCAGCCTTGGGGCACTGTGCGGAGTCTGCGTGTTCACCCCATGTCTGTTTCCTCCGGGTGCTCTGGTTTCATCCCATAGCCTGAAAGACCTGCTGGTTAGGTGCACTGGCTGTGCTAAATTCTCCCTCAGTATACCTGAACAGGCACTGGAGTGTGGCAAGGAGGGGATTTTCATAGTAACTTCATTGCAGTGTTAATGAAAGCCTATTTATGACACTAATAAATAAACTTTATAAATTTTGAAACCTGCAACTTCCTCCAGTCCCACAACTCGCTGAGTTTTCAGCATCTCTCCAATTCCAGACTCTTGTGCATTTCTGTTTTTAATTACTTTCAAATAGTGGCCGTGTTTTCAGACACCTGGGCCCAAAGTTCTGAAACTTCTAAATCTCTTCACAACCTCTCTCTTCTTTTAAGATACTCCTCAAAACCCTCTCTCCTCTTTGACCATTCTTTTGGTCATTACGCCTCATTCTGTTACTTGGGATCAGATTTTGTGGGTAATGCTGCCCTGAAGATCTTTGATGAATATTCAGGGATGGGTTAACAGATCTTCCAATTAAGTTCTAACTTGATGTCAATTATGCAATAGAAGTCCCTACCATATCAAGGGGCAACAGGTGACTCTGGATGTTGAAGGAGAATTGTATGTGGAGTTGGATCAAAGAAATAAAGGTTGTTTATGACAAAGCTCAAGTTGTATCTCCTTCACTGAACTGCAAGCGGGAGTTACTTAAATGGTGATAGACAAATGCAAAAATAAAAGCAAGATACCGTGGATGCTGCAAATTGGAAATAAAAGTAGAAAATGCTAGAAAAACTCAGCAGATCTGGCAGTATCTGTGGAAAGAGGAACGTAGTTAACATTTCGAATCTGTCTGATTCTTCTACCAAACTGTATAGGGATAGAAATGATGATAATAGTTCATTACATTTATAACCGTTTATAGTTCTGTAGATGAATGCAAGATGGTTATTGTTGTTCAAGTACAGAGTGATTCTATTCATCATCTACTAACTTACCACAGCCCAAAAGCACTGGATTTCAATCACAGACAACAATCAAAGGAAGTACCTTACTCCACCAACATTATTCCAAGATTTTCCTAGGAACTCCACGAATTAAAGATCAATCTCTTCATAGAATCCCTACAGTGCGGAAGACGCTATTTGGCCCATTGAGTTTGCACTGACTCACTGACAGAGTATCTTACCCAAACCCTATCCCTGTAACCCCATACATTTCCCACAGTTAATCCAACTAACCTGCACATCTTGAGACACCGTGAGGTAATTTAATATGACCAATCCACCTAACCCACACATCTTTTGGTCACAGCTGAGAGCAAAAACAGAGGAGAAAAATCCTAGGGGTATTAATTTCTTCCAAAATGTTTTCTTCAAATGTTTTGGTTCACTAAGTATAAAAATATTAGAAATGAGAAGGGACACTGATGTGCCAAGCATCATCCAGTTGGAAAACCTGTTTTCTGTTTGATGCAGGAAGTCAAGACATCCCAAAGATGGTCATGTCAGGTCACCAATTGCACGAGCATGAGTGGGAGTTCAGTGGGATCACTTAGCCATATTAACACTGATAAATTTACCTTGCACTTCAGATGGAAGTCTTTGTTGCTGGCCCACTAACCCAGCTTGGAAATTGAGGGGTGGGCTGTAAACTAGTCAAGAAACCTGACTTCTCTCAATTTCATGGTCCATTACTCCTCCATCTGAGCTTTTGTTGGAGAGAGCTGCATAGTCAACACAAAAATGAACCCATGTTTCTTTGTAACACTAATGATACTGACCAAGACCTGAGCGGGAGGAAAGTATAAAAAAGTTAATGATTTTAGCAGCATAAATCTGCTCCTTCTCAAACACTGTCCATTGGCTGACTCAAAAAAAATACATTACACATTAGGAAAAAAGATATTAATGGAAGATGGAAAGAACTTAATTAAAATTCTAACATATTTCAAATTGTTTGTCTCCTTCAATTGGTATTTTAACCAGTTTCCTTTCAGAGTCTGTTTATATGGGCCAGGGTATCAGATAGTGGGATATCAGTCAGGTACTGAGAGAATGAAATGGTCAATGAAATTCCTGTATTAATGTACTGGCCACAAGCTTCACTAGAGTCTAACTTCAGGTTTGTTGGTGAGATTAACAGGAATACTGTCTCTGAAAGAAATAAACCATCTCAGGCTGTTCACCTGTTCCTCCTGTGTTCATTAACTAACATTGGTCCCCGGATCAGCAACATTCCAAGTTCAATAACACACAAATTCAAGACACACAATGCAGAGTCGCTGAGCAGAAACTGACAGCCAAGTTCTGCACACATGAGGATGGCCTCAACTGGGATCTTGGGTTCATGTCACACTATCTGTAACCCCCATGACTTGACTGGGCTTGCAAAATCTCACCAATTCTCCTGGCTGGAGACAATTCACACCTCGTTAACCTGTGCTTAACCCTCTGTCCAATCACACTGTCTGTACCTGTAAAGACTTGATTACCTGTAAAAGACTTACATTCCAATTATTATCTTGTAAATTGAGTCTGTGTCTCGACATGTCCTGTTTGTGAACACAATTCTCACTCACCTGATGAAGGAGCAATGCTCCAAAAGCTCATGATACCAAATAAACCTGTTTGACTTTAACCTGGTGTTGTGAGACTTCCTACCACCTCCTTATGTTGCTTGGTGTCAAATCATGTCCGATAGGGAATATTTTACCATGGAAGATGCTTTGTAAATGCAAGGTGTTGTTGATAGTGACTGGGGAGGGAGGCTAACCATCAACTCTCTTGAAGCTAATTTTCCAACTCCTATTGGGGATTACTGCAGAAATCCGCATCTCACAACCAACACCGTTGATTCTGTTATTGAGCCTCACATTTGAACTTAGTTTGAAAGAAACAGAAATGGAAATGAGAAATTCTAAATATTGTGGCACTGTCGCACTCTGCGATAATAAATACTGATAATAACTTCAATTTACATCACAGCTTTAATGTAAAAGAATTTATCCCAAAGTTTCACACAGGTGTAATCAGACCCTCATAGATGCCAAAGCTGAAAGAAAATATTAGGAGGTGACCAAAAGTCTAGTTAAAGTTTTAAGAAGAGGAAGGTAGAGTCACAAGAATTGTTTCATATTTATTCATGGGACATGGGCGTCACTGGCTGGCCAGCATTTATTGTAAAAAGTCTCACAACAACCGGTTAAAGTCCAACAGGTTTATTTGGTAGCAAAAGTCACTAACTTTTGGGACTTTCCCCAGACGAAGGGGCAGAGCTCTGAAAGTTAGTGGCATTCGTTACCAAATAAACCTGTTGGACTTTAACCTGGTGTTGTGAGACTTCTCACTGTATTTACCCCAGTCCAACACCGGCATCTCCATATCAACATTTATTGTCCAGTTGCCTTTGAGAAGGTAGTGGTGAGCTGCCTTCTTGAACTGCTACAGTCCACGTGCTGTCATTATTAAAAGAAAGTTCCGAAAGTTTACAGCCAATTAAGTCTTTTCTGAAGTGTTTTCACTGTTGTAATGTTGGAAACACAATCCTCAAAATCCAAACAGGAAACTGATATAAACGACAATGTGATAAGTCAGAGAATCACAGGGTGAGATTTTATAGCCTTGCTCAAACAAGACGGGAAATTTCCGTTTGAGGTCAATGGACATTTCTACTCCTTTGCCTGCTCTGATTCATGGCAAGCAAGATGGTAGAATTCTGGTGATAGAGATATACAGCACACAAAAGGCCCTTCAGCCCATCGAGTCTGCACCAACAACAGCTACCGTTAAAGTCATCATTTTCCAATACATGTCCCATATCTTTGAACACTATGATGTTTCAAGTGCTCATTTAAATACTTATTAAAGGTTGGAAGGTTTCCAGCCTCCACTACCTTCCCAGGCAGCGTATTCCAGATTCCCACCACCCTCTCAGTGAAATAATGTTTTCTCAAATCCCCTCTGAATCTCCTGCCTCTCGCCCTAAGACTTTGCCCCCTTGTGATCGACCCCGTAACCAAGGGGAACAGCTGCTCTCTATTCACCCTATCCAAACATCTCATAACCTTGTACATCTCAATCATTCTCCCCGCACCTCCCAGCTTTCTCGGCTCTAGGGAAAACAATCCAAGCTTCTCCAGTCTCTCCTTATTGCTCAAATGCTCCATCCCATGCAATACCCTGGTGAATCTCCTTTGTTCCCCTCTAGCACAATCACATTCTTCCTGTAGTGAGGTGACCAGAACTGCACACAGTACTCCAGCTGCGGCCTCAACAATATTCTGTGAAACTCCAACATAATTCCTGCTCTTATATTCTATGCCATGACAGATAAAGTGTCTTAACTCCCCTATTCACCTGCTCTGCAACTTCAGGGATCTGTGAATAAATACTCAAGATCCATCTGTCCCTCTGAGCTTTCTAGTGTCCTGCCATTCATTAAATATTCCCTCGTCTTGTTACTTCTTCCAGATAATCTGTTCTTAATGTTGTTGGTTGGGGGATAAATACTGATCAGGAAAAATTTCCTGCTCTTCTTCAGAATAATGCTATTTATCAGAGAGAGTAAGCTTGGTGTAACATCTCACATCTTCAACAAGACAGCACTCCCTCAGCACTGCATTAACTGTTGGAGTCTCTGGATTGGAATTTGAACTAAAAAGGATTTGTTATTCACTAACCTACAGATAACACAACTAAAACAATTTGAAGTAAAGGCTTTATTTGATTTCAAGATTATCTATAGCAGCAGAAATATGCTCCCACATAATTTTCAGGATACTCTGAATCATTCCTGTATTCTGTTTGGATGGCGCGTACAGCACACTATCTCCATTGAGGTCTCAGACAGTACAGGTCATTGCCCATGATATGGAGGTGCCAGCATTGGGCTGGAGTGGGCACAGCAAGAAGATGAACAACACAAAGTTAAAGTCTGTCAAGGACTGTCAATTTCCACACACACGAGGGTGGCCTCAAACAGGATCTTGGGATCATGTCACACTATTTGTAACCCCTACCATTTGGTCTGGGCTTTCAAAATCCTACTAATAGTCCTGGCTTGAGACAGTTCACATCTCTCTAACCTGTGATTATCCCTCTCTCTACTCACACTGTCTGTACCTGGAAAGACTCATATGATCTTGCAATTATGTCTCTGTCTCTATATGCCGTGATTGTAAACCCACTCTCCACTCACCTGATGAAGGAGCAGTACTCCAAAAGCTCATGATTCCAAATAAACATGTTGGAGTTTAGCCCGGTGTTTTGAGATTTTTTCTGTGCATATCTACACTATCCACCTCAAAGTCCACCTCAACTCCTCAACAGCTAATAGGTGTTGTGATATCATTTTGCTGTAAGAATTATTGGTTTAAAAAGAGAAGTTGCCGTAACTGAGAAGCAGTGTAGGTACTATTCCTCAAGGTTCACACTAGCTCAGAATCTGCTGTCAAAGCAGTGACACATTTCATGGCCTCTTGCTGTTATTGACGCATAAATCCGTCAGTAATCTTATGACAGGGAGATTTCCCATGAGTTTCAAATCGGCACAAGTTACGGAATGATTTGATCTGCCCTGCTGTTGACCTTACAACAATGGAAGCTTGTCCTCAAACTCCCTGTATGAGGAAATTGCTGTATTTGCACATTAATTACCGATTAAACTCACTGCAGGAAGTTGGAGCTGGTAACATAAGGACCCTTTAAGGAGGGGATCCCTGTTACTGCAATCCCTTGGCACTGCCCTGTGGCCGACGCACAGTGCTAAGGTGCCCCCTGGGTATTGGCACTTTGCCCTTTGGGCAGTGCCAGGGGATCCAGGGTGCCAAGGCCCAGGGGGCACTCCCAGCTATCCGATCCTATGTGGGGGGGGAGGGGGGAGGAACCCAATTGCCTGTCCTTCACTCTACTGGGATCAGACCGCCAGTTCCCTGTTAGTGGGGAACTATTTTAAACCCGCTGGAGTAAACCACGCTGGCAGGATGGGAGATGATAGCGAGACTGGAAACTTCAGTCCCAGCCTGCTAATCACATTTAAATTCTACGCAAATGACTATTTAAATAGACTTTGCTTCTCACTGGTGATTTTTGGTGCAGATCTGATGCTACCAAAATGCAACTTTGGGAGACGCTAGCAGGGTGTGAATGTACATGTGAACACCACAAATCACCTGTCGTAAGAATCTCCTGATCCATTGCACTAAAACATTAGCACACCAGGATGGGAGAATCATGGCCTTTTTTTTTCTTACTGTTCCATTTTATCTTTATCTAATCGTTCTTTCCCTCTCTTTATTTCATTTTCCGTCGCCAGCCAATTTCCTTCTCTGTTATTGCCCTGTTTCTTTCTCAATCCTAAAACCTCATTGGTTAAATCTCAAAGAGATGGACTGCTGGTCTGAGCACTCTCTGAGATCCCAGATATCCTCTCGCCCTCATCACCTCACTCTCCACTCACACCCCCAGAAAACTGCAGAAATTTTCATGCTGAGATATCACGGAAAATATCCAACTAACAGGGCGCAAACTCTCCAGCAAAATCCAGGCCAATGTTTTGAAAGAGAGTGTGAGTTTTACAAGTTTGGGAATATTTACTTTTGAATTAAAGTTCTATATTTTTCAGATGTTTATCAAAAATCTCCCGGAACTGTAAGAGTCAAATGTTGCCCTGTTAGGTTTAGATGCAATGTCTGTCACTTAGTGATGTGAAGATAGCGAGAGCATAAGAACATAAGAACTAAGAGCAGGAGTAGACCATCTGGCCCCTCGAGCCTGCTCCACCATTCAGTAAGACCATGGCTGATCTTTTCTTGAACTCAGCTCCACTTAGCCACCCACTCACCATAACCCTTAATTCCTTTACTGTTCAAAAATGTATCTACCCTTGCCTTAAAAACATTTAATGAGGTAGCCTCAACTGCTTCACAGGGAAAGGAATTCCACAGATTCACAATCCTTTGTGTGATGAAGTTCCTCCTCAACTCAGTCCTAAATCTGCTTCTTCTTATTTTGAGGCTATGCCCCCTAGTTCTAGTTTCACCCACCAGTGGAAACAACTTTCCTGCTTCTATCTTATCGATTCCCTTCATAATCTTATACGTTTCTATAAGATCTCCCCTCATTCTTCTGAATTCTAATGAGTATAGCCCCAGTCTACTCAGTCTCTCATCTAACTTCAAACCCTCCTTGGTTTGAAGTTGGATAAGTCCCCTGGGCCGGACGGGATTTACCCTAGGATTCTCTGGGAGGCAAGAGAGGCGATTGCAGAGCCTCTGGCTCTGATCTTCAGGTCGTCGTTGGTTATGGGTATAGTTCCAGAAGACTGGAGGATAGCGAATGTGGTCCCATTGTTCAAGAAGGGGAAGAGAGACTTTCCAGGGAATTATAGGCCAGTGAGTCTTACTCCTGTTGTGGGCAAAGTATTGGAGAGAATTATTAGGGATAGGATTTATAGTTATTTAGAGAGAAATGAATTGATTGGGGATAGTCAGCATGGTTTTGTGAAGGGTAGGTCGTGCCTTACTAACGTTATTGAGTTTTTTGAAAAAGTGACCAAAGAGGTGGATGGGGGTAAGGCGGTTGATGTGGTATATATGGACTTTAGTAAGGCGTTTGATAAGGTGGCCCATGGAAGACTTCTGCAGAAAATGCAGATGTATGGGATAGAGGGTGATTTAGATAATTGGGTTAGGAATTGGCTAGCAGATAGAAGACAGAGGGTGGTGGTTGATGGGAGATATTCATCGTGGAGTTCGGTGACAAGTGGTGTACCTCAGGGGTCTGTTTTGGGGCCCCTGCTGTTTGTAATTTTTATAAATGATCTGGATGAGGGTATTGAAGGATGGATTAGTAAATTTGCAGATGACACTAAAGTCGGTGGAGTGGTAGATAGTGAAGAGGGGTGTTATAGTTTGCAGAGAGACTTGGACAAGTTGCAGAGCTGGGCCGAGAGGTGGCAAATGGAGTTTAATGTGGAAAAGTGTGAGGTAATGCACTTTGGCAGGAACAATAAATGTGTAGAGTATAGGGCTAATGGTAGGGCTCTTAATAGTGTTGAGGAACAGAGGATCTTGGTGTATGTGTCAATAGATCCCTGAAAGTAGGCAGTCAAGTGGATAAAGTTGTTAAGAAGGCATATGGAGTCTTAGCTTTTATTGGTAGGGGATTGAATTTAGGAGCCGCAGCATCATGTTGCAACTGTACAAAACTCTAGTGCGGCCGCACTTGGAGTATTGTGTGCAGTTCTGGTCCCCGCATTATAAGAAAGATGTGGAGGCATTGGAGAGGGTACAGAGGAGGTTTACCAGGATGTTGCCTGGTATGGAGGGCAGGTCTTATGAAGAGAGGCTGAGGGATTTGAGGTTGTTTTCGTTAGAAAGGAGGCGGCTAAGAGGGGACCTTATCGAAACATATAAGATGATTAGAGGTTTAGATAGGGTGGACAGTGATAGCCTTTTTCCTAGGATGGAGAAAGCTAGCACGAGGGGACACAGCTTTAAATTAAGGGGTGATAGTTTTAGGACGGATATCAGAGGTAGGTTCTTTACCCAAAGGGTGGTTAGGGAGTGGAATGCCCTGCCTGCGGCAGTTGTAGATGCGCCAAGTTTGGTGGCGTTTAAGAGGTTAGTTGATAAGTTTATGGAAGAGAAGGGAATGGTTTAGTTTGGAGGGTCATTGCTTTTTCATAATTGGTCGGCGCAACATCGAAGGCCGAAGGGCCTGTTCTGTGCTGTAATGTTCTATGTTCTATGTTCATAAGCCAACCTGCTCAACTCCGGAATTAACCTAGTGAATCTCCTCTGCACCCCCTCCAGGGCCAGTATATCCTTTCTCAAGTAAGGAGACCAAAACTGTACACAGTAACTCCAGATGTGGCCTCACTAGCACCTTATACAGTTGCAGTATAATCTCGCTGTTTTTAAACTCCATTCCTCTAGCGACAAAGGACAAAATTCTATTTGCCGTCTTAATTACCTGCTGTACCTGTAAACCAACTCCTTGAGGTTCCTGCACAAGGACACCCAGGTCCCTCTGCACAGCAGCATGCTGCAATTTTTTTACCATTTAAATAATAGTCCATTTTGCTATTATTCCTACCAATATGGATGACTACACATTTACCAGCATTGTACTCCATCTGCCAAACCCTCATCCATTCACTTAGATTATCTATATCCATTTGCAGACTTTCAGCACCCTCTGCACATTTTGCTCTTCCATCCATCTTAGTGTCATCTGCAAATTTTGACACACTATACTTGGTCCCCAACTCCAAATCATCTATGTAAATCGTAAATAATTGCATTCCCAAAACTGATCACTGAGGCACACCACTAATCACCGATCGCCAACAAGAAAATCACTCTTTGCTTTCTGTTAGTTAACCAATCTTCTATCCAACATTAATACATTACCCATAACACCATGCACCTTTATCTTATGTAGCAATCTTAGGTGCAGCACCTTATCAAATGCCTTCTGGAAATCCAGATACACCACATCCACAGGTTCCCCATTGTCCACTGCACATGTAATGTTCTCAAAGAATTCCACCAAATTAGTCAAACAAGACCTGTTCTTTATGAATCCATGCAGCATCTTACCAATGGGACAATTAAATCCAGATGTTTCGCTATTTCTTCCTTGATGATAGATTCAAACATTTTCTCTACTACACAAGTTAAGCTAACCAGCCTATAATTACCTGCCTTTTGTCTACCTCCTTTTTTAAACAGAGGTATCAAATTTGCTGTTTTCCAAACTGCAGGAACCATCCAGAGCCCAGTGAATTTTGGTAAATTACCATTTGTGCATTTGTTATTTCTCTTTTATTACCCTGAGATGCATTCCATCAGGGCCAAGAGACTCGTCTGCCTTAAACCCCGTTAACTTGCCCAACACTACCTCTTTCATGATAATGATAGTTTCTAGGTTCTAATCTGCTCTCGCCTTCCTGTCATTAATTTTTGACGTTATTTGTCTCTTCCACTGTGAAGACTGACACAAAATCCCTGTTCAATCCTCAGCCATTTCCTCATTTCCAGTTATTACATCCCCCCTCTCATCCTTTAAAGGACCAATGTTTACTTTCGCCATTCTTTTTTGTTTTATATATTTGTAGAAACTTTTGCTATCAGTTTTTATATTCTGAATTAGTTTACTCTCATAATTTATCTTCTTTTTTAAGAGCTTTTCTCGTGGCTTTCTGCTGACCTTTAAAGATTTCCCAATCTTTTAGTTTCCCACAAATCTTAGTACGCATTTTCTTTCAATTTGATACCTTCCTTTATTTTCTTAGATATCCATGGCTGATTATCTCTTTCACAACAGTCCTTCTTTATCATGCCCGTGTTCGAACGGGGTGGGCACAGTAAGAAGTCTCACAACACCAGGGTAAAATCCAACAGGTTTATTGGAATCGTGAGCTTTCAGAGTGCTGCAATTTCATCAGGGAGAGGTAGGTTCCACCTACTGTGTTTGCCATGTTTGTGAAACCTATCTCTCTATTCACCTGATGAAGCAGCAGTGCTCCAAAAGCCACGATTCCAAATAAACCTGTTGGACTTTAACCTGGTGTTGTGAGACTTCTTAATGAACAAGAGTTTCATTCAGCAGGGCCAAGCGCAGATGATTTGCATCAGAAAGTGGGTGGATAATTAAAAGTCACATTATAGAGATTTAATTGAAAATATCTTTGCAATCAGCCAGCCAGAAGACTTTTTCATTTGAGGCTAAGAATAGAATGTCAATAAAAATAGAAAATGCTGGATAATCTCAGCAGGTCTGGCAGCATCCATGGTGAGAGAAAGATTTAACGTTTCGATTCTGTCTGATGCTTCTTCAGAGCTGAAGAGAGGGAGAAATGCATGAATTTTATGTTGTTTAAGAGGTAGAAGAGCACGTAGAGCGAAACAGAAAATCAAGTTTGAGCCAGAAACAATTTGCAAAGATGTCATCGAACCCCAGACAAAGAGAGTGTTAATGATAGTGCTAAAGACTAAAAAAGGTGCTAATAGGGGCCTAAAGATAAGACATGTCTTGCCCCCCTTCCCCGTGCCGACAGTACAGTTAAGAAAGCCCACCAACACGTCTACTTTCTCAGAAGACTAAGGAAATTTAGCACGTCAGACTCTCACTGATTTTTACAGATGCCCCACAGAAAGCATTCTTTCTGGTTGTATCACAGCTTGGTCTGGGCTCCTACTCTGCCCAAGACCGCAAGAAACCACAAACGATTGTGGAGTAGCCCAATTCATTATGAAAACCTGTTCCCATCCATTGACTCTGTCTACACTTCCTGCTGCCTCGGAAAAGCAGCCAACATAATTAAGGACCGCACGCATCCCGGACATTCTCTCTTCCACTTTCTACAGTTGGGAAAAAGGTACAAAAGTCTGAGGCCATGTGCCAACCGACTCAAGAACAGCTTCTTCCCTGCTACTATCAAACTTTTGAATGGACTTACCTTGCATTAAATTGAGCTTCCTCTATGTCTTAGTTATGACTCTAACACTACATTCTGCATTCTCTTGTTTCCTTCTCTATGACTGGTATGCTTTGTCTCTTTGGTGCACAAGAAACAATACTTTTCATTGTACACGAATACATGAGAGAATAATAAATCAAATCAAACACAATTCAAATGTAAACATTCCCATGCAGGATGGGAGTCCAATCAGGAGAGAGGGAGTCAAATGGGCTTGTATTGTCTGGAGTTTCAAAAAGCGTGAGAAGATCTCATCGAAATAGATAAAATTCTCAGCTGTCTTGACAGGATTGATGCTGAATGATTGTTTCCCCAGACTGAAGAGTCTAGAACTACTGGTCACAGTCTTTGGATAATCATTTGAAATGAGGAAAAGTATCTTTGCTCTGGAAGTTGTGAACTGTTGGAATTCTCTCCTCTGGCGGATTGTGGATACTCAGTAATAGGTATTTTTAAGACTGACTTTGGCAGAGTTTGGAGCATCAGGGAATGATGTGAACAGAGCAGGAATGGGGGGCTAATCTAAACATACACCATGGGTCAGACTGAATAGATTAAGGACCCATGTATGACCTACTGCTGTTCCTATTCAAAGCAATAAATAAATCATTAATTCTGCTCCAGCTGTGTTGTAAATAAAGGAAAGGAATGGAAAAAACATATGATCCGTCAATTGTAATTGTATATCATTTTACATCCGGTACAATCGTCATAACCTTGTTGGTTGGAACTTCTTCTAAAGGCAACAGGAACTCAACAAGAAGGAAATGTGAAATGGATCACGATGTAACATGTGTTTTGATCAGGCTGCATTATCAACTCTACATTTTATCCAGTAGCTGTGTAAGTTTTTCCCTGTGTCTCAAATAAGGTCACTCAATCCAGCCTTAAAATGTTTGCAATTATATAAATCCAGTTTTCTTACAGGTTTGTTGTCATTCCATATGGCGCCCCCATCATGCATATTGGTAAATCGAGTTACGTCGCGTACACTGTGGAGAAACAAGCCATTCGGCCCAATTGATTGAACCTCCTTCTACCCCACTTCATCTCATCCAATCAGCACAGTCACTGATCCCTTTTACCCTCATTTTCTTTCAGCTAATTTCTTAAATACATCCATACTGTTCAGTGGCACTAATCACTGTAGGAGTGAGTTTCACATTCTCACCATTCTCTGGGTAAAGTGGATTCTCCTAGTGTCCCTGTTGGATTTATGAGCGATTGTTTTATCACCATGGCCTTTAGCTTTGGTCTCCACATACAATAGAATCTTAGGGCCCAATTTCATCATTGCTGAATCTGGACACAATTCAGACCCAATGTGTAAACCTGTTCTCAGACACCCCTATATGCAGTTAGCTTGAAAAATAAATCGCGGGTCTGAGTTACGCTGTGGGTGGGGCATATTGTTCCCGAAATGCTGCTGGTCTGAGTGAAACTTTGAACTGCGCGTGCACAGGGAGAAAAAAAAATTGAAAATTGCGCCTCTGTCACATCACTCCCGGGCCACACATTGCCCCACCCCCACAACATAACTGTCCCCGTTATCCACCCACCTCCCCATCACTGAGCTGAGTCAGGGAGCTATTGGAGATGCTGAACTCACCTCTTCAGCTGATGGAGCACCCAAAACAGACCTTTGCCGAGCGTGACTGTCTCGCACCAAATCTGGATGGGTGAATGTGATGGTAAAGAGAGAAATGTTGGTAAAGTTGGGCGGGCAGTCTATTAATTCAATTTAAAAAGATGCAAATGCATTTAAGTCGCTGCTGTGCCTGTTTTCAGTGCGATTCAGATCACGGTTATTTTCAGGTCTTGGTAAAGTGGGTTATCGAAGCAGACATTGGTGCGGATCGCGTTAAAGTCGCGCCCGACTTTATCAAGTTTTTGCACCACGCAATGGTCAAATCGGGCCCACAGACTCCCTACGGTGCAGAAAGAGGCCCATTGAATCTGCTCTGATCACCATCCCCATTACCCCACATGGAAACACCCAAACCCATTCATCAATTGAAAACCTTGAGGACACTGCTCAGCTCTCCCCTTTCCTCCAGAAAGGAGTCCCAACCAGTTCAATCCATCCCAATAAGAAGAACCTCACAGAACTGGAATGATGGCACATTGGTAAATGTCACTGGGCTTGTAAACCAGAAAAGAGGCCAATGCTCTGCAGACGCGAGTTCAAATCCCACCAGGCTGTTTAGTGGAATTTGAGTCCAATTAAAAAATCTGAAATATAAAACCAGTCTCAGTAAACAGTGGCCATGATAATTATCATCGAGTGTTGTAAAAACCCATCTTGCTCACTGATGCTCTCTAGGGAAGGAAATCTGCCAACCTTAACCAGGCTGGCCTCTGCCACTTCAGACCCACAGCAACGTGGTTAACTGCCTTCTAAAATACAGCCTAGCAAGCCACTCAGTTCAAGGGTAATTAGTGACGGGTAACAACTTGTCTGCAACATCCCATGAAAGAATAAAGGAAAAAAAGTCACCAAATCCTTTATGTCTCTCTCAAAATGCCTCCTATCTGTTTTGTAATATGGGAAATAGAACTGAAAACAATGCTGTAAGTGTGGTTAGATTAAGTTCTTCCTATTTTCATCTGTGTGCACTGGGTTCAATTGTTCAAACGTCGACAGCTCATTGTCAAATCTGACCTTAAATTGCAGAGAGATGAAATGACATGTTGCTAGGTAGCGTTCAGCTGTAGCTTATCCATCGTTTCTGTCTGAAATTCTTCCTCAAAAAATCTTCAGACATTAATAGCAACACAATTTAATTATTCAGAAAGGTAGAGATGTATCTTAATGAAGATTCATTGCATTGCAACAAAGTTATTGTTTTCCAGATAATCTGTCAACTCACTTAGTAAAATATTAATCTGCGCAGTGCACAGTAGAATTCTGCAAGAGAATGCCTGCCATAGGTTAATCAACCACACTGCGTTCCAAACTGTCATTTACCAATGAGTCTTTACCATTTCACGAGATTGATTGGAGCAGACCTGAGTAAACGCCTAACACAGGTTATTGCACAGATGCTGAACATCAACACTTCTCATCAAATCATACACCATTATTATCCTTAATGTCATCAGCTACACTTCGGACAGTAGGGGAGGTTTACTGGCTGTCATCGCAATTAATTAATGACTCACTGAGAGAACATTTTTTTAAAAGCCATCCTTCAGAAAGCTGATGATTATGCCTCTTGCCTGCTATACTGCTCATCACATCTAAAATAACACAAGGAAATAAATAAGAAGCCAGAGGCTATAACTATAAGGTAGTCGCTAATAAATCCAATAGGGAATTCAGGAGAAATTTCTTCATCCAGAGAGCAGTAAGAGTGTGGAATTTGCTCCCACAGGGAGTGGTTGATGCATAAATAAAAGGGGGAAGCTAGATTAAACACAAGAGGAGGGAAGTAGTAGTAGGATTTGCTGATAGGGTGAGATGAATGGGGTGGAGGAAGGAGGCTCATGTAAAAGATACACACTGACATGGGCTGAGTGAATTGTTTCTTCTATATATACTGTCGGAGATCTTCTGAACTCATATATCATCCCAGCACAACCTGCAAGAATGGAGAATTGGGCACATAGGCAAAACTCCATTCACTGCAGCGGGACTGGAGAATCCCAGCCATGAACGAGGTTGGCGAATTCCAGCCATGGATGAGGTCAGAGATTTCCAACAATATATCAAAGTTTGCACACAATAATAGGTGACACATTTTACCCTTCCATTGTCCTTTTCTACTTTCTATCACAAGGTTCTGCCCAGGCACTCAGGGTATGAAGTAGAAATGGTCAAGAGCTTCAAGTTTCTAGATGTCCAGATCATCAACAACTTGTCCTGGTCCCCTCCATGCTAACACATATTTAAGATAACCCACCAAAGCTTCTACTTTCTTAGGAGACTGAGGAAATTTAGCATGTCCACTCCAACTCTCACCAACTTCTATGGGCAGATGATAAAAGCATTCTTTCTGGATGTATCACAGCTTGGTATGGCTCCTGCTTTATCCAAGGACGTAAGAAACTACAAAGGGCCATGAATGAGGCCCAGTCCATTATTCAAACCAGCCTCCTACCCATTCACTCTGTTTACACTTCAGAAAAGCAGCCAGCATAATAAAGGATCCTACAGTTCCCATACATTCTCTGTTCCACCTTCTTCCATCTGGAAAAAGATATTCAAGAACAGCTTCTTCCCTGCTGCTGTCAGACTTTTGAATGGACCTACCTCACATTAAGCTGATCTTTCTCTACACCATAACTATGGTTGTAACACTATATTCGGCACTCTTTCCTTTCCTTCCCTATCTACAGTATCCTTTGTCTGTGTAGCGCACACAAAATAATACTTTTCACTGTATCCCAATACATATGACAATAATAAATCAAATCAAATTTAACATCACAAATCTCTCTCTAACCTGATGCATACCTACATCAGATGGAGTGCAGCAGTCGGGAACGTGGCTCACCACTCCAAGGGCAACTGAGGATGAAGAATAAAAATGTTGGCCTTGCCAGCTACGTTCATATCCCACAAAATAAAATAGGAGGTCACAGAAGCCCCAGTGACCTCAGTACTCAATCCCCAATCTGCAGCGTCAGCCAGCTATGCACATTTATCAGGTAAGGGAGGAACAGATAAGTGGTGGAAATCAGAACAAAAAACATTCACAATGCAGAATGGACCTGTCAGTATCTGGAATGACAGGTGTACATGTGCGAGACTTGATTGGGTGAAGCAGAGCGGGGAGCAGGGGAAAATTTCAGACAAAGAGGATTCCAAGCCCTGCAACAGAACCATCATTTTGTTTGTACCTAGATGAAGGTTCATGAAGACAGGACAGAAACATAATAAGGGGAGGAGAAGCCTCATGTGCTGTCTTCGGGTCACAGCTGACTGGTTCTATCACTGGCTCTGCCAGTCTGCCAGGGCATGTTAGCAGCAGATGTCCCTTACTACAGATGGCGTTTATCTCTGGTGACCAAGCCTGCTGCAAAACCACTCTCTTATCATTGTTGGTCAGTGATTGCAAATGTGGTCAGAAATCAGAAAATCCCAGAGCACCGAAGGAGCCCACTGTGCTTCTGCTGGCTTTTTGGGGGAAAAAAAATCCATTTAGTCCCATTTCTCTTCCCACAGCTCTGCAAAACTATCCCCCTTTTAATATTGACCCAATTCCACTCAAAAAGTTCCTCTTGGATTTTTTTTCCTGTCCTTAGAGGCAGTGCCTTCCAGATCACAACTCACTGCCTTATTTTCAAATGTCCAGCCAGGCAGGATTTTCCAGACTTTCCCACCAGTAGGATTTTCCAGTCCTGTGGAAGGCAACCCCTGTTTCTGCAGCAAGTTCCCAGGGAGCAATACAACTGGCCGTTGACTATGATGGAACTGGAAGATCCCATCATCAGCCAATGGTGAGCTGAGTACACTGCTGGAAAATCTGTCAAGAGGAGTTCTCATTCTGTTGTCTTTCACTTTAAATCTGTCCCCCTCTTGTTACCAAACTTCCCACCATTGGAAACAGTTTTTCCTATCAAAACTGTTCATCATTTCAAAATTCTCAATTACATTTTCTGTTCATCTCTGTGATTTTAAGAACGATCTCAGATTCTCCAGTCTCTTGGAGAAATTGAAGGCTCTCACTCCTGGTGCTGTGAATGTAAACCTCCCCTACGCCCTCTGTAAGAAATTGCGGTGTCCAGTATTTTTGCAATGTTGATGACACTGTCAGGGTTCACCATCCTAACTACACCGGAACAGCCTTTAGACAGCTTAATGGGGAAATCCAGATGTTACTGTCAGTGATTCCAGCCATCGCCAGAGGATAGGCTATTGTGACAGCTCCAGACAGCATTCAATCAGAAATCACTGAATTGATCAGAATCTTTCTCTCTTGGATCTGAGTTTTTGCTCATAAGTTGGAGAAAATTTCCAGCTCCACTTCCTGACTCAGGGAAAAGTGCTCTGGATAGTCAGATTTTTATCCTGGGGAGTGGGCATTAACAAGAGCCTGGCCCACCTCCCTCAGCAAGAGTTAGGTGCTGGGTGCGGAGGCAGGCTGGAATTAAAAGTCCCAATTCTGTGGTCTAGCACTTTGATCTAATTGTAAAATAAAACAAAAACCATCGCTCTAGCCCTTACTCCTCACACCACACACAAACTCCCTATTCCCCATCTATGTCACCCCATGCCACCTCATGAGCCCTCACATAACCGCTGTACCCTCCAAACCAAACTATACTCCTTTCTTGCCCCACAACAATCAATGTACCTCCAACCATACCCATGGCCCAATGCAGTCCCTAAGCCAATCTATGCCTCCCCATGGCCCTTTGTACTAACCAAGTACCAATTCTTGCCAACACATGCTGCTGCCACCAACCACACTTTGCCTTTACATCCTCCATGTCAAAGTACCCAGTACCCAGTAGGGTGGCACAGTGGTTAGCACTGCTGCCTCACAGTGCCAGGGACCCGGGTCTGATTCCAGCCTCGGGTCACTGCCTACGTGGAGTCTCCACATTTTCCATGTGCCTGCGTGGGTTTCCTCTGGGTACTGTAGTTTGCTCCCACAGCCCAAAAGACATGCTGGTTAGGGGCATTGGCTATGCTAAATTCTCCCTCAGTGTATCTGAACAGTGGATCCGAATGTGGTGACTAGGGGATTTTCACAGCAAATTCATTGCAGTGTTAATGTAAGTCTACTTGTGACTAACAAATAAACTTTAAAAACACTTTATCTATTGATGAATTTAATATTAAATTAACACTCTCATTGGTTACAAAGCACTTAATATTTTTAAATACATTTGACTATTTAAGCCATATAAAAAGCATTTATATTCATAACCCCATATCACAAACTTCATAACTGTTGGAACTGTCAATTAAATTGTTAACTGACAGGCACCCCACTGTGATAATGATAGGTTTTGAAATCTTATAATGAAAACCTTCAGACTTAAACCAATAAAGAGAGCAAAATAGCAAACGCTTCTTTTTAACAACAAGCTGTTCTCTTTAAATTTAAAGACAAGAGATTTAAATGCAGTGACAGCTTGACATTTCTTTCATATATGTATGCATATCTACTTTTAACAACTCCAAAAGGAACTTAACCTCTCCAAAAATGCACATTACTACTCCCAAAGATGTTTTGGAACTTGTTTTTATTCACTCATGGGATATAAGCATCACTGATTAGACCAGCACTTTAATTTTCTCTCCTAATTATCCTTCCAAAGGTGGTGGTGAGCTGCCTTCTTGAATTGCTGCTGTCCAAATCTCACTGTAGAAACATTTGAAAAAATTACATCTTGTTGAATGACATCCAACTGAATTTTATCAATGTTCTAACTTCATAATTACTGATAAATATCCTGGTTAGGTGTCCAGATCACCAACAATCTGCCCTGATCCATCTACACAGGCGATATAGTTAAGAAAATCTACCAATGTCTACTTTCTCAGGAGGCTAAATAAATTAGAACATAGAACATTACAGCGCAGAACAGGCCCTTCGGCCTTCAATGTTGAGCCGACCAATTAAGAAAAAGCAATGACCCGCTAACCTAAACCGTTCCCTTTTTGTCCATAAACTTATCTACTAACCTCTTAAACGCCACCAAACTTGGCGCATCTACAACTGCAGCAGGCAGGGCATTCCATACCCTTACCACCCTCTGGGTAAAGAACCTACCTCTGACATCCGTCCTATAACTACCACCCCTTAATTTAAAGCTATGTTCCCTCGTGCTAACTTTCTCCATCCTAGGAAAAAGGCTATCACTGTCCATCCTATCTAAACCTCTAATCATCTTATATGTTTCAATAAGGTCTCCTCTTAGCCGCCTTCTTTCTAACGAAAACAACCTCAAATCCCTCAGCCTCTCTTCATAAGACCTGCCCTCCATACCAGGCAACATCCTGGTAAACCTCCTCTGTACCCTCTCCAATGCCTCCACATCTTTCTTATAATGCGGGGACCAGAACTGCACACAATACTCCAAGTGCGGCCGCACTAGAGTTTTGTACAGTTGCAACATGACGTTGCGGCTCTGAAATTCAATCCCCCTACCAATAAAAGCTAAGACTCCATATGCCTTCTTAACAACCTTATCGACTTGATTGCCAACTTTCAGGGATCTATGCACATATACACCAAGATCCCTCTGTTCATCAACACTATTAAGAGTCCTACCATTAGCCCTATACTCTACACATTTGTTATTCCTGCCAAAGTGAATTACCTCACACTTTTCCACATTAAACTCCATTTGCCACCTCTCGGCCCAGCTCTGCAACTTGTCCAAGTCTCTCTGCAAACTATAACACCCCTCTTCACTATCTACCACTCCTCCGACTTTGGTGTCATCCGCAAATTTACTAATCCATCCTTCAATACCCTCATCCAGATCATTTATAAAAATTACAAACAGCAGGGGCCCCAAAACAGATCCCTGAGGTACACCACTTGTAACCGAACTCCATGATGAATAATTTCCATCAACCACCACCCTCTGTCTTCTATCTGCTAGCCAATTCCTAATCCAATTAGCTAAATCACCCTCAATCCCATACATCTGCATTTTCTGCAGAAGCCTTCCATGGGGCACCTTATCGAACGCCTTACTAAAGTCCATATATACCACATCAACTGCCTTACCCCCATCCACCTCTTTGGTCACTTTTCAAAAAACTCAATAAGGTTAGTAAGGCACGACCTACCCTTCACAAAACCATGCTGACTATCCCCAATCAATTCATTTCTCTCTAAATAACTATAAATCCTATCCCTAATAATTCTTTCCAATACTTTGCCCACAACAGAAGTAAGACTCACTGGTCTATAATTCCCAGGAAAGTCTCTATTCCCCTTCTTGAACAATGGGACCACATTCGCTATCCTCCAGTCTTCCGGCACTATACCTGTAACCAACGACGACCTGAAGATCAGAGCCAGAGGCTCTGCAATCGCCTCTCTCGCCTCCCAGAGAATCCTAGGGTAAATCCCGTCCGGCCCAGGGGACTTATCTAACTTCAAACCCTCAAGAATATCTAGTACATCCTCCTTATCTACTTCAATACTTTCCAGTTTGCAACCCTGTATCCCAGTGTTCTCCACAACTACATTTACATCTCCCTGCGTGAATACCGAAGAGAAATATTTGTTCAGTGCCTCTCCAATCTCTTCAGGCTCCACGCACAACTTCCCACTGCTGTCTCTGACTGGCCCTAATCTTGCCCTAACCAATCTTCTATTCTTAACATATCTAAAGAAAGCTTTAGGATTCTCCTTGATCCTATCAGCCAAAGTCTTCTCGTGTCCCCTTTTAGCTCTTCTCAACTCACTCTTTAGCTCCCTCCTGGCTAATCTATAGCTATCCATTGCACTAACTGAGCCTTCAAGCCTCATCCTGACATAAGCCTCCTTTTTCCTTTTAACCAGCGAATTAACTTTTTTAGTACACCATGGTTCCCTTACTCGACCATTTCCTCCTTGCCTGACAGGGACATACTTATCAAGGACTCGCAGTAGCTGCTCCTTGAATAAGCTCCACATTTCAGATGTTCCCAGTCCCTGTAGTTTCCTAGTCCAACCTGTGCACCCTAATTCCCTCCTTATGGCCTCATAATTACCCTTCCCCCAGCTATAACTACTGCCCCCAGCTTCATGCCTATCCCTATCCATCACTAAGGTGAACGTAACCGAATTGTGGTCACTATCACCAAAATGTTCACCAACTTCCAAGCCTAACACCTGGTCTGGCTCATTGCCCAGCACCAAATCCAATGTAGCCTCACCTCTAGTTGGCCTATCTACATACTGAGTCAAAAAACCTTCCTGCACACTTTGTACGAAAACTGACCCCTCTAACGAGCTAGAGCTATAGCTATTCCAATCAATATTAGTAAAGTTAAAGTCCCCCATAACAATTACCCTATTACTTTCACTCCTGTCCAGGATCGACTTTGCAATCCTTTCCTCTACCTCTCTAGAACTTTTAGGAGGTCTATAAAAGACTCCCAACAGGGTGACCTCTCCTCTCCTGTTTCTAATCTCAGCCCATACTACCTCAACAGACAAGTCCTCATCAAACTTCTTTTCTGTCACTGTGATACAGTCTTTGACTAATAATGCCACTCCTCCCCCCCTTCTACCTCCTTCTCTACTGCGACTGAAGCATTTGAACCCCGGAATTCAGTATGTCCACTGCAATTCTCATCAGCGTTTACAGAGACACCATAGAAAGTATTCTTTCTGGTTGTATCACTGCTTAGTATGGCTCCTGCTCTGATCAAAACCGCAAAAAACTACAAAGCTCAATCAATCACGCAAACCAGACTCCCATCCATTGACTCTGTCTACACTTCCCATTGCCTCGGCAAAGCAGCCAGCATCATCAAGGACCCCATGAACTGTGGACATTCTCTCTTCCACCATCTTGCTTCGAGATAAAGACACAAAAGTCTGAGGTCCACATACTAACCTACTCAAGAACAGCTTCTTCCCTGCTGCCATCAGACTTTTGAATGGGCTTCCTTTAAATTAAGTTACCTTTCTCTGCACCCTCGCTATGACTGTAACACTATATTCTGCAACTTCTCCTTTCCTTCTCTATGAATGGTATGCTTTATCTGTATAGCTCGTAGGAAACGATACTTTTCATTATATCCCAATACATGTGACAGTAATGAATCAAATCAAATCACTGACCCTGAGAAATTAATTTTATATTTGTGGAATGTTAAATTCCTCCATAATGATTAAAGAATTACAATAAAACTATTTTTAAACTTAAATATATCTTTATTTTAGGTTCTATCTTAACTCAGCCCCAATTATCTGTTTGCTATCTGAAACATCAATTTAAAAGTGAAGTATATTAAGTGTTTTTAATTTCCTGGTTTGCTGTCTTTGAGAATGTTTCAATGTAATAGGCTCCTGCCTGCTTGGTGACATCACTGCAGCCGCACACTTTGATCTGGAGACGCGATGGCCTAGTGGTATTATCGCTGAACTATTAATCCAGGAACTCAGCTAATGTTCTGGGGACCTGGGTTCAAATCCCGCCGTGGCAGGCAATGGAATTTGAATTTAATAAAAAATATCTGGAATTAAGAATCTACAGATGACCATGAAACCATTGTTGAAAAAACCCACCTGGTTCACTAATGCGCTTTAGGGAAGGACATCTGCTGTCCTTACCCAGTCTGGCCTATATGTGACTCCAGAGCCACGGCAATATGATTGCGTCTCAACTGCCCTCGGGCAACTAGGGATGGGCAATAAATGCTGGCCAGCCAGCGACACCCATGTCCCATAAATGAATAACGAAAGAAATCTGATGCCTGATTGGAGAACAGCGAGATCCAAAGCACAGGGACTGGTGGATCACAGTCAGCAGATGATGTCTTTGCCTCAGTGATCACCACAGCATTCAGAGCATCACTCTGGCATGAGCCCAACCACAGAGAATTTATGAAGATTGGTCCATCCTTGGCAGCTAAGGCCAATCAGAATATACTGATTCTATATTATGCCACTTGTTGGTTCATTATTAGTGGAACGAACACTTCATATTTTCAATTGCTTTCGAACACGGAAGTTTAAATATTACAGAGGCATAAATTAATTCAGTCGCTAAAAAAGCAGAACTCATTGTGCGCTGCCTGGCACGGCACCAATAGTTTATCTAGAGCACATTGCAAGGACAGACAAACTTACTAAAGTTTGGGGAATTGGGAATTACCCAGGAGAGTAAACTAATGAAAGAGCTGAAAATATCTAGGATAACGAGGCTTAAAACCTCACAGAAAAAGTAACATCCTCCTTGGGGAACTCGCGGTATCTACACACACAATCTCTCAGACATGTGAAGGTACAGGCATCTTGACCCATACACACTGGTTGCAGCATAAAGGCAGCTCCATCTCCCTCAGCATCTAGAGTCGCCATCCATCCAACTGGCATGTCTCTTCCAGACATCAGAGAAAATTGTCAGGAGTCAGCTCAACAGACATCAATGAATATTAACTGGATTCTCAAATCCCGGCGTTGGACTGGGGTAGTAAGAACTCAGTAAGAATTTAGCAACACCAATTTTAAATCCAACCGATTTATTTGATAGTAAATTTGCGAGCTTTCGACACTCTGTCAGGCAATTGGCAATTGTCTGACAAAGACACAGTGTCGAAAGCTCGCAAATTTACTATCAAATAAATCGGTTGGATTTAAAATTGGTGTTGCTAAATTCTTACTGAGTTCTCAAATCCCTCCAGGACCTCACCGATCCCTATCCCTGCAACTTCTTTTACAACCACCTGACATCTCAGTGCTCTTCCTTGTATGTTATAAGTATTTATTGTCATAGGTAGGCTTACTGTGAAAGTCCCCCAGTCGCCGCACTCTGATGCCTGTTCCGGTACACTAAGGGGCAATTTAGCATGTCCAATCCATCAAACCATACATATTTGGACCGTGGGAGGAAACTGGAGCACCTGGAGGAAGCCCATGCAGACATGGGGAGAACATGCAAACTCCACACAGACAGTGACCGAAATCAGGAATCGAACTCATGTCCCTGGCGCTGTGAGACAGCAGGACTAACACCTTTTTAACACATATTTTTGTCGCTCTGCCATTAGCAGCCATGCATTCAGCTGTATTGATCTTAACTCTGGAATTCCCTCCAGAAACCTCTTCATCTCTCTCTCCTCTTTTAAGTTGCTCTTTAAAACCAACTCCTGTGGACAAGCTCTCGATCACCTGTCCCAAAACCTTCATGTGTCTCGGTGACAGGTTCGGTCTGTTGACGGTCCCGTGAAGCACCTGGGATGTTACACAGCACTAAAAAGCACTGTATAAAATCAAACTGTTGTAAATTAGGTCCAATTACTATATAGTGACAGTTTTGTAAGTGGTACAGTGGCACAATGATTAGCACTGCTATCACTCAGCTTCAAGGACCCCCGTTCGATTCCTGACTTGGATCACTGTTTGTGTAGAATTTGCACATTCTCCCCATGTCTGCATGGGTTTTCACCGGGTGCTCCAGTTTCCTTCCACAGATGTGTGTGTCAAGTTGGTTGGCCATGCTCAATTGCCACTTAGTGTCAGAAGGATCAGTAGGGTAAATATATGGGATTACAGGGATGGGGCCTGGATGGAATTGCTGTCAGTGCAGGCTTGATGGGCCAAATGGCCTCCTTCTGCATTGTAGGGATTCTATAATACTTCTATAACACCAGACTGATTCCTGGGATGGCAGGTCAGTCATATGAGGGGATACTAAGACAGAGAGGATTGTGTTCACTGGAGTTTAGAAGCATGAGATAGGATTTCTATGTTTCTATCACACGTGTGTGATACGGTGATGGAAAAGAAACAAAGCAGAGCTTGTTTTTATTCAAAATGGGAAAGCTTCCTCTGAAGAAGTGTCCCTTTAACGTGGAGAATTTCTGCCGCTGCTTCCCAATGGTGGCGGGTGAAGTTACAGAAATCAGGACGCTCTCACTGTGGTGGGGTTTTTTTTCCCCTGATCACACTGCTTTCAGAAAATTTGCGAGATCCAATTATAAAAATAATTAGCATTAATCTGCCCTCTCATTTCAGTCCCTTCTCAATAGTGAGGACTTGTATAACAGGACCTTGTTCCTGTCAGAGTGACAGTGAACAACGCGTTTTTAGTCAATGTTTTACATCTGTGTCCTGTCTCAAGTGTGCCCGAGGCTTTGCAAAAACCCAGGGATAAGAAGAAGCGGAAATGCCAAACACATCAAATCAAACATTGAAATGCACGCACAGTCACTCAGCGTTTGAAAGAAAAAGTTAGGCTCGGGTTCTGAGCCAAGTTAACAACATTTTGGGGGTCTCACTGGCATGATACTGGGAATTATAGGGTTAAATTATGAGGAGAGAGCACAGAGTCCAGATTGGTGTAGGTTAAAGGCAGGTGATGTATTCAGATGTGTAAAGGAGTTGACAGTTTCTCTGCCCTATGGACGGTGTCCAAAAACATGTGGGTTCAGTTGATTGGCCATGCTAAATTCACTCTAGTGTCAGGAGGATTAGCAGGGTGAATGTGTGGGTTTACGGGATTAGGGCCTGGGTGGGATTATGGTTAGTACAGACTCGATAGGCCGAACGGCTGCCTTTTGTTGCTGTTGGGATTAATGATTCTATGATCTATTTGCCCTATTTATCCCATCATCTACCCCATATCCTCTGGTGAGGGAGCCGGAACAAGAGGACATAATATTAAAATCTGGGGTGTGGGGGAGGGAGGGGGGTTTGGGGGGGGGGGGGGGGGTAGCGCGGTGGGCCATGGTGGCCACCCAGTGGGAGGGGAATGGACCTAATTAAGATCAGTGTTGCCTGATGTCTGAGGGAGGAGTAGTTATTGAGGAGGTTGTGGTACAACAGGATTTAACAGGTTTAGGCTTCATTAGATATAGACTTTGAAAGGACAAATTTGCAGGGCTTTGGTAAAGGAAGAGGGAGCTGTGCGATTGTCTGGATAACTCTTTCAGAAAAGCAGCATCAAAACTACGGGGCAAATGGCCTCTTTCTATACCCTGGGATTCCACGGCTAAAGAGGCAGTTTGTAAAGGCTGTGATGTGGGGAGGCTTAGGAAGAAAATTCTGGAATTCGGTGCCCAGCCAGCTGAAGGCATGACTGCCAATGATGGTGTGATTGAAATCAAGGATTCTCAAAGGAGCAGAACTGGAGGAGTGGAGGGACCCCTGGGGAGGGGGGAGTGGCTGCTGTTAGAGCTGGAGGTAACTGCAGTGCCAGGGAAAAGGCAGGAGCCATGGGGAGATTTAAAGCAAGGCTGAGAATTTAGAGTGTTGTTCTTTCTACACACAGGGTGGGTTTGGAATCCAATCCAACAACAGTTTTCATCTCTGAGTTTCACGGACCAAGACTGCAATCAGCAAGGCACACTTTTATAAACCCTCTTTCCCTCAGATCACGATTGTTCTCATGGTGTAGCTTTCCAGAGTTCCCTTCCTACAAACCAATCAGGAACACCCCAGTTTGACCACATCTGAAAAAGTGACCAGCTCTTCAGCATCTTCCAGCTATTCATAAAAATCACAGAATCCCGACGGTGCAGAAGAGGCCATTCGCCCCATCGACCACAATCCCATCCAGACCCTATTTGCATAATCCCACATCCCCCTGACTCGAAGGGGCAATATAGCATGGCCAATTAACTGACCTGCACATGTTTGGAGTGTGGGAGGAAACTGGCACAGCTGGAGAAAACCCATGCAGACATGGGAAGAATACACAGACGCCACACAGTGACCCAAGGCTGGAATCAAGCCTGGGCTCCTGTGAAGCAGCAGTGCTAACTACTGTGCTACCATGCCACCCCAGATTTTACTTTCCAGATTTCAGACTTATAAACTACCCTTAAGGATCCTTCTTAGTTTGGTGCATTTGTAGAATTGGTACAGACGGATATGAGCCAAATGCAAGCAATTGAGATTAGTTTAAATAAAAATGGCAGCGTGGACAAGTTGGGCCAAAGGCCATGTTTCCATGCTGTAAATCTCTATGACTCTATAACTGACCTCTTCCTGAGATTGATTGGATTCTTCTACTCACTTGGGTTCTGTGTTCCCTGTTCTGTCTCTGTCAGCTTTGTTTTTGTGTCTGTATCTGTGTGCTAATTTCCTTCGGCCTCCAGCTGCTCATCTTATAGCTCCCCGCTGTGTCTCCAGCTCTCCTTTGCATCTGGCCACAAGGTTCCTTTCATAACTTCCTTCCTACTGATACAACTTCCAAGTCGTGGGTCACCTGAATCAGTATTTCTTATGATCCAAGAAAATCACAATCCGTCCCTTTTCAATTGATTCAGAATCTTTAAAGTCCTGTTCAAGTATTCTTCAAAGCAATTACAGATTCCTCTGGCCTTTTGAAGAAAGTACAAATTGTCTTTGTTTCAGGGTAAAACGTCATCACACTAACGAACAAAATGTGATAATGAACGACTCGGTAGTGCCAAGGGACTAGATTCCTCAATCTCATCCCTCTCAGCCATCGCAACAGCGAGAAGGGAGAATTTGGCACCCAGCCAAAGCTCCATTCACTGTAACTGGACCAGAGAAAGCTAGTCCCAGCGAGGTCAGAGAACCCCAACAACGGCGAGGTCGGAGAATCCCAGTTGCGGTGAGGTTGGAGAATTCCAGCCTGGGGTGAGCTCAGAGAATCCTCGCTGAGGTTAGGGAATTCCAGTCCCAGGAGAGGTCAGGAAATCTCAGCCCCAGGTGAGGTCAGAGAATCCTAGCTGGGGACAAGGTCGGAGAATTCCAGCCACAACAATAAAGGAGAATCCCAGCTACGAGTGAGATTGAACAATCCCAGCCACGGGCGAGGTTGGAAAATCCCAGCCATGGACAAGGTCAAAGAATTCCAGCTGGGGGGCGAGGATGGAGAATCTCAAACACGGGTGAGGAGGGAGAATTCCAACTGCAAGGCAAGATCAGAGATTCCCAGCAGTGTGGGCGAGCTCAGAGAATCCCAGCCGGAGGTAGGTGGGAGAATCCCATCTGGGGACGAGATTGGAGAATCCTAGCCGGGAGGGGGTGAGGTCAAAGAATCCCAGCTAATAGCTATCATTTTCAGTCTAAATGGCATTCTCTCTCTTTCTCTCTCTTTTCTTCATTTCCAATATTCTGGATCACTATGTGAGCTTTCTGTATTTCTCTTCACCCACACTTTCTCATTCCTTGCATTTTAGTTTTCTATCTGAGTTTTATTCTCTCCTCTCTTACTATACTTTTTCTTTCTCATTGGTTTTTTGCTGTTGTCTTCTGTGACCTTTCCTTTCACCTTGCATTCTCTCACTCTCAGTTGTTTCTTTCCCTCTGTTTCCCTGCCATGTGTATCTGAGTTTCCCCCTTTCTGGCATGCTCATATCTCAGCTGTAGCTCAAAGAATGGCGTTGCATCATCGATTGATTCAAAATCCATTTCAGGTCTTAGATACAATAATCAAGACAACAATTCATAGAAACTAGAGGCAGGAGGAGGCCATTCAGCCCTTCGAGCTAGCTCTGTATTCATTATGATCATGGCTGATCATCAAATTCAGTATCCTGATCCCCCCTTCCCTCTCATATCCCTTGATCCCTTTAGCCCTAAGAACTATTTCTAATTTCTTCTTGAAATCACATCATGCGGTACTGAGGGAGTGCTGCACTGTTGACGGTGTTGTGTGTTTTGGATGATTTATTGGACGGAGGTTCTGTCTGCCACCTGAAGTGAAAAGATCCCAGTCTAGTACATGGAAGAGGAGTGGAAGAGTTCCCCAGCGTCCTGGATAATAATTATTCCTCAATCGATCTCACAAATAGCAGACGGTGTGGACATTATGGGTGTGATTCTCCCATCCCACCGGGTGGCTGACTGATGGATTTCCCGCTGGGTGTCTGGTCCTCCATGTGTCTCCCAGTGCCGTCAGCAACATGATTAATGTTAATGGACATTTTAATACAATTTAAATATCATTATCGAGCCCAGGCCTGAAGTCTCCAGGCTCGTGAGCTCATCAGAAGTGGTTCAATCCAGTGGGGATTACTGTAGTTCCCCACTTGCGGGAGCTGGTGGCCCGACCCCAACCTCCAGGTTTCTGGCCAGCTCAAATCGCTGGCCAACCCCGTTACCCTCACATAGCCAGGCCTCCGACTCCCCCACCGCCTGGAGGCTGGCTCCCCCCCCCCCGCACATCCTGGGCCAGCATCGTTCCTGGCGTGCCTCTATTTCCCATCCCAGCCCCACCCATCGGTAATCCCGACACCCCCGCCCACCCCTCTCCCCCCGTCCCGCAGGGGTTGGTGAGTGAGCTGGAGGTTGGCAGACAGGGACCACTGAGCATGTGCTGATCTCCGTGCTGATGGATGGGTGTGTGTGCAGTAGCCCACTCAGATCAATGCTGGAGGCCTCTCCAGCGAGAATAGGCCCAGCCCACTGATTTTCAGCGTGATTTATACTAGCGCACTCTTCAGTGCACAGAGCGGGAGATTTATTTGTAAACTCCCACTGAAAATACAGCGAGATTTACACAAATTCGACACTTAGACTTTTTCTTGAGAGCATTGGCCCCTATATTGTTGTTTGTAGGATCTTACTCTGTGCAAATTGGCTGTTGTGTTTCCCACATTACAACAGTATCTACACTTCAAAATGATTTTGTTTATTCTTAAGTGTTTTGGTAGCCATCATGAAGGCTGTATAGAAATGCAAATATTTCTTTGTTGGCTGGTGTATCTGCAACTTTCTTAGTCTTGCCCCTGTGTGCACTCTGCCCTGTTTGTGTGAATCAGAACAATCCCCCTGTCCAGCACTGCTTCTCGCTCTGAACCTCTGTAAATCTGTCACTCTGGTGGGGCATTGCTTACATCTCCTCAGTCCCTATGCTCACACAGTGTATCAATCCAGCAGGCTGGATATGTGTGACAAACTAAATCTCAGCTGGTTTGAAGTGTTGATAATGAAGCTCTGAGAGGTCTAACAGTCAGTAACACAAAGATGTCCTTTGTTGGTTTACTCAACGTACAGTGTAGGAGGCAGGGGGACATTTAGTTCTTTATCAAAATGTAGCCAGAAATGAAACTGAAATTCTCCAAAGTGTGAGAAGAGGCTGAGAAGTGGTAGCAGAGGACAGCTGCAATCAAATCTAATGTGGTAATCATTTCTGGGTCAAAGGAGTTCATCTTTCAAGAGTTTGGTTGGATTCTGTCAACATTAAGACTGACACTGCAAGTTGTATCTGAGAAAACTCTCAAATAATGGTTAATTTCATCCATTGTGCAGATTATGAGTGTTTCCCATTAACTCCTTTTCCACGTCTTTCACCCACTTACCTCCATCTATGTAAGGTTTGATTCTCCTTCCAGCAGTGTCTGCAAAGCATTTGTCTGACAAGCTCAATCAATACTGTGGTTATGATAGTTTGCCTTCCATAGCTGTGAGCTTTCAGACGCAGGTTCACAGAGCTCCACACAAACCAAAAAAAAAAGTTAAAATCAAAACACTGCGGACACCGGAAATTCAAAATAAAAACAGGAAATGATGGAAATATTCAACAGCTTTGACAGCGTCTGCGGAGACAGAAGCTGCGGGTGAGATTTTTCAGTGACAAACAGTCATCCAGACTTGAAAAGTTGGCTCTATTCTCTCTCCACATCTGCTGTCAGACCTGCTGAGATCTTCCAGCATTTTCTGAAGTCATCTTGGATGGTAGTATCATGCTGGAGTTAGCTGGATTATTTGATTTGATTTATTATTGTCCATGTGTCGGGATACAGTGAAAAGTATTATTTCTTGTGTGCTATACAGATAAAACATATAGTTCATAGAGTACATGAGGAAAAGGAAAGGAGAGAATGCAGGATGTGGTATTACAGTCACAGCCAGGATGTAGAGAAAGATCAGATCAATATAAGGTAAGTCCATTCAAAAGTCTGATGGCAGCAGGGAAGAAGCTGTTCTTGAGTTGGTTGGTTTGTGACGTCAGACTTTTGTTATCTTTTTCGTTATGAAAGAAGTTGAAAGAGAGAATCTCTGGAGTGTGTAGGGTCCTTGATTATGCCGGTTGCTTTTCCGAAACAGTAGCAAGTGTAGACAGAATCAATAGATAGGAACCTGGTTTGCGTGATGGACTGGGCTACATTCATGGCCCTTTGTAATTTCTCACGGTCTTGGGCAGAACAAGAGATATACCAAGCTGTGATACATCCAAAAAGGGTGCTTTCCGTGCTGCATTTGTAAAAGTTAGTGAGGATCGTAGCAGACATGCCAAATTTAGCTTCCAGAGAAATTAGGCATTGGTGGGCTTTCTTAAGTATAGTGTCAGCATGGAGGGACTAGGACAGGTTGTTGGTGATTAGGACACCTTGAGACTTGAAGCTCTTGACCATTTCTACTTTATTACTCGTTATATTCAATGAGTTAGCATTCACAGACCTCTGAAATGGAGGATTGCAAAGATTCACATTCCTTTGAATGAACATAGAACATAGAACACTACAGCGCAAACAGGCCCTTCGGCCCACAAGTTGTGCCAATCATATCAGTAATTACCAGGCCATAGAACTACCTGTAACTCCCAATCCCATTAACTCCCATGTACTCATCCAGAAGTCTCTTAAAAGACCCCAGCAAATTCGCCTCTACCACTACTGATGGCAGCCAATTCCATTCACTCACCACCCTCTGAATGAAAAACATACCTCTAACATCAACTCTGTACTTGCCCCCCCCAGCACCTTAAACCTGTGAAGAGATTTCTCCTCATCTCAGTCCGAGATGGTCTGAACCTGAGACTGACTTGGTATTCTAAATTCCCCAGTCAGAAGAAGCAGCCTCTCAGCATTGATCCTGTCAAGCTGCTTCAGATTTTTTGTTATTTTTAAATGGATTCTAACCTCTGGGAAATATGGTCCACTCACAGAGCAATTCAATCATCCCAGGAAATGCAGCGATAAATCATCTCACCAACAAAGCAACAGTGTATCCAACGGGAAATGAAATTACCATATTTCCTGGCACAAGATAAGAAACCATAACAAATGAATCAGCCCTTGTGTCCATCCTGGCTGATGGAAGCTCGCTGTAATGTTGATGTCACAGAATCTTTCCCCTGTTGCCAAGAAATTACAGTTCATAAAATGTTGCTTCATTGTACTCCTTACAACCTCGTTCCCAAGTAATCTGGACCAACAGGCAAGCAGTGAAACATGATCATTAATTATTTAAGCTTTTCTTCCACATTCCTCAAAATTAGACTTCGCTGGAATGATGCAATGATCCAGAAAATCCACAAGGATTTGACTGATAACCCTGCTGAAGTTACCGAGGGATGGGGTGGGTAAGGGTTGATGTCTTAGCTGTATTAGTGACCACACACCCCAACATGCCCCCATCACCCTGATTCGCTGAAGAACGTGCAGAAAAATCATCCCTGGGAAGTAAAAAGGAACTGGGTTTTCCACTGCGATGGAGAAGTTGATCCCTTCCACAGGTTCAATCCAAAATGTTCATGTACAAAGTGAAAAAAAAGCCTACACCTCATCCAGCAGCCCCACTTTGACCATTTCCAGCCAGGTAACAGACCTGGTCTACACGCATCAGGGCTGCTCCCAGCATCAACACCACTTACAAGGCACAAGTCCAGACTGTGATAGAATACACTGCACTTGTCCAGATGAGCAAAGCTCCAACTGCACTTAAGAAGCTAAATTCCACCCAGAACGAGCTTTTAGATGTCCAGATCACCAACAACCTGTCCTGGTCTTCCCCATGCCAACACTATAGTTAAGAAAGCCCACCAATGCCTCTCCTTTCTCAGAAAACTAAGGAAATTTGACATGTCAGCTAAGACTTTCACAAACTTTTACAGATGCCTCATAGAAAGCATTCTTTCTGGTGTATCACAGCTTGATATGTCTCCTGCTCTACCCAAGACTGCAAGGAACTACAAATGAATGAAACCCAGTCATTCATGAAAACCTGCCTCCAATCCATTGACTCCATCTACAATTCCTGCTGCCTCGGCAAAGCAGCAGCAAAACTAAGAACCCCACGCACCCTCAACGTTCTCTCTTCCACTTTCTTCCATTGGGAAAAATATACAGAAGTCTGAGGTCAATTACCATCCGACTCAAGAACAGCTTCTTCCCTGCTATCAGACTTTTGAATGGACCTCCTCACATTAAGTTGATCTTTCTCTGCACCCTAGCTATCACTGCAACATTACATTCTGCATTCTCTCCTTTCCTTCTCTATGAACAGTATGCTTTGTCTGTATAGCAAGTCCCAAGAAATAATATTTTTCACTGAATATTAATACATGTGACAGTAATAAATCAAATAAAATCAAACCAGCCAACTTAACTGGCACTCCATCCAGTATTCATTCCCTCCACCACTATCACACAGTGACTCCAGTGTGAACTATTTACAAGGCGGACGGTCCCCTACTATCTGGAAGGACAAGAACAGCAGACACATAGGAACACCATCATCTGGAAATCCTCTCACCATCCTGACTTGGAAATATATCGCCATTCCTTCATTGTCACTAGATGAAAACTCTGGAACTCTCTCTCTAACAGCACTGTGGGTGTACCTACACTACACGGACTGCAGCCGTTCAAGAAGGCAGCTCACCACCAGCTTCTCAAGGGCAGTTAGAGATGGACAATAAAGCAAATTACTGAGGAGGCTGGAATCTGAAACCAAAAGAGAAAATGCTGGAAAATCTCAACAGATGTGGCAGCATTTCTGAGGAGAGAAAGGAGCTGACGTTTCAAATTCAAATGACCTTTTGTCAAAGCTAAAACACAGAGCAAGTGGGAGATATTTATACTGCAAGATAAGGGAATGAAAGGTGAATCATAGCCATAGAAACCAGGGGAAAGGCTGCTAATGGGAATCCATAGGGAGAATAGAAGGTGTGAATGACTAAATGGCAGAGAAACTGAAATCAGAATGTAAGCTTTGACAGATGAAAATATCGAGGAAGGTGGGAGATGACTGGTTTACTCCTTATCCATAAACCATGGTTCTGGAATCCCCCACCATTGGGAACATTCTTTCTGATTCTATCCTGTATAAATAACGCTGTTAGAATTTTCTCGATTTTACTTCTCTCCCACTCCGCTGCCCGACCTGCTGAGATTTTCCAGCATTTTCTCTTTTGGTTAGAGATAGGCAATACTCGAAGGTAATTAGCAGAACTAATTTTTTTTGAAGGTGTGATCAGATGTTCAAATGCTGCTTTCAACACTCATCACTAAACATGTAAAAAGTTCTCTATTGAATTTAAAAGACACATGTTTTTTGTTGTAAAAGACAAGACACTTAACGCTTGTGCCCTGCCTGGTTTGAAAGGAGTATAGAAATACATCCCAGTGCCTCACTCTCTCCTTCAGTGAACATAATACATAGAACACTATAGCACAAACAGGCCCTTCAGCCCACAAGTTGCACCGATCATTTCCATACCTACCATGTCTACCTATAACTCTCAATCCTGTTAAATCCCATGTACTCATCCAGAAGTCTCTTAAAAGAGCCCAGCAAGTTTGCCTCTACCACCACTGATGGCAGCCAATTCCATTCACTCACCACCCCTCACATCTCCTCTGTACCTGCTTCCCAGCACTTTAAACCTGTGGCCTTTTGTAGCGACCATTTCAGCCCTGGGAAATAGCATCCGAGAATCTACCCTATCTATATCTCTCAACATCTTATAAACCTCTATCAGGTCGCCTCTCAACCTTCGTCTCTCCAGGGAGAGGAGACCCAGCTCCCTCAACCTATCTTCATAAGGCATGCCTCCCAATCCAGGTAACATCCTTGTAAATCTCCTCTGCACCCTCTCAATAGCTTCCACATCCTTCCTATAGTGAGGTGACCAGAACTGCGTACAGTACTCCAAGTGAGATAAATTATCTGCTTATTTTCACAATGCCAATTGTTGGAGTTTATTAACTGCCTTTCAACATGACAACAGTGACTAGGAAGTGTGAACCTTCCTGATGTTCTGAAAGGCGCTACAGAAATGCAAACTCTTACTATGACAACAAAATGTTGTTACTGTACAAGGTGATGGATTGAAATCATCAATAAAAATGCAGAGTTTGTCTTTGATGTTTGTCATGTTATCAAAAACTCTTTTCTCGAATGTTGGCCTTGAAATGTACACCAACCTTCAGTTATAGAATGAAGCTGGCTGAAAATAGATAAACAGGCTGCCAAGTCTTTAAAAAAAAAGACAAAATATACTCAATAAAATGACAGTGATGATTGCAGTGATGTGAAGCCCAAACACTAGTCATTAAATGACAATTAATGCAATGATAGTTTGAATTTGTAGGCTATATATTTCATCTCAGATAGAGAAAAGTGATCTCATTGAAATGTGTCAATTTCTTAAAGGGTTTTGGACAGGTTAGACACTCAGAAGCTGTTTTCTCCTGACTAGGAAATCTAGAACCAAAGATCAAGTCTGAGAGTAAAGGCATCGACCACTTAGGAAGCGGGGACATTTCTTCACTCAAGAGGGTTGTGGATTTTTGAATTCTCCATCCCACACAGCTGTGAATGGTCAATAATTTTCTGTATTCATCTGAGTAGGATTTTGGGCAAAGGGAGGTTTTATGGCACTGTGGGAATGTTGGTGAGGTCGCACCTGGAGTATTGTGTGCAGTTTTGGTGCCCTTATCAAAGAAAGGATGTCCTTGTTATAAAGGGAGCGCAGCAAAGGTTTAGCAGGCTGATTCCTGGGATGGCAAGTCTGTCATATGAGGAAAGGCTGAATTGGTTAAGATTATATTCACTGGAGTTTATAAGAGTGAGAGGGGATTTCATAGAAACTTATAAAATTCGAACAGGGTTAGACAGGGTAGGTTCAAGAATGCTCCCAATGGTGGGGGAGTCCAGAATTAGGGGTCATAGTTTAAGGATAAGGGGTAAACCTTTTAGAACTGCGATGAGAGGAAATGAGCATGTGGAATTCAATATCACAGAATGTGGTTCAGGCCAAAACATTGTGTGAATTCAAGAAGAAATTGGATTTAGCTCTTGGGACTAAAGGGATCAAGGAGGAGAAGGGAGGATCAAGATATTGAATTCGATGATTGGCTGTGATCAAAATGAAGAGAGGAGCAGTCTCGAAGGCCGAATGGCCTCCTCCTGCTTCTATGTTTCTATACCCTTATCTCTACATCAGAAGCTTCAGGTTCAAGTCTCAAGTCTCACTTCAGGACCTTATGACCATGGAGGATGCAGCCAAACAGATACATTACCAGCCTGTCAACCATTCCCGACTTCCCAATGGCAGGTGGTGACATGGGAGAGTTTCCTGGTTAGCCACATCGTGGAAGGCAACAGCAAACCACTGCCAGCCTTTGCCAAGCGTAATCATGGACCAATCCAATAGAAGTTCATGGTCACTGATGCCCCCTCAGTTCTCAGTACCTGAGGAGATTTTGGGCACCATGGGACACAAGAGAAATGTGGATGTTTAAAGTTTATTTGTTAGTGTCCTAAGTTGGCTTACATTAACACTGCAATGAAGTTACTGTGAAAATCTCCAGGGTGGGAAAGTAATTATGTTAAATGGTGGGGCTGGCTGGAGGGATTGCACTGCCCATTCCTGCTCTTATATGGAATGTGCAGTGGGTTGATGAGGGAAATGTTACCTTGGATCAGAAAGCCACCTGTTACTTCAGTATTAGCTGAGAAATTCTGCAATTGTCACCATATTGACTGATCAGACAGACAGTCATTGCCTCACAAAGTGCCTGGAAGATTAGTAAAGTGCCAGGCTCTGTGACATGTGTTGTACAGCTGAGAAACCTCACGCAGTACTGTCAGTGCAAAGAACCACTACCTCGAGAAAAATAATAACGTTGCTGAGTCGAAAGTGTGACAGTGTTTCCACACATGGAGTTAGAACATAGAACATTACAGCACAGAACAGGCCCTGCAGCCTTCGATGTTGCGCCGACCAATATAAAAAGCAATGCCCCTCCAAACTAAACCATTCCCTTCTCTTCCATATACTTATCAACTAACCTCTTAAACGCCACCAAACTTGGCGCATCTACAACTGCTGCAGGCAGGGCATTCCACTCCCGAACCACCCTTTGGGTAAAGAACCTACCTCTGATATCCGTCCTATAACTATCACCCCTTAATTTAAAGCTGTGTCCCCTCGTGCTAGCTTTCTCCATCCTAGGAAAAAGGCTATCACTGTCCACCCTATCTAAACCTCTAATCATCTTATATGTTTCGATTAGGTCCCCTCTTAGCCGCCTCCTTTCTAACGAAAACAACCTCAAATCCCTCAGCCTCTCTTCATAAGACCTGCCCTCCATACCAGGCAACATCCTGGTAAACCTCCTCTGTACCCTCTCCAATGCCTCCACATCTTTCTTATAATGTGGGGACCAGAACTGCACACAATACTCCAAGTGCGGCCGCACTAGAGTTTTGTACAGTTGCAACATGACGTTGCGGCTCCGAAATTCAATCCCCCTACCAATAAAAGCTAAGACTCCATATGCCTTCTTAACAACCTTCTCGACTTGACTGCCTACTTTCAGGGATCTATGCACATACACACCAAGATCCCTCTGTTCATCAAGACTACTAAGAATCCTACCATTAGCCCTATACTCTACACATTTATTATTCCTGCCATAGTGCATTACCTCACACTTTTCCACATTAAACTCCATTTGCCACCTCTCGGCCCAGCTCTGCAACTTGTCCAAGTCTCTCTGCAAACTATAACACCCCTCTTCACTATCTACCACTCCACCGACTTTAGTGTCATCTGCAAATTTACTAATCCATCCTTCAATACCCTCATCCAGATCATTTATAAAAATTACAAACAGCAGGGGCCCCAAAACAGACCCCTGAGGTACACCACTTGTCACCGAACTCCACGATGAATATCTCCCATCAACCACCACCCTCTGTCTTCTATCTGCTAGCCAATTCCTAATCCAATTAGCTAAACCACCCTCTATCCCATACATCTGCATTTTCTGCAGAAGTCTTCCATGGGCCACCTTATCAAACGCCTTACTAAAGTCCATATATACCACATCAACCGCCTTACCCCCATCCACCTCTTTAGTCACTTTTTCAAAAAACTCAATGAGGTTAGTAAGGCACGACCTACCCTTCACAAAACCATGCTGACTATCCCCAATCAATTCATTCCTCTTTAAATAACTATAAATCCTATCCCTAATTATTCTCTCCAATACTTTGCCCACAACAGAAGTAAGACTCACTGGCCTATAATTCCCTGGAAGGTCTCTCTTCCCCTTCTTGAACAAGGGGATGTATGTAGATGTATGAGTGTATGTATGAGTTGGATGTATGTAGAATTTAAGCACAAGAAACAGGCCATTCAGCCCAGCTGGTTCATGCTGGTATACCCATTCCCCAAGAGGCTCCTTCCACCCCTCTTTTTCTCATCCAACCAACATCACTTTCCATCTCTTTCTCCCTCATTCTTTTAACCAGCTTCCCCTTAAATCTATCGAAACTATTCATCTTAACTACTCCCTATGAGTGCAAATGTGTCCCCATTCTCACCACTCTCAAGGAAAGTACAGCACAAGAACAGGCCCTTTGGCCCTCCAAGAAAAAAAGTTTCCTCTGAATGTCTAACTGGTTTTTTTACTGACTGTATTATATTTATGATCTCTGGATTTGACCTCCCTCCACATCTTCTTCACATCTGCCCTGTCAAGTCTCACCCCTTCACGTTCCTGATTTCAGAGGAAAGCTCTCTGAGTTTAGATGAAAAATCCCTAGACAGCTCAATTTCTGTTTGAGGAAATTTAGACAGTGAAGAAAAATGAAGAGAAACCCAACTGCTGCACTAACTTTGCAAAGTTAAACTGATCCAATGTTGCATCTAAAGCAGAAATGGGTCAAGAGCAAATCATTCCAAGACAATCATTATCTCACTAATTGAATAATTTAAATTATTGGAATTGACGCAGAAAGTTGGAGCAGTTCATTTTTGACCAATCAGGTTTTGTTGGTTTGTGGTGGTGAAGATCTGTTCCTATCATCTCCTGTGCTGAGGTTCAGTTGTCCACATTCCCAACAGCAGGAATCACAATTTCCTCAGTCAGAGAGATTGTACCTGAGCTTTGATCTGATCCAATGCATCCTCTGCCAGAAACCAGTTTATCAACATAAGATACTAAAGTCTGAGGTCACGCACCAATCAACTCCAGAAAGAGCAGCACAGTGGCACAGTGGCTAGCACTGCTATCTCACACCACCAGAGATCCAGGTTCAATTCCAGTCTTGGGTGATTGTCCACATGGAGTTTGCATATTCTCCCCGATTTTGTGCATGGATTTCCTCCGGATGCTCCGATTTCCTCCCACACTCCAAAGATGTGCAGGTTAGGTGGTAAATTGCCCCTTAGTGTCAGGAGGATTAGTGTAACTAAGTGGAGTTATGGGGATAGGGCCTGGGCAGGATTATGGTTGGTGCAGAATCAATGGGCCAAATGGCCTTCTTCTGCAATGTAGGATTAAATTATTCTATAACTCAAGAGCAGCTCCTTCCCTGCTGCTGTCAGACCTTTGAATGGACCTAACTTATACTAAGTTAATCTTTCTCTGTACCTTAGCTATGACTGTACCACTATATTCTGCACCCTCTCCTTTCCTTCTCCCCCATGTACTGTCTGAACGGTATGCTTTGTCTGTATACTGTGCAAGAAACAATACTTTTCACTATACCTTAATACATTGACAATAATAAACCAAATCAAATCAAGGATTGATCCTACAATCTTGGAGAAAGTGGAAACCAGTGATTCTATTGTGAAATTAGTGTTGAGAGATGGTTTCATAGAATCGTTACAGTGCATAAGGAGGTCATTCAGTCCATTGTGTCTGCACTGTAATGTGGCATCCCTGCCTTTTCCCCATACTGTGATGATACTGTGTCTTTAAGGAAGGTATGTTGTGTTTCTTGTGAAAGGAATGTTTTAAACTTCAACTCTGATTATGATGCCAATTTGTCTGCTCCACTTGCTGAGAATGCAGAAGAATACTTGCTTCTAGTTATTGGGGTGTTTGTATTAATCTGAGTTAATGCAGCTTTATTTTTTTTGTCCCCCGGGATTTCAGAGTAAGGTTTAATTACATTGATTGACAACTGCACATCAGTGGGAGGAGCTTACAGAGACACAAGCAGGCAGCTGTCCATTTGGATTTGAAAGGAGCAACAGCTCTTCTTTCTCTTGTTGGAGATTAAAATCTGGGATCTGCTGAAAAATAGGTATCTGTATCCAGAGGTATTCTGGAGATTTGAGACTAATAGTCCATGTACCAGCACATAAGCCTGTTGTTTGCTAACTAATTTTGAAGAGGAATTTACATCTATGAAGAATATTGCTTTAATTGGAACTAATAGAGATAGGCTAGCAGTAAAGAACTACACATTTTCATGTTTAAGTACTTCAATTGATAAAAGTTATACTGCTTTTTGTTGTAGTTAAACTTTTGTTAAATAAAGTTTAGTTTTGATAAAAGCTTCCTAGTGGCTCAATAGAATCGCACCTGGAATGAAACACCTTATGCTCACACTAATACCAAAATCAAAAATAGCTCAGTTAAGGCTAACTTCATAGTATACTTTGGAGTTTCTGAACTAGTCCCTAACAGTACGCCTACACATTGCTTCCATTCAGAAAATCAGCTAATGCCCTTTGAACGTCTTGATTGTACCCCTACCACACTCCCAGACAGTGCATTCCAAACCATACTCACTGCAAGAAAAAGTTCTTCTCACATCACATTTGCTTTCTTTTGCAAATCACTTTAAATCTATACTCTCTCATTCTCGATCCCTTTTACGAGTGGGAACAGTTAATTCCGATCTACACCATCCAGCCCCCTCGTGGTTTGAACATCTCTGTCAAATTTCCTGGAGGCCTTCTTTTCTCTAAGTAGAACAGTCCCAAACTCTCCAATCCATCCTCATCACTGACGTTCCTCATCCTTGGAATCACTCTTCTAGACTCTCTCCAGTGTGTTCAAATCCTTTCCATAGCATGGCGCCCAGAATTCCATACAACATTCCAGCTGAGGTGTAACTAATGCCTTGTATAAGTTCAATGTAAATTCCCGATCTTGTACTCTATGCCATTATAAACAAACCCCGGAATACCGTATGCAGGTTCATGAAGTACCGTCCCCAGCAGGTGAAGTATTTAAAACAATAAGTCACCTGTGTCTGGCAGCAGGTAAAAAGCAATCACTTTTTGCATTGTTAATTTTGGAGGTGACAGCACAATGCCTGAAGAGCTCCATTTATTTTTAGCAAAAATAATGAGTTTGGCACCTTGTTGAGATGCATCGAATGAGGGAAATAAATAGCAGAACAATTGTAGATTGTGACCTCCGCCTCATCTTGGTTCATGTCTTTCTTTCTCTTTCTGACTGTTCAGTTTTTGTCTTTTTTTTGTAATCTCTTCCTTTTTTATCTGGACAGTGCTCATCCTGTCATTCTCACCTCCTCTGGATGCATTTCCTGACTTTTCCCATGACTTTTTTTGGCTATTGAAGTGGGAAACCTTTTGCTGTTGATTCTCTCCTGCCCTCTGTCCTGTTCAAACCTTTCCTTTACCTCTTTCACCACCGCCCACCACACCCCCCCAAACCTGCAACCCATTCTCCCCAACGCCCACCCTCCCGCAACCACCACCCCCCCACTCCGCAGACGCCCCCACCCCAGCCCAAACACCACCCTTACCGAGGAGTCTTTACATTTCTACCTGTCAAAGTTCAAATCAGAGGTCACAAAGCTAAAACATTGGGCTGGATTTAGCACTCCTTCACCAGCTGATTTGAAAGCCTTGGGCATCTCCTTAATTCCAGCGGGCAGCCTGTCTTCCGTCTACTCACCTGCTTCTGCCCCCATGACAGCAAGGAGCATTGGGTTGTTCGCTCATCAATGGACCAATTGAAGCCATTAAGTCAGTAATCAATGCTGACAAAAAGGTCTCATTCTACCGCCACCATCATTAACCTGGCAGCAAGAGAGATCCATACCATCAGCAAGGACACTTCCCAGCAAGGGCTGGTGGTGGGCTCGTGTGGGGGTCAGGGGGTTAGGGGGAGGGTCCCTCCTAGGCCTACTTTTCCAGCTATCTGACTGTTCACGTATGTGTTTGCCCAGTAATAGGATGGCATTGTTTCCATTCCATTCAATCACTCACAAGTACATAGAACATAGAACACTACAGCACAAACAGGCCCTTTGGCTATAAGTTGTGCCGATCATATCTATACTTACCATGCCATAGAACTATCTGTAACTCCAAATCCCATTAAGTCCCATATACTCATCCAGAAATCTTTTAGAAGACCCCAGCGAGTTCGCCTCTACCACCACTGACAGCAGCCAATTCCATTCACTCACCACCCTCTGAGTGAAAAACTTACCTCTAACATCTCCTCTGTTCTTGCCCTCCAGCACCTTAAACCCTGTGTCCTCTTGTAGCGACCATTTCAGCTCTGGGAAATAGAGTGAATTCTTGGAGGCTATCTATTCCTCTCAACATCTTATAATCCTCTATTAGATTGCCTCTCAACCTTCGTCTCTCCAGGGAGAGACCTAGCTCCCTCAACCTAAGGCATGCCCCCAATCCAGGCAACATCTTTGTAAATCCCCTCTGCACCCTCTCAATAGCCTCCACATCTTTCTTGTAGTGAGGTGACCAGAACTGCACACAATACTCCAAGTGGGGTCTGACAAGAGTCTTATAAAGCTGCAGCATTACCTCCTGACTCCTAAACTCAATCTCTCTACTAATAAAGGCCAGTACACCATATGCCTTCTTGACCACATCCTCCACTTGCGGGGCAGATTTAAGAGTCCTATGGACCCGGACCCCACATTAACACTGAAATGAAGTTAATGTGAAAATCCCCTGGTCGCCACAGTCCAGCATCTATTCGGGTACACTGAGGAAGAATTTAGCACGGCTAATGCACCTAACCAGCACGTTTTTCAGACTATGGGAGCGCCCAGAGGAAACCCTCGCAGACATGAGGAGAACGTGCAGATTCCACACACACAGTCACACAAGCTGGAAATCAAACCCCGTGCTAACCATTGTGCCGGCCTTCACCCACTTCACTAAAGTCAGGTCAAGAGGGATCTGTGGAGAACATCTGCTAAAGTTCACCAGCTCACAGCACTGACAGCAACAGCCCACACACCAGGTTAGGATCAAACACCCTCTGTCACAGCGTCTGACATGTTCTTAACCCCACAGGGCATTGGCGGTGTTTGGGTGTGAAGCTCATCATTAAACAAAAGCACTTCATGTATAACAAGAGCTAGCTGGTTAGGGATGATGCCAGGAGGTACAAACACACACACACACACAGGTACACCCACAGGAAATTTGTCCCCTCATCTCTGTGCTGCCACTTTGTGAGGAGAATCCAGTTCACTCCTTTCCGTTCACCCATAGACATGCTTCAGGTGCTCATTCATTTGCCTTCTTCGAAAGCCTAGGTTGATTCTGCCTAAGGCAATGCATCGCACATCATAACCGCTCGCTGAGCAATACAGATTTTCGTGTTACCGTTTGTTCTTTTGTTATTCATGTTAACACTGTGCCCTCTCAGTCTGGAACTCTTCCACAGTTGCTCACTGTCTGCTCTGTCCAGACTCTTCCTGATTGTTGAACAACTTCATCAAATCTCTCCTCTCTAGGATGGACCGCTCCAACCTGCCCTGGTTACTGAACCATCCCACCTCTGTTTCTATCCCTGTAAATCCTTCTCCAAAAACCTTACAGCCTTCCAAAAGTGAGGTGCCCAGAATTATTCACAATGCTCCAGTTCAGGCTGTTTAAAATTGCTCACCGTAATGGCCAGGCTTTTCTGCTCAGTGTGTCTCTTTATAAAGGTCCACATTCCAGAAGCCTGCTTCATCATTTTCTCACCCATCCTGCCATCGTCCACAATGATTGGGTCCATAAAACTCCAGGGCCAAAATTTTTATCGAAATCATAGATCATAGAAACTCTACAGTACAGAAAGAGGCCATTCAGCCCATCGAGTCTGCACTCGATTACAATCCCACACAGGCCCTATCCCCAAAACTCCAGGTATTTACCCTACTTTTCCATCTTACATACACAACTCAGGACAATAAGGGTTAATTTAGCATGGCCAATCACCTAACCCGTGCATCTTTGGACTGTGGGAGGAAACTCACGCAGACACGGGGAGAATGTGTAAACTCCACACAGACAGCGATCCAAGCCGGGAATTGAACCTAGGTCCCTGGAGCTGTGAGGCAGAAGTGCTAACCAGTGCTAACCACTGTGCTACCATTTCCACTGAGGGTGTTCTCCAGTGCCACCGAAGGTGACCCCACTGCCCCATGTCCACCAACCCGCCCCCACCCCCCCACCCCCACCATGGTTCCAAAGGGTGCAAACGACAGGAAAACCCATTGACAGCTGCAGAACTGGAAGATCCCGGCACCAGCAAATGGTGGGCTGCCTCGGCAAAACACGCCATGGTGGGGGGGGGCCCCAGGGTTCTCTGCTTAAGCACTTCCTTTCGAACTGTACCCCTGATTTTATATCAACTCCCTTAAGTCTTCATATTAAAACATATCACTTATCATTTTTCTACACTAAATTCCGTCTGCCACGTGTCCACCAGATTCTGGTGCATCCGTTCAAACATCACTCTCCTCTTCACAGTTCATCAAACTTCCAAGTACAGTGTCATTAATCTAATTGAATGGAGGGAGATGTTTGAGGGGCTGAATGGCCTCCTCCTGTTCCTGTTACCTGTATGTTATATCAAAGAGTTTGCTAAGGAAGTCCTTCAATGAGCTAAACAACAAGGGCTAGCAAACCTGCAGTTCACTGCGGAGCCAGCATCTGCCCTGAGGATGAACAGAATAAAACAACAACTTGCATTTATAAAGCACCTCTTTGCAGTAAAAAATTGCAGGTGGAAACTATTGGTCAGGATTTGACCTCAAGCTGCATAAAACATAGAAACATAGGAGAAAGGAGCAGGAGGAGGCCATTCGGCCCTTTGAGCCTGTTCCGCCATTCATTACGATCATGGCTGATGATAAGGAAATATTCGGGCTGGAAGACATAGGTTTTACAGAACATCGTGAAGGAAGCAACATGTAAAGGTTTCTGGAAGGATAGAGTGAAGGAAATTAAAATGTGCGAAACACTGGAATTGGGGGATTTTGGAGGGCTTGAGGAGTTTACCTGTGCAAGGACAGTAAGGCAAAACACAGGAAGCCTCTTGAAATCTGAGGTTTTGGTTCATCTGAGACCCTCCCCAGCAGAAAAAAAATAATTTAATGATAATGTTGACAAGCAGGTCCACTGCCCCTGTGGGTGAAACCACTTGGGAATAACGCTACAGTTGACACACATCTGTGCTACGTCGTTCAAAAGGTGTAGAGTTGGAGGACGGATCTATTCAAATATCCTAAGGGATGTAAGCCTAGGTTTGGAGTTGGTGCTCCTGGGATTTGGTCACCTGGGGTCTAGCTGGAATTATACCATGCCTTTAGCTTGTCCTCCAAATCTATTGCTGTCATTGGGAGCCCCAGTGGAATTATCACAGTGAACCTCATGGCTGCTGCTAATGGAGCAACAATAGTATACAGATGCCATGGGAATAGTGTGTACAGGAGGATTGCTGAAACGCAAAAAATACAGCAGCCAACACCAGCAATGACTTTTAGATATTTCAGATGCACAGAAAGAAAAGCTAAGAACTTTAGCCATCACATTAATCTGATATTGCAGCAATCAGAGAGTAACTTCTACAACTCAGCTGCTGCATCAGAGGGAAATGTGTGGTCAGATTCAATTATTTTCTAGCATGGAATCAATTTTCATCAAACTAACTACAAGTAGAATGTGTAATGTGATCTATGTGGGGGTTGGCAGAAAGCGCTTTTTTCCACAACCACAAGATGTTCCAAAACACTTTATATCCAGTGAAATACATCTGGAATCTAATCACTGTACATAAATTGAGGTTAGTGGATTGGCAATGCACAATTGCTCCTTGGTATCAGGGGAAAAGCAGGGTAAATATGTGGGATAACGGGGATAGGACTTGTATGGAATTGTTGGTACAGACCCGATGGGCCAAAACGGCCTCCTTCTGTACTGCAGGGATTCAATGAATCTATGACTGTCCTCGGGGCACAGACTCTAAGGGGGGCAGCATGGTGGCACAGTGGTTAGCACTGCTGCTTCACAACACCAGGAACTTTTGTTTAACTCCAGTCTCAGGTCACTGTTTGTGTAGAGAGTGCATGTTCTCCCCTATCTGTGTGGGTTTACCCTGGTGCTCCAGTTTCCTCCCATAGTCCAGAGATGTGCAGCTTCAATGGGTTGGCCAAGATAAATAGATTTTGATTTGATTTGTTATTGTCACATCTATTACCATGCAGTGAAAAGGATTGTTTCAAGCTTGTTATACAGTAAAAGTATACACTTCATAGAGTAGGAAAGGAACAAGTGCAGAAAAATTGCCCCTTAATGTCCAAAGATATGCATGTTATGTGGATTGGCCAAGGTAAATTGCCTCTTGTATTCAAAGATGTGTAGGTTTGAGGGTTTAGTGGGATACGTACATGGGTAGAGCCTGGGAAAGATGCTCTCTCAGAGAAATGATGTAGACTTGATGGACTGAATGGTTCCTTCTGCACTGTAGGGATTGTATGAAATGTTTGTCTGGATTAGCATTATTAGTGGTAGAATGTTAGAACAAAGCATCACTTTCAATCAGACGGTATCCTACATTTCAGAGATTGGTTTCATTCGCCCAGTGTTCATTCCTTCCTGCACCTTACACCATTTCAAAAGTAGCAATCTTCCCAGCTGCTGCACAACTCAATTCATCGCTTCATCAATTTGTAAAGACAGGGAAGTTCACCTTGTGTTAGATGTGCAACCAATCATTAAATATTTATCCTTGGGAATAAAAATTCAGGGTTGATTTTCCCATGGGTCCAGGAGTCTAAAGATAGAAAATGTTGGAATCTTTCAACAGCTGTTGCTGCATCTGTCCTGAGAGAGAAACAGTGTTAACAGAATGAGGGAGTTAATGGGTTAACAGGCAGAATCTTGCACTCTCGCTGATGGTGAGTTTGGAGGTGTGAAATGCATGTAAGTAGATGAGATGCTGGTGTCCCAGAACCCTGCTATCTTTCCACCTTCTCCAGAATTCCTTTCCGGGCTGTATGGCACGTGTTTGACCTGCTGCTAATTGAGACTCGTAAGTGGCCAATTAATGATCACTTCAATGCCTCATCCCACTCCAGTGTGATTAACCCAAAGGCAGATGGACCTGTTTCTATGGGGCATATTAGATAGCTGCTACCCAGCTTGTCACCTTGGTCCCAAAGGACTGGAAATCAGACAGGGAAGACTACTCAGAGCCACATTCCCTCTTTGCTTCTGACCCACTTATTCCAATCTCTATACAAATTTGCAAACATTAACATTAGGAAAGTTTTGAGAAGTGTATCAAAATAAAGAAATATTATTTGAATATTGACTTAAAAGCACAATTCTCTTAATAGCTCTCAGATATATCAAAATAAACATACTTGTATGTCCACATGTTAACCCATAATCCCCTTAACCATTCTTAAACCTGTCAAAATAACCACGTTTGCATTCACTTTAATAACTGTGTCAACAACCTCCGCTAAGCAGAATCTATTAGTGGGTTTGGGTGTCAGCCAAGCATTCACAATAAGTTTCCCTGAACAGCTGGGTCAGTGAACCTTCCTGAGTGCAATCCATCAAAACTTTTGAAAACTGCCTGTAGCTCATCTTTTAGTCAAACATATAAAATAGCCAAACAGATGACTGAGTGGAACTTGAGGGGAAAATAAGAAACATGGATATATTTCACATCACTTTCTTTGGATTTTACTATTGCACAATGCAAGAGAGCATTTTATTTGATGGATCATGTATTCTGATACATCTGGATACTTCTCACATTCATACTGTTATTTAATCTGAAAGGGTTAAAAAAAAATCACAAACCTCAGTGAAACAGGGAAAGGTATGTGCAAATGACAGGTTCTGATTAAAGTAAGCCCAGCCAAGAGTCAAGGGCCATTTAATCAAATGATGTGCATCTGTAGTTCATGTTTGCCCATTAGAACAAGGAACAGTGGAAAGGGAAGTTGAGATGCCATTGGTCAGAAACATAATTATCATTTCTTGACGATATTACATGCACAAGTTTTAACTGGACATTATAGCCTTATGTATGCATGATGTGACCTTAACTATGATTAGATAGAGATAACTCATATATGTCTATTGGTATATGCTAATTACTTGTAATCAACGTTAAGACTTTAATTATATACCTGCATTTTTCACTCTGAATGGTCTGAATGATTTCATTCACAGTCCTATAGTTATACTCTTTCTTAATTAATCATCTTAAACCACTCTGTGTCTTTGTCCCCTCAACTTGAGGGGAACGATAGTTTAAAATACAACAAGAAAACTATCATAACAGCCTTGTAACTGATTTCTACTGCACCTGGTATTCCCAAGCAGTCTCCCAACCAAGTATTAACCAAGCTTGAGTCCACTTAGTTTACGAGATCAGATGAAATTTAACGTCAATATCTTTGAATTTTACTATTGCACGATGCAGGAGTGCATTTTATTTAGTGGATAATGTACTCTGATACATCTTCACTTTACAGTGTTATTTAGCCTCTTGACAGCTTGCCAAATGTCAAAGGTGTCAAGTGTCAAATATGCCAAATGTAATCACGTTATTTACTCATCACTTCCATTTTCAATTCAAAGCTCCTTCATTGCTTGCATACATAACTTATTAAAAACATGCATAACTTATTAAAAACATGCATAACTTATAATAAAGAGTTTTGTTCTGCTATGTGAGGTTGACAACTTTTTTTAAACTTGGCTTTCACACAGCTCCTGTTGCAGAACCATGGTTCCCCCATGTTCACAGAACCTCTGTACCCCATCTGATTCACATTGCTTGCCAAAACCAACCTGGCTCCATGAGAACATTGGAAGACCAGAAATACCTACTTCCACTCTGTCCGGTTGCTGAAAAGCTATCAAACTAAAATTTGGAGCCGCTGGTATTCCCCATGCACACACTGTACTTGTGGCATTAAGAATGTTGACTATCTAAGTGAGAGACAGTTATCTTAACAATAAAATAAATTTGTCACAGCACTACACTTGCAGAAGCTTAAAAAAAATCACCAAGGAAAAAACTTAGTCCCTTGCAACAAAACCTTCCCCAGAAAGTTAACAGTCTTAATAGAAGGTTCTGCCCAAGACAGCAAAGAATTACAAAAGGTTGTGATTGTAGCCCAGTCCCATCACACCCTCTCACCCGCTGACTCTGTCTACACTCTCTGCTGTCTCAGCAAAGCAGCCAGCTTAATCAAGGACCCCATACACCCTGGACATTCTCTCTTCCACCTTCTTTCATTGGGAAAAAGATACAAAAGCCTAATGTACCAATCGACTCAAGAACAGCTTCTTCTCTTCTGCTGTCAGACTTTTGAATGAACTTACCTTGCATTCAGTTGATCTTTTTCTATGTCTTAGCTATGATTGTAACACTACATTCTGCACTCTCTCGTTTGCTTCTCTATGAACAGTATGCTTTATCTGCATAGCAAGTAAGAAACAATATTTTTCACTGTATGTTAATACGTGTGACAATATTAAATCAAATCAAGTCAAATCAAAATCAAAGCATGTGCTTCCAGTATCATGTAAATTCATTCACAGAATCACACATATCTCTATTGACAGGCAATGTTGATATTATCACCCGTTTAGAACAAATTTCACTGTCATCTGGGCACTGTACAAACTAATTCGGAAATGTGCACTGTAACACAATATTATTACATCACTGACTATAAATTGTTCAGCACAAAATTGCACCACTTTTTTTTCCCAGCAATTGTCCCAGTTGCAATTAAATTTGCAAGTTGCCATCACTTTGGACAGAACACATTGGACGTGTTATCAAGGCAGCATTGCGGGGATTCATGGTCCTATCCACCAATTGCCAGTACATTGGGAAATCCAACCCCACTGTTTATAATGAATTTGTAATTATTTTTTGTTGTTATTTTCTATGGGTTAAAGAAGGAATTAGATTATAGCAGGATGAAATATTTTTTTTCATCCACCACAATTCATGTTCCATCATTCTTTAAGCCACAACTGAGTGAGATATCATGTCTCTCTGATGCTGTCCACCCACTGATTGCTGCAGCAACTTGTAGTGGTGTGGCTTGTGGGCTCATGGTGATGATTCAATATAAAATGAATGGTATAATTGTCAAGTTGGGAACAGAGACATTTGAGGATCCATTTACACAAACTTTCAAGATAGCAAGACAATTTGGGCAGGTTGTTTGAAAAAGAGGCATACATGGGATATTGGGCTTTGTAGATAGGGTCATTGGCTATGCTTTAGCTGGAATATTGCTTCCAATTCTGAATGCCACACTTTGAGAAGGGTGTTAAACCCTTGGAGGGGATGCAGGGGGGAATTGAGCCGAGAATACTACCAGGGATGAGGGAGTGCAGTTACATGAAAAGACTGGAGAAGCTGGGATTGTCCTCCTTACAGCAGAGAGGGTTGAAAAGAGACATTCAAAAAGCTACACTGGCGATGTTGATAGGGTAAAATGAAGTAGGATGGGAGGAGGCTTGTGCAGTGTGAACACCAACATATACCAGTTAGGCTGAATGGCCTCTTTCTGTGCTGTGGGTTGATTAGTTCAGTTGGCTGGTTCATAATGTGGAGCAATGTTGACAGTGTGGATTCAATTCCTGTACTGGCCAAGGTTATTCATAAAGGCCCTCCTTCTCAACCTTGCTCCTTCCCTGAGGTGTGGTGATTCTCTGAATAAATAACTACTAGTCAGCTCTCCTCCTTGAGCCTACGGTCACTTGGGACAATGGCAACTTTACCTTTATAAAATACATAATTCTATGGATTAGGGATTGAATCATCTTGAGGCTTACCAGGCTACAGTCACATTATTTGTTAAATACTCAATCTGAAGGTATATTATTTGAGTTGGTGTCATGCACAGTGGAGTTTGTCAATATATCAGTGTATCAGCAAGTTCATGCTACAGTAATTAGATGGTTAATTGCCTTATTGAAAACAGGTGGTGGTTATTGGCTCAACTTCCAACAGAGTAAAAATGGACACAGATAGGATAAGCCACTCCTTGAGTTGGATCACTGGCTGTGTGGAGTCTGCATATTCTCCCCATGTCTGCATGGGTTTTCTCTAGATACTCTGATTTCTTCCTACAATCCGAAAGATGTACAGGTTAGATGCATTGGCAGTGCTAAATTCTCCCTCAGTGTACCCGAAGAGACGCCGGATTGTGGCAACTCGGTGTTTTCACAGTAACTTCATTACAGTGTTAATATAAGCCTACTTGTAGCTCTAATAAATAAACTTTAAACTTTAGACTTTAATTGGTGTGGAGAAATTATACGGAGTTTATATCTCTGCTGAGTTAAATGCTGAATAAACTTGTTGAAGGTAAAAACAAGTTACTGTATTTCTGTATATTATATTATTATTACAGTTTATATTAACAGAGGTCTGTGCACAGGTTAAGAGGCTCCAAAAGAATTTTTAATCTACTCATGTGAATTGAAGAGATATCTTTAAGGTCTGATTATCCTCAATAGGCACTCTTGTCTTGTGCGAGACTGCATAACATTAATCTGACTGTAGTTGTATTACAATTTTAAACGCAGGTTTCAGAATATCCAAGCTTCTTCAGAGCATAAGTTTGCCAGGCAGAAAAAGCTCATTTGGGTTTTTTCCTACTGATGAGCATTAAAGAATCGGATAAATTCAGTTCTGATATCTTATGATGCAGTTTAATTTAGTCAAAAACCAATATCAAAGGCCAAAGTGCCTCACTCATCCTTGGTTATGATGGGATGATACAATGGCACAGTGGTTAGCACTTCTGTCTCTCAGTGCCAGGGACGTGGCTTTGATCCCCAGCTTGGGTCACAGTCTGTGTGGAGTCTGCACATTCTCCCCGTGTCTGCATGGGTTTCCTCCAGGTGCTCCAGTTTCCATAGAAAATTACAGCTCAGAAACAGGCCTTTTGGCTCTTCTTGTCTGTGCCAAACCATTTTTTGTCTAGTCCCACTGACTTGCACTTGGACCATATCCCTTCATACTCCTCTCATCTATGAACCCATCCAATTTTTTCTGAAATGTTAAAAGTGATCTTGCGTTTACCATTTTGTGTGGCATACATTTCACACTCCCACCACTCTTTGCATAAAGAAGCACCACCCCGCCCCCTCACCAATATTCCCTTTAAACTTTCCTCCTTTTATCCTTAACCCATGCCCTCTGGTTTTTCTCTCCCCTAAAGTCAGCAGGAATCTCTGCTTCATAAATGGAGTCCAAACATGATGACCACACCATGGTGTTCGGGGGGTGGGGGGGGGAGATAAATATTGAAAGTGGGAGGTGTTTCCTCCCATAGTCCAGATCAGGTGCACTGGCTATGTTAAATTCTCCCTAAATGTACCCAAACAGACACAGTGTGGAGACTAGGGGATTTTCACAGTAAATTGCAGTGATAATGTAAGTTTATTTGTGACACTAATAAATAAACTCATGTAAATTTGCAATGATCTTGTGCAGTCCATTTCCTCAGAAAGTAATCAATATTTGGATGATTAAATAACTAATTGTCATTATGTTGTTAATATAAATGCACAATTTCAATTGAAGTTTTCTAGTTAAGAGAGTATAAGATAGCATGGCAGAATTAAGTGTTTGGTAGCTTTTTATGAACTTGTGGCAGTAGTTATGATTTGTTAAAAGGCAAGTGTTGAGGTTCTGAAATCACAGTGCAAAAAAAGACCTGCATTTACATAGCATCTTACACAACCACCAAACATCCCAAAGCAATTTACAGCCAAAGGAGCACATTTCAAGTATCATTGTCTCGTGGGCCGAAGGGCCAGTTTGTGCTGTATTGTTTGCACATTAGGAAACACAGCAGCTGACTTGTGCACAGCAACACCCCACAAGCAGCAATATGATGCTGGCCAATAATCTGATTTTTTTTGTGGCCTTGGTTGTGGATTAAATATTGGCCAAAGCACTAAGGAGAACTCCCTTACCCTGCTTAAAAATAACGAGAAGGGACACTTTATATTCACCCCAGTGGGCAAACAGGACCTAAGTTTAACTCACATCTGAAAGGCAGCACCACCAGAGAGGGGTTCTGAACCTACAACGTTCTAAATCCCAGGTAAGGGTGCTATACACTAGCCACAGTGAAAACTGTAAAGAATCATCTCCATCCTTGTGTTCTGAATTAACCTGTTATTGACACCACCAAATACGGCACATGTTCGTAGGATCCATGAGGGCTGGTGAAGCCAAAACCAAGACACAGCCCTTTTCTGCATTCCCACTCAACCCCAGCGATCCTCTGTTCATACAAACTGAAGGACAATTAATATCTATCACCTTTTCTCTTACCAATAACAATGTAATTGATACTAACTAACCTTAATAATACAATTGACAAGAGATTAACAGTCCAGAAACAAATAACAATAGATGTTGTGGTTAATACACAACTTTCTCAGCAGGTTAGCTGGGATGAAGAGACACGAGTTGTGAATCTCCAGGTTTTACTAATCGTTTTGTGTTATTCTATGTAGACTTCATACAAATGGCACTTCACCCACACCCTCTGTTATTTTTAAGAAATTGTGCATTAAATATCCATTAAAGTTATTGCAAAAGGGTAGAGCAAGAACAATCTAATCCCTTTTTGAAGAGGTGGGAATTGCTAATGCAATGCCAGTCACTCACTCAGGCCAGAGTTATTGTCATTGTTGATAATTTGCCTCATTGCATAATCGCACAATAATTCCGCACTGAATTCAGGAACTCAGGAAACAGACGTAAAGAGCCTAGAAATAATCCTCCGGATAGATTTTCTTCCCTGTGTCAACGAGATAGATTCTGTTCTTTGTTCATTGTTGCAAGTGCACTCCTGAGATTGTGAGAAGTCCAGAGTCTGAATCTGTGCTCAATCACCCATGAGGCCAGTGATTGAACTACAGTACTCCACTTCGCCAGCACATTAACTCAAACCGTTATACTGCAGACAACAGGTAAAACCACAGAGCTACTTCAACTAACAGAGATGGTGGAACTGAGTTATACTGCTGGCTTCTCACTCAACAAATTGCACTGTATATGTGAAAACAGCAAGGTTCCATTCATACATATCATTCACTCACACACGTAATATCATGCACATACACATCATATACACACACACAAATATCACTCACACATACAAATATCATACACATACAAACACATGTACACACACACACAATATCATATGCATGCAATATGCACATACACAATATCATATACACAGACAATATCATACACACACACATATTCACAGACACACAATGTCACACACACACGTAATATCATACACACACATAACACAAAAATTGTCAACATTCTTTTCGCCATTGAGTTTGTGAATCACGAGCTGCCTGAACAGGCTGCTCTGAAGGTTATCACTGTGAGAACTTGGTGTTTTCCCTCACTAATCTAACTGCAGCACTGACCTGAGCAGGAGACACTCTGCTCAGTGCCCCAATGTTCCCCATTGGACCAGCAACCCTACAGATCTCACATGGTACGACAGCCTGTCCCTCTGAATCAGGAGCTGCTGCTGACTCTCTAATGCTGGCTGTGTATAAGAGCGTAACTTGCCTGAACTTGCAACATCTCACTGTCCTGTCTGGAGACAATATACATCCCTTTAACCTGCGCTTAATGCTATCTGCTCTCACATTTTCTGTACCTTTAAGACTTGAATAGCAGATTAGTTGTAAAAACTCACATTCTAATCAGTAATCTGTAAACTGTGTGTGCCTTTATATGCCCTATTTGTGATCAGAACTCCCCACTCACCTGACAAAGGAACAGCGTTCCGAAAACTAGTAGTGTTTGCTACCAAATAAACCTGTCGGACTTTAACCTGGTGTTATGAGATTCTTATTGTATATGTAAGAGCTACACAGGTACAGCACTGGGAAAAGAGAGAGCACTCTGAGGTTCACAGACATGATGTCTGAGGCCCTTGGGCTGAAGAAAGACGGGAGGGGAAAGATCGTGATTATGCGGGGGGTCTTGGAGGTGTTCCATAGTGAATGGGAGACAAAGAGGTCAACTCCTGCAGTCTGGATCCCAGGGCCTGGTAGCAGTGTCACAAGAAGCTGAATGACCTTACAGTGGGGGTCCAGAGCAGTGAATGCATCATCATGTAATATCTCTGAGCAACTGTACCATCAACCTCTCACACTGCTCAGTGCAACACACCCTCCCATCAATCACCCAGCAACATTCGTAGCAGTCAGGACTCAAGAGCTAATACACTGATATTCCAACTCATCTTCACTGAGCATCCAACCATGGCAGGAACATCACCCAAACACAGGGCAAAACATTACAGGGTGAGTGTAGGTGGGAGTCAGTGTGGGGTGAGTGCAAGGTGAGTCTGGGGGGAAGGGAATGCAGTGAGGGGGTGAGTGCAGAGTGGGATGGGGGTCAGTACAGGATGAGTGCGGAGAGGGGGTGAGTGCGGGGGGGTAGTGAATGCATGATGAGGGTGAGTACAGAGTGGGATGGGGGTCAGTTGAGGGTGATGTGGAATGGGAATAAGTGTGGGTTGAGTGCAGGGGGATGAATGAGGGGGGGGCGTTAGTGTGGCGTGGGGGTGAGTGCAGGGTGAGTGCGGGCATGTGAGTGCGAGGGGGGGGGGGGGAACAGAGTAGAGACAGTGCAGAATAAGAGAAGCTCCATCTCCTGAGTCCAGTTTCGACAGAGCTTGACATATCCAACATCACTGAGAGCACTAAGGACCATGGTCTGTTTCTGCTCTATTCTCTTTCCCAGTTCCCAGCCCCTCTTCATCCCGCTATTTAGCAACATGGGCGAGGTGTAGATGGACATCCTGCTTCTCTTCCCACCCCAGTTCCCTCACACCCACTTTCCCTTTCTGACTTCCTGCTCTCAGATACCCAGGCACTGCACCAATTACAGGAGCTGCAGGAGACGGCGGTTGGGGGAAGGTATGACTCTGATGAGGAGACTCAATCTGATAGTTCCAGCCTCTAGCTCCCATGCTCTCTGCACACTCACCCCATACTCATCCTACCGCATTCACCCCGCACTCACTCCTCACTGACCCTCACACTCACCCCCTCCCCCACATTCACCCCGCACTCACCCCATACTGACCCTCACACTCACCCCCTGCCATTCACCTCACGCTCACCAGCACTGACACTACACACCCCACACTTACTCCCATCCCACACTTACCCCCAACCGACACTCAGCCTCCACCCTGCATACACACCCAACCCACACTCATCTCCCCTGCACTCACCCCCATCCTGCAATCATTCCCTGCACTTACACCCCTGCATTCATCCACATTCACCCCGCACTCACCCCATACTGACCCCCACCCCACCCTGCACTTACCCCCACCTCACACTTATTCTACCCCACACTCATCCCCACTCCACACTCATTCCCATCTCTTCCTACCTCCACCTCCACACTCATCCTGCACTCAAGAACCCCCCCCGGCACTCACCTCCCCGCACTCACCCCATACTGATCTCCATCCCACCCTGCACTTAACTCCACCTCACATTTACTCCACCCCACACACACCCCCACCCTGCACTCATCCCCATCCCACACACACTCCAACCCTGCACTCATCCCCATCCCACACACACTCCAACCCTGCACTCATCCCCATCCCACACTCATCGCCACTTCTTCCCCATCCCCAGCCCACACTCACCCCAACCCTGCACTCATCCCCAGCCCACACTCACCCCCACACTGCACTCATCCCCAGCCCACACTCACCCCCACACTGACTCATCCCCAGCCCACACTCACCCCCCACACTGCACTCATCCCCAGCCCACACTCACCCCCACACTGCACTCATCCCCAGCCCACACTCACCCCACACTGCACTCATCCCCAGCCCACACTCACCCCCACACTGCACTCACCCCAGCCCACACTCACCCCCACACTGCACTCATCCCCAGCCCACACTCACCCCCACACTGCACTCATCCCCAGCCCATGATGTGTCGGCTGTCCAGACGGGGAGGAGGCAGGCATGTTCTATCCCACAGACCCTGAGGAGGACTTCACTGCAGCGTATTGAAGAACTCTGTCGGGCAGCGGTGCTGAGTGTGATGGCTGTGCTACCAAACAGGCTCCAGTCACTGTGAAGGAACATGGCAGATTCCACCTCCATTGGCAGATGGCAGAGTGCAGCTCCTGCCCTCTCTGTCCACTTCATCTCCCTGTCACTGCTGAGCTGGAGGCACAATCTATCTCAGTCTTCTCCTTTTTATGCAACATTCCCTGTTTCTTCAATGATTTCTGATTGTTGGAACCTTTCACATCCAGTGCCAGCTCTCGTAAATCCTTTCTTTTTTGCCTTTTCTCTGGTGTCCCAATCAGTTTTATTTCTCTGTAACACAGATCTTTATGTAAATACATTTTATATTCCCTTTTGTTTCAAGCCTCAACAGCAGAGAACACTCCTTATTCCAATTGATTTGTGTCAGTTGTCTAACTTCAGAGAGAAACACAAATCCTTCTCCATATCAGAGATAAATGTTCTACATCTGTCCGGGTAATGTGACACCGTCAACAATTTCCCTCAGTAACCACAAACAGCCCCAGCGGCTGCTCTATTCAAATCTACTTACTGCACTGGAATAAACATCATCTGCCCAAGGGGAATATCTTTGACCTGATTGCATCCCAACACTTTAACAATGTTGTACTGTTAGCTCCCCAGACAAGGCAGAGACGCAAATGACAGCTATAAAAACAAACTCACTTCCCTCGAACCTCATTCACAAGCTGGGGATGTTCCAAAGTGCTTTACAGCCAACGGAATACCTTTTGACGGGTAGTCACTGTTGTAATGTCGATTTGCACACAGCAAGATCCCATGGATTGCAATGTTATAGTGAGCCAATTTTCTGCCTTAGTGGATTTAGTTGAAGGATAAATATTGGTGTCAAGGCACCAAGATGAATCATAGAGTCGCAGAGTCAGAGAGTGATAGAATCGTACAGTCAGACAGTCAGAGAGGTTTACAGCATGGAAATAGGCTCTTTCACCCAACTTGTCCATGTCACCCAACTTTACCATTAAGCTAGTCCCAATTGCTCATGTTTGGCCCATCTATTTTATCCTGTAACTGTCTAAATGCTTTTTAAAAGACAAAATTGCACCTGCTTCTTTCTATTACCTCTGGCAAGTAAAACCCTCTCCTCGTTCCAATATTAACCGTGATCTTCTACCTCCATCTGATAGTCAGATGTAATTGCTGTCTTAAAAGCCAATCATAAACATAAAAACATTAGAAATAGAGCAGGAGTCGGCCATCTAGCCCCTCGAGCCTGCCCCGCCATTCAACAAGATCATGGCTGATCTGAAAGTGGTTCAGTTCCACTTACCCGCCTGCTCCCCATAACCCTTACTTCCCTTATCGATCAGAAATCTATCTGCCTGATCTACCGGAAATCTATCAATTGCCCATTCAACAATGTTCATTGCACTGCACTCGATCGTGGGCTCAGGTCTCAGGAGTGGGATTAGAGAAAGCAGTGGCACAGTGGTATTCTTACTAGATGAGGAATCCAGAGACCCAGGGTAATGCTCTGGGGACTTGGATTCGAATCCCATCACAGTGGATGGTGAAATTTGAATTCAATTTGGAATAAGAGTCTAATGGTGAAATCATTGTCAATTGTTGTAAAAACCCATTTAGTTCACTGATGTCCTTTGGGGAAAGAAATCTGCTGTCCTTGCCTGGTCTGGCCTACATGTAACTCCAGAGCCACAGCAATGAGGTTGATTCTGAAATCGCTTTCCAAACCAAGGGCTAGGGTAAATAGGGATGTGCAATAAACACTGACCCAGCCAGCAACACCCACCTGAACAAATAAAAAATAATTTGCAGTCATGCTGACTCAGAGGCGAGAATGCTTCCCACAGATGCACAGCTGTTACCTGGACAGTAATATTACCTTGTTTCTATATTCCAGATGTGCCCGAAATAAATACAATGAAATACTTGTGAATATGTAGAATTGACGATTGGATATCATTCAGACAGGAAGCAGCAGTGAAGAATCAGCAGGAAACAGGATCCTTGACGGAAAGTTTCCAGTGATTGTTCAGTCATTTAACTAAAAATAACTTAATAACCAGTAACAAATAGGTCTGATTATTATAGATGTTGAGAACACTTGTAACAAGTAGGCAATGAACTGATCTACACCATCGTCATAAATCAGTGTTTTCTTAAATTCCATTATTATTCAAATAGAGCAAAATTTAACATTATAAATATAATTTATTAATTTAATGTAATTAGTCATAAACATGTTCTATTATACTGATTATTTTGTGGCAAATATCCCCAGAGACAAAACGAGACCATGTTGAGGACATGTTTTACAGTTGAACTGACTGATTCAGATTTGAGCGACACTGTACCATTTATATCAAAATACATCTACTGCCTAAAAATAAATCAACTCCTAATGTCTAGAAAACATCACCTTCTTCCTGCTCCAATAGATGTCTTTTCCCTAATAAATCTATACTTTACAGATTGCATGCATGGCCGGCGATGAAAAGATTTTCTGCTTAGTACATTCAAAGCGAATATTATTTTAATGAGCTGATTGCGTATGTGTGTAATGCACGTGTGCACGTGTCAATGCGTGTGTACACCTGTCAGTATGTGGGTGGCTGCATGTGCGTGGGTGGGTGGGTGTGGGTGTGGGTGTGGGTGTGGGTGTGTGCACACGAGGGACATATTTAGAAAGAAAGGGACTGAGAGAAAAGGAAAAGAGAAGGTGAGAAAGAGACAAAGAGACAGAGAAAAGAGAAAGAACAACAGAGTGAGAGAAAGAGAGGAGAAAGAGAAAGCAGAAAGTAAAGGCAAAAGGGAGAAAAATGAGACAAGAAGTTTTGGTTTATTTATTAGTGTCACAAGTTTGTTTACATTAAGATTGCAACAAAGTTACTGACAAAATTTCCTGGTCACCACATTCTGGTGCCTGTTCGGGTACACTGAGGGAGAATGTAACATGGACAATCCACCTAACCAGCACATCTTTCTGACCATGGGTGGAAACCGGAGCACCCGGAGGAAACCCTCAAAGACACAGGGAGAACGTGCAGAGTCCACACAGACTCCACCAAGCCGGAAGTTGAGAGAGGAAGAGAAAGGAATTGGAAAATCCTTGCTCCAAGGATGGGAGGATCCAAGCACTTTTTGGGATATCAAATTTCAAATCATTAAGCTAAGAACAACTCAATTATACTAACTTTGCACCTTTAGCAGAGGCAAAGCTCCAAGATGCTTCAAGATTACTTTCAGTACTAATCACCATACTCTGGCCAGTTAGTCCATTGTTTAACATGGTAAATTATCTCAGAAGTCAAATGTGAACCAAAGGAAAAGGGTATTTTATAAAAAAGGCAAATACCGACAAATGACATCAAAATGAGCTGCTTCTGATTTGCTCAATTCATTTAAAGAGGATTCATCTCTTAATCCCTGAATGTGCTTTTTTAAACAAGTGATATCTGCACCAGAACTGAAGCAGCCCTGTTAGTTGACAGTCACCAAATTAAACATCCACAAACACTGGTGAAATTTAGTAGATTAAAATCGCTAATGTTACAACACTTTACTGAGGTTCTTATAATAATCATTGCAATGTCATCATTGTGATATTTTACCTCTCTGCAAGGCTCACCCAACTAAACCATTGCATGTAGATCGACACATCTTTTGGAATTGCAGTCAGCAATATCCACTGCATTGAATAAACTAAAAATAATGCCTCAGCACATTGCAAACTGTGTGAAGTTTTATTGGTTTCAATTGCAAACAGGGAGATCAAGTTGCCTTTCTGATGAAGGAACCAGTAAGTTGTCAGTAATACAAGGCTGATAGTCCGTACACCAGAACAATGGTGTTACAAGTTGTTGGAATCACAGATGATATAGCACAGGAAGAGACCATTTGGCCCATTGTGCCTGTGCTGGTGCTTTTCAAGAGCTACCCAACTAATTCCACTCCTCTGCCCGTCCCCACAGAGCCATAGAGGTCTGCTGCACAGTAAAAGGCCCTTCGGCCCATCACATCTGCACCGCTCAAAGACAAGCCACTTACTATTCTAATCCCATTTTCTAGCACATCTTTATACTGCTTGAATGTAATGAGGGTCTCTGCCTCCACCACCCTTTCAGGCAGTGAGTTCCAGACTCCCAACACCCTCTGGGTTAAAAAGTTTTTCCTCACATCCCCTGTAAACATCCTGTCCCTTTATCTTAAATCTCTGTCCTCAGTCATTGAATCTTCCACCATGGGGAAAAATTTCTGTCTGTCTATCCTATCTGTGCCCCTCATAAGTCTCTACATCTCAATCATGTCCCCTCCTCAGTCCCCGCTGCTCCAATGAAAACAACCTCAGTCTATCCAATCTACCTTTATAACCAAAACTCTCCAGCCTAGGCAGCATCCTGGTCAATCTCTTCTGCACCTTTTCCCATGCTATCACATCCCTCCTATGGTGTGGATTCCAGAACTGAACACAATACTCTAGCTTAGCCTAACCAATTCGATTAATGATTTATACAGTTCCAGCATAACCGCCCTGCTCTTAAACTCTATGCCTTGGCTAATAAAGACAAGTATATCATATGCCTTTTTAATCACTTTGTCCATCTGTCCTGCTACCTTAAGGGACCTATGTAAATACACACCAAGGTCCTTCTGATTCTCAGTATTTCCCCGTGTTCTGCCATTCACTGTGTATCCCCTTGTCTTGTTTGCTCTCCCCAAGTACATCACCTCACACCTCTCCCTGGCCCTGTATTTTTTTCCTTTTCAAGTATTTTTCCAATTCCCTTTTGAAAGTTCTTTGAATCTGTTTCCATTGCCTTTTCAGACAGTACATTCCCAGTTATTGTAAACTGATTTTAAAAAAAGTCCCTTCATCTTTTGAAGATGCTTCACCAATTATCATAAATCTGTGTCTTCCATCCAGCAGAAGCAGCTTCTCCCTATTTATACAATCACAGCATTCGACAATCTCTACATATGTTTTTGAATAACTTCTCTTTCCAATTAAAAACTGTCAGTTTGTAATTAATCTTTGTGTTTTTATTAGACTCATTGATCAATAATCCCTCCAAGTTATTTAGTCTCGACAGAAGGAGCACAGAATATTTGGAGGAAGCATACATTTGTAATTGTAAAAGTATTATTTTGTTTGACATTTCTGATACTTTATTAACTTCTACTTTCTAACTTTATTCCCTTGCTGCTTTTTCTTTCCCTATTTCACAAATACAACTGTACTCATCATTTCTCCATTCGTTTTCAGCACGGAAGTATTTGTAAGTATTGCTGAAAAAAAGCCACATTATCATCAAAGTTTTTCCTCCTGGTCTCATCAGGATAATTCTCAAAAATGCCAGGTATAAAGGGCACAACAATTTATACTCCACGAGAAAATAGTGCTGATTGGTTGGCAAGTGGACTCTGACTGGTAGAGGCATTGCCATGGACAACGCGCCAGTTACCTGATAGCCAGCAATTAAGTCATAGAAACCCTACAGCACAGAAAGAGACCACTCAGCCCATTGAGTCTATACCGACCACAAACCCACTCAGGCTCCACCCCCATATCCCTACATATATTTCACCTGCTAATCCCTCTAACCTATGCATCTCAGGACACTCAGGGTCAATTTTAGCATGGTCAATCAACCTAACCCTCACATCTTTAGACTGTGGAAGGAAACCAGGTGCACCGGTTTCCTCCCGCACTCCAAAGATTTGTGGGTTAGGTGGATTGACCATGCTAAATTGTCCCAGAGTCCTGAGATGCATAGATTAGAGGGATTAGGAAGATAAATTTGTGGGGTTACAGGGATAAGGCCTTGGTAGGATTGTTATCAGTGCACACTCGATGGGCTGAATGGTCTCCTTTTATACTGCAGGGATTCTATGATACAGCAACACAAGTAATATTCACCAGTAACAGGATGTTGTCATTAAATCAAAAAGACAGTAGCCTATCACACAAACGAGTGATGTGATGTATGAATTTAGTGCTGGTGTGTCTGTCGTATGATCCAAACACTGATTGATCATAACAAACAGCAAATTCCCTTTCCTCTCTTCATAACAGAAACCCAACCAGCCTGTGCTCGCAAAACCCAAAACAGTGCCCAACGTTAGGTATGATTCCGCGATCAGACAACATTTGATAAACAATCCTGAGTGTGCTGGGAATCACGCTACTCAGGACCCTGCTCTCCACAGGCAGAAGGAACGTGTGCACACACTATGATCAGTGTTCTTGTTCGAGCCCAAAGCTATCCGCCTTCAGTTTCTCATTAAATAAAAACAAAACAAGAACCTGTCAGAGGATCCTGAACTGAAAACACTGCGTATTTAAATCTTGACAGTGTACCTGTGTCCCTTCCTCAGTGTGTCGCATCTTCTATATATCCCAGCTATCAATTGTTATTTTTAGTTTATTTATGCTTTTTGCTACAGCGTCTAGTGATTAATGGTTCTCTGTTCTGGGAACATGTCACTTGCACAAGTGCAGCTTTAGAAAGCATAATGGAAATTGGCATTCTGCTGCTGTGTTAAAAACCCAGACCTGGTATTGAAAGAGAAAGAGACTCCTGTGACATTAATCCAGATTATTGCCACCTATTGATTTGCATTCCTGTAGCGCCTTTTTACATCCTCAGGATGTTCTAAGCTGCTTTATAGTCAATGAGGACACACAACAGGGATGGCAGCTGCTCCTCCCTTCCACCCCCTCCCCATCCTGTAAAAGTGGAGATGGAGTAAAAACTGAAGCAGGAGAATTAATCAAAGAAAATCATGCAATGTTGATCCAAGGAATGGGATGATCTCTTATGGGACTGCTGATGAGTCAGTCGACTGGTCAGTATTTAAAAACTCTACAATCAACTGAACGAGTACGCCACTACAGTAACTAACTTCATTAGTCAGTGTGTAGAAGGCTGTTTGCCAAAAAAGCCAATCCGTGTGTTTCCCAACAGGAAACCATGGATGAACAAGGATATCCACTGCTTGCTGAAATCCAGGTCTGAGACGGTTCAAGTCAGGCGACCTCTACAAAAAAGCCAGGTATGATTTAAGGAGATCCATCAAAGGTGCAAGAAGACATTATTGGACCAAGCTAGAGTCTGAGGCAAGCCACATCAACCCCCACCGACTATGGAGCACACTAGAATGATAGGGAGTGTGATAGATTGGTCTTGGGTTTGGACAAAGCTCGGCACAACTTGAAGGGCCAAAGGGCCTGTACTGTGCTGCACTGTTCTATGTTCTACTATTCTATGTTCTATGTTTTATAACCGGCTACAAGATGAAGGCATATAAAATCGCCTGCTCCAACACATCCCTCCCTGATGAACTCAACACATTCTATGCCTATTTTGAGCATGAAGTCAGAGAGAGTATGTCCTTCATCCCACAAGTCCTGAATGAACCCGTATTTGGGGATCACCATTGCTAACATCAGATCAGTCTTCTCAAAAGTCAACCTAGATGTACCCGGATGAGCACTCAGATCCTGCGCAGATCAGTTGGCAAAGGTAATCACAGTCATCTTCAATCTCTCTTTACAACAATCTGAGGTCACTATCTGCTACTTCAAAAGGACGACCATCATCCTGGTGCCAAAGAAAAGCAAGCAGTGTGCCTTATTGACTATCGGCTGGTGGCTCTGACATCCATCACTATGAAGTGTTTTGAAATTCCTGCCTACCAGACTATCTGGATCCCCTACAGTTCACCTACCGCTGCAACAAGATTACAGCAGATGCCTTGCACTCAACCCTGGAACACCTACATAACAAGGACACCTCTATCAAACTCCAATTCATAGACTACAGCAGCCAGTATAATTAAGGACCCCACGCAACCTGGACATTCTCTCTTCCACCTTCCTCCATTGGGAAAGAGATACAAAAGTCTGAGTTGACATACCAGCCAACTCAAAAACAACTTCTTCCCTGCTACCATCAGACTTCTGAATGGACTCACCTCGCATTAAATTGATCTTTCTCTACACCTTAGCTCTGACTATAACACTATATTCTACATTCTCTCCTTCTCTATGTACGGTACGCTTTGTAAGAAACAATACTTTTCATTATATACTAAAACATGTGACAATAATAAATCAAATCAAATTATATAAACAGACAACTTCACCAAAGCATTAAAGGCCTCTGGTGAAGGGGAAATCCAGGTATTCAGTTCCACTGACACTGGACAAAAGTGCAATTTCTAGGGTGGAATACAATTGCAGCTGTCAATATCTTATTAATTATTTTGTTACAGTTTAAACAGGCAATGGATATATATATCCCTATAAATGGGGATCGCTGGGACACTGGAGGTGGAAGTAGTATTGACTGTGAACTGAGTCAATAAACTCTCTCCAGCAAAGGAAGCAGCTGTATCTATGTTTTAATTTCATCAACTGATGTGGAATCTACCTTCAGAACACACAACAATCCATCCAAATCAGTGCATTCAATAGCACTATTCACGTGGCCAGCTGATGTGATGTCTTCTAATGCAGATGTTTGTTTGGCTGAAGCAGCAGTGTTGCATTTTGTCAGCTATTCAATCCTGATCCCTTATTGGGCTGGAAGGTGTAAGGTCTGTCTCTATATTAGTGATATCAATGGTGTTTAAATATGGCTCAGAAATATGAGTAGCACCAAAGAATCAACAAGGAAATCACTGGGGGTTCAATTCGCAGCTGAAAATGGGAACAAATTAATAACTTCAATTTATGCAGCATCCTTCACAACCCTCAGATTGCCCAAAGTTCATGACAGTTAACCCCCTGGAGTCACAGTTGCCAGGCTGGTCACCGCAATAAATTCATAAACCAGGCAATGTATTAGCATCCTGGTTAGTTTATTTTCTGTAAAATCCCCGCAGTGCAAAGACAGGCCATTCAGCCCATCGAGCCTGCACCAACAACAATCCCAGCCAGGTCTATCCTCGTAAGCCCACCTATTTACCCTGATCATCTCCCTGATACTAAGGAGCCATTGAACATGGCCAATCCACCCAACAAACATATTTGTGGGAGAAAACCAGAGCCCAAGAGGAAATCCACAAAGAGATGGGGAGAATGTGCAAACTCCAACACAGACAAGGGCCGTGGAATTGAACCCGGGTCTCTGGTGCTGTGAGACAGCAGTGCTAACCGCTATGCCACCATGCTGTACAATGTTGCTCATTACAACCTCCCAGCCCAGCCCTGTCATCACCAATATGGCAAAGGCCACATGCCAGATCTGGAACAAGATAGAATGAGCTCCTTAACAGTCTGGGCTTGGCTTGCCCATGGATCACAAGTGTGGACCACACTCTTTTCTGCTAAACCTTTCAGTTGGGGTTCCCAAACTCTGATCAAATGTATTTGTAGTAGGGTGGCCCTTTAAGAGGGGAACAATCTGAGTGCAGGATTGTCAGAATGCTAAGGATTGTCCTGGTGGGACTCTGAGCCAACCAGCTGGAAAGTGCATACCATGGGCTGAAGAAGGTCTCACAGTTGGAGCTAAGGATTCGAGTAGAGCGATCACAATGTAATTTAGTTTGACCTTGTTATATATTATTCTTATTATTGCCAATAAAGCCTTGCATTCACATCGCCCTCGATCTGTTACACTGACAACGAGGCAAAAACATCAAAGTTATCGGGGATCACAGAGTCCAGTTGGAGGGGAGGAGAGTTAAGTGTCGAGAATATGACAATGTAAGAAATAAGTTCCATTTACTCAGTACAACAACTATAATGGGAAAGGTTGAACCATTCAACCCTGAAGTGGACACCTGAGGACAGTATATTGAAAGGTTGCATTAATTCTTTGTTGCAAATGAAATAACAGTTTACGAAAAGCGAAGGATTATTCCGCTCACAGTCTGTGGTGCACAGACTCACAGTTTAAGGAGAACATTAACATTGCCATTTGCTCCAGACAGAAAGGGGATGATTTTCAGATCTTGCCGCGCCTAATGCGGATCATACCAATCTCAGAAAATAGCACGCCGGCTGAAAAATTGGTTCTGTACCCAGCACCAAACAATTTGCAAATATCTGTGTCCTTTTCTACTGGCACAAACTGGATTGTGCCCAGAAAGGACATGACGCAGATTAACATGAGAATGGCTGGACTTCAGCCCCATTATTGGGTGGGTGGGGAGCGGTGATGGTGGTGCTCAGAAACCATTGAAGCCCCCAGGTGATCGGGGGTATAGTTGATCAGTATCTATTGGGCAATACCCGGCTTGTAGTAGCCACCTGGCAGTGCAGGTTGGGCACCAGTATGCCAGGAGTAGTGTCATGGCAAGTAGGAGCTACGCAGGGGGATACATAGGGGAGATATGTAGGGAGTGGATCCAAGGAGGGTGGTCATGTTGGGGGATATGCAGGGGTGCTATGCAGGAGGATCATACAGGGGGATATGCAGAGGCAATATGCAGTGGGAATATACAATGGGGATATGCAGGGGGAATATGCAGGAGGATATGCAGTGGGGATATGCATGGGTATATGCAGTAGGAACATGCAAGAGTACATGCAGGGAGATATACAGGAGTGTGTGCAGTGGGGGATATGGGTGGGGATATGCAGGGGTGTAGCATGATAGGGGGAGCATGTTGAGGGTCATGATAGGGAGATATGATGTGGGTCAGGCAGGGGGATCCATAGGGAGGGCCCCAATATTGACAAGCCTTTTTGGCAAGGTTGGGGTGGGGGAGGAGGAGGGGACGTGGTGGAGACATGTCGCTGATGAATCCTGATGTCTGTGGGGGTCGGACGGGTTTCCCGGTACACTGTGTGATCAGAGAACCCCGTGCTAAACAGCACCTGAGTGCTCTGCAGCCGAGCTCACTGACAATGTCCAGGCGTCCCCCCTCCACTCAGTATCAGGGTACAATTCACCATTGTCTATAACAGTGACTAAATGTGAGATGTTTGTGGTCCAGAGCATGCCTGACAGACCAGCACAGAACACTGCGGCATTCTCACCATTCCTTTTGGGGAAATATCACCCAGTCTTTGAGCCAAATCATGGACCTTCCTTGAATCTGATTGCATCGTTGGGGAGGCAATGAGAACATCACATTCAGAAATTTCACCAGCACAAATCCCACTATTTAGCGGACACTGCGGAATCTGCACACACAGTAAACAGGCTTGGAAAATCGTGCCTGATAGCTGCTTTTGAAAGCTATTCTGGAGTCTGGTTCCACCGCCCTTTCAGTCAGGGCATTCCAGATCACAACTCACCGGGTGAAAAAACAATTCCACACCACGCCTTTGGGTGTTTCAGCAATTATCTTAAATCTGGTCCTTCAGTTACTGAGTCTCCTGTCGTTGGAAACAGTTTCTCCTCATTTACTCCATCAAAAAGCTTTATAATATTCCTTCACCGTCACTGGTCAAGATCCTGGAATTCCCTCCCTAACGGCATTGTGGGTCAACTCACAGCACATGGACTGCAGTGATTCAAGAAGGCAGCTCACCCCCACCACCTCAAGGGCAACCAGGGATGGGCAATAAATGCTGCCACAACCCATGTCCCATGAATGAATAAAAGAAAGAATTCAACACTTTAAATCTCCCCCTAACCTTCTTTACTCTAAGTAAGAAGTTGGAGCAGACCCAATCACTGCACATTAACTGAAGTCCCTCATTCCTGGAGTATTGTAGTAAAGATTGCCTCTGCACTCCCTCCATTTGCCTTGACAAAGAGAAGGCGATTCCTTCGTAAAGAAATTCAAAGAAACTAAGTCTCGTTCTCTCTTTCTGTGTAGTATCATGGATTGAATATAAATTTGGACATATTTTCATTATCTAAGGCAGGATATAAATACTCACTTCAATGCACAGAATGGTAATAAAAATAGTAACCACTTCTGTCCTTTAATGGCATGAACTTTGAACATAATTTTGTGAAAAGAACCAGATTTTACAGATCTTTACTGTTGAAGTAAATGAGTCTGAAACAAACATTAGTATGTCAGAAGTTGTGTGGACTCCACGCAACAGCAACTAGATTGAAATTTAGGATTCCAGCCACTCAGTATTCAGATATTCTTAAATCTTTTGCAACTTATATTATCATTCTTTATTATTTAAATAAAAAGCCCATTACTGCTCTCAAATGGCAAATGGGATCTCCTTTTAGTAAATGCACCTTGGCAATTGAATATTAGATAATACAACAGCTCATTAGGACAGCGCTAATTAAAGCGACAAGTCTGTGCAAAGTTCCAGGCTCTATCACTGACCTATTTTTGCCTTTTATTGGACTTCTAGGCTTCTGCCATGATACATATTTACACAAGCCAAGATGTGGCACCTCAGCATTTCCCTGATTCAACCCAAGTACAAGCAGAAACACAGCCTCACAGCGCTGCTCTTGAAGAATGATGGATGTGTTTGATAATGAAGTGACGCACAACTAAAACTCAGTAAATGGTGCAAAGAATCTGGGGTTAGAAAAGGTCTGGAATCTGCTGTTAATAAATCGAGATCTGCTGATTTTTCTTTTGGAAAATATGTAATGGGTGACAAATAACCACAGATTAAATAAATGACCAATAATATTGGTAAACTGGTCACATAACAACAAAATTACAGCCACTTAATGTGATAGAATCAATAATATCTTGAGAGCAGATATTGAGCAGGGCAGACAGTGAACCCTGTGACATCGCCCTCATGCCTTCATAGAATTAAGTTACTTTTCGATACAAGTGTGGGATCCATATTGGCTATACATCCTCATTCTCCGGAGTACATTTTCCCATTCCACTCGCCATGGGAATCTTAGCAGGCATGGGTAAGATCCTTGAGTGGGAATTCTCGGAATCGGGGTGAGTGTGGCTGGAAAATCCTGCCCTCTGACTTTCCACATAATCCACTCCTACATTCCACCGAGCCGAGAGCTCCCAGCCAGATGGTTGAGATGAAACTTTGCCCTTTAATCTTTTCAAGTTTAATCAGTAATCATTTCTCACTGTCCATGTAGCTTTATTGCAGGATCCCAAACACACCTAAGCTCCTTCTAATAGCTTACTGTCCAGTTAAAAAACTCACACCACAGAATGGAAGGTCATAGAATCCCTACAGTACAGAAAGAGGCCATTTGGCCCATCAAGTATGCACCAACCCCAATCCCACCCTCCCTATATCTGTAACCTCACGTATTTACCCTACCAATCCCCTGACACTAGGGTCAATTTAGCACGATCAATCAACCAAACCCGTTTATCTTTAGACCATGGGAGGAAACTGGAGCACCCGGAGGAAACCCACACAGACATGGGGAGAACATGCAAACTCCACACAGACAGTGAGCAAAGGCCAGAATTGAACCTGGGACCCTGGCACTGTGAGGCAGCAGTGTCCAGGTTTAATTCTCAATCTTTTCTAAGGTGATTGGTTCCCCTGTGCTACATCATTCCATGATTTCATGAACATCAGACAATAAAAGTGTACTTGGTTATCTTTACCTGTGTTTATTGTAGAGAAGGCAGTATCTTTGTTGTTTCATTGACCAATTATTCTTATCAGGAAATGGCACACAGCGACATTCTGGTGTATAACTTGATGGATTAAGCCTGTTTTAATTCTGGTGAAGACAAGGAACGCCTCTCTGCCATTCCAGTATCTGCAGCAGAGGAAGTGGAGCTGAGAAGGTGCACAATGGAAACACCCTTTCCTCTGGGTCGTCTTCTTGACCAGGTGAGCTTTTTGTTTCTGCTCACCTCTTCCAGCCCCTTTCAGAATGTCAGCCTCCCAAGGTCAGGGGCATCAGCGACCTTCTCCCAGCTGACAGTACCAAAGTCTGCATCATCGGATCTCACTTGCAGATGTCCTTCTGCAAGTGAAGGATGTCTATAGACATCCAGCAGCTGTTACCCAGTGACCAATTCACTGAATCTTTGTGTTTGCAGCCATCAGCCAACCAGTGATCCCTGCTGTCAGCACAGATGTCACTGGCTTAGCAATGATTGGACGTTGATGGGATTAGCATGCATCAGAATGAGTTGACTGCCTTGTCCTATCAAGAGGTACCAAGGACATGTCTGAAACAGCAAAGGTGGAAGCAGTCCAACGCTTTCTCCCAGCCTATAGTGTCCAGGTCCCATCAGTACAGAGAAATGCACTGAGGGCCCAAGCTTGGTAGACTCATAGTTTGGTGTTCTCCATTGGCTTGCTGTTGTTCCAAGCTTTCTGACTCAGCTTGGACATAACAGCTGGAACAGTTGTGACGTGTGTGTTGATTTCAGCATCAAGTGACAGATTGCTGGTGATTGTGGAGCCTAGCTATGTGAAACGATCAACACTCTCCAGCCTTTCATTGTCAGTGTTAGTGGATGGTGATTTTGCAACATCCTGGACCATGCAGGAATGTAAAGGTTAACATATTAAATTTGAAACAGAGTACAGAAATGTTCTGCTAACCAACTGACCCAGAAACTTGGCCTCGACCACACTGTGGCAAATCAGAGCCAATTAAAAAGTCACAAAAAGATAGCAGTGGAATTTACCTATCATAGGCTGTGTGATTTAGTTGCATAGAATCAGGATGGTTAACATCATGCATTGAGAGGCGAATAAAGAGGCAATTATACTGTCAACTCCTGGCTTTTTAGAATTCTGTAATCAACAACGATTGATATTCACCTTCTTTGTGCTGATGGTCACACTCTTTGCCAGCCTGAGAGTCTGTCCATTTGCCACTACAGGAGTGTGGAATGTTAGTGTGACATTGGCGGTGTGCAACAGCTCTCCCATGAGGACTTGGCGTATCTCTCTTGGATCTCAGTTGAAAAAAGCTGAATGGTTTGCCCTCTGTTCTGGTGTGTGAGCACATTCTCTGTAGCTGACCTGAAGACAAATGACCCAGAGCAAAGAGAAGATGCCAGAGTTTGCCCATCCCAGAATACAATCCTGTTTGACCCCACCGCAGATCTCAGTGGGTTCCAACATTGCAGTGCTGTTACTGATCTCACCCATCACGGGATCATGGAGAGAAGACATCACATTGAGCTGCTTTAGTCAGCAGCCAGGTTTCTCCAGCAGCTAAATAGACACATCTCAGCTCACATGTCTTGGTCAGCTCAATGCACTGAGGTACAGTCATCTCCCTTTCAAATGGCATTTCTATAACAGTGACCAGCTGAGATGATTACAAAGAACAAAGAGAATTCCAGCACAGGAACAGGCCCTTCAGTCCTCCAAGCCATCCTGCCTGACTGAACTAAAACCCCTGATCCTTCCGGGGACCATATCCCTATATTCCCATCCTATTCATGTATTTGTCCAGACACCCCATAAAAGTCACTATCGTATCCACTTCCACTACCTCCCCTGGCAGCAAGTTCTAGGCATCCACCACCCTTTGTGTAAAAAACCTGCCTTGTACATCTCCTTTAAACCTTGCCCCTTGCACCTTAAACCTATGCCCCATAGTAATTAGTAATTCTACCCTGGGAAAAAGCTTCTGACTATCCACTCTGTCCATGTCCCTCATAATCTTGTAGACTTCTATCAGGTCGCCAAGATTATTAGGTTAATGATGCACCTTCCAATCTGAAACCACACTGGCATCCAGCCAGACACCCTGCCCAAATAGGTATCCCATGATGCACAGCATGGCTATACCTAGGAGGTTATAATCACTGAAGTTGTCTTTGTCCTTGTCTGGAGGGTGGGGGGTGGGGGGTGGGGTCACAATCTTAGCATGAGACAAGAGACTAAAGAGCTGAACTCCAGGGGTGAGAGTGATGGCACTTGGCATCAAGGTCAAATCTGACTGACTATGGCATCAAGAAACCTGAGCAAAAAAGTTGGGGGAATACTCTCCACTAGTTGGAGTAATATCTCAGAACAAAGGAAGATGGTTTTGGTTCCAGGGAACTGCTACCAGAGTTTCTCTTGGGAGCATTCTTAACCCAATCATTTTTAGCTGCTTCATCAGCGACCATCTCTCCATCATATGGTCACAGTCGGGATGTTCACTTGATGATTACACAATGTTTAATACCATTCACGTCTCTATCCTTATTGAAGCAGTGTGTGTCCAAATGCAGCAAGACCTGGATGACATTCAGGTTTGAGCAGATAAGTGAGAAATAACATTTACACCACACAATGTCAACCAATGACCAGGCCATCCTGGGACAGATATACTCTGAGTTAATTGTAAATCTGTGCCAGAAATTGGATAGGGCAAGGGAACTGCAAAAGAATGAAAGAACATTCCAAAATACCAGGAGGTGGGGCAAAAGTAGGTCTCAGTAAGTCAGTTAAGCTAAAGAAATGCTGAAAAATAAGATGAACCAAGTCCTGTACAGGAGAATTCAAGTAAAAAGTAGAGAAAGTGTTCTGAGTTAGAGAGATAGCTGTGAACACCAGATTTAAGACAGCCGAGATTACAGACAGCCGAGAACAATCAAACGTTTGGTGACACCTTGACACAGCCTGTGAAGCAGTAGTGTTTTGTTAGCATGGCTGGATACCTGAGAGATTGTGTGGAGCTTGAAAGCATGCAGTAATCCAAGGAAGAGGAATACTGAAAGGAGATATTGAAATCTTGGAATGGATCCTTGGTGAAGGCTTTGAGAGAAAACTTTGTTTGGGAGAAGATTTTAAACACGTTTTTTGAGAGTGGAGTTTGGAAACCACCATGTGTAAGTTAGAGTTCTAATGGGACTACTTGGCTCGGAGTGTGATAAACAGCTGGGGGATTTGACAAGAAATCCACACAGGCTGGCTGGGGTGGCATCTGTCATGGTCTCAGAGGGGTGTCTAACTACATTTTGTCACTGGATTGTGTACCCACGGACAACATGAGAATAGAACATAGAACATAGAACATTACAGCACAGAACAGGCCCTTTGGCCTTCGATGTTGCGCCGACCAATATAAAAAGCAATGCCCCTCCAAACTAAACCATTCCCTTCTCTTCCATATACTTATCAACTAACCTATTAAACGCCACCAAACTTGGCGCATCTACAACTGCTGCAGGCAGGGCATTCCACTCCCGAACCACCCTTTGGGTAAAGAACCTACCTCTGATATCAGTCCTATAACTATCACCCCTTAATTTAAAGCTGTGTCCCCTCGTGCTAGCCTTTTTCCTAGGATGGAAAAAGCTATCACTATCCACCCTATCTATACCTCTAATCATCTTATATGTCTCGATTAGGTCCCCTCTTAGCCGCCTCCTTTCTAATGAAAACAACCTCAAATCCCTCAGCCTCTCCTCATAAGACCAAATATAAGATGTATATTTTGTAACTCATGTTATCCTGAACAAATCTATTAATATCTGTAAAAGTGTAGTTGTGGTGAAGGAGTAATGTATTATAGTTAATTGCTTCTTGTTGAAAAACTGTTTTATTTTGTTAAAAGTTCATCAGCAGTCCTGTGACTCTGTGTATCCACAACTCTAAACAAAATATAATGAGTCAAGGATGATTCAGAGAGCTGACTGTCCAGGATCGTAACACCGATGACTACAAATCTCTTCAGTCCAGGGCTTTGATTCTTCACTGCTATACAATATCTTCACTCCTTATTCTTCTTCTTATTTTGCTTTATGAGTAATTACTCTGAGCTGTCCAACTGTCTCACTGAAATCAAAATCAGAGGTTTTCCAAGCTCCAAAAACTGGCTTAAGGATTAATGGATTAATTTACTGATGTGCTTTTTAAACAAGGCGTGCGCAGGTCGTTGCTTTTTTTATTTGAACTTGTAAAACGCTGACTTGTCTCTACAAATTGCTTTAGCCACCATCTTCAGCCAGAAGTGCCGAGTGGATGATTTGATTTGGTTTCCTGCTGAGATCTCCAGCATCATAGATATCGGTCTTCAGCTAATTCGATTCAGTCAACATGATATCAATAAATGGCTGAAGGCACTGGTGCAAACGCTCTGTGCTTTGAGAGCATTTTTGCAATAGTACTTGTATTGCACTCCAAAACTTGCCGCATTGGTAAGCCATTCCAGTACAGTCATAAGAGTGGCATTTGCCTTCCTAGTTACCAGGTCAATCTGCAAATTAGCCTCAAGAGAATCCTGAACCAAGACTCCCGAATCCCTTTTGCACTTCCAATTTCTGCATTCTCTTCCTGTTCTCGGGGTTACTGGAACTACGTGGAATCCTGGGGAAATGAGATTCCATTCGATGCTCCTCCGGCATCCTCCTTAACTTCAGAAATATCTTGGGAGCTTGAGAATCCACGACTTCCTTTGGAAAACAATATTCGAGCTTTTAGGGCAGAACTGAGAACTGGGAAGTGACTCTTGGCTGAGATCAGTGGGCTAAAATGAGCAGTTTAGGGGAAGGAGTGAAAGTGATCCCGTGTCACAGAGGCAGAAAGTAAAAATTACTCACGGACGCAAAAAATATCCAAGCCTATTTTCACCAATTCATTGGAAGCACAGTGATGATTAACCACAAGTGGTGTACAAATTGTGGCAATGTAATTTTGGAATGCTTGTCCATTGCATCACCCTTTTATCAGTTAAAAATAACAGACGCTGAAGCAATTTCAACAGTCATTACTGCTTGAGTGCTCAGAATTGAGTCATAACTCAAAAGATACTTCCACTGCATCAAAATATTACCTTTTATAGACAATTTCTGGTTGCAATGCTTATCTTAATATGGAGACATTGTGTGACCGACACATCCTATAAGGTAATGAAATAACTTCTTGCTATATACGAATCAATTTCATTTCATTGTTTAGATAGGAGAAAATCATTGCTGATATGTTGCCTGTTCCTTAAAATATTACTGATAAACAACAGTCATAATGAAAATTAAAAATGTATTAAAGACTATTTCAGTGGTTAGCATTTACGATTTATAGAATCCCTACAGTGCAGAGAAAGATCATTGAACTTATTGAGCCTGCACTGACAACAATCCCACCCAGGCCCCATTCCCGCACCCTGCGTATTTCCCTTGCTAACACTGCTGTCTCACAGCGTGAGAAACCCAGGTTCAATTCCAGACTTTAGTGACTATCTGTGTGGAGTTTTCACATTCTCCGTGTCTGCATGGGTTTCCTCCAGGTGCTCTGGTTTCCTCCCACACTTCAAAGATGTGCAAGTTAGGTGGATTGGCCTTGCCAAATTGCCCTTTAGTGTCTAAAGGTGTGTAGATTAGAACATAGAACATAGAACATTACAGCACAGAACAGGCCCTTCGGCCTTCGATGTTGCGCCGACCAATATAAAAAGCAATGCCCCTCCAAACTAAACCATTCCCTTCTCTTCCATATACTTATCAACTAACCTCTTAACCGCCACCAAACTTGGCGCATCTACAACCGCTGCAGGCAGGGCATTCCACTCCCGAACCACCCTTTGGGTAAAGAACCTGCCTCTGATATCCGTCCGATAACTATCACCCCTTAATTTAAAGCTGTGTCCCCTCGTGCTAGCTTTTTCCATCCTAGGAAAAAGGCTATCACTGTCCACCCTATCTAAACCTCTAATCATCTTATATGTTTCAATAAGGTCCCCTCTTAGCCGCCTCCTTTCTAAGGAAAACAACCTCAAATCCTCAGCCTCTCCTCATAAGACCTGCCCTCCATACCAGGCAACATCCTGGTAAACCTCCTCTGTACCCTCTCCAATGCCTCCCCATCTTTCTTATAATGTGGGGACCAGAACTGCACACAATACTCCAAGTGCGGCCGCACTAGAGTTGTGTACAGTTGCAACATGACGTTGCGGCTCCGAAATTCAATCCCCCTACCAATAAAAGCTAAGACTCCATATGCCTTCTTAACAACCTTCTCGACTTGACTGCCTACTTTCAGGGATCTATGCACATACACACCAAGATCCCTCTGTTCATCTAGACTACTAAGAATCCTACCATTAGCCCTATACTCTACATATTTATTATTTCTGCCATAGTGCATTACCTCACACTTTTCCACATTAAACTCCATTTGCCACCTCTCAGCCCAGCTCTGCAACTTGTCCAAGTCCCTCTGCAAATTATAACACCCCTCTTCACTATCTACCACTCCACCGACTTTAGTGTCATCCGCAAACTTACTAATCCATCCTTCAATACCCTCATCCAGATCATTTATAAAAATTACAACAGCAGGGGCCCCAAAACAGACCCCTGAGGTACACCACTTGTCACCGAACTCCAAGATGAATATCTCCCATCAACCACCACCCTCTGTCTTCTATCTGCTAGCCAATTCCTAACCCAATTAGCTAAATCACCCTCTATCCCCTACATCTGCATTTTCTGCAGAAGTCTTCCATGGGCCACCTTATCAAACGCCTTACTAAAGTCCATATATACCACATCAACCGCCTTACCCCCATCCACCTCTTTGGTCACTTTTCAAAAAACTCAATGAGGTTAGTAAGGCACGACCTACCCTTCACAAAACCATGCTGACTATCCCCAATCAATTCATTTCTCTCTAAATAACGATAAATCCTATCCCTAATAATTCTCTCCAATACTTTGCCCACAACAGAAGTAAGACTCACTGGCCTATAATTCCCTGGAAGGTCTCTCTTCCCCTTTTGAACAACGGGACCACATTCGCTATCCTCCAGTCCTCCGGAACCACACCCGTAACCAACGACGACCTGAAGATCAGAGCCAGAGGCTCTGCAATCTCCTCTCTTGCCTCCCAGAGATTAGGTTGATTAGCAGGGTAAATGTGTGAAGTTATAGGGATAGGGGGTAGGCCAGGGTAAAATGCTCTGTCAGAGAGTAGATGCAGACTCAATGGGCAGAATGACCTCCTTCCGCACTATAGGGATTCAATGGACATTCTATAATTCTATGAAATTCGCCAGTGAGTTCCACCTTGAGGTATAGCAAACTCCTGTGAAGGTTCTTATCGAGATGGGCACTAATGAGTTCAGGAAGTGATTTATCAGGCATTTGAGGGATTGAGCCTTTATACTAAAGGCATCTGTCAATAATACTGAAACAGGGGGTCAATTCTCATTCTTCATCACACCCTTTATCTCCATCAAAATTCTTCAAGAGCGGATATTGTCGAGAGAGCGATCTGCTCATCAAATATCCTCCCCACGTGGTTCAATAATTTCTGCACTTTTAAAGATTCTGCTTTCTAAAACAAGAGAGCCAGGGAAGATATTCAAAAAGCACTGTCAACCATAGCTGTGAAAAAGAGGTCTGTGATTGTGGGATCTACTCAGAAAGGGGGTTAGCTTATGAGGAAGATTGGACCTGTATTCGATGGAGTTTAGAAGGCTGAGAGGGGATCTTATAGAGACATATAAGATAATGAAGGGGATGGGTAGGATAGAGAGATTGTTTTCACTTAGAAAGGAAACCAGAACTAGAGGGCACAGCCTCAAAATAAGGGGGAGTCGGTTTAGAACAGAATTGAGTAGGAACTTCTTCTCCCAGAAGGTAGTGAATCTTTGGAATTCTCTGTCCACTGAAGCAGTGGAGACCACCTCATTAAATGTGTCTAAGTCACAGGTAGATAGATTTCTGATCAATAAGGGAATTAAGGGTTGTGGGGAGCAGGTGGGAAAGTGGAAATGATCCACTGTCAGATCAGCCATGATCTTATTGAATGGCAGGGCAGGCTCGAGGGGCTGGATGGCCGACTCCTGCTCCTATTTCTTATGTCCTTATCTTCTTAAAGATTTGAATCTTCTGCAGTGGTATCATTGTGACTTCATTTCTGGAGGCCAGTATCAAACAAGGGATAAGCTGACCTTGTATTCAGTGATCCAGTGGCACTGTGGGAGGAAGTGAGAAAGAGTTTCATCCTATGTCTTGGCCAAGATTCATCCTTCAATCAACATCACTAAACAGATAATCCAATCAGTGGCAGGGATTCTCCAGCTTCCCGGCTGTGTCCTTCTTGATGTAGGGGAGTGATGCGTCACTCACAGTGATGGGATCCTCTGATCCCACTGCTGTCAATGGGATTTCCTATTGATTCCATTCCACTCTGCTGCGAAACTTGCAGTGGGACTGGAAGATCCCACTGATGCAAATAGTAGAGAATTCCAGCCTTTATCACATTGCTATTTGTGGGATCTTTCTTTGCCTAAATTGGTGCCATGTTTCCTGCAGGACAACAGTGACTAAACTTCAAAAGTGCTCTGGAACTTCCTAAGGTCACAAGGTCTACTATATAGGTACAGTGGCACAGTGATTAGCACTGCTGCCTCACAGTGCCAGGACCTGGTTTTGATTCCTGTCTTGGGGCACTGTCTGTGCAGTCTTCACATTCTCTCCATATCTGTGTGAGTTTCCTCCGGATGCTCCAATTCCCTCTCTGCTTGGGTGCATTGGCTGTGCTAAACTCTCCCTCAGTGTACCCAAACAGGCTTCGGAGTGTAGCGATGGGGGGGTTTTCACAGTAACTTCATTGCAGTGTTAATGTAAGCTGACTTGTGACACTAAAAAATAAACTTTAAATCAAGTCTTGCATTGCAGCCTCCACCAGCAGGATCCATGGATGTGAACATGCATGTTGTCACAGCAACTCTGACTCCAGGGTGAGTAAACTGGAACACACAGTACATACCTTAAAACAATTCCTATCATTGATCACTTTGGAGGGTTTAAACAGCAGCTTTCCCTCATCCCCCACCTCCCAACATCTCCACTGTCGTTAGATGATCAATCTGCTCACCAACATCCAATGTTAGATGCATAGATATCTCGTCTAACTAAGCATTGGGGACTCTGAAGCCTTCACTTTTGGTCTCTGTGCCAAACCTTGTTCCTTAGGTACCGACTGCATCTTTCTCCCTTCAACCATGCCTGTTCCCAACCCCAATGTCCTCTCTGACCCCAAGATGAACTTTGACCACATGCTGACACCATCCGTGACACTGTCTGTTCCCACCTCTGTCACATCACCTGACCTTTCCATGTCAGCAGTGATGGGAGAGGCTCCAATGTTCTTTCCATCACACAGTTGGCCAGGAACCGCTCCTGCTCTTATCGCCTGCCAGTGAACTGTGATGGAAGGATTTGCAGGCTCAGTCTGTGTTATAGACACATCTCCCTTTCTCGTCACGCCTGGGTGGGACATGAACCTAGAACTTCTGACACAGGGGCAGGGATGATAGCCACTGAGCCACAAGACCATTTCACACACACCCGCACACCCCCACCCGCGCACACCCCCACACAATCTATAGACACCTGCCTGTAAAGTTTCTAATTACATCAGTTGATTTTTAAATGACATGAAATTACCTCAAATGTATAATACAAGAACAGGCCATTCAACCCAACCAATCCATTCTTGTAATTAAACTCCATCCAAGTCTTCACCCCCACCACTTTTCATCCCATCCTGTCAATATATCCTATTCCTTTCTCCCTCACAAGTTTATCCAGCTCCTCCCTTAATTGTATCCACACTGTTCACTGCAACCACTCTCTGTGTAGCGAGAGTTCCACATTTCACCCACTCTCTGGATAAAGAAGTTTTGTTTTGAATTTCCCATTGGATTTCCTGACGATTATTTTATATTGTTGGCTTCGAGTCTTGTTCTCTCCTACAGCTGGAAAAACTGGTCTGGATTAGTCCAAGTATTGCAGAGCCCAGCTCCGAAATTGTCTTCCTTTCTGACAATGGAAGAAAGATTTGACGGAGGTATTCAAAATCTTGAATGGACAGAGTGCAAAGGTCGATGCTGTTCTCATTGGAACGAGAGCAAGGGAGCAAAGAGTTAAGTCAGTGGCAAAAGAAGCAGTGGGAGACAAGAGGAGGAATTCTCACACAGCGAGTGGTTAAGATCTGGAACGTACTGCCTAAGAGTGTGATGGAGGGAATTCAGTTAGAACACTGAGGAGGGAATTGGCTTGTTTCCTGAAAAGGAAGAACATGGAGGGTTATGGGGAGAAAGCAGGGGTAGTGGGATTTGGTGAATTGTTCTTTCAGGGAGTGCCATAGGCATGATGGGCTGAATGGCCTCCTTCAGTACTGTAACCACTGTGTGATTCAGTGACTTTGTATTTAGCCATGTTGTGGAATATTTGCCAATTTTATGTCTATCCTGCAAATTAATATGTTGGAATAAGAGAATCCTCATATCCCAATGCAAGAATCTGCATGATCTTTGATTTACTATCGACCTTGTTTTATATAGCACAAGGATGGCATCAAATATGTCAACATTGTGAAGTTTGAGTTAGAATCTGATTGATTTCAGTGTAGTCAGGGCAACTGTAAATGTAGCATGCAATGCCAGAACCTCCACTGGCCAATGTGATGTCACTTTAATTGGAAGGTCTGGGAGGTTAACTCATCACCATTAATTTAAAAATATGACAGCTGCAACCTCAAAATGTTGTATTTTAATAATTCATCAAGGAGCTGGTGTTACTTTTAATCCTTTAAAACTGCCTTTTTAAATATGAATAAGATCATATTTTTATCAGTGCCAATGAGCAAAAATTATAACAGATACAAACCCCACTTCAGGATATTCCCAATTTCATTTTGCTTTAAATTGTCAATGAGTCACGGAGCCAAAAATAGACATGAACAAGGAGTCATCTGATTCAAATATATTGGTTAAGGATTGTAACCAACTGAGGATAGTAATAGCGAGCAGGAACTGGTGGAGTGGCAAAGGCATCAGTGCTGGGCCTTAGTGTTTTACATTCCATATCAATGGTTAGGATGAAGGGACTGAATTTACAGTGGTTAAATTTACTGATAATGCTAGGTAACAGATTCCTACAGTGCAAAGGAGGCCATTCAGCCCATCGAATCTGCATTACCCACAACTCATACCCAAGCCCTATCCCCATAACCCCATCTATTTGCTCTAGCTAGTCCCCCTGACACTAAGGGGCAATTTAGCAGGGCCAATCTACCTAGCCTCCACATTTTTGGGCTGTGGGAGGAAACCAGAGCACCCAGAGGAAGCTCACGCAGACACGGATGGGAGAACGTGCAGATTCCGCACAGACAGTGACCCAAGCCAGGAATCAAACCCGGGTCCCTGGTGCTGTGAGGCAGCAACGCCACTACACCACAAAGGTAGGGAAGTTAAATTGTCAAGGGAAGGTAGACAGTCTGCATAGTGTCATCGAGACAGGTGAAGTGAACAAGGACAAATTTAACAGATGGAGTAAAATTTGGTAAATATAAACTTGTCCAGCGGGAAGAATAAGAAAGCAGAATATTGTTTAAATGGAGAGAGACTGCAGAACTCAGAGATACAGAGAGATCTGGGTGTCTGGACACATGAATCACAGAAAGTTACTCTGCGGGAACAGCAAGTGATCAATAAATTTAACTACCATAAATTCAGTCCCTTCATCCTAACCATTGATATGGAATGTAAAACACTAAGGCCCAGCACTGATCCCTTTGCCACTCCACCATCTCCTGCTCGCTATTACAATCCTCAGTTGGTTACAATCCTTAATGAATGTATTCAAATCAAATGACTTCTTGTTCATGTTTATTTCTGGCTCCGTAACTCATTGACAATTTAAAGCAAAATGAAATTGGGAATATCCTGAAGTTTGTATCTGTTATAATTTTTACACATCTCAGGACACTATGAACAATTTTTTTTTAGCATGGACAATCAACCTAACCTGCACATCTTTGAACTGTGGGAGGAAACCGGATCACCCGGAGGAAACTCACGCAGACGCAAGGAAAGTATGCAAACTCTGGGAATCAAACCCAGTCCCTGGAGCTGTGAAGCAGCAGCAGTACTAACCACCGCACCACCGTGCTGCCCATCTGGAATACAGTGTAGTGATGTAGTCTCCATATACAAAAACTAATATAATTACTTTAGAAGCAATTTAGAGAAGGCTCACTTGACTCACTGCTGGGATGAAGGGCTTATCCTATGAAGGAATGTTGAACAGGTTGAGTCTTTACCCACTCGAGTTTTGAAGAGTGAGAGTGACCTTATTGAAATACAAGATCCTCAGGGCAGTTGACTGGATGGATGTTGGAAAGATGATTTCTCTTGTGGGTGAAATTAGAACAAGGAAACAGAGACACTCCCTAACAGCACTGTGGGTGTACCTACACCACATGGAATGCGGTGATTGAAGGCGGCGGTTCATCACCGCCTTCTCAAGGGCAATAAATGTTGGCCTAGACAGCAATGTCTACATCCCATGTACGCATAATAATGAATAAGAAGTCTCTCTTTTGAAACAGAGATGAGGAGAATTATTTTCTCTCAGGGGGCCATTAGTCTGTGGAATTCTCTTTCCCCAGAGAGCAGTGGAGGTTAAGCCAGTGAATATATTCAAGGCTGCACTAGACTTTTGGTAGACAAGGGAGTAAAAGCCAACGGGGGTTGGGGTGAGGGGCGTGGGTGCAAAGGGGATGGGGTGCAGAGAGGAAAAGGGAGTTGAGACTACAATTCAATTAGCCAAGATCTTATCGAATGGTGAAGCAAGTTCAAAGGGCATTGTGCACTACTCCTGCTCCTAAATTCTATGTTCCTGTTGCTGGTAAAACAGGGATGGGATGAATGGTGTTTGCAGTTACTGATCTGTGAATGCCACTGCAAGTTTAGGCAAACAGCAAACATGATCTTGAATATTGAAATCGAGATCTAACACTCCACAATTGGCTTCAATGGCCAGAATGATACTGCCCTGCCTGCCGCAGGAACCGGAGCGGGTTAGAGCTGAACCATGGAAAAGTTCATTGACCTCTGATGGGGTTTTACATTTTGGGGATGAGCTTGACCATAGAATCTTGCCCAATATTTGTCAGAATGCCTCACGATGAGAATTCATTTCACATTGTGAAGTTATGGGAACGTGCAGAAGATATGAAATTAATGCACCACAGCAAGTAAGATCTTGTCCATTTCAATCTAAGTAATCTTTTTTAATGCAGTGATAAATCTCAATTATTGCTAAACAATCTCTCAAAATGATATTTTATAAGTGTGGAGTCTCACAACCGCAGCTTTTAATTGGAGATTCAAAAACACTTTCTTCTTGTGCTCTCCCTTAACCTAATATTTCTTTCCCTCTTGTTATTTTGCTTTCTTTGCCTGATTTGCCTCTGAATGCAGGATTATAATTTGTGCTTCCTGATTTAGACTCTGCACTGTTCATTAGGTGATAAACAATGGTTTCCAACATTCATTCAGGTCCCTTATACTCATGGAAGGTTCACTCTGTGTCCATTTCCCATTATAGCATTTGTCTGTAAAAACTCAAGAAGACTCAAGGATAAGTCTAATGAACAACAGGTATCGTTACATCACTGAACTTCCAGCAGCCTTTGGAACAAAGTTTGTGGAACATTAACACGGTGGGACTGAGTGGAATTTTACATCATTTCCAGACCATACAGCCAAACAAATTAAACAAATGAAAGGCAAATAAATTACTGAAACTTATTCATCATTCAGTATCTCCAGATTTATGTGGCATTAAGTTTTCACTGCATAATGTGTACAGCTCACTGTGTACAATGCCTCCAGTATCACTGTACACACAGTGGTTATTTTATTTGACTAGTAATTCTGATGCCTGGATTAATAATGCCAGGACAGACAGCAACTAGGGAATTTAGCTTTAGTTAATTAAATAAATCTGGAATTAAAAACTAGTATCATTAATGGCAACCATGAAAAACCAGATTGTCATTGCTAGTTCACTAATGTCCTGTAGGGAAGGAAATCTGCTGCCCTAACCTGCCTGGGATTGAATTTCGGAGCTGCAACGTCATGTTGCAACTGTACAAAACTCTAGTGCCGCCGCACTTGGAGTATTGTGTGCAGTTCTGGTCCCCACATTATAAGAAAGATGTGGAGGCATTGGAGAGGGTACAGAGGAGGTTTACCAGGATGTTGCCTGGTATGGAGGGCAGGTCTTATGAAGAGAGGCTGAGGGATTTGAGGTTGTTTTCGTTAGAAAGGAGGCGGCTAAGAGGGGACCTAATCGAAACATATAAGATGATTAGAGGTTTAGATAGGGTGGACAGTGATAGCCTTTTTCCTAGGATGGAGAAAGCTAGCACGAGGGGACACAGCTTTAAATTAAGGGGTGATAGTTATAGGACGGATATCAGAGGTAGGTTCTTTACCCAAAGGGTGGTTCGGGAGTGGAATGCCCTGCCTGCAGCAGTTGTAGATGCGCCAAGTTTGGTGGCGTTTAAGAGGTTAGTTGATAAGTATATGGAAGAGAAGGGAATGGTTTAGTTTGGAGGGTCATTGCTTTTTATATTGGTCGGCGCAACAGAGGGCCGAAGGGCCTGTTCTGTGCTGTAATGTTCTATGTTCTATGTTCTAACCCTGCCTGGTTTGCAAGTGACTCCAGGCCAATCGCAATATAGTTGATTCTTAACTGCCCTTTGAAATGGTCTAGTGAGCCCCTATGGTGTAACAGCATTGTTGTTGTGCCTACATATTCACTGTACTTGTTCGAGGCTCTTCACTACTTTTCACAAGGCCATTTTGGGATGGGCAACAAATGCTGGCAGAGTTCAATTTTTTGAAAGATGTGATGTTGCCAATTCAGTATCTACATGTAACTGTGAGCAGCTTGGTGTAAGAGGTATGCCAGCCGGGTTTCTTAAGTTAACAACAAAGAGTTAATTTTATTGCCAAAGATCATTCAGGCAAAGAGGCAGAAATTAGCAAAAGGTTTGAGACGTACAAATATGTCCAACTACCTATTAACACAAAAACAACACACATGCAACCTACCCACGCATGCAAAAAATGGAAATAAAACCTATTGTATATCAGGCCTTAAAAATTTGGATAGTAAAAATTAAAGTTAGAAAATCTTATTCCAAATTCTTATTTATAGCTGAGGTGGAGGGGGGATGGGAGGAGGGATGGGAGGGGGAAAAGAGGGAGGGGGGTGGTCAGGGGTGTTGGTGGCGAGGAGGGGGGTGTGGGATGTGGCTAGCAGAGGGTCACTTTCCACAATAGCTGCTGGTATTTGGGTTTCTCACTGAAGCATTCACTCCAAAGTCTTGGCTATTTGATTCTTGTTTCTCATGGGGGTAGTGATGTAGATTCAAAATCCTCCTTCAAGAGTTCTCGATTTGCAGCAATAAAGTCTTCTAGTGGGTTTTCAAATCACAGCTAATCTTGAAGAGACAGATTTCAGTGAAAGGGAGAGGGCGAGGCTGTTGCCTCTGTAGGGGGGATAAGATCACCTGAAAGCAGGAATACAGTGCCAGGGCATCAACAAAATGCTCTAATCTCATTCATTGCTCTGAGCTACACCTTCAAAGTCTCAGTTGATGGGAGCAGGTAGATTCCACCTGAAGATTTGGAACCTGGGAATTCAGGTTAGACTATGCAAAAACAAATGAATTCAGCAGATAACAGCCACACTTCCCATTTTTTGATGAATACAAGTGCCATCACTAAACTTACCCTGAGATACAACCATTCTATTTAAGTAAGTACATTTCACATTTCAATATCAATTAAAACTGAACCAGTGGACTTCAATAACAACTGATTGTTTCTCAAGTGTAATGTAGTATTGAAAATTATTTCATTATTTTCAAGGTTGTGCTTGTATCCAAACACTGTCTCTTCATCAATTTGCATTTATATAGTGATTTTAGTTAAATGTCCCATGGTGACTCACAGGGGCTATGATAACTTCAGCCAGGCTAATGAGGTTGTCTTGCTAGATTATGAATTTCCTGATGAACCCTAATTGATGGTTAAATCAGGGAGCCTCATGCTCCCTATTTAAACAGGTGTGTCAGATTCCCAGCCTGCATTCAGCAGGGAGCAACTGAACAGCTGGCTGTGTACAGATGCATGGTGCAAATAAAGTAACCTGGTGATGGGACTTTCGCCTCTGTGGAGTTAAGGCAGGGGCTTTAACAAAAACTATTCAGCTCTAAACCACAAAGGGAGATATTAGCAGATGTGGCCAAAATCTTGATTAAAGAGACAGGTTTAAGGAGTGTGTTAATGGCAGAGAGAGCACTAGGAAAGATTTGGGTGGAAATTCCAGAGCTTAGACCTCTGAAGACTCAGTCAGCGATGGTGGGCTATCAAATTGGGGATGTGCAAGAGACCAGAATTGGAGGAGCGTAGAGATCTGGGAGGGTTGTGGAGCTGGAAGAGATGGGGAGGAGTGAGGCCTTGGAGGGATTTGAAAACAAGAATAAGAATTTAAATCTCACTATTTTAAAACGGGAAAAGAATGAGTCTCCATTTTCTTTTTTACCTGCACCCCGCAACATGATTAATATGCAACGCATTTAATGCATCGCTGAAAGATCCCTCACAAAAATTGTTGAGATCTACACCAGCTTTTTTATTTAGCTCAGGTTGGGATGCATCCCAGGGGATGGTAAGAACTGTTGGGTATATCCAACATTCTCACACTCATGTCCTATACATTTAGACACACAGATGAATGAGATAACCTCACACTGGTATTGTTCTCACTAGGATGTGTGGAGCATGCAGCAAACACCACAGGATAGAGAGTGCCTGACACACACTACACTGAAAGGCAGAGTTTACCTTCCCACTGCAGGATACCAGAAGTTGTCACAAGGGACTTATCTTTGAGATCTCATTAAGATGTGAAACATTTAAGAAATTAAAAGCTTTTCATGAATTGTAAAGTGAACAGCTACTTAGAAAATCATTTCATGGTCCAGTGATAGGGTGGCACAGTGGTTAGCATCGCTGCCTCACAATGCCAGGGACATGGGTTCAATTCCGGCCTTGGATCACAGTCTGGGTGGAGCCTGTACATTCTCCCCATTTCCTCTGGGTGCTACAGTTTCCACTGACACTCCAGTGGTTAGATGCATTGGCCATGCTAAATTCTCCCTCAGTATATCCGAAAAGGTGCTGGAGAGTGGTGACCAGGGGATTTTCACAGTAATTTCATTGTAATAAATAAACTTTAAACGTATTCTCCTTCAAATTGAGGCTTCCTTCAGCTGTCAGTTTATCATTCAGTCTCCCTATGAGTTATTGTTACCTAATCGATTAGGACACACATTTGTACCAATATTCGAATCGTACAGTACAGAATGAGATCATTTGGCCCATCATGTCTGTGCCAGCTTTTCTGATGATTTCCCCTCTTCCCCCAGTGCCCTGCAAACTTTTATTTTTCAACTACATTTCCAACTTCTTTCTAAAAATTACTGTTGAATCTGCTTCCACTGCCCTTTCACACAGCACTTCCCAGATCACAACAACTCACTGCGAAGAAGTGTTCCAAATTATTTTCCTGATTTTTTTCCAATCGGTTTAAATCGGTGTCCTCTGGTTACTGATCCTCCTGCAAATCAACACTGTCTCTGCTTATTTACTCCATCAAAACCATTCATAATTTTGAACACTTCTCTCAAATCTCCCGTTAATCTTCACTGCTCCAAGAACATGTCCAGCCTCTCCACAGTAACTGAAATTCTTTAACCCTGGCAAATTCCAGCAAATCCCCACCATGGTTACAAGGATAATTAGAGATAGTATCAGGTTCAAGGAAGAAGCATACAAATTGGCAAGAAAAAGCAATAGGCCCGAGAATTGGGAGCAGTTTAAAACTCAGCAAAGACAGACCAAGGGATTGATTAAGAAGGTAAAAACGGAGTATGGAAGTGAGCTACTGGGGAAGATATGTGAAGAGAAAAGAATTGCAAAATTGAATGTAGGCCCGTTACAGTCAGAAGCAGGAGAATTTGTATTGGAGAATAAAGAAATGGCCGAGGAATTAAATTCATACTTTGCTTCAATCTTCACAAAGGAAGACATGAATAATGTACCAGAAGTGCTGAGAGAAACATATTTTAGTGAGGAGCTGAAGGAAATCAGCATTAGCAGAGAAATAGTTTTAGGGAAATTGATGGGTTTGACGGTGGATAAATCTCCAGGTCCTGATAATCTTCATCCCAGAGTATTTAAAAAAGTAGCGCCGGAAATAGTACATACATTGATGGTTATTTTCCAAATTTCTTGGATTCTGAACTGGTTGCCACAGATTGAAGGGTAGCTAACGTAAGCCTGTTATTCAAACAGGGAGGTAGAGAGAAAACAGGGAACTATAGATCAGTGAACCTAACGCCGGGACTGGGGAAATTGCTGGAGTCTCATAACTCGCTTTTGGACGGCAGTGGGATAATCAGATACAGTCAGCATGGATTTACAGAGGGGAAATCATGCTTGACGAATCTGTTGGAATTTTTTGAGGATGTAACTAGTAGAGTTGAAAAAAGGAGAATGAGTGGGTGTGTTTATTTAGACTTTCAGAAAGCTTTCGACAAGTTCTCACGTAAAGACTATTATGTAAAATTAAAACACATCAGATTGCAGGTAGTGCTTTGAGATGGATAGAAAGCTGGTTAGCAGATAGAAAGCAAAGAGTTGGCATAAATGGGTCTTTTACTGATTGACAGGCAGTGGCTAGTGGGGTTCCGTAGGGATTTGTGTTGGACCCAAACTGTTTACATTATATATTAATGATTTGGAAAAGGGAACTGAATTCTTCATCTCCAAACATTTGTGCCTTCACCATGAAATAGTGATTTCCCTGTGGGCTAAGGCTGTTATAGCCTTAATGAAAATTGGGTGCATTTATATTCAGTGGTCAAATTAAATGGTGCTATGATTCACCCCCCCATCCCCTGTTCCCCTGCCAGCAAACCTGGGAGCTACTGCAAATGGAGATGGGTCCTGCCCACCATATTTAATGATCTAAGTCTTCTCAACTCAGGGGAAATCTATGCTCTTATCATTGAGAAGCTTCTTATGCTGTCAGTTACCGGCTCTGAAATTCTGCAATGAATTTAACGGGTAATTAACATGCCAAGGCAGCAGAGTCACCCTATTGTAGAAAGGATATTATTAAACTAGAAAGAGTGCAGAAAACACTTACTAGGATGCTACTGGGTTTTGATGGTTTGAGTTATGAGGCTGAATAGACTGTGACTTCTTTCTCTGGAATGTAGGAGGCTGAGGGGTGATATTATAAAGGTCTATAAAATAATGAGGGGCATAGATCAACTAGATAGTCAATATCTTTTCCCAAAGGTAAAGGAATCTAAAAGTAGAGGGCATAGCTTTAAGGTGAGAGGGGAGAGATACACAAGGGATCAGAGGGGAAATTTTTTCACACAGAGGGTGGTGAGTGTCTGAAACAAGCTGCCAGAGGTAGTAGTAGAGGCGGGTACAATTTTGTCTTTTAAGAAGCATTTAAACTGTTACATGGGTATAGAGGGATGTGGGCCAAACATGGGCAATTGGGACTAGATTAGTGGGTAAAAAAAGGTGGCATAGACAAATTGGGCTGAAACATGCTGTAAACCTCTATAACTTTCTGAAACTCATAGGGAGGCTGAGAATGAGCTGCTATTTTAATAATGTTAAAGGTGGAGCAGTGCAAATTGTCCAGTAACTTGTGACGATTCACATCTGGCAGGGAATCATTTCACTGCCATGGGTGGGTAGAGGATTTATACACTGATAGCAGTGAACACCATTAAACTCATCATTATTCTGGTGTATAGGTTCTGTTGTCTGGTGTTTGCCCCATGGTCTGACTCATCTCCGTCCAGACTGATCAATGTTCCCATTCAGGGACAGGTGCTACCCAGCTCAATGCAATATGCTGCACTCAGTGTGGTACAAACCACAAATACTCCACTTTGTGGAATAATACATGTTTACCAAACCTGTGCAAAAGGCACTCCAATTTTAAATCAATAAATGATTGCACACTTTCATAAAGTGTGTACATAAAAGGCATTGACTCACATAAAATTATGCACCATAATAATTAATGTAATGGTAGCTCTGCCTGCACATTAACCTCAACATTCAATTCATTTTGTGGGAATCAGTCCCTTTATTTCATGCAAATGAACAATGAGTCACAGATGTCCAAATTCAGGCACTCCTGTTGCTTCTCAATGATGTTAAAATAATTTCCTGCATAACTTTCTATCTCCTCCTTGCCCCAGCTTCTGAGAGAGAGTGTTTGTTCATTCATCATCTTCTTCTCCTGATTTTTGTGCCCTCCTGATTTTCCTCTTGCTCACATTTTACTCATTGGCAAAGTTACTCAAAATCCGCTGTGAATTTCTGAGCAATTTCTGCCACTTAACTCCTAGCCTTCTGGCAGAAGATGGAGAGAGACCCTGAGATAATTTACTCTGATGTAATTTCTCTGGGGTTCCTGCCAAAATTACAGAAGATTGGGAAAATTCACCACTAATTCCTTCCGTAGAGTTTGATAATTGAGATCTCTTTCCTGTTGGAATTGAGGCTGCAGTGAAGGAGCTTTCAGTATGAAGTGTAAAACAGGCGCATAACAGTTGTGAATGAGGGACCAAAATCTTCCTGGTCTTTGCCACATATTCCTGTTTGTGTTTTGATGGGTACGTGTTGCAATATTAGGGATCATGTCTTTTATATTTTAATTTATGCATCCATTCATGTTTTGTTTGATGTCAGTGTTAACATGCAGAGTTACATAGAGCAAGCCCAGAGAATAGGTCTCACCAGAGTGAAGAAAAGGGTTAACAGACAGCTAGAGGCATGCTCTCCCAAGAGATAATGATTAATACATGCTATCAACTTCTAACAATAGTAAGGTGTAGGAGATCTTTCCAAGTTATCACAACAATGGGAGGACCAACATTAAGACAGTCAGGATCCATTCAGTCTAGGGAGGGTATAGTCTTCTGTAAAAACAGGATCACCTAGCAGAGATGGGGAACATTGTTGTAGATTGGTTGAGTAAACACAATATTTTGACATTATAATCGGATAAACGGGAAGTATCCAGAGAGATAATTAGCAGGGAAATATTGAACAATGTATTTTCATGATGAGATTAAAAGAACCATCTTGTATCCAATTGGAGGAATTTTGCTAAGGCTATGATGGGGGCTTTAAACTGATTCGGGGGGGGGGGTGGGATCCTAAGTAGTTGGGGTGCCGAGAGGGATGAGAGTAAGGGGGTTATAGAGGAGAGTTGTAAAACACAGCGGCGTACGGGGGGGGTGGGGCATGGTTTGAGATGCGTATACTTTAATGCAAGGAGTATTCGCAATAAGGGGGAGGAACTTGCAGCTTGGACCAGTACCTGGAACTTCGATGTTGTGGCCATTTCAGAGACTTGGGTAGAGCAGGGACAGGAATGGATGTTGCAGGTTCCGGGGTACAAATGCTTTAGTCGGAGTAGAGAAGGAGGTAGAAGGGGGGGAGGAGTGGCATTATTGGTCAAAGACTGTATCACGGTGATAGAAAAGAAGTTTGATGAGGACTTGTCTGTTGAGGTAGTATGGGCTGAGATTAGAAACAGGAGAGGAGAGGTCACCCTGTTGGGAGTCTTTTACAGACCTCCTAATAGTTCTAGAGAGGTTGAGGAAAGGATTGCAAAGTCAATTCTGATTAGGAGTGAAAGTAGTAGGGTAATTGTGATGGGGGACTTTAACTTTGCTAATATTGATTGGAATAGCTATAGCTCTAGCTCGTTAGAGGGGTCAGTTTTCGTACAGAGTGTGCAGGAAGGTTTTTTGACTCAGTATGTAGATAGGCCAACTAGAGGTGAGGCTACATTGGATTTGGTGCTGGGCAATGAGCCAGACCAGGTGTTAGGCTTGGAAGTTAGTGAACATTTTGGTGATAGTGACCACAATTCGGTTACGTTCACCTTAGTGATGGACAGGGATAGGCATGAAGCTGGGGGCAGTAGTTATAGCTGGGGGAAGGGGTTAGAAGGCATATGGAGTCTTAGCTTTTATTGGTAGGGGATTTGAATTTTGGAGCCGCGAATCATGTTGCAACTGTACAAAACTCTAGTGCGGCCGCACTTGGAGTATTGTGTGCAGTTCTGGTCCCCACATTATAAGAAAGATGTGGAGGCATTGGAGAGGGTACAGAGGAGGTTTACCAGGATGTTGCCTGGTATGGAGGGCAGGTCCTATGAAGAGAGGTTGAAGGATTTGAGGTTGTTTTTGTTAGAAAGGAGGCGGCTAAGAGGGGATCTTATTGAAGCATATAAGATGATTAGAGGTTTAGATAGGGTGGACAGTGATAGCCTTTTTCCTAGGATGGAGAAAGCTAGCACGAGGGGACACAGCTTTAAATTAAGGGGTATGAGTTATAGGACGGATATCAGAGGTAGGTTCTTTACTCAAAGAGTGATTAGGGAGTGGAATGCCCTGCCTGCAGCTGTTGTAGATGCGCCAAGTTTGGTGGCGTTTAAGAGGTTAATTGATAAGTATATGGAAGAGAAGGGAATGGTTTAGTTTGGAGGGGCATTGCTTTTTATTTTGGTCGGCACAACATCGAAGGCCGAAGGGCCTGTTCTGTGCTGTAATGTTCTATGTTCTATGTTCTATGAATTAATATGATAATGTAAAACTTTACGACTTGGAAAAGTATAATAGCCTGTACAAAGCTACGATGATTTGGAAATGTGGATGTTGGACAGGGATAGGCGCAGTAAGAAATCTCACAAGACCAGGGTTAAATTCCATTCACATGCGTTCGGCCTCAACTGGGATCTTGGGTTCATGTCACCCGATAGGTAACCCCCACGACTTGCCTGAGCTTGCAAAATCTCATTAATTATCCTGCCTTGCGATGGTTCACACCTCTTTAACTTGTGATTAACCCTCTCTCCACTCACATTGGCTGTACCTGTAAAGACTTGATTACCTATTAAGACTCACATTTCCAACTATTATCTTGTAATTTGGCCTGTATATGCTCTGTTTATGAAACCAATTCCCACTCACCTGATGAAGGAGCAGTGCTCCAAAAGCTTGTGCTGCCAAATAGACCTGTTAGACTTTAACCTGGTGTTGTGAGACTTCCTACTGAATTTACAATGGAGAGAGAGAGAACCCACAGGCAACCTGGGATTTCAGGCCTGACTTCATCTCTCCCTCCTGCATGTGGAATTAAAACTTCTCTTGAAGTTCGACAAGTTCCAAAGCTTGGCTTGTTTTATTTTCCTCCTACAGCATGTAGGATTAGGGTAGAATTCTCATCTCCGACGCAAGTTGGGCTTTCCAAGTCCCGCTCCAGAGGCTTTGATCAGAATTTTTGGATGCTGGGGTTTTTCCCATCGGACAGTCTGAAAGGTCAATGGGGAACGCATTCCCACCAATAGCTGCTGCCCCACAGTTATTTAATGTATAGAGATGCATTCATTGGCTGAAGCCAAGGCTTCCCTGAAACCATCAGGGCAGGAAATCCCAGCTTGGTATGCTGCTCTGCAGTGCCAGGTTCAAGTTGTAGTCACTGCCAAAATTATATCCAGTACCCAAAGAAGAGAAGCCTAATAGAGGCTGGGTTGAAGGTAAGTCCTGGGTATTGGTGTCACCCCAACCAGTGGAGAAAGGAACCAAGTTTGAGACACTAGTGGAGGAGGGTTATATTAGGGAGTATGACCTCATGGAGGAGTGCTTCCAATGGACACAGGCAACCCCTCCAACAGAAGGTTCTGCCTCCATCCGCTAAAACAACTCATCTAATGAAAGTAGCCAGGTTATCCACACAGTGCAGATCTCCTCCTGGGTAAATGCTTCCAGGTACATGATGTGGCAAACAATTAATTGCTTAAGGGCAGAGATAGATCAAAGGTGAGTAGACCACCCAACTGCTCCAATGCCACCTATAAAAGGGGAGACAGATTGGGACAAGTATGTTGGCGATAGCAAGGCCACACACTGCATTTAACAAAGTTCCCCACCCACCTTCAAACATGCCAGTGAGGGACTGTAAAATTCAACCCCAATCCACACTGACATTTCAATGCAGAGTTCAGAGAGTGTTGCACTCTGCATTGTACTGGCTCATTGATGTGATGTTACATTGAGATCCTGTCCACCCTATTGGATGGGTGTAAAAGATCCCATGGTATAGTTTTGAAAAAAAAGCAAGAGGGCTTCTTCTCCTTGTGTCCTGTTATTCCTCAAACAACACTCAAAAAACTGATTATCTGTCCAGAATCACATTGCTATTTGTAAAATCTTTCTCTGCATAAACTGGCTGCACATTTCTTACTTTGCAAAGGTGACTGCTCTTCAAAAAAAAACATTTTTTTTGGCCACAAAGAGTTTCGGAAATTGTCAACAGTGTCCTTTAACTGAAGGGCCAAAATTAAAGTGGAGATCCAGAATAACAAGGGTTAACCTTATAGTGGAGCTTCTGGGATACACTGCAAGGGTGGAGAAGCTGGTCACAACTCGCAGCTTAATGATGGAACTGGGACACAGCTCGGGATGTGCTCCAGGATTATTGAAGTGACATGGAAATTGTTAAAGTAAATTTCATGGCAGCCCTTCTACATTGCAACCCCTCAGGTGGCACGGTGGTACAGTGGTTAGCACTGCTGCCTCACAGTGCCAGGGACACAGGTTCAATTCCAGCTTGGGTCACTGTCTGTGTGAAGTCTGCACATTCTCCCCATGTCTGCATGGGTTTCCTTTGGGTGCTCCACTTCCCTCCTACAGTCTGAAAGACGTGCTGGTTAGGGTGCATTGTCCATGCTAAATTTTCCCTCAGTGTACCCGAATAGGTACAGGACTGTGGCGACTAGGGGATTTTCACAGTAACTTCATTGTGGTGCTAATGTACTTGTGACATAATAAATAAACTTAAAACGTTGACTTTAAACAAGTTGATGGGCCCTGTTTTCCTATAAATATCCACATAGAGGTTGACTTGATTAGTTTCATTTATTTCTTACTTTTAAGTCAGAAATTTGAACCAGAGAAGGAGGCACTCCACCCACTGTGTCATTGCCAACTCTCTGAAAACACTATCCAATTAGTCCGCCTCTCCTCCCGACTCTTTCCCCTAACCCTGCAAATGTCACTTTTTCAAGTATTTGTTCTTGTTGAAACTTTACAATGGATCCTGCCTCCTTTCAAGCTGTGCATTCTTGCTTCTGCTACACTGGCATACATTTCCAATGCATCTAATGAAAATAATACAATGGAATCAAAGTTAATTAAACATATGGCATTTGAAGGAAGACAAGAGGAAATCAGCACTGTCAGCACAGGATAGCTCCCCATCATTATGTATTATAGCGAACGTCAGACGCTTTAAAAAACAAGACCTGTTTGAATGATATTAGTTTAAATCTCGATGTTAAGGTTGGATCCCAAGTGTGCTTTGTGTCACTGGTAAAGTAGATGATCGTATTATTTGGAATTAGCAGTGTTATTTAAATTAATTCAGAGTGCCCCAATAATTACTTGAGATTGCCATTTACTATTTTGATAAAGCCATATGAGCGTTTGAGAAGGGTTGTTAATACAACAGCTTAATTACCATGTGGTAAGAAATGTGCATAACAAAGACCGACATTGTCAATTCAGCCTTCATTGTGTTGAATGAATCGCTCATGTAAAGCATTAATTTTGCAGAGCTGCAATATTCCTGTTTTAGCCTTTTGGCAAAGTCATTATTGAATTGTGTCAAATGCACATCTTGAGCATCACAAAGTTTCCAATATTGTACAGCTCTGGGAATAACTTGTCTTCACGTCTTGCCTCTAAAGTAGTCAACTGCCCCAAGGTGCTTAGAGTCATAGAACCATAGAATTCCTACAGTATTTTGATTTGATTTGATTTATTAGTGTCCCATGCATTATCATACAGTGAAAAGTATTGCTTCTTGCGCACGATACAGACAAAGCATACCATTCATTGAGAAGGAAACAAGAGAGTGCAGAATGTAACATTCCAGTCATAGTTAGAGTGTAGAGAAAGATCAACTTAATGCAAGGTAAGTCCATTCAAAAGTCTGACAGCAGCAGGGAAGAACTTCTTGAGTCAGTTGGTATGTGACCTCAGACTTTTGTATCTTTTTCCTGATGGAAAAAGGTGGAAGAGAGAATGTCCGGTGTGCGCGGGGTTCTTAATTATGCTGGCTGCCTTCCCAAGGCAGCAGGAAGTGTAGAGAGAGTCAGTGGATGGAAGGCTGGTTTGGGCTACATTCACAACCTTTTGTAGTTCCTTGCCATCTTGGGCAGAGCAGGAGCCCATACCAAACTATGATACAACCAGAAGAATGCTTTCTATGGTGCATCTGTAAATGTTGATGAGATTCTTGGCTGACATGCCGAATTTCCTTGGTCTTCTGAGAAAGTAGAGGCGTTGGTGGGCTTTCTTAACTATGTTATCGGCATGGGGGTCCAGGACAGGTTGTTGGTGATTGGACACCTAAAAACCTCGAAGCTTTCGGCCCTTTCTACTTCATCCCCATTGATGTAGACAGACAGTAGGAGGCCATTTAGCCCATCGAGCGTGCATTGACAAAAATCCCAACAAGACCCAAGCCGTAGCTCCACACATTTATCCTGCTTATACCCCTGACACTAAGCAGCAATTTAGCATAGCCAATCCACCTAACCCACACACATCTTTGGACTGGAGGAAACTAGAGAACCTGGAGGAAACCCACACAGACATGAGGAAATGTGCAAACTCCACACAATCACCAAGCAGAGAATTGAATCCGGGTTTCTGGCGCTGTGGGGCAGTAATGCTAACCACTGTGCACCATGCTTCAAAACTTGATACGGAGCCATGTAAGGAGATTTAAGACAAATCGAAAAAGCTCAACTGAGGGATGGATTTCAAGGAGCATGTTAGTTTAGTTCAGTTTAGTTTATTTATTGGTGTCACAAGTACACTTTCATTAGTACTGCAATGAAGTTACTGTGAAAATCCCCTGGTCGCCACCCTCCAGTGCCTGTTCAGATAAACTGAGGGAGATTTAGCACGCGTAATGCACCCTAACCAGCACATCTTCCAGACTGTGGAGGAAACAGAGTGCCTGGAGGAAACCACGCAGACATGGGGAGAACATGCAGCCCCACATTCTCAAAGGAGGAGAGAGAGGGGAAGAGGTTTAGGAAGGGAATCCCAGAGCTTGGGTTCCAGATAGCTGATGGCACACTCACCAATGTTGGAACAATGGAAATTGGCAACCTTCACGGAGAGGGGTTCAGGAATCTTGCCAAGTTGTGGGGCTGGCTTAAATTATAGAGATGAGAGGGTGAAGATGCTGGATGGTCTTCAGACAAGGGCTTTGTTGCACAAAGAGAAAAACACTGGCAAAGAAAACAAACAACAGAAATATCCCCGTATCACGGACCAAGAACTGCTGAAGGGTTTTAAAGGAAAATATGAATACGAAGAGAGTGAAAATTAAGGACAAATTTTGTTTTCATTTATTCAAGGGATGTGGGCGTCATTGGCTGGGCCAAGATTATTTGCCCAATCCTAATCGCCCTTGGACTGAGTGGCTTGTGAGGACATTGTTATGGTTCTGAAGTTGCATGTAGACCAGACCAAGTAAGGGTGATCGATTTCAATCCCTACTGGACATTACTGATCCAGATGGGTTTTTATGACAATTGTTTCATGGTCATCATTGGACTTTTAATTTATATTGAATTCAAATTTCACCATCTGCTTTGAACCGGGTCCCCAGTGAACTACCCTGGGTCTCTGGATTACCCTGGGTCTCGGGATTACTAGTCCAGTGACAATTGATGATGATCCCATTGATGATAGGGACACGACTTAAAGTAAACTAGAACATAGAACATAACAGCACAGTACAGGCCCTTCGGCCCTCGATGTTGCGCCGGCCAGTGGACCCTCTAACCTAAACTATTCCAATATCATCCATATGCCTATCCACCAAACATTTGAATGCCCCCAAAGTAGGCGAGTCCACAACTGCTGCAGGCAGGGCATTCCACGCCCTCACCACCCTCTGTGTAAAGAACCTGCCTCTGACATCCGTCCTATAACTACCACCTCTTAATTTAAAGTTATATCCCCTCGTGTTGGTCATCACCATCCGAGGAAAAAGGCTCTCACTATCCACCCTATCCAATCCCTTGATCATCTTATACGCCTCAATTAGGTCACCGCGTAACCTTCTTCTCTCTAATGAAAATAACCTCAGGTCCCTCAGCTTTTCCTCATAAGGCCTTCCCACCATACCAGGCAACATCCTGGTAAACCTCCTCTGCACCCTTTCCAATGCTTCCACATCTTTCTTATAATGCGGCGACCAGAACTGTACGCAATACTCCAAGTGCGGCCGCACCAGAGTTTTGTACAGTTGTAACATAACCTCACGGCTCCTAAATTCAATCCCTCTACCAATAAAAGCTAACACACCATACGCCTTCTTAACAACTTTATCAACATGGGTTGATAAAGTTGTAGATGGCCAAGAATGTAAAGAGCACAAGTAATTGGAAACAGGAAAATGACAGTCAAAAAGAGAGAAAGAGGGAAACAGAACAAATGCAAATTCTGATACCTGATTCCAATGAGGTTCAACATAATGTTGAGGAACAGTATATCATCTTTCAATTTAACACTTTACAGCCTTCTGTCATCAGCACTGACTGCAACCATTTTAGATCATAACCATTGCATCTGTATGTTCAACAGAGTAGCAGAGTGGTTAGCACTGCTGCCTCACAGCACCAGAGATCTGGGTTCAATTCCTGGCTTGGGTGACTGTGTGACGTTCGCACATTCTCCTCATATCTGTGTGGGTTTCCTCCTAGTGTTCTGGTTTCCTCCCGCAGTCCAAAAAACCTGTTGGTTAGGGTGCATTGACCATGCTAAATTTTCCCTCAGTGTACCAAACAGGTGCCAGAGTGTGACAACTAGGGGATTTTCACAGTGACTTCATTGCAATATTAATGTAAGCCCACTTGCTACACAAATAAAATAAACTTTAAACACATTAACAGTGTTGTTCTAAACCTCTTTTGAGTCCTCAGGCTGCAACTTGTGGGGTGCGGCAAGAATCAGTGCTTGGGCCCCAGCGATTTGCATTCAATATCAGTTATCTAAGGGGAGAGAGAGATGTACACAAATTTGTTGACAGTATATTGCAGAGTGGGAAGGTAATATGAGATGGATACAAAGAGGGTTGCAAAGGGATTATGAAGAGGTTAAGTGAATGGGCAAAAAAATAGTATAAAGTAGAGAATGTGAAGTTACCCACTTAAGTAGGAAAACTAGAAAACTATAATCATTTTAAACTGTGGGAGACTCAGAAATACTGTTATTTCAGAAGCATTGGATGTCCTCACATATAGAATCATATAATCTTCGGCACAGAAACAGGCCTTTTGGTCCATTCTGGTCTATGCCGAGCAAAATACCCATCTAAGCTAATCCTATTTGCCTGCATTTGGTCCATATCCCTTTAAACCTTTCCTATCCATGTATCTGTCCAAATGCCTTTTAATAGAATCATATGGATCTCAAAGTTAACAATGTGGGTGCAGCAAGCAAAAGGAACATGCTGTTGGAAAGGGTTTGGATGAATATAAGAGTAGAATCTTACTTGGTGAGATTATGTCCATGTTCAGTTTTGGTGTTCATACCTCTGGAATAATATTCCATCCTTACAGTGAGTGCAGTGAAAATCCACTTGACTGATTCCTAGGATGGGGGTCTGCCCTATGAAGAGAGATTGAGTAAACTAGGTCGATACTCCCTGGAGTTCAGAAGTATGAGAGATGATTGTGTTGAAAATCTCCTATGGTTGGGACTTGAGATCAGAATCTCAGAATGAGGGCTTGGCCAATGAGGAGTGAGATGAGGAAAAAGGTCTTCACTCAGAAAGCTATGAATGTTTGAAATTCTCTATCCTAGAAAGTAGTGGATGCTCTATCGGTGAATATATTTGGTGCTGAAAGGGATAAATTTTGGAATCTAAGGAAATTAAAGGATGTGGGAATAGCATGGAAAGCAGAATTGCAGTGTAAGATCAGCCATCGTCATATTGAATGGGCTACTCTTGCTCCTAATTCTTATCTTCTTATTCACATCTCCTATGAACCCATCTCTGGTTTCTTCACTTGCTCCATCATCACATCTTTATCTTCACACCATCATCCATTTCACTGGTTCAGGAGAACCCAATCTGAATAATTTTGCAACTTCTGAAAGGTACATCCAACCCACGCGTGAATTCGCCTGAGACTTTTGCCTTTTCACTGAGAGATTGGGCTCACATTTTTAGTGTAATAGAGTGTGTGAGGTGTATGAGAGCAGGAATAGGCCAGTTAGATGGGTTGCCTCAGTTCTCCAACACAGCAGCCCAGTCTCCAATTTCACTTAAGGGCCCTCTAAACCTCACCCCCCCATCCACCTCTCTATGCCACCTCAAATCACGCATACCACCCCACAACCACACGTCTTCACCCACCCCCATGCCCTCAGAACGACGATGCTATACCCCCACACTCTCATCAACCGCATGAAATCTCAAATCTCTGATCATGCACTTCAACCTTACCCACCCCCCCAATCCAACTCCATGCCACCCTGATGCCCCTCATGCATCCTCCATAGCCACCCACCCAGTTTGCACTATGTACATTCTTCAGAAACCATGTCACCGCGATGAGAATTATTGGGGAAACAAAGGAAAAAGTTAAACCTTTAACAATCAAATAAAATGCTGAATTCAAACACACTGGTCCTGATTTTACCGGCATACCCATCCAGAAATCAGGGCAAAGCTGGTGGAACAGCATTCTCCCTTGGCCTCGGTGGTGACCTATGAGGTTTGGGTGGGCGTGCCAGTAAAATTCTGGCCACTATCTTCAATATAAGAAAGAAACAATCTACCCCAAGGCAAACAAACTGTCAAACTTTAAATGCCTCTTAGGTTTTTAAACAAAGAAGAAACTATGTGAAAGACATAGCCTGTTACTACAGCCTCTTAAGTGTCAATTGTTAAAGAATCAAAAGATTGTCTGCTGAACTTAAACCATTAACCCATTTTGAAACTCAGACAAGCATTCATAATGGCTACAGCTGTCTTGATCAAAGTCCCTAGCTGCACTCTGACAATAGCAGTGACATTTGAAGAAGTCAAATTATTTCACTTTGCCTTTCAAAATGTATTTCCTTCTCAGCAAGTTTATTTCAGTGATATAAACAAAGAACAAAAAAAAAAACAGCACAACAGCAGGCTCTTCAGCCCACCAAGCAAGCACCAATCACGTTGTCCTAGCTAGACTAACCATCTGCATCCCTCTATTCCCCATCTGTTCATGTGCCTATCTGGAAAAGTCTTAAATGTCGCTAATGTGTTTACCTCAACCACTTCACTTGGCAGTGCGTTCCAGGCCTCCACCACTCTCTGTGTAAAAAAACTTCTCCCGTACATCCACTGAACCTTCCCCCCCATTTACCTTGAACTTGTGCCTCCTTGTAATTGTCATTTCTGCCCCTGGGAAAAAGCTTCCACTCTTTACCCTATCCACACTCTGCATAATTTTATAAATTCCTATCAGGTCTCCAAAGAGGAGCTTTCATAGAGCATCCAATGTCCACATCAGCAGATGGAGACTTCATATAGGAGGAAACACCATTTTCCTGTGATCTTCACATTGGAGTCCCAGACGTTGGAAGAGATGCACGTGAGTGTGCACACATGTCCTTCCCACAGGTCAGAAGGCCAAAGATGTGGGTTCAGCAAGGCGGAGGAAAATTGTGGGGATTTATTTTTGCTGGACTAACAATATTTCAGGAGCAGATCTGTGCCTTCTCTGGGAGGGAAAATCCTGTTAAATCTGCAATACCTCCAAATTCTGACAATCATTGACCTGGAAGGCTAACTCTCTTTCCTTCACCACAGATGCTGCCTGACCTGTTGAGTACTTCCAGGATTTATTGCTGATTGTTCTTATGCAGTGATCAGCATCAAGGAATCAAATAAACATCCAGCATGTTTCTATTTCGATATTTACTGTGATACAGAATATAAATAGTGGGTTTTGACCTATTTTTGGTATGCAGTATAATCCTCAGGATGGTACAGTGGCACAGTGGTTAGCACTGATACCTCACGTGCCAGAGACCCAGGTTCAATTCCAGTCTTGGGTCACTGTCTGTGTGAAGTTTGCACATTCTTCCCGTATCTGCACAGGTTTCCTCCCACAGTCCAAGGATATGTGGTTTAGGTGGATTGGCCATGCTAAATTGATCCTTAGTGTCAGAGGGGTAAATATATGGATTAGGGACTGGGTGGGATTGTTGTTGGTGCAGACTTGATGGGCCAAATGGTCTCCTCCTGTAGGAAGTCCAGGATTCTATGATCCACTCAAGAACAGCCTCTTCCCGGCTGCCATGGGATTTTAAATGGACCTACCTGAAATAAGTTGACCCTAACTGTATGACTGTAACACCACATTCTGCACCCTCTCCTTTCCTTCTCCCTGATGTACTCTATGAATGGTATACATCTTCTGTATAGCGCACAAGAAACAATACCTTTCACTGTATCCTAATAAATATGATAATAATAAATCAAATTTTAAAAAAGTTAACAAGTTGAAGAACAATTTACTAACTAGAAGAATGAAATTCCATGGTTTCAACTGTTCCTTTTCTGGGCTGGTGAGATTGAGTGACATCGCAGGAGCAGAAATCTCACCATTAAACACCATTAAATGCTGTTAAGCCTTAATTTTCTGCAATGAATCGGTAAATAAAATGCAAAGACAGCAATTTCTTAAAACTTACAGGCCCAAACTCTGACCTTATTCTTCATTCTCTCATTTCCTTCTCTATGAATGGTGTGTTTCATTTGTATAGCGCCTAAGAAACAATACTTTTCACTGTACATGTGACAATAATAAATCCAATCAAATCAAGGATTTACACGTCAATAGCAACACACGCCAACATAATCCCTGCTATTTTGCTGGCAAACCCTGAGCAGAAGGGGATAAGGACAGAAAGTGCAGGAGGATTGGGACAGCGCTTTCTAAACACAAAAAAAATTCACATAAATTGACCCCTGCCAAGAAAATGAATGCCATTTAATTTGATTTAAAAATACATCTTGTGACAAAACAGACAGGCTCTAAGCCAACTATGCAACGAACACACGCTGCCCAGGAATCGGAAGGGGAAGAATAATTCATCTTATTGTTAAATCAGCAAAGGGAGAGTAACTAAAAGCATTGGTGAGGTAAAATTCCAGTAAAACAACAGCGGATAGCCAGGAAAGAGCCAGCAGCAAGCAGCAGGAGCGAGAGAGATTGTTCGTGATCACGTTAAAATTGTCAGTAAGACATTTTCACTTCCAATAAGTTAAAAGATGGAATGCTGGAAGGCAGGGATGCTGCCAAGCAAGGATTGAAGATCAGGAAGCTCGGAGCTAATGCAGTTTTAATATAAGGGAACTGGATGCCTCCTATCACACTCGCTTCTATAAAAAAAATGCTCGGTCCAGGAGTCAAACAGAAAATCAGCAATTATACCATTCAGATGGGAGCTCGCTGCACTGCACCACTCTCAAAATAACTGCAGTGCTAGATACCAAATCCACATCCACGCCAGAATTAAAAAATGGCAAAGAAACAAGGCTGCTGCCAATTCTACCAAGTTTCAGAGAAACCTGTTCACTTAGATGGCAATAAAATCTCGCTGAAGGTTTCAGAGACGCCAAAGTGAAGGGGCACCGAGAGCAGAAAAGTAGGTTTTATACACAAAGCTACAAGAGATTGTCACAAGGAATACAGACTCAAACTTTCAGCTTGTACCTGCGGTTGTTAAAAGCAGCCGGGGACTCGAAATATGCAAGAGTCTATGATAAATATGACTAATTATTTTCACAAAGAGTCAGATTTGTTCCACATTTCAACATCCCGAATGTTCCAACACATTAACACCTCGGAATTATATTTGGCACAGATACATTTTTCATTCTCATTCATTCAAGGCCCAGTGCGGAGGGAAGGAGCCCAATACTGACGGGGATTAAACAAGGTCTTTTATTCACGAGAGAGGATTTTTGTACATTGCATTTTATCTTTTGCCAGACATTAAAGGAAAAGAACAGATATTGTTGGATAAAAACATAACAAAGAGAAGGCACAACAGAGCCAAAAGACTTGCAGTGCAGAGAGAGAGAGAGAGTAACAAAGAACCTTATTAAATAAAAGATTTAGCTCGTAAAAGTGCTGACAAAAAAACAAATATTTGCTGGCATTGTACATTTTATGGCTCAGTGTTAAGCAAGTTAGTGAGAATTTATCTGATCATTTAATTATAGGAAGGGAAAATGGCAGCTGATCCCTGAATATTCCAAGCTGTGTCACCACAGACAGCTTTAACCTTTCCACTTCAAAGACAGTGCAGATTGTCCACACTGTTATTAGCACAGCACTGCAAGACTGCACACAATCAGCAAAACCCACCCTGACCTTTTGAAAAGCACCTGTCATTAAATTGTAACAACAATGATGTCACATACAAGCCTTGTGTTTTTATTCTCAGAGTTTATTTTCCCCAGTGCAGATGTTCTGCACATCAATTAAAGTAACTCAAACAAACGTTTCTCCAGGAGAACGGCAGATATTGAAAGCCAAATATCTTTTGGTGTCTCAAGATCTCCCAAAGTGTTTTACGGCCAATGAGGTATTTTTAAACGGGCGGGATTTTCCACGTAACTCGCGGTCTGTTTTGCGACATCCAAGATGGCTCACCGTTGGCAGCAGCATAAGTTCCTGATCCCTCTCCCCATCAATGGGATTTCCCGTTGAACGCCCTCCCACTGCGGGTGTACACCCTCAGCAAAACCAGAAGATCTCACCAGCGTGAATAGCCAGAAGAGGAGATGGGGAGTCGATGGCCGAGTGGTATTATCATTAGTCTATTAATCCCGAAACTCAGCTAATGTTCTGGGGAGCCTGATTTCGAATCCCATCATAGCAGATGCTGAAATTTGAATTCCATAAAAAATATCTGGAATTAAGAATGGACTGATGACCATGAAACCATTGTCAATTGTTGTAAAAAACCATCTGGTTCCCTTTAAGGAAGGAAATCTGCTGTCCTTACCCCGGACTGGCCGATATGTGACTCCAAAGCCACAGCACTGTGGTTGGCTCTCAACTGCCTTCCAAGTTCGATTAGGGATGGACAGTAAATGCTGACCAGCCAGCGACACCCATGTTCCAGGAATGAATTTTAAAATAACGGTTCTGACCAAATTGTAATATAGGAAATGTGGCAGCCAATTTGTGCACAGCAAGATCCCATTAGACAACAATGTAGATCAGCTGTTTTAGTGATTCTGGATGAGGGGTACATGTTTACCAGCACACAGAGGGAAATGCCCCCGCTCCACTTTAAATGCTAACCATGGCATCTTCAATGTCCATCTGAGAGGGGAGACAGAGCCTTGGTTTAATATCCAAAAGGTGGTGTCAGTAGCACTGCAGCACACCACTGATTGGTTACTTAAATCAGTGCGATTAAGTCAATTGTGTCACATTTATTTGTTTTAATGAAGATTAATAAAACACAGAGGGAGGCCATTTGACCCATCATGCCTGTGCTGGGATTCATGGCAAGGAAGGAATTATTACATCCCTACTTTTGAAAACAAAATACAAATTCTTGTTCCATTTTTGTAAATCTAACACAAAATAACAAAATATAGATTGCTTCATTTTAGCCTGTGATGAATCAACAGGATGCATACAGTCCCAGTGGGAGATAGTTTAGGTCAGTGCTAACCAACATTAGCCAACTGCATGTCACTCTTCTTAGCATCATTATTTATCTGGAGTTTTATGCGTCATTTTGTAAGAAGACTTTTCTCAGCCAGTGATTCTGGTACTGGATTGGCTTCCCCTGAGGCACTGGCAGGAGTAGAGAGACCCTTAGGTACAATATCAATGGGGTCATCCATAGCCCTCAGGTCTCCATCCCCTTAGCCTCAACTTTCTCACGACATTTTGGTACCACAGAGTGTTCAACTCATTTCCAGAACTTTCTTTCCCACCTGTCATTCTGTTGATACTGTTCACACCTCCTCTAGGCCAACCTCATGGTCTGAATAGGAAAAACAAGCAGAGTCACAGGGAGAAGATTCAGAAATGTCCTCAGGATATGGCTGGGTTGGACAGCTGGCGTAGACAAAATGGGCTGAACGGCCTCCGTACAGAAACCATTTTCTGATCTTTTGTTCCTTCACTTGTCCATTAGCAACATTGTTTCAGTGATGAAGGCATTCTCTCATTCCAGTCTATCACAGAACTCCCCAGTTGCTTCACTTCCTTTTTTCTCTTGTTATTCACCTGGTTAGAAAACTTTTTAATCAACAAAACTTTCCAGTTCTGACAAAACGTCATCGGTCCAAAACTTTGGGCTCTCCCAGCCTGCCAGGAGGCGAGTGAGGGGCAGGCCCAGAGAGTTTGATGAGAGACAAGGAAATCTGGAGCATCAAATCCCGCTGCAATTTTCCCAATGGTGAGATAGTCTTCCCACTGGCAGGGAGCGCAAACACATTTGCATTCATCAGTCGCTCTTCAATGGTTATTAAAACAGCTGCCCTCCAGAATCCCTTGCAAACACGCGAGATATCCCAGGGGTCAGAAAACACGATGGATAATCAGTAACGTGCACCAGGTGGTCCTCAGTCCAGCAGAGACTCCAGGGTGAGTGCAACAACTTCCTGCCACAGCGCTATACTGCTCCTGATCTGCTATTCCCCACTCTCCATGTTGAGCCTGCCTCCATCTCCATGTTGAGCTTGTCTTCATAGACAGCACCATGCTGCTGGACTCACTGACCCTCCTGTGTCACCGTCTGGGATCAGTACAGAGCCTGGAGTTCCAGGGGTCTCCTCCCCCCTGGTGCCGCATACCAATATCTATTTGGACAGCGGCATGCTGGGGGACTCATACTGCTACCACACAACGGTCCGAGTTTGACTGGGGGTGGGGTGCGAGGTGAGGTTGGGCGTGGGGGCCTGATGAAGGAAGGGGGACAACCTTTCACAGAGTGACAAATCAGAATTGTTGATAAGATCCCGGCCAACACAGTTCACCATCTCAGAATGTCCTAAAGTGCTCCCTAACCAATGGAGCATCTTTGAAAAGTAGTCACCGTTTACCTGAAGAAAGAAACTGCACACAATATTCCAGGTGTGGTCCCACCAAGACCCTGTATAACTGCAACAAGACATCCCTACTCCTATAGAAACATACGTAGAGTTTACAGCATGGACGTCAGAACGTAACCAGTGACAATTTTGATTGGATGTCATGCGACCAATGGAAACAAGATGTAAGGGTCAGCTGACCCTATAAAGCAGGGAACCAATTAAAGACTGATGTAATAGTCAGCTGACCAACTGACTCACTATAAATAAGGAACTATATCAAAGTGGGGAGAGATTGGAGTGGCCCAGGGCAAGGCTCTAAGTTTGGAGTAATGATGTTTCTTTATTAAACCCTTTCTTTGATTTATAAGTTTGAACAGGTTTTATTGTATTTTCATTAGCTGCATTTTGAAGAGTTCCTTCTGGAGGAACAATGGAAACAGGCCCTTTAGCCCAACTTGTCTAATGCCAGACAGTTTTTTACTGCTAAACTAATCCCAATTGCTTACATTTGGCCTATATTCTTCTATATCCATTTTACCCAATTAACTCATTTTGGCCTCAACTATTTTCTGTGGGAGTGAATTCCACACATTTACCACTCTCTGGGTGAAGAAATTTCTCCATACCTCAGTTCAAAAGGTTTAACGCTTATCCCCAAATTATGACCCCTAATTCTGGACTTCCCCATCATTGGGAACATTCTTTCTGAATATACTTTATCTAACTGTTAGAATTTTATACGTTTCTTTGAGATCCCTTTTTACTCTTCAGAACTCCAGTGAATATAATGTTAACTGACTTAGTCTTTGTAGCAAAATGGTTAGCACTGCTGCCTTACAGCACCACGGACCTGGATTCTCAGCTTGGGTGACTAGTTGTGCTGAGTTTGCATGTTCTCTCCTGCGTAGGTTTCCTCTGGGTGCTCCAGTTTCCTCCCACAGTCTGGAAGATGTGCTAGTTAGGTGCATTGACCTGAACAGGCAGTGGAATGTGGCGAATAGGGAAATTTCACAGTAACATCACTGCACTGTTCATGTAAGCTTACTTGTGACTAATAAATAAACTTTACTTTCTCTCTTCATATGACAGAACTGTCATACCAGGAATCAGCCTGGTAAACATTCACTGTACTCCCTCTATAGCAGATAAGGACACCAAAACTGCACACAATACTCCAGGTGTGGCCTCACCAATGCTCTATACAATTACGACAAAACATCACTATCCCTACACTCAAATCCTCTTGCTATGAAGGCCAACATACCCTTCACCTTCTTTGCTGCCTGCTGTACCTGCGCACTTACTTTCAGTGACTGATGCACGAGGACTCTAAGGTTTCGTTCAGTGTCTTTCTCTCTCTCAATTTACACCATTCCAGTAATAATCTGTTTTCCTATAGTCGATACCAAAGTGGGTAACCTTACAGTTATCCACATTATACTGGGAATACCATGCAGATACCCACACACTCAGCACCTGTGTGTGATTAACAAGTTTCCAAGTGCAGACTCTGGCACGAGATCTCGGTATTATGGCTGCACAAAAGACATCGCCAGAGAGGCTCACCACTGCACTTACTCTCAAAAACTCCTTCCCTTTAACCCAATTCCTGGTCTTCCTGCGCCTGACCTGTTGAATATTTACAATAATTCTTTGTGTTTAAATGTCAGATCTTCAGCGTCAGCGGGACCATGCTTGTTGGATGGTTAAATTGCTCTCGGCACGCTGGATCGATAAGATATTTGCCAGTCACCTTGGTTAATATCAATTTGACTGTTTGAGAAGTGAGCATTATTACAGGTCAATCATTTATGGTTTTTCTCATGTTTAGTTTCAAATCATGTGAAATGTGACTCAAAGCGCCTGCATTGTAATTGTGGCTCCGCTCAAAATCAAAATAGTTAACTCTATTTACCATTAACTTGGTAAATATGCCCAATAAATATGCTCAGTAAATTAATCAACTTGTAATGCAGAATGCAAATGGATATTTCTGATCTACTATTAAAACCTAACTACGAGAGGCAATACTATCATTACCCCATAGAATTCCTACAGTGCAAAAGGAGGCCATTTGGCCCATCAGGACTGCACCAATCACAATTCCACCCAAGCCCCATCCCCATAACTCTACTTATTTACCCTACTAACCCTCTGACACTAAGAGGCAATTTAGCATGGTCAATCCACCTAATCAGCACATCTTTGGAGTGTGGAAGGAAATTGGAGCACCTCGGAGGAAACTCACACAGACACGGGGAGAACATGCAAACTCCACACAGACAGTGGCCCAAACCGGGAATCATACCCAGGTCTCTGGCGCTGTGAGACAGCAGTCCGACCCGCTATGCCACCTGCTGCCCTTAATTTAACCTCCCTGAAACTCAATGATTTGTCTGAAGTTATTTAAATCACTTTCCATAGAATCTTCCAGCAGTGAAAGGAGTCCAGCACTGGACCTTTGGAAGAGCTATCTAATTAATCCCACAGCCACCTCCCCCCACCCCCATATTAATCACCACTCAGAGAATATTTGCAACTTGGATTCAGATTCCAGAACACCTGATTTCACAAAATTGGACCAAGCATCTCACTCATGACCACAAGTATCTGCCACAACACCTCGTTCTCTTTCACAATTCATCTTTCTGAAAGTCTGGAAATGGCAAACTATCTTTCAGGATGGAGTAAGCAGTGAGCTGGTCCTTAAATAGAGATACCTGGACCTTGCTCGGCAATTGGCCCTCTGCTGGTATGGAGTTTTCACCTGTTTACAGGCCATTCACTTGCACAGAGATCAAGTCAGACTCAGGGTTTGCACTTTTAGAAGCTGTAAACTGAAATATTTATAGCTTTCTATCTGAATATAAGCCCGCGAATATGCTACAGTCAGGGTTAAGCACAGTTCACATTTCTATAAACTATTTAATAGAATTTGTGACAAACCTGGTTTCAGTGACTCCTTTGGATGTGAGATATCTGTACACAAGAATCCCAATCCTATTTTCCAATGTGATTTTTCTTAAATTGTCTTCTGCTGATGTAACTTCCACTTAAATTTCTCTGATCTTTTGTACTTGTTTTGCCAAATTTTAATAAATTACACTGATAAAAATTAATGGGTCTAACTTCAAATCTATTCCAATCACTTCAGTAACAGCACAGAGGAATAAGAAAAGTGGTATCACTGTCTCCCCTCAGTAAACACATCTGCTTCTTTCAATTCTCTACAATAAGTTCTCTGTATCACCGGCTTTCTGTCCTTTCAGCCTTGGTTCAGTGGGTAACACTCACCTCAAAGTCAGACAGCTGTGGATTCAAACCCCACTCTACACGGTTAAACACAACATTTAGGCTGCCACTTTAGTGCAGATATGACGTGGAGATGCCGGTATTGGACTGGGGTGGGCACAGTAAGATGTCTCAGGTTAAAGTCCAATAGGTTTATTTGGAATCACCAGCTTTCGGAGCACAGCTCTTCTTCAGCTGATTGGAGAGTTGGATTCACAAATACTGTAACCTGTGATTTTCCCTCTCTCCACTCGCGCTGTCTGTACCTGTAAAAACTTGATTACCTGTAAAGACTCGCATTCCAACCATTCTTCACATTCCAATCTGTAATTATCATGAAATTGTGTCTTTGTCTGTATATGCCGTGTTTGTGAACTAACCTCCACTCACATGGTGAAGGAGCAGCACTCCAAAACCTCATGATTCCAAATAAACCTGTTGGAATTTAATCTGGTGTTGTAAAACTTCTTACTTTAGTGTAGTACTGAGGGAGTGCCGCAGTGTTGGAGGTGCTAGCTTTCAGAAGAGGCCTTATCTGTTTTCTCAGTTGGATGTAAGATCTCACAGTCACTATTTTGAAGAAGAGTAAGGGCATTCTCTCCTGGTGTCCTAGCCAGTACTTATCCCTCAATCAACATCATTATAAACCAAACCATCTGACCATCTTCAAATCTTTGTTCATGGGATCTTGCTGTGTGCAGATTGGCTGCCATATTTCTCAGTTACAGAGTGCATTGGGCCATCCTGTATTCATGGAAGATGTTATATAAAAAAGCTCTTGTGGCTGTTTTCCTGCTTCCTTTTGTTTGTTCAACTCAGTGGTCTGGGTTCAACAGCTCCACCATCTCACCTGTCCTGTATTACTCACATTACTCCACATGCCGAGCGATTTCATTCGAATGCAAACTCACCTGAAGATAGTGTGAAGATCATAATCTCAGCATCTGCTCCCAAAAGCTCCCAGGCTGTGATCAGATAGTCAGTTCCACACTATGAAATCAAAGAAGTCTACTGTTTACCAAAGCATCACCCAAGGATTGGTCTCCCTATGCTCATATTCAAGCATAGCCACCTTACCCACAATATATCAATGAAAGCCAAGACCTCTCATCACAGAGCACCTCTTTTCTGATGTGGTATTTGAATTCAGTGATGTGGCCCAGTGGGTCCAAGAGGCTGAAAATTATGAATAGAACATGCAGGTCTTTCCAAGCCCAGGAATGAGAAGATTACATTTTTCAGTGGAATGGCCTGTAAATCGCTCAATGAATCAATCCTGGCAATGGACCAATGCCTAATTCAGCTGATGGATGCTTCCCTTCTCTGTTTCAAACTATTGGTCAATGATTTTCAGTAATCATAATCTGGCACTCTGAACCTTCACACACGCCAAGGACTGAGCTAACCAAGCTTCCACTGTACTTAGACTTTCAAAGTTTTCTCAAATACTTGGAACAGCAGAATTTACCAATGCGTGGATGCATTTGCCAATCTATTGTTAATATTAGAAGTTTAGAAATGTATGCTGCAACAACAACTTGTATACACACAACACCTTTAACACAGATAAACATCAACCACACTTCATAGCACCATCTGCCATTCACGGAAAACGATGTTAGGGTAGATGACCATAAGCTTGGTCAGAGAGAGAGAGATTTTAACAAGTATTTTGAAAGAAAAGAGTTGGAGATGGGGGTGTGAAGCTTGGGGTGGGGGGAGGGAGAATTCCAGAGCTTAGGATCCAGGGCAGCTGAAGGCACGGCCACTTGTTGTGAAGCTATTAAAATCGAAGCTATACAAGAGGACAGGAGTGGAGGCGTGCAGAAGCAGAATCCCTACAGTGCAGAAAGAGGCCATTCAGCCCATCGAGCCTGCATCAACCACAATGCCACCCAGGCCTTACCCTCTAGTGTTAGTCCCTCTGACACTAAGGGGCAATTTAGCATGGCCAATTAACTTAACCTGATATCTTTAGACTGTGGGAGGAAACCCACGCAGACACAGAGAGAATGTGCAACTCCACAGACAGTGACAGCAAGCCAGGAATCTGAACGCAGGTCCCTAGTGCTGTGAGGCACCAATGCTAACCACTATGCTACTGTGTCAGAGGGTTACAGGACAGTCAAAGCAACGGACGACTCTGAAGACAAGGGTAAAATCAATGACAAATGTGCAGCCACCAACAACAGACCAAAAGAAATCGGGACTTTGCATGAGAATTGTTATGGAGATATTAATTTTTTTTTTTACAAATTAGCTTATGTGATTGAGTTGAATGAAAATAGTCGCTGGCCCAGACCTCATTAGAATGAAAAATCCGGATTGCTCAGAATAAATTGAGAATCACTCTCGGGAGAAATATTCATGTAGGTTGTGGCTTTACAAGAAATTGCAGAGTTTTGTAAGGTTCAAACCCATTTGCATTTCTGCAATCAAGTTTCGTGAAGCTTCCAACATAATCACTCATGTAAACCCTTGTGCAGCAGCAGGGGGTGACATCTGGGATTTTATCCAGGATGTGTAGTCCATACAGGGGAGATAAAACACATCTGGAATGCAATGAGATCAAACTGTCATCCCCGGGAAAGGGACATGGAATATCAATAAACTCCTCAAATTGGCCCCACTATCCAACTGATCACAGCTGGACTGCCTTGGGTCAGTGTCTGTGCAGATTCCGCACATTCTCCTCATGTCTACATGGGTTTCCTCCAGATGCCCCGGTTTCTTCCCACAATTCAAAGGTGTGCGGGATGGGTGGACTGGCCATTTTAAATTGCCCCTTTGTGTCAGGGGGCTATATAGGGTGAATACATGGCGTTATGGGAAAAGGGCCTGGGTGGAATTGTGGTCGGTGCAGACTCGATGGGCCAAATGGCCTCTTTTGCACTATAAGGATTCTATAATTGGCATGTTGAGTGTGGAACACCAGAACAGTGGGATTTCTCTCGGATACTGCCCCTACTTCCCCCACTCAGTTTCAGCATGCAATCAGAACAATAGCCATTCCCCTGTGTCCACAGAAATTCAGCCTTCTGATTGCCTCTTCCCAGGATCACAGTTAAAAGATTGATGGCAAAATACAATGCATTCTTCTTCACATTTTTAGCAAAGCCAATACACTCCTGTCACTCACCCACTAAAACATACAACAGATAAAGCCCCATTCAACTTTCAATCACCTCTCAATAAATATCCCATCTCTTACTCTACTGTGCAACGTTAAAGTGAGACAGGTAGTTTATTCCTGAAATACACACCATGTCTGTCATGTGATTTACACCATCCTTTCCAAAAAGACATGGTTTATGTTTGGAAGCCCAGTGACTGAATAGTGTAGACACACTTCCTGAGCTAATTCAGGGAATTTAAACACAACACAGGAGACTAACAGAGGGATTACAAGTTGGATCCCAAGACAATCTCATTCAAACATCAGTGAGATTCACACTAAACCACTGTCACAGGTGATGCCTTCAGGCTGAAGAAAGGCCATTTTACATCTCAGTGCAGTCGTCCTGTTTGGCATCAGCGATTCAGGATATATTTGAGTCTCCACATGACTCAGCAGGTCGCACACTCATCTCTCAGATAGAAGATTAAATTGCATTTCAGAGGATTCAGCACAAAATCCAGATTTACATTATGCATGTAGTGCTGAGGGAGCGCCGCACTGTCAGAGGGTCAGTGCTGAGGGAGCGCCGCACTGTCAGAGGGTCAGTGCTGAGGGAGCGCCGCACTGTCAGAGGGTCAGTGCTGAGGGAGCGCCGCACTGTCAGAGGGTCAGTGCTGAGGGAGCGCCGCACGGTCAGAGGGTCAGTGCTGAGGGAGCGCCGCACTGTCAGAGGGTCAGTGCTGAGGGAGCGCCGCACTGTCAGAGGGTCAGTGCTGAGGGAGCGCCGCCCTGTCAGAGGGTCAGTGCTGAGGGAGCGCCGCACTGTCAGAGGGTCAGTGCTGAGGGAGCGCCGCACTGTCAGAGGGTCAGTGCTGAGGGAGCGCCGCACTGTCAGAGGTGCCATCTTTTGGATGAGACATTAACGTGTTATCCCACCTCCTCTCTCAGGTGTGTATTAAAGATCTCACGGCCACTGATTGGAAGAAGAACTCGAGAATGCTCTTGGTGTCTTGGCCAACATTCATCCTTTGATCAATATCACTAAAACAGACCATCAGGTCATTATCAAATGGTGACAGCTTATGTTGTGCAAACTGACAGCCTCAATTCTCACAAACCTAACTTCCAAAACTAGGTCATTAGTGATTAAACATTTTGGGAACTCCCGTGGTCATGACGGGCGCTAGATAAATTCAGGCATTTCTTTCTTTAGTGTATAAATGATTAGCTAGCAGAGAAATAAAAAGCAGGGGATGTCCTGGAAAAAGACTTAATGTATTCACTCTATGCATAATTAATTTGTGTTGCTGCTTTGTAAATCATATTAATATTCAATCTATCTGGCAGTAATTATTGTTTTGTTTATAGAATGGCCGCATTATCACACAGGAATATTGCAACAGATGTTTCTGCGATGACATTATTAGCATCGCAAACCATAAATCTCACCATAAGACTCTCTGCTTCAACTTTTCAGTTTATTATCACTCTCGCTGTCACAGACAGGTCAGTCTGGGCATAATAAATAACCTATAACTTACTAAAATTTAATAATTAGTGTTTTTTATTCCCATGGAATTCTCAGGAATGAATTGAACGACACACGTGGGGCGACACAGTGGCACAATGCCTAGCATTGATGCCTCACAGGGCCAGGGACCAAGGTTTGACTCCTGGCTTGGGTCACAGTCTGTGTGGAGTTTGCACATTCTCGCAGTATCTGCGTAGGTTTCCTCCGGATACTCCGGTTTCCTCCCACAGTCCAAAGATGTGCAGATTACATGCACTGGCCATTCTAAATTGCCCCTTCGTGTTAGGGGGATTAGCTAGGGTAAGTGTATGAGGTTAGGGGAATGGGGCCTGAGTGGGACTGTGGTTGGTGCAGGCTTGATGGGCTAAGTGGCCTCCTTCTGCACTGTAGGATTCTATGAACCCTATCTATATGGTGGTCTTGAGTTTTGCAACTTACCGAAAAGTCTGGTTTTGAAAGAGATTGAATCACCATGGACAGCAAAATAAGATGATGAAGTGACACGCTGATAGCTCGGAATGGATAGGTTTCCTTGCTCCTCAGGTATAAAAAGAAAGAGTTGCATTTCCTTCGTAATTTATATGATCTCAGCACTTTGTAGCCAGTTGTGAAGTGTATTCACTTTTGTAATGTAGGAAGCGCCACAACTAAGTTGCACACAACAGGATCACAACTCTCCCTCAATGTCAATAAAACAAAGAAGATAGTCATTGACCTCAGTAAGCATAGTGGAGAACATGCTCCTGTCTACATCAAAGGGATTGAAGTAGAAATGATCGAGAACTTCAAGTTTTTAAGTGTCCAGATCAACAACCTGTCCTGGTCCCCCCCGCTACTTTCTTAGGAGACTAAGGAAATTTAGCATGTCAACTACAACTTTTACAGATACATCACAGAAAGCATTCTTTCTGTGATGTATCATAACTTGGTATGGCTCCTGCTCTGTCCAAGACTGCAAGAAACTACAAAGGGTCTAGTCCATCACTCAAACCAGCCTCCCATCCCTTGACTCTGTCTATATTTCTCACTGCCTCGGAAAAGCAGTCAGCATGATTAAGGATCTCTGCACGCCAAACATTCTCTCTTCCGCTTTCCTCTATCAGGAAAAGATACAAAAGTCTGAGGTCACATACCAGCTGACTCAAAAACAGCTTTTTCCCTGCTGCCACCAGGTTTTTGAATGGATCTACCTGCAGTAAGTTGATTTTTCTCTACACCTTATCTTTGACTGTAACACTACATTTTGCACTCTTTCCTTTCCTTCTCTACGTGTGGAATGCTTTGTCTGTACAGCGTGTAAGAAAAAATACTTTTCACTGCATGTTAATATGTTACAATAATAAATCAAATCAAAAATTTGCCGTTCTTACCAGGGTCTGGCCTATAAATTACTTCAGAACCACAGCAATGTGGTTAACTCTCATAAATAATCAAAAAACAAAGATCAAAGCACAGGAACAGGCTCTTTGGTCCTCCAAGCCTGCACCCACTATGCTAAAACCACCAATCCTTCCAGGGACCATATCCCTCTATTCCCATCCTATTCATCTATTTGTCAAGATACCCCTTAAAAAAGTCACTACCATACCCGCTTCCACTACCTCCCCCAGCAATGAGTTCTAGGCATCCACCACCCTCTGTGAAAAAAACTTGCTTCGTACATCTCCTTTAAACCTTGCGCCTCCCATCTTAGACCTGTGATCCCTAGCAATTGTCTCTTGCACCCTGGGAAAAAGATTCTGACCGTCCACGCCTCTCATAATCTTGTAGACTTCTATCAGGTGGTCCCTCAATCTCCATTATTTCAGTGAGAACAAACCAAGTTTCTTCAAACTCTCCTCATAGCTAATGCCCTCCATACCAGGCAGCATCCTGGTAAATCTTTTCTGTACCCTTCCTAAATCCTCCATATCCTTCTGGTAGTGTGGCGATAGAATTGGACATTATATTCCAAGTGCGGCCTAACTAACATCTTATAAAGCTGCAACATGTCTTGCCAATTTTTAAATTCAGTGCCCAGCCAAAGAAGACAAACATGTCATATGCCTCCTTGACAACCTTCTGCACCTGTGTTGCCACTTTCAGTGACCTGTGTACTTGTACACTCAGACCCCTTTGCCTATCAATACTCTTAAGGATTATGCCACTTAATGTATATTTCCTATCTGTATCTGACCTTCCAAAACTCATTACCTCACATTTGTCCAGATTAAACTCCATCTGCCATCTCTCCACGCAAGTTTCCAACCTATCTCCTGCTGTACCCTCCAACCTTTATAAATCATAGAATTCCATTTTGCAGAAGGAGGTCATTCAGCCCATTGAACCTGCACCAACAGCAATCCCACCAAGTCTCTGTTCCCATAACCCTACATATTTACCCACTAATCCCTTTAATCTATGCATCCCAGGACACAAAGGGCAATTTAGCACAGTCAATGCACCTAATCCACACATCTTTGGACTGTGGGAGGAAACCAGAGCACTCGGAGGAAACCCATGTAGATATGGGGAGAATGTGCAAACTCCGCACAATCTGTGACCCAAGCTGGGATTTGAACCCAGGTCCCTGGAAGTCAAAGGCAGTGGTATTAACTACTGTGCCATCATGCTGCCTCTCTAAACTGCCCTTGGGCAACTAGGGGTGGGCAATAAATTCTGGTCAGACAGTGGACCCCATGTCCTACAAATGAAAGTAGATAGATAAATATTGGCTCAGAAACTGTTAAAATAACCAATTTTTCTTTAAAATAGTGACAGGACACCTTTAACATCCAGCTGAGGGCAGACAGCTCTTTGATTTAACATCCCATCCAAATGATAGCGCCTCTGACCATGCAGCACTCCCTCAGTGCTTAAATCTCTGGAGTGGGACTTATACCCACAACCTTCTGACTCAGACGAGAGAGCTTCCCACTGAGCCCTGGCTGACACAGTTACTCATAACAGATGAGATGATGATGATTAATATGTAAATTAGAGTTATCAAAATATAGATGTGTCAGTGGCTTTAGTGAAATTGAGCATTGCAGGTTGGGAGGAAGGGAGGGAAAGGCCACTTAAATCATAGGAGCAACCTCAAAGTGAATGGGCTCCAGGCAGAACATGTGACAATATTAACATTTAGATCACTGCACTCAGAAGGTGAATCATCAAAAATCCTCCTTGGCTAATTCTTGCAACAGTCACACACCTGGAAATTTAACTCTGATCTCAGAACAATAAATCACCCTGATGCCAGGCCACCAATACCTTATCTCCAACTCAGCAGCCCAGAATCTGGAAGCAACACAGGAAAACTGGAATCACAATTGATTTTCATCAGTGGGAATATTTCTAACGAGGGCAATTGCAGAATCACCCCAGGAAAATAGAGGGCAGTATAATTCATGCAAGACACTGACTCCATAATCGAAAATTTTACACTGTTTTCAAACTTCACTTCGATGTGGATGCAGATCCCAGGATACCCCGGACTATGGTCATCAGTCTGTCACAAGATTCAACCTTTAGACTTCTGGCTGTTTGTGAGAAATGAGATAGTTGAGAGTAATGTGGTGATGTTTGGATGGCAATCAAAACATTCTTGAATCCCTAGAAGGAACAAAAGTGTTACTCACTCTTTGGCACGGCTCATTGGCACACACTGCCATATATTACCACCACAGTGAAATGTGTGGGGCTGGAGATTCTACAGAGCATGTAGAATCTCCACTGTATGGGGTGGGGCAGGGGTGGGAGGAAGCAAAGCATAGATACAGACAATGATGGATTGGTAAAAACCTCCTGGTCAATTCAGCCTGTCCCACACAGTTGTGATACTTTGTGGGAATGTAGACACACACCACTCCACCTATAAGCATCTGATCTCCTGGACTAGGTGGAAAAGAATATGAGGAAAATCCAGACTAATTTGGAGATGACAATTTCTGGGACAAAGCGCCACAAATCCCCGAGACAGCTGAAGTGAGTCCAGAAAAGGGCAAAGGGTTATCGGGGGCAGGTGGGAATGTGGAGATGAGGCCATAGTCACATGATTTTGTTGAACGGTGGAGCAGGTTCAAGAGGTCAAATCGCCTATTCCTTCTCCTAATTCATATGTATCACCAATATTCTGTCCAATTGTGTAGTTAGGACTCCAGACAGAGCTTTAAACTAGCTGGGGAGTGAGGAGGAAGGTATTAGGGAAGGGTGATTTAGGAATCCAAAGAGAAAAATCGAGGCATCGGAACAGTGTAGTATCCTGCAGGCAGATGCCTATGCCTCAGCTCGAGGGCCGAGGCGGAAGCAGATACCTGCAGCTGGTCTGCTACGTCTAAATGAGTAAATAAGGGTCAATTAGACTGCTCCTAAGCCAATTAACTGCAGTAATGTGCTGCTCATTGCCACAGAACAGTTTGCGTGGGTAGCACAATCTGTTTTTAATTCCTCAAAGGGCAAGAAGAAGAGTTCTATCCTTGGAGGCTGTCCTTTGCAAATCAGTCTCCCTCAGTCTCCCTCTCCCTTTTCTTCCTACCCACAGAACTTCCCTCATCATTAATAATACCATTTGCCTTCTTAATTACCTGCTGGATCCGCAAACCAACTCTTTCAGATTCCTGCACAAGTACACCCAGGTCCCTCTGCACAGCAGCACGCTGCAATTTTTTACCATTTACATAATAGTCCCTTTTGCTGTTATTCCTATCAAAATGGATGACCTCACATTTACCAACATTGTTCTCCATCTGCATGACCCTCACCTTATCATTTAGATTACCTGTAGAACTTTCAGCGTCTTCTGCACACTTTGCTCTTCCATTCATCTTGGTCAAAATTCACAGACAACACACCACACTTGGTCCTCAACTTCAAATCATCTATGTAAATCATAAACAATTGCGATCCAACACTGATCCATGAGGCACACCACTAGTCACTGATCGCCAATCAGCAAAACACCCATTTACCCCCACTCTTTGCTTTCTGTCAGTTAACCAATCCTCTATCCATACTAATACATTACCCATAACACTGTGCACCTTTATCTTATGTAACAGTCTTAGATGCAGCACCTTGTCAAATACCTCCTGGAAATCCAGATACACCACATCCACAGGTTCCCCATTGTCCACTGCACATGTAATGTTCTCAAAGAATTCCACCAGGTCAAATATGACCTGCCCTTCCTGAACCCATGCTGCATCTTACCAATGGGACAATTTATATCCAGATGTCTCGCTATTTCTTCCTTAATAATAGATTCAAGCATTTTCCATACTGTGCAAGTTAAACTAACCGGCCTTTTGTCTACCTTTTTTAAACAGTTGCTCTCCAAATGAGCATCATGACTTAATGCCATTCCCCTGTCTTTTCCCACTGCACATTATTTGAACAGAAACAATCATCTAATGCCCTCTTGAATGTCTCAATTGAACCTGCCTCCTCCCACTCTTCCAGACCCCAGCCATTCGCTGTGTGAACAAGTTTATTCTCACATCACATTTGCTTCTTTTGCAAATCACTTAAAATCTGTGGCCTCTCATTCTCGATCCTTTTGTGAATGGGAACAGTTTCTCTCAGTCCGCTCTGTCCAGCCCCCTCATGGTTTTGAACATTTCTATCAGAACTCCTCTTCATGTGCTGAGTTCATTAAAACAAAACGCACGATGGATGTTGGTCTTGACTTTCACAAATTACTGAGCCACAGGGAATTATATCAGTTAAATTTTGTACAGCTTGTATACTGTATAGTCTTTGAGAGCAGAATTTACAATGGATACGAACATAACATCACACAAACACATAAAAGTAGGAACAGGAGTAGACCAAGTGCCCTGTCAAGCCACGTTACACTTGCTGTTTTCCAATCTGCAGATATACTGGCATTGAAGCCCGTACAGTGAAGGTTCACTAAATCGATACTTGGGATGAAAGGATTTTCCTATGGATGACAGGCTGAGTAAATTGGGCTTGTATTCTGTGGAGTTCAGAAGAATGAGAAATAATCTCACCGAAGCCTATAAATTTCTGAAGGGGTTCATCAGGGTGGACGCTAAGAATTCGTTTCTGCTGGTCGGGGAACCTAAAACACAGCGGCAGAATCTCAGGGTAAGGATCCCATCATTTAGGACTGAGCAGTGGAGGAATTATCTCACTCAACGGGTGGTGAATCTTTGGAGTTTTCTCCCACAGAAGGTTGTGGATTCTCCATCATTGGAGACATTTCAGTCTGTGATAAGAGTTACGGGGGCCAGGCAGGAAAGTGAAGTTGAAGCCCAAGGTTCGCCATGTTCATCGTAAATGGCGATGGATCAGGACGCTTGGTCTACTCCTGTTCCTACTTTTGTGTTTGTGTGATGTTATGTTCTGTATCCATTGTAAATTCTGCTCTCAAAGACTATACAGTATACAAGCTGTACAAAATTTAACTAATATAATCCCTGTGGCTCAGTAATTTGTGAAAGTCAAGACCAACATCCATCGTGCGTTTTGTTTTAATGAACTCAGCACATGAAGAGGAGTTCTGATAGAAATGTTCAAAACCATGAGGGGGCTGGACAGAGCGGACTGAGAGAAACTGTTCCCATTCACAAAAGGATCGAGGACAAGAGACACAGATTTTAAGTGATTTGCAAAAGAAGCAAATGTGATGTGAGAATAAACGTATTCACGCGGCGAATGGCTGAGGTCTGGAATGCGTTACCTGGAAGAGTGGGGGAGGCAGGTTTAATTGAGACATTCAAGAGGGCATTAGATGCTTATTTGAACAGAAACAACGTGCAGTGGGAAAAGACAGGGGAGTGGCACTAAATCATGATGCTCATTTGGAGAGCCAGTGCAGATTCAATGGGCCAAATGGCCTCCTTTTGCACTGTGACAATTCTGTGATGCTGTGAATGCATTATTGTCAGTGAGAGATAATTAATTGAACTTTGGGAAAGTTGGAGCACATCATTTTTAAACTCTACAAAATCATTTTAAGTGCTGCAGACATGCATAACACCCTCACAAAGATCATTATAGGAGGGAGGCGGTGGCCTAGTGGTATTAGCGCTAGACTCTTAAGCCAGAAACTCAGCTAATGTTCTGGGGACCCGGTTTCGAATCCCGCTATAGTAGATGATGGAATTTGAATTCAATAAAAAATATCTGGAATTAAGAATCTACGGATGACCATTGTCAATTGTCAAGGAAAAGTCCATTTCGCTCACTTATGTCCTTTAGGGAAGGAAATTTACCGTCCTTACCCAGTCTGACTCCACACTAATGCGGTCGACTCACGATTGCCCTCCAAGGACAACTAGAGATGGGCAATAAATGCTGGTCAGCCAGCGAAGCCCATATCCCACAAATGAATAAAATGAAATGATAAGAGGGATCCAAGTGGGAATGTACTAGAACATTGAAACAAGTCCATATTATTCAACTAAAACTCATACCACAGTGATATTAATCAGGATTATTGTCACTGAGATTCGTGGGAAGAGCCTAGTCTGTCGACTGTGTTCAACATTCAAACTCCCACAGGATAAATATTTGATTTCAGCTGCTGCAGACACAGATGTGGCTTCATATCTCCATTCTTAACTAAATAAATAATAAGCCAAGTGCTTCTCCAGAAAGGTGCCATTCTTCCCTGAATGTGACTGACTGCATGCTCCACACTATATCAATACAGAGTAAATAAATCTTGATAAATGTTATCATTTGTCTATCACTGTAGAAACTTGTTAATGAAGAACTGAGAGGTTATACCCACTAGGAGAGTATGTACAAGCTGGCGGAAAATACACGAGAATGGAGTTCTTTCAGATTATGGAAGGTTAGACTGAGAGAAGACATTTCTACATGTGGAGTTAGGAGCGAGGAGTGGGGAGTCGAGGAGGATAGAGGGGAGAGCTGGAAGGAAGGGCTGGAGACAGTCTGGGGTGCAGTTGTGCATGGAGTGAGGGAGGAGGGTGGGGGTATGGAGCAAGGGATGGAGGTAGGGAGGGTGTGGAGGTCAGGGTGTATGGAGGTGACCAAACCAGAACCAACATTTCTCAATCCAATTGGGAATTCAGGAGAAATTCAGAGAGGGTCAAGAATGTGGAACAGATTACCATTTAAGGTGGTCAACATCAGAGACTGGGAAGGTATATAAAGGATGTGTTGATAGGGTAAGAGAAAGAGGAGTAGAAGGTTTAGCTGGAGCAGAAGTACCTGCATAATGCAGATGGGCTGAATGGCCTGTTTCTGTGCTGTACATTCCAGATAACTACAATGTGCAGAGTTAGTGCTCCCAATGCTCTTCCAATACTCATTCCATATTTCATTTTGTTTTGCAAATCTTGCAAACACTCAAATTCCGTAACAAAGTTGTTGGTAAATAATTGTTTTATCTCACAAAAGATCAACACCGGTGTTTTATGCGCTGTACATAAGAGTTAAAAGAACAAAGAATATTCACAGATGGAGTTAAAGAGAGTAACTAAACCCATCGCTGCTGAATCGATACATCAGCGCAGTGAGGAGAGAGGGGCTCAGTAATGCCCCCCCGACAGTGCAACTCCTTCAATGGGTCACACTCCTCCATTCCAGACCACCAGTGCCTTCATCACATGGACTGCAACACTTCCACCTCACCTCCTAAAGAGGCAACTAGGGATTGATAACAAATCCAGGGATTGCCAATGATAGTCACATCCCAAGAATGAACTAAATTTAAAAAAAGGATTGTTTAAGAAATTTCCTATCAGTTGTTAACTGAAATGGAAAAGCACCCTTGCCGGTTTTGTTTTGTAGTTCACTCTGTAAGGTGATGCTGTGGGCAGAAACTCACCAAATGTGGCAGATTCGTGGCAGGATTCAGCAAGAAGCCACTGTTCTAATCACAATGCACCGACTACTCTCATTATCACCAGCTACGAGCTACATTGGGTAGCGTGGTGACACAGCGGTTAGCACTGCTGCCTCACAGTGCCAGGGACACAGGTTCAATTCCCAGCTTGGGGGTCACTGTCTATGTGCAGTTTGCACATTCTCCCCGTGTCTGCATGGGTTCCCTCTGGGTGCTCCAGTTTCTTCCCACAGTCCGATCGACGTGCTGGTTAGGGTGCATTGACTCAAACAGGGGCTGGAATGTGGTGACTGGAAGATTTTCACAGTAACTTCATTGCAGTGTTAATGTAAGCCTATTTGTAACTAATAAATTAACTTTGCTGCCAGCCAATGCTAGCTACTGCCCGCTAAAGCCAGCTGGATTTTGGGTCATGTTGTCAGCCTGTTAAATACCAAGAATTAAAAATATTATCAAAACATCTAGGGCAAGAATTTGTGCTTATTTGCAGCTGTTTATTGAACATTACAAGGGTCTTTAGAGTTTCAACATGGTGCTTGCTGGGTACCGGTACTGGGTGGCACATAAATTTGTGCAATGAATTGCATTGTACTCCTTATTGTTGGGGGCATTTGCACTGATTGTTGGCTGGTGTATACGCAACAGATAGACCATGACAACAACTAGCAAACAGTTCTGCTTTAACCCATTGCTGATGGTTTCAACCCCACCGCTGGCTACAGACTCAATCAGTGCAAATCAAATAACGGCCAGAACTGCTTCCATCTTGATGCTGAGGACAGATAAGCAGGTTTGTGCTGCTCCACTGCTGCCTCTGCATGTGTTGCACCTTGTCCTGCAAGAGAAGTGGAACTGTGTCAATGAGTGTCATGCAATCTGTCTGGGTGACGTGGCTGTTAAGGTTGAATAGCTGCCAGCGTGTGCAGGCTGTGAGCTGTGGGTGTAAGGCTTGTGGCAGCACTCTGTGTTAGAGACTGAGGTGAAACTCTCAGTTTTGAATTGTGAATGTAGAGGCTGTAGGCCGCTAAGTAATGAAGAGTGCTGATTGGGGCAATGGGTAAAGGTCATGCTGCAGTGCGGGGAACACATTATTTAATGGTCAATTCAGACCTTGACCACTCGTGAGGTCACTGAACTTAGTGAACAGTGTGGGACTGATGCTGATCCTCCGTTAGATTTCAGTCATTGACTATCATGGCTATGTGCTCCCACTGCCTTTTGACCATTTATCTGGGCAGCATCTTGGCTCCCTGTGTTTGTTACAAGACAACTTTCCTACTCTCCAGAGGTACTAAGACCAGTCAGGATGAGAAAACATTTGGAACCCAATGTCTGCTCTGTTACAATGATGGAGTCATAGAATCCCTACAGTACAGAAGGAGGCCATTCAGCCCATCATGCCTGCACCAACCAAAATCCCACCCAGGCCCTATCCCAATAACCCCAAGCATTAACCTTAGTTAGTCTCCTGACACTAATGGGCAATTTAGCATGGCTAGTCAACCTAACCTGCACATCTTTGGACTGAGAGGGGAAACCGGAGCACCCGGAGGAAACCCACGCAGACACAGGGAGAACATGCAAACTCCACACATACAGTGACCCAAGCCTGGAATCGAACCCGGGTCCCTGGTGCCATGAGGCAGCAGTGCTAACCACTGTGTCACCATGCCACCCAAGTTCTCCCACCCTTCATTATTTCCCAGGACAGATTCACTCTGAGCACAATAGCATTCATCTGCTCCAACCATAACGCACCTCATGTTTCAGAGCAGCCACTTCCAACTGGTGCTGCCACGTGAGGGTTTGGTTCACCCGTTGATATTGCAGCCAGTGAACAGTTATTGCTGGCTGTGTGCTGCAACTATTGAATGAATGGGCAGCACCAAGCTGCCTGCACTACACTGAATGCAGAGGTTAATCCCACACTATAATCCACACTCCCATTCTCAGCTACTGTCCAATTTAACCACCCTGCAGTGAATAAGCACCACTAAGTTTTCAATTTTATTTGCAGTGAATATTATCTCGCATTTCAACTTGCTATTATTCACGTTTGTAGAAAGGTAGAGTTTTGTTGATATTATCCTATGTTCCGAAGGTTGTTTACTGGAGGCGAAGTAAAATGTGTTCATATCGTGGTTTTGATTCCGTGTTATCTGAAGCAGTAAAAAGTGAAATAGTTCCAGCACCTGAGTATGAAAACTATTCTCGTGTTTGCCTGTGAATTATAGAGTTAGCTTCACCAACGCAATAGTTATGTAGGTTACAGATGAATATCTAAATCAGCTGTTTAAAAGTTTAGAAAAGCTGATGTAATTTGGCATCTTTCCATTAAGAAGCTGGCGAGATAAACAGTTCCCATATTTTCTGTCAGTTCTCGCTGAAAGTTTTATTCAGAGATTTGAGTCTATTCGAGAAACGATGATGATTATTTCAAAGATTATAACTAGCAGATCACTGCAATGATTGGCCATCAGAAAATAATCTCCTGAACAGTTTTTTACTGCAGCAGAAAGCACGATGACAAAGTGGTTAGCACCGCTTCCTCACAGCGTCAGGGAGCTGGGTTCAGTTTCAACCTCGGGTCACTGTGTGGAGTTTGCACATTCTCCCCATGTTTGCATGGGTTTCTGCTCCAATTTCTCCTCACTTCAAAAATGTGCAGGTTAGATTGATTAGCTATGATAGATTGCCCATTAATGTTGGGGGATTAGCAGGGTAAATACGTAGGGTTATGGGGAGGCAGCCTGGGTGGGATTGCTATTGGGCCGAATGATCTCTTTCTTCACAGCAGGGACTCTGATTAACTGACTATCAGAAATTAACTATTTATTTCCACATATTGCCAAATGAAGTGATTAGATTGCAGACTGTTGGTCACCTAAATGTTTCCTGACCTTACATAATGAACGAATGTCCATCTGTTACTAGAAATCTCAGCAATCATTTCCATTATAAACCAGTGACATTTACAAAGGTGGAAACAAAGATCATAAATGACTCCACACGCAGACAAGTCTTCACATGAACCCAGTCTTTCGTGGACCCACGTACTTTGTGAAATGCAACAGCACCCAAGAAAAGTAGACTCATCACACAGGTATTCTTCAAGGGAACTTGGCTGGCAGATGACTATCAGAGTTGCTATTATTAAAAGCAGCAAATGTACATGAGTTCCACAATCACTAATAGTTTCATCTACAAGGTTAGGAAGTCCATTGTTAATCACTGATGATGCCATTGGTTGGTCACTATTAAAATTGTCAACTGTTATAATATAGTTTTTCTCTCAACTTGATTTTTTTCATGTAAGATTCAGAGATTTATATTGAATTTTACAGCAGAGAAACAAGCCAGATGGTTGATGACTTCTCATGATCCTGCTCCTATTCCCCTCCATCTTACCTGAAAGCATATTTTTCTATTCCTTTCTCATATATTTACTGAGCTTCCCCTTATTCGTGTCATTCACCTCAACCATTCCCTGTAGTAACGGGTTCCACAATCTCACCAGTGTCTACAAGTAGAATCACACTTGTTGCAATTGTAAGGTAAGGATGCCCAACCCTTTGAGTTCTTAGCCATTGGAGTTGGACCCTATGGTAAATTGGGGTCAGGTATAAAGTTCATATTAACCAACATATCCCAAGCTGCAGAGGCCAGCAGGATTTGAGGTTTTTCCTTAGGTCTTATCACTAATAAAATCAAACAAAATCATTCCCAGACCTTCAAACTCACAACATACAAAAATGACAAGGTAAGCTGTAATAGACTGAGGCGTCTGCACTTTCAAGAGTCATTCTGCTAGAGTTTGAGATGGATAGATTGTGTGCCTCTGCCCTAATAATTAACAATTACCCTACAATCAAGTTCTTTCAGTCTGGAGATGGCACAGCTTGTACACCAGTCAACATCTGACCTCACACAATCAGAGCTTACCATTTAACTAGCCGTGCAAAGAGAATTTATTTGCAAAAGTTATATTAAGATTACATTAAAAAAAGAATGCAACAAAATTCAGATGAGCACTTATTTTAGAGGAAGGAACCAGACCTTTGAGCATTTTCCTTGCACAGTTCTACAAACAATAAGGTTGTGAAAGATGTCCATTGATGTGATGATTGGTGTATGAGAGAGATACTGTGCTTGCCTTGCACATAAAGCTCTGATATGGACAAAACTAAACTGCAAGATCACAAAAATAAGCTACCTGCCCATCCACAACTGTTGTATATAAATGTCAGTTAAGTCTTATTACAGACACAGTAATACATCAAACAACACAAAGCACTATTACTGGCTCATTAAATAGTCTTACTCTAATTATCCACAGGATAGACTCAGTGTATCCACAAGATCATAAGAAATAGGAGCAGGGGTAGGCCACTCGGTCCCTCAAGCCTGCTTTGCCATTCAATAAGATCATGGTTAATCTGGTTGTGCCTTACCTCCACATTCCTGCCTTTTCCCTCCAACCACCCCCCCTCCCCCCCGCCTTGACTCCCTTGTTAATAAAAAGTCCATCTAGCTCAGCCTTGAATACACTCAGTGAACAGTGGACACTTCAATGCCTTTTATACCAAATACCCCGTAAACCTACAAAATTGGCTTGACGACAGAAGTCAGAGGGTGGTTGCAGAGGTTGTTTTTCAAACTGGAGGCCTGTGACCAGCGGTGTGCCTCAGGGAGCATTCTGGGTCCACTGTTATTTGTCACTTGTATTAATGATTTGGATGAGAATATAGAAGGCATGGTTAGTAGGCTTGCAGATGGCACTAAGATTCACGGCATAGTAGACAGTGAAGAAAGTTATTTGCAATTGCATCATGACCTTGATCAATTGGGCCAGTGGACTGACGAATGGCAGATGGAGATTAATTTACGTAAATGCGTGATTATGGCATTTTGGTCAATTGAATCAGGGCAGGACTTACTCAGTTAATGGTAGGGCATTGGGCAGAGTTACAGAATAAAGAGATCTAGGGATACATGTTTATAGCTCCTTGAAAGTGGAGTCACAGGTCCACAGATTGGGGAAGAAGGCATTCAGCATGCATGGTTTCATTGGTCAGAACACTGAATACAGGAGTTGGGACATCTTGTTGAAGTTGTACAAGATATTGGTAAGGCTACACTTGGAATATTGTGTGCAGTTCTGGTCACCCTACTATAGAAAGGATATTATTAAACTAGAAAGAGTGCAGAAAAGATTTACTAAGATGCTACCGGGATTTGATAGTTTGATTTATAAGGAGAGGCTTGATAGATTGGTACATTTTTCCCTGGAGCGTAGGAGGCTTAAGGGTGATCTTATAGAAGTCTATAAAATAATGAGGGACATCGACCAGGTAGATAGTCAACATCTCTTTCCAAAGGTAGAGCAGTCTAAAACTAGAGGCATAGATTGGAGAGATACAAAAGGGACCAGAGGGGCAATTTTTCACAGAGAGGTGGTGAGTGTCTAGAATGAGCTGCCAGAGGTAGTAGTGGGAACAAGTACAATTTTGCCTTTTAAAAAACATTTTAGACAGTTTTATGGGTAAGATGGGTATGTAAGATATGGGCCAAAAGTGGGCAATTGGGAGTAGCTTAATGGTAAAAACTGGGCGGCAGGACAAGTTGGGCCGAAGGACTTGTTTCCATGTGTAAACCTCTATGATTCACTCTAACCTTTATATTATTGTTAATCTGAAATCTATCAATCTCTTATTTAAATATAAACAATGACTGTGCTTCCACAGCTCTCTGGGATAGATAATGACAAAGATTCACAAACCTCTGTTCAAAGAAATTTCTCCTCATCTCGGTCCTAAGTGACATCCCTCTTATTTTGCAGTTGGCCCTCTGTTCTAGACTCCCCAGCCAAGGGTAACATCTTACCTGCATCTACCCTGTCTATCCCTTTAAGTATTTTGTAGATTTCAACGAGATCACCTCTCATTTTACTAAACTCTACAGAATACAAGCTCAGTTTGCGTAATCTCCCTTCATAAGACAGATCCACCATCCTGTGACAAGTCTGGTCAAACTTCATTCCACTCCCTCTATAGCAATAATATCCTTCCTGGGTAAAGGGATCAAATCTGCTCACAGTCCTCCAGGTGCGGTTTAACAAAGCTCCTGTACAATTGAAGTAAGACCTCATGACTCTTATACTCAAATTGTTTTATGATCATTTTTTAAAACTAAAACCCAGATACTTGATTAATAAATCACAGTAGAGGTTTTACCAGAAGTCTTCCATTCCAATGGAATATTTGCTGAATTAACTTTTGAATGATATGTAATCTTGCACAAAGAACTGCCTACATTAACTCTACATTTGAATTTATACCCTGTGTAAGTGGATAGCAATAGCCTAAAAGTCACTAACATGAGCAACTCCCTCTCCACTTGACATCCCTTGACACTAATGGGCAACTTAGCATGGCCAATCAACCTGACCACACACCTTTGGACTATGGGGGGAAACCGGAGCACCCAGAGGAAACTCACACAGACACAGGGAGAATGTGCAAACTCCACACAGACAGTGACCCAAGCAGCGAATCAAACCCTGGTCCCTGGTTCAATGAGACAGCAGTGCAAACCACTGTACCACTGAGTCACCCTTTATGTTGTACCTTTAAAATAGTATAAAAGTCCCAAGATGTTTCACAAGAGCAAAATATAAGGGAAAAATTGAAAATTAGTCAATTAAGGTGAAGTTAAGATCCTGTTTATGTGAATACATTTCAACATGGATTCAACATGCATTAATCACCAGATTAATCAAGAAACTCAGAGTACATCTCATGTTTGGCTCATTTCAATTCTGGGTGACTACATTGATTCTGTCAAAGGTATCCCTCCCTCCACAGAACATCCTTCTTACTGCAAAGTGGCTCCTGTCCCAAACACAGCCACTCTCCTCTCGTGTCCCACTTGTAGTGGGACGTCCAGCTTCTCAAAACCAAAGCAGCACAATCTCTGTTGTGCCGCAGTGATTAATTGACCCACCTTTTTTGATATCACTAATTCTTCCCTTCCAAGGGGTAAGTTGCAGTCCTTTATCAGCTGTAATTTTACACTTCCCAGTCTAGCTAGATAGAGGGTTAGGGTTCCGAGTAGCCAATAGCCTAAGGAGGAAAGAGACTACCTAAACAAGATGTGATGATGCAACTCTTTAGTTGCCAAGAGAAAATGAATCTGTGTCACAAGTGACTTCAAGCTTCCAGTTGCTGGCCCTCAGATAACTGGAGCTGTCCTGCCTATTCATTCTCATAGGCTCAAATATCATGAAATGCATTTTGTGCAGAATGTGTTCAGAGTTCACTATTACATCCAATTTTAACACATTTACTCAATCTTTATTTACTGAGGGGACGGTTTCAGGTTTTAAGGTTTAATATTAAAAATAAACTCCTCACCAATGCTCACATATCAGATCCTAACATAATAATTTATAGAATAGAATATAGAATATTTACATCCCAGGAGGCCATTTGGCCCATCGTGCCTGCACCGACAACAATCGTTTAAGCTGGGGTGGGGGAATTCAATGGAGATGTGAGGGGCAAGTTTTTAGACAGAGAGAGTGGTAGGTGTCTGGAATGTGCTGCCAGGGCAGGTATGATAGGAGGGTTTAAAGGGCTTTTAGATAAACACATAAATATGCAAAAAATAGAAGGATATGGAGCAAGGGCAGGCAGGAAGGATTAAATAAGAAAAGTTTATTTATTAGTCACAAGTAGGGCTTACATTAATACTGCAATGAAGTTACTGTGAAATTCCCCTAGTCTCCACACTCCAGCATCTGTTCTCATCAATGCATCTAACCAGCTTTCAGAAGATGGGAGAAAACCAGAGCACCCGAAGGAAACCCATGCAGACATGGGGAGAATGTGCAAACTCCACACAGACAGTGACCCGAGCCAGGAATCGAACCTGGGACCCTAGCACTGTAAAGCAGCAGTGCTAACTATTGTGCTACTATGCCATCTCAGATTAATTAGTTTAATCTGGCATTATATTGGGCACAACATCGTGGGCTGAAGGGCCTGTTCTGGTGCCATACTGTCCTATGTTCTAATCCCACCCAGGCCCCAATTCTGCAACCACACGATTTGTGACACTAATCGATAATTTGGCATGGCCAATCAACTTAACCTGCACATCTTTGGAGCATGGGAGGAAACTGAACAACCTGGAAAAAACCCATTCAGACACGGGGAGAACACACAACCTTGACACCCAAGGCTGGAATTGAACCCAGCTCTCTGGCACTGTGGGGTAGCAGTGCTAATCACTGTGCCACCACACTGCCCTTTATGTTGCACCTTTAACATAATAGAAATGTCCCAAGGTGTTTCATAAGAGCAGAACGCAAGACAAAAATTGACAGTCACACAAGTGAGAAAGAAAAGTTGTAAAGAGTGTCTTAAAGGAGGATGGGGAGTGGGGAGACAGTGAGGTTTAGCTAAGGATGCCAGAGATTAAAGATCAAGCAGCTGGAGCAGGAATTAGATTTTTGTTAGATTAGTAACTGAGTTCCCAGTTCCAAACTCTATGAATCGATACAGTAAGAAATCAAAATTGAGATTTCAGTTCTTGCTTCTTGCAAATCAAAAAGCAGTGAAGCTGAGAGGCCCATTCACAAGAAATACAAAATAATTCATGACATATTAAAATTTATGTCCCACCTTTAACATAATAAATTGGGCCAAGATGCTTCACAGAGTCATTATAAATCTGACATCTCACCACAGTTGCCATATTAGGGCAGATATAGTCCGAGTCTTAGAGATATATGGCACAGACACAGGCCCTTCGGCCCATCTCATCGGTGACGATGGGTTTCCTAAACTGAGCTGGCCCCATTTGTCTGCATTTGGTCCATATCTCTCTAAACCTTTCTCATCCATGTATCTGTCTAAATGCCTTTTAAATGTTGTGATTGTACCCACCTTTACAACTTCCTCTGAAAGTTCATTCAATACACACACCACCCTCTGTGTGATAAAGTTACTCCCCAAAGTCCCTTTTAAATCTTTCCCCTCTCTCCTTAAACCTCTGCCCTTTAGTTTTGGATTCCTTTACCCTGGGGAAAGGACTTGGCTGTTCACCTTATCAATGCCCCTCAGTTTTATAAACCTCTATAAGGTCACCCCATCACCCTCCTATGCTCCAGGGGTAAAGTCCCAGACTATCCAACCCCTCCTGATAATTCAAACCTTTCAGTCCTGTTAACATCCTTGCAAATCCTTTTTGTACTCTTTCCAGTTTAATAACATTTCACACCAAATGCTTGGTAGGATTTAAGGAGCAGTTCCCTATAGAATTCCTATAATGCAGGAGGCCATTCAGCCCGTCAGATCTGCACCAACTCTCTGAAAGAGCAACACACCCTGGCCCTACTTCCGTAATCCCATGCATGCAGCACAGACAATCCTGCACATCTTTGGAGTGTGGGAGGAAAGTGGAGCACCCAAAGGAATTCCATGGGTTCCCTGACGAGCATGAAGGGTAAGGCACGCAAAACACTGTAGAAGTTGACAGTGCCAAGAGATCCCAGCAGCAACTAATGGCAAACTGCCTCTGCCACAAGAGGGACAGGGGGTGGCAGGGAGGGGGTACAGTGATAATCCCCTAATCCCCCCCGACAGCTTGTCTTCCATTGGGCAGAATGTGGGGAGACGATGGCCTAATGGTATTATCATTAGGCTATTAATCTAGAAACTCAAGTAATATTCTGGGGACCCGGGTTCGAATCCCGCCACGGCAGGTGATGGAATTTGAATTCAATAAAAAAAATCTGGAATTAAGAATCTACGGATGACCATGAAACCATTTTTGGAAAAACCCATCTAGCTGACTCATGTCCTTTAGGGAAGGAAATCTGCCATCCTTACCCGGATCTGGCCTACATGTGACTCCAGAGCAATGTGGTTGATTCACACGGGTAACTAGGGATGGGCAATAAGTGCTGGCCCAGCCAGTGACGCCCGTGTCCCACGAATGAGTAAAACATAAAATTCGGCACTCAGTGTCAACACACAGTCTGCCATGTTTGAAAATAACTGGAAAAGCTCAACTCAAATTCATCAGCTATGTCCTGCTTTTACATCACTAAACAATCTGACACATACGGCTGAAAATATCTGAAGTTTTGCAACACTTATTTTGAGGTGAAAATGAGTGGCCTTCACTGCGCTGTGTAACTGCGGATGAGTGTGCAGCTAATTGTACACAGGTAAGAAATAAATCTCATCCACCAGATACACAGGAAATCATCATGACAAAAATTATCCAAACTACAGACTGGCTAAGCCTAATCATTTTCAAACTATCTGAGCTCACTGCAGCCGCTGATAGACACTGTCAGTGATACGATTTTAAAGTGAGACTTGAGTTTGTTAAAGTTTATTGGACTAAGTGTGGCTGATGGCAGAGATTTAACTTTTAACATGCTGCAAGGCTTCAATCTGGCAAAACCAACTTCCGGCCAAAGCTGCTTTTTTTTTTAAAAATGTGCTGGAGCTGCCTATGACCAAGTTGACCTCGCAAAAGCAGCCAGCATAATCATTCTCTCTTCCACCTTCTTCCACTGGGAAAAAGATACAACAGCCTGAGATCACATACCAACCAACTCAAGAACAGCTTCTTCCCTGCTGCTGTCAGACTTTTGACTTTTACAGATCACAATTTACAATTTTTACTAATACACCTTTGAAAGCATTCTTTCTGGTTGTATCACAGCTTGGTATGGGCTCCTGCTCTACCCAAGATCACAAGGAACTACAAAAGGTCATGAATGTAGCCCAATCCATCATGCAAACCAACCTCCCATCCATTGACTCTGTCCACACTTCCCGCTGCCTCGGCAAAGCAGCCAACATACTTAAGAACCCCACCCACCCCGGACATTCTCTCTTCCATCTTCTTCCGTTGGAAAAAAGGTACAAAAGTCTGAGGTCACGTACTCAAGAACAGTTTCTTCCCTGCTGCTGTCAGACTTTTGAATGGATCTATCTTATATTAAGCTGATCTTTCTCTACAGCCTAGCCAAGGCTGTGACACTACATTCTGCACTCTCTCCTCTCCTCCTCCCCTTTGTACTCTATGAACAGTATGCTTTGTCTGTAAAGCATGCAAGAAACAATACTTATCATTGTATCCCAATACACGTGACAATAATAAATCAAATCAAAAGGTTACAGCTCATTCCCAAACAAAGAGCTGAAGGAGTTGTTTGCAGATTTTTTGGAGCCAGTGTTTGGAATGTAGGGTATAAACATGATGGGGTCTGAAGGATCCGACACTCTATGCTGCCTCTACCCGATCGGTCTAATCAAACAATGCAATTTGTTTCCGATCAATTTATTGGCTGGTTGCCGATGAATGTTTGGGATGTTAGAATGCTAACACAAGGAGCTTGCATTCAGTGAAAACCCAGGACCAACAGTCACAGAAGGAGACAACATTCAGAAGAAGAAGGAAGTCTGATATCCGTGTGGCAAAACCCTGGCCAGGTTTCACACGTCAAGTGGAAATCAGCCTTAGGTTAAGTAACAGATAGAGTGTTTCGTTTCTGCATTGCAAGAATTGACTATAATCTAAGCAGCTACAAAATAAAGAAAACTGTATTTAAGCATTTAAAGTCAACATAGAGCTATTAGAGATTAAAGCACACAGGTTTGCACAACACCAGCAATTGGACAAATACTTGATTTTAGATATTTTATATCATCAGGAATCCATCCACAATAAAACCCTCAGTTACACTTTGTACTGAATTGTTGAATGATCTTCCAAACTCTCTTGAATAATGTGACTGGTTTCATTTTACACCTGTACGAAGCTGGTATGTAACTTAGACTTCTGCAATGTCTAGTATTGCAATTTAAGGTTAGTATACCTGTACTTTGGTCAAGTAGATAAGCACTGATATAATTAAGAACCACGTGTAGTGTAATCATCAGCCCAGGTCAGAATGAAGATGGTTGGCTAATTCTTATGTCCAGCCCTGTCCAGAGCCAACTCTGCTCTAAATGGCTGGGATTTATCCACATTACGTGCATTATGGAACTATCTGTCACTAACTGTTTTCTGCCTGCTGTCATTGGGAAAATGTAGATTCTGTCATGTTTCCAGAGATTCTACAGACGCAAATCACAAGTCTGGCCCCTACCTTCAATCTATTGGCTGGTGTCAATGAATGAAATGTCCAATAATCAGTTGTATTGAATTGCAAAATAATTACAGTGTAGAAACAGGCCATTTGGCCCAACTGCTCTGTGCTGGTGTTTATGCTGCGAACAAGCCTCCTTCACCCTCTTTCATCTCACTTTAATATATCCTTCCATTCCTTTCTCCCTCCTGTGTTTATCTAGTTTCCTCATAACTGTACGTTATTAACCTCAACTTCTCCCTGTGGTAACGACTTCCACATTCTCACCACTCTCTTGGTAAAAAGAGGTTTGGCGTATGATGTTGCAGCTATATAGAACGTTGGTTAGGGCACATTTGAAATACTGCTTCCAGTTCTGGTCGCTACACTACGAGAAGAATGTGGATGCTTTGGAGAGAGTATAGAAAAGGTTTACCAGGATGTTGCTTGGTATGGAGGGTCTTAGCTATGAAGAGAGATTGGGTAAACTTGGGTTGTTCTTCCTGGAAAGAAGGAGGATGAGAAGAGACCTAATAGAAGTGTATAATATTATGAAGGGTATAGATAGGGTGAACAGTGGGAAGCTTTTTCCCAGGTCGGAGGTGATGAACACAAGAGGTCACAAGTTCAAGGTTAAGGGGGCAAGGTTCAACACAGATATCAGGAGAACGTATTTTACACAGAAGATGGTGGGAGCCTGGAATGCACTGCCAAGCAAGGTCATTGAGACGGACACGCTGGGGTCACTTAAGACTTATCTAGATAGCCACATGAACAGACTGGGAATAGAGGGATACAAGGTCTATTTGGGATATTTTAGTTACCAACTAAAATACTTGAAAATCGTAAGTGCCAATTCTTAACTGCTAATCTATTTCTATTAGCTCCAATTTAAGAAATGTTCCTCATATAAACTTAAACTTCTCTTCAAAATCCTTTAGGAGCACAGTTAGCTTGTTCCCAAGTCTCCAGAAGGCCTCAGAGGAGAAGAACAGAGAGAGAACTATTTCTCCTAGCATCTCCCAAACAGTAACCTCCAGAGAGAGGTTTTTATTTCTGTCAGTAATTCCTATTCTTCCTTGTTAACTTAACTTCTCCCCTTAAGCACCTGACTCTGTCAATCAACCTAATCAAAACCTTCTCTGGAATCGCAGGTGAAAAACCAAATAGATAAAAATGTATTAACTCAAATTAAAACAAACACATCTTTAGCTCAAATCCATCATCAGTCTGCATTCTCAACAATGTGAGCTGCCTGGCTCCCAAACAAACCAGAGCCATGTAAATAGAGCTGAATTTTAAATGTACCCTCACAAGAAACACAATATAAATACAAGGCACAGTATCATCATAACAGCCAGAGAAATTACAACAGAGCAGCTGCAGAGATTGGAGTGAAGATTTCAAAGATATGTAACTATTATAAAGGGTGATGTATAAAAAAAACAAGCTCAACACTTGGACGTTATGTCAAAGTGTATCTGCCCTGGAGAGAGCGAAAGGAAGGTTCAGTACACTGACTCCTAAAATGATAGGACTGCCCAATGAGGAGAGATTGAAATGAACAGGACGATACTCTGTGTAATTCAGAAAAACAAGAAATGATTTAACTAAAACATAGAAAACTCTTCAGGGATTTGACAGGGAGATATTGAGAGGTTGTTTCTACCTGCCTGAGGAATTACAAACACAGGGTCATAATCCCAGGATAAAAGGTCAGTCATTCTGGACGTGAATTGGAGGGAAATTCCTCCACTCAATGGGTGTGAATCTTTGGGATTCTCTGCTCCTGAAGCCTGTGGATGTTCAGTTAATGAGGTCAACAGGTCTCTTGGCAAGAATGTTAAGGGATTATTGGGATAGGGTGGGAAAGTGGTGTTGATGTAGAAGTTTGGCCATGATCTTATTGAATGGCAAAATGGCAAGTGGGCTAGGGGGTGTGAGGGGTGGGGGGTGCTAAATGGCCTACTCCTGATCCTATATCTTTAAATGCAGGTTATATAGAAACGGCTCCCATGTGCTGGAGGGTCAGTAAACATGGGACATAGGGTAGAGATTCTGTTTGTAGATTAATGAAATCAATGTCTCCCACCTTGTGAGTGATCCACTAACATTCCTGAAACACTAGAGATTAATTCTCAGTGCTCTCTGTGATATTGTAAGTTTAGCAAGTGATTGGCAGACCAATACACATCGTGTGCTACAGTTAAACTCAGTACCTCTGCGAGTCGGAAAACAGAATGGGTCAGATTATTGATGTGATCATTATCTAGTGACTCCAACAGGAATGGAAATGGGCAGAAGTGAGGTGGGATATTCACAAAGTCCAGTAGCCTCAACATTGAAAATTCATTTGAGAAGAATGGTGAGACACCAAAGAACATCAGGTTAAAGACCAACAGGTTTATTTGATAGTAAATGCCACCTGTTGGACTTTAATCTGGTGTTGTGAGACTTCTTACTGTGTTTACCCCAGTCCAATGCCGGCATCTCCATATCGAGACACCAGAGAACCAGTGCTCTTGTGGTGCATTGGGAAGCATTCTTGTCTGTAAGCAAAAAGTTCCAGGATTGAGCCCCAACCCAAGTCTTGTCGGCCAAGGAAGGTGCATTCATAACGCCAACAAATAGAGTGAGTATCAATCTGAAAATCCTTACCACACACCAATGGCAGGTGGTATGAGAATCCTGGTCAAACATATGATGGAAAGAGTATTGGAGCCTCTACCATCACTACCTAGAGCTCCAATTTACAACATGCATGTAAAAGTGCGTGTTGCCACAGCAACTTGGACTCCTTGAGCGAACTGTAACACAGAAACACCAACACCCAAGAATGATCAGAAGCCAAAGGATGACAGAAAATGAAAGCAGATTGACATGGAAAAGCCAAGTGCCTTCAATGTTATAGTCATCGGTAGACACAATACGACTTCGAATACCATTTAGCTTTAAACAGATCTTCAATTGAAAACATCTGAGATGTTTCCATTGGGGAAAAAAAAACAAAACATTACTGCCGAGGATTGCATTAAAATGATTTCATGTCAAAAAAAAGGGACATCTGACATTTAAAACAGTTAGACATGTAATACAGAAACAAATTCAGTGCTAAGAGGGATATTAATAGTCATTCTGCTAAAAACTGATGAGCTAATACATCAGCAACAAAATGTTCCAGTTAATTATAACTCTGTATTCCATTACTGCAAGTTGACCATTTAAATCCCATATAAGAATGGTAGAATCTTATACAGAACGAGGTCATTTGGTTTACCTCTTTGAAAAAGCTATCCAATTAATTCCACTTCTTTCAAGTCCTCACCCAATTCCCTTTTGAAAGTTCTGATTGAATCTGCTTCCCTTTCAGGCAGCGCCTTCCAGATCACAACAATTCACTATGTAAAGAAATGTTTCCTCATATCAACATCAGTTCATTGGCCAATTTTCCTCTATTCCGGGTCCTCTGGTTACTAACCCTCCTGCCATTGGAAACAGCTCCTCATTATTCACTCTATCAAAAACCTTCTTAATCCTAAACACCTCAAATCTCCTAATCTTCATTGTTCCAAGAACAATCCCAGGTGACCATCACCTTACGGATTGAAAGTACAGTCATAACCTTAACCGTGTTCCAATTTAAGATTAGACAGTGTTTAGCTTGAACGATTCAAAGACAAAAGCAGCCAGTGCGGGATATTGAATACTAACAGAAGACTGCTGTAATGTTACAGTTCCTGTGTAGGGTAGCAAATTAATTGTGGCAGTAAGTGAGTAATCGAGAAAACATAAGGTCACATCTTTCTAGGGCACTTGGATCATTTAGAGTCATAGAGGATAACAGCATGAAAACAGGCCCTTCGGCCCATCTTGTCCATGCCACCCAGGTTCAACCACTAAGCTAGTTTCAATTGCCCGTGTTTGACCCGTATCCCTCTGTATCCATCTCACCCATGTAACTATCTAAATACTTTTTAAAAGACAAAATTGTACCCGCCCCTGCCTCTGGCAGCTTGTTCCAGATATGCACCACCCTCTTAGTGAAAGATTTGTCCCTCTGGATCCTTTTATATCTCTCCCCTCTCACCTTATTTCAGTTCAATTTTTTTTAAAAAAGCACTGGAAATGAAAGACAGGTTTCACTAAAAATAACAGTGAACTTGTTGTGGATTATTGTAAAAGCCCTTCTTTAGGGAATGCTACCCATATCCAGTCTGGACCTATACACAGCACAAAATATCTGACAGTAGGAAAACTGACTGTGCTGTAAAAACCCATCTGAATCACAACTGTCCCTTTAGGGAAGGAAATCTGTCATCCTTATGATGTCTGACCTACATGTGACTCCAGATCCACAGTATAGTAATGACGGCACAGTGGTTAGCTCTGCTGCTGCATAGTGCAAAGGACCCAGGTTAGATTCCAGCCTCGGGTCACTGATGAGGTGAAGTCCGCATGTTCTCCCCGTGTCTCCATGGGTTTCCTCTAAATGCTCTGGTTTTCTTTCACAGTCCAAAGGTGTGTGAGTTAGGTGGATTGGCCATGCTAAATTCCCCCTTAGTGTCAGGGGAATTAGCAGGAAAATGCATAGAGTTATGGGGACAGGGCCTGGGTGGGATTGTGGTTGGTGCAGACTCAATGTACTGAATGGCCTCCTTCTGCACTGAGGGGATTCTATGATTCTATAAATGCAATTGACTTTTAATTGGCCTCTGAAACAGTCCAGCACCAGGTAAATGCTTGTGACCCGCAGCCAAGGATTTTTTTCAAAGTTACTGCTGTCCTGAAGCAACTGAAGACACAGCTATCAGTTGTGAAATGATTCAAATCAGGGGTCAGGCAAGAGGGCAGAATTGGATGAGTGCAAAGATCTTGGAGGGGTGTAAGGCTGGAGGAGGTGACAGAGATAGAGAGGGACAAGGTCATCGAAGGAGTCTGAAAACGTGGGTCAGGATTTTAAGGTTGTGGCATTGCCAAACACGAAGTTGGTCTGGGCCAACAAATGCACGGTGATGGTTGAACAGAACTTGGTGTGAATTAGGGTACAGATAACAGAGTCCTTCATACCAATGTACGACACAGTGGTTAGCACTGCTGCCTTGTAGTGCCAGGGACTGGTTTCAATTCCCAGCTTGGGTCACTGTCTGTGTGGAGTTTGGACATTCTCCCGGTGTCTGCGTGGATTTCTTCTGGGTATCCCGGTCCTCACATAGTCTGAAAGATGCGTTGGTTAGGTGCATTGCCCATGCTAAATTCTCTGTCAGTGTACCCGAACAGGTGCCAGAGTGTGGCAACTGGGGATTTTCACATTAATTTCATTGCTGTGTTAATGTAAGCTAACTTGTGACAATAATAAATAAAACTTAAAGATAAAACAAATTGTAATCTAAACTAATGTACTGTTACTCCGTGAAAACACAAAAATGTATAACACAAGACAATCAACTTCTGATAGAAAGAAGCAATAAATAGAAGCCCAGGAGACTTGTGGTGCAATGGGTAACATTCCTGTCTCTAAACCTGAAGCACTGGGTTTGAGTCCCATCCCAGTACTTGATGCCAAGGTATGTGTGTTGATAACACAGGTTGATTATCAATGTGAAAATCCTTCCAGTACAACTGTGGCAAATGATAGGAATGGGAGAGTTCCCTGGTCAGCCAGAACAGTGTTGTATCTGCAGCTGGATCCAAGTACAGGTTCTTGCCACAGGATGTACTCCATGCCAAGCTTCAGACTATGAGCATGTGAAGGCATTAACCTGTTTGGGCATATTATGAATGTACCTTCTTCAGTCATTCCAAGGCACTACAAGATTTCCTACTGACTGACCAGGTATATTCAGGGGCAGTTTAAAGGTTAATCATTCTTAGCAAACAAGTTGAACCTGCAACAATTTTTTATAATTCACTCTGCATCCTCTGTAGGAAAATAAAGGCAATACCATTTCACAATAATTAATTCCATGTTTGTCATCTTTCATACTACCAAATTAGTTGTTTGCTTAATTGAATTTCTGGCATTCCTGGTTTAATCTAGTCTGCCATGTGTTGGATTTGAGAACAATTAATAAATGCTACCTATAACCAGTAATGAATTAGAAGGACAATATATCTTGACAAATTGTTAAAGAATATGAGCTGGGCTGACACTAACTGGCATCTGTGATATTGTGTCTTGAACCACACTAATATCCCATGGGCACATGATGGGCACCTCTAGTCTGCTCTTCAGAGAAGAATTTGAAATTCAGAGCTGCCAATCTGAAAAGAGGCAGGAAGAAAACAATAGAGAGGCGGTGGGGATCAAGCATTAGGGGCTGAGGGAGTGTGAGGGTAGTGATGACAATCTCCAGGGGCTTGTGGTATTATTGTGGAACTGGCTGGGGTGTGAGGACCACATTCCTCCCTATTGGACAGCTCCACATTCAGGTCAAATATTTAAAGTTTATTTATTAGTCACAAGTAATGGAGGGTAATTGGAGATGACCACTTGTGAAGTTCATAACCCAAGAGTGAATATGAAAAACAAAATTAAAATTCACATGTCTAGAGAATATCAAAATCGGGGAGCCAGCAGAATCACCCATCAGATCCTTCTTACGGCAGTGAAATATGTTCCAGGTATAACTCAGATCAAAGTAGCTAGTCTATCAAAATATGTTTTTTATGATTGCCCTAATATTATACATCATGAATAAAAATCAAATCATTGCCAGTTCCTTGAGACGTGTAAATTATTAAGGTCATCCCTTAATAAAGATAGTTGTAGAACACTGTGAGCAATTAACATTTTCATTAGACCTTTGAGAGGAGTGGTACTCCCAGAATATAAAGGGATCAAGGAAGAATCCTACTCTTAATAAATAGGAGGGAAAGAATTTTCTTTTGTTTCTTGATCCAAATTTTAGAAAATAGCCAGTTTTATTTCTTTCTCCTTTTAAGAAAGGAGAGAAAGAAATAAAAGAAAGCACACCATTCATGACTTTTTGACATCCCAAACAGTTAAACCAATTAAATACTTTTAAATAATAGCCGATGACATGTAGGAAATCCTACAAGAAATTTTTGTACAGCAAGATCCAACAAACAATCATAGAATTGCTGCAGTGCAGAAGAAGGCCTTTTGATTGATCAAATGTGCATGGACTCTCCAAAAGAGCATTTTACCCAGGACCACCCCCTCACCCAAACCTTTTCCTGTAACCCCTCACATTTATCATGGATAATTCACCTCGTCTACACATCTTGGGATTCTAAGGGGGCAACTTAACAAGGCCAATCAAGCTAACCTGCACATCTTTGGACTGTGGGAGAGAACCAGAGCACCCAAAGGAGACCCAAGCAGACACAGGGAGAATGTGCAATCTCCATATAGGCAGTCATTCAAGGCCAGAATCAAACCATGTCCCTGGCACTGTGAGGCAGCAGTGATAACCATTGTGCAACTGAAATTGCTTTAGTTAATATTGATTCATGAATGTATATTGTCCAAGCCAACGGAGAGAAATCACTTCCTTTTCCTAAAAGTAGCATCATGGGATCTTTTGTGTCTGTTTCAGGCAGGACAGACAAGGCCTGAATCAAACTCTCATCTAAACTGCAGCATCTCTGACAGTGTAGCACTATCTCAGCACTGCAATGTCAGCCAAGATTTGACTTGTGCTCAAGTCTCTGGAATAGGACTTGAATCCACAACATTGTGACTCCGAGGCAAAGGTGCTTGGCACTGAGGCACAGAATAGAAGGTTATGTTGATAGGGCAAGACAAAACAAAGGAGGAAGAACTCATATGAATCATAAACACCACATGGTTGTGTTGTGTAGCACCAAGCCATCCAGTTGTGTGGGATGGTTTAGTACTACATCAACAGGGATGAAGTGGAAATAGTCAAGAGCTTCATGTTCCCACGTGTACAGATCACCAACAACCTCACCTGATCACTCCATGCCAATACTATAGTTAAGAAAGTCCACTAATGCTTACTTTCCTAGGAGTCAAGGGAAATTTGGCATGTTTGCTACGACTCTCACCAACTTTTACAGATGAACCAGAGAAAGCATCATAGCTTGGTATGGGCTCTTGCTCTGCCCAAGACCGCAAGGAACTACAAAAGATCATGAATGTTGCCCAGTCCAACACGCAAACCAGTCCATTGACTCTGTCTACATTTCCCACTGCCTCGTCAAAGCAGCCAGCATAATTAAGGATCTCCACGCACTCCGGATATTCTTTCTTCCACCTTCTTCCGTCAGAAAAAAGATACAGAAGTCTGAGGTCCTGTATCAACCGACTCAAGAACAGCTTCTTTTCTGCTGCTGTCAGATTTTTGAATGGACCTACCTCACATTAAGTTGACCTTTCTCTAGACACTAGTTATGACTGTAACACTACATTCTGCACTCTCTCCTTTCCTTCTCTATGAATGGTATGCTTTGTCTGTATAACGTGCAGGAAACAATACTTTTCACTGTATGTTACTACATGTGACAATAATAAATCAAATCAAATGCTGGAATACATGTGGCTACAAAATCTAAAATAGAAATGCATAAGTAAATCACAACTAACAAAATGAATCAAGTAAGAATGTAAACTTTTTTGACTTTGGCAACACAAGAAAATTGGATCATTAATCATTAAGTACAAATAAATCAACAACTACAAACTAATTGGGGTAATTGCTAGTTGATTGGCAAAGTACCTGCAGCAGGTGATCTGTACAGCTGAACTCAATGAAGTGAGTTACCATAACCAGGCATTAAACTAACAAGGGCATCAGTTTCAAGGAGATATGAAAGGCTAGTTTTTTTTATATAGGGGGTGGAGAGTACCTGGAACGCGCTGTCAGAGGCGGTGGTCGAAGCAGACATAATATAAACGTTTCAGAGGCAGCTTTACTGTTGCATTAACAGGCAGGCAGTACAATCATAGAATCAGCACAGTGCAGAAGAGGCCATTCAGCCCACCAAGCCTGCACTCACAACAATCCCACCCAAAGTCAATGCCATGTATTTACCTTGCTAATCCTCCTGACACTAAGGGGCAATTTAGCACGGCCAATCAACCTAACCTGCACATCTTTGGAGTGTGGGAGGAAACCAGAGCACCCAGAGGAAACCCACACCGACACGGGGAGAACATGCAAATAATCACCCAAGGTCAGGATGAACCCGGGTCCCTGGTGTTGTGGGGCAACAGTGCTGACCACCAAGCCATCATAGAGGGTTACGGACTCCATAGAGGCAAAAAATCTTTAGTTTAGAAAGGGGTCATGTGGTGGCACAGGCTTGGTGGGCTGAAGGCCTGTTTTGATGCTGCATTGTGCTTGGTTCTTGGTGAACAAAACTTCTAATTTTGAAATGCAGCGGCAATCTTAGCAAGCAGGAGACAGGTAATGAGTGAGATACTCGCTGCCGAGATGGTGGGAAGCAGTGATGGGTAAAAAGTCAAATCCTCAAATCCATATTTTCCATTGCCATCATCATACTTATGGCTCAACTAAATGTCACTGCTACCAACATACTGCAATAAAAGTTGGGAACAGCAGTGTGATTCTCAGGCCATTCAATCCCTGTAGTGTAGAAGGCAGCCACTTGGCCCATCAAGTTTGCTCTAAGTCTCTGACAGAGTATCTTACCCAGTCACTCCCTCCCTGCCCTATGCCAATAACCCCACAAATCACCATGCCTAATCTATCTAACCCACACATCTTTGGATTACGGGAGGAAACTGGTGCACCCGGAGGAAACCCACATGGACAGAGGGAGAATGTGTCAACTCCACACAGATGGTGATCTGAGGCTGGAGTTGAATCTGGGTCCCTGGCACTGTGAGGTAGCAGTGCCAACCACTGTGCCACCATGCTGAGCTAAGGCTGAAATATCTCCTGTCTTATTTATGACAGCAGACAAGTTAGCATCCAGAGTTTGAGGATAAGCAGCTGCGATACATAATTGTAAGTAATTCAATCAATTTTAACTAAAACTATTACATAGAATTTTACAGCACAGAAGCTAGTCATTCACCTAACTGATGTTTAATCCCCAGACAAGCTTCTTTCCTTCCCATTATCTCTCACCCTATCATTCCTTGTTTATCTAGCTTCCTAGTAAACACATTTCTTTTAACATGTTGTGTTTTTATAGACTTGGTAAATTAGAATTGGAGCCTGGGAGTGATTGACAATGCTCCATATCCCTCTCCACTAATTAAAACAAACAGCTATTAAAACAGAGGAGAGGGGAATTTGATACAAATGTATTAGTTGTTTGCAAGAACAACGTTACTCACCATCAGTGTTGTCACTGTTGGGGAAAGACACTCTTTGAAATCAAAGATTCAATTTATTGCCAGTTCAAAGTTGCAAAGTAAAATTACTAACTTAATTTTTCAAATCCCAAATCCCAGTTTTTTTCCCCATTTCAAGTAGCAATCTGATTTCTATTTGAAAGTTGTACTGAATCTGTTACCACTGCCTTTCCAAGCAGCAGGTTCCGAATTGTAACAAGTTTAGCTGCATCTTTTTAAAATAAAATGTATTAATCACAAATAAGACTTACATTAACACTGCAATGAAGTTACTGTGAAATTTCCCAAGTCTGCCACTTGATCAGCTCAATGCACCTAACCAACACATCTTTCAGACTATGGGAGGAAACCGGAGCACCCACAGGAAACCCATGCAGACACAGGGAGAATGTGCAAACTCCACATAGGCTGTGACCCAAGCCAGGAATCCAAGCAAGGTCCCTGGTGCTGTGAAGCAGCAAAACAAACTACTGTGCTATCGTGCCGTCCTTTCCTGTAGATACCGAAACGTTTTTCCTTAAATTACATTTGTCTCAAATAAAACCTACAACAACGATAAAGGGATTGACTATCAAACATGTTCCCTGTCAGTTCTACTTGTACACCAGCTTGCACTGTTTTACACGCAGTTCAACCAGTGAGACAGCAATATTGATGCTTCAGGCATGGCCTATATATGTCTCCTATGTTCATGTAATTTAGATAATAATTCAGAGAGGGCATGTTAACCTCAGTTTATGTACCACTGGGCCAAGAAATTTCCCCAGAGATAAAAACACTTAGAGCAGATAACTGTCATTCCACATATATATTGCAACTACTAAATTAGGGAAATTAATTACATCCCATGATCTCTCCTGCTTAAGGGAGAAACATGAGAAAGTTAAACTATGTAGCCCAGTGAGTGGCTAGAATACCCGAGATTGCTGGAAGAAACAAAGATTAACAGGTCAAGTAAGTGGGCATGAACGTGACAGATGGATTATAAAGTGGAAAACTGTGTAGTTATTGACTTTGGTAGGAAAATGCAAAGTTCTTCTCAAACGATGAGAGGTTAGAGAAGTGTTGATGTCCAAAGCAACCTAGCTTTTCTTGTTCATAAATTACTGAAAGCTAGCATTAAGATACCAGACGCTAATGGTACATGTTGGCCTTTATCACAAGAGGCTTTGAGCACAAAAATAAAGATGTTTTGTTGCTATTGTATAAAGCCTGAGTGAAACTGCATCTGGACTATCTTGTATAGTTTTGGTTTCCTTACCTATGGAAGGATATACTTGCCATAGAGGGAACACAATAAAGATTCACCAGACTGATTCCTGGGATAGTTGGGTTGTCCTATGAGGAAAGATTAAGAAAACTGGGATCTATATTATCTGGACTTAGAAGAATGAGAAGTGATCTCATTGAAGCATATAAAATTCTTGGAAAGCTCAATGGGTAGGTGCAGAAAGAATATTTCCCCTTGCTTGGGGGGATTCTACAATCGGTGCAGAGTAAGGCGCAGGCCATTTAGGATTGAGATGAGGAGGATGGTGAATCATTGGAATTCTCCACACCAGGTGCTGTGAAGGTTCAATCATTGAGTATGTTCAAAACAGAGATTGATAGATTTCTAGTATCGATGATATTAAGGATGTGGGGATAGTGCAGGAAGATGGCCTTGCGGTAGAAGATCAGTCATAGTCTAGTTAAATAGTGGAGTAAATTAGAGGGGTTGAATGGCCAGCTCCTGCTCTAATATTCCTAAATGCCAATCCTTAAAAGTGGTATGACAAGTTGATAATGTGGTTCAGAAAGATATAGGTTACTTGAGTTAATAAATAGGGAGTAGAATATTAAAGCAAAGAGGTTATGCTCAAAATTTATAAATGACTAGTTTGGACTTTGCTATAGTTTTGTGGATAATTCTGAGCATTACTTTGCAAGTGAGGATTGAGGCCTGAAAGAGGTTCAATGGAGGTTCATCAGGGCAAGGTGATCATGGACATGGAATAAGGACATTCCATGAAGACTAAAATAAATAATAATGATGATATATATTTTATAAAATACCTTTACAAAAATGCATGAAATAATCTGTAACATAGTTTTAACGTTATATGGAGTTTGCAGCATTGAAACTGGCTATTCAGCCCAACTAATCCAAGCTGGTGTTTCTATTCTATTTTTAAATAAATGATTTGTGGTCAGCACACATTCCGTGCTTACTACCAAATGATGGAATTGTCAACAACCCAGAGTTCAGTAATGAAGATGGGTTGGGACTTCAGACTGTTCTCTTTGGAAGAAAGAAGGTTAAGAGTGATGTTGTTGAGGTGTTCAAGATTATGAGAAATGTCACTAGTGTAGAGAAGGAAAAGCTGTTTCCTCTGGCCAGTGGATGAAAAATCCAAATCATAGATTTAACATCAGTGGCAAAAGGTGGAAAGGGGAGATGAAGAGAAATGTTACACAGTGTATAAGATCTGAAATGCTTAACCCAAATGGATAGAGAAAGTTGATGAATAATTTTAAAAGGTACTTTATTAATGATTAGATGAAAAGGAACTTACAGGGTTATAGGTATAAAGCACAACGACTGTTTCAAAGCGCTAGCACAGACACGATGGACAGAATAGCCTCCGGTGTTGTACGTTTCTATGACTCTAATGTGGGAATTGCTACAACTTGAAATAGTTGAGGTGAATAACACAGATGTATTTAAGGGACAACTGGATAAAGTACCTTAAGGAGAATGAAATAGAAGGTTATGCTGATAGAGTGAAAAGGGTGGGAGGAGATTCATGTGCAGCATAAATCCAGTATAGACAAGTGGGGCTAAATGGTTGTTTTGATGGTGTAAATACCATCAATATTACAGCCAAGCATCAAAAGTGCATTAAAAAGTGTCCAATTTCAACTAAGTTCTTTTAACATTCAATGCGTTCTTATGATTTTTAAACAGATATCATTACTAATGTCTATTATAAATGGTTTGCAGCAGGATTACACACACACACACACCATTTAATTGGTTACCCAATAGCTTTATCCTACATTAACTATAAACTTATTCAAAATGCTAACCATTTAATGTAAATTAGCATGCATGGAATGATATGTTCTACTGACGTTTACTTCTGCAATTGACAGACACCCTCAAACCATGGCAACAGCATTCTTGTATCATTAGCATAACTCAACTTATAAAACTCCCATTACCCATCACTTCAACAGCAACCTGCATTCAGAAGCAAATCAAATGCAGCTGCTGCTGCTGTTTGCCAGCCCTCTGCACAGCTGCCATGTGATAAAGCGCTTCCACAGAGCTCCACAACATCACAAACGTGACCCAGGAGAGTTGAAATATTGTCCTCAACACTCCAGCATACAAGAGCTGGCACAGGACTGTGCCTGTACATGTGGAACCGGCAAATGGCAAGAAATGGTTAGCATTTGGAGCACATTGCCTGAGAGAGTGGTGGAATACGTATTCAATACCAGCCTTCAAAAGAAAACTGGATAAACCTTTAAGGAGAAAATAATTGCAGGGACATTAGGTAGTGGGATCTCCTGCTTGTCAAAAGATCCAATACAGATTCAATGGGCCAAATGGCTTCCTTGTGTGCTGGACTATTCATAGAATCATTGAATCTCTGGCACAGGGACAGGTCATTCCAGCACTCTCTCCAGTTTAATAACATCTTTCCTATAGCAAGACGGCCAAAACTGAACACAATATTCCAAATGCAGCCTCACCAATGTCCTGCAACATAACTCCTCAATTTCTATATTCAATTATATTCCATAATACCAAAAGACATCACCTTCAAATTAAAAAAATGCACGTCCATTATCGATTTAAGAACAATCAATAAGACTGATCCTCCAGCACAGGCTCACACAGCAAGTTAAGATTGTCCCTAAGTACACTGCCAGGCACTTTGTAAACACCAGGAGCTACATTGAAATAGGAAAAGGAACAAAAGCAGGATCCAGGTGAAACCACAATCTTAAAGGCACCAGCGTCATTAAAGCAATTTACACACTACAAAGTTGGGTAGGCATTGACATGGTGATATTGTCACTAGACTAGTAATTCAGAGACCCAGTTTAAATCTCACCGGGGCAGGTGGTAAAATCTGAATTCAATAAAAATCTGGAATTATAAGTTCAATGTTGACCATGAAAGCATTGTTGATTGTCGGAAAAATCTATCTGATTCATTCATGTCATTTGGGGAAGGAAATCTGCCATCTTTACCTAGTCTGGCCTACATGTAACTCTGAACCCACAGCAATGTTGCTGACTTTTAAATGCCCTCAGGGAAGGCAATAAATTCTGGCCCAGCCAGTGATGCCCATATTCCATGAATAAATTTTTAAAATCTCAAACAAGACACAGAGGTTTTGTCTTTGGGGCTGCAGCTAATAAGTTAGGATTATTGTTATCTAATGATAAATTGTAAGTTTCTTAAACTATAGTGTATTGGTCCAAGATGCTGACTTTCAAGTTTCATCATTTATTTCAAGGGGGTGACAATGTGCCAAGTGATAGTTGAGAAATAGGAGGACCGAGTGATCTTCAGGAATAGGCAGAGCTTATTCAATTGACTGGCCTTGTTGTGTGGTCGAGTGTTGGAGGCAGTTGTGTGGTTAGTCAAGAGAGGCCGCTCCTACTCTGTGGCAGGAAAATATTCTCTGTACCTCAGGAGTTACCAGGAAAATGACTTTTGTCATTGCCAAGAGGTCATGTGTCTGCTTTTTCACCTCTTTGACATCCAAAAAATCCATACGACAAAACAGGCAGGAGGCTCACTGCTGAGTACAGCTCCCAGCACCGCATGTAACACTCTAATAGCATTCTGCAACAAATACTGAAGCAGCACTTCATATCTAAAACACCACCATTCAAAATCTTTGTCAGCGATACTAGTAAGCCTCTTAAGACAGCTGGAGCCTCAGGGTGTGACAGTATTTTCATTGGGGATATCTGGGTTCTGAAATCACAGGAGAGGGAGCTGCTCAGAACAATGGAACATTTCCAGGAATCTAGGGAGTGGAGGAGAGACCTGTCTGGTTCTGGGAACACTAGAATATTTCTGAGATCTACCCATGGTATGAAAGTTGTGAGGGCAGCAAGATTGTTCTGGTGCTCCTGGGAATTTAAGACCAATATTCAAGACACTGCAGTCAGGAACACAACAGGACACTCATGGATAAATTGTGATTCTTTTTCCATTCTTTTCAAACATTGATTAGTTATTTTTAAAAAGTTATTGGATATGGATATAAAGGATTTTTCACTGACGGACATCCTGTTGGGCAGTGAAGAGGTCTCTTGTCTCCATTGTCCCTGGGAGAACCCAAGGATGATCAATAGGTAGGAATAGGTGGGGGAGGGAGATTGGCCTGTTCTGTAGGCAGCCAATCATGTGATGCGATCACCAGGAATACATCCAAGACAAACAGACAATACACCGTGGGCAACAGAGCAATCTGGAAATATTACCAGCCTTAAGATCAGGCTTCTAAATCCTGCAAACTGTAAAGAGGTGGATCAGCCTCAGCAAATGAAGGGATTGTTTAATATCTGAAGATATTGAGGGATAGGAACCGATAGCATTGCTCAAAAGAGAGGAAAACAAATTGATTTGAAGTTTAAAAATTCCAAGATTTGAGCATTTGCAACTTCAAGACATCTGCAAAGATTATCTTTTAATCTTAAATCCAATTAACTGATTGAGACTCAATTTATATAACATGTTCTGTGACTTTCAGAAGGAAAAGAAGCTTTTAATTTACACGGGAGTATTAATCTGTATGTATGGGTCAACGCACATTGAGTAGCAGTATAATGAAGGCTTGGCACAGATATTACTCACTCAAAGCATTTAATACTGTTAGATGAACTTGAATACATGTATATGTAACTGGTCCAATTGGCTCAATTTGATAGTGATGGATGAACGAACGTAAATTGATAAAAAGCCAATAAAAAAAACTGAACTGAATAAAGGAAGTACCACTATTCATCAACCTGTGGAATGGAGAATCACATTACACATTCCACATTTATGGAATTACATAGAGTGTCCAGGACAGAAATTGGCCTTTTGGCCCAAATACACCATGCTGCTGTTTATGTGCCACAGACTGCACCCACCTGACTTTAACTCACCCTAAGAACATTCCTAGTTCTATTCCTTTTTCCTTTGTGTTTACTGGGCCTCTCCTTGGCTTAATTATATCGATATTATTCACTTCAACTACTCCAAGTGGTTGTGAGTCACACATTCCCACTTCTCTGGATAAAGATGCTACTTCTGACTTATTGGATTTCTTAGTGAATACCTTATACTTATATCAAAATACTGCAGATGCTGGAAATCAGAAACAAAAGAGAAAATGCTGGCAATACTCACTAGGTCTGACAACATCTGTGAAGAGCGAAACAGAGTTAACATCTCAGCTCGTTGACCTTTCTTCAGACCTAATGAATGGTCCCTATTTTTGAACTCTCCCACAAATGGAAGCTTTATCTCAGATTCTACACCTTTGAACCTCTTCATCATCGCAAAGACTTCCATCAGGTCACATATCAGCCTTTTCTTTTCGAAAGAAATGTGCTCCAGTCTGTTCAATCTTTCCCTGATAGTTAGAATGTTCCTGTTGTAGTATCATTCTCACAAATCTTTTTTTTTCACCTCTAAATCCTTTTTGTGACATGGAGACTGGAACTGTGCAGAATAATCCAAGCTTGGTCTAACCTGAGATATATGGAGACCAGAAGTATCTATAGTACTTCAAGAAGTGGCACAGTGGCTAATACTGATGCCTCACATCACCAGGGATCCAGGTTCAATCCCAGCCTTGGATCACTATCTGTCTCGAGATTGCATGTTCTCCCTGCATCTGTGTGATTTCCTCTGGGTGAACCAGTTTCCTCCCACAGTCCAAAGATGTGGATTAGATTGATTGGCTATGCTAAATTGCCCATTAGTGTCATGGTGATTAGCAGAGTAAATTTGTGGAATTATGGGGATAGGGCCTGAGTGGGACTGGTATCACTGCAGGCTCGTTGGGCTAAATAGGGTCCTTCTGCACTGTAAGGACTCTGAGACTCTTAGCAAGTTTCTGGATAAGTTTAACATAATTTTTTTTTTTAACTGGAGATACTCTCCAGAACAAGCATAAAACATGAATTACTCCTGCTTCCAGTGGTAACCTGTTCATCTCAAATGGATGAATCTCAGGACGTTTGCATCACTGTTAGCAGGGGAAAGGATAGTGGCAGTGAAGATGGTGATGGAGGGCAATAGGAAGGGGTTCGGGAAGGTGGTGGGAATCACAGACATGCCAGCACCACCACTCAGGAGAACTCTTCCCCACCCAATGTTGTTCACAGCTGCTGTTTACCTCCAGTGGCTGCCTGGGATTGCTGCCTTGCACCTGCTCCTGCTCCAGTTAATCTCACAGCAGAGTTCTGAAACAGGTACTGAGCCCTCTTTTCTGCAGGAACTTGCCTGATGCTGGTTTAGGGCAGCTACCAGAGAGACACCCCTGGAAAATCATCAGACTCAGCATGGGCTTGAGCCTTAATCAGACTTTCTCAAAGTAAACACAAAATTCTGCAGATGCTAGAAAATGCTGGAAAATCTCAGCAGGTCTGACAGCATCTGTGGAGAGAGAATACAGCCAATGTTTCAAGTCTGAATGACATTTTGTCAGAGTGTACTGAGGGAGTGACGGGCAGGGGTGATTCATTGTCGCCCACTAAAATATGAAACAAATATTAATTGACTGCGTGGCCGACAATCCCAAATACCTTCACAACATTTTTCATCATGAACAGTTGTTACAGTGGCATTGCCAATTAGAGTAACAATACATGCACCTTGATGTGGCTAACAGGCCTAACAGGGATTCAGACAGTTCAATACTCCGTATTTATTGCTATTCTGGACTCACGCCTTTGGAAAATATGCTAATGAAATAATCATTCTGGAAGAAATGGACTTGTTTCAGAAAGAATTTTAAGATACAGTGTTTTAAAGATTACATTTCAATAAGAGAACAGTAACGCCACAGCTAGAGATGTGATTTGGATCTGCTGTAATTCAAAACAGTTTCATTTTCACCTTCACAACAGATCATTGAATAATGATAGAATAATCATCTAGATGTATTAAATTGAATTAGAACATCTGGCCATGTAATAGGAAATTGGATATAGCTCTAGGGGCTAAAACAATCAAGGGATATGGGAGGAAAAGAGGAACCAGGATACTGAATTTGATGATCAGCCATGATCAAAATGAATGGCACAGTAGGCTTGAAGGGCTGAATGGCCTCCTCCTGCTTCTAGTTTCTATGTTTCTATGAAATGAACATTGTGAGCAGGAACACAAAACTTCCTGACTTTTTGGGCATTTTTGGGGAGGGATGGGGGGGGGGGGCAGAGAGAGAGAGAGAGAGAAGGGATTAATAGTATTTGTCTGTGATACACCACCTGACAGAATGGGAAGAGCGAGGTACCTTCATGCTAATGTTCCTGTGACTCCTTTATGTGCAAGAACTAATATGAGATAGGGAAATACTTCTCTGGGAAACAGAGATGTGGCATCTTCCAATTTCTTGTCTGCCATTTATAAAGCCAGTTTGCTCATAACAATCCATGTCCTAATCCCTAAATTAAATCAGTCATGTTTCTGAGTCAGTTTGTTTTTATTCACTGTCTCTGTGATTGGGAATGTATCACATTCATTACGAAAACTGATCCAATGATCTTTGAATATTTCTCTCTCAACGATTTCTAAAAATAACCTTTTTTAAAAAAAATACTTTATATTTGGACACAGAATGTTTTTTTAACAACATTGCCCTTAGATTGTCTACATTTGAGATTCTGAAAGTTTCTTTCAATTTAGATTAAATCTAATTCCCTTGGTTGGGATTAGGAGAAAAGTTTTGATGTGGTTGAATAATATTCCCGAGATTATTTAATGGAAAGGATTTGAGTATCCAACTGTGATTCATTTGCTTTATACTATAACTTAGGACTTGGGGGAAAAAAGCCACAAATTATTTAAGCATTACATTCTGCGAAGCATAATATAACTGGAGATGGTAAACAGCTGTGACAATTTGAGAAACAAAGTTTGAAAGTTATTTCTGTGTCTCAGGACAGGTGGATCTAGTTAAATGTGCTGTGCCTGTTTTATGGATTCATTCACAACTGCTGTTTGATTATAGATCCAACAGCAACAAAAAAGACCATTCAGTCCATCTCTCTTTGACAGAGCTATTCAATCTGTCCCACTGTCCCTGCTCTTCACCTGCAGATTGCCTTTTCCTTTTTAAAATTTCTATCCAAATCTCATTTGAAAGTTGTGTTGAATGTGTTTCACTGCCCTTTGAGACAATACATTTCAGACAACAACTGACTGAGTGAATAAAACTCTCATCATCACCCTCTCTCATTCCTTTGCCAATTCTCTTCAATCCTCTGGTTTCCCAAGCCAGTGGGAACAGTTTCTCCTGATTTACTCCCTTCATATTGATCAGTTGTTTGTCTGGTTTGCAACAGTAACTGATGAAAACATTGTAGACAGTGGGTAAAGTTGGCATGACCTGGCCTGATGTGTTCTTGATGAAGACAAACCCATAGATTGTTACTCAGCACTGAGTAACTCTCCAGGTAAATGCTTATTTTGCCAGTGACGGCTTGTGATCCCTGGGGTCAGAGAGCACAGCATTCAATTAGAATCACTCTGCTTTTCCCTTCACAAAACATCCAGAATGAGGCATTGCCAGAATGATTGGGGGGGGGGAATTAAAAAAAGGTGCGGGGTGGCTATTTGGTCTAAAATTTTCTGGAGCAATGAATGACTGAGTGGGGAAATTGCTCCGTGTGTAAATATTTAATTCACCCCCCCCCCCTCCTCGCCTAGCGTATTTTCTATGTGAGATTTGACTCTCTTTGCACAACGCAGACCGTCTCCTGAAAACACCAAGCGAGCCACAAGCACTCATCCGCTCCCCCCGCGTTTCATCCCGGCTTTGCCAGCACGGCCCTGTGTTGTTTGACAACATGAAGCTTTTGTCGCAGATAGTGCGGGCTGGCAGTAAGCAGCGATTTGTGGGGGGGCGGGAGGGGGGGGAATAGCTGGGCAAGACAAGGCTCGGTGCCACCACACACCAGCAGATGAAAACACTACAGCATGCGGCACTTACTGTATTTACTATACTGCATTACACCGTAAAGAAAGCAGGCAGTGTCGACAGGGGATAGATGGGCTGGTGTGTGTGTGTGTATGTGTGTGCACAAGGCACACAGACAGAGACACTTTCATTAAGCTACAGATTCACACAATGTCTAAGAGCAGCTATAATATGCTGTACAGAGAAGCAGCGACCTGCGCCATGTAGCTTTCATATATAATGGAATATGTGTATGTACAATTCCATTCGTTAGATCACAGACCTATGGTACGTGCATATATATATATGGGACCACATATGTGTTCAATGTATTCATACACAAATCTATTTGGATATGTGTGTGTGTGCTCCATTTATGGGACACAATAGCATGTTTACACACATTACTCGCCGGTAAAAGTGCCGATTGGAGTGTGGATATAAGTACAATTGTTCCTATGTTGTGCTGTATTCCCTGCGTGGACACAAAGCAGCTTGCAGGGAGCGAGATAAATCAATGTAATGCAGTATTAAGCGAAGAGTGGGCTTTGCAGCAATCGCTGGTGAAGGAAAGCGGGCGCCTGGGCTGATTTATGGGTTCATTTGGATTTCTCTTCGTTCGAAACGTGTTGCAGGAAAGGGAGGGGAGGGGGGGGGGGGGGGGAGGCAATTCAACTCAAACCTCCGGCAAACTTCCAGGATGGAATGTACAAGCAAACGCTGTATGTTGTGGGGCTGAGCAGACACTGCCCCTGCAGAGATTGATTGCATCCCGTCCCAAACAAAAGGTCTCAAGATTGATTTTTCCCCCCGTTTTCAGTGCTGAAATAAACAACTCATTGGGGTAAAGGAACGGTGTGTGAACCAACAAATAACGCAGAGGAATAAGGTTTGAAATGTACATCAGGAAATCCGTGACTAAAACACATTTCTAATAAAATCTGTGAGGCAGTTACGTCAAATGTGTTTGGCCGGGATTACGAAATGCAAAGATGAAATGCAATGTGTTGGTGTTTCTGTCCCTCTCACCCCAGTCAGACAATTCACAGGCACTTTCCGGCCACTGGCCCTCTCTCTTTCCCAGTCTTTGCAGCTGGTTTTCCTTAAAACGAATAACAAAGGCCAAGCATTCCGGGGGAGTGCAGCCGTGCCGCAGGGAGCCTCTGAACCGCCCCCCACAAGCTGATGGAGTTTGAGTGGGGTTTTGGGGGCTCTTGTTGCGGGGGGGGATCGTCTCCTTAGTGGGAACAGGAATGTTAACGCTGAACATTTCCTGCAGTCACTCAGTTTTAAAAGCAAAGAAACATTTGGGAAAACTGTCGCTCCATGAGCTAAAATTCCAGGGAATAAACCTCGGACTCCACAATTCCCACTGTGCAGATGGAAACAATTCCTCAAACGCAGAGGTTTGTGGGGAGTAACAGGATGGGTATGGATTAAACTAGCTACATCCCTGGCCTGTGTGCTTACTGGCAAGTTTTCTTGGTTAAGCAGGCACTGGGTGAAGGATGGTTCAGCCACTGGATGGGTTTGTTACATGCTGTGTTGGGTTGTCCGCCAACCCTGGCCTCTGAGTCTGAAGGAATAAATTCTGCTCCCCCACCCTCCCCGCCCCCCCCCGGAAACTTTTCTCTGGGGGGAGGCAGCCAATGCAATATTGGAAAGAATCCCAACGCCAACTTCCTACTGCTGTCAAACTGAGCAAGAGACTGTGGGCTGACCTGATTTAACACAGCCTGGGATTAACCCCGGAGGCTCCCTCTTATAAAGTCGCACTTTATATTACCGTTATATCATATATATGCATGAGATTAAATGTCTAATTCGTCCGTAGAAAGGGTTACAAACAACGGTGCAGAGACTGAAGTGAACTCCATTCAGTTTAGAGATTAGAGATCCCAGTTATCACAGGATATCCCTTCCTCTGCCCCCCTCCCCACATCACACAAAATAAATACCCCACCCCCCCTCCCAGCATCTCTTTCAGAGTTAGTCAAACTTTATTACAGTCCAACAGGACGCTTTGATCACACACAGGCACATCAGAGAGAGAGGGGGGGGGAGAAAATCTGCATTGGAGAAGGTTCAAGTTAACAAGGCTCAGTGTCAGACTGTTCAGAACTAGGCAGAGAACAAACAATACTTCACCTGCTCTCAGTCAGAGCTAAAGCGGGGAGGAGGGAGGGTGACAGGGGAGCACAAACTGGCTTCAATCTCGACAACAAAACTCCGACAGGGACCCCCGCCCATCCCCGCCCCCACCCCCCAGTCTCCAGTCTGTGGGTTATTAAAAGAAGCAAACAGCACATAACTTTAATGCGCTGTGGAGATGGTGGGGGTGGGGGGAGTTCTGACTGGAGGGGTTGATGGGGAGGGCTGTGTGGGCTGGGGGCGGGAGGGATGTTAAACACACAAAAGGAGGGGGGGACTTCTTGGCCCAGGCAAAAAAAAATACATATATAACTCTCCCGATGAAAGTACCAGCGAGGGGGCCGCGTCTCCGGGTGGATTGTAAGGTGTCAGGAAGCCAGAGGGTAATGATCTAGTGCACCGCAGTATCAACGTCAGAAGATGCCTGAGCCTTTAGCTCGGGTTAGACAACAGCTCAGAAACACTACAGCAAATGCACATCAATAAAACACCCGGGCCGTGTGGGAGACAGGGTTACACACAGGTAAAATTAAATTATAAATACAGAAAGAACAATTGCCCACCCAGAGGGGCAGCGGCTTACCAACAGGACTCTTGTTTCTCTTAAGACTCTGTCCACAAAGACACTGCAGCATATGCGTTCCTTTGCTGAAGATATCCCAAAGAAACCACATTGATTTCGAAGGAGAGCTATCCAGCAGCTGAGGCACCCGGAGACGCTGATCTTCCGGCGTGTGTAATAGACTCTGCTCAGACCCGCTGCTGACTGGTGCTACGGAATTTCGCATAGAAAATGATATTGCTCTCACTCCCTGTGTGTGTGTGTGTTTGTGTGTGTGTGCCTCACGTGATTGTGTATCTCCCACTTCCCAGCAGAGAGACACAATTAATACTAGCTCACAGCAACATTAGGCTGGGGATAGTCGGGGAGGGGTGGCTGGCTGGATGAGAGAGAGAGAGAGAGAGAGGGGGGACACACACACATACACACACACACAAGCACTCACTCACTCACTCACACACACACAAGGAGTCTGCTCCTTCTATCCTAGCGCAAGGTGTCTTGGGAGAGACAGGATTTGGTGTATTAACAAGAATCCCCCTCTGCACCCCCCCCCAAACACACACACACACAGAGTCCTCCCCAAAACAAACCCCTCTCCAAATAGGAATAAATGTGGAAAGCGGAGCAGAGGGAGCAGCACAGGGCAGGAGTTGGCGGCAGGAGGAGGATGGAGCTGATCTTATTCAGGAGTAGCAGAGGCAGGTTGCATCCTCCTGTGATTTCAGAGGCAAGTCCCAGCCGGCGGGGGCTGTGCAACCCTGGGTCAATCTTCCTTCCCTCTGGATTTCTGTCCAATTATCTGTTTGCAGGGATGGCTGTCTGTCCCAGCGCTCTTTCCCGGATGGGTCTGCAGCTCTCAGAGCCAGAGAAGCTAACAAACGCGGGGAAATCCTCCCGGGCTCTGGCCATTCACCCTGGAGCCGCTTGCAGCATCCTGTCCCCCTACTTTCTTCCAAACCCCCGCTCCCCACCTACCTCCCCGAGGATCCCCACCAACCCACAGCCTCTGTGTGTAGAGCCAGAGTGATGTGAAGCCCAGTCAGAGCAGAGAGAGAGAGAGCGAGCCTTGCCGCGGAGTCAGAGCCCAGCTCAGCTTCACATCATTGCTACTGCTAAGGAGATGCTCATTGGCTTTTTTTTTGTTGTGCCTGAATTAATTCTGGCGTTCTGGTTAGGATGGAGAGGTGTGGAGATTCCATGCCGCCTGCCACCTCACTCATTCAGGAGGCTAGAGAGAAGCCCATTGTGTCTCCTTCAAGGATTGAGATCAACTTCACCAGGAAGGTACCCAATTCGGATCTCCCAGTCTGACTTCTACAACATTCATCCACATACACACATCCAGAATACCTGTGAACACAGAGACAGCTGGGTTACACACACAGCTGGTACATGGTGTATTGAGTGTCCATCTCCAGCTGGAACTTAACTTTTAATTCTTCAATCACATTCCTACATAGTAAAGAGCAAGCCAAGGTTCTGGTTAAGGTGAGATGCCGGCTTTGGACTGGGGTGGGCACAGCAAGAAGTCTCACAATACCAGGTTAAAGTCCAACAGGTTTATTTGGAATCATGAGCTTTCAAAACACTGCTCCTTCATCAGGTGAGCAGAGATCAGTTCACAAGCACAGCATTATATGGGCAAAGACACAATTGGAAGATAATTACAGATTAGAATGTGAAGAATAGTTGGAATGCGAGTCTTTACAGGTACAAACAGTGTGCATGAGAGAGGGATAATTATAGGTTAACAAGCTTTGAATTGTCTCAAGCCAGGATAGTTTGTATGATTAAAGTTTATTTATTAATCACAAGTAAAGCTTACATTAACACTGCAATGAAGTTACTATGAAATTCCCCTAGTCACCACATTCTGGTACCTGTTTGGGTCAATGCACCTAACCAGTACATCTTTCAGATTGTGGGAGGAAACTGTAGCACTCTGTGGGAGGAAATCCATGCCGACATGGAGAGAACATGCAAATTCCATACAGACAGTGACCCAAGCTGGAATCGAACCCGTGTTCCTGGCACTGTGAGGCAGCAGTGCTAACCACTGTGCACCATGCTGCCCAGGTTCAGATTAGCCGCCTGTCTGTATATTCCCTATAAAGACATCCAAATGACTGGAAAGATTTGAACTCTTTCACATTCTCCCATTCCCCAGATAAAAAAAACTAAAGCTAATATACAAATGAGGAGGGGGGGGGGGGAAACAAACCTGTAGCAGACATTTGCTTTCATCTGAAGAAGTGTTTTTAGTGATTGCACTGATCTCCATTGTCCCATGCAAAGTTCATTGGAATAACTGACTCTCACAAAATGGAAGGAACTAGTTGAACTAGTCCATCATTTTGGTGCCAGCTGTCTGAAGGAGCTATCCAATTAACCGCAACGCCCTGCTCTCTCCCCACAGCCCTGAAAAAAAAATCCACCAGGAGTTTGTAGCTAATTTCTTTTTGCCACTTCCAATTGAACCTGCTTTTAGGTAGTGCATTCCTGATCACAACAATTGCAAATGAAAGCACACATCACCAGCTGCTCTCTGCTCCATTTGGCAATTAGATTAAACCCTCTGATTACTGACATCCTATCAGACCTCATCATAACTCGAAATACCTATTAAATCTCTCTTTAAATCTCAGTTGTAAGGAGGGCAATCCCATCTCCATCTTTTAAGGGTATTAGGCTAGCATATATCTCCACTCTTTCCCTGACATCCTTCCCAAAGCATGGTTCCCAGGACTAGACAGAATATTCCTCTTGTTTCTAATTGTGAAATGTTCGCTGGCATTAATACTAACTTTGTTGGTTTTAACTAATGGTGTCTAGACATTGAAGGTACAGCAGCCACTGTTAGTTGGATTTGCCCATACCAGCTTAATCTCCGAGAGTTTTTGTACAACAAGTTGCTACAATTGAGGGATTGAAATGGTACAGCCTCCTCTACGTAGTATCAGAGTCCTCTGTGAACAAGGCAAGCAAAACTAATCAAATGAAAGAATTGCTACTCACTAACAAAGAGCCTGAAGCAGAAAGTACAAGTTCAAATATTGAATTCAATATTAAATCAAAAAGAAAGCAAAATAAAGGAAGAGAAAGAAACATTAGCAAGGCTGATTAGCCCAGATGATTAGATTCTGGTCCTTACTGGCACCGATGTTGCTGGCTGGTACCTGCTTCTTCTACATTCCATTTCATGATATCTTGGCTAAACATAAAAATGTATGGACAGGCATGATTAGCAACCTTCGGACAATACAAATGCTAAAAAGTTTTTTTTAACTTCTTCAACAATTAACGCCTTAAGAAATGTGTCTGTACACTTACAGAAGTTAATTTTCGGGGCCAGAGAGGTTGATTGGCAGTAATTAACACTTATCACACTAATAAAAGTGATTCAGATTAAAGTGACAATTTAATTTTGTGTGGAAACTTTAGTTCATATTTACCACACAAATACAGGAATTGCACAAATGCAATACATTTAAACAGTGAACAAAAAGGCCGGGTGCAATTTTCACAAAATTAATGGCACAGCATGCACCTTGGACAGGAACTTGTTGATTTCCATGTTAATTGTCTATCGTTCCTTGTCTGCAGTTGTTTGGTATTTACACGTAAGTAATAGAGACTGTTATCAACCTCATTTTTATTTTCATGATGCACTTCAGACCAATATTATGGTTTAGTATGAAAATATTTCCTCTTCACCTTTTGTTTTCTCATGAACGGATCTTCCTATAAGACCATAAGATATAGAAGCAGAATTAAGTCATTCGGCCCATCGAGCCTGCTTCGCCATTCAATCATGGCTGATATTTTTCTCATCCCCGTTCTCTTGCCTTTTCCCCATAATCCCTGATACCCTTAGTCATAAGATGGAGTGTAAACTTAAGGTGAAGTGAATTAGAGAACAGCTGATAATTAGGTCAGAGCACATCGATAAAGTCCCTACCTAGAGGATATTGTTCCTTTTCAAAACCATGGGGCAAGTGCAGGAAATTGGAATTAGTACACATTCAGTGGTAGTTATTGTCAGTGCAGATTCAATGGCCTGAAAGGCCTTTTCTGTGCAATATGCCTCTGTGACTCTATTTTAAAGTCATACATTCTTATTTTCATGTAATAACTGATGTTATATTGCTTACTATTAAACGAAAACTATTGGTGGTTTGAGAAGCAGAGTTGATCATGGCAGGAGTTACCAACCAAGAGTCCATAACCCCTAGGGTTCACAAGAAGGTTTCAAGATCCATGAAAAATAATCTGAGAATGTGTAGAATGTGGACTTTGCAAAATCTGGAGGCTTAACAGTGAAATGTTGGGAATTCTTGTATTATAGATCAGAATACCTCCATATCTTGTTGGTTTAAGCTTAGGAAGTTCAAACCTTGGCACCACAGGGACAAGGTATAATTACGGTGGGCAGAATTTTCTGACATTCTTTCAAAGTGTCAGACCTGGCATAGGTGTTCAGAGTGCCAGTGACTTCCAGGGCCAGGGGAAATGTGTGACCTCCGAATCCATGTCCATTTCTTGAATCAGCTGGAACATGTGGTCCATGCCCCGCTGGGACAGGCGCAGCCTTCTCTGGCACTGGACCTCTGGCATCTGGATGTAGGAAGCTCTATGGCGGTATAACCATGGCTGTTGGTGTCTCCTCTGAGGCTCTGCCTTCTGTGGCCCTGCTTCCCTCCTCTGCTGGTCTTAGCCACATGCAGCAATACGTCAATGTCAATATCTTTGCTGCTGGTGATCACTGTCAAAAGAATTGCCAGCTCAACTGGCTCCCAAATCAAACACTGAAAGGAAGAGATTATGGACTCCTGACTTCACCCTGACCCACAGCCCTGTCAGGACCTGGGACAATCCCCCATGCATATCCCCCTGTGTGAATATGTTTCCAATGAACCTCACTCCCCCGCTTGTCACACAACAGCCAACTCACCACAGTTCCTCCCTCAACTCCAATAGGATGCAGCGCTTTAACCTTTGAGAGCCTCAGTGAGCCATGTGACTCACCTAAGGATGAGGATTGAGGGCAGTTGAGATTATTCATTGGACCTGCATTCTAACTTCATAGGGGAACAAGATGCCTGTAACCCATCATGTCCCGAACAGGGTGACTGATGAGCTTTTTCATCTTAACACCTTGCACTGGGTGCCACACCCATTTTACCTCTCTGTCACAGAGATATAAGCATTAGTCCTGGACTTCAATGGTTGGGGGGGTGTTAGGCTTCCAAAGACTGTGAATTAGTGGCACACTCATGCATTGCAAGGCTGGCTAAATTGGCACAAATGGTCCATCAAGAAAGAGGGAGCTAATTAGGTAACTGGCATCCTCTTGCGCACCTGGTGCAATCAGCTTCATCCTTAGATGTCATTGCCCCAGTTCTCATTGGCTGTGGATTAAATGAGCCTTCCAGCTTCAACAGCCCGCCACCCAGACACTAATCCTGACAGTCTGCCCTCCATAACCTTAATCTTTCAGACAGTCCATGCCCTCAGGTTAAAGGTGAGGGTCCATTCTGACAGCGCTCATAACCTTCCCTATGTCAGGGTCTTCAGCATCCCCACTCTGCCCATGTAACCTGGCATCTCTCAGGATCCCATTCAGGGACCTCACAGTCATTTGAGAGTCAATCACCTTGGCTGCAGCTCTGGAGACACATGTAGGCCAGACCAAGTAAGAATGGCAAACTTCCTTCTCTAAAGGACATTAGAAAACCAGATGAGTTTTTCCGATAACCAACAATGGTTTCATGGCCAACAATAGATTCTTAATTCCAGATTTTTTTTATTGAATTCAAATTCCACCATTTGCCGTGGTAGGATTTGAACCCGGGTCCCCAGAACATTAGCTGAGTTTCTGAATTAATAGTCTAGCAATAATACCAGTAGGCCATTGCCTCCTCAGTTTAACCCTGTAAGGGTGGGGTGGCAGGAGTCTGGGTGAGAGGGCTCACTAATAATATGTTGATATATTTAAATGAGATTCCCAACCTTCCATGGTCACATCACCAGCGAGGGACTTGAAAATTGGGAAATACAGTCTCATCAGCGAGAATTGCATTTCCTGTTCCTCATCAGATTTTGTGCCCACGTCGCTATTCTCACGGATAGCTAACATGGGCTGAAAATTGCCCCCAGTGTGTCATCTTTACAGAGATAGCTTTCATTAGGAATGCAACATTGTGATTTATAACAGAAAAGTCTGATTCAAAACTGAATGAAGTGTGACAACAGCAGGTGAGGCTGAATAAAGATTTTCAAGTGTAGGGTTTTTAATAGTAGGCCCTGTGTCCTGATACGCAGTAACTTCTCTGCAGTCGAGGAATCCGAAAATACCAGTCATCCAGAAATGCTTCAAGCAGAAACAAGATCACTCCAATGTTCAGATGTTGCTACAAATGAAAAGACATGGTTTGATTTGATTTACTATTGTCACATGTATTAGTATGCAGAGAAAAGTATTGTTTCTTGTGCATTATACAAACAAAGCATAGCATTCATAGAGTACATAGGGGAGAAGGAAAGGAGAGGGTGCAGAATGTAGTGTTACAGTCATTGCTAGGGTGTAGAGAAAGATCAACTTAGTGCGAGGTTGATCTATTCAGAAGTTTGACAGCAGCAAGGAAGAATTTGTCCTCGAGTCGGTTGGTACTGTCCTCAGACTTTTGTATCTTTTTCCCAAGGGAAGAAAGTGGAAGAGAATATGTTTCCAGGATGCATAAGGTCCTTGTTTATGCTGCCTGCTTTGCCAAGGCAGCGGGAACTGCAAACGGAATCAATGAATGGGATGTTGGTTTGATGGATTGGGCTATGCTCACAACTCTTTGTAGTTTTTTTTATCCAGAAAGGACGCTTTCTAGAGTACACCTGTAAAAATTGGTGAGAATGGTTCATCTGATCTTCAGACTGAGAGTAGAAAGTGAGGGTGGAAGATGGGGGTGGGAGAGGGGTGGGAGGGGCACAAAGGAATCCATAACATGAAGTTAAAAAGCCAGTTGAATTATCTTTCTGCGCTGTGCTGTAGGTGTCCCTCTCTCTCTATCTCTCTCCCCACATCTCACTTTGTCCATAACTCTCAACCTCTCTCTCTCTCGAGCTTTCTCAGTCTGTCTCTCTCCTTATCAGTCTATTTTTCTCCATACCCTTGCTCTCTCGCTCTCTGTTGGTTTCTCTTTCAGTCTATTTTTCCATCTCTTGCTCTTGATTTTGCTCTCAGGCTCTTGGAGCAAAAAGGTGGAAAGTATGAAGTGTTTTAAAACAAAGTAATTTTTATTGCAGGTTGGCAATTTTAAATCACTGTTTTATGTCTCAGATAAATATTTATACAGACAGTGTTTTCTGGTTCACACACTTGTGGCCAGGCATCCTAATGTCGGCCTATAATTCAGAAAATTCCAAAATCGAGTCATGACTTGGTCCCAACCAAAGAATTCCAAACTAGAAAGATAATCAATATACTTTAGCAACAATTTTCTCCAATCGAATTTGAACCCTCAACTTTTGGACTCAAAGACCAGAATGCTATTCATGGAAGAAAAAAAGTATTTATCATATGTTTTCAATCATTTATGAGATTGCTCTGATCCTGGAGACACATGTAGGCCAGACCAGATAAGGACAACAGATTTCCTTCCCTAAAGGACATTAATGAGCCAAATGGGTTTTTAATGACAATAGGCCATCATTTCATGGTCAACATTACACTCTTCAATTCCAGATTTTTTTAATTCAAATTTTTCTATCGACTATCGAGGGATTTGAACCCGGGTCCTCAGAACTTGCCTTGAGTCTCTGGATTGCAAGTTCAATATATATGGAAGCTTATTATACACAAACAACTTGCTGCAGTTCCCATACTATAGCAATGACTACAGTTCAAAAGTACTTCACTGATTGTGTAGCAGGTTGGGACATTCTGAGATTAGCACCACTGTCTCAGTGCCAGCGACCTATTCAATTCCTGGTTTGGGTTACTATCTGTGTGGAGTCCACACATTCTCTTCGTGTTTGCAAGGGTTTCCTCCTGATTCTCCAGTTTCCTCCCAGATTCCAAAGTGTTGGTTAGGTGGATTGGCCATGCTAAATTCTCCCTCAGTGTACCCGAACAGGCACCGGAGTGTGACGATTAGAGGATTTTCACAATAACTTTATTGCTGTTTCAATGTAAGCCTAATAGTGACTAATAAATTACCTAACTTAATACAACTACACCACTACCTCAGCAATCAATCCCTCGTCTGATGGTTTTCAATCTTGATTTTCTATTGTTCAAGCAAATGATTAATAAGCAAGCGATTTGGATTGTGTACATTTCTACGGATTAAAACATTGAAAATGGAATATAGATTGGAAAAGAAATCATGGAATTTCCGTTACTATGAATTATTGACTACACCACATATGCAAAGTAGAAACCAAAGCAAAATATATTTGATTAAACAACTTTTGAGACAAAAAAATTAGATGCTACTTACTGTGTATTTCATCATAAATTAAATCTACATATTTATGTGAAACACTATCATGTTGAATAGTATTTAGGGAGGTTGATGGCACAGTGGTTAGCCTTGCTGCCTCACAGTGCCAGGTACACAGGTTCAATTCCTGGCTTGGGTGACTATGAGTTGTTTGTGCACCCTCCTTGTATCTGCATGGGTTTCCTCCAGGTGCTCCAGTTTCCTCCTACACTGCAAAGACGTGCTGGTTAGATGCATTGACCATTCTCTATCAGTATACTCGAACAGGCACTGGATTGTGGCAACTGGGGGATTTTCACAGTAACTTCGCTACAGTGTCAATGTAAACCTACTTGTGATACTAATGAATTAAAGTTTTAAGATGTTTATCAAATAGATGCTCCCACATCATGCCTATGTTATAGTGTTACTACAACTTACCAGCCAGAGCCTCAGCAGGCAAGATAAAAAAAAGACAAATATTTGCATTTATATAGCATCTTTCATAATCTCAGGATGTCCCAACCTGCCTCACAACCAGTGAAGTACTTTTGAATTGCAGTCATTGCTGTAGTATGGGAACTGCAGCAAGCTGTTTGTGTACAGTAAGCTTCCACATATGATATTGGCCAGATTTTCATTTTGTTTAATGATTTTGCTTGAGGGTTAAATATTGAATAAGACAGCAGGTAAAACCCCCTTGCTGTTGAATCTCTTACATGCACATGAGAGATAACACAGGACCATGGCTTAACATTTCATTCAAAAGACTATCCCTCTGACAGTGCAGCACTCTCTCCGTACTGACCCTCTGACAGTGCGGCGCTCCCTCAGCACTGAACCTCTCACAATGCGGCACTCCCTCAGCACTGACACTCTGACAGTGCGGCACTCCCTCAGCACTGACCCTCTGACAGTGCGGCACTCCCTCAGCACTGACCCTCTGACAGTGCGGCACTCCCTCAGCACTGACCCTCTGACAGTGCAGCGCTCCTTCAGCACTGACCCTCTGACAGTGCGGCGCTCCCTCAGCACTGACCCTCTGACAGTGCAGCACTCTCTCAGTACTGCTTCTCTGACAGTGCAGCACTCCCTCACAGCCCTGCATTACAGAGTTATCTTGGGTTATTCACTCAATTTCCACAGTGGGATTTGAACACAGAATCTTTTGACTCAGAGACGAGAGTGCTACCCACTTGAGTGCAAAAGAACCCAGTTACGATTTTGCTGTACGTAAGAATGCGCATTCCTTTCTCTAGTGTTTTTAATCCTGTTTCTTCCTATTTCAAGCAAATGATTAATGAGCAATCATTGCAGTGCTGCCCTTTGCACATAGAGGATTATGCACATTTTACAGATTAAAACATTGAATATAAATTGGGAAAGGAATGTAACAGTCATTGTGATGTTAATCTATGGAAATTTTAAAGTTATGGATTTCTCAAAAATTATCCAGCATATTTTTAGATAATCCACTGTTAAAGGGACTTAGTAATTAGTTGAAAGTTTATTTACTAGTGTCACAAGTAGGCTTACATTAACACTGCAATGAAGTTACCGTGAAAATCCACTAGTTGCCACACTTCGGCGTCTATTCGGGTAACTGAGGGAGAATTTAACACAGCCAATGCACCTAACCAGCACGTCTTTCAAACTGTGGAAGGAAACCGGAGCAGCCGGAGGAAACCCACGCAGACACAGGAAGAAGGTGCAGACTCCATACAGAGAGTGACCCAAGCCGGGAATCAAACCGGGTCCCTGGCGCTGTGAGAGAGCAATGCTAACCACTGTGCCACCATGTCATCTCCAGATATGAAAAACTGTAAATAATTTTGCATGTTATCATAAAAGTCAAATTAAATCATGATCTAGAAAATAGAACAAACTAGATACTATAATAGTTCAGCTTTGCAGTTCTGATTATGCAAAGGCTACAGTGCTGAAAATCTGACATTAATAACTGTTGGAAATGATGAACATTTGAATGTGGGCTATTTGTGACTATTTGATGTGATTGATTGATGAAGGATTAAATTTAATGTTTTAACTTTTCAGATGCTAATGAATTGACTATGCATTTCCAGCATTTTTTTGATCAAGGTTCACTATTCACCCTTGAGGCTACTTGCCTCAGTTGCTAACAGTCTTGTCCCTAAATCAAAAGTTGGGGTGTTTAAGGCTGCACTGCAGGATTTAAGTATTCAATCCATTGATGAAACTTCATTGTGGTACTGAGGGAAGAGCTGTATTATCAGAAACACTGGCTGCAATATTGACCTGCACAGTGCTCCTGGCTTCCAGTCTGCCACCTTCATCCTTACTGCTGTAGTTAACACCCTCTCTTGCACACGCTCAGCTGAACATGGATTCAGCAGCATGAGGGACCCTCCCCCTCACCATCATGTGATTGTTCTCTAATACTTGCCTTTAAGATACGTATTCTTATAATTTCTTGTAAAGGGAATGTTTACAATTCAGTTCTCTTTTACACAATGCCAATTTTTCTGGACAAATATTGAGAATGCAGGATCATGACTGATTTTAGCAAATAGTGTGTTTGGCTGAACAGAGTTAAGGCATTTGTGTTTACTTAGGCTTCATTTTGCATTTCAAAGTAGGATTTTGATTATGGTAACAAGAGACTGAGAGTCACATGCTAATGGGAGGAACTAAGCTTATAGGGAAGATACAAGCTTCTCTTTTATTTTAAAACAGTTAGTTTCCTGTCTGGTCTTGAAAGAAGAAAGAGGTGTCTTTTTCTCTCTCTCTCTCTCAGAGTTTCTGATCTGGTACTTTAACAATTACTATTTGTACAAATCATTACAATTTACAGCTTAGACACATATTAACTTTCTATGGACTCTTGCTGAGTTTGTGGAAGTACTGGATTCTTGGAGGAGTTCAGAAAGGTCACTCTAAAATCTGCAGGGAGCGATGTTGCTGAAGGGGTAAGGGATTCTGAGATTGCCGCTTCTTCTTAGTCTTGGAGATGATAAATGCAGTACCCCCCCCCCACCCCAACCCCTGGCCTGCAGGATCAAGAGGAGATTTAACACAGTCATCAAAGAGAAGTTGCCCATACAGGAGAAGGAGAAACAAGAAACATGCCCAGCTTGGGTCTTCCAGGACCATTTCTCCAATCTCTATCTAAACCAGGAGAGTGTGTTCAGTGATTACATTTCAAAAATAATCCAATAGCTGTGAATTCTTCTGCCATATCCTGAGGACATGAACAGTATGATATAAATTCAAGCCCTTCCTCCTTTTCAGAATTATTCACTGATTTTCAAACTGATTGTCATCAGCTATTTCCTGCGAGTCAGTAGATTTTACCCCTCATGTATCCATTTAGATGCAGGCCGATTATCAATAATACTCCACCTTAATGTGAAGCTATTTATTTCCAACATAAATCCACCCTCTATAACACAATCCCAAAGTGCTTCACAGCCAATAAGGTACTCTTCAAAATGTAGTCACTATTGTAATGTAGAAAATACAGCAACCAATGTGAACACAGCAAGCACCACAGACAGAGTAGTGTGAATCACCAGATAATCTGTGCTTAGGTGCTGCTTAAGCAATAAATATTGGCCTGGACATCCAGGAAGATAGCATGGTGGCACAGTGGTTAGCACTGCTGTGCCAGGAACCTAGGTTCGACTCCCAGCTTGGGTCGCTGTCTGTGCGGAGTGTGTGCATTCTCCCCATATCTGCGTTCATTTCCTCTGGGTGCTCCAGTTTCCTTCCACAAAGATGTGGGGTTAGATTGATTGGCCATGCTAAATTGATCCTAGTGTTGGGGGGATTAACAGGGTAAATGTATAGAGTTGTGGAGATAGGGCCTGGGTGTGATTGTGGTTGGTACAGACTGGATGGGCCAAATGGCTTCCTTCTATACTGTACGGATTCTATGACGAGAATTAGCTGAATTTTCAGAATAGTGGCATGTAATTTTTATATCCTCCCAGGAGGCCAGATGCAACCTCAGTTTAACATCGTGTCCATCACTGCTGATTCATTTAATATTTTTTATATGACTTTGGTCAAATATAATGAACTTCAATATTAGAGAACGAAGGTGGTCTGCAATTAAAATAAATATAATGACCTCTCAGCAAATCAGTGAAAGATTCCATTCCAACAGTGGCACAAGCTCCACTCTGATGGATTTCATTTGTAATCGCTTCAGTCCCAATAAAAACATTTTGTCACAAAGACAATGCTGAAAAAGACAAATGAATGTAATGAAATTACCAATACGTCTAAAGAATAATGAACCATGATTAAAGTAGAAATTATATTGATGGTGAGAAGCCTGGAATTTCCTCCATTATTGATCAGCACAGTGCCGCAATGGTAAGCACTGTTGCTTTACAGGGACCTCAGTTTGATACCAGCCTTGGATGACTTGGGTGAGTTTGCATGTTATCTCCATGTCTGCGTGGGTTTCTTCTGAGTGCTACCATCTCCTTCCATAGATTTGCAGGTTAGGTGGGTTGACCATTCTAAATTACTATTTAGTGTCTAAAGATATGTAGATTAGGTGGATTGTTCGTGTTAAATTACCCTAGTGTCCATAAATGTGTAGATTAGTTGGATTGCCCATATTAAATTGTCCCTTTGTGTCCAAAGATGTGTAGAGTAGGTGGATACCATGGTAAACGCTTGGGGCTAAGGGGATAGAGTGAGTAAGTGGGCCTGGGCGAAATGGTCCTTTGGGTGGTCGATGCAAACTCAATGGGCCAAATGGCCTCCTGCTGCGCAGTAAGGATTCTGTTCTGCTCTAGTAAGTATGGGGAGTGAGTGGCTGCAGTGACAATGGTTGGAGAATGGGGCACTAATGCTGCCTCCTGGCACTGACTGAGAGTTCTTAGCCTTGCTCCAATAGGGTAATGAATGCATACTCAACACTCCTACTACTCCAAAGGTGTCAACAATAATAAGAAAACCAGTCCATTCAATCCCTCAAACCTGCTCCATTATCAATTGGTTCATGGCTGACCTGAACCTCAATTTAATTTGTCTTCCCCTGCTCCGTATCACTCAATACCCTTACCTGACACAAATCCATCAACTCTCCTCCAGTGGCCAAAGCTCTTTTGTATAAGCAAGTCTTAACTACGCTTTGGCTGGAATGTTTTGTGGAGGCTCCCTAGCTAAAAAAGATGGAAGAGGGCTTATCTCCACTGGGCCCAGAAAGCCATGACCAAATCATCAGGTACTGATTGCCTGAGAATGTGACTTCCACTCTATGAAAGTCCCACACTCATGAGCTGTCAGGCAATGGACAACCAGCAACTCTCTGGTTCCACCAGGAACAATTATTACAGGAGGGATAGCAGAAGGGACCAGGAGCAGTGCTAAGGTTGAAGTTTGAGTTAAGTGGAATGGCCTCACTGGGATCACTCGCAGTCCCCAGCAATATGGGGTGTGGATAATGATCAGGAGACTAATGGCTGAGTAGAGGGCAATCTTTGTTGCTAGGGTGCAGGATGCCTGAACAGGAAGACCCTACACCAATAATCAGCCAAGATGACAGCTTTGCCATGTGTTGCGAGCATGCTGGCACAATGGTTAGTGTTGTTGCCTCACTGTGCCAGGTCCCACTTTCAATTCTGGCCTCGGGTTACTCTCCATGTGGAGTTTGCACTTTCTCCCTGTATCTGTGTGGGTTTCCACTGGGTGCTCCAGTTTCCTCTCACAAGTCCAAAGATGTGGGGGTTGTGTTAATTGGCCATGCTAAATTGACCTTAGTGTCAGGGGGATTAGCAGGATAAATGAATGGTGTTATGGGAATTGGGCTTGGATGGGATTGTAATTGGTACAGGCTTGTTGGGCTGAATGGCCTTCTTCCCTCCTGTAGATAAAATGTCAGCAGTGGCCGAAGGAAGTGACTATTAACTGGTAAAATCCAATTAATCAGCATTCCCAACTGTCCAATCTTATTTTACAGCTTCCGACCATCTGCCAATTCAATCCCAGCAAAATAGGAAACGGGTATAAAATTCCAGCCTTTCTGTGACAAAATGTTCCTTTCCTCTTAAATGGATACAGGAGCTCTAATTCTAAGTTATGCCCCTTGAATCTGTAATCATCCCATCTAGTTACTATTAAGATATCAGTCAACAGATATCTGCTTCCGATGAAAAGATAACAATAAATAGCACTTAAATTTGTCTACGTTTAAAATACAACTATAACCTTTAGGATGCAAGCCCAATGCTTGACTGAAAATTACTTAATTTCACACTCTAAATTAAAGATTCTAACCCAAGGGTGTAATAACATACACTCAGATCAATAGTCGGTTGGTTACAGGATGTCCCAGTAGATTTGCATGGCATTATTGGGCTTGCCAGTGTTTCATATTGATCAATATTACTTTTATATTTGAGTACTCCGTCAGTGAAGTAATTATGATTCAAGCGTAGCACCATAATGTTTCCATTTATTATTAATGGGTGTCTTGGACAGGCACACACTGGCAAAGAGAATCCGGACAGAGAGGCTGAATGATTGGTGGGTTGCGGGGAAATTGGATTTGCTCACTTTTCATCTCTGAGATTCATGGCGTATGGTTATGTATTATTCCTGGTCATCTTCACAGGCACTATTCTAGAATGATACAGAAGAAACCATCCTGCCTATGCCAAGACTTTGAAGAGGCAGAAGGAGCATGGGCTGTATTTACCTCACTGGGGTTGACTTGCACTAGTTTGGGATTTCGATTATTACCTTTTCTTGAGTTGGAAGCCATTCGCCTCATAGAATGGCCATTATTTGTCATTCACTGGGAACCCACCATGGCTCAAGTGGGGATTGAGACAGTGAAAGGGGTATGAACCAGATGAGGCAGTGAAAACTTTTCAAAGCCCTGAAGAGGGATAGAGTCTGCTTCCTCAGCAAAGCCAAGTGCTAGGAACCAATTGGGGTTAAGAGCTATGTAACAAAGGTAAATGGATGGAGTAAAGATACAGATCAGCCAATATTTAATTGAATGCCAAAGCAGGTTGAAAAGTCTCCCCCCAATTGCTGTGATAAATATGCAGAAAGAAATGTGTTGTTTGTGAAGCACTGACTTGGAGATATGACCAGTCCCTTCCTCTAATCCATGCATATTTTTCTACCAGTATTCTACAAAATACTGGAATGGTGATAATGTTGTATTTCTATCTCTTCAGTGCAGCAAATTTAATATAAATAAAAACATTTTTAAAAATCTGTTCAAGCGTTGAGGGCTTTAATTTTTGGGCCAGACAGGAATGAACAATTGCTGCAGTTCACTTACGACTTCTGAATGTTCCATTGCCTTTCCCTTTAAGTAAATGCTCGCTAATCCATCATAGCCAACCTGTGCCTCATAACATCATAATTTCCGTTATTAAGCGTCAGGACCCTCATTTCTGAATCAAGTACATCACTCTGCACCTTGGTGAAGAATTCTATCATGTAATGGTCATTCATCCCCAAAGGAACCTCACAAACTAAATTGCTAATTATTCCTTTTTCATTACATAATGCCCAGTCTAGGATGGCCTTCTCTTGTTTATTCCTCAATGTATAGGTCCAGAAAACCATCTAGAATTCCTCATCTATGGTAACATTACCAATCTGATTTGCCCAATCTTTTTGCATAATTAAAGTCACCCACAATTTCAGTTTTTCCTTTATCGCATGTGTTTCTAATTTGCTATTTAATGCCATCTTCAACAAGAGCACTATAGTTTCACAGAACATAGAACATTACAGTACAGTACAGTCTCTTTGGCCCTCGATATTGTGCCAACCTGTGAAAACCTATCTAAAACCCATCTAACCTACACTATTCCAATATCATCCATATATTTATCCAATGGCCATTTAAATGGTGAGTTAAGAGGGCCAGTGTTCTGTGGAGTGGGTGGGGAGGGGGTTGGGGAAGGGATTTGTGGTGGGCTATGGCGGGGGTGATGTTTCAACTGTTATTCTGGACAAGTGGTAAGATACTTAGTAATGTGGATGAGCAGAGAGATCTCAGTGTCCATGTTTCAGATTTATATAAAACCTCCACAACACTTTCTGCCTTTTGGTGTTTTTTAGCTCTACCCATACAAATTCCACATCATTGGAGCTAATATCCTTCCTCACTACTGCATTCATTTCCTCCACCTTTTCCTTTTTGTCTGTCCTTCCTAAATACTGAATACCTTTGAATATTCAGTTCTCATTCCTGGTCACTCTGCAGCCATGTCTCCATAATCCAAATTACATCATACCCATTTACAACCATTTGCATGATGAATTCATTCACTTTAGTCTGGAATGAGCTGCCTGAAAGGGCAATGGGAGCAGATTCAACAGTAGTTTTCAAAAGGAAATTGGATAAACACTTGTAAAGGAGATCTGATATGTCCCCATGGCTTTACCAACTATCCCTTGCCACCTAGACCCCCTTCCTGGTGATTGGTTAAATGATGGCTCACATCTTTACTTTCCCTGTGACCTCAGTACAAGCTTTGTGTTCATCGCAGCAATTAAGAAGTTATATTAATAATTTCTGCTCAGTAATACTTTAATCTGTTTCTGTTCACTATTCTTTGGTCTCCCTTTAGGATATGCCAATGCTTTAATTCCACATCTCTGCATTTATCTTCACAGGATGGAGAGATGTGACTGACTTGTGGAACCAAATCAGCTTCCCAAAGGGAATGGAATCAATGGCTGGGATTTTTGGCCTCCATTTTCGGCAGGTGAGGCAGGGGGGTGGATAGTGTTCGTAGGAGGTGCAGGAGCAGAGAGTCATACTGGAGCCCCTGAATGGCTTTTGTGCGGATGGAATTTCCCCAATTAATTGTTCCCAACCCCTGCCACTGACAAACAGGTTTGATTTGATTTATTATCACATGCATGAACATACAGTGAGAAGTATTGCTTCTTCATGCTTTACAGACAAAGCATACTGTTCACAGACAAGGGAACGAAAGAGTGCAGAATGTAATTCTACAGTTGTAGCTCGGGTGCAGAGAAAGATCAACTTAATCCAAGATAAGTCAGACAGCAGCAGGAAAGAAGCTGTTCTTGAGTCTGTTGGTATATGACCTCAGACTTTTGTATCTTTTTCCCAACAAAAGAAGGTGGAAGAGATTGTAGCAGCGAGTACAATTAAGAATGGAGTTCTTAATTGTACTGGCTGCTTCCCAAGGCAGTGGGGAGTGTAGACAGAGTCAATGGATGGGAGGTTAGTTTACATGATAGACTGATATCCCATTTTTCAACATCGTAATCCCTACTGAATACATTGCAATGTGATTATCAGGTATATCAGCTGGAAGGCGGCCCTCTCATGTTAAATTGTCCATTCACATCAGTGTGAACCACAACAGTCACCCATAGTGAGCACATGGAGAGCAGAACCAGCCAGAGGCACACAGGTGAATACAATCCCAGGGAGAGAGGCAGGGAAGAGAGTCATGCCTGGGCAGTACCCTTGCACTGTCCATGGCACAGCTCAGTCAATATTGCCGGGGTAATGGCGGGGGGGGGAATAACTGCTCCATTACCATGGGAACTTCTTAATGGTAGTGGGAGATGGAGTTCTGTGAGGGAAATTTCAAGGGGTAGGTGGTGTTCTGTGGAATGGGTGGGGATGGAATTGGGGGAGGGTTTTGCGGAGGGAGGATTTTGCGGAGGGAGGATGAGTAGGCTGTGTTGGAGGAGGTGTTTCAATTGTAACTCTGTTACATCGGGAGGATTCCCTGATCTTTTAAAGACTTAAGTTGCTGGTGGGGCAGGTTCAATCAGATACCTCCCTGCCAGCATTACCTCATGGGACTTGACCCTTACATTTCTCTATCCTTGAGTTTAAAAATATGATGGGAAAACCTGATAACGTCGCTAGCAGACTACCATGGCTTTTCCACCCGAGATGACACTTTGACAGAAAACGGCAAAATTCCATCCAGTGGCTGTTTGTCATGATAATGAACTGATTGGGTAGATAGCAAGAAACATTTTCAACTGGTGGGCGAGTCCAAGACAAAGGAGCACAAGCTCAAAGTCACAGTTAGGCTATTTCGCAGACATGAGGAAACACTTCTTCATGCAAAGGATGAAAGAAACGTGGGGGGAAGAGGGGGAGAAGATGGAGGAGGGGAGAGGGGGAGCCTGGGTGGGGTACCCTTTTGAAGAGTTGGTGCAAATTAAATGGGCTAAATGTCCTTTTTCTGCACAGGAGGGATTCTTTATGTTTCTGTGAGTGAAAACGGATGATGCAGTCATGGGAAATTCTAACTTCTGTAACATTTAAAACAAACAATTTCTGCCTGTCAAACTAAGAGTATTTTAAGATAATTAAAAGAATTACTGAGAATGTGTGAATGCTATACACAGAAATAAATTTAATTGGTCATTTATCAAAATGCGCTGAAATTTGATATTAATTGAATTTGGCATTCTCGTGATATAAATGCTAAATAAAATCACACAATTACAAAATAAATTGAAGTTTTTAATTAGAGATGGTTGTGAGTGCCATCTGATCCCATCCTTTGTTTCCGAATTCAGTGTAGCTTCAAATATATAGAGCAATGGACTTATAAGGATGGATTCCACTAATAGCAACACCTTAATACCACCATCCAAAAGTGGCTGTGTTAACATGCTTCACTGCAGAATTCTGAAATGGACCCAACATCATGAAAGGGGCAAAGATAAACAAATATATATATGCATCTGGAGGGAACAATAGCCACACCAAGTACAATGATTCATACAGTCCCTTATATTAAGGTCTTTGGTCCAAACACGACTTGAAAGTAAATACGAAGTGGAGGAGAATAGAGAAAAGTACAGCACAGGCCCTTCAGCCATCCAAGCCTGTGCCGATCAATGATAGCCTTACTAAAATAGAAACATTCTGCCTTTACTCAGTCTGTATCCCTCTATTTCCTCTCTATTCACATATCCATCCAGATGTCTCTTAAATATCGCTAATGTGCCTCTTTCCACCACATTCTCTATCAGCACACCCCTCTGTGTGAAAAACCTCTCCCACACATCTCTCTTCAACTTTCCCCCTCTCCCCTTGAGCCTGTGCCATCTTGTAATTGACACTTCCACCCTGATGTGGAGATGCTGGAAGTGGAATGAGGTAAAACAGAAAGAAATCCCACAACACTAGTTTAAAGTCCAAACAGGTTTATTTGTAGCAAAAGCCACAAGCTTTCAGGACAGCCTGTCCTGGCTGGGAGTTCTCACTCTGGGCAGTTTTTCACCTGTCCTGCTATAGCAATAACTAATGATGGCCAAGAGAGTATTTATCCCCATAAAGCCTACTACTTATACTACTCATAGAGCCAGACAGAAGGTGGCACTGGCCTATCAAGCTGGTTCTTTGAAGAGGCTATTCAATTAGTCCCATCATCTTTGCTCTTTAACAGTAGCCCTGTATTCATTTTTTCTTTTCATGTCTTTATCCAATTCCCTTTTGCGAGTTATTATTAAATCTGCTTCCACCAGTATCAAATGTATTTCAGTAAACGTTCATTATGTTCAGAAACTGCATTATTTTTCTTCACTTTGCTTGAAGTAACTCTGGTGCAATTTTATTACCAAGTTTCACTTTTGAATACTGCTGCAACAGTATAAACCCTCATCCAAATATGTCATGCAGCATGAATAAAGTTAGGGAAATACTATGGACAAAAAGTCTAATTCGTACGCTGCGCAAGGGGATGGATTTTGATTGAGCTAAAATCCCACCCAATGTTACTGAACTAGATTGGGTTGACTCCCAATAATTGAAGTAAATGTTTTAAATCTACAAGGAGTGATAGTTTACCCTTTCGTTGAATTACTCTAGAAATGTAACTATAGTTAACATAAACAAGGAAATTTCAATGCTATGATAGTTGATATTGATAAAGTGGGGTGGCACAGTGGTTAGCACTGTTGCCTCATAGCACCCAGAACCCAGGTTTGATTCCTAGCTTGGGTCACAGTCTGTGTGGAGTTTGCACATTCTCCCCCCCGTGTCTGTGTGGGTTTCTTCTGGGTGCTCCGGTTTCCTCCCACTCTCTGAAAGACATGCTGGTTAGGTGCATTGACCCGAACAGGTGGCAGTGTATGGTGACTAGAGGGAATTTTACAGTAACTTTATTACAGTATTAAATGTAATCCTTATATGTGACTAATAAATAAAAAAACTAATATTACAGACAGGAGATTCACAGGTAAACTGAACATCTCACCAACTATCCACAGGCAGAAGGCGCTTTTTAATTATTTTTAAAGTAGGCTGTGGCATTTTTTCCCACTCAGTTTCTGTGATGCAAATTAATAATTCATAACAAACTCACATTTTGATTAACACAGGTTAGTTTATCCACATTCAAACCAGAGAAAGAGTGTTTGCATAATCTCATTCACAACATATACACACAGTAAGGAGGAAGAGAAAAAAAGTTTTACAACCACAGATTAGGACAGTACAAGAAACACAGAAATGAATATTAGTTCACATGATTATCAGAGTCCAGTGCAGAGTTCTTTCACGTAGGTGTCTAGCTGGCTGAAGACTAGAGTGGTAGAGTTCTCTGTGTAGTTGCTGCTGATGTCACAAAATGAAGGTGGTATCCAGAGACTGGGTCAGTTCTGTAGGTGTTGCTAGGGAATCTTTGGGCAGAAATAGGTTTGTTCGATTCTTGCTTCTTGGTGTTGGATGTTAAACAGCAGACTGAGGTTTTCTCAGTCTCAAAGGAATATAGAGATTTCAAACTGATCACTCAAATCATGTTAACTTTCTCCAAAATGATTTCAAAAGGGATGTTTATCTAATGTCTGATACTACCTTTAATTTCCGGACTCAAAACATCCCAACATTATCTTTTTAAACAGTTACCATCAATGTTGGAGTTCTTGTGTTGGGAAACCGTTGCCTAGGCTCTCTGACTTTGCTAGAGAAACAAGCTTATCCAGATGCAAATGAGTCCATTGTCTCCTCAATGGTGGCCTTGTGAAATGGACCTGGTCAGTCTCAGATGTTAGATGGTTCTGTTAATAATTCTGCAGGTATAATGAATTCCAATCCGACAGTCCCTTGACTTTGTGATGAAAACGTGTTTATATTTGGGTGTCAGTTTCCACAATGATGAGAATTCTTTTGTTCATGCAACTTGTGTTGGTGGCTTCCAAAACAAAGGGACTATCTTGTGGTCATGTGACTTGTAACAGTCATCTTTTTTTGGTTCAGACTACTACTAAAGAAGTTGAATCGCTTGTGAAGAGAAAGAAGAGATTTATGTCAAGATGAGATGTGAAGGCTCAGTTAGGGTGCTTGAGAGTTACAAGTTAGCTAGAAAGGACCTAAAGAGAGAGCCAAGAAGAACCAGGAGAGGACATGTGAAGTCTTTGGCAGGTAGATCAAGTAAAACTCTAAAACTTTCTAAAGGTATGTCAGGAATATTAGAATGACTAGGATAAGATTAGGGCTAGTCAAGAACAGTAGTGGGAATTTGTACGTGGAGTCTGAAGAGATGGAGAGGCGCTAATTGAATATTTTTCATTAGTACTCACACAGGAAAAAAACGTTGATGAGGAGAATGCAGAGACACAGACTATTAGACTAGACAGGATTGAGGTTTATAAGGAGGGGGTTTTAGCAATTCTGGAAAGTACGAAAATAGATAAATCCCCTGGGCTGGATGGGATTTATCCTAGGATTCTCTGGGAGGCTAGGGGGGAAACTGCAGTGCTTTTGGCTTTGATCTTTAGGTCATCAATGTCTATAGGAATAGTGCCAGAAGACCGGCAAACGTTGTCCCCTTGTTCAAGAAGGGGAGTAGAGACAACCCTGGTAATTATAGACCATTGAGCCTTACTTCTGTTGTGGGCAAAGTTTTGGAAAGAATTATAAGAGATAGGATTTATAATCATCTAGAAAGGAATAATTTGATTAGGGATAGTCAACATCATTTTGTGAAGGGTAGGTCGTGCCTCAAATTTTGTTGAGTTCTTTGAGAAAGTGACCACAGAGTGGATGAGGATAAAACAGTTGATGTGGTGTACATGGATTTCAGTAAAGCTTTTGATAAGATTCCCCATAGTAAGCTATTGCAGAAGATACGGATGTATGGGATTGAGGTTGATTTAGCAGTTTGGATCAGAAATTGGCTAGCTGTAAGAAGACGGAGGGTGGAGATTGATGGGAAATGTTCAACCTGGAGTTCAGTTACTAGTAGTATACCGCAAGTAGTATACTGCTGTTTGTCATTTTTATAAATGACCTGGATAAGGGCGTAGAAGGATAAGTTAGTAAATTTGCTGATGACACTTAAGTCGGTGGAGTTGTGGGCAGTGCAGAAGGATGTTGCAGGTTATAGAGGGAAATAGGTGAACTGCTGAGCTGGGCTGAAAGATGGCAAAAGGAGTTTAATGGGGAAAAGTGTGAAGTGATTCACTTTGGAAGGGGGTAACAGGAATTAAGAGCTCAGGGGTAATGGTAAGTTACTTGGTAATGTGGATGAGCAGAGAGATCTCAGTGTCCATGTCCATAGATTCCTGAAAGTTGGCAGCCAGGTTGATAGGGTTGTTAAGAAGGCATACAGTGTCTTAACTTTTATTGGTAAAGGGATTGAGTTTCAGAGCCATGAAATCATGTTGCAGCTGTACAAATCTCTGGTGCGGCCACACTTGGAGTATTGTATACAGTTCTGGTCGCCATGTTATAGGAAGGATGTGGAAGCATTGGAAAGGGCACAGAGGGGATTTACCAGGATGTTGCCTTGTACGGTGGGAAGGTTTTATGAAGAGAGACTGAGGGATTTGAGGCTGTTTTCATTAGAGAGATGGTTAAGATGTGACTTAGTAGAGGCATATAAGATGATCAGAGGATTAGATAGGATGGATAGTGAGAGCCTTTTTCCTTGGATGGAAGTGGCTAGCACGAGGGGATATAGCTTTAAATTGAGGGATAATAGACATAGGACAGATGTCAGAGGAGAAGTTCTTTACTCAGAGAGTAGCAAGGAATGCCCTGCCAGCAACAGTAGTGGATTCGCCAACATTAATGGCATTTAAATGGTCATTGGGATAAACATTTGAATGATACTGAAATAGTGTACGTTAGATGGGCTTTAAATTGGTTTCACAGGTCGGCACAACATCGAAGGCCAAAGGGCCTGTACTGCACTATAATATTCTATGTTCTAGGTGTGCCTAGCAATATTATCATGCAATTCCCATAGATGTGCAAACAGTGGTTGCTATTGCAACTGAGCCTTTCAACATTAAGGAACAAATCCAAGGTGACATAAGGAATATTGCAACAAAGGCTCACGTATGTAGCTTAGTTCAAATAGAAAGAAAAAGAATTGAACTGATATTGTGAGATCAATGACTTAGTGTAGATTTGCACCAAATTATTCTGGGACAATTCAATGATTTGTCCAGACATTTCAGGTAATCTTATTAGCGTGACTTTTGAGATTCAACAATTTGTTCTTGTTAGAGCAGTATGTGTAGTTCTGTTCACAAGGGACAGCGAAGATAGGCTTATTCCACATGGAGCAGTGATTGAAAATGAAATGACGTCACAAGACAACTAACAAGTAATAAAGATCAAGTCAAAGGGGACTTTCCAAACACAGTCTGGTTTAAAATCACTATGAACTGGGAATTAAATTAACTGTGCTCTCAGCAACTAGAAAATTATATGGCAATACTGCATCAACTTACCTGAGTACCATGGACAGACCTGCGTTCAATAATCTCCAAGAGGAATTCAAACTGTTTGCTTCAATCAAATGCCTGCAGGTTGCAGCTAATGAATAAAGGATTCAAAGTCACACAATGGTATAATTCCATTTTATTAAGGAGAAGCTGTATTTTATGAACAAAAGAACATAAGAAATAGGAGCAGGAGTAAAGCATACAACTTCTCACAAAGAGAACAATTTATTGCCCTGAAGGAGGCCATTTGACCCATTATATCTGCGGCAGCCAAGAAACAGCTAATAATCACACTCTCCAGCTCTTGGTCTAATGTTGGTTACAGAACCTCAGTTTCATATTTAAGTATTTTTTAAATGTGATGAGGGTTTCTGTCTTTACTACTTTGAGTCAGCGAGTTCTAGACATCCACCACGCTCTGGCTTTAAAAAAACATTCAATTCCCCTCTAAGCCTTCTCTCAGTCACTTAATAACTGTGCTCTCTGGTTATTGACCTCTCCGAGAACAGAAATCGGTCCATTCTATCAACTTTATCTAGGCCCCTCAGTTAAATGTTATGTCAGCCTCTTCTGTTCCGAACAACCTCAAGTTCAAGAATTAATTATACAGAACATCCAGCATAGGCTATTCAGTCCAACTGATTCATACTGGTATTTATGTTTCGCACTCCTACTTCATCTCATCAGCATATCCGTATATTCCTTTTTCCTTCTTGTACTTACACATCTTTCTCTTGAATGCATGAAGCAATACTTTTTGTATGTTTTTGCAATACCCGATGTTAATCACGCAATCAATATTAGAGTTCACACAATCCTTGATTTTTCATTCATTGAGAAATCAAGCTTAAGAAATTCAGACAATTGTCATTCTGTTTCTACACTTCCTCATTTCCCTTCCTATGACCAATATGCTTTGTCCACATAGCATGCAAGAAGCAATACTTTTCACTGTATACTAATATATGTGACAATAAATCAAATCAAATTATATTTTAGCAGCAATTACACAATGGATATGCTGAATGGGGAGTGGTCTTTGCAGGGATTGCATTTCAAGAAATATCAGAGGACTGTGGAAAATAATGAGTATTATACTATGACTTCCATCTCTTGAATATGGCTCCTCCATTCTAAGTAACAGTCATACTGCTTTTCACAAATGTCCACTTGGCTCAGTGGGCAGCACTCTGACTCCTTGGTCATAGGTTTAAGCCATTAGAAATGAAACAAATATGAGTTATTGAAGACCATTTGGCTTCTTGAATCTATTCCACCAAGATCATGGCTGATCGTTGACATCAACTACAACTACCTGCACTATCCCTGTATCCCTTATTGCACAAAAAAAAAACTATCAATCTCACTTTGGATATTTTCAACAAGCGTGCATTCACAACCTCTGCAGTACTGAATTCCAATAATTCACAATGCTCAATGTGAATAACTATCTAGTTTTCTTAGTTCAAAATGATCGATCCCTTATCATAGAATCCTTACAGTGCAGAAAGAGGCCATTTGGCCCATCAAGTCTGCACTGACAAAATCCCACCCAGGCCCTATCCCCATAACTCCAAGTATTTACCCTGCTAATCCTCCTGACACTAAGGGGCAATTTGTCATGGCCAATCAACCTAACCTGCACATCTATGAATAGCAGGAGGAAATTGAAGCACCTGGAGGAAACCCACACGGACATGGGGAAAACATGCAAGCTCCACACAGACACTCACTCGAGGCCAGATTGCACCCAGATCCCTGTGGCTTTGTGAGGCAGCAGTGCTAACTAACCACTGTACCATGTGCCCATTACACTGAAACTACAACTCCTCATTCTTCACTCCTCACCCAGTGGAAGTATCAATCCTGTCAAGCCCCTTAAAAATGTTTTATGTTCCAGTGAGGTTACCTCTAATTCTTCTAAAATCCAAGGAATATAGGCCTACTATTCAATGTCTCCCAACAAGACAACCCCCTCATCCCAGAAATCTGATAAACATTATTTGCACCCCTTGTAAGATACAGTACTCCAGATCCAGTCTCAAGGCTCTACATAATTGCAACAAGATTTCTTTACTCTTATTCCCAATTCCTTTGTAATAAAAACTTACATATCCTTTGCTTTCCTAATTGCATTATATCTGCATGTTAATTTTCTGTGACCTTCATACAAGGATATCCAGGTCCCTCTGATACCAACAATTCCCAATCTCTCACCTCTTAAAACTGTTTCACTTTTCTGTTTTGCCCTAACAAGGGTAACTTCATATTACCCTCATTACCCAAAGAACGTAACTTCACATTTCACCGTATCATATTCCATCTGGGACATCTTTGCCCACTCACTTAATCTGTCTATATTTCTTAGTAGCCTTACAGCTTGCTTTCCTACCTAACTGTGCCATCATCCAACTTCAATACATTATAATTGATTCCCTCATCAAAGCAATTGATATAAACCATAAACAACTAAACCCTGTCATTGATATCTGCTGTATCACACAAGTTACAACTTGCCAATCCACAAATGATCATCTATTTCCACTCTGGTTTCTGTCCATTAACCAGTCCCCAATTTCTGCTCAAGTATTACCCTCCCAATCCCACAAGCCCTAATTGTGTGTCATGCTTGATCACATACACTAGGCTGACACTTATTGTGTAGTGCTAAGGGAGAGTGCTGCGATGGTTCTCTCTTTTGAATGAGAGATTAAGCCTGTTTAGATGGGAAGGAAATGATCCCTCAGCACTGCTTCAATGAAGAACAGGGAGTTCTCTCAGCATCCTGACTGAAATTTGACCTCAATAAAGGCTACAGAAAAACATTTATTCCATTTTGTTTGAAGGATTTTTGTGTTAAAGTGGCTGCCTATGCAAGCAATTGATACACTCCAAAAGGAAGTAATTGGCTGTGAAGTGCTCAGGGATGTTCCACAGACACGAAGAAATGTAGTTGATTTGTCTCATTTTATACCAATAGAATTAGTAAACATTCACAGCACAGAAATAGTTTGTCCAGACAGAGGCTTCTGCCAGTGTTTCTACACCATATAAGTCTCACCTCATTGTAATAATGTCATTCCCCCAACCCTCCCCCATCACACTTACACCCAACCATGTTCCTCTCCCTGTCACCAGAGATTGCACTCCCAACTTTCTGCTCCTAACATTCAAACCAATAATCCACATCAAGATTCATATTTGCAAAAAGGATTCCCTAGTAGAATTAATTTCTTCCACTGGACAGAGCTATAACCTGTAACTGAGGGACACGTAGTCATTGTGCAGTTTGCTGCTACTCTCTGGTGGTCATAGATCAATAGTGCAGCAAAAATGCAAGGATAGGAAGAAACTGGGAAATTTAATTCACAATAAAGAGAATAATAAAAGACATTATACAGACTTGGACAGGCAGGTGAAACATGCAGGTGCACAGCAGGTAAAACTCAATGTTGAGAAGTGAGGAGTGATACATTCAAAAACAAGGTGGCTACATATACTAAAGGCTACTATTTTAAAGGGAATGCACGAACAGAGATACCTAGAGATGTCTCTTCACAAAATCTTGAAGGTGGCCAGAGAGGTTGAAAAGACAGCTAAGACACAAGGAAAATTATTCCAAATCTATGTAAAATAGGATGAACAGTCCTGGAAAGCATACCCTTTAGAAATACCTTTGAGAGAGTACAGAAGAGAATCACTGAACAAAAACATAAGAATTAGAGGAGTAGACCACATCAAGCCTGCTCCACTATACAACATGATCATGGGCTTCAACTCCATTGTCCCTCTTTTCCAATATCACTTAACTCCCTGAGACCCCAAAATGTTTCCCTACCCTTTAGTGTATTCAATGATGGAACATCCACAATCCTCTGGGGTAGAGAATTCCAAAGATTCACAACTATCTCATGAAAACATCTCTCCCCATTTCAATTCTAAATGGCTGGTTTCTTACCCTGACAGTGTCCCCGTGTTTTAGATTCACCGACCAACTTAAACAAATTCTCACCTCCACCTTATCATTTCTCTTCAGAAATTTGTTGGTTTCAGTAAGATTGTCTCTCATTCTTCTGAACTCAAGAATACAAGCCCAATTTACTCAGCCTGTCATCTTAGGAAAACCCTTCCATCCCAATTTAGTGAAACTTCACTGTGCCAGCTCCAATGCCAGTATATCATTTCTGAAATGTGAAGACCCAAAACTGCACATAGTATTACAGATGTGGTCTCACCAAAACCATGTACAACTGTTATAAGATTTGTACTCAAATTCCCTTGCAATTTGTCTTTTTAATTGCTTGCTGCACTTGCCATGCTAACTTTTGGTGTTTCTTGTATAAGCACACCCATGTCACTTTGAACATGAACACTTACATTTCTTACCTTTGAAAAAATGTTCTTTTATATTCTTACACCCAAAGAGAACAACTTTACACTTCCCGATATTATACTCACCTTGATGCCCCTTCACCTAACCTTTCCACCCGTGTTCTACCTGCAGCTTCCCTTCCCCATCTATTAGCAAACTCAGATTCATTACTCAAAGTCTCTACATCTAAGTCGTTAACATAGACAGTAAATAGCTGAAGTCCTACTATTTACTGCCTGTTTTCGATTCATTAACCAATCCTTTATCCATGCTAATATATTACCCACCCCCCAAACTCCACGAGCCCTTATCTTCCCAATTAACCTTTAGTACAACAGCTATCAAATGTCTTTTGAAAATCCATGTATACTACATTTTTCTTATTCATTCATGGGACATGGGCATTGCTGGCTGGCCAGCATTTGTTGCTTATCCTTAGTTGCCCTTGGAGGGCAGTTGAGAATCAACCACATTGCTATTGTCCGGAGTCACATGTAGGCCAGAACAGTTAAGGACAACAGATTTCCTTCCCTAAAGGACATTAGTGAGCCAGATAGGTTTTTATGACAATAGATAATCATTTCCTGGTCATCAGGTGAGGTCCCAGAGGACTGGAGGATAGCAAATGTAATACCGTTGTTTAAAAAAGGTCAGAGGGATCACCCAGGGAACTATAGGCCGGTGAGCTTGACTTCAGTTATAGGTAAGCTAATGGAGAGGATCCTCAGGAACAGGATGTATGAGCATCTGGAGCGCTGCGATCTGATCAGGGATACGCAGCATGGCTTCGTCAAGGGGAAGTCTTGTCTTACAAATATAGTGGAATTTTTTGAAGAAGTGACAAAAACAGTTGATGAAGGACAGGCTGTTGATGTCGTCTACATGGATTTCAGTAAGGCGTTTGACAAGGTTCCTCATGGTAGACTGAGAGAGAAGGTGAAGGCGCATGGGATACAGGGTCGGGTATGTAGATGGGTCGAGAACTGGCTCGGGAGGAAGAGACAGAGGGTAGTAGTGGAAGGCTCTTTTTCCGGCTGGAAGCCTGTCACTAGTGGAGTGCCACAAGGCTCAGTACTAGTTCCTCTTCTATTTGTGGTCTACATAAACGACTTGGAAGTTGGGGTAGGTGGTGAGATCAGCAAATTTGCTGATGACACCAAGATGCTTGGATTGGCGGGTACAGAAGAGCAGTGTCAGGCAACACAACAGGACATAGACAGGTTGGTAGACTGGGCAGATAGATGGCAAATGGAATTTAATCCGGAAAAATGCGAGGTGATGCATTTTGGCCAGAAAAATGTAGAAGAGAGTTATAGGATAAAAGGTAAAACTATACGGAGCATAGAGAAGCAGAGAGACTTGGGGGTGCAGGTTCACAAGTCTCTGAAGGTGTCCTCACAGGTGGAGAAGGTGATAAAGAAGGCGTATAGTATGTTAGCTTTCATAGAAAAGGGTATAGAATACAAGAGTAGGAGTTTGATGTTGCAGTTGTATAGAACTTTGGTTAGGCCTCATTTGGAATACTGCGTCCAGTTCTGGTCGCCATACTATCGGAAGGATGTGGAGTCCTTGGAGAGAGTGCAGAGGAGGTTTACCAGGATGCTGCCTGGTATGGAAGGACTGTCTTATGAGGAACGATTAGATAGACTGGGGTTGTTTTCCCTTGAAAGACTTCGGCTTAGAGGGGATCTCATAGAGGTGTATAAGATTATAAGGGGTATAGATAGAGTAAATGGAGGTAAACTTTTTCCGCCTTTAGAAATGGATAGGACGAAGGGTCATGGCCATAGGGTGAGGGGGGCTATGTATAGGACGAATATTAGAGGGCAGTTTTTCACACAAAGGGTAGTGGGGGTGTGGAATGCACTGCTGAGTAAGGTGGTGGGAGCAGGCACGCTGGGGCTGTTTAAGGGTCTCTTGGACAGCCACATGAGCGATATGCAGATAGAGGGATATAGTAGGACTGTTTAACTACGGCTTTTTCCACAGGTAATTCGGTCCATACTTGACCAACATTGAGCATGCATTCGGCAGGTGGTGCGGGTACAGCTCTTGGATGTTGATTCATGGGTTGCCTGGTACCTCCTGTCGTAAATGAGTGCTTTATGTGGACCATCTGAAGGGCACCATGACAGCTCAGGGACTATCGATGTGGCTGTGCAGACACTTGGAATTGGGCCGGTGTCTGCGGGAGTTTGCGCGTTCTCCCCATGGTTGCGTGGGTTTTCTCCGGGCGCTCTGGTTTCCTCCCACAACCCAAAAATTCGCTCTTAGGCTGATTGGGAAACAAATTGTCCCTATAGTGAGAATTTTCCATATTAGGAAAAATATATATATTATTATATAGGAATAATATAATAGGATAATGGATTTGCTACTATATAGTTACGACGGCGGCGCGGGCTCGTTGAGCCAAAGGGCCTGTTTCCCGTGCTGTGTTGCTCTTAATCTAATCTTAATCAGTGGATTCTTAATTCCAGATAATTCAGATTCCAACATCTGCCATGGTAGGATTTAAACCTGGAACCCCATAACATTAACTGAGTTTCTGGATTAAGATCTAGTGATAACACCACAAGGCCATTGCCACCTCCTCCTTTGGTTCCCCTTTGTCTACCCTACCAGTTACACGTTCCAAAGGCTCTTCATCAATTTGTTAAACGTGATTTCCCTTCAGTAAAACCGTTGACGAGTTCTAATTGTATTTTGCTTTTCTAAGTGCATTGTTAAGACTTCCTTAATAACAGGTGATTCAAGCATTTTCCCAACAACTGATGTTAGGTAAACCAGCCTACAGTCCTTTTTTGAGAAGAGGTTTAACATTAATCAATTTCCAATCTAGTGGATCTGTTCCCAAATCTAAGGAACTTTGGAAAATTGTAGCTATCACTTCTAATGTCTCTGCAGCTATCTTTTATTAGAACACTAAGCTGTGGCTATCAGGTCCTGGGAAAGTACTAGAATGGTACCAGCAATTCAGGAAGTTCAGTAATGTGAACATACTAAAGAATCTAGGATTGTTCTTCTTAGTGGAGAGAAGGTGATGGGGAAAACTAGTAAATATGTTGAAAATTATAAATGGTTCTGATAGGGTAAATAAGAAGCTGTTTGAAGTGGTGGGACTGTCACTAACAGGGGAGACAAAGATTTAGAACCAGAAGTCACACGAAAGCATATACTTTCACAAAGCATGTTATTATCTGAAATTTTCTAAAGTGAATTGGACCAATAAGGGAAGGTAAAAAGTTGCAAAGCTGTGGGGGAGAAAAGGAAGAGAATAAAACAAATTGAATAACACTGCCAAAGATCTAGAATATTTACAAAGGGCTGAATAGTCTTCTTTTGAACTCTAAGATTCTATGTTGAATATTTCAAGTGAAAGATATTAATGATAAGTTTAAACTTAACTATGTAAGAATACATTGATTATGATTCAATATATGATAGTTCAATAAGTAGTTTGTTATTATTTGCAAAGCAAGCTATCAGAAAGCTACAAGAAATGCATCATATGAAAGTTTAAATCTGACAGGGCAAAAAGAATTGAGATTGGTATCTCGAATTGTGTGATCATGGGATAAGAGAGATCAATAAATAGATAAGGCTGAAACATTTGCATCAATTTTAAACCAGAAAGGCCTTGAGGCCTCCATCCTGGTGACCTCTGCAGGTCCCAAGCATCAGACATGTCAGCTTTTAGTCAATTTGATCCATTCCCCATGATAAACGACTGAGGGCACTGGATACTGCAAATTCTGAGAGCCCTGACAATATTCCAGTGATCGTACTGAAGGTTCATCCCCACATATTTCACATTGCTGCAACTCACCAAAGCTCTTTCAACAGCATCTTGCAAACCTGCAACTTCTGTCACCTACGGTAAGGCCAACACACACACACAGTATTATCACCAACTGCAAGTTTCCCTTCAAGCCACTCACCATCCTGATTTGGAAATATATCTCCATTCCTTCACAGCGGCTGGGCCAAAATGCACTGTGGGTGTACATACGCGACAGGTCCAAACACTTCAAAGATGTGCAGCTTAAGTTTATTGGCTATGCTAAATTGCCCTTCACTTCCAAAATGTAGCAAATGACAATTTGCAGCAACAAAAATAATGTCGCTTGTGAGATTATATTTGCCCAGGACATGAAGAAGAACTCGTCCAATGTTCTTTGACATGATGGCCGTGAAATTTTTATATTCACCTGACAAGACAGATAGACTATCAGTTTAACATTTTATTTTAACACTGCAGCACTTTGACAGGGTGGCGCTCCCTCAGCACTGGCCCTCTGACAGTGCGGCGCTCCCTCGGCACTGGCCCTCTGACAGTGCGGCGCTCCCTCGGCACTGACCCTCTGACAGTGCGGCGCTCCCTCGGCACTGACCCTCTGACAGTGCGGCGCTCCCTCGGCACTGACCCTCTGACAGTGCGGCGCTCCCTCGGCACTGACCTCTGACAGTGCGGCGCTCCCTCGGCACTGACCCTCTGACAGTGCGGCGCTCCCTCGGCACTGACCTCTGACAGTGCGGCGCTCCCTCGGCACTGACCCTCTGACAGTGCGGCGCTCCCTCGGCACTGACCTCTGACAGTGCGGCGCTCCCTCGGCACTGACCTCTGACAGTGCGGCGCTCCCTCGGCACTGACCCTCTGACAGGCGGCGCTCCCTCGGCACTGACCCTCTGACAGTGCGGCGCTCCCTCGGCACTGACCCTCTGACAGGGCGGCGCTCCCTCGCACTGACCCTCTGACAGGGCGGCGCTCCCTCGGCACTGACCTCTGACAGTGCGGCGCTCCCTCGGCACTGACCCTCTGACAGGCGGCGCTCCCTCGCACTGACCTCTGACAGGGCGGCGCTCCCTCGGCACTGACCCTCTGACAGTGCGGCGCTCCCTCGGCACTGACCCTCTGACAGGTGCGGCGCTCCTCGGCACTGACCCTCTGACAGTGCGGCGCTCCCTCGGCATGACCCTCTGACAGGGCGGCGCTCCCTCGGCACTGACCCTCTGACAGTGCGGCGCTCCCTCGGCACTGACCCTCTGACAGGGCGGCGCTCCCTCGGCACGACCCTCTGACAGGGCGGCGCTCCCTCGGCACTGACCCTCTGACAGTGCGGCGCTCCCTCGGCACTGACCCTCTGACAGGGCGGCGCTCCCTCGGCACTGACCCTCTGACAGGGCGGCGCTCCCTCGGCACTGACCCTCTGACAGGGCGGCGCTCCCTCGGCACTGACCCTCTGACAGGGCGGCGCTCCCTCAGCACTGACCCTCCGACAGGGCGCCCGGTACCCACACGGCGCTCCCTCAGCACTGACCCTCTGACAGTGCGGCGCTCCCTCAGCACTGACCCTCTGACAGTGCGGTGCTCCCTCAGCACTGACCCTCTGACAGTGCGGTGCTCCCTCAGCACTGACCCTCTGACAGGGCGGCGCTCCCTCAGCACTGACCCTCTGACAGGGCGGTTCCTACCCGGTTGCCATGGTGACCCCTCTGCCGTCGCGCTAGATGATGTCAGAGTGACGCGGGGTGATGACGTAGAGGGGTGCGGCGCCATGTCGTTTGTTGTGGATTCGGTTATCATGTTCTCATCGCAGGTCAGTGTGGCCGGAGTCCAGACACCGGACTCTCCCTACGGACATTGTCCCTGGGCAGGGAGCAGTGCGGGTCACAGAGCCGACTCCCCCCGATAAACCTCGAGTCGCCCAACAGCCTCCCACTCCATCACACTCCCCCCAACACCCTGCCCTCCTCTGCCTCCTTTATCCCAGTCCTTCTGTCCCTCCCTGTGCCCCCCTCCATCTCCCTGTGCCCCTCCATCTCCCTGTGCCCCTCCAAACTCCCTGCGCCCCCCAAATCCCTGTGCCTCTCCATCTCCCGTGCACCCCCCCCCAAAATTCCCTTTGCTGCCCCTAAACTCCCTGTGCCCCCTCATCTCCCCGTTCCCCTCCATCTCCCTGTGCCTGCCTCAAACTCCCTGTGCCTGCCTCAAACTCCCTGTGCCCCTCCATCTCCCTGTGCACTCCCTCCCCAAACTCTCTGTGCCCTTTAATCTCTTTGTGCTGCCCCTAAACTCCCTGTGCACCACCCCCCCACACACCTCCTTGTGCCTGTAATTTGGTCAAGCAAGATGAATGAAAGTGAATATTGGAATTTATAGCACAGAAATAATTCATTTGATCCATCTGTGCTTTGCTGATGTTTATGTTTGAACTGAGTTTCATTGCCTGAGCAACATATTCTTCTATCCCTTTCGCCATTGTGTTTAGTAATTTCTTCCTGCTGTTCACCCCCAGTTAATACTTATAGTATGGCTTACCTTGTCAAATGTTTACAAAGTGCTCCCCTGGTCTTTGAGGGATTCAGAGGCACCAGTTACCAGCAAGAAAATATTCAATCCAGGATTTTGAAACGTGGATCTAGAATGTGGTGCAGCATTAGACATGTGCATGTTTGTGTTTAGCTTGTGACAAAAGCATACAACATTAAAGGAACAATTAATCCAAAAATGGATCTTAAAGCCACAAAAGCATGAGCTTGCATTCCTGTCAAAGGCACAGCAATCAAGTGTTGAGAGTACTATTGAAATACTTAGAAATGCAATTCTAATCTAAAGTGATCTCCTCAGGTAAAAGTGCCTTCAGTCTTCTGTATCAATTGTGGCTCAGTTGTCAGGAAAGCAGAGATAGTTTGAGTGAGTTATATTTGTATTGTTAACGGTTAGAAATAATGTATAGGTTCAAGTGGGTTTATTTAGTGCGTAGGAAAGGGTAAAATTCCAGTTAGATTTATGTTAATACAATTTAAACATGCATAATTTACACGTGACGGTGTTTTCAGTTCAGACTGTGTTTCTAATGTTCTGAACAAGTTTACAGTGTGAAAAGTAAATAAAAGCTTGGAGACAGAAAAAGATGTTGCTTAGCAACCAGGGGCACATTTTGGTAAAAAAGCTTTTTGAGTTTGGTTTTTTTGTTGGAAGCCAGAGGAGAGGGTGTTTCACAGGAAGAGAGAGAACTGCTTCACAGGAAGAGAGGGAACTTCTTCACAGTTTTATTGGAAGAAAAGTCATTCAGTGAAGTAAGAACAAATAAATGCCAGAGATCAAAAGAATAACTAGTTAAGGGAACTAAAGAAACAAAGAGAAGTTTATAGCAAATTTGAAGTTAAAAGAAGAAAGGAAACAGGAATTGAACAAAGTACAGTTCAGTGAAGACACAGCTGAAGAGTTCACTGTGAAAAGGTAAAAAGATATTTGAAATGTTTCTGAAGTTTATGATATCTTACTACAGTTTGTGAGATGTTGGTTGAAATAATTGTCAATCAATCAATAGCCATATCTTGGAGTTGCTGTAAAGTATTCAGGACAAAGAAAACCTGAAAGGACAGTTCGCAAACATGGAGGCAGAACCTTGTTAAAACAGTAGAGAGGAAACTGTCAGGATAATTGGTAAACTTGGAGGTGGATTCTTGATGTCAATAACTGATGGAAAGCATTGTTTGAAAGAAGATTTTTAAATGTTTCTTTCTGAGTGTGGAGCTTGGAAACACTCGTGTGACAATCATCTGGGGGGATTTGTGGAGAAATCAACAGAAGATTGATTGAGAGGCATCTTCCAAGTGTTGATTTCCAAGTGTCGTGTTATCCTTGAAATCTGTGTACATTTTGTGAAGATGGAGAGGAATGAAAGAGTATTGTATTGTTATCAAACTTTTTATGTTTAATAAATTTTTATTGTTGTCAAAAGCCAATTGGCATTCCACCTGTTCTTCCAAAGTTTCATTAAAAGTTAAGGTCTGCTGAACCAGGGTTCCAGGGATCATAGCATACATGCCATTGAGTCAGAAAGTTGATGAGTTCAAGATTTACTCCAGAGATTGAGCACAAGTCCGGGCTGACATTTCCAGGGGTGCACTAAGGGAGCACTGCACTGTTAAGGGTGCTGTCTTTCGGATGAGATGATATATTGATATAAAAGAACACAAAAGATCCCATGGTCAGATTTTGGAGAAGTGTATGTCAGCATTGCCTCTGATCTGGCCATTGTTATATTGTTCGTGGGAGTTTGCTGCATGTAAATTGAGTATTGTGTTTCCTACGTTACAACTGTGTCTGAAATTCAGAAAGTACTTCAGTGTCTGTGAGGAACAGTGAGTCATTCTGAGATTGTGGAAGACATTATAGGCAATCCTTTCTCTGATAATTGACTGGATTTAGATGTGGCAAACTGATATGGAGTAATATTTCTCCAAGCCTTAATGATCAGACAAATAGTGGGGTTGATAGCTGCAGCAATGCTTTTGAAGTTGAATTTAATCGACCGGAACTTCCTTGAAGTGCAATCTGACTATGATTGCCACTCTGCTCCCAATTTTTTTTTTTCACTCTTTTTCTTCATCATGCCTCAGCTGACCTTCCAGCTCAGGCTAGGTGAGGTCTGTGTAGTACAGCATGTTCCCGGGGCCTAGTGTTGGAAATATAGCTTGTCAGATGCAAGGAAGCCACAATACACTTTTTGCTGTGCTAATTGCCAAAGAAATAGATGAGTTAAAGACCCAGTGAGGGTTCAAGATCCTTAACAGGTCAGAGAGACGATAAATGGTAGGATTGTAGGGGGCCAATTCACTCTGTGATGTTGGGTCAAGCCTGGGGAGACATGTGGTGGTAGTGAGAGTCATAAAATCCTACAGTGCAGAAGCAAGCCTTTTGACCCATCAAGCCTATACCAACAACAATCCCACCCAGGTCCTATCCCCATAACCCCACGCATTTAATCCCCCTGACACTGGGGTCAGTTTAGCATAACTAATCAACCCACACGTCTTTGGAGTGCTGGAGGAAACCAGAGCACCCAGATGAAACCATGCAGATACGGGGAGAAAGTGCAAATTCCATACAGACGGTTACCTGAGGCCAGAATTGAACACAGGTCTCTGGTGCTGTGAGGCCGTTGTGCTCACTGTGCTGTCAGGTTTGCTGGAGGTGGGGGGGTGGGGAGGGTGGTGAGGTGAGAATCATACCTGGGTTGGAGGGGTGGGAGACAGTGAGTCGGGCCTTGGGAGGAAGTGAGGGTCAAGCCCGGAGAGGGTGAGAGTACAGCTCGTAGACATTGAGAGTCAGACCTGAAGGTGGGACGCAGTGATTCAGGTTGGTTTGGCTGGGTATGCTCACATGAAGCACGTTTGGATATTTTACTGAAGGTGGTGTATAAATACAAATTGTTTTTTGAGTGATTTAGAAACTTGCTGTCAAATGAATAATCATGAGCAGACAGCCTTGACTTAATTATCCTATGATCTCAGAGTATTTTCTCCTGGCCAGCTATCTTTCTTGCATCTCCCGTAAATCTGAGCTCATTCTAAACTCGTGTCTGGATCATATCTCACACCTGGTCCATGCTCACTGCTTCTCTACCTCTTTTTCTTTCTTTAAGACGCTCCATAAAATCCACCTTTGACTCAGCTTTTGGTCGTCTGGCCTAATGTCTTCTAATGTGCGACTTGAAGTCAGATTTTATTTGATAAGGCTCTTGTGAAGTGCCTTGGTGTCTGATTGTGTTAAAAGTGTCATTTAAATGCAAGTTGTTGTGCTGTGTTAGTTAGAGCCATTGGAATACTTCAGTCCCACTTATGAGAATGATGCAACTGCAATTGGTTTGGGATATTGACACCTTTTTGTACATCACTTTTGCAGCTCCTATTTTTTGGATTCGGATGGCTTTTCTTCATGCGTCAGTTATTCAAGGATTATGAGGTAAATTTCCAAGTATTACAAAGTCAATTCAATCGCTGTTGTTCATATGACTAATATTTGAAATGAGTTCCAGCATGGCTCCCATGGTTATTGGATACAATATTCTCCTTAAATTATTTTCTCTTGCATTGGTTATGCTATGTTTGAAATTCTTGGGTTTTCTAGATTTGAAAAGCAGGAAAATTATGTTGAACATAATTAGTGTCTTGGAATTTTTTTTACATTAAAAACACAATATAAATTATTGTTAAACACACTGAACCTTGGTTAGACCTCACTCGAAGTGCTGCATGTAGTTAAAGTGTCATGCATCTTGATTAAATCACACTTGGAACACTGCAGAATTCTGCTTTCCATATGATATAAAGAGTCTAAAAGTGCTGGAGAAAATGCAAAAAAGATGTACAAGAATGATATCAAAATTGAAGGTTATACCTATCATTGATTCGACAGGCGAGGTTTGTTCAGATCTAGAGTTAATATTTAATAAATTTAGTAAGATAGCTCTCTCCCTATTTTAAATATTTTCTGCACAGATTGTACATGTAGATTATGCTATGTGAGAGAAAACTTTATCATCAAGCAGTAATGTTTCTGATTGTACTGAATATCTGTAATCCATCAGTTTATATTCATGTGGTGGCACAGTAGTTAGATCCGGGGTCAGCTCTGGCTTTGGGTCTGTGTGGAGTTTGTACTTTCTCCCTGTATCTGTGTAGATTTCCCCCAGATGCTCAGATTTCCTCCCATAGCCCAAAGATGTGTGGGTTAAGTGCTTTGGCCATACTAAATTGCCCCTTTGTGTTAGGGGATTAACAGAGTAAATACATGAGGTTGTGGGAATAGGATCTGGGTGAGATTATTATCGGTGTAGGCTTGATGGCCCAATTAGCCTCCTTATACAGTATAGGGATTTTATGATTCTATAATCTGTGACCCTTCTGAAAGATAACATGGCCTCGTTATCTGGTGTGGTCCAGTTCCACATACACACAATGGACTTTTAACTGCCTTTTGAATTGTCCTAGCAAGCTATTCAGTTAAGGGTAACTAGAGACGTGTAAAAGAAGCAGCCTTCCTAGAAACTGGCAAGCGTAAACAATTTGGTGATGGGGTGAAGCATGATGGGGAAAAGCTTATGTAGAACATAAGTGTTGACAGAGATCTTTTGGACAGATTGGCCTGTTTCTGTGCTGTAAATTCAAAGTAGTCTATTTTTAATGATTCCAGCTACCAGTTAATTATCACCTATGTGTGGAATAACATTATTCGGCCTGTTTTAGTACTTTACTCCCAAGAATAGCTGCTATTCTTGCCATTGCTAGAAGCTACAGTGTGTTGTCGGGCACAATGCTAAACATTGTTTTCTTTGGTGCAGGTGAGACAGTATGTTGTCCAAATGGTTTTCTCTGTGATGTTTGCTTTCTCCTGCACTATGTTTGAACTCATTATTTTCGAGATTCTGGGTCTTTTAAACAGCAGGTGAGTATATAATCCTTATCATTACTTTGGGTTTGTAGGGATGTACCTCCCATTGAGAATTAGAATGAATTATCTCATTACTTCACAAGTGTAGGTAGCTAACAGAAGTTTTTTGCCAAACTTTCATTGAGAAACTATAAAATTGCCTGTAACCATGTCCCATGAGCAGCAGTGTGAAGTTGATTAAGTGATGTTTTTAATGTTGGTTGAGGGGTAAATATTGGCCAGGACACTAGGAAAACTCATCAAAATATTGCCATAGGATTTTTTTTACACTGACTTAAGTAATTTTTTAAATGAATTCACAGGGTATGTGCATCACTGACAAGCTAATGTATGTTCTCTAATTGTCCTTGAGAAGATAGTGGTGATCTACTAGTTTGAACCTGTGGTAGTCCATGTTTTCACCTACTGTGGTGCGAGGGAGGGAGTTCCAGGATTTTGACCCAGTGACAGTGAAGGAACAGTGATATAATTCCTGGTCAGCATAGTGTGTGATTGAAGGGAAACTTGCATCCATCTGTTGGTCTTGGCACAGTCACGTTGCAAGCTGCTGTCAAAAGAATCTTGGTAAAGTAGCTGCAATGCATCTTGTAGATGGTACATACTACTGCCATTATGTACTGGTGGTGCATTGGATGCAGGTCAAGTCTGTACAGAGTAACTAACTCGAGATTTTAATTGATGTACAAACTGGGTGTGAGATTTGAGACTGAATCAGCTTTTAATGTGAAAAATCTAATCCTAGTCATCAATTAGTTTTCTATTTTACTAGATGGTAATTTTATCTGTCATTTCGTTGAAGTATTCTGTGAGTCAGTTGCAAGATTGAATTGACTATTTTAATTTTGGCTCGTGTAATCTTAAAGTAATGATTTTGCAATGCATGCTCTTTTCATTTTAGAACAGCGGAGTCCTAAATCTGTCAGTTTTATAGGTATTTATTTAAAATTTTAAGGGTTGTTGGTTTTCACAGTATTTGGGACAGAAATTTCCATCTGCACATTGTTGCTGATTATTTTGTTTTCTGTTTTGGTTTTAATCACTATTTGTAGTTAGCCCTTAGATGTAAATTGTCAGCAGAAAATTGGTGAAACAATTCCTAAAACTTAAAGTACTTTTGGGAGCATGAATAAAATCAACTATTTAATTCATCTGAAAATAAAAGAAGCTAAAAGGTTGAAAAGTTAACAGTTTACATTATAGAAAGCTGAAGGAATTTAGAAAAGGCTGCAGAGCCATACTGACCATATAAAGACATGTATGCTTACGCTGCCGTCATTTTGGTGTGCAGGAGTTTTAACCACGTCGTACTTTCATTGTCTTCCAGCTCACGGTATTTTCATTGGAAGTTGAATCTTTATATCACCCTCGTTGCACTTATTTTTATCGTCCCTTTTTACATTGGCTACTTTGTGGTCAGCAACATTCGACTTTGTAAGTATTTGAAACCATGTCACTTTCCAAAATATTATTACAATCATATTTCCATTAAAAGTATTTAATTTGTATATTTTGGTATGAGTTGAGCTATAATTTTGCTTTAGAATGTGCTGTCATAATTTCTCAGAATTTGGTACAATTCCCAAAATGTCATATCCTGATAATATTAGCTTTACCGATTATTATCATCCCAATAAATATTATTGGAACAGTCTAATTATTATTCATCCATCAACTGAGCCCAGACATTAGAGCTGATAACTTACAACATTAAGGCCGGAACTCTGCCCGCCACAGAATTGGAGCAGCAAGGGTTCGACAACGGAAATGAAATCTCTGTTAACCTCAGGCAGCAATTTCCACTCTCACCCAAGCAAAGCCATAAAATCCCACCTTAAATGTTTGATGATTCTTCTGTTCAATCTTGGCAAAAATTTGTTTGTGATAATTAATGGTAGCTATTGCTTGTCTTTTTGTTGACAGTTTTATGTATAGTAAGCAGTCTCACAACACCAACACCAATAGGTTTATTTGGTAGCTCTGTTTATGTATTATGTTTATGTATGTTTTTATGCATGGTCAAATAGTGAAATTAACCATAAAATTAAAATTAGAAACAGCCCCTTTCAATAATCAAAGGTAGCATGTTATTTATCCTTCAAAAATATTATGATCTGACTTGCACTGAGTTTTTTTTCTATGTTTCTTGCTGATATCTAGTTAAAGCAAAGGCATAGTTGAAATTTGTAATGGAGATGTGATATTTAATGTTCCCTCTAAGCTATGCAGCCAAGCAAAACTTCCCGTGCAAGCTACACACTAGCCCATCTCAATTTACCACTCATGCACGGTCATGCAAAAAAAAGACTAATTAAATCATTTGTACCTCACAGAGACAAATTAAAGAGTTCATTGGTAGCAAATCTCTATCCACAGTCGGGCAGTGACCATCTTTGTAGACCCCAACTGCTTGAGAGACTGGAGAAATTGGGGCTATTCTTGGAGTGGCGAAAGTGAAGGGGAGATTTAATAAAGGATTTCGATCAAGTTAATAAGAATAAACTGATTCCTTTGGCAGAAAGGTCAGCAACCTAAATACACACACACATAAGATCACTGATAAGAGAACCACTGGAAAGAAGAGAATGTTTTACACAGCGAGTTATTATGATTTGGAATACATTAATTGGTGGAAGTAGATTCAATAAAAAACTGTCAGCAGGTAATTGAATAAATACTTGAAGAGGAAAGATTTGCCAGGCTATAGAGAAAGAACATGAGAATGGGACTATTTGGACAGCTCTGTCAAAGCACTGGCATGGGCATGATGGGTTGAATAGCCTTGCACACTCTACTGCTGTGGTAATAACCTGTATATTTTCTTTAGTACAGAGAAAGAGATTCCTCTTTGCATGTGTCATTTGGTTGGCATTCATGTACTTTTTCTGGAAGCTTGGAGATCCTTTTCCCATCCTAAGCCCAAAACATGGTGAGTCCATTCCAACTTTTCTTTGAGGATTTCTTAACTCAGAGGGTTACTTTTTTAATCTTGGGAATTCTCTACCACAGAAAGCTCAGTCATTGATCATGTTCAAGATAGAGATAATAGATTTCTAGAGACTAAAGGCATCGAGAGATATAGGGGTAGTGTGGGGAAATTATGTTGAGAGAGAAAATTTAATGTTTATTTATTAGTGTCACAAGGAAGCTTACATTAACACTACAATGAAGCTGCTGTGAAAACCCTCTAGTTGCCACACTCCGGAGCCGTTTGGGTACATGGAGGGAGAATTTAGCATGGCTAATGTACCTAACCAGCATGTCTTTTGGACTGTGAGAGGAAACTGGAGCACCTGGAGGAAACCCACACTGACAGAGGGAGAGTATGCAGACTCTGCACAGACAGCAACCCAAACCAGGAATTGAACCTGTGTCCTTGGCATTGTGATATAGCAGTGCTAACCACTATGTCACCATGCCACCCCAAGATCACAGTAAAAAGTCTCACAACACCAGATTACAGTTCAACCATTTTATTTGATAGTAAACTCACAAGCTTTCGGAAACAGTGTTCCTTCGTCAGGTGTGTTGAAAATTGACGAAGGAATACTGTTTCCAAAAGCTTGTGGGATTACTGTCAAATAAATTGTTTGGATTTTAACCTGGTGTTGTGAGACTTCTTACTGTGTTTACCGCAGTCCAACATTGGCATCTCCATATCATGACCCCGAGATCAGCCATGATCTAATTGAGTGGCAAAGCAGGCTTGAAGAGCCTTACTCCTATTTCCTATGTCACGCAGCTGAGATTGGTAACGTGAGCAGGTAATTGAGTATAAACCTGATAGTAAACACTTGTCCTCTTTCAATATATTGCAATGCCCTGTCAGTTACATTAAAGCACTGTTGTTTTTCTTTTATGTCAAAATGATCTTAAGTATATGGGCCTGTGTCTGTGGGAGTTTGCGCATTCTCCCCGTGCTTGCGTGGGTTTTCTCCGGGAGCTCCGGTTTCCTCCCACATCCCAAAGATGTGCTCTTAGGCTAATTGGCAAAACAAATTCTCCCTAAATTGTCTCAAATTTGGTTTTTAATCCATAGATCTACAAACATAGACAGGGATCACGGGTAGAGGTGGGAACATCAGGGTGGCGGCGCGGGCTCGTTGGCTGAAGGGCCTGTTTCCCGTGCTGTTTTGTTCTTTGTTCTTATATGTTTTAAAAGCCATTCTGGTGTTTTCTAGTGGATTTTTCTGAAATCAGTTTATTGGGTTTTGCTCTGCTTATTCAGACTGAATGTAAAATCTATGTAGCTAATTTATTGCTGATTACTATTTATTTTAGAAACCTGGTGACATTAGCGTGCAAGTCTATTTTTGTGTTTGATTTCTTTGCTTCTTCCCATCAGGTATTCTATCAATCGAACAATTGATCAGCAGAGTTGGGGTCATTGGGGTCACACTGATGGCATTATTATCAGGCTTTGGTGCAGTAAATTGTCCCTATACCTACATGTCGTATTTTCTGAGGTAAGGAAGTTGATGATTGGTTCTGTAAACCCTAAAGTACCTTTAAAGTTCCTTACTGTTATTTCAGGAATATTATCTGTTGGTATGCCCATTTAAATAGTCACTTCCTTTTGATGCCATTGCTTCACGTTCAATTTCAATGTTCCTGTCTCCACCACCAATCAGCAGGGAACACTGTCTTTGTGGTAATGTGTTCCCTCCCTGGCAAAATTGCCTATGGTTTCATCCTGATCTGAATCAACAGATTAGCAGGATAAATATGTGGAGTTAAGGGGTTAGGGCCCGGCTTGGTGCAGACTAAATGGGCTGAATGGCATCCTTCCGTACTGTGAGGATTCTATGATTCCATCACCTGATATAGCAATGTCGTGGGAGATCACTGGTTCCAGGTTTCCTTTCAAGCCACGTGGTCCTCTGACAAGGGCATATTTCACCATGCCTTCAGGGTTATTGGGTCAGTATCCTGGTATTCCTGATCATGGGAGAATCATGAGCTGTTCAAGGAAGCTGTCGTCTGCCAAGGGACAACAAATGTGGCCATATTCAAATCGCCAGATATCAAGAACAAATACTGAAATAAACTTCGGCTAATTTAGAGAAGTTTTTGGATGTCTTGTTCACCAAAAGTAGTTGCAACCAGTAGTTTTGGACAATTAATATCCTTTATGATTAAATAGTATTGTGGAATTTTTGACAGTAGTAATGGTGGGGCTGTCCACATCAGAAATCAAAGAAACCTTATAATGCAGAAGGAGGCCATTCAGCCCATCGAGTCTTCATCTAGGTTCTATCCCCATCACTCCACATATTTACTCTACCAGTATCTCTAACCTACCCATCCCGGGACAATTAAGCATGGCCAATCAACCTAACTCACACGTCTTTGGACTATGGAACGAAACTGGACTTCCCAGAGGAAGCCCATGCAGACATGGGGAGAACATGCAAACTCTGCACAAATAGTGACCTCAGCCGGAAATCGAACTGTGCCACTGTATCGCCCCAATCACTCATTATTGCCTAAATCAGACAGCAACTTTAACTCAGTTAATCACGGAAATGTGGAATGTGTGTCCCCGTCCATCCACAGGGCATATACCTTGGCCATCCACAGGCGACTTCCTGCCCATCCACAGGGTTCACAACTGCAATCTTCACAGATGAGATCATCAGGAATCACCTAACTTGTGAGGAACTTCCAACCATTTGCACCTTATTCTCAGTGAAAGGGCCAATGGGAATGTTAAACCTTGTTTAGTCAATCTTATGGAATACCACGTCACATTTAGTGTTGACCAGCCAAACTGATGCCAGAGTAAGGGAAGTCTGTGCTCCACATCCCAACCAATTAGGAACATAGAAACAGGAATAGGCCATTTGCATATCAAGCTTGTTCAATAAAATCATGGCTGATCTGTGGCCTAACTCCATAGACTTATCTTTGGCCCATATCCCTTAGTAACTTTGCTTAACAAAAAAATTAACTAACTCAGATTTCAAGATAGCAACTGATCTAGCATCAACTAGCATTTGTGAAAGAATTCCAGAATTCTTACCACCCTTTGTGTGTAGAAGTGCTTCCCAACATCTACCCTGATCTAAAAGTAGCTAACATTTTTCTCCATAAGAAGGGCAGAAGAGACAGTCTGGGAAATTACAGGTCTGTGAGCCTTACATCTGTGATGAGGAAATTATTGGAGAAGATCCTCAAGGACAGGATGTACACACATCTGTAACAGAATAGACTTATTAGTGATAGACAGCATGGTTTTGTGAAATGTCTCACAAACGTGATTGAGTTCTTTGAGGAAGTGACAAGAATAAGTCCAGAGCAGTGATGTTATTTACATGGAATTTAGTAAAGCCTTTGATAAAGTTCCTCATGGCAGGCAGATATAGAAGGTGAAGTCTTATGGGATCCAAGGTGAGCTGGTAAAATGGATACAAAACTGACTTGGACATAGAAAGCATGGAGTGGCAGTGGAAGAGTACTTTTCTAACTGGAGGTCTGTGACAAGTAGAGTTCCACAAAAATCAGTGCTGGAGCCTCTGTCATTTGTAATATTTATGAATGTTTTGGAGAAAAGTGTAGGCAGTCTGATTAGTAAATTTGCAGATGATACAAAAATTAGGGGAGTAGTGGATAGTGAGGAGATGTTCATCAGATACAGCTGAATATCAATCAGCTGGAGACCCAGGCCGAAAAATGGCAGCTGGAATTTAACCCGGAGAAATGTGAGGTGACGCAATTTGGAAGGTCTACTGCTGAAGGAAAGTATACAATAAATGGTAGAGCCCTTAGAAATTACTCTAAGTTTCCTGAAATGCATAGGTTAGTGGGATTAATGGGTATATATGTAGGGATATGGGGGTAGGGCCTGGGTGGGATTGTGGTCGGTGCAGACTCGATGGGCTGAATGGCCTCTTTCTGTACTGGAGGGGTCCTATGGTTTTTCTGTGGTTTCTAAATATTAGCATACAGAGGCATTTAGGTATGCAGATCCACAATTCCTTGTAGGTGGTCAAGAAGGTGTATGGCTTGCTGGTCTTCATTGGTCGGGACGTTGAATATAGGAATTAGAAAATCGTGTTGCAGCTGTTAGGCTTTGGTTAGGCTGCATTTGGAGTATTGTGTACAATTCCGGTTACCACACTACCAGAAGGATGTTGATGCATTGGGAAGGGTGCAGAAGAGATCTACCAGGATGTTGCCTGTTTTTGAGGATATGGACTATGAAAAAAGGTTGAACAAACTTGGATTGTTTTTGCTGGAGTGTCAGAGGATAAGGTTCAGGATGATAGAGATTTACAAGATTATGACAGGGTTGGGTAGAATGGAGAATCAGAGTCTTTTTCCTAGGATCAAAGAGACGATTATTCAGGGTCATAGGTTGAAAGTGTGAGAGGGAAAAGTTTAAAAGAGATGAAAGGAGCAAGTTTTTCACAGAGAGGATGGTGAATGCCTGGGACGCACTGCCAGAAGCGGCGGTGGAAGGAGATTCTATAACAGTGTTCAAGAGGCATCTGGATAGATACATGAATAGGCAGCGAATAGAGGGATATAGACCACATAGAGGCAAGAAAATATTAGATTAGAGAGGCATTGGTACAGACGTAATGGGAAGAAGGACTTGTTCCTGTACTGTACTGTTTATTGTTCCTGAACAATTCAGACAATGCCTGCTAGTTCTAGAATCTCCAACCAGTGTAAATAGTTTATTTTTACCTACCATGTTTTTTCCTGTCAATATCTTGAAGACTGTGATCAGATTAATTCTTAACTAGAATTCTAAATTCTAGAGAAAACAAGCCCAAATTGTTTAATTTTTCCTCATAATTAAATCCCTGAAGTCCAGGTACTGTTCCTGTAAACAGCACTCTCTCCAAGGCCAATATATCCTTCTTAAGGTGTGGCATCCAGATCCACTCTCAGTGCTATATCCAGCTGCCTCTTGAATACATTCAGTGTTTTGGCATCAACTATTTCCTGTGGTAATAAATTGCACAGGTTCACCACTCTTCTACAACCATGGGTTCTTGTTACTGTATGGGACAAAGCATGTTGAGAGCTGTTTCAATTTGACTTTGACACATGTTTGATTTTCTAATGTGCTTTCACTCTTTCCTCTTGTTCCCCGTTTCAAGGAATGTGACCGACAGTGACATCCTTGCACTAGAGCGGCGATTACTCCAGACGATGGACATGATCGTCAGCAAGAAGAAAAGGTAGGAGCTGTTAGCAAGGCCAGTACCCTGCAGCAGCTTTTATTCACAGTAGAACTTCAGGGGAAGGGACCAGGTTCTGTTTGAAAAAGTCATACCTTTAAATAATAGAACAATAATGTGCATTTATATAGCATCTTTAACATAGTGATAATTCACAGGGTGTTCAACAGGTGTGTTACCAAACACACTGAAACACAAGGAGATATTAGAGTAGATGACCAAAAGCTTGATCAATGAGATAGGTTTTCAGTAGTGCCTTAAAGGAGGAGAGAGAGGAAGAGAGGCTTAGGTCAGATATGCCAGAATTAGGGAGAGGCAGCAGAAGGCATTTTTGTTTACTGAATCTCCTTGATTATCTAACACTCTTCATAAAGGTGAGCTCTGACAGGTTCAGATCAAAAGAAATAAACAAAAGTGTTACCACTCCTTGTCGTTCAATAGCAAATTAAGTAGCTGGATTAACACTTTCCAATTTCCTTATTAATCAAGCCAAGTCTTGACTTGGAACTATATTGCCCTTCTTTCACTATTGATGGATCAAACTCTTCAAAATCCCTTAGTTACCACACTCCCGGCACCTGTTCGGGTTCACTGAGGGAGAATTTAGCCTGGCCAGTGCTTCTAACCAGCACGTCTTTTGAACTGTGTGAGGAAACTAGAGCACCCAGAGGAAACCCATACCAACACGGAAGAAACATGCCAATTCCGCAAAGACAGTGACCTAATTTCTGGATAAGCAGTAAATGCTAGTCCTGTCAACTACATCCACGCCCCATGAATGAAGTGTTTAAAAATCGCATTTTATTAGTTCCATGACACTTGCAACATTCCCGCTACAAGGTAAAAGCTGCAACACAAAGTCATGGTGCTACTAACCATATATTTTGATAACACGGTTATTCTGGTTGTGTTCCCACTGACCAAGAGGAATTTCAATAATCTGTTTCAATATAGTCTGCTCTTGTTTTGATGCTGTCCAGTATGTGTTAATTAAAATTTTATAGAGCAAAGCAGAATGCCATTGCATTCAAGCTGCTTAATTAAAAATACTGAATGAGAAGGGAAAGAGTGTGTTCAGTGTTGAATACAATGTTGTATCCTCCAACTCACATAGGGTATCTCCTGGAGAGGTAATAGTATTACCGCAAGACTGTTAATCCAGAAACTCAGCGAAAGTTCTGGGGACCCAGGTTCAAATCCCACCATGACAGGTGGTGGAATTTGAGTTTAATAAAAAAAATTAAGAATCTACTGATGGCCATGAAACCATTGTCAATTGTTGAAAAAACCCATCTCATTCGTTAGTGTTCTTTAGAGAAGGAAATCTGCTATCCTTACCCGGTTTGGCTCTCTGTGACTCCAGAGCAAGAGCAATGTTGTTGACTTTCAAGGGTCTAGTTACCTAAGGGCAACTAGAAATGAGCAGTAAACGCTGGCCAACCAGTGATGTCCTATGTCCCAGAAATGAATAAAAAAAAAACCTCCTGAAAATAGTGATGCCGAGTACAGTAGTCAGTAGCTACATGAGGGTCATTTGGAAATCCAGATATTGCCAGCAGTATTTTTGATATGTGACTACTCAATACTAATGTTCGCATCTGCTTGAGAACTTTCCATCTTTTTATGCATTTGTTGATAAAATACTAAAAAAGAAAACTGATTGTGCATGCTTTATTGATTAAGTTTAAAGTTTCACTAGTAGGCTTACATTAACACTGTAATGAAGTTACTGTGAAAATCCCCTAGTCACCACACTCACGGTGCCTGTTTGGGTACACTGGAGGAGAATCTAGCATGGCCAGTGCACCTAACCAGCATGTCTTTTGAGCAGTGGGAAGAAACTGGAACATCCAGAGGAAACGGGGGAGCACCCAGACATGGGGAGAACGTGCAGACTCTGCACAGACAGTGACCTAAGCCGGAAATCAAACCCAGATCCCTGGTGCTGTGCAGTAGCAACGCTAACCACTGTGTTGCCCATGCTGCTCCATTGTCGTGAATGTTTTACTCTTTGCTAATGAACAGAGGAGAAGTTTGTCAAGCTAATGTACACATGAAGCGCATTGTGTTGCAATACGTGGGGCTTGTCGATGATTTCAGTAAGGCTACATGTCTTCAGAGAAAGCAAGTATCCTGGAATCTCTCATGAGCAGATCCTCGAGTATTTAAAATAATTTTGCAAGCATAAGTTGCATTTTACTCAATAATATTTTACGAGAATGTCCCTTGTTACGAATGAATGTATATATGGAAGCAAGAATGAGAGTAGTGATCTTTGGGTGGGTTGCTGTGAATCTGTATAGATCAAAGTGCCCTGAATGATAGATCCATTGAAACCTACTCTGCAGATACTGTGTGAGTTCATCTTACTTTTCATAGGCAGTTACCCTTGCTGTGAACTGACAAATGTAAGGGATCGGTCAAAAGACAGGCAGATATTTAAGGAGATATTTCAGACTACACAAAATAGATACGTTCCAGTAAGAAGTAAAAATTCCAAGGATCCACCAAGATGTGGTTACCTATGGATCATTACTGTCATTCTTGGAAATTGCTTCCATATGTGATAATGTTCATTCAGAACAAGGGACATTTTTGTACAATATCAGAGTAAGATACAACTTAAACTGCAAAGTTATTTTAAATACATGAGGAGCTGTTGACGTCTCTGTCATGTGGTTAACTAAAAAGGTTTTTCATTGGCCCCATCCCCTGACATTGCCAGACTAGCATCACCCAAGTGCCCCATGACCAATGCCAAGGTGCCAGATTGGCATTGTCCATGGGACAATCCTCTTGCTCTCCCCATGGGCTGCCTTCCATTTCCACCGGCTAGGCCAGCACAACTGTTTTCCTCGCCAGAGAGAACCTCTTCTGGTGAGGCCATAAAGGCAAGTGAGTCCAGACGATTGAGTGCCGGGCTTACTAAACACATTGAAATAAGCATATATGTAAATTTAAATAAATTAATTAGCCTCTCGCCTATTTCCAGCAAGAGGTTGACCACACCAGAAATCCGAGTGTCGTAAGACAGGCGTGAAAACCTGCACCATTCGCACTAGTTGCTTTATACCCAATTTTACAACATTTTCCTGCTGCAAAATGGGCGTAAAGCTGCCATAAAGCTTCACCCATGAGATCCTGAGGGCTGTAGACAGGGTAGATGTACAGAGAATGTTCTCTCTTGTGGGAAAATCTAGAGGGGTCATTGTTTAAAAATAAGAGGTCACCTATTTCAGACAGAGGTGAGGATAATTATCTTATCCTGAGAGTGGGGAGTCTCTGGAATTCTCTTTCTCAAAAGGCAGTGGAAACAAGAGTCTGAATATTTTTTAAGATGAGTGAGATAGATTCTTGATAAGCCAGAGGGTGAAAGATTATTGGAGTAGGTGGAAATATGGAGTTAAGGTTACAGTCATGTCAGCCATAATACTATTGAATGATGGAGCAGCATGAGGGGCTTCTAATTTGCATGTTTGCATATCTTAGTTATTATTACATGTTCAGGTGACTGTACAAATGGTTGTCATACTGCTGACCACCAATGGGTGGCACTATCAAACTATTAGACACACGTATTCAAGATAGTTACCAAAGTCAAGCATTCAGTCCATCAAAGTTACTCCAATTCTATAGTGGATCTGTACCTCACCCCCATTTTCACACCTTTAATATCCCTTATATACGAATTAGGAGCAGATCATTTAGCCCTTCAAGCCTGCTCCACTTTACCTAATAAAAATCTTAATCTCAGCATATTAGAAGAGGGAACTCCCTGATTTCCACTATCCTCTGTTAATTTTAAGACTGTTTTATTTCATGGATTCTCCCATCGGAAGAAATAATTTGCTTTTTGTCATTTTAAATCACCACTCGACCTTCTAAGCTGAAGACAGCGCAGATTGTACTTTGGGTTCATCTTATTGTTATATTTCTATTGTGGTCAGGTATTTCATCTCAGAGGGGAACGTGCTTTTACACTGTGAACATCGGCCAGCTTTACTACCTTGCTGTTTAGCTGTTTCAGTGTGGTCCAAAGCTCAGTCCCAGCCTGTTGCTTATACAAATCATAGTACTGGACACACTTAGAGATATCAGTTAATAGAATGAGTGACTTGCATCAATACTGCACCTTCCCTAACCTCAGGACGGCTAAAAGCAACCACACACCTCAAATGTCGCAAGATTATTAGGAAGGTAAATAGGTGTAGTCGTTGCTATTTTAATGCAGGAAACATGACAACCAATTTGCTCACAGCAAGGTACCACAAACATGAATGTGATGACACCCAGGACCAGTATTACACTGGGACATATTCCACTTGGGATTAAGTGGACACTCGGGATGAACTCTTCTATTCCTCTTTGAAAAATTCATAAACCTGGGTGCATTTTCAGTTCTGTGTATACAGATTTTTTTTAATGATCTAGAACCCCTTTGTGCTGTTCACAGTTTGGAACTTCTTGTGCACATGGGTCTCAAACCTGGTTGTAGTCGTTTTCTTTAACATATGCTAAATTGCTCATTTTTGGTCTAATATTCTCAACCAGATGCATAATATTGCCTTAGGATAATATACAATTTTTGACGGGATGTGGTTTGCCTGCATTGCAACTAGGGTTTGAAATTTTTTTGCCATTTTACTCTGCAATTTGAAGTTCTCAGGAAGTGCACATTCTCGGATTATTGCGGTTTTATGGTGCTTACCTTGTAACGTAAGTCTGTGACCTACATTACTGATTCACGTAGATTAGTTGCACAAAGAACTTGTTACTGTAGCATAACAGTAATCAGGAAAAAATATTGCAGAACACAATGGAGCCAGGAAAAAATGGAAAACAAACTGATGAGGTTCAAGCGAAGAAACAAAAGCAGAATCAATGGGAAGAAGATCTGTAGCAAGGCTGTCAGATACCATTGCGACAGTTGATGGAAAAGGTGAAATTTTCAGTTTCACATGTGAAAGGAGAACAGTCTAAAGTACTGCATCTTCCCAGAGTGTGATTCACAGAATATTTCACATTCTGTCTTGTACAACAAGAGAGGAAGTATTAAATTTGAAGACCTGTTTTTTGGGCTTTGTACTGAACACTGGTTAATCAAATGAGAACCAATGTACATCTTTCTCAAGGAAGATTGATCATGCATTTAAATCATACCTTTGATTACCTCAATATTTTCCAATCAAAGTAAATTAAATTAGATAGAATAAATCAATGGAGGACTATCATAGGATCATACAGCACAGAAGGAGACTATTCAGCCCTTCAAGCCCGTGACAGGAAGAGCTATCAATTAGTCTCACTTTCCCTTTCCCGTGATGAAAGATATTTTCCTTTTCATTGCTCTTTTTAATCACCTACCATTCTTTCAGGCAGCACACATCATCATAACATGCCGCATTCAAAAAAAAAGATTTTTCATTTCTTTTTTGGCTCTTTGCAAATGACGTTAAATCTCTGCCCTCTCGTTATCGACCCTTCTGCCAGTATAAATAGTGTTTACTTATTTATTCTGTATTAACTCTGCATTGTTTTGAAAACATACATCAAATCTCCCCCAACCTCCTCTACTCGAAAACAGTGCCAATGCCTGCATCTCTCCAAATGCTGTTTTAATATTTCAAAGGAAAAACAGTGGAAAAATGCATCATTTAGTGAAATTTAATATTTAGTAGATGTATATGGAAGAGGGAGTTCAGTCTTTTCGAATTGATTTTGCCTCTTGTAGGAGATGGCCCGACACTGTTCCCTTTTACAGTTAGCAATGGAAAGGTAAAAGCAGGTTGCTTTGTTTTTTTTTATTCACCTCACCAAAGCTGAACATTAATTTGTTTCAGGCAAACTAGCCAGTGGAATTTTCCAGCCTTGGGAGGTGAAGAGAGTAATGGGTTAGAATAACTGAAGATGTTTTTGTAAGGTCAGTGTTCAGATGCTTCAAAGAGAAAGAAAAACATTGAACAAAGAATGCCCAGACTAATGCTAAAAAATTGCTAGCTGATTTTCTGTTGATTAGAAGACTGTATTTGGATCATGATCCAATTTATTTGAAAGCAGAAACATCTGACCCCAATGGACCTTTTAAACATCAGTGTTAGTTGCAGTCTACTGATTCATTATTTACAATTAAAAATAAATTGAGTTATTCAATAATTTGAGTCAAGTAGCTGCATTGTCAGCCATCCTCTGATAGCACAATTGCCTCTGAGTCACAGGCCCATACCAGTGACTTCAGTACAAAATCCAGGCTGACACTCCCAGTACCAGTGCTGAGAAGGTAGTCTCAGAGGTGCTATTTTTCAGAAAGGTGAGTAAGCTGAGGGCCCTATCTACCCGCTCATAAAAGATCCTGTAATTCTATTGTGAAGAAGAGCTCTGGAGTTCTTCCTGATGTCCTGCAGTCTTTGGAAAAACGTGGTTACACAAAATCAGCGTTTGTATCCCTCATTCAAAGTTATTAAAATAGATTGCCTGCTAATAATTTTGCTTTTTTTATGGGAGCTTGCTGTGCACAAACTGACTGCTGTGTTTTCCCGCACTAAAACAGTGACTGTGCTCACAAAAAGCACTCATTCCTGGGAATCATCTGGGACAACCTGAGGTTATGAAAAGTTTTATATAAATGCAACTCTTTCTTTTAAGCATTAGAGACATGTGCTTAATAATGAATGAATAATGAGTTGTGTTGAGTTTTAAATTGAAAAGCATCACGTAAAGCATTTTTGCCTGATCAAAGAGTGCAATGGTCAGGGAAATCCCAAAGTCCCCAGGTTCCATAATATGCCATTGGAATTTCCCAACTCCCCCTCTCAATATACACACACTTGCAAATACTCTCGTGCAAACATCCTCTCTCGTGCAAGTACCCTCTCTCGTACAAACATTGTCTCTTATGCAAGCAGTCTTGTGCACTCGCTCATGCAAGCGCTCTCTCTCATGCAAACATCCTCTCTCATACAAGCAGTTTTGTGAAGCGCTGTCTCTCCTGCAAGCGTTCTCTCTTGTGCAAATGCTCTGACACACGCACACTGAGTATTCCAAATTGTGAAGTTCAGTGTAGCTGGCCTGCTTATACAGCTGCCCAATGCATATTTAACTGGAGTAGACCAAGCACCTCCCCATGTTTCATTTAGATGATAGATGATTTGTAACCTATCTTTCTGCTTTGCCACAAAATCCCTTAAACCCGAGACCCATGACCCCAAGGTGTATGTCAGTGTATGCTTTGCAGATGCTGCTGTTTCACACATTTGGAAGCTAAGTTTAGTGTGATAATGTTGGGACTCAAAGTTAAAAATGCTTGCGGATTTTAAATGGCCATTAACTCTCTTTGTCATTTTTTTCCCTTCCTTCTACCATGCTTTGTGGAATGTTACAGTGTAGTAGAACATAGAACATTACAGCGCAGAACAGGCCCTTCGGCCTTCGATGTTGCGCCGACCAATTAAGAAAAAGCAATGACCCTCTAACCTAAACCATTCCCTTTTCATCCATAAACTTATCTACTAACCTCTTAAACGCCACCAAACTTGGCGCATCTACAACTGCAGCAGGCAGGGCATTCCATACCCTTACCACCCTCTGGGTAAAGAACCTACCTCTGACATCCGTCCTATAACTACCACCCCTTAATTTAAAGCTATGTCCCCTCGTGCTAGCTTTCTCCATCCTAGGAAAAAGGCTATCACTGTCCACCCTATCTAAACCTCTAATCATCTTATATGTTTCGATAAGGTCTCCTCTTAGCCGCCTCCTTTCTAACGAAAACAACCTCAAATCCCTCAGCCTCTCTTCATAAGACCTGCCCTCCATACCAGGCAACATCCTGGTAAACCTCCTCTGTACCCTCTCCAATGCCTCCACATCTTTCTTATAATGTGGGGACCAGAACTGCACACAATACTCCAAGTGCGGCCGCACTAGAGTTTTGTACAGTTGCAACATGACGTTGCGGCTCCGAAATTCAATCCCCCTACCAATAAAAGCTAAGACTCCGTATGCCTTCTTAACAACCTTATCGACTTGATTGCCAACTTTCAGGGATCTATGCACATATACACCAAGATCCCTCTGTTCATCAACACTATTAAGAGTCCTACCATTAGCCCTATACTCTACACATTTGTTATTCCTGCCAAAGTGAATTACCTCACACTTTTCCACATTAAACTCCATTTGCCACCTCTCGGCCCAGCTCTGCAACTTGTCCAAGTCTCTCTGCAAACTATAACATCCCTCTTCACTATCTACCACTCCTCCGACTTTGGTGTCATCCGCAAATTTACTAATCCATCCTTCAATACCCTCATCCAGATCATTTATAAAAATTACAAACAGCAGGGGCCCCAAAACAGATCCCTGAGGTACACCACTTGTAACCGAACTCCACGATGAATATCTCCCATCAACCACCACCCTCTGTCTTCTATCTGCTAGCCAATTCCTAATCCAATTAGCTAAATCACCCTCTATCCCATACATCTGCATTTTCTGCAGAAGCCTTCCATGGGCCACCTTATCGAACGCCTTACTAAAGTCCATATATACCACATCAACTGCCTTACCCCCATCCACCTCTTTGGTCACTTTTTCAAAAAACTCAATAAGGTTAGTAAGGCACGACCTACCCTTCACAAAACCATGCTGACTATCCCCAGTCAATTCGTTTCTCTCTAAATAACTATAAATCCTATCCCTAATAATTCTTTCCAATACTTTGCCCACAACTGAAGTAAGACTCACTGGTCTATAATTCCCAGGAGGAATAGGAGACTATTTGGCCCATTACACCTGTATGGGTTCTTTGAGGGATGTATCCAGCAAGTCCCACTGCCCTCGTGTTCCCTATTATCTAGCAAAAAGTTTGCTTTTTAAGCATTTATCCAGTGCCTTTCTGAATGTTATTGAAACTGCTTCCATTGCTTTCAGACAATACATTCAGTACATACTAACGGAAAATTTTCCTGCACTCTTTGGAAAAGCATGGTTACGCAACATCAGGCTAAACTGGGGAGCAGTGATCCAATTGGTTGACAGCAAGATCATCCTACTAAAACTTCTGAAGAAGTTTAGAAAGCTGTTTGAGAATATCCTGGGATCCATGACTGGGGTGGGAGAACAGCTTGAGATCAAACCTGATAGCAACTCCAGATGCTCCAAGCAAGAACTGTGCCTTATGCAATTAAACTGAAGATTGAAATGGAATGAGGAAGATTAGTCTTTTAAGAGACTTCTGGATGAGTACGTGGGACTTAATAGAATTGAGGGTTATAGGTAGGCCTAGTAGGTAGGGATATCATCAGCACAGCTTGTGGGCTGAAGGGCCTGTTTGTGCTGTAGTATTTCTAGTCAAGAATAGAGTGATTGAACCCGTAGCAATAAGTGATTGGGTAACCCCAATCTTTCCAGTTATTAAATCTAATGGTTCTGTACATATCTGCAAGGAATTAAGCTGATGATAAATCCAGTACTGTGTGATGACCAATACCCTTTGCCATTAATTCAGCACCTATTCACAGGATTGGCTGGCGGTCAGCAGTTCAGCATGACAGACTCATCCTAAGCATAACTCCAGATGAGGGAGTGCCACAAGCACTGCTAATGATTGTTATCCACAAGGGGTTATTCCAATATAAATGCCCACCGTTCATTATAGTATTGGCACCAACCATATTCCAGAAATCAGTGGACCAAATAAATGACCTGGATGAGGAAGTGGAGGGATGAGTTAGTAAGTTTGCCGATGACATGAAGGTTGGTAGTATTGTGGATAGTCTGGAGGGATGTCAGAAGTTGCAGCAAGACGTAGATAGGATGCAAAACTGGGCGGAGAAGTGGCAGATGGACTTTAACACAGATAAGCGTATAGTAGTCCATTTTGACAAGTCAAATGGGATGAAGGAATACAATATCAAGGGTAAGACTCTTAGTAGTGTGGAGGAGCAGAAGGACAGTAGGGTCCGGGTCCATAGGACTCTTAAATCGGCCTCACAGGTGGAGGATTTGGTCAAGAAGGCGTATGGTATGCTAGCCTTCATTAATCGAGGGATTGAGTTTAGGAGTCGGGAGGTAATGCTGCAACTTTATAAGATCCTTGGTCGTCTCACTACATGAAGGATATGTAAGGTATGTTCTATGTCTTATGTTCTATGTATTGAGAGGGTGCAGAGGAGATTTACAAGGATGTTGCCTGGATTGGATGGCATGCCTTATGAGGATAGGTTAAGGGAGCTAGGTCTCTTCCTGGAGAGACGAAGATTGAGAGGTGACCTGATATAAAATGTTGAGAGGTATAGATAGGGTGGATTCTCAGAGGCTATTTCCCAGGGCTGAAATGGTCACTACGAGAGGACACAGGTTTTAGTTGCTGGGAAGCAGGTACAGAGGAGATGTCAGGGGTAAGTTTTTCAATCAGAGGGTGGTGAGTGAATGCCATCGGTGGTGGTAGAGGTGAATTTGCTGGGATCTTTTAAGATATTTCTGGATGAGTACATGGGATTTAATGGGATTGAGAGTTATAGATAGGACTGGTAGATATGGATATGATCGGCGCAACAGGGCATGTTTGTGCTGTAGTATTCTATGTTTTATGTTCTATGTTAAGTCTTAAGTGGCCTCAACAATATCCAGTGTTATTTGGGCAACGTTCTAGTCACAGACAAAATTAAACGGGAACATTTACAAAGCTTAGGCAGAAGACTGGAGTGCCTAGAGAAGTACAACCTCCGTGTGAAGAAAGAAAAATGAATTTTCCAAACCGTCCATCACTTATCAAGGTCATGTGATGGGCAAGGTTGGCTCCCCCAAAAAGAACCTGCAAAACTGACAGTGATCCAAGATGCGTCAAGACCAGAGAACATATCATGGTAATTATTATCGGAGGTTCATCCCAAACCTCACAACACTATTAAAGCCACTTCATAATTTATTGTGTGCTAACCAACAGTGGAATTGAGCAAAGGATTATCAAAGTGCATACAAAGGAAATGTGGTCAAGCAATCTGTGGTATTGCTCTTCTTCAACCCATCTTTACTTTAATTCCATCATTAGCCATGAATCATCCATAAAGATGGACAATGATATTATCAGCGCATAATTATGAAACTTATGTATTAGAGATCAGGACAGCATGCCAATGCAGATGTTTTATTAAAATTGCCACTTCAGGACAAGACCAAATCACAAAACAACTACACTAGCATATTTCTCCCACATGGCGAATGTCCAAATATGATTATCTCAGGTGCAAAAGCGCACAAGGAATGCCCAGTAATGGGCAGAATCATGGATACGGTTTTAAAAGAAACATCATTAGACAAACAAAAGAAGAATCCTGAATTCAGACTTTATGTATTGAGGGAACTTGAATTAACTGCCCAAAATAGAGTATTGCTATGGAGGATCAGGATGATCATCCCTCTATGCTTACAAAGCTGAATCTTGGATAAACTGCACAAAAATCATCTGTGGGTAGTGTGGATGAAAGAGTCTGCATGAAGCTATTCTTTGGTGCCTGGTACTTGAATCACATATAGAAGAAAAGGTGGGGCAATGCCAGTCATGCATTAAAATATGGAATATGCCAACTCTACAACCACATCACCTGTAGGATTGGCTAAAACAACCTGGCAGAGGACACATATTGACTGTGCGGGACCCATTGAAGACTGTGTGTTTCTTGTCCTAATGGCCCATTATCAGGATGATAAAATCCACCGTGACAGAAAGAACCGTAGAGGAGTTGGATGTGTTGTTCACAGGAGTTGGACAGCTTAAACAACTGGTTAGTAATGGGACGCAATTCACATTCCAGGAATTTGTGGATTAATTTAAGAACAGTAGTATAGAACACATAAGGACTGCCACAAATCAATCATCCACTAAGGAGTTGGTGGGGTGGTTAAGATAGTCACTGAAATATGCCATGAAAGTATCAAAAGATGAAGGTTTGCTATCCAGGAAAGTCAACAATTTTCTTAACAAACATCAAACTGAGGAGTTTTACACCAGGAGGAAAAATTTCAGCAAGAAATTGCTCTAAAGTAAAAAATGGTTACCTGCAACCATTCTGACTGTCATGCAAGTTGGTGATGAGAGAATCTGATGGCGATGCACAAGTCAAATCCTCACTTCAAAAAGTGAATTGAAAGGAATAGTATCAGAAAGGCTTGGTTCAGGTAACCAAGAATGTGAAATTCCTAAATCAAGGATTACTACAAAACCAAGTTCAAGTTTTACTCCAGTAGAGCAATCAGCCTCTCTGAAAGCTGACAATATTGTAACTTCACATGGTGAAGAACCTGGTACTCGTGATGTTCAGACTACTGATCTTACCCTTTTACATAGAACACTACAGCACGAACAGGCACTTTGGCTGGAGCTCATCTGGGATTTGAACCTGAGATCTCTTGCAGGTATCTTACCACCAAAACAAAATCAAAGTACACCAAAAAACTCTGATATTATTATACATATGCAGATATACTTGGTAACGTAGCTAATGTTCACAATGGGTAATCATTAATGTTTAAAAGTTTGTTGTTGTACTACTAAAGCAAAGGGGGAGGGATGTTATGTATTATAAAGCAATGTAATTAGTCACATTGTTCAAACCCCATAAGATGGCATCTTATCATCTTTTGTCTTGGTGTTACCAGTCGAAACATCTAATATTTAACAAGCAGGAGAAGGATAATATACTTGAATCAGAGGGGGAAAGTAATTTTGTGTGGACAAGGCAGGGCAGGTCAATTAATTTGGATTGTCCACACAAAGAGCAAGGACTGAAATGATGAGCCAAATGGCTTCTTATGCTGTAGGCATTCAAAATTACATAAAATATAAAGCATAGTAACAGGTCATTCAGTCCATCTGGTCCATGATAGTCTTTATGCTCCTCACAGCCTCCTCCCACTGTACTTCCTCTCACCTAGCGTCACGTGGCACAGTGGTTAGCACTGCTGCTTCACAGCTCTAGAGACCTGGGTTCAATTCCCACCTTGGGTCACTGTCTGTGTAGAATTTGCACCTTCTCCTTGTATCTGCGTGAGTTTCCTCCGGGTGCTCCAGTTTCCTCCCACAGATGTATGGGTTAGGTTGATTGGCCATGCTAAATTGACCGTAGATGCATAGGTTAGAGGATCAGTGGGTAAAATATGTAATGATATCGGGGTAGGGCCTAGGTGAGATTGCGATCAGTGCAGACTCAATGGGCCGAATGGCCTATTTCTCTTCTGTAGGGTTTCTATGATCTATCAGCATTTCATAGAATCATAAAATCCCTACAGTGCAGAAAGAGGCCATTCAGTCCATTGAGTCTGCACCAACCACAATCCCAGCCAGTCCCTATCCCTGTAACCCCATGTATTTACCCTGCTAATGTGTTTCTATTACTTCCTCCCTCATGTATTTATGTGACTTCCCTTTTGTCAGGATGATAGTCAGGATGAGTGGAAAAACTGGAGAAGCTGCGATTGTTTGCGTTAGTGCAGAGAAGGTTAAGGAGAGATTTAATAAAGGTATTCAAAGTTAAGAAGAGTCTTGATGGAGAAACTGTTTCCTCAGTCAAGTGATACAGTAACGAGAGGTCACCAATTTAAAATAATTGACAAAAGTGGAGGGAGAAATGAGGAGAGTTGTTCAGACCTGGAACATTGCTTTAAAGGTGGTCAAATCAGGTTCTATAAAAACTTTCAAAACGTATTTGGACATGTACTTAAAGATAACTACACTGATGCCATGTGATTCTCTGGGGAATAAAAGTTTCTCCTGATATCTCTATTCAGTTTATTGTTGATTATGTTTATGGCTTCTGGTTTTAAAATGTCTACCAGATTTTTATTTCCTCTCTTGTCCAGAAGGTTATAGTGCATTCCCCAATGAGCTTTTCTTGCTGTATGCCCTTTGTGGTAAACTGCACAGTACTTTCCGTGTGCCCACGCTGTCTGCTGTGTGCCTTTGGTGAAACCAGAATGCAGAAGTGACAGGGATTTTTTTTTAATCTTCAGGAGAAAAAGCAATTTGAATAAATATTCTACTTCCTGCATCATTTTCTGAACCCTGAATCAAGTTTAAAGATCACCTCTATTTTGCATCACACCGTGCCATTTTCCTGTACTTTTGTGTATTCTATTCAAAGATATCTGATTGTCTTTTGCAAGATATTCTAATGAATTTCCTATAAAATGAACTTTTGATGAAGTATTCTGTGAACTTTATATCCTCATTGGGATAACCCTCAATAAGCATTTGAAACTCTGCTAACTTGCACCTGTCCTTGTTCATCCATCAGTTTACCTCTTTGTGCACCAACTTGCATTTCACATTCTCAACACCCATGTCTCCACCCCTCCCTATCTCTGTAAACTCCTCCAGCCACACAACCACCTGACATCTCTGTGCTTTTATTCTCTGCTGCATCCCTGGGTATAATTGCATCAGCACTAAAAGCTATGTATTCAGCTACCAGAGTCCCAAGCAATGGAATTCCTTCCCTGACCCTCTCCAGCTCCTCTTGCTTTAAAACCCACGTAATAATCTACCCATTAAACCAAACTGATAGCCAATCCTCTTATTATCTCCAGATTGTGGCATGGTGGCACAGTTGTTAGCGCTGCTGCCTCAGAGCGCCAGGGACCTGGGTTCGATTCGCAGCTTGGGTCACTCGTGCGGAGTCTGCACGTTCTATCTGTGTCTGCATGGGTTTCCTCTGAGTGCTCCAGTTTCCTTCCACAGCCTGAAAGACATGCTGGTTAGGTGCATTGGCCATGCTAAATTCTCCCTCAGTGTACCCGCACAGACGGCAGAGTGTGGCGACTCGGGGATTTTCACAGTAACTTCATTGCAGTGTTAATGTAAGTCCACTTGTGACACTAATAAATAAACTTTAACTCTTAGTTTTGTGCTTGCTGACACTTCTGTGAAGTGCCTTCCTCCATTAAAATTGCCGTATGAATGCAAGGTTGCTGTTCAATTTATGGTCCCGTATACATGAATCAGTGAAATTAATAGAATCTTTTTGCCTGAAATAAAATTGAATACCGCACTTTATACTACAGTTATTCATGTATGATACTCAGCATCACTTACAGATGGGTAAAGGCTCATTTCTGCAGCATGATTTAACACAGCTGCTCTCTCGACATTTGAAGTTTAAGGAGTGTGTCTGAAAGCGTTCCTCTGGGTATCAAAGTCATCTCCAGCTATATTTTGAAAAAATCTCCAGGAGATTCAGAGAGCTTATCCAAAAAACACTGTTTAAACCTGAAATAAAAGCAGAGTGCTGAAAATAGGCCTGGTATCATCTGTGAGAAGGAAAACAGAATTTAAGTTTTGAGTCTGATATGACTCTTCAAAAAAAGACTGGGAAGACCTAACAACTCTGGGAGTACCTGCATCCATAGGTACTGTAGTTCTGGGAGTATCTGCATCCATAGGTACTGTAGCTCTGGGAGTATCTGCATCCATAGGAACTGTAGCTCTGGGAGTATCTGCATCCATAGGTACTGTAGCTCTGGGAGTACCTGCATCCATAGGTACTGTAGTTCTGGGAGTATCTGCATCCATAGGTACTGTAGCTCTGGGAGTATCTGCATCCATAGGAACTGTAGCTCTGGGAGTATCTGCATCCATAGGTACTGTAGCTCTGGGAGTATCTGCATCCATAGGTACTGTAGCTCTGGGAGTATCTGCATCCATAGGAACTGTAGCTCTGGGAGTATCTGCATCCATAGGTACTGTAGCTCTGGGAGTATCTGCATCCATAGGAACTGTAGCTCTGGGAGTATCTGCATCCATAGGTACTGTAGCTCTGGGAGTATCTGCATCCATAGGTAAGTGCTCTGGGAGTATCTGCATCCATAGGAACTGTAGCTCTGGGAGTATCTGCATCCATAGGTACTGTAGCTCTGGGAGTATCTGCATCCATAGGTACTGTAGCTCTGGGAGTATCTGCATCCATAGGTACTGTAGCTCTGGGAGTATCTGCATCCATAGGTACTGTAGCTCTGGGAGTATCTGCATCCATAGGTACTGTAGCTCTGGGAGTATCTGCATCCATAGGTACTGTAGCTCTGGGAGTATCTGCATCCATAGGTACTGTAGCTCTGGGAGTATCTGCATCCATAGGAACTGTAGCTCTGGGAGTATCTGCATCCATAGGTACTGTAGCTCTGGGAGTATCTGCATCCATAGGTACTGTAGCTCTGGGAGTATCTGCATCCATAGGTACTGTAGCTCTGGGAGTATCTGCACCCATAGGTACTGTAGCTCTGGGAGTATCTGCACCCATAGGTACTGTAGCTCTGGGAGTACCTGCACCCATAGGTACTGTAGCTCTGGGAGTATCTGCACCCATTGGTACTGTAGCTCTGGGAGTACCTGCACCCATTGGTACTGTAGCTCTGGGAGTACCTGCACCCATAGGTACTGTAGCTCTGGGAGTACCTGCACCCATAGGTACTGTAGCTCTGGGAGTACCTGCATCCATAGGTACTGTAACTCTGGGAGTACCTGCATCCATAGGTACTATAGCTCTGGGAGTACCTGCATCCATAGGTACTGTAGCTCTGGGAGTACCGGCACTCTCAGGTTCTGTAATTCTGGGAATACCTGCACCCATAGGTACTGTAATTCTGGGAGTACCTACATTCACAGTTACTGAGACTCTGGGAGTATCTGCATCCACAAGTACTATAGTTGTCTGAGTATCTGCCACCCACAGGTACTGTAGCTCTGGGAGCACCTGAAACCACACGTACTGCAGTGGTTTAAGAAGGTTGCTCGCCACTATTTTGCAAAGGCAATCAATGATGTGCAATAAATGTTGGCCATGCCTGTGTTGCCCAATTTTAAGAATTTTTGCAGTCATGGGCATCACTCATGAAGGATGTCAAGGCCTTGGAGAGATGACAGAGGAGGTTTGTCAGGATGATAGTCAGGATGAGTGGAAAAACTGGAGAAGCTGCGATTGTTTGCGTTAGTGCAGAGAAGGTTAAGGAGAGATTTAATAAAGGCATTCAAAGTTAAGAAGAGTCTTGATGGAGAAACTGTTTCCTCAGTCAAGTGATACAGTAACCAGAGGTCACCAATTTAAAATAATTGACAAAAGTGGAGGGAGAAATGAGGAGAGTTGTTCAGACCTGGAACATTGCTTTAAAGGTGGTCAAATCAGGTTCTATAAAAACTTTCAAAACGTATTTGGACATGTACTTAAAGATAACTAGCTTTCAGGATTATGGGGAAACATGAAGGACAAAATAGCATTGCTCTTTCAAAAAGCTAGCGTGTGTGCTGCACCAAATGGCAGTCTTCTATAATGTAAGATTTTATTAATAAATAATGTTTGAATTTCCTCTATCGCGAAAACAGCCTCAGACAAAGCTGAACAGAAATTAAAGTTTGTTTATTATTGTCACAAGTATGCTTGCATTAACACTGCAATGAACTTACTGTGAAAACCCCCTAGTCGCTGCAGTTTGGCGCCTGTTCAAGTAAGCTGTGGGAGAATTTAGCATGGTCAATGCAGCTAACCTGCATGCCTTCAGGATTGAGAGAGGAAACATGTTCTATGAAACATGTTCTATGTTCTATGAAACCCACACAGACACGTACAAATTCTGCACAGACGATGACCTGAGCGAATAATTGAACCCCAGTCCCTGGCGGGTGAGGCAGCAGTGCTAACTACTGTGCCAAAGGATTGTCGGCAGAGCTACCTGCTCAGCAAACCTGGGTTGCAGGCCAAATCTGTTAGCCACACCACCCAGTCAAGCCTCAATGGGAAACTAGGATTAAGACAGCAAATTGGCAATTTAAACTGACATTTTCAGCACCAGGTATCTGGGGCTGAGAACTCAGTCCCAACTTCCAAAGCCATCCAAAATCTTGAATCATTTCCATGTCAAAAGGAAGGACAAGCCTAGTTGTTAATGCATCTGTCTTTAAAAGCCAGTAGACCTCGATCTTTTCTTTTTTAGCAGTGCAAACAATCTTCTGTAACCAAAGACACTCAATGACCCAACAGATGTCAGCCTTTGTACAGCATCTTTAACATAGTAAAATCACCTCGAGACATTACACAGGGGTATTATCAGGGAGAGGGGGAGGCAGTGACATAGTGATGTTGTTGCTGAACTAGTAATTCGGAGACCAAGGGTAAAGCTCTGGGAACCCAAGTTTGAATCCTACCGCGGCAGATGGTGAAATTTGAATTCAATAAAAATCTGTAATTAAAAGTCTACTGATAACCATGAAACCATGTCGATTGTCAGAAAAACACATCTGGGTGACTAATGCCCTTTAGGGAAGGAAATCTGCTGCCCTTACTTCGTCTGGCCTATGTGTGACTCCAGACCCACAGCAATGTGGTTGACTATCAGCTGCCCTCCAAGGGTAACTAGGAATGGGCAATAAAAGCTGGCCACACAGCGATGCCTACATCCCTCAAATGAATTTTTAAAAAATTGTGATACCAAACCACATGAGTAGATATTAGAACAAGTACCCAAAGATTTGGTCAAAGCGATTTCTTTTAACCTCCACAAAGGGGAAGAGAGGGGTAAAAGGAAAAGCTGTGCATCGGAGATATAACGAAAGAGGAAAGAACTTGCTTCCTGTCATCCCTTCCAGATCCCAATACATCTTACAGCCAATGGTGTACTTTAGAATGGTTGTTGAAACCTGGCAGTCAAAATGCACAGCAAGATCCCACAAACAGCAATGATGAGATGATCTGGTTCTTGAGAATATTAGGGATAAATAAGTGAGGACAGCTCTCTGGATCTTCTTCAAATAGTAGCACGGGCCCTTGTGTATCCACCTCAAGAGTAAACCTCAGTTCAGCATCTAACCCGTGACAGTGTTGCACTCCTTCAGTGCTGCATTGATGTATGCTGCCATCTCTGGAGTGGGTCTTAAACCCACATCCTTCTTACTCAGAGGTGGGGGTTCTCCCCACTCAGAATGCCTGGCAATTAGCAATTTCAGACCTACACAAAAAAATCTGTTAACATTCAACTGTCAAACTCCTCCTTTCTCTCCTTCACAATAACGTGCTTTGAGCACAAATCATGATGATGGGCTCCACAGAACAAACTTCATTCATACAATGTATTGGTGATTGATCTAGCAGACATTTCTTTTTATCCTTCAAGCCCTCAAAATACATTAAAAGCAATGCTGCTTTACATATCCTCTGCTTTACATCAAAGATTTACATCAAGTTTCTACAGAGACACAAGAAAGCGGACAGGATACCAAAGGGACTACAGATCACGAACCCACTCAGGTCAACCTATAACACGGACTACGCTGAGAGGCTTTGCCGTCGCACCTCTCTCACACTCCTCAATCACCTCATACATCAGCTCTATAGCAAATGCCGCACCCTGGAAAGTAAAATGGAATACATATTCTCAACTTGCACTCAGGACGCAGACCAGCTGCGAAACTTTGCCAAGCAGATGAGACAAAGAAACTACACCATTTACATGCACACCAAGAACAGGAAACTTGAAAAACTCGGCATCGCCACCAGCAACAACCAAACCTCCCTTGGCACCACACTAGAAAACAACACTACCGCAGGGAGGTCCATTGTTAACTTGTCAGACTACACACTTCAATCAGAGGAAATCGAAGTTCTCAGCCGAGGGCTCAATTTCTGTCCCACCACCAAAATGGACCCCATCAGTCTTGCAGCGGACACAGAGGAATTCATCAGGCGAATGAGGCTGCGTGAGTTCTTCCACAAACCCCAAGAGGCCAATAGCGGACTCAATGAGATAGCTAATGAACCAGAACAGCCGACAGAGGGATCCGCAGTGCAGCAACCGAAGAGGAATGAATCCAATTGGACTCCTCTGGAAGGCCGCTGCCCCCGACTGGACATGTATGCCCAAGCCATCAGGAGGTGCGTGAACACCAGATTCATCAACCGCACTTACAAGACAGTCCCGAACATCACCCAAGCACAAAGCAAGGCCATCCGTGCTCTCAAGACCAACCGCAACATTGTCATCAAACCAGCAGACAAAGGAGGCGCCACCGTCATACTGAACAGAACGGACTACTGTGAAGAAGTGTACCGACAACTAAACAATGTGAAACACTACAGACAGTTACCAGCAGATCCGACCAAAGAACACACTCGTCAACTCAACACTCTGATCAAAACCTTTGATCCGGACCTTCAGAACACCCTCCGGGCTCTCATTCCACGTACTCCCCGCATTGGAGATCTCTACTGCCTCCCAAAGATACACAAGGCAAACATACCCAGCCATCCCATCGTATCGGGCAATGGGACCCTGTGTGAGAACCTCTCCGGCTATATCGAGGACATCCTGAAACCCATTGTACAAAGAACCCCCAGCTTTTGTCTTGACGCTATGGACTTCCTACAGAAACTCAGCACACATGGAGCAGTTGAACCAGGGACACTCCTTGTCAAATGGATGTCTCGGCGCTCTACACCAACATCCCCCACGACGATGGTATTGCTGCAACTGCCTCAGTACTCAATTCCAACAACTGCCAGTTTCCGGATGCAATTTTACAACTCATCCGCTTCATCTTGGACCACAATGTCTTCACCTTCAACAATCAGCTTTTCATCCAGACACATGGAACAGCCATGGGAACCAAATTCGCACCTCAGTATGCCAACATCTTCATGCACAGGTTCGAACAAGATTTCTTCACCACACGAGATCTTCAACCAAGGTTATATACTAGATACATTGATGACATCTTTTTCCTTTGGACTCATGGTGAACAATCATTGAAACAACTGTATGATGATATCAACAAGTTCCATCCCACCATCAGACTCACCATGGACTATTCTCCAGAATCAGTTGCATTCTTGGACACACGCATCTCCATCAAGGACGGTCACCTCAGCACCTCACTGTACCGCAAACCGACAGACAACCTCACAATGCTCCACTTCTCCAGCTTCCACCCTAGACACGTTAAAGAAGCCATTCCCTATGGACAAGCCCTCCGTATACACAGAATTTGCTCAGATGAGGAGGATCGTGACAGACACCTCCAGACGCTGAAGGATGCCCTCGTGAGAACAGGATATGGCGCTCGACTCATCAATCGACAGTTCCAACGTGCCACAGCGATAAACCGCACTGACCTCCTCAGAAGACGAACACGGGACACGGTGGACAGAGTACCCTTTGTTGTCCAGTACTTCCCCGGAGCGGAGAAGCTACGACATCTTCTCCGGAGTCTTCAACATATCATTGATGACGATGAACATCTCGCTAGGGCCATCCCCACCCCCCCCACTTCTTGCTTTCAGACAACCGCACAACCTCAAACAGATCATTGTTCGCAGCAAACTACCCAACCTTCAGGAGAACAGTGACCACAATACCACACAACCCTGCCACAGCAACCTCTGCAAGACATGCCAGATCATAGACATGGACGACATCATCAAACGTGAGGATACCATTCACCAGGTACACGGTACATACTCTTGCAACTCGGCCAACGTTGTCTACCTAATACGTTGCAAGAAAGGATGTCCCGAAGCATGGTATATTGGGGAGACCATGCAGACACTACGACAGCGGATGAATGAGCATCGCTCAACAATCACCAGGCAAAACAGTTCCCTTCCTGTGGGCGAACACTTCAGCAGTCATGGGCATTCGGCCTCCGACCTGCGGGTAAATGTTCTTCAAGGGGGCCTTCGTGACACACGACAGCGCAGAGTTGCTGAGCAGAGACTGATAGCCAAGTTCCGCACACATGAGGACGGTCTTAACAGGGATCTTGGCTTCATGTCACACTATCTGTAACCCCCGTAACTTGCCTGGGTTAGCAAAAAACCTCACTTACTGTGCTGTCTGGAGAAAATACACAATTCTCTAACCAATGCTCAGGATTCCCTTCACACACATTGTTAGCCACTTTAACACTTGAATAGCAGGTTAGATGTAAGGATTCGCATTCTAATCAGCAATCTGTGACTGTCGGTGTGGATATGAGTGCTATTGCAGACCAGAACACTGCATTTGCCTGACAAAGGCCATAAAGTCGAAAGCTCGCGAATTTACTATCAAATAAATTGGTTGGATTTAAAATTGGTGTTGTAAAACTTTACTGAGTTTACATCAAAGATACATGTCATAAATAAGACCCCATGATGTTTCTATTAATGAATCTTTTAAAAAGTTTGTTTGCGTGAATACTTGTACCTGTTTACTCCAAAGTTACTTCAATCAAACAAGACTTCCTGATTTAACTGTTCCAGAATCCTTTGCAGACTAGTCTTTTTAACCATGAGCTTTGCACGCTATAGTTAACGGACTCTGTACCTACTGTACTACGCTCACATTGAGGCTATACTTAACTCATTCATGCTTGACGACATTGCTGTCATCTTACTCCCTACACAAACACTTCTTGTATCTAACACGTGGGCATTTCAAGTGGAAGATAAGCCATGCTTCCTTTTCAAACCATTCTGTTTCTGGTGAAAAGCAGTATTTCCAATATACAAGGAAGTTCAGTTATTAATGCTTAACTTCTCAAGATGCTTGCCGAGCCCTAATGATTGTGTTACCAATGATTTGTTGGACATTGTTCAGCAGCATTGGACTGTTGGTAATGATGATAATTGCAGTGGACTCCAGTTCATCTAGAATGATTTAGCAGTTCAATCTTCTATTCTCATTTTATGTTCTTAAAACTGTACTCTTTTAAACTCTAATGATGATGGGTTTTGTGAAGGGTAGGTCGTGCCTTACTAACCTGATTGAGTTTTTTGAAAAAGTGACCAAAGAGGTGGATGGGGGTAAGGCAGTTGATGTGGTATATATGGACTTCAGTAAGGCATTCGATAAGGTGGCACATAGAACATAGAACATTACAGCACAGAACAGGCCCTTTGGCCTTCGATGTTGTGCCGACCGAAATAAAAAGCAATGCCCCTCCAAACTAAACCATTCCCTTCTCTTCCATATACTTATCAATTAACCTCTTAAACGCCACCAAACTTGGCGCATCTACAACAGCTGCAGGCAGGGCATTCCACTCCCTAATCACTCTTTGAGTAAAGAACCTACCTCTGATATCCGTCCTATAACTCATACCCCTTAATTTAAAGCTGTGTCCCCTCGTGCTAGCTTTCTCCATCCTAGGAAAAAGGCTATCACTGTCCACCCTATCTAAACCTCTAATCATCTTATATGCTTCAATAAGACCCTCTTAGCCGCCTCCTTTCTAACGAAAACAACCTCAAATCCTTCAACCTCTCTTCATAGGACCTGCCCTCCATACCAGGCAACATCCTGGTAAACCTCCTCTGTACCCTCTCCAATGCCTCCACATCTTTCTTATAATGTGGGGACCAGAACTGCACACAATACTCCAAGTGCGGCCGCACTAGAGTTTTGTACAGTTGCAACATGATGCTGCGGCTCCTAAATTCAATCCCCCTACCAATAAAAGCTAAGACTCCATATGCCTTCTTAACAACTTTATCCACTTGACTGCCTACTTTCAGGGATCTATTGACACATGCACCAAGATCCTTCTGTTCCTCAACACTATTAAGAGCCCTACCATTAGCCCTATACTCTACACATTTATTGTTCCTGCCAAAGTGCATTACCTCACACTTTTCCACATTAAACTCCATTTGCCACCTCTCGGCCCAGCTCTGCAACTTGTCCAAGTCACTCTGTAAACTATAACACCCCTCTTCACTATCTAAACACCCCTCTTCACTATCTAAACACCCCTCTTCACTATCTAATGGAAGGCTTCTGCAGAAAATGCAGATGTATGGAATTGAGGGTGATTTAGCTAATTAGATTAGGAATTGGCTAGCAGATAGAAGACAGAGGGTGGTGGTTGATGGGAGATATTCATCGTGGAGTTTGGTTAAGTGGTGTACCTCAGGGATCTGTTTTGGGGCCCCTGCTGTTTGTAATTTTTATAAATGATCTGGATGAGGGTATTGAAGGATGGATTAGTAAATTTGCGGATGACACCAAAGTCGGAGGAGTGGTAGATAGTGAAGAGGGGTGTTATAGTTTGCAGAGAGACTTGGACAAGTTGCAGAGCTGGGCCGAGAGGTGGCAAATGGAGTTTAATGTGGAAAAGTGTGAGGTAATTCACTTTGGCAGGAATAACAAATGTGTAGAGTATAGGCTAATGGTAGGACTCTTAATAGTGTTGATGAACAGAGGGATCTTGGTTTATGTGTGCATAGATCCCTGAAAGTTGGCAATCAAGTCGATAAGGTTGTTAAGAAGGCATATGGAGTCTTAGCTTTTATTGGTAGGGGGATTGAATTTCGGAGCCGCAACGTCATGTTGCAACTGTACAAAACTCTAGTGCGGCCGCACTTGGAGTATTGTGTGCAGTTCTGGCCACATTATAAGAAAGATGTGGAGGCATTGGAGAGGGTACAGAGGAGGTTTACCAGGATGTTGCCTGGTATGGAGGGCAGGTCTTATGAAGAGAGGTTGAGGGATTTGAGGTTGTTTTCGTTAGAAAGAAGGCGGTTAAGAGGAGACCTTATTGAAACATATAAGATGATTAGAGGTTTAGATAGGGTGGACAGTGATAGCTTTTTCCTAGGATGGAGAAAGCTAGCACAAGGGGACATAGCTTTAAATTAATGGGATGGTGGTTTTACATAGAACATTACAGCACGAACAGGCCTTCGCCCTCGATTTTGAGCCGACCAATATAAAAGCATGCCCTCCAAACTAAACATTCCCTTCTCTTCCATATACTTATCACTAACCTCTTAATGCCACCAAACTTGGCGTATCTACAACTGCCGCAGGCAGGGCATTCCATTCCCTTACACCCTGGTGAAGAACCTACCTCTGATATCTGTCCTATAACTTCACCCCTTAATTTAAAGCTGTGTCCCCTCGTGCTAGCTTCTCCATCCTAGGAAAAGGCTATCACTGTCCACCCTATCTAACCTTTAATCATCTATATGTTTCGATAAGTCTCCTCTTAGCTGCCTTCTTTCTAACGAAAACAACCTCAAATCCCTCAGCCTCTCTTCATAAGACATGCCCTCCATACCAGGCAACATCCTGGTAAACCTCCTCTGTACCCTCTCCAATGCCTCCACATCTTTCTTATAATGCGGGGACCAGAACTGCACACACAATACTCCAAGTGCGGCTGCACTAGAGTTTTGTACAGTTGCAACATGACGTTTGCGGTTCCGAAATTCAATCCCCCTACCAATAAAAGCTAAGACTCTGTATGCCTTCTTAACAACCTTATCGACTTTGACTGCCTACTTTCAGGGATCTATGCACATACACCAAGATCCCTCTGTTCATCAAACACTATTAGACTCCTACATTAGCCCTATACTCGACACATTTATTATTCCTGCCAAAGTGATACCTCACACTTTTCCACATTAAACGCCATTTGGCCACCTCTCGGCCCAGCTCTGCAACTTGTCCAAGTCTCTCTGCAAACTATGACACCCCTGCTTCACTATCTACCACTCCATCGACTTTAGTATCATCTGCAAATTTACTAATCAATCCATCCTTCAATACCCTCATCAGATCATTTATAAAAAAATTACAAACAGCAGGGGACCCAAAAAGACCCCTGAGGTACACCACGTGTCAACGAACTCCACGATGAATATCCCATTCAACCACCCACCCTCTGTCTTCTATCTGCTAGCCAATTCCTAAACCAATTAGCTATAATCACCCCTCATCCATACATCTGCATTTTCTGCAGAAGTATTCCTGGGCCACCTTTCAAACACCTTACTAAAGTCATATATACCACATGAACTGCCTACCCCATCCCCTCTTTGGTCACTTTTTCAAAAACCTCAATGAGGTTGTAAGGCACGACCTACCCTTCACAAAACCTGTGAAGACAGATGTCAGAGTTATAGGTAGGCTCTTTTACCCGGAGGGGTAATGGGTAGGAATGCCTTGCTGGTCAGTTGAGATGCGCCCAAGTTTGGTGGCGTTTTAAGAGGTAGTAGAAAGTGTATGGATGGAAAAGGGAAACTGGTTCGTTAGGAGGGTCACTGCTTGTCCTAATTGGTCGGCGCGAACATCGGGCTGAAGGGGCCTGTCTGTGCTGTAATGTTCTATGTTCTATATTATTAAGTTGATCTCTCGAACACCCTATCTGTAACTGTAACACCCACATTCTGCCCTCTTCTTCTTCTCCTCCTACGTACTATACGTTTGGCTGGCACCGGCTGCGCACTGATTGACCCTAACAGCACCAGAACCCAGGTTCAATTCCAGCCCCAAGTCACTATCTGGGTGGAATCTGCCCAATGTCCAATGTCGGGGATTTCCTCAGGTGTTGCAGTTTCGTCCATCTCCAAAAAGTGCAGGTTAGGTGGATGTCCATGCGAACTTGCCAGTAGTGCAGGGCAGAATTAGAGGGTGGTTAAATAGTGTGGTTGCAGGAGTAGTGCGTGGGTCGGATGTGATTGATGCAACTGGTGGGTTGAATGGCTTCCTCTGACACTGTACAGATTTTGCGAGCAGTATGGTTGTCTGGAAAGCACACTAGAATAAATTACTTCATTGTATTCCAATTACATTATGACAAACAAATCAGCATCAGTGGGATAATAAGTTTGTATGGTTATAGTAATACGCACGGAAATTTTAACCTCCTCTCCCTACCTCATCCTACACCAATGCTCTTCTCTAAAACTATTTAGTGTTAATCCCAGTCCCACCTAATGCCTTTCTCATCTATAACTGCTTTCGCTGCTAATCCTAAGGAGCCACATGAGGCAGGAGTCCAATTGACTCAAATGTAACTTATTTCTTCTCCACAGATGCCTCAAGATCTGACTAATCTTTTCCTAGCACTTACTGTCTTAGTGCAGATTTCCAGCACCTGCAGTATTTGCTTTTATTGAGTGTCATTCAAGTAATCTAGTCATAACTGCACTCTGATTTGATTTAGATTTCTATTGTCACATGTATTAAAATCCAGTGAAAAGTATTGTTTCTTGCAGTTATACAAACAAAGCCTTACCTGCACACGAGAAGGAAAGGAGAGAGTGCAGAATGTAGGTACAGTCCAAGATAGGATAGAGAAAAGATGCAATGTTAAGTCCATTCAAAATTCTGAAGGCAGCAGGGAGAGCTGTCTGAGTCGGTTGGTACAAGACCTCGTTTTCTAAGGAAGAAGGGGAGAGAGAAGTCCGGGGTGTGTGGGATTCTTAATCGTTGGCTGCTTTGTTAAGCAGCGGCAAGTGTAGACAGGTCAATGGATGGGAAGCTCGGTTCCTCGATCGGGTTTCTTTGCTGTCTGTTGAACTGGATAACTTTGTGTTGATGGTAGTATGTGTTTGATTAAAATATTCTTTCACGTGTGCGAGGCAAGCTGATTTATCTCATTTGTCTCCTGATAGAATTGCAATGCAGGAGGATATGTCCAACGCGGAGAGGTGCAGAATAAGCCTGCTGTATTTTGGGGAATGATTAAAAGTGTGACTTCATCATCTCACAACAGTGAAAAATAATCTTTTATATGATTAAAATGGGTTGTCTCTGTCGTGTTCAAATCGAATAAAACTATGCGTGTTAATTTACTCATAATAAATTTGGAAAGCTCTCTATATTACCCTGAGCATGTAGAGTTACAGCACACTAACTGCTCTGGGTTGATATTCGCCACAAGGCCTTCTCCCACGTCTTTCATCTCATACAATCAACATCTACTTTCTATTCCTTCTCCCTCATTGTTTTTTATCCAGGACTTTAAATACCCACAACTAGTAACCTCAATTACACCCCATGTAGCGAGTACTACATTTTCACCTCTCTGAGTTAAGACATTCCTGATTCCCTAGCTTAGTGATGAATGGTCATGCAGACTCGAAACATGGCTCCAATCTCCTCTGACTGTGCTCCCCCTGCGAGATTTCCCAGCATTCTGTTCTGTCTCTGATCATTTGTAGTTATTGCATCTAATGTTGTGGACCCGATTTTGGACTCGCCCACATTTGTAAACATATGGTTGATACACATCTGAACCTTTCAAACATCTCATTTAAGTCCACACTTTCAGTCATAGTTTTTTAGCGAAAAGAGCCCCACCCACCTATCTGCCCTTCCTGTAGGTCATCTCAGCTCCAGTTCATCTTTTGCACATCTTTTTTTGTACTTTTTGCAGTGCTTGTGTGTTATTTACAGTACAGGGACCATAACGGCACAGTAAAAGGATAAAATACATTTCTTGTAAATGGTTCAGGACTGCCTCCTGTACTTGCTTAACCTTCACATGACTTTTGTCACCCCTGCAGTAAGGACAGTTCATAGGCGTCACGCTGAGGTTCAGTTCACTTGGCACTTCTTACATTTCTCTCCAGATCTTTACTGAATTCAACAAGAGGTGGATGCACTGGAGGAGCGAGCCGACAAGTGTTCTTGAAACAGTTGATCTTCATGCACTAAGGTATTAATAAATGCATTGTCCCTGTCTGAAATAGTCCAGAAAGTATCTACAAGAATTTGCTAATGCTGGAAAAAGATCAAAAGTAACTTCTTATAATGCCAATAAAATTGGCTACACTGTTATCAAATTACCCACATTTTGTTGTTTTGTAAAAATTTTCCAGGAATAATACAGACACGTGATAGCACTAAGCCCATCGTGCCTCGTGCGGCTTTTGGAAGAGCTTCCAATTAGACCACTTCCCTGCGCTTTGCACAAGCGCACAACTTTTTCTTTTCAGCGATGACCTTTTCCCCTTTAGAGTTGCCTTGACTCTGACTTCACCATTTTGTGTATGCTTAATCAGAACTTTGGTCACTGTGTGCAGTTCCAATGGAAATGCCCACATTAAACCGGTAGCTGCAGTTATATGTCTCACCAGAGGTGTGCGCAGACCCCAGTCTTGATCAACTGACTCCTGGCCTCTATCTCCCAGCCAATACTTCCTCTTTCTGACAAAGTTCAAACGTATTGAGCAATCTATCTCTGCAACCTTCTCAACTGAAACTAAGGCTCTTGTATGCCTGGTTGCTAATTATAGTAAGAATGGACATCTTGTGGAGGCCTGCTGAGTGCAGCATAAAAGACAATTGAATCGCTTTATCTAAAGCCTTCACCACTCTCAGGACAGGAGAGAAGACGCTACAGCCACTAGAGTACTTGAAAGTATAGTATTGTAAGTAGGAAATTTATAGCCAATTTGCAGGACAGCAAGTCACACGCACCAGCCATGATAAGACTGTGTAATCATTTTGAGTCAATGTTATGAGGGAAAATATTCAACCAGACGCAGCAGGAGAATTCTTTTACCATTGATTCTGTCTACATTCCACGCTGCTTCAGCAAAGCAGCCAGCAAAGAAGGACGTGCATCTGGACATTAATCTTCTACCTCTACTTCTTCCTTCTAGAAAAAAACAAAAAAAAGGAGGTATTGTACCAACCTAACTGCGAACAGATTTTCCCTGCTGCGTCAGACATTTGAAGGATTGCCTTCACATTAAATGATCCTTTCGTACGCTTAGCTATGACTGAACACTAAATTCTGACACACTCTCTTTCATTCTCTATGACTGGGACTGCTCGTTATATAGAGCACAAGAACAGTACTTTTCACTTACGTTAATAAACAGGGACAATAATTAATCAAATAAATCATTATAGTATGGCTGTGGCATCCTTAATAACCACCAGAGAGGGCAGACGGGACCTCATTAAAGTCTCATCTCTGACAGCAGCACTACGACAGACCAGTTAGGATTGATAACAATTATCCCAAACCTGGAACCTACTAAAACACTAAGGAATTCCTAATAACAGTCTTGTTGACAAGTTGAACTCAGTAAGAAGTTCCACAAACACAAGGGTAAAGTCACCAAGGATAGCCAAGCTCTGAACCATGAGGCCTCAACGGGATCTTGATTCATGTCACACTCCATGAATTCACCACATTGGTCATGGACTTGCAAGCCCTACTAACGTTCTAGGCTTTGCAAACAATATACTCTGACAAGGTGATATTCCTTCTCTCCATTTGCATTGTTTGTACTTGGAAAGATTTGTTGGACCTTGAAGAAACTCGAGTCCAATCATTATCTTGCAATTGAGTCCATTTTATTAATGCCAGGTGTGTGAATCCAAACTCTCACTCACACAAGACGGAGCAACGCTCCGAAAAGCTTGTGCACCAAATAAACCTTTGGGACTTAAGTCGGTTGTTGTGAGATTTCTTCTTTTTACCCCTCCCACAAAATACCGGCACACCCCAGTACAATGCTGACATCCCAAATCATGCTGAAAACTAAAAACAAACTCAGTGTGTTATTCTGCATAAATGTAGCAACATTATGTATCGCACCAACACAACAACCTGATAAAATAGTCATGGGAGAAGTACTAGCATTATGATAAATCTAGTAACGTTGTAAGATAAGAAATAATATTGGAATCAAGTGTAGGAGTTAGTTCACGCTTCCCCAAAATCATTACTGATTTACTAGCAATTGACCTTGCCAGAGTATTTAGAAAGAAAACCCATGGTAAATAGAAACCCATTTGTTAGCTCGAGTGCTGTGGAGAAGCAGGATATTATTGTCAACGCATTTTCCTAATTCTAAAACAGTTGAAAATAAAGGCATATTTGAAAATAATTTAGAAGTAATTGCGTTGGGTTAAAGATAAATTGAAAATCACCATTAGTAAAATGTCATGAGTAGAAGATTGTTTCCTTTTGAGTAAATCATACAAAAGCCATGAGCATTTGTCGTTTGTGGCCATGCACGGTTACATATAATGGCATGAAACTATATACAAAGTTTTAACAGTCTCAGTTAATGACGAGATATTCAAGGACATGTGGGATAGAATTATTAACACAGGATGAGCCTTATTTAACCACAATTTGTCTATGCTGAGTTTTTGCACACCCTAAATTTCCATTAGTTCCATTTCCCTGTAGCCACTACATTTTTTCCATATCAAAATTAAAATTATCGCTTTGTAAGTTGTTATGAATGTTCTACTGCAGATCTTCAGACCGTTGCAGAAAGTTCTCCTCAGCTCAGTTTGCTTGCAGTTACTCAACTGTGTCTGCTGGTTACCAATTTTCGCCTGCAGAAATTAATTTTTCCTCAGTTGCTCTATCAAAGCCCTTCACGATTTTGAACACTCATTAAAATCCCCTTAATTTTCTGTTTTCTAAGGGAGCAGCTTAAGCTTGTCAGTCTCTCGGGCAGCTGGTGAGTGCAGTCTATCCTGCACTCCCTTGTGACCTCCTTAAGTGTGCTGCCATAAATGGCATAATGCTGTGAACCAAAAATCTAACCAGTAGTCTATAAAGATTAGATAACTTCTTTTGGAGTTGTCAAGTCGAGATCTTGTTTTCATGTCCTGAATTTGTTTTGACGTTGATCCACTGGCTCTGAGAAAATGAAATAGCTTGAGACAGTCATGTGCAACAGCGTTATAAGCACAAAACTGCAGTGAAATGACTGAGAGATTCCAGATCTTTCTGAAAACTTAAATGGATGACCTTTGCATCCTTACCATAAACAGAAACAGCTTAGAACGCAGAAAGAAATTTGGTGGTGCTTAAAGTATGCTCACCGTTTCTAATTCCACAGGAAGAATTGAATACTACAAAAACATTCAGGGGGAAAAATTTCACTCTTGGGTATTTTTTCTCATATACGTGTCTGGGAAGATCTTCATGGTGAGTAAATTTATGTTATGCCATTGCTATGGGCGAATGAGAAGGATGGCCTCACAGGAATTATATAATGAAGATAACATTTGTAGATCTCCAAAGTCCCCCCCCCGCCCCAAGCCCATAAAATGCCAGGCAATTTGTCTCCTTTTCATCTAAATCTTTCCCCAACGCTTGTCCATTTAACTTTGTCATTGGTAAGTGTAACACCTGAATTCCAGCCAGATTGCCAGTTTCGTAAGTAAGCTTGCTCTCCCCACTCACTCCTACCCCCCATTTCCTCACTCCCCCTTTCCTCATCCATCCTTCCCTCTTACTCATACTTTCTCTCACTCCTACCTAATCCTTCTTTTCAACCCCTCCCTGATCCTAGTCTCATAGCTTTTTGAGGGGAGAGTTAATAGGATATGATATATAAAGTTCTTTCACCCAAGGATTGTGAAATGAAATCTGCGAACTCTTTTCTCTCCCCAGAAATACTGAGGTGGGTGGAGGCCACTGCAAAATATGAAACATTTTTGGGGGGAAATTTTGATTCTTTTCGAAAAAACAGGATAAAACTCAGAACCAAAGCAGATAGATAGGTTAAGATATTAGTAAATCATGTTCTAGGTGAACATTGATGGAAACAACTAAAGAAGCGAAGTTATATCAGGCCCTATTGGTTATCTGTTATGCAGGCCACAATACAAAGGGTCAGTGGAATTATTTTAAGCACTGGACACCAACATTAAATTATGACGGTAGCTTCATTCAGTTGCTTTCATTTGACTGTTAAGGTTGGTTGGTGGTGAAGATTAGCCTGTGGCCTCACAGTGACAGGGGCAATGGGGTTCAGTTCTCGACTTGGTCACGTTGTGTGAATTGCATATTCTTAGTTGTCTTGCAGGGGTTCCCCTGGGTGCTACGATTTTCTCCCACCCAAGTTTGCGAGTTAGTTGACTGGCCATGGTAAATTGCTCTCTTAAGTCAGTGTGGGGAATATAGAGGTTAGACCTGGTGGTACGTGGTTGGGGCAGACCGATGGGCCTGTGAGGATTCTAAGAAATATTTGGAGTGATCTTTGGGTTCTTACCTGGTTAACATAGACAAGCTTTATGATGTAACTGAAATAAATCCCTATAGATAAAACTTAGTCTTGTTGGCTTGTTGATTGCATTTTTCTCCCAAATTTAATGCAGATGCAACCATAAATATCGTCTTGACGAGTCGGTACAAACAGACCCGTCACTCGTGGTAAGAGATCACTGGAACTACACTGGGCATTCGATTGATGAGCTAGAATGCTCATTGTAAAATCTGATTCTCGGATGTTGGATAATGAATAACACGGTTGAACCCCTGCCATTTTAAATGAAGAATTACGCAAATACCACTGGTGTACCTACCATTCATCAAGTTATCAAAGATAACATAAAAGACATCGCAGAGTTCATGAAGCGAGCGCAAAACCATTTAACAAACAAAAGCTCATCATTCCACTTATATAAGATATCAGCTTTTGTGTTTCTGTTGAAGCTGCATTGTGATAATCATGGAAGTCAGCACACAAAGTTGGTTAAGGTGCAGAAGAAAAGCCCATCAGCGATGGTTACACCAGCAGCTAGTGGATTTCTCTGACTTCTCCTGTAACGATTTCAGGTCTGCCTTTCAGCAAACACGCTCAACCTCCTGACGGATCCGGCGTCCACCTCCTCACACTCTGAAGCAGCAATTTCCAGACTATAAACCAGCTACGACACACAAAGTCCTTTCTTTTATCCTATGCGCATTACAATCCGCTTAAACCTACTGCCATTTCCGATCTGATCTCCTTTCATTGATGAGATCGTTTTCTTCCAAATGTACTTGTTCAAACCCAATGATTTTAAATGCCTCTATAAATATTCTCCCAGCCGTTATTCTTAAGGAAAACCACCTACTTCCCCAATCTATCTTCATTAATAAAGTCTTCTTTTATATACACGCATTCAAGTTACCGGTGCTAAATCAGTATCTTGTGATTTGTGTTGGATAGGATCTAAGCGTAGGCAAGGCCATGGACATGCAGGCCCATGAAAATGGTTATTACGTAGTCTCACTCCTACCCTCTCATAGCCCGAAGTCTTTTTCAACTATTTGTCAATCCTTTTGAAAGTTATAGCAGTGGAGTGTGGACAGTGATTAGCCTTTTACTATGGATGGAGAAAGCTACACGAAGGGATAGACTTTTAAATTAAGTGGTGGTAGTTAAGGGACAGATGTCAGAGGTAGGCTCTTTACCCGGAGGGTGGTAAGGGTATGGAATGCCTTGCCTGCGTCAGTTGTAGATGCGCCAAGTTTGGTGGCGTTTAAGAGGTTAGTAGATAAGTTTATGGATGAAAAGGGAATGGTTTAGGTTAGAGGGTCACTGCTTGTTCCTAATTGGTCGGCGCAACATCGAGGGCTGAAGGGCCTGTTCTGTGCTGTAATGTTCTATGTTCTATATTATTAAGTTGATCTTTCTCGACACCCTATCTGTAACTGTAACACCACATTCTGCACCCTCTTCTTTCTTTCTCTCCTACGTACTCTACGTACTTGGCTGGCACACTGGTTAGCACTGCTGCCTCACAGCACCAGAGACCCAGGTTCAATTCCAGCCCCAAGTCACTATCTGGGTGGAATCTGCACAATCTCTCCATGTCTGTGTGGATTTCCTCCAGGTGTTGCAGTTTCTTCCCATTCTCCAAAAATGTGCAGGTTAGGTGGATTGTCCATGCTAAATTGCCAGTTAGTGTCAGGCAGATTAGCAGGGTAAATATGTGTGGTTGCAGGAGTAGGGCATGGGTAGGATTGTGATTGATGCAAACTTGTTGGGTTGAATGGCTTCCTTCTGCACTGTAAAGATTTTGCGAGCAGTATGTTTTGTCTGTAAAGCACACAAGAAATAATACTTTTCATTGTATTCCAATACATATGACAACAAATCAGATCAGTTGGGATAATAAGTTTGTATGTTTATAGTAAGATAGCACTGAAATTTTAACCTCCCTCTCCCTACCCCATTCCTACACCAATTGCTTTCTTCTCTAAAACCTTATTTAGCTGTTAATCCCAGTCCCACCTTAATGCCCTTTCTCCTCTATAACCTGCTTTCGCTGCTAATCCCAAGGAGCACTGAGGCAGAGTCACATTTGACTCAAAATGTTAACTCTATTTCTTTCTCCACAGATGCCTCCAGATCTGCTAAGCTTTTCCAGCACTTCCTGTTTTATTTCAGATTTCCAGCACCTGCAGTATTTTGCTTTTATTTGAGTGTCATCAAGTAATCTAGTTCATAACTGCACTCTGATTTGATTAGATTTATTATTGTCACATGTATTAACATACAGTGAAAAGTATTGTTTCTTGCACGTTATACAAACAAAGCTTACCATTCACAGAGAAGGAAAGGAGAGAGTGCAGAATGTAGTGTTACAGTCATAGCTAGGGTATAGAGAAAGATGCAAGTTAAGTCCATTCAAAATTCTGAAGGCAGCAGGGAAGAAGCTGTTCTTGAGTCGGTTGGTACATGACCTCAGTTTTTCCCTAAGGAAGAAGGTGGAAGAGAGAATGTCCGGGGTGTGTGGGATTCTTAATTATGTTGGCTGCTTTGTCATGGCAGCGGCAAGTGTAGACAGAGTCAATGGATGGGAAGCTGGTTTTACTCTGATCTTGGTTTTTCTTTGCTGTCTGTTGAATCCTGGATAACCTTTGTGTTGATTGGTAGTATTGTGTTTGACTTAATCATATTCCTGTCCCGTTTAAGCGATGCAAGCTGATTTACTTCTCATTTGTCTCCCTGATAGAATTGCAATGACCAGGAGGATGATGTTCCAACGCGGAGAGGTGCAGAATAAGCCTGCAGGATTTTGGGGAATGATTAAAAGTGTGACTTCATCATCTACCAACAGTGAAAATATCCTTTTTTAATGATTAAATGGGGTGTCGTGTTCCAAGTCTTGAAATAAAACTATGCGTTGTTATTTTACTCATAATAAATTTTGAAAGCTCTCTAATATACCCTGAGCAATGTAGAGTTACAGCACACTAACTGCTCTGTGTTGATATTTCTGCTCCACAAGCCTTCTCCCACGTCTCTTCATCTCATACAATCAACATCTCCTTCTATTCCTTTCTCCCTCATTGTTTATCCAGTCTTTAAATATACCCACACTATTCACCTCAATTACACCCCATGGTAGCGAGTACTACATTTTCACCTCTCTGAGTTAAGACATTTCCTTGAATTCCCTAGCTCTGATGAAGGGTCATGCAGACTCGAAACATTGGCTCCAATCTCTCTCTGCACTGTTGCTTCACCCTGCTGAGATTTCCCAGCATTTTCTGTTTCTGTCTCTGAATTCATTTTTGTATTTATTGGCATCTAATGTTTGTGGACCCTGATTTTGGACTCGCCCACATTTGTAAACATATGGTTGATTACCACATCTGACCCTTTCAACATCTCCTTTAAGTCACCCCTCAGTCATAGTTTTTTTTAGAGAAAAGAGCCCCACCCTATTCTGCCCTTCCTGTTAGGTCATCTCAGCTCCAGTTTCATCTTTGCAAATCTTTTTTTTGTACTTTTTGCAGTGCTTGTGTGTTATTTTACAGTACAGGGACCATAATTGGCACAGTAAAAGGATACAAATATCATTTCTTGTAAATGGTTCAGACTGCCTCCTGTCACTTGCTTAACCTTCACATGACTTTTTGTCACCCCTGCAGGTAAAGGTACAGTTCATAGGCGTCACGCTGAGTTCAGTTCACTTGGCACTTTCTTTAACATTTCTCTCCAGATCTTTCACTTATTCAACAAGAGGTGGATGCACTGGAGGAGCTGAGCCGACAGTTGTTCCTTGAAACAGTTGATCTTCATGCAACTAAGGTATTAATAAATTGACCATTTGTCCACTGTCTGAAATAGTCCAGACATGTATCTACAAGAATTTGTAATGCTGGAAAAGATCAAAAGTAACTTCTTTATAATGCAATAAAAATTGGCTACACGTTATCAAATACAATTTGTATTCATGGAATAATACAGTACACGTGAAGGCCACTCAGCCCATCGTGCCTGTGCTGGCTTTTTGGAAGAGCTTTCCAATTAGACCCACTTCCCTGCTCTTTGCCTCAAGCCGCACAAAATTTTTTCTTTTCAGCTATGTATCCTTTTCCCCTTTGAGCGTTGCCATTGACTCTGCTTCCACCACTTTTTTGTGTCTGCTTTAATCAGAACTTCTGGTCACTGTGTGCATATTTCCAATGGAAACTGCCCACATTAACCTGGTAGCTGCAGTTATACTGTCTCACCAATGATGGTGCTGCAGCCCCAGTCTTGCATCAACTGACTCCTGGCCTCTATCCTCCAGCCAACTCTTCCTCTTTCTGACAAAAGTCAAACGTATTGAGCAATTTCTTATCCTGCAATCCTTCTCAACTTGAAAACTAAGGCTTTGTCTGCCTGGGGTTTGACTAATATATTAAGAATGGAACATCTGTGTATGAGCCTGCTGAGTGCAGCAATAAAGAACAATGAATCTGTATTTCTCTAATGCCCTTCACACTCTCAGGACAGGAGAGAAGTACCGTACAGCCACTAGAGTACTTGAAGTATAGTATTGTAATGTAGGAAATGTAGTAGCCAATTTGCAGACAGCAAGGTCCCACAAGCACCAGCATGATAATGACTGTGTAATCCATTTTGAGTAATGTTTATTGAGGGATAAATATTAACCAGAACGCAGCAGGAGAATTTCTTTTATCCATTGATTCTGTCTACACTCCCCGCTGCTTCAGCAAAGCAGCCAGCATAATTAAGGACCCTGTGCATCTCGGACATTCTCTCTTCTACCTTCTACTTTCTTCCTTCTAGAAAAACAAAAACATGAGGTCATGTACCAACCAACTGAGAACAGCTTCTTCCCTGCTGCTGTCAGACATTTGAATGGATTTGCCTCACATTAAATTGATCTTTCTGTACGCTCTAGCTATGACTGTAACACTACATTCTGCACACTCTCTTTTCCTTCTCTATGAATGGTATGTCTCGTATAGCGCACAAGAAACAGTACTTTTCACTTACGTTAATACATGGGACAATAATTAATCAAATCAAATCAAATTCATAGTCATGGCTGTGGCATCCTTCATAACCACCAGAGAGGGCAGACGGGACCTTCAGTTTAAAGTCTCATCTCTGACCATGCAGCACTCCGTCAGTAACAGTCTAGATTGATCAACAATTACATCCCAACTTGGAAAATCTCTTAACTAAAACACTAATTGAATTCCTAATAACAGTCTTTGTTGACAAGTTGAACTCAGTAAGAAGTTTCACAACACCAGGTTAAAGTCCACCAAGGATAGCCAAGCTCTGCACCATGAGGCCTCAACTGGGATCTTGGCTTCATGTCACACTCCATGTAATTCCCACCATTTGGCCTGGACTTGCAAAGCCCTACTAACTGTTCTGGCTTGCAACAATTCATACCTCTTGAACGTGTGATTATTCCTTCTCTCCATTTGCATTGTTTGTACTTGGAAAGATTTGATTACCTGTGAAGACTCGCGTTCCAATCATTATCTTGCAATTGAGTCTCATTCTATATATGCCATGTTTGTGAACCCAACTCTCCACTCACCCAATGAAGGAGCAACGCTCCGAAAGCTTGTGCTACCAAATAAACCTTTTGGACTTCAAGTCGGTGTTGTGAGATTTCTTACTGTGCACACCCCAGTCCAATGCTGACATCTCCACATCATAGCTGAACTCAAACACAACTTCAGTTGTGTATTCTGCATTAAATGTTAGAACATTATGTCATCTTCCACAAACAACCTGATAAATAGTGTCATGGGAGAAGTACTAGCATTATGAATAAATCCTAGTAACGTTTTAAGATAAGAAAAAATATTTGAATCAAGTGTTAGGAGTTAGTTCACTGCTTCCCAAATTCTCTCATTTACTGTACTTTGTACTGTCACCTGGACATTTGCCAGATGTATTTAGAAAAGAAAACCCATGGTAAATATAACCATTTGTTAGCTCGAGTGCTGTGGAGAAGCAGTATTATTGTCAACGCATTTTCCCTATATCTTCTAAACAGTGAAAATAAAGGCATATTTGAAACTAATTTAGAAAGTAATTGTGGTGTGGTTAAAGATAAATTGGGAAAATCACCATAGGAAAATGCATGATGTAGAAGATTGTTTCCTTTTGAGTCACTTCATACAAAAGCCATTGAGCATTTGTGTTTGTGGCCTGCACGGTTACATATCATGAGAACTATATACAAAGTTTTAAACAAGTCTTCATTAATTGACAGATATCTCAAGTGACATGTGGGATAGAATCTTAAACACAGGATGAGCCTATTTAACCAAATTTTGTCTATGCTGAGTTTTTGAAAGAACTTTCCAATTAGTTCCAATTTCCCTGTAGCCCTACATTTTTTCCATATCAAAAATTTATCCAATTCGCTTTGTAAGTTGTTATTGAATCTGTTTCTACTGCCCAGATCTTCATGACTCGTTGCAGAAAAGTTCTCCTCAGCTCAGTTTGCTTGCCAGTTCACTTCAATCTGTGTCCTGCTGGTTACCAATTTTTTTGCCTGCAGAAATAATTTTTCCTCAGTTGCTCTATCAAAGCCCTTCACGATTTTTGAACACCTTCATTAAAATTCCCCTTAACCTTTTCTGTTCTAAGGAGAGCAGCTTAAGCTTGTTCAGTCTCTCCGGGCAGCTGGGTGAGTGCAGTCTTCCCTGCACTCCCTTGTGACCTTTCCTAAAGTGTGCTGCCCAGAAATGGCCATAATGCTGTGAACCAAAATCTAACCAGTCGTCTATAAAGGATTAGCATAACTTCTTTTGGAGTTGTTTCAAGTCGAGATCTTGTTTATCATGTCTCTAATTTTGTTTTGCCGTTGATCCACTGTGCTCTGAGAAAATGAAATAGCCTTGAGACAGTCATGTGCAACAGAGATTATAAGCACAAAAACTGCATGTGAATGACTTGAGAGAATTCCAGATCTTTCCTGAAAACTTAATGGATTGACCTTTGCATTTCCTTACCATAACAGAAACAGCTTAGAAACGCAGAAATTTGGTGGTGCTAAAAGTATGTCACCTTTTTAATTTCCACAGGAAAGAATTGAATACTCAAAAACATTTCAGGGAAAATATTTCAACTTCTTGGGTTATTTTTTCTCCATATACTGTGTCTGGAAGATCTTCATGGTGAGTAAATTTTACTGTTATGGCACTGCTATGGGCTGAATGAGAAGGATGGGCTCAGCAGAATTATTTATAATGTTAAGCTAACATTTGTAGATCTCAAACGTCCCCCCGCCCCAGCCCCATAAATGCCAGGCAATTTGCTTCCCTTTTCATCTAAATCTTCCCCAACAGCTTGTCCTATTTAAATTTTGTCATTTGGTAAGTGTAAACCACTGAATTCCCAGCCCAGATGCCTCAGTTACGTAAGTAAGCTTGCTTCTCCCTCACTCACTCCCTCCCTCACTCACTCCCTCCCTCCCTCCTTCCCTCACTCCCTCCTTCCCTCACTCCCTCCTTCCCTCCTTTACTCATACTCTGTCTCTCTCACTCCTACCTCACTCCTTCTTTCAACCCCTCCCTTGATCATAGTCTCTATAGCTTTTTTGGGAGGGGAGAGTAGATAGGATATGATATATAAAGTTCTTCACTCCAAGGATTGTGAAAATCTGGAACTCTGTCTCTCCCCAGAAAACTACTGAGGCTGGGGAGGCCAACTGAAAAATATGAAACCATTTGGATTGATTTTTTTCGGAAACAGGATTAAAAATTTCAGAACCAAAGCAGATAGATAGGTTAAGATATAGATTAATCATGTTCTAGTGACATGATGGAACAACTTAAAAGAAGCTGAATGTTATCCTCAGGCCCTATTTGGTTATTACTGTAATGCAGGCCAACTACAAAGGGCTCAGTGAATTAATTTTAAGCACTTGACACCCACATTAAATATGACGGTAGCTTTCATCAGTTGCTTTCATTCTGACTTGTTAAGGTTGGTTTGGTGGCTGAATGATTAGCACTGCTGCCTCACAGTGCCAGGGGCACGGGTTCAGTTCTCGACTTGGGTCACAGTCTGTGTGGAATTTGCATATTCTTTACGTGTCTGCATGGGTTTCCCCTGGGTGCTCCGATTTTCTCCCACACAAAGATGTGCGAGTTAGGTTGATTGGCCATGGTAAATTGTCTCTTAATGTCAGGTGTGGGAATATAGAGGTAGGACCTGGGTGGTATCGTGGTTGGTGCAGACTCGATGGGCACTGTGAGGATTCTAAGAAACTATTTGTGAGTGATCTCTTGGTTCTTACCTGTGTTAACATAGACAAGCTTTGATGTAACTGAAATATAATCCCTTATAGATAAACCTAGTCTTGTTGGCTGTTTGATTTGCATTTTTCTCCCCAAATTTAATTTGCAGGCAACCATAAATATCGTCTTTGATCGAGTTGGTAAAACAGACCCAGTCACTCGTGGTATAGAGATCACTGTGAACTACCTGGGCATTCAGTTTGATGTGAGTATAAGAATTGCTCATTGTAAAATCTGATTTCTCGATGTTGGATAATGAATAACACGGTTGAATCCCTGCCATTAAATGAAGTAATTATCGCTAAATACCACCTGGTTTACACCTACCACTTCTCATCAAGTTATCCAAAGTAACATTAAAGACATCAGCAGAGTTTCATGAGCGAGCGCAAAACCATTTAACCAACAAAGCTCATCATTCCACTACATAAGATATCAAGCTTTTGTGTTTGAAGGCTGCATTGTTGATATATCATGGAGGTCACACACAAAGTTTGGTAAGGTGCAGAAGAAAGCCATTCAGCTGATTGTGTCTACACCAGCAGCTAGCTGGATTTCTCCTGCCTTCTCCCTGTAACGCTTCAGGTTCTTTCCTTTCAGAAAACACGCTCATTCCCTCCTGAATGATTCCGTCGATCCTACCTCCATCACACTCTTAAGCAGCATATTCCAGACTATAACCAGCCTCTGCACACAAAGTCTTTCTTTTTATCCCTATTGCTGCTTTTACCAATCAGCTTAAACCTCTGCCCATTCGATCTTGATCCTTTCATTGATGAGAATAGTTTCTTCCAATTTACTTTGTTCAAAGCCCTCATGATTTTAAATGCCTCTATAAATATTCTCTCAGCCTTTATTTCTTTAAGGAAAACCATCCTAACTTCCCCAATCTATCTTCATTAATCAAGTCTTCGTTTATATACACACATTTCAAGTTACCGGTGCTAACAGATCTTGTGATTCTGATGTGGGATAGGATCTTACAGCGTAGGAAAAGGCCATTGTGCCTATGCAGGCCCATTGAAAGGGTTATTGAAGTAGTCTCACTCCCTACCCTTTCTCCATAGCCCTGTAAGCTTCTCTTTTTCAACTATTTGTCCAATTCCTTTTTGAAAGTTATAGCAGTCGGAGTTTGGACAGTGATAGCCTTTTTCCTAGGATGGAGAAAGCTAGCACGAAGGGACATAGCTTTAAATTAAGGGGTGGTAGTTATAGGACGGATGTCAGAGGTAGGTTCTTTACCCAGAGGGTGGTAAGGGTATGGAATGCCCTGCCTGCTGCAGTTGTAGATGCGCCAAGTTTGGTGGCGTTTAAGAGGTTAGTAGATAAGTTTATGGACGAAAGGAATGGTTTAGGTTAGAGGGTCATTGCTTGTTCCTAATTGGTCGGCGCAACATCGAGGGCTGAAGGCCTGTCTGCGCTGTAATGTTCTAACAGGTCCTTCGGCCTTCGATGTTGCGCCGACCAATTAGGAAACAAAGCAATGACCCTCTAACCTAAACCATTCCCTTTTCGTCCATAAACTTATCTACTAACCTCTTAAACGCCACCAAACTTGGCGCATCTACAACTGCAGCAGGCAGGGCATTCCATACCCTTACCACCCTCTGGGTAAAGAACCTACCTCTGACATCTGTCCTAAAACCACCACCCCTTAATTTAAAGCTATGTCCCCTCTATGTTCTATGTTCTAATGAATCTGCTTCACTGCCTTTGATCCCAATGCACTGATTAACTTTCTCCTCCTCTCCCCTCTGATTCTTCTGCCAGAGGTGTTTCTGCCAGTGAGGCAAGTTAGCACCTACTGCCTCACAGCTCCAGGGATCCAGGTTCAATTTAGGCCACAGGTCACTATGTGGAGTTTGCATATTCTCCCCAGTTTTCTTCCAGGTGCTCCAGTTTCCTCCCACAGTTCAAAGATATGCGAGTTAGGTTGATTGACCTTCCTAAATTGACCCTAGTGTCAGACAGTTAACAGGATAAATATGAGGATTATAGAAATAGGACCTATGTGGGATTGTGGTCAGTGCAGACTTGATGGGTCAAATGACCATTTTCTGCACTGTAGGGGTTCTATGATTAGCATCTTGGAAATACAGACGCAACAGAATGCCAAGTGAAAAGGTGGATATGTTCTCGCTGCCAACATTAACAAATCAGAAAGGAAATAGACCATTTTCACTTCCTTATTTTCATGTTTTTGTGGAACTGAACTAGTTTCATGTGAAGTAATTCTGTAAAGTTCAGTTCCCTTGACCTATCCTCATATATCAAGTCAAAATAGCTGTTTCATTAGTGTGTTTCACATAGCACTGTCACAATCAAAATAACCTGTGTGGCAGTTAAGAAAACAAAGATCATTTGCAATCATTGGTTCATAAAATGCAAATTAATTATGCCAGGTAAGTTAGGGATGAACCCTCATGTTGAGTATGAGTGGCCGAGTAGATGTGAGGACTGTTCTTTACATCTTCATAGCTGACAACATAGAAGTCTGAAATAAGAAACAAAGGTCATCCGGCCCATCCAAGTTTAGCCTTCTCGTATATTTCACCTAATTGAAGAGAACTTCCCTGCTCTTAAGTAATCCTGTTATCTCATTTTATATATTGCTCCAAATATTTATTTTTCCTCTAGTTGACTTCAGGGCCCCAAAATGTCTGTGAGTAGAGGACTCACCTCTGAGTCAAAACTTCTGGGTTCCAGTCCCACTCCAGGACTCAAATGCAAAAATCAAGGCTGATGCTCCAGTGCAGTACTGAGAGTGAGCTGCACTGTTGGAGGTGCTGTCCATTGGATGGGACATTAAACCAAAATCCCAACTTCCCTCTGGGGTAGATGTAAGAAATCCCTTGATCTTTCAAACAAGAGCAGGGAAGTTCTCCCTGGCATTCCAGCAATATTAATCCCTCAGTTAACATTGATGATCCAACCATCATTACATTGTTGTTCATGGGAGCTTGCTGTGCACAAGCTGGCTGCTGTGTTTTCTATAATGCACAGTGATTACAGTTCAAGAGTGTTTCATTAGCAGTGAAGTGACTTGGGATATCCTGTGGCTGTGAAGGATTTTTTCTGTCTCTCGTGTAAGATTATATTAGCTCTGAGTAATGTATTTTCTTACGGCACCTGGTTTCTGAGCAGAATAAGAAACATTCTGCCTTCAAGTAGCATTTTCACATTGGTTTTCTTTGAATGCAGGTGAAGTTTTGGTCTCAACATATCTCCTTTATACTTGTGGGAATTATTATCGTCACTTCTATTCGGGGCTTGTTGATAACGCTCACCAAGGTATGTGCAGGAATAAGTTAGCATTCACTATGTTTTATTCATTTCAAAGAGCAGTGTGTATATTAGAGAATTTCTATTAAACTTTTCTTGCTGCTAGTGCATAATTCATGGTATTTTTGTCATGATTAACAGTTACAGTTCGCTGTCAGTTTTGAATTACGACATTGCTCACAATGTATTTATGATGTGGAGATGCTGGCATTGGATTGGGGTGGGCACAGTAAGAAGTCTCACAATACGAGATTAAAGTTCAACAGGTTTATTTAATAGCTAAATAAATAATAATAATAAATTATTAGAATTGGACTTTAACCTGGTATTGTAGACTTTTACAATGTATTTATTACACCCATAACTTGCAGCTCTTCCAGTTCTCGATTTTTGTCTCTAATTTGTGTCTCACAGCTCCAGGGCCCGGGTTCGATTCCCAGCTTGGGTCGCTGTCTCTGTGGAGTTTGCACATTCTCCTCGTGTCTGTGTGGGTTTCCCACAGATTATCCAGCTTCCTCCCACAGTCCAAAGATGTGTGGGTTAGGTTGATTGGCCATGCTAAAATTGTCCTTGGTGTCCTGAGATGCATGGGATTGGTGGGTGGACAGGTGGGGATATAGGGGGTAGGGCCTGGGTAGGATGCAGAGTCGATGGGCCGAATGTCCTCTTTCTGTTCTGTGAGGTTTCTATGATTTCTATGGTAAGGTAACCATAGTGCTGGGGCTGGCCTTCAACTTTCCTTTTGGATGGCATCTCTCCCCACCATGCTGTCATTGCCAGTGGATGGTCCTGGCCAGATCTCTCTCCCCATCACTGGACCAAAGCCAACCTGCACCCTGGCTTCCATCACTTGCCAACCTGCCAGAACTAAACAATAGGAGAGAAATGAGCAAAAAGAGCAGGGACAAGACGAGAGAATCAGAACAGTGAAAGAGTGAGAAAGAAAACCAGAAAGGAGAGAGAAGGAAAAATGTAAACAAGGTACAAAACCAAATCAGAGCAATAGAAAGACAGAAATCTAACAAAGAGCAGTACAAGAGAAGCAGATCTCTTTCTTACACATACTCACACACATAATCATATATCTGTGTACATGCTCGTGCTTTCACACCAGAGACACTCGCGCACTCACACACTCTTACACTCACACACACACACACACACATTATCTCTGTCTTCCACATGTGCTTATGTATGCACTCATGTATCTGTGTACGTACTCATCTGTCTCTGAGATATACCAACTACACTGGCCATTAGACATTTGTTTTTATATGTTTGTACTTCTTGTTACTAGCTGAAATTTATTCACAGAATCATAGAATCCCTGCAGTGCAGAAGGAGGCCATTCAGCCCATCGAGCCTACACAGACAACCATCCCACCCAGAGCCCTATCCCCGTAACTTCACATATTTACCATGCTAGTCTCCCGATACTATGGTCAATTTAGCATGGCCAGGCCATCTAACCCGCTCATTTTTGGACTGTGGGAGGAAACTGGAGCATCCAGAGGAAACCCAGGCAGATACGGAGAGAACATGCAATGATCCAAGACTGGAATTGAACAGGGTCCCTGATGTTGTGAGACAGCAGTGCCACCATGCTGTATGTGCCAGTCAACATTGTCATTTCTGTATAAAAGCAAATAACTGCAGATGTTGGAATCTGAAACCAAAAGAGAAAATGCTGGAAAATCTCTGGATCTGGCAGCATCTGTAAGGAGAGAAAAGTGTTGACGTTTCAAGTCCAGATGACCCTTTGTCAAAGCCCAAAAACCCAAATCACTAGTTTTAACAAAGGGTCATCTGGACTCAAAACATCAGCTCTTTTCTCTCCATACAGATGCTGCTAGATCCACTGAGATTTTCCAGCATTTCCTCTTGATTCCCATCTCTAATTGCTCTTGAGAAAGTGGCAATGGGTCTTCTGCACAACTCACCATAATAACTTAGAACACATATGAAATCTCTTTTCAACCTTCTCGACTGCAAAGAGATCAAATGAAATACCCAGCGACCTTTGTACAGAGGAACCGCATTAACTTTTCAAGTTAAATATGGCTCTTCTTCAGAACTGAAAAGTGGTAGAAAAGTCACAGGTTATATAACATTGGAAGGAGGGAGAAAGAGGAAGAACTGAGGAGTCGGGGAATGTGCCTAATCAAAAGATGTGGTGCAGTTTCTTGTGAAATGTTACACATTTTACAACAGTGAAAGGAGACTGGGGCAAAAAGAACAAAATGGAATGGGTGAGATAGTTCAGAGGGCAGGAGAGATATAAATGACAAAAGATTTCCTGCTACAAAAGCTAGGAGTGGCAATAAGTATAGTAGAAAAACAAAAGAGGTAACCAAAAGGGGAGCAACCCCATCCCTGGCATTGTTCTGGTAGAGATACTTCTGATATATTTTTATTTAATATTTATTTTGCTTCTCTCCTAGTTTTTTTATGCAATCTCCAGCAATAAATCATCGAATGTTATAGTACTGGTCCTCGCACAGATTATGGTAAGTAATCGATAGGCTGATATGGCTTGTTAGTGATTTACAGGCAACTCAAGATAAGAAGACAAATATTTCTTCCACTTGCTGGCTTCAAACAGTCCTGTTTGAAATGGATTTGGACAATTGAAAAACCCCCAAGAACAAAATTGTTCTCAATTCAGTGAGAAATTTAGGTTTGTTTGGAATATTTAAGTGTCAAGTAGATCTTATCTTTGGTCAAAGAACAGGATTGTGCAGAGAATAGGAGCTGCAGCATGGGATTAGATATGAGATAGACCTGGGTAAAACACCTGCCTCTAGTTAGAAGGTTATGGATTCAAACCCAGTCCAGAGATTTGAGCACATGATCTAGGCTGATATTTCCAGCATAGTACTGAAGGAGTTCTGCACTCTCAAAGACTCTGTCTTTCAGAGATGCTAAGCATAGCAAAAAAAAACACCAGTTTCAGTAAGCTTCACCACATCTTGTGCCATTCGTATGTTTTACCAGAAGTCTCAATTCAAATATAAATGCAATATTTATTTATAAATGATTTAAGGGAATTTCTTCCATCCAGGTATTATAGGAGCAAGAGGCAAAGTCATTGAGTACCTTCAAGACTAATCTTGACAGTTTCTTAAAATTTACAACGTTAAGAGTTATAGGAAGCAGCAAGAAAGTGGAATTTAGGCCGAGGTCAGACCAATAAGAATGACATGGTGGCGCAGTGGTTAGCACTGCTGTCCCACTGTCCTGGGTTTGATTCCCAGCTTGGGTCATTGTCTGTGTGGAATCTGTATGTTCCCCCTCTACAACCTCCCCTCCCCCAACACACACACAAACAAAAAACACACTCTCCGGGTGCTCCAGTTTCCTCCCACAGTCCAAAGATGTGGAGGTTATGTGGATTGGCCATTGTAAATTGCCCTTAGTGTCCCCACAGAGATAGGTGAGAAGGATTAGCAGAGTAAATATGTGGAGTTTTGGGGATAGAGCCTGGATGGAATTGTTGGCGATACAGGCTCAATTGACCAAATGGCATTCTTCTGCACTGAAGGATTCTGTGAATCACACGAGGTACGATTTTATTGAATGATAGAGCAGATCCAAGGGAGCCACATAACTTATTCCTGCTCCTCTTTCTTCTGTTGTATCAGGGAGGGGAACATATTGTAATATTTATGTATCTTATGTCTTGTATAAAGTCTTACGCAATGTTTAACTACAGGAATCAAGCTTTATCCATGTCAGCAGTTGAAATATGTGTTCACTTTTTGCAAATTGCTCCCCAAGAAAAATTCCTACATTTTATAATGGTGCTTGCCTGTGTAAACATGTCACGCTGCAATTACCTCACCTCCCAGTGGAGGGCACTGCACCAGCAGAGTGTAAAATGCAGAGTGATGGGTTGAGGCAATCCACATTGTAAATATTTGATAGGGGAACTTGTGATGAAGAACAAAGATAAAGTTTTAAAGTTCATTTATTAGTGAGACGAGTAGGCTTACATTAATACTGCAGTGAAGTTACTGTGAAAATCCCCTAGTCTGTTCGGGTACACAGAGGGAGAATTTAGCAGAGTCCAATGCATCTAACCAGCACGTCTTTCAGACTGTGGGAGGAAACTGGAGTACCTGGAGGAAACCCATGCAGACACTGGGAAAACATGCAAACGCCACACAGTGATCCAAGCTGCGAATCGAACCCAGGTCCCTGGCAGTATGAAGCAGCAGTGCTAAGATGGATGGTAACAATTTTAAAATGAGAATAGATATAAATCTGATCAAATATCCATAACTTTAGTCCATAACCCTAACCCAAATTCACAAAAGTACCACAGAGAGTGAGCAGTAGCTTTAAAAATGTTAACATTTATTCTGATTTACAGTTTTACCTTCTTATCCTTTCTTTTGGTACAGGGGATGTATTTTGTGTCATCGGTGTTGCTGATGAGAATGAGCATGCCCCTTGAATATCGCACTATTGTCACTGAGGTCCTGGGAGAGCTGCAGTTTAACTTTTACCATCGCTGGTTTGACGTTATTTTCCTGGTCAGTGCACTGTCAAGTATTGTTTTCCTGTACCTGGCACACAAACAAGCCCCAGAAAAACACATGAGCTTTTAAAAACCACTGCTAACCGGGGCACTCATCTTCTGTGCTGACATCCACTTTATGAAACACTGGATCAGAACCTTGCATCAAAACCCACCATTTGTACATTGAGAAGGGCAGTATACAGACAGTCGGCCCAACTGGGGATGACAAAACCTGGATGGTTGATGGTTTGATGTAAAAGGTATGAAAAATTTAACTTTTATAGAAGGCTTCATCTGGATAAGTATCAGAAGTGAAATCACTGCTAAAGTTTACAATAATTTTTGAATTGAAGAAATTGGAATCACACACACAGTAAATTGTTTTATTGAAAGCTGGATGTTAATATTTTGTTTTTTGAGGAATAAATTTTCCATTTGTTATAATGGAGGAAAAGCAATGGGAATGTACACCTTCAGTTCCCCAGTGTGTGTCCCCAGGCAGCAAAGCTGCAACTGGGAGTGTGTGTTTCTTAACATTGACCCTTAATTCTCATCCGCAGGTAATCTCAAAGCCATAGGAACTGTGCGTAGAAATTTGATTGACTTCCCGCGCTGTAAAAAAAAAATTCTGAAAGATTGTCTTTTCCTTGGAGCAAACAGGAAGTTGAATTTTAATAAAGACACAGTTCTGATCTTGCAGTGGAGACTTGCTGGAGTGATGATCCCAGCGACATTGCCATTTCTCTGGGTAGCCTCACAAGTTTCTGATCAGTGAAGTGTATTATCCAGGGTGTGCCTCAGACTCTTCCAGTGAATGAAGTGTGTCGATGATGACTTCCCAACTGCTGTCTCACAAGCAGCATACGCACTGGGTGGAAGCACCTTCTACATGAGCATTGAATGTCATCTGAGTCTACCTCAAGTGTGTGTGTGTGGATTCTCGATCTTTTAGGGTCGTATTTTACAGTGTCTGATTTCTCCAGGTTCTTTACTACTCTGATTTCAGTATTTCTGTTGTGATGGTGATTCTGTGTTTTTCCCAAAAAACTTAAACAGGTCTGATGAATTAAATATTATTTGTGCAAAGAAAATTACTTGTAGAAATCGTGAATATTAATAATGAGCTATAGCAGATATTGAAGTCAATAATTAAGTGTAACGACAAACCTTTAATATTCTGAATGATCTTTTAACAGCTCAGTTTTCTTCAAGCTCCCAGTGCCACCTGCTGTTCCTGTGCAATGAATCATTTGGCCCATTGAGCCTGCACCAACAGCAATCCCACGCAGGCCCTATCCCTGTAACCCCTCGTTTTTACCCTGCTAATTTCCCTGACACTAAGGGGCAATTTAGCATGGCTAATGCATCTAACCCACACATCTTTGGACGAGTGGAGAATATCAGAGTACCCAGAGAAAACCCACATAGACATGGGAGAATGTGCAAACTTCACACAGACAGTGACCAGCAGTCAGAATCGAACCTGGGTCCAACCAATGTGCCTCCCCACTTGAACTTTAATAGTTTCTGTCCGCACTCGCTGTTAACAGTTGATCTCCCAGGTTTTTGTTTTAAATTTTTACTTGTGCCTTATAGTTTTGGTTTTGTGTAAACATAAGGTCATCCAAACTGATCTGCTGTATCCTCGCTTTCAAAAAGTCCCATTCATCAATCTCTTGTGATCTCTGACCTGCATTGGGTCCAAGGTAAGCAACATGCTCCTTTTAAAATTCATATTCTTAGTTAAATCGCTCCATGGGCTCGTCCCTCCCTATCTCTGTAATCTCCAGCTCCATAGCCATCCAAAATCTCTCCTGTCCCCAATTCTACATGTTGCCCATCCCAGATTTTAATTGCTTCACCATTAGCAATCATGCCTTGGTTACCTGGACGATGAGCTCTGAAATTTTCTCCCTAAACCCTTCTGCCCCTCCACTCCTCTTTCCTCCTTGAAGTCACTCTGGAAAACTCCCTCTATAGTCAGGTTCCTGGTCACTGTCAAGGTTTACTTTAAAATGCCCTTATTAAATTCTTGAGACATTTTATTGCATCACAAGCACTGTAGGAATACAAGTTGTTCTTGTATATGTACATCCAATTTTATTTTATAATCGTTCATTTTGCATAATAAATTACAAAAGGAACAGAATGTACAGGCAGCCATTTCCAGGTCTACCATTTCAGTGTTCATTGTTGAATGAGGATGTGACACTCAGAGATTGGATATGGCTGGGATATTAATCTTTAATGCAGTACACAATAAACTGTGATCCATGTACATTGATCATTTCCATTGTCTCATCCGAAAACACACACCAACGCGCACTCTCACGCACACCAATAAACACACACATCCAACACGTGTGCGGGCACATACATAGGCAGCTATTAATTGAAGAATGTAAGCTATGATTTACCAAAAGCTGCTCTTAACCTTTGGTGATAGAATAAAATAAATTTGCAACTGACTCTACCTTGATTCCGAATTAAAAACTTTTTCTAACTTTAGCAGAGCTTGTGAGCTGTGGAGTCTTGAGGACAGTTACTAAGTCAAATATAGCATGTGTTGCTCAATCAACATCTATAATCATTGTCCTGTTTATCCATCTTGACTGGTGTGAAAGAAAGCATAAAAAGTTCCAAATATTGAGTTTGAAATTGAAGCATAAAAATAATGGAAATATTAATCACCTGTCTCTGAGCGGGCTTGTGGGTATCTTCCTTGCATCCAACCAAATGATTCTGGTAACATTAAGTTGCCTTTTCAATTTATAGATTCCAATGGATATGAGGTGCATATCCAGCACTTATGTTTTGAATGAATGTATGTTGTATGAGCACTATGAACTTGTTGCTGATGTTGTCCTCGATAAAGATGTGGAATCTCCAATTTTTGAGACCGTGATCCAAGGTTCACGTCTCTCCAACCAGGGAAAATCACCCCATTGAACTCCTTAAGCATTGATGACTGGGGAGGAGCTTTCCAGCGTTCCTCCAGAACTGGTAAACGTTTCTTTCATCGCAGGCGACTGAGGAATGTTGGGGGTAGTGCGATTTTTTTTTTTGTTCAACAGGCCAGTAATCAAGTGAATGATCTCTAAACCCAATATTCCAAGGAAAGTTTAAAGCTTATTTATTAATATCAGAAGTAGGCTTACGTTAACACTGCAATGAAGTTACTGTGAAAATCCCCTAGTTGCCACACTCCAGCATCTGTTTGGGTAGAGGGTAGACTGAGGGAGAATTTAGCATAGGCCAATGCACCCTAACCATCATGTCTTTTGGACTGTGGGCGGAAACTGGAGCACCTGGAGGAAACCCACCAGATATGGGGAGAATGTGCAAGGCCAGGAATTGAATCTGGGTCCCTGATCTGTGATGCAGCAGTGTTAACCACTGTGCCATCTTGCTGGAAGTAGCTGTCCTGTCGTGAGAGTATCTGCAATAGAGGGCTAAACTGGATAGTGTATCAAATCTGAGTGGTCTATATGTAGAGACGGCCATTCAGCCCATTGTGGCTATCTCTCGCACACCTTGCACATTCATCCATAATATAGTTTACATCAGTGGTCAGGAATTTGAATTCATACAAGTTGGTGCCCAAGTAAAATAATATTTCCTTGCAAAATTCCATGGCTACAAACTTACAGTTCATTTCATTCCAGACGATTATTCTCTGTAGAGTAGAAAAACGGTTTAAAGGAAATTGAATTCACTGGTGAGCTGTCGGTGACCAGAGGGGCACAAATTTATGATGATTGGCAGAAGAACCAGAGGTGACATGAAATAAAACTTTACAGAGTACGATGCTGTGATTAGGAAGGAGCTGCCCCAACAGACGGTGGAAATAGACTCTGTAGGAACTTCCAAAAAGCAATTGGATTAATACTTGAAGGGGTGTAAATGTCAGGGGAAAGAGTAAGAGAGTGGGGCTAATTTCAGAGAGCTGATACCTGCACAGTGGCTCAAACAATACTATCTGATGTTGTAAGATTTGACGATTTAATTTTAAAGATATCATTGTGTATGATTTCTTTAAAAAACTTCTTTATAAGAAATTTGCTTGAATGATTTCATTTGATTATTGAGAGTGAATTTGAGCCAGAAACCATTATCGGTGATTCCAATTGCTGAAAGTTGCTGCGAGGTGATCAAATTTCTCCTCTAAGATCTCGTTACATTTGTGTATCACCATCTGTGGCTTCGTCAGCTGATGAAGAAGACGACTCGGCCTAGAAAGTAATAGTAAGGTTTTTACTTTATACACCCAACTCGCAGCCGGTCCCGTTCACCCACTCGTTTTGTTGCTGACTGACCTTGGCATCCAATCCATTCACACTTCAACGTATCGTCCTCATGTTCAGCTAACTCCGTGGTCTCACTTTTCCCTATCTCTAACCTCAACAGTCCTACAACCAGGGGGGTGGGGGGAAGAAAGAGACAGAGGAATTGTCGTTGGGGTGACATGAAGATGTGTGGGAGATTGTGGAACAGAAACACCAGTAGAGATCAGACGGGCGCAATTACCTCTTTATGTAAATTCTATGTAAAAAAGAAATTTTTGTTTTATTTTCAGCCTTGTAATATATATCTGACACTTCCTCATTAATAAGGAACATATTAGTGGATTTCAGTGCATTATTAAGAAAACAATATGAAACACTGATCATGACAGCTGCAGATGGTTACGTGTGAGTTTAGTGGTTAGGATTGAAATTCAATGGCTCTTTGTTAAGAAATTGACATAGTCAATGACAGGATTAAAATCTAACTCGAAGTAAACTATAAGTCTTCTGTGAGAAATACACCTTACCTCATAGACACAAAGAGACAGATAAGACACAGAGAGTGAGGTCCTTCCAGTTGCTTTTTAACAAATACATTGCTTTGATTATCAAGCATGCTCTGACAGAAAAAAACCTGAGAATTAAAACATATGTCAGGGTCTTATTCCAAAAGGGAGCAGATTCCTTTTATATTAGAAAGTTATGTACACAGATAGAACTTGAAAATCTGCGAAAAAAGTAAAGATCACTGCAGTTATAGGATTGAGCTCGTTAAATATCCCCACAAACTGAGATCAAAACAGTAAAAACTATGTTTTAGACTTTATAGAGCAAAAAGTGTCAGAACAGGATCAACAGGTTTATTTGGAATCATGAGCTCTTAGCAGCACAACTCCTTCATCAGAGGAGCAACGTTCCAAAAGCTCGTGATTCCAAATAAACCTGTTGGACTCTAATCTGGTGTTGTGAGATTTTCTACAGTGCTCACCCTAGTCCAATGCTGGCATCTCCACTTTGTAGGTATAAAATTAGTTTAATTGTTTGTGTAAGCTGAGAATGAAGTCACCTTTTGTGGACATGGAGTTAGTACCTTTATTAATTTTAGATAGATTAGTTTATCATATATTTGTTCTTTGTAGTATTCAGAACTTTATTATGGAATCCAAGATTTAAACGTATAATAAAATGTTATGTAGTAACCATTAAAAAGGTTGTAGTCTCAATCTGAAACCTCAAACACTGCTACACTCAATTAGGGGATTCTATACATTTCCAGAGTGTTATATAGGAATAACATTTATTATAACATGAAGTGCATATTTCTTCATGGGATAAATTTGTTTGGTCTAAAGCACGTGGAAGAGAAGTCATTTTACCTTGGACTACATCACTCATTAGCAGAGCTAAACAAGCTCTCAAGATGATTCAGAATTTCATTTACTTAAGGTTCTAATCCCAGCACTAAGTTCAAGAGAAAGATTTACTCTTGCTGCGATTACAGAGCTCAAACAGCTACCCAACGGGGAAAACTCCTTTTCCTTGAACCGTAGTGAACAGATTGGGCTTTGTTTTCACTCTGAGTCAAAAGATGGCACCTCGGACAGTGCAGCACTGCCTCAGTACTGATCCTCTGACAGTGCGGCACTCCCTCAGCACTGATCCTCTGACAGTGCTGTATGCGCTGAAGTGTCAACCAAGATGAAGTGTCAAGGAAGGATATATTAGCCTTGGAGGGGGTGCAGAGAAGGTTCGCTAGGCTGACACTGAAGCTGAGGGCGTTGGATTATGAAGAGAGACTAAATAGGCTAGGTTTGTACTCTTTGGAGTTTAGAAAGCTGAAAAGGGGATCTTATAGAGACGTATAAGATAATGAAGGGGATAGATAGGGTAGAAGTTAGACACTCTTCATGCTTAACAAAGATAGCAGGACTGGAGGGCACAGTCTCAAGATTGGGGGGGTGGGGGGTGGCTCAGATCAGAGTTGAATTTCTTCATGCAAAGGGTGGTGAATCTTTGGAATTCTCTGCCTGTTGAAGTGGTGGAGGCTTCCTCGCTGAATATGTTCAAGTCAAGAGTGGATAGGTTTTTGATTGACAGGGGAATTAAGGGTTATGGGGAGAAAGCGGGAAAGTGGTACTGAACCACTATAGATCAGCCATGATCTTATCGAATGGCGGGACAGGCTCGAGGGGCTGGATGGCCTACTCCTGCTCCTAATTCTTATGTTCTTATTATGTCTATAGTGTCTGGGAAGGTTGTGTCTGGGTTCAGTGACCTTCATTAACAAACTCAGTGGCTAATTAAGGAGAAACTTTTTTACCCAGAGAGTGGTGAGAATGTGCAACTCACTCCCACAAGGAATGGTTGAGGTGAGTCATGTGTACAGATTCAATGGAAGTTGGATAAACATGTTGTAAATACTCTGGAATACTTTGAAACTCTATGTTCTTCCAATTCAGGCCTGATTTTCTTTCAGAATGGTGACTGGGCCTCTGGCAATCAAGGCCCTAAAGTATGGAATTCCCTGCACAGTTCTTTCCACTGGCAAGTCAAACTAGAACTAGGGGGTTTGGCCTCAAAATAAGGGACCCAACTTAGGACTGAGTGGAGGAGGAATTTCTTCACCCAAAGGGTTGTGAATCTGTGGAATTCCCTGCCCAGTGAAGCAGTTGAGGCTCCCTCACTGAACGTTTTAAAGCAAAAATAGATAACCTTTTGAACAGTGAAAGAATTAAGGGTTATGGTGAGTCGGTGGGTAATTGGATCAGCCGTGATCTTATTGAATAACGGAGCAGGCTCGAGGGGGCAGATGGCCTACTCCTGTTCCTAGTTCTTATGTTCTTACATCTTCAAACAATCCTTAAACTCCATCTCTTTGACCCAACATTTTGGACTCCTATCTGTGACACCAATGTGCCTTTAAAAATTATATTTTATGTCATGTTTCTGCTGAAGGGTGTGTTTATGCTGCAGGTCTGCTTACAGCACTGTTTGCTAACAGCTGGTAGCTCACATGCTGATAATACAGAAGATTAATTGGTCCTAGTTATTGGAGTGTTTGTTGTAATCTGGGCTCATGCATTATTGTTATTCTTAGAATTATTCCCTTTTGTTTTTGGTGTTTCTGATTAGGGTTTGATTAGATCTATTGACCAGATGAAATTCTTGTGTGTGGGGGGGAGCTGGGCTTGCAGGGAAGAAAAAAGCAGGCAGTTGCAGTCTGAATTTGGGAAAGAGCAGTAACTTCTTTGCTTTCTTTATCTCTGGAAATTAAAGTCTGGGGACCTGCTAGAAAACAGGTATCTCTCTCCAGAGGTTTGGAAGAAAGCAAGAGCTGTTTTTCCCCCCACTCTCACTGAAATTTGACTACATGAAGATCGGTTTTCCTCTGGAGACTGTTGTCCGGCAGTCAGAAGACTGGTGTCTCTCTGTATCTTGGGCCAGAGGGGTCAAAATGCTGAAGGACTAAAAATTCACATAAACGTGTATGTCTTGCTAACTGATTCTGAAATGGGGTTTGTGCTTAAGTTGGAACTAATTGAAATAGCTCATAGTTAAGAATTATAACTTATCCTGTTTCAGTATTTCAATTGGTAAAAGTTACTTGAATTCTTTTTGTTATATTTTAACTATGTTGTTAAATAAAGTTTATTTTGATAAAAGCTTCCTGGTTGCTCAATAGAAGCACACTTGGAGAGAAACACCATATGCTCACACTAATTCCAAAATCAAAAATAGTTGGGGTGTAGGCTAATTTTATAATTGACCTTGAAGTTTCTGATCTAATCCCTGTCTTGACATCTCCTTATGTGAGCGGTATCAAATTTTGTTTGATTTGGCCCCTGTGCAACCCCCTGGGAGGATCTATTATGTGAAAGATTCCAGATAAATAAATGTAAGTTGTTGCCAGGGTTGATTGATTTACCTGCTCTCCCCTTTCCAGTGTCGGACTGGCATCCACTGGTTCTTGAGTTTCTGGCTCCTTAGGCGTGCTTTCCTCTATGATATTCTCGGCAGTACTGGCTGGTTCTGGTGTTGGCTCAGGGATTACAGCTGGAGAGGGTGCGCTGTTTGTTTGTTTGAAGTGATCATAATCTTCTTTTCCAATCACCAGCATGTTCAGCTTTTTTGTGCTGTTCTTTATTCTTTCCATCAATTCTTCATATGTATCTGACTCCACATTGACACTGTTCACTTCGATTAAGATGTCATTCACTTCCAAGCCCGCTTTTTCTGCTGCACTTCCTTTAGCCACCTAGGGCAGAGGCAAGGATACCTTTCTTAACACAGCACATTGTTCACACCTAGAATTAGGATTGCCAACTCTCCAGATTGGCCTGGAGTCTCCAGGAATTGAAGATCAAATATCCAGGACACCACTATGTATGACCCTGGGAAATCACCATCAGGATGTTAAAGACTTTTTATAAACCTTTCTCTTTACCAGACATAAAAAAATGGAGAAGAAAGGATACTGTTTGATTGTCAGTTAAGGAGCATCTGATTGGATAAGGAATCTTTGTGCTTTCTGATTGGATAAGGAATCTTTGTGCTTTCTGATTGGTGTAGAAAGTCAAAGGATGGATGTATTGGCAGACCAATGATTGGAGTGTGAGGGGGAAAGTTATATAATGAAACCTCCAGGAATATATCTAATCACAACAGGCAAGCCTATCAGAACATGCTGCTTGAAAGGATGTTGGAAGTAATTCCTTGCCAACTGGATATATTTGGGCAGGGTCAAGGGTAAAGAGTGAGTGATTGGATAGCCCTTTCAAAGAATAGACAGTTGTGATGGGCTGAATGGCCTCCTCCTGTGCGTGGGATTCTCCATCAGGTCTTAAAAGCAAACAATCTGACTCATCCCCACAAATTTCGCAGTGCAGCAACTCATCAAAGCTCCTGTCACAGCTCATTCCAAATCTGTGACCTCTACCATCTAGACAAACGACAGCTAAGTGAGAACACTGCCACTCACTGTCCTGACTTGGAAATATATCGCCATTCGTTTACTGTTGCTGGATCGAAATGCAGGAGTTCTCTCCCTAACAGCACTGTGGGTGTACCTACATCACATGGGCTGCAGGCTCACTGCTACTTTCTCAAGGACCATTAGAGATGGACAATAAAGATTGGCCTTGCCAGCAACTCACATTCCATGAAAAATTGAAGAATAAATTTGGACTTTGGCTGGTGTATATCAATTTTTTGGTAGCTGTTTGTTTTAGCATGTCCTTGTATCTTTAACTAACCATCTCAATATTATACTAGTATCGACTCAGGTTAAGAGACCTCACCATTAATTATTGACTGAGGAGTTAGACAAATGACCTTCAATTAACCAGAGAAGCTATAATTGATCCAAATCTCTCCAGTCATAGTTTCACTTGTCAAATCCGTCTATAGTGTTGTTGCCCTCCTTCATTTACCCAATGCAGCAACATTTCATTGACAGTTCAATGCTATGGAATTCCTAAAAATATGAAAGGGGTATAAAAAAAAATCATCTCTCCATGACCTTCAGCCATTGTTAGTTCCTCCACTGTCAATATCATGATGGAATTCTCTGCCCGTTGAAGTGGTGGAGGTTACCTCATTGAATATATTTAAGTCATGGGTAGATAGATTTCTGATAGACAAGGGAATTAAAGGTTATGGGGAGAAAGCGGGAAAGTGGAACTGATCTATTTCAGATCAGCCATGATCTTATTAAATGGCGGGGCAGGTTCGAAGGGCTAGATGGCCTACTCCTGCTCCTATTTCTTATTTTCTTATGTTCTTATGATTATCATTTTCAGAAGTGTAACTGGGTGGTATTGTGGCACAGTGATTAGCGCTGCTGCCTCACAATGTCAGGGATCCAGGTTCATTTCAGCCTTGCTTCACTGTGTGGAGTTTGCACATTCTCCCCATGTCTGTGTGAGTTTCCCCTGGATGCTCTGCTTTCCTCCCAGTCCAAAGGTGTGCAGGTTAGGTGGATAGGCTAAATTGCCCCTTAGTATCCAAAGATGTGTAAGTTAGGTGGATTACCCATGGTAAGTAAATGTGTGGGGTTACAGGGCCTAGGTGGGATGCTCTTTTGGAGAGTCAGTGCAGACTTGATGGGCCAAATGGCCTGTTTCTGCAGGATTGGTTTGCTACGGTTCTAACACTGGCTGCAAGAACAGAACAGAAAACACTGGAAAATCTCAGCAGATCTGACAGCATCTGTGACAAGAGAATAAAGCCATCATAGACACAGAGAAACATAGAAGGCAGGAGTAGGAGTAGGCCATTCAACCCTTCATCACAATCATCACAACTCAACGACATAATGTTTTGAGTCTGGGTGATGTGTCATCAGATGTTTTTTTGTTCATTCTGGGATGCGAGTATCTCAGGGTAGATCAGTATAGACTGCTCGTTCCCAATTGCCCTTCAGGAGGTGATGGCGAGCTGTCTTTCTGACTCGCTCAGTCTCTTCAGAGGGCAGCTGTGAGCCATTCACATTGCTGTGACTCTGGTATCATTGGCCAAACCCCCCGAGTAAGCTTGGCAAATTTACTTTCCTAAAGGATGTTAGCAAACCAGGTGGGTTTTTATGATAAACTGGTTGTTTGATGGTCACTGAGACAAGCTTTTTGTTCCCAATATATTTAATTAATTAATTTTAAACAGTTGTTATAGTGGGATTTTAACTCTGGATTAATAATTCCGCAGTATAACCACTATCTGCAGAGGGATATGGTCCCCGAAAAGATCAGGGGTTGTAGTTCAGTCGGACAGCATGGTCGGTATAGGCTTGGAGGGCCGAAGAGCCTGTTTCTGTGCTGTAATTTCCTTTGTTCTATACCTAGTTCTCATGTTGAGTATCCTTTTCCCCTCCTAGCCCATCAACAGGAACATTAAAAAAAGGATATGAAACTCATTGGTTAGCTCATGCAAAGAGCTAGCACAGACACAATGGGTGAAATGATCTCCTCCCAGTCTGTAAGATTCTATGTTCTTTGATCTCACACACAGTGTTTATACCTCTTTAATAAACTGTCCTCGCACATCCTTGATTGCATTGAGTGTGAAGCCATATCCATCTGGACCTTTAGTAAGGTGGCACATCTTGGGTCCATGCTGAGGGCTGTCCACTGCTTTCTGGCTCTCTCGGGACTTCTCATCTTCCATTGATTGATGCGATTCATAAACCTCCTCCCAGTAGCGGATTGGAGAAATACCAGCCTGTGATTGGACAGGAAGACAGTGATGAAAATGTTCCAACTTAATGTTAATAACCAGGATGACATTGCTCTTAGCATCATTCCGGAAAGGTCACAGCTTCGTAGTTCAGAGTTGTTCACATTATACATTGGTATTGATCCTGGGGACACAGGACTCTGCAGAGTTACTGACCCTGGGGATACAGGACTCCCCAGAGTTACTGACCCTGGGGATATGGGACACTACAGAGTTACTGACCCTGGGGACACAGGACTCTGCAGAGTTACTGACCCTGGGGATATGGGACATTACAGAGTTACTGACCCTGGGGACACAGGACTCTGCAGAGTTACTGACCCTGGGGATATGGGACACTACAGAGTTACTGACCCTGGGGATACAGGACTCTCCAGAGTCACTGACCCTGGGGATACAGGACTCTCCAGAGTTACTGACACTGGGGATATGGGACACTACAGAGTCACTGACCCTTGGGATATGGGATTCTACAGAGTTACTGACCCTGGGGATACAGGACACTATAGAGTCACTGACCCTGGGGATGTAGGATTCTACAGAGTTACTGACCCTGGGGATACGGGACTCCCCAGAGTTACTGACCCTGGGGATATGGGACTCTGCAGAGATACTGACTCTGGGAATATGGGACTCTACAGAGTCACTGACCCTGGGGATATAGGATTCTACAGAGTTACTGAACCTGGGGCTATGGGACTCTGCAGAGTTACTGACTCTGGGAATATGGGACTCTATAGAGTTACTGACCCTGGGGATATGGCACTTTGCAGAGTTAATGACCATGGGGATGTGAAAGTGTACAGAGTGTTACAGACCCTGGGGGTATGAGACTGTACAGAGTTGCTGACCCAGAATGTATGAGAATGTACAGAATGTTACTGACCCTGGGGGGATATAAGACTGTACAGTGTTACTGCCCCTGGAGATATGGGACTTTACAGTGTTACTGACTCTGAGGAGGTAATTGTACTATACGGAGTTACTGACCTTGGGGATATGGGAGTGTTGATGTAGAGATGCTGGCGTTGGACTGGGGTAAACACAGTAAGAACTCTGACAATACCAGGTTTAAGTCCAACCGATTTATTTGATAGTAAACTCACAAGCTTTCGAGGTTATCCTCTTCATCAGGTGAATGAGGTGTTCTGGTCTCAAACAGCACATATAAGCACAGACTGTTTAAAGATTACTGATTAGAATGTGAATCTTTACATCTGAGTTCAGTGCTCCATCCACTCACATTGTCAGCCACTTTAAGACTTGAATAGCAGGTTCGGTGTAAAGATTCACATTCTAATCAGTAATCTGTAAACAGTCTGTGCTGTTATATGTGCTGTTTGAGACCAGAACACCTCATTCACCTGATGTAGGGGACAGCCTCGAAAGCTTGTGTGAGTTTACTATCAAATAAATCGGTTGGACTTAAACCTGATATGGGAGTGTACAAAGTGTTACTGACCCTGAGGGTATGGGACTGTACAGAATTACTGACCTTAGAGATAATTGTACTGTACAGTGTTACTGACTCTGGGGATAATTGTGCTGCACAGAGTTACTGAGCCTGGGGGTAATTGTACTGTACAGTGTTACTGACCTCTACCCATTTGTAGAGGTCATCCTTAATTCCTCTTTCTGGTGAGATACCTGCACACTTACATTACAGTATTGGTGACTGTTAGCAGATGGGAGCAGAGACCCTGGCTGATATTGGAGGATTGCGGATGTGGTTCCTATCTTTAAGAAAGGGAACAGGGATAGTCAATTCTGATTAGGAGTGAAAGTAGTAGGGTAATTGTGATGGGGGACTTTAACTTTGCTAATATTGATTGGAATAGCTATAGCTCTAGCTCGTTAGAGGGGTCAGTTTTCGTACAGAGTGTGCAGGAAGGTTTTTTGACTCAGTATGTAGAGAGGCCAACTAGAGGTGAGGCTACATTGGATTTGGTGCTGGGCAATGAGCCAGACCAGGTGTTAGGCTTGGAAGTTAGTGAACATTTTGGTGATAGTGACCACAATTCGGTTACGTTCACCTTAGTGATGGATAGGGATAGGCATGAAGCTGGGGGCAGTAGTTATAGCTGGGGGAAGGGTAATTATGAGGCCATCAGGAGAGAATTAGGGTGCATAGATTGGACTAGGGAACTACAGGGACTGGGAACATCTGGAATGTGGTGCTTATTCAAGGAGCAGCTGCTGCGAGTCCTTGATAAGTATGTCCCTGTCAGGCAGGGAGGAAATGGACGAGTAAGAGAGCCTTGGTGTACGAAAAAAGTTGATTTGCTGGTTAAGAAGAAAAAGGAGGCTTATGTCAGGATGAGGCTTGAAGGCTCAGATAGTGCAATGGATAGCTATAGATTAGCCAGGAAGGAGGTAAAAAGTGAATTGAGGAGAGCTAAGAGGGGACACGAGAAGATGTTGGCTGATAGGATTAAGGAGAATCCTAAAGCTTTCTTTCGATATGTTAAGAATAGAAGATTGGTTAGGGCAAGATTAGGGCCAGTCATAGACAGCAGTGGGAAGTTGTGCGTGGAGCCTGAAGAGATTGGTGAGGCACTGAATAAATATTTCTCTTCGGTATTCACGCAGAGTGCTGGAAATGTAGCTATGGAGAACACTGAGGTACAGGGTTGCAAATTGGGAAGTATTGTAGTAGATAGGGAGGATGTGTTAGAAATTCTCGAGGGTTTGAAGTTGGATAAGTCCCCTGGGCCGGACGGGATTTACCCTAGGATTCTCTGGGAGGCAAGAGAGGAGATTGCAGAGCCTCTGGCTCTGATCTTCAGGTCCTCGTTGGTTACGGGTGTGGTTCCGGAGGACTGGAGGATAGCGAATGTGGTCCCATTGTTTAAGAAGGGGAAGAGAGACCTTCCAGGGAATTATAGGCCAGTGAGTCTTACTTCTGTTGTGGGCAAGGTATTGGAGAGAATTATTAGGGATAGGATTTATAGTTATTTAGAGAGAAATGAATTGATTGGGGATAGTCAGCATGGTTTCGTGAAGGGTAGGTCATGCCTTACTAACCTCATTGAGTTTTTTGAGAAAGTGACCAGAGAGGTGGATGGGGGTAAGGCGGTTGATGTAGTATATATGGACTTTAGTAAGGCGTTTGATAAGGTGGCCCATGGAAGACTTCTACAGAAAATGCAGATGTGTGGAATAGAGGGTGATTTAGCTAATTGGATTAGAAATTGGCTGGCAGATAGAAGACAGAGGGTGGTGGTTGATGGGAGATATTCATCGTGGAGTTCGGTGACGAGTGGTGTGCCTCAGGGGTCTGTTTTGGGGCCCCTGCTGTTTGTAATTTTTATAAATGATCTGGATGAGGGTATTGAGGGATGGATCAGTAAATTTGCAGATGACACTAAAGTCGGTGGAGTGGTAGATAGTGAAGAGGGGTGTTATAGTTTACAGAGTGACTTGGACAAGTTGCAGAGCTGGGCCGAGAGGTGGCAAATGGAGTTTAATGTGGAAAAGTGTGAGGTAATGCACTTTGGCAGGAACAATAAATGTGTAGAGTATAGGGCTAATGGTAGGGCTCTTAATAGTGTTGAGGAACAGAAGGATCTTGGTGTATGTGTCAATAGATCCCTGAAAGTAGGCAGTCAAGTGGATAAAGTTGTTAAGAAGGCATATGGAGTCTTAGCTTTTATTGGTAGGGGGATTGAATTTAGGAGCCGCAGCATCATGTTGCAACTGTACAAAACTCTAGTGCGGCCGCACTTGGAGTATTGTGTGCAGTTCTGGTCGCCACATTATAAGAAAGATGTGGAGGCATTGGAGAGGGTACAGAGGAGGTTTACCAGGATGTTGCCTGGTATGGAGGGCAGGTCCTATGAGGAGAGGTTGAAGGATTTGAGGTTGTTTTCGTTAGAAAGGAGGCGGCTAAGAGGGGATCTTATTGAAGCATATAAGATGATTAGAGGTTTAGATAGGGTGGACAGTGATAGCCTTTTTCCTAGGATGGAGAAAGCTAGCACGAGGGGACACAGCTTTAAATTAAGGGTATGAGTTATAGGACGGATATCAGAGGTAGGTTCTTTACTCAAAGAGTGATTAGGGAGTGGAATGCCCTGCCTGCAGCTGTTGTAGATGCGCCAAGTTTGGTGGCGTTTAAGAGGTTAATTGATAAGTATATGGAAGAGAAGGGAATGGTTTAGTTTGGAGGGGCATTGCTTTTTATTTTGGTCGGCACAACATCGAAGGCCGAAGGGCCTGTTCTGTGCTGTATTGTTCTATGTTCTATGTTCTATGTTCTATAGTCCAGGAAATTACCGACTGGTGAGTTTGACTTCAGTGATTGGTAAGCTGATGGAGAGGCTTCTGAGGGATAAAATATATGAACATTTGGAGAAGTTTGGACTGATTAGAAATAGTCAGCATGGTTTTGTCAAGGGCAGGTCATGCCTTACGAGCCTAGTTGAGTTCTTCGAAAATGTGACTGAACACATTGACGAAGGAAGGGCGGTGGACGTAGTGTACATGGACTTTAGTAAGGCGTTTGATAAGGTCCCACATGCAAGGCTTCTGGAGAAGGTGAGAGGGCATGGGATCCAAGGGGCTTTGGCCTCTTGGATCCAGAACTGGCTTGCCGGCAGAAGGCAGAGAGTGGTTGTGGATGGGTCTTGTTCTGCATGGAGGTCGGTAACCAGTGGAGTGCCCCAGGGATCTGTTCTGGGACCTCTGCTGTTTGTCATTTTCATAAATGACCTGGATGAGGAAGTGGAGGGATGGGTTGGCAAGTTCGCCGACGATACAAAGATCGGTGGTGTTGTGGATGGTCTGGAGGGATGCCAAAAGTTGCAGCGGGACATAGACAGGATGCAAGACTGGGCGGAGAAGTGGCAGATGGACTTCAACGCAGATAAATGTGTAGTGGTCCATTTTGGCAGGAATAATGGGATGAAGGAGTACAATATAAGGGGTAGGAGTCTTAGCTGTGTTGTAGAGCAGAAGGATCTCGGGGTCCGGGTCCATAGGACTCTGAAATCGGCCTCGCAGGTGGAGGAAGTGGTCAAGAAGGCGTACGGTGTACTGGCCTTCATTAATCGAGGAATAGAGTTTAGGAGTCAGGAGGTAATGATGCAGCTCTATAAGACTCTTGTCAGACCCCAGTTGGAGTATTGTGCACAGTTCTGGTCGCCTCATTATAGGAAGGATGTAGAGGCTATTGAGAGAGTTCAGAGGAGATTTACAAGGATGCTGCCTGGATTGGGAGGCAGGCCTTATGAAGATAGGTTGAGGGAGCTGGGACTCTTCTCACTGGAGAGACGTAGGTTGAGAGGCGACCTGATAGAGGTTTATAAAATGTTGAGAGGAATAGATAGGGTGGACTCTCAGAGACTATTTCCCCGAGCTGAAATGGTCACTACGAGAGGACACAGATTTAAGGTGCAGGGAAGCAAATACAAAGGAGATGTCAGGGGTAGTTTTTCACTCAGAGGGTGGTGAGTGAATGGAACCGACTGCCGTCGGAGGTTGTTGAGGCAAACTCACTGGGGTCTTTTAAGAGACTTCTGGATGAGTATATGGAAAAGAATAGGATAGGGGGTTATAGATAGGTCTGTGGATTGGTAGATGTGATCGGCGCAACTCATGGGCCGAAGGGCCTGTTTGTGCTGTAGTGTTCTATGTTCTATGTTCAATGTTCCCAAGGATTTGCAAAGGCACTTGCAACATCTCAACAAGAGGTGGATTAGCAGGTCTGAACTATGAACTCTCTGTTCACCCTCTCTTCGAAAAGGACATGTATTCTTTGCTAAAATCAACTGTGATTAAATCAGCTCCCCTCCCCCCTCCCCGCACCTCCCCCACCCCCCCACCCCACGTTCTGGAGTTGCTAGGGTCAGCTTTATTTATTTTTGGTTTGCTCCATGTTGATTCATTCACCTACCTTTTTGTAAAGTTCATTTGTTTGCTGATCGACAACAAGGAATGTGGTCTTATTCCCGCAGTTCCTTATCTTCTCAACTAATTCTTCATGATGTAGATGTTCTACCACATTTCCATTCACAGCAACCAGGAGATCACCATCAAGGAGCCCAGCCTTTTCAGCTGGACTGTCTGGATCAATCTCTCTGATGAGGTGACCTAAACATTTACAGAGTGATTGTATTAGTAAACCCAACAGTTCCAAGGTCACTTCCACCATGGTGAAGTCTTCACACTCTTCAAATTTGGAATAACATCTCAGGATAACAATGAGGAACCCTATGGAAAAACAGTTTAGATACAGGGTAAAGGTCCTGAACTTTGAACCCAAAGGCTTACTGAAACCTTTACAGCATCACTGTTTATTCTTCATTACACACACCAGCCAACCTTGTTTCTCTTTGAGAAGATTCTGATAGTGACACACTCTGGGAAATGGATTGAGTTAGCTCAAAGGTGACTCTATGTGCCAGAGAGTTTGAGTTAAAATGCAGATCACTTGAGGTAAAGGATCAGGTTCTGTGTACCAAAGCATTGCAATTGAAATTTCAAAACAAATTTTACAATCACAATTGCTGCTTAACTGTGTATTTATTGGTGAAGGTCAGGTCAGTAAAGATTCATAAGTATAATAAATAAGGCAGGAGTGCACCAGAGCTCATCACACCAGCTCCGCCACTCATTAAGATCAATAGTTGACATTTTACATCAACTCAACTTTCACACTTGTTCCCCACATCCCTTATTTCCCTCAGTGGTGCTGGTGATAGGTGAATAGGATTTGATGTGAGTCCAGATACAAACAAAAGAGTTCTGAGTGAGCTAACATTTACAGAGAGTGGAAGGTATAAAGTCGGTGAAGAGAGCATTAGAACAGTCAGCTCTGGAAGAAACAGAGTCTTAAACCATAAACATAACACATGGCTGATTGTCAACTTTCTGAAATATTCTCCAGCAGGGAGAGAGATGGTTCTGGGAGTACAGTTATTGCCCCATGAACCCAATCGGGGACAGGAGCAGGAACTATGGCTGATATTATTTTTCCCTTTCTAAGGCAGAGTTTGTCAAGGCCACGGGCCACCCCAATGATTTTTGGATGCAGAATCCCACTGGTGAATCAGAAACTCACATCCTTACAAATAACATCCTGCTTTACAATAAATACCCTCTCGTCCTTGCTCGACTCTCAAATAGAAACCATAGCCTTGAGGTCCTTTGGTTAGATGCGCTATCCGTGGTTTGTGAGGCAGTCCTTTCACACTTGCCATTGTCGCCACAACTTTTGTCATTTTACTTTTGAAATATTTGTCCGTGGCCTCATCGATGAGCAGGAGCATAATCGAGTTCCCTGAATCTTTCATCTGAATAAGACACAACGCTGTTAAAATACACAGAAAGCTTATTTCTGCACTGTATGTTTTGATAAGGAGACAACTTCCATGTCCAATAGTTCACTTTGTAAATCATTGTCATGTTTCCAGGTTTAACTCAGAAAGTCACTCCTTAGATAGAGTTTGTGTGTCAGAATTCAAATAATCCATCTTGATAAACAAACATAATCTCAATACCATGGTCTCACACATCCTATTAACCTGCAGCGTGCCTTAACAGCAACTTCAATGTTACCATCCCAGCAAGCTGTATTTACATAGCGCTTTTAACAACAAAATCTCAATGTGTGTGACAGGATTTGGTGGCACAGTGCTTAGCACTGCTGCCTCACAGTGCCAGATATTCAGGTTTGATTCCTGGTTTGGGCGACTATCTGTGTGGAGTTTGCACATACTCCTAATGTCTGCGTGGGTTTCCTCCAGGTGCTTCAGTTTCTCCCCACAGTCCAAAGATGTACAGGTTAGGTTAATTGGCCATACTAAATTGCTCCTTAATGTTAGAGGGATTAGCAGAGTAAATATGTGAGGTTACATGGATAGTTCTTGGGTGGAATTGTTGTCAGTGCAGGCTCAAAGGACTGAATGGCCTCCTTCTGCACTGAAGGGATTCTATGATTCTACGATTATTAGTCAAAATTTGATATCAAGAGACAAAAGGTGATGTTAGGACTGTTGATCAGAATCTTGGTCAAAGAAGGAAGTTTTAAGCTGCATCGTATGCAGTGCGGAGAAAAGAGAGAGAGAGACAGATGGAGTGGCAGAGAGGTTCAGAGCTTAGGCCCTTGGCAGTTTGGGAGGAAGCATAGCAATAACATCATGGGGCTAAAATTGCAATGACCTGAACTAATACTCTGGGGACATAGGTTCGAACCCCAGGTCCACAGCCAGTGGAGATTAATTCAATTAATTAACAAACAACCTAGAAATGAAAAATGATGACCATGAAACTATCATTAATTGTAAAAACCTATCTGGTTCACCAATATCCTTTAGGGAAGGAAATCTGCCATCCTTATCCACAGTAAGGTGATTGAGCCGTAAAGTGCTCTGGGATCTCTCAGAACCCTTTCATCCATTCCACAGTCTCCTCACAGCTCAGTGTTTTAGAAAAAACTCCTGTTACCCTGCCTGAGGATATTTGGGGAGGCAGTATCGAAATGATATTGTCACTGAACTAGCAATCCAGAGATCCCAGGCAAGATGGAGGGAGCCGGTTCAAATCCCATCATGGCAGGTAGTGATATTTAAATTCAATAAGAATCTGGAATTAAGAATTTACTGACTACCATGAAACCATTGTCGATTGTTGTAAAAACCCATACGACCACTAATGTCCTTTAGGGAAGGGAATCTGCCATCCCTATTTGGTCTGGCCTACATGTAACTCCAGATCCACAGCAAAATGATTGACTCTCAACTGCCCTTTGAAATTCATAGAATAGAATAGAATCCCCACAGTGCAGAAGGAGGCCATTCAGCCCATCGAGCCTGCACCGACAACGATCCCACACCACCCCCATCTCCATAATCCCATGTATATACCCTGCTAATCCTGCTGACACTCAGGACAAATTTAGCATGACCAATCAACCTACCCGCACATCTTTGAAGTGTGGGAGGGAACCGGAGCACCCGGATGAAACCCATGTACTCATGGAGAGAAAGTGAAAGCTGCACACAGTCATCTGTGGCCGGAATTGAACCCAAGCCCCTGACACTGTTAGCAGTACTAACCACTATGTCACTGTGCAGGTCAGTTAGGGGTGGGCAATAAATGCTGGTCCTGCCAGTCACATCCCGTCAAATTAATCTTTTAAAAAAATACATTGAAGGTGCTTTGTTGTTTATACATTTGGGAAATGAGTCAAAGTTCATTTATTAGTCACAAGTAGGCTTACATTTACACTGCAATCAAGTTACTGTGAAAATCCTCTAGTCGTCACACTCCAGCTCCTGTTTGGATACACTGAGGGAGAATTTAGCATGGCCGATGCACCTAACCAGCCAAGACTTTGCAAGAATACCTTGGCCACCATTTGCTGATGATTGATGTTCTCAACATTTTCCCCATTCAGTTCCACTATTCTGTCATTGGCTTGGACTCCAGCATTGAAGGCAGCACCAGCCGGTGTGATCTCTGTCATGAAGAGGCCAGAGACTCCTGCAAAAGGAAAGTTTTGACTAAATACCAATCTTAACAGATCCCTGGGTTTAATCAGGCAGAAAATCCCTGGGGAGTGTTCACTCCCTGAACATGTGGATAATGCCCATTTTCCAACATACACCCACCACATGCCTTAAAATGAACCCTGAAAAGTCATTCACTTCCTGAATTCTGAATTCTTTGTGAAAACTTCACCATCAAGTTATCTCCTCCAAAGTGTGATAAGCAGAAATTGTTTGTGCTCATGTCCATGTTAATGTTAGCAGTCGCAGTGTCTCAAACATCTGTCTATTCTGGGCAGAAAGAGTTATTTTTATACTGGAGTGTCCACCTTGTTAAGTTGAGCTCAGCGCAAGAACAGATAGAAGAACACCATTCGTATTCTTAAACTTACTAAGTAGTTGGGGTTGCAGTTAGTCTTGATTGTTATCACAATGCTAACTTCATGCATCAGCAACAGGCAAATCAAACATCAAGGTCTAAACTTCCGCATGACACAAGTCAGGAGTGTGATGGAATACTCGCCACTTGGTTGGATGGATGCAACTCCAACAACACTCAAAAAGCTCAATACCATCCAGGACAAAACAGTCCTGCTTAATTGCTACCCCTTCCAAAAACATTCTCTCTCTCCACTATCTACACACAGTAGCAAACGTGTGTATCATCTATAAGATGCACTGCAGGAACTTACCAAGGCTCCTTAGGCAGCACCTTCCAATCCCCTAACCTCTTTTATCTAGAAGGACAAGAGCAACAGATACCTGGGAACATTACCACCTGTGGGAGGGGGTTCCCCTTCAAGTCACTCAGCATCCTGATCTAGAAATGTAACGGTCGCTCCTTCACTGTCACTGAGTCAAAAAGTCCTGGAGCTCCTTCCCTCACAGCACTGTGGGTGTACTGACACCACATGGACTGCTGTAGTTCAAGAGGACAACCCACCTTCTTCTCAAGGGCAGTTAGGATTGAGCAACGAAAGCTGGCTAACAGCAAGACTTACATTACAATAGTGATTTTTTAAAATCATTTATTTCAGACCTCAATTTCAGTAAGATCATAGCTGATCTACACTGAGTCCACTTTTCTGCTCTCTCTCTATATCCTTGAATTCCAGTCACATCCAAAAATGTATTGATTTCCAACTGAATAAATGCAATGACTGACCATCCACTGCTCTTTTCAGTAGAGAATTCCAAAGTTTCATTCGCGAGTCTGTGGAACTCTAGAGAGCAGTAGAAGCAGGGGGTCATTGAATATTTTTAAGACGGGGGTTAATGGATTCTTGACTAACAAGAGCAGGGAAGGGTATCAGGAGTAGAGGAGTCGAGGCTAAAATCAGATCAGCCATGATGTCATTGAATGGTGAAGCTCAAGGGCCGAAATGATCTGCTCCCAGCTGATGATTCTATATGTTAATGTATATGCCCTAAATGAGCAACACCTTACTCTGAGACCATGGCATCAGGTTCTGGACTCCAGCCAGAGGAAACACCCACTTAGCATCTATCACTAAGAAACTGACTTATTTTGATAAGATTCTTCTAATCTCAAGAGACAATCAGCCAATTCTATTCAATCTCTCCACATAAAGCATCCCAAGAATCACTCGAGCACACAATAGTTTCACCTCTCTCTAAGACAGGTATATCTCTTCTTAACTAAGAGCACTATTCTTCTAGATGTGGTCTTGCCAAGGCTTTTATATCTGCAGCAAGATTTTTACAACTCTTTGCAAATGCACCATTTGCCTTTTTCAATCAGTTATTTAGAAGCTTTACCTTGGATGGTCTTCAGTGAAAATCCAAAGCTTGAAGCCTGTTTCACCAGGTAGCACAGTTTAGGCTGTGGAGTTTTTCCACTGACTCCGTTCACCACAGGCTGGATAGGACTGGCAGTGGTTCCGCTCAACTGAGACATATCCACACCTTGCTTTTTGGCTTTTGTGTAAGAGGCGTCATCCAAAACCAAAAGGTTAACAGAATTGCCGGACATTTTAATCAGGTCCACCACCTGAAACAGAGAGTGAGAATGTGGAGTTATCCATTTTCCCCATAAACCATGTGATAGAAACCCATTACTGACAAGTAACCAATGAATTAGTTTATATCCTCCACCATACGCATTCTATCTCTTTGAAAGAATTATCCAATGGATTTGACTCCCCTGTTTTTTTCCCCAGAGCCCTGGAATAATTCTTTTCAAACAGTTATCAATTCCATTTTGAAAGTAATAGTTGAATCAGCATCTTTCCTACATCACAACAACACATAGAAACTAGAAGCAAGACTGGGCTATTCAGTCCTTTGAGCCTGCTCCACCGTTCATCCTGATCATTGCTGCTCATGGAATTTAATATCCTGATCCCTACTTTCCCCCAAATATTCCTTGATACGTCTAGCCCCTGGAGCTCTATCTAACTTCTTGAAATCAGACGTTTTGACTTCAGCTACATTCAATGGGAGTGAATTCCTGCATTTAAAAAAGCAGCATCTCCTCTAGTTTTTTTTGTCAATTTTTCTTCTATCTATGTCCCTCGGGTGACTGATCTTCTTGCCACTGGAAGCAGTTCCTCTTGTTTTTATCCAGTTGCGGGATATGGATGTTGATAGCGAGTGGCTGGTGGATGGAAATGGCTGTTACAGTGGGCAGTGGGATTGGTGGAGATGGTGAATGGACAATGGAATTATGTAAGCAGCTGATCTCTGACAATGAATATCGATTTGCAACTTACTGCTTATTGTCCAGATCGGCACAATCACATAGAGAAATAAATCATTATTTCACAGTGAGTAGAAACCTTTTTTGTTTCTCTTCTCCCTCCGACTCTATAATTTGTGAAAGAAAAGCTTCAGCCCAGTGTGTTGCTCACTAGCAGGTCTATCAATGCTGTTTAATTACCACTGTGTTATTGTGAACATGAGCCCCAGGAAGGATATATTTCCTTCAAGAAAGCAGGTGGCAACTCTTTACATTCTGCTTCTGTTCTTTTATTCCTTACCTTCTGAGCTGTCCTGACTCCTTCACAACATTGCCACAAAAATGCACAAATTCTGTCGTTTCAGCAAATACCTGTCCCAGGTGTTAGGAAGCGAGCAGGAGACCTTTCAGCCCCTCAGCTTTGAAACTCATCTAGATGATGGCTGCTCATCTACCTCAGCACCATTTCTTGTGCTTTCCCCAAGTCTCGATGTCATTAGTATCCAGAAATCAATTGATTTCCACAAATTGACTCAGTGTCTGAGCTTCCACATCTCTCCGCGGTACAGAATTCCAAAGGTTCACCACCCTCTGAGTGAAGAAATCCCCCCTCATCTCAGTCCCAAATGACTGGCCCCTTATTCTGACATTGTGTCCCATGGTCTAAACCCACCCCCTGCGTCTACTTTGTCCCTTAAAAATATTGAAATTAGTGGGTTAAATTGAACCCTATTGTGTAAAATTCCACAGCACCCTACATGTGATATTCTTACCAATCACTTGTTTATTTACAGTGATGCCTGAACACTGTTCAGTGGTTGCAGAGTGCATGTCAATCCTGAGTCTTTCGACTGCTGGCCTAAGTGGAGCCATGTGGTTCTAAACCTACCCCCCACTGGCTGCTCCTTCCCTACTAAGTAAACCTCCACTCACTCAATTAGGGAGCTCTTATTCAACAAGGCTCACATCGAGACTGTTGACAATCTGCCCCATGGCCACCATAACACTAAGAACAAACTACATTTCAACCTGAATTTCATTCAGCAGGAATCACAATGAGAAGACTTTCTTCTTATGGTGATTAACAGAAATCCTAGTTGCATGTGGCACGGTGGCATAGTGGTTGGCACTGCCTCACAATGCCAAGGACCAGGGTTCAATTCCTGGCTTGGGTCACTGTCTGTGCAGAGTTTGCACATTCTCCCGAGCTTGCTGGGTTTCCTCTGGGTGCTCCGGTTTCCTCCCATGTCCAAAGATGTGCAGTTTAGTTTGATTGGCTATGCCAAATTGCCCCCCCGTATCAAGGGGATTAGCAGGGTAAATATGTGAGGTTAGGGGAATAGGGCCTGGGTGGGATTGTGGTCAGTGCAGATTCAATGGGCTGAATCCTTCAGCACTAAAAGGATTCTACGTTTATGTGTGTGTAGAACTGGGGTATGTTAATAATAAGCCGGTAATATGTGCAGCTCATACCTGATGATGTTCCTTACTATCCACAAAATCTGCATTGACCCTAATGACTCGGTCGCCATCTCTCAGTCCGACATTGTCAGCTGGACCTCCTGCTGCCACAGAGCGGATCAAGTGCCCCTCAATATCCTTCTCTATCCTCAGGAAGAAACCAAAGCTTTCTCCCTCTTTCTTGGAAAGTTTGCAAAGCCGGGGCTGAATGTCAGCTGCCATCACTTTTGGCGTTTCAGAGACCTGAAATGATCAAAGTCGGTAATAGGTCAGACTGTGAACTGGCTGCTCTCGAATCCACAGATATTTCAATTCAGATCTAAGGGATAGAGTTCAGTTTCTTCAATAAAAGCCACCGGTAATCAGCCAAAGGGTCGGTGAACTTTTAACGCAGGTTACATCCAGCACAAGTCAAGTTTCTGTAATTGGTGTGCCAGTTTTTAAAAGATCATATAGTTAAATCAGCCCTGCTCACGAAAATGATCATTCCCCTCAAATAGAGTGAATCCCCTTGATGGGGTTTCTGCTAATTGTGCCTGTCCACACACATTCCAGAAGCTCCTTATATAAACTGTTTCTTAAGCATAAAGGCCATAAAAAGCACTTATTTAAAACTCTTAAATGTTAGAAATGTACTTAATTTGCTAAGGAACTGAGTGGTACATACTAATAAATGAATATGAAATTGTGGGCAAAGTATTGGAGAGAATTATTAGGGATAGGATTTATAGTTATTAGAGAGAAATGAATTGATTGGGGATAGTCAGCATGGTTTTGTGAAGGGTAGGTCGTGCCTTACTAACCTTATTGAGTTTTTTGAAAAAGTGACCAGAGGTGGATGGGGGTAAGGCAGTTGATGTGGTATATATGGACTTTAGTAAGGCATTCGATAAGGTGACCCATGGAAGGCTTCTGCAGAAAATGCAGATGTATGGGATTGAGGGTGATTTAGCTAATTGGATTAGGAATTGGCTAGCAGATAGAAGACAGAGGGTGGTGGTTGATGGGAGATATTCATCGTGGAAGTTCGGTTACAAGTGGTGTACCTCAGGGATCTGTTTTGGGGCCCTGCTGTTTGTAATTTTTATAAATGATCTGGATGAGGGTATTGAAGGATGGATTAGTAAATTTGCAGATGACACCAAAATCGGAGGAGTGGTAAATAGTGAAGAAGGGTGTTATAGTTTGCAGAGAGACTTGGACAAGTTGCAGAGCTGGGCCGAGAGGTGGCAAATGGAGTTTAATGTGGAAAAGTGTGAGGTAATTCACTTTGGCAGGAATAACAAATGTGTAGAGTGTAGGGCTAATGGTAGGACTCTTAATAGTGTTGATGAACAGCGGGATCTTGGTGTATGTGTGCATAGATCCCTGAAAGTTGGCAATCAAGTCGATAAGGTTGTTAAGAAGGCATACGGAGTCTTAGCTTTTATTGTAGGGGGATTGAATTTCGGAGCCGCAACGTCATGTTGCAACTGTACAAAACTCTAGTGCGGCCGCACTTGGAGTATTGTGTGCAGTTCTGGTCCCCGCATTATAAGAAAGATGTGGAGGCATTGGAGAGGGTACACAGGAGGTTTACCAGGATGTTGCCTGGTATGGAGGGCAGGTCTTATGAATAGAGGCTGAGGGATTTGAGGTTGTTTTCGTTAGAAAGGAGGCGGCTAAGAGGGGACCTAATCGAAACATATAAGATGATTAGAGGTTTAGATAGGTGGACAGTGATAGCCTTTTTCCTAGGATGGAGAAAGCTAGCACGAGGGGACGCAGCTTTAAATTAAGGGGTGATAGTTATAGGACGGATATCAGAGGTAGGTTCTTTACCCAAAGGGTGGTTCGGGAGTGGAATGCCCTGCTGCAGCAGTTGTAGATGCGCCAAGTTTGGTGGCGTTTAAGAGGTTAGTTGATAAGTATATGGAAGAGAAGGGAATGGTTTAGTTTGGAGGGTCATTGCTTTTTATATTGGTCGGCGCAACATCGAAGGCCGAAGGGCCTGTTCTGTGCTGTAATACAAAAAAAATGTTGCAACTGTACAAAACTCTGGTGCGGCCGCACTTGGATTATTGTGTGACGTTCTGGTCCCCGCATTATAAGAAAGATGTGGAGGCATTGAAGAGGGTACAGAGGAGGTTTACCAGGGTGTTGCCTGGTATGGAGGGAAGGTCTTATGAGGAGAGGCTGAGGGATTTGAGGTTGTTTTCGTTAGAAAGAAGGCGTCTAAGAGGAGACCTTATTGAAACATATAAGATGATTAGAGGTTTAGATAGGGTGGACAGTGATAGCCTTTTTCCTAGGATGGAGAAAGCTAGCACGAGGTGACACAGCTTTAAATTAAGGGGTATGAGTTATAGGACGGATATCAGAGGTAGGTTCTTTACTCAAAGAGTGATTAGGGAGTGGAATGCCCTGCATGCAGCTGTTGTAGATGCGCCAAGTTTGGTGGCGTTTAAGAGGTTAATTGATAAGTATATGGAAGAGAAGGGAATGGTTTAGTTTGGAGGGGCATTGCTTTTTATTTTGGTCGGCACAACATCGAAGGCCGAAGGGCCTGTTCTGTGTTGTAATGTTCTATGTTTATCAGTATAATTTTTAGAGTTATATTTCAGATATTTTAAATCGGATTATTCACAGTTTATGGACATATTTTCACTGATACATCCATCTGCAGCTGTGTTAATAAAACAGCACCAAATTATGACATTAATCTATCAAGCAATATTTTATAGAGCAAAGAAGGATAGATATTTTTACTCCAAGATCCTGCTGTTGTTTGTGTTGGTTGGTGGAAGTTCTCACGTTTGTGATTACACCAGTGAGTCTGAGCAGAAAGATTAATTTGAAAGGCAGCTCAGTTTGGAGCAAGATTTGTTTCCGGATTTCTGAATGTGCCCCTAGTGGGAACTCAGCCAATATGTTCATGGTGATGAGGGAGGGCCCTGATGGGGTAAGTGGGATATAAATAATGTGAACATTGCATCTTTCATCATTCCCAATTTTAATCCAATTGACACTTCAGAAAATTGCTGAGTGCAAACTGCCTTATCCCCCATCCGATTTTAAGCTGCATGCAGTCAGACGTGGACAAAATCCATGCTTTAGCTAAAAGGTGCCAATAACATTCACGCCACGCAAGTGCCAGGCAATGGCCATCTCCAACAAGACAGAATGTAACCAGCATCCTCTCGAGCCTCAATGACATTACCATCACTGAATTCCCTGGCTCACTATTGATCAGAAACTGAGCTGGACCAGCTATATAAATACTGTGGCTAAAATAGCAGGTCAGAGGCTGGGAATCCTGCAGTGAGTAACTCATTTCCTGACTCTCCCAAACCCTATCCACCAGCTACAAGGTACAAGTCAGGAATGTGATGGAATACTCCCCACTTGGATGGATGAATGCAGCTCCAACAACACTCAAGAAGCTCAACACTATGTGAGTCAAAGCAACCCCACTTGATTGGCACCCCATCCATCACCTTCAACAATCGTTCTCTCCATCATTAGTACGCAGAGTGTATCACTAACCAATTCACTACAGCAACTCTCCAAGGCCCCTTCAACAGCACCTTCAACACCCGTGACTTCTACTACCTAGAAGCAGAAAGGTAGCAGACACCTGGGAACAACACCACCTGCAAATACCACCACACCATCCTGACTTGGAAACACATTGGCCGTTTCTTCACTGTCACTGGGTCTGAATCCTGAAACTCCCTTTGCAGCAACACTGTAGATGTACCATTGCAAGGGCAAATAAGGATGGACAATGAAATGGCCTTTCCACTGAGATCTGCATCCCTTAAAATAATTTAAAAAATCTTTGCTCAAGTCAATATTGGGCAGGGAGGAATGGGGAGGATGTAAAACACTGATTCCACACGATCCTGAACGAGAGCTCATTCACCTTGACTCTGTTTCTCTCTCTTTACAGGTGCTGCCTGACCTGCTGAGTATTCATTTGCAATTACTGCTTTCATTTTAGATTTTCTGATTTTGTGTTTGTTCCCTTGGGTTTCCTGTCTGGAGACTGAAGGGAAAGTTACCCCTCTGTAGTTTGAGTACTCCGTAATAAATTGATTTGAAATAAATTATAGAATCTAAGAGTCCCAACAATGCAGAAAAAGGCCATATTGGGACTGCACTGACTCTAACAGAGCATCCCACCCAAGCCCTACCCCCAATCCCATGTATTTACCCCAATAATACCCTTGATCTACATATCATTGGACTATGGGAGGAACACAGTAAGAAATCTCACAACACCAGGTTAAAGTCCAACAGGTTTATTTGGTAGCAAAGGCCATTAGCTTTTGGAGCTCTGCTCCTTTATCGGGTAACTCCCACTTACATGACACATGAAGCAGCGTTCCGAAAGCTTGTGGTTTTTGCTACCAAATAAACCTGTTGGACTTTAACCTGGTATTGTGAGACTTCTTACTGTGTTTACCCCAATCCAATACCAGCATCTCCACATCGTGACTGTGGGAGGAAACCAGAGCACCCGGAGAAAACCCACACAGACTTGGACAGAATGTGCAGACTTCACCCGAGGTTGGAATCAAACTGGGATCCCTGATGCTGTGAGGCAGCAGCACTAATCAGCTCAGGGTAATTAGATCCAAGTCTCTGTATTCTAGTGACAAATTCACTGGGAAGGTTCAGTACTGAAGGAGCGCTGCACTGTCAGAGGGTCAGTGCTGAGGGAGCGCCGCACTGTCAGAGGGTCAGTGCTGAGGGAGTGCCGCACTGTCAGAGGGTCAGTGCTGAGGGAGTGCCGCCCTTTGAGAGGGTCAGTGCTGAGGGAGCGCCGCCCTGTCAGAGGGTCAGTGCTGAGGGAGCGCCGCACTGTCAGAGGGTCAGTGCTGAGGGAGCGCCGCACTGTCAGAGGGTCAGTGCTGAGGGAGCGCCGCACTGTCAGAGGGTCAGTGCTGAGGGAGCGCCGCACTGTCAGAGGATCAGTGCTGAGGGAGCGCTGCATTGTCAGAGGATCAGTGCTGAGGGAGTGCCGCACTGTCAGAGGGTCAGTGCTGAGGGAGTGCCGCACTGTCAGAGGGTCAGTGCTGAGGGAGTGCCGCACTGTCAGAGGGTCAGTGCTGAGGGAGTGGCGCACTGTCAGAGGGTCAGTGCTGAGGGAGTGCCACACTGTCAGAGGGTCAGTGCTGAGGGAGTGCCGCACTGTCAGAGGGTCAGTGCTGAGGGAGTGCTGCACTGACAGAGGGTCAGTGCTGAGGGAGTGCTGCACTGTCAGAGTGTCAGTGCTGAGGGAGTGCTGCACTGTCAGAGTGTCAGTGCTGAGGGAGTGCCGCACTGTCAGAGGGTCAGTGCTGAGGGAGTGCCGCACTGTCAGAGGGTCAGTGCTGAGGGAGTGCCGCACTGTCAGAGGGTCAGTGCTGAGGGATTGCCGCACTGTCAGAGGGTCAGTGCTGAGGGAGTGCCGCACTGTCAGAGGGTCAGTGCTGAGGGAGTGCCGCACTGTCAGAGGGTCAGTGCTGAGGGAGTGCCGCACTGTCAGAAGGTCAGTGCTGAGGGAGTGCCGCACTGTCAGAAGGTCAGTGCTGAGGGAGTGCCGCACTGTCAGAGGGTCAGTGCTGAGGGAGTGCCGCACTGTCAGAAGGTCAGTGCTGAGGGAGTGCCGCACTGTCAGAAGGTCAGTGCTGAGGGAGTGCCGCACTGTCAGAAGTCTGACAACGCCAGGTTTAAGTCCAACTGATTTACTTAATAGTAAAGCTGTCAAATAAATCGGTTGGACTTAAACTCAGTGTTGTCAGATTTCTTACTGTGTTTACCCCAGTCCAATGCCAGCATCTCCACATCGGGAGTGCTGCACTATCAGAGGTGCCGTGATTCATATATGTTGTTAAACTGAGGCTCCTTTTGGTCACTCAGATGTCCTTGAGAAGGTGATGGTGAGCTGTTTTTTTATACCATCGCTGTCTCTGCGGCGTAGGTACTCCCACAGTGCTGTTAGGGAGGGAGGTCCAGGATTTTTGACCCAGAAATAGTAAAGCAAAGGTGATATATTTCCAAGTCAGGATGGTGAGTGGTTTGGAGGAGAGCTTGCGGGTGGTGGTGTTCCCATGCATCTGCTGCCATTGTTCTTTTAGATGATAGATTTTGTGGTTTGGGAAATGCAGTCTAAGGAATAGCTCTGGTTATGTGGTTTGCCACCACATTTCCTATATTACAGCAGTGATTACACTTCAGAATATTGGTCATTGTCTGTAAAGTGCTCGGGATGTGCTGAGGTGTAATGAGTATTGAGTATTGTATGAATTTCATGAGTAATTAATTGGGCTGGTGGAAGGACGGGTATGTGTCTGATTAAATTCAATACAGCAAAGTGACTCATTTTCTTAGGAAGAACAAAGACGATACGGAACAAAAGGGAACGGTTCAAACAAACCCAGAGGGTAAAGGGAACAGAGGCAGCATCAATATGATAGCAAGCAGGGTGTGGAGGGCTGAGCTGTGATCATTCGATGTTTCTATAAATGTGAGTTCCTTCAAATCTTTTAGCTGAAGTGTAATACGTGCAGATTTGGTCTGGGGTCTGTAACTACAGTTCTGCTGACTCTGAATTAAAATGAGGAAACAGAACAAAGAAGTAGCCATTTATTTGAAATTGCTTCCCGTTGTAAGTATTGATATGTGAATTTCTGCTGTTAGGACTGTGAATGAGGTGTGTGAACAACTGTCAAGAATTGAATGACAATCTGCAGGATGAGATTCCAGAGTCAATGGTGTGAATATTTCAGGCAGGATTTCTGCAGGATGGGGGTGGTGTTTGGGGGGTGTTTGCATGGGGGTATTGGAGGTGGGAGTTGGGGAGGAGCAGCACACTTCAATTGCATGGGAGCCAAATGGCACTCCACACTCTTGAGATAGTGTGTGGTGAGAATTCCACTGGAAATACTCCTGTTCCACTAACCAAAAAACTACAGTGAACAAAGAGGAAAATCAAAGAGCAAAAAACCAAGAAAATTACAGCATGCTGCTGACTAAACTAAAATCCCGTACCCTTCCGGGGACCATATCACTCTATTCCCATCCTTTTCGGGTATTTTTCAAGATGCCCCTTAAAAGTCACTACCACATGCGCTTCCACTACCTCCCCCGGCAACAAGTTCCAGGCACCCAGCACCCTCTGTGTAAGAAACTTGCCTCGTACATCTCCTTTAAACTTGCCCCTCATACCTCACACCTGTGCCCCCTAGTAATTGATTCTTCCACCCTGGGAAAAAGCTTCTGACTACCCACTTTGTCCATGTCCCACATAATCTTATAGACTTCTATTAGGTCACCCCTCAACTTCTGTTGCTCCAGTGAGAACAAACCAAGTTTCTCCGACCTCTCCTCACGGCTAATGCCCTCCATAGCAGGCAATATCCTGATAAATCTTTTCTGTCCCCTCTCCAAAGCCTCCACATCCTTTTGGTAGAGTGGTGACCAGAATTGAACACTATATTCCAAGTGCGGCCTAACTAAAGTTCTATAAAGCTGCAATGTGACTTGACAATTTTTAAACTCAATGCCCAACCGATGAAGATAAGCATGCTGTGTATCTTTTTGACTACCTTCTGCAACTGCATTGCCACTTTGGGCGACCTGTACACGTGTATACCCAGATCCTTCTGCCTATCAATACTCGTAAGGATTCTGCGATTTACTGTGTAAATCCCTGAGGAAGTTCATTCGATTTCTTTAACATCTATCTGTGTGCGTTACAAATCTTGGGGCAGAAGTTTCTTTCTCCATCCTGATACACTTTGGCCAAAGCTCCACTTGAAGGCAAGCAGACCTCAGCTAGTTCCCTGGAAAGGAATTTGTGGGAAGAAGTGTTTCAGAGCTGAGGTTTCTTGTGGAGCTGATATTATTTCTCACACACTCATTCAAGCAGCAACACCGAGCAAAGGTCTGTTTCTTTAGTGTTCCACGCAGCGCAGGTCCAGGAATTCTGCTGACAGCTATTTCTGTTGAGCATTGCTGAACTTTCCGCCTGTGTTGATGATTAACTTGGCTTCTTCGACAATGATTACCCCGTGTGGAAGGTTGTGTGGCTGTGTGCAGTTGGATTCGCACAGAGTCGGTGGGGGGGGGGTATCAGTGCAGCTCATATCACAGAACACCACTGAGGGCAACGCAGAGTAGCCAGGCCAGGAATTCAGACCAGCTGGTCAGACAGCAAATCAAAGCTCATTCTGTCGCCCATATTCTAATTCACAACAAGTCCTATTCACCTGTCAGCCCTACACTCACTCACCCATATTGGTGCCTAGTCCCAAAACAGCTTAATTTTAAAAATTCCCCTTCTTGTTTGCAAATCCCTCCATGGTCTCATTCCTCCCTGTCTAACCTTCTCGAGCCCTGCAACTCTCTGAGACCTTCCAGGTCTCTCACACTCCAAGTTTTTGTGCCTCCACCATTGCTGGGTCATGCCTTCAGTTGCCTTGACCCTGAGCTCTGGAATTCCCTCCCGTAACATCTCTGTATCTGTGGCAGTCTAAATATCGCTCCTTAAAATCTGCCTCTTTGACCAAGCTTGATCCCCTGCCCTAACATGACTCCTTTAAAGTGCTTTGGGATGTTTTACCACACTGAAGAGGCTGAACAAATGTGAGTTGTTTTGCTGTAAATATGCATACTCCATTGCATTGCACACCCACTGTAGTAAGATGGAACTGGCTTGGGCACAGAAAGCAGAATAGCAGTGGAAGGGTAGTTTTCTAACCGGAGCTCTGTGACAAACGATGTTCCACAAGGATCAGTGCTGGGCCCTCTGTTGTTTGTAATATTTATATAAATGATTTGGAGGAAAATGTAGGTGGTCTGATTAGTAAATTTGCAGATGATACAAAAATTGAGGGAGTAGCGGATAGTGAGGAGGATTGTCAGAGGATACAGCAGGATATCAATCAGCAGGACACCTGGGCTGAAAGATGGCAGCTGGAATTGAACCTGGAGAAATGTGAGGTGATGCAATTTGGAAAGTTCACTGCAAAAGGAAGCTATACAGTAAATGGTGGAGCCCTTAGGAATATTAGCATAAAGAGGGATCTAGGCATGCAGATCCACAGTTCCCTGAAGGTGGTAACTCAGGTGGACAAGGTGGTGAAGAAGGCATACGATATGCTGGCCTTTGTTGGTTGGGACATTGAGTATAGGAATTAGAAAATCATGTTGCAACTGTATAAGACTTTGGTTAGGCTGCTTTTGGAATATTGTGTACAATTCGTGGAGTTTGGTGACAAGTGGTGTGCCTCAGGGGTCTGTTTTGGGGCCCCTGCTGTTTGTAATTTTTATAAATGATCTGGATGAGGGTATTGAGGGATGGATCAGTAAATTTGCAGATGACACTAAAGTCGGTGGAGTGGTAGATAGTGAAGAGGGGTGTTATAGTTTGCAGAGAGACTTGGACAAGTTGCAGAGCTGGGCCGAGAGGTGGCAAATGGAGTTTAATGTGGAAAAGTGTGAGGTAATGCACTTTGGCAGGAACAATAAATGTGTAGAGTATAGGGCTAATGGTAGGGCTCTTAATAGTGTTGAGGAACAGAAGGATCTTGGTGTGTGTGTCAATAGATCCCTGAAAGTAGGCAGTCAAGTGGATAAAGTTGTTAAGAAGGCATATGGAGTCTTAGCTTTTATTGGTAGGGGGATTGAATTTAGGAGCCGCAGCATCATGTTGCAACTGTACAAAACTCTAGTGCGGCCGCACTTGGAGTATTGTGTGCAGTTCTGGTCCCCACATTATAAGAAAGATGTGGAGGCATTGGAGAGGGTACAGAGGAGGTTTACCAGGATGTTGCCTGGTATGGAGGGCAGGTCCTATGAAGAGAGGTTGAAGGATTTGAGGTTGTTTTCGTTAGAAAGGAGGCGGCTAAGAGGGGATCTTATTGAAGCATATAAGATGATTAGAGGTTTAGATAGGGTGGACAGTGATAGCCTTTTTCCTAGGATGGAGAAAGCTAGCACGAGGGGACACAGCTTTAAATTAAGGGGTATGAGTTATAGGACGGATATCAGAGGTAGGTTCTTTACTCAAAGAGTGATTAGGGAGTGGAATGCCCTGCCTGCAGCTGTTGTAGATGCGCCAAGTTTGGTGGCGTTTAAGAGGTTAATTGATAAGTATATGGAAGAGAAGGGAATGGTTTAGTTTGGAGGGGCATTGCTTTTTATTTTGGTCGGCACAACATCGAAGGCCGAAGGGCCTGTTCTGTGCTGTAATGTTCTATGTTCTATGTTCTAATTCTCATCTCCACACTACTGGAAAGATGTTGATGCATTGGAAAGGGTGCAGAAGAGATTAACCAGGATGTTGCCTGGTTTGGAGAATATGGACTATGAAGAAAGGTTGAACAAACTTGGATTGTTTTCACTGGAGCATCGGAGGATGAGCGGGGGACCTGATAGAGGTTTACAAGATTATGACAGGTTTGGACAGAGTGGATAGTCAGAATCTTTTTCCAAGGGTTAAAGTGTCAATTACTCAGGGGGACAAGTTGAAAGTGAGAGAGAGAGAAAAGTTTAAAAGAGATGTAAGGAGCAAGTTTTTCACACAGGGCGGTGAATGCCTGGAACGCACTGCCGGAGGAGGTGATGGAAGCAGATTCTGTAACAATGTTCCAGAGATATCTGGATAGATACATGAATAGGCAGCGAATAGAGGGATACGGACCAGGTAGAGGCTGGAAAATATTAGATTAGAGAGGCATCTGTGTCGGTACAGACTTGGTGGGCTGAAGCATCTGTTTCTGTGCTGTATTTTTCTGTGTCTGCCTTGAGTAGTGATTTATTGAGTCTCTAACTGCAACCATCTTCCTACACCTTAGGCATTCTGAAGAAGTCATATTAGACCTGAAACTTTGGCTCTATTCTCTCTCCACAGATACTGCCAGACCTGCTGAGACTTTTCCAGCATTTGCTCCTTTTAAGTCGCAATATTTTGTTATTATTATTATGCACTTAGTGCCTTATTGGACGTTGGGTGGAATGTACTTGAATCTGTCCCTGGTTAATTGAATAAATATTGTTTGAGTTACTTACAGTCATAAAGGTGCCAGCCCAGGGAGCTAAACTTTGCTCCCAGTCCACACTTAGGGTTTGCCAATGATTTTCCAAAGTTTGCTTACCACTGCCAACTGTCCCGCCCCCACAGTCCTGTCATTGGCTGATTGCTCACCCAATATAACCTTTCCAACATCCTTCCTACACTCAATTGGTTTGTGAACAGACTTGTTATCTGATTGAATGATGTTTGGTCCCCCTGTCAAATTGCATTCCATTTCTTCCCATTTCCGTTAAGAGAGAGCGGGCGGGGGGTGGGAGGGGGCCGGGGGATTGGTGAGGAACTGTCAAATAAAATGAATAAAAATGCAGCTTTTTTTAAACCCAGCCAATGAGTTTTCTCGCTGTAGTGCCTTGGGGATCAGCCTGTGGAAAATAGGGCTGATCCTGAGGAATGAAGGCTCTTATCCATGGACAGAGAAGCTTCATTCGAATCGAGGTCAGACTTGACCACCACCTACCCCAGTAGCACCCAATAGCCTGACACAGTGACCTCCTGAATAGATAGGGGTGTACAACAACAACCTTTTGCAAAGTTAAGGTTGCAAATTATCCCCATGTGTTTGACAGCAACAATAATCAAATGAAGCTTTTGGACATCCGATTCAAATCTGATCCGATTTTGGACGTTGGCTGCCAGACGTGTGTAGGATAGGGAAGGTGCGTCCAAAAGCGGACAGTGAGAAGGGGAGAATTCCAGAGTTTGGGACAGAGGCAGCTTGCAAAATGCAGGTCTTTGCCTGTCAGGAATTTTGGGGTCCAAACCCATGCTCCCCAATTCCCCCCGCAAAATGCAATCAGATCTTACAACACCAACTGCAACCCCCTCCACCCTGCCCCACAACACCCCCCTGAATAAGGGGGCAAATCTGCTTCAAAGACATTATGTTAATATTAACTCCCGGCAGGATATTGGCATGGTGTAAGCTGAAGGCATTCTCAAAGTATAAATCTCTGCTGATTCTCTTTGCTCTCAGCTCTGACGAATTGTCGTCTGGACTCAAAACTTTGGCTCTATTCTCTCCCCACTGATGCTGTCCGACCTGCTAAGACTTTCCAGCATTTTCTGTTTTTGTTGTGAAGGTTGTGCCCCCTTGTTCTGGACTCCCCCGCAGGAGAGGAGATTGTTTCTCACTATCAACCCTCTTGAAGGTAATAGTCTGTGGCACCAAGTCAGGTGAGGCTGTTTGGTCCCCAGTGTATTCTTACCATGCCATCACCCTGGCAAGAATTAAAATTATTCTTGAATCATCTTAAATTAGATCACTCCTTAACTTTCTACACTGGAGGGAGTACAGGCTTGGTCTCTGTCCTTGTAAATTAACCCTTTGCATGCAGGCAATGACCCCAAGGTCATCAGCACAGAATGAGATAATTATTTTCAGTGTGTCTAAAAGACAGAAAATCTTTGCATTTAGGTAGCACCTCTTTATGCAGCACCAGGGAGTGCTACCAAAGAACCAAGGTTAACACTAAAAGATTTTAATGCAAGGGCATGTGGATCACCTTATTATAGAATTAGAAAATAGTTACAGCACAGAAAGAGGCCATTCAGTCTGTCATATCTGTCCTGCCTCTCCAAATGAGTGATACAATAGCTCTACATTGGCATATCTAAAGTCTTTAATCGTTCTATATTTGGTGAGCATTCCCCCATTTACAACCTCGATTTTCCGAAGTAAATAATCAAACCTAAATCAAAGTTACGTTAAATTAGAGCCTGGGTAAATCACCTGTTACTGGAATAAAGCTGTTCCGATAACAAAATGTTTTCACTGCGAATTCCAGGCTGCCAGTTTTGCTTAAATTGTGGAAATTCCCGGGAAGTGTCGAATTGGTAGTGAAAAGTTATTTACTCGATTAAATCAGGTTTCTCGATTGCAGCCGAAATGTAGAGAGGAGGTGGAAGTCCAGAGAAGGGATTAGCAATGTGATCAGTGATTCAGACACAGGGGTGTCAAAGTCACTGGTTACTTTACAGTTTTGACAGCTGACAATCAAATCCAAATCATATCTCTATCCAAAAATTAATACAGGAGTATTAAGCATGGGAGAAAAGTGCTTACCAAACTCCGGCTGGTTCAGTTCCAAGAGAATCTCTGAATGCTCTTTTTTGGTGCAAGCTACACCTATGGACTTTGATCAAGGGTTAGTTAAAAGGCTGAACAATTCAAAGGGACTGGAGGATATAAGCAGGACGTCAGTAACATTCTCTATTTCATTACATCCAAAAATTGATCCGATGTGTCTGCTTCCATAAAGCCATAAAATACAAAATCACCATTCCCAATGGAATGCCAGTTTAGGGGATTCTGGTAGCAATGGGAATTTACCAATTAACGTAGTCTCATCATTTAATCAGGAGACTGAGCGTCACAGTGGCACGGTGATTAGTACTGCTGCCTCACAGTGCCAGCAACCTGTGTTCGATTCTTGGCTAGGGTTGCTGTCTGTGCAGAATTTGCACATTCTCCCCGTCTCTGCATGGGTTTCCTCCTACAGTCCAAAGAGGTGCAGGTTAGGTTAATTGGCCATGCCAAATTGCCCCATAGTGTCCCAGATGTGTATGTTAGAGAGATTATTAGGGTAAATGTGTCGGATGGGGGGGGTTCAGGCTTGGGCTGGGATTGTTGTCGGTGCAGATTCGATGGGCCAGATGGCCTCTATCTGCACTGCAGGGTTTCAATATTAAACTTATTACCATTTGAGTGCTAAAGGATTGTATTGTTCTTGGTTAACGAGGTTTATTTTGTAGGGACAGTCAGTGTGTTGAAGGATTTTGTTGAAAATGTTTTAGGCAACTTAACGATGCGGAGAGGGAGAAGAAGCGTCAGGCAGAAGGGGGAATATTTATAAGGATAAGCAGCAAAGAATTCCATAGTGATTGGAGGGCAGTTATGGGAAAAGGGGATGGAGTATTGTGGGGGGTGGGTTGCTGGGGATGTAGGAAGAGATATTGTTGGTACTGGGGCCCAGGAGAGAGTAAGGGATGCTGAAGGGGAAACTTATCTGAGTAGTCCTGGTGTAATCATGAACATTCTTCCTGCAGAGCTCTTGGATACACGGAGACTGGCATTGATTTGCTCTTCCTCCTTATTCTAAACCTATCTGGGCCCTGCTCTGATCTCCACAGTAAGAAGTCATCAGATGAGTCAACTGACGAAGGAGCAGTGCTCCAAAAGCGCGTGATTTCAAATAAGCCTGTTGGACTTTAACCTGGTGATCACAGTAAGAAGTCTCACTTCTTACTGTGCCCAACCCAGTCCAACACCGGCATCTCCATATCATGATCTCCATAGACACTATTAACATTTAGAGAGAAATTTAAACATCCAATGATTCACTGTAAGAACCACGATACAAAGCTTCATTTTTTTTAACTAAAATGAACTTTATCATACTTACAAAAAAAAGCAAAGCAGTGCTCGCTACTACCAAAAGAGAAGAAATGAAAGAATCTTTCTGCACTTCCAAGCTGGGTAAATCTTCCAGCCTCTTTCCTCTCTTTCTCCAATCTGAGCATGAGCTGCCACCAACATTGTACAGAGTGAATAATAAAGTTAAGCACTCTCTTTGCTTAAGGTCAGGCCTGGATAGCACTTATCTCTTTAGCTCCCTCACCAACTACTAACAACATAATAATTTTAGATTTAACAGTTTCACCTTTTATTTAGAGGCAAAATACTGCAGATGATAGAATCTGAAACAAAAACAAAAAATGCCATAGAAACTCAGCAGATGTGTCAGTATCTGAGAGAATGGAACCAATGTGTTGAGCCTGGATGACCCTACATACTCTGATGAAGGGTTACCCAGACTCGAAATGTTGGCCCTATTCTCTCTCCACAGATGTTGACATACTGCTGAGTTAGTCCATCATTTTCTGCTTTTGACCCTCCCTTTACTGCCTAATTCCATCCAAGATTTTCAGTATATGTTACTAGGTATAGAAGATTCTTTCATTTCTTCTCTGAATTCAAACCATGGACGTGTTGTGCGATCCACATAATTCACTTTCATTTCTCCGCAGTGTTTAACGCTTCTCCAAGATATAGATTTCATGGTGATTCTTCCATTAGCTTTTGACTAAGAAATATAATTCTTTCCTCAAAATGGCATGACTGTGGTCTTCCCAGCTGAAGCTTTGTCCTTATTGCTTTCATGCTTGGTGATTTAAAAACCGGGAATACCTCTCATCCTTATTGGCCTCTACGTTTCTGTAAAGCTCTTGATCCTATGGCTGGTCCCGGAGGACCCCTGTATGTCTTTTCCTTCTCCAAGCTTGTTTACCATGAGCCTTACTGTAAATTTCTTCTTCCACCTTCAAGGCAAATCTTCCAGTCTCTTTCCTCTCTTTCCTCAATCTGAGCACAAGCTCTCACTACATTGCACAGAGTGGATAATAAAGTAAGCATTCTCTTTGCTTAAGGTCAGGCCTGGATAGCATTTATCTTTCTTACTCCCTCACCTCAATAGGCTGCATCTGTCTCAATCTATTCCAAAACTGAACTGCTGACTGTGTCAAAGGAACATTCCCAAAGCCCAACTCCATGACAGTGTGGCAGACTTCAGATGTTCTAAACTGAAGTGTAAACTCACTTTCTTTACCTTCAAAACACTCTTCAACTATAGGACTCAGACGAATGGTTTATAACTCAAATAGAGTTAACAAACTTCTCTGCTGCTTCCGTCAAGGAACCCACCTGTTTACAAAAGATCTTTTAATTAATTGATCTAGGAACTAAATGACGAGGATACCATACTGTCAGAGAATCAGCACTGAGGGAGTGCCGCACTGTCAGAGAATCAGCACTGAGGGAGTGCCGCACTGTCAGAGAATCAGCACTGAGGGAGTGCCGCACTGTCAGAGAATCAGCACTGAGGGAGTGCCGCACTGTCAGAGAATCAGCACTGAGGGAGTGCTGCACTGACACACGGTCAGTGCTGAGGGAGTGCCGCACTGTCAGAGGGTCAGTACTGAAGGAGTTTTGCACAGTTGAATGGATGGTCTTTTGTTATGTAAAAGACCGCTATCTTCACACCAAAAATATGCATAAGTCCGTTTTCTAAACGTCATTCTCTGAGAATTGGGAAAACCCATTTTTCGATCATTCACGGGATGTGGCATTGCTGGCGAGGTCCACGTCTATAAACCATCCATAATTGTCTTTTGAGAAGGTGGTGGTAGTGCCCCACTGCAGTCCCTGTAGTGTAGGGTGTACCAAGAGTGCTGTTATGGAGGGATTCCTGGAATTTGACCCAGCGACAATGAATCATTTCTATACAGTGATTTTTTAAAATCCTGGCACCATGGTCAGCACTGCTGCCTCACAGCACAGGAATCTGGGTTCAATTCCCAGCTTGGGTCGCTGTCTCTATATACATTCTCCCCATGCCTGTGTGGATTTCCTCTGGGTGTTCTGGTTTCCTCCCACACTCCAAAGATGTGTCGGGTAGGTGGATTGGCCCGTTAAATTGCCACTTAGTTTCAGGAGGACTAGCAGGGAAATTGCACAGGGTTATGGGGGTAGGGCTGGAATGGGATATGATTGATGCAGATTTAATGGGCTAAATGGCGTCCTTCTGCACTGTAGAATTCTATGATTCTTTCATCTCTCAGTATAAGTTTGTGCTGCTTTCCTTTATCTGGGCTAGGAGATGTAGCTTTCCTCCAATACCTGCCAAATATTTCATCTTTCTTTGAGAAACATCTCTCTTTTCCAAGCTGGTTTCTTGTTGCTCATTTAAAGCAAACTAAACTGATTTAAAATAGGGATCATGAGCCTTGGGAGTCCCTGGGAAGTGTGTAAATAGATGATGATATTGATGTACTTGTTTTAATCCTACAGGTGCTTTGGTCCACCTTGTTTTCTAATGAGGGGCATACACGAGATGGGTCATGAGAGGGCTGCTCTTGGATTTTTTTTTTGAGAGTATCCCAGTGCTTCACGTCATTAATGTACACTTGACCTGGACCATTTGATGGGCAACATGACAGCTCAGTGACTATCGCTGTGCTGTGCAGATACATGGATTTGGGCCTGTGTCTGTGGGAGTTTGTGCATTCTTGCGTGGGTTTTCTCCGGGTGCTCCGGTTTCCTCCCACATCCCAAAGATGTGCCCTTAGGCTAATTGGCAAAACAAATTCTCCCTAAATTGACTGGACTGAAGACTGGAGGATAGCGAATGTGGACCCATTGTTCAAGAAGGGGAAGAGAGACTTTCCAGGGAATTATAGACCGGTGAGTCTTACTTCAGTTGTGGGCAAAGAATTGGAGAGAATTATTAGGGATAGGATTTATAGTTATTAGAGAGAAATGAATTGATTGGGGATAGTCAGCATGGTTTTGTGAAGGGTAGGTCGTGCCTTACTAACCTTATTGAGTTTTTTGAAAAAGTGACCAAAGAGGTGGATGGGGGTAAGGCGGTTGAGGTGGTATATATGGACTTTAGTAAGGCATTTGATAAGGTGGCCCATGGAAGACTTCTGCAGAAAATGCAGATGTATGGGATAGAGGGTGATTTAGCTAATTGGATTAGGAATTGGCTAGCAGATAGAAGACAGAGGGTGGTGGTTGATGGGAGATATGCATCGTGGAGTTCGGTGACAAGTGGTGTACCTCAGGGGTCTGTTTTGGGGCCCCTGCTGTTTGTAATTTTTATAAATGATCTGGATGAGGGTATTGAAGGATGGCTTAGTAAATTTGCAGATGACACTAAAGTCGGTGGAGTGGTAGATAGTGAAGAGGGGTGTTATAGGTTGCAGAGAGACTTGGACAAGTTGCAGAGCTGGGCTGAGAGGTGGCAAATGGAGTTTAATGTGGAAAAGTGTGAGGTAATGCACTTTGGCAGGAATAATAAATGTGTAGAGTATAGGCTAATGGTAGGATTCTTAATAGTGTTGATGAACAGAGGGATCTTGGTGTATTTGTGCATAGATCCCTGAAAGTAGGCAGTCAAGTTGATAAGGTTGTTAAGAAGGCATATGGAGTCTTAGCTTTTATTGGTAGGGGGATTGAATTTCGGAGCCGCAAAGTCATGTTGCAACTGTACAAAACTCTAGTGCGGCCGCACTTGGAGTATTGTGTGCAGTTCTGGTCCCCACATTATAAGAAGATGTGGAGGCATTGGAGAGGGTACAGAGGAGGTTTACCAGGATGTTGCCTGGTATGGAGGGCAGGTCTTATGAAGAGAGGCTGAGGGATTTTGAGGTTGTTTTCGTTAGAAAGAAGGCGGCTAAGAGGAGACCTTATTGAAACATATAAGATGATTAGAGGTTTAGATAGGGTGGACAGTGATAGCCTTTTCCTAGGATGGAGAAAGCTAGCACGAGGGGACACAGCTTTAAATTAAGGGGTGATAGTTATAGGACGGATATCAGAGGTAGATTCTTTACCCAGAGGGTGGTTCGGGAGTGGAATGCCCTGCCTGCAGCAGTTGTAGATGCGCCAAGTTTGGTGGCGTTTAAGAGGTTAGTTGATAAGTTTATGGAAGAGACGGGAATGGTTTAGTTTGGAGGGGCATTGCTTTTTATATTGGTCGGCGCAACATCGAAGGCCGAAGGGCCTGTTCTGTGCTGTAATGTTCTATGTTCTATGTTCTAAATTGTCTCAAATTTGGTTTTTAATCCATAGATCTATAAACATAGACAGGGATCACGGGTAGAGGTGGGAACATCGGGATGGCGGCGCGGGCTCGTTGGGCCAAAGGGCCTGTTTCCCGCACTGTTTTGTTCTTTGTTCTTTCTCTTTACTATTGGTGCCATTAAGTCATCCTATCTGAACAACAGATCACCATCAAAACCCATTGTCTGGGTCGAACAATTTTCAGGAAGTGAATCTTGGAAGAGTTCAGAGTTCTCGCTGCCACATGACAGCAGTAACATTGAAGATAAAGTTATAAACTGTGCTACAGGTGAGATGGGATATGTGAGAGACTCCCAGTCACAAAGATCTCAAGAGAAAGATTACTCCACAATCTCTTTAATCATAACATAATCTCTTCAGTTTGAATAAAGTCCAATTTGTTTGCAAGTATTGTTACTGGTAATCATTTATTGCCAGAGAATGAACATTATAAATCAGATAAGGTGCTTTGATTTATTAAAAAAAAAGTGCAATGTGTTAGATTGGAGATGGTAGACATGGTGTAGGATCTAAACCGAAAACTTACCTGAGATTCTTTACAGTGAAGGCAGAGATCCTAAAATCATTTAAGAAGTACACCATAGTGGCACAGTGGTTAGCACTGCTGCCTCACAGCGCCAAAGACCTGTATTCAATTCCGATCTTAGGATCACTGTCTGTGTGGAGTCTGCACATTCCCTCTGTGTCTGCATGGATTTCCTCTGGGTATTCTGGCTTCCTCTCACAGTCTGAAAGATGAGCTGGTTAGGTGCACTGGCCGTGCTAAATTCTTCCTCAGTGTATCTGAATAGGCAACTAGGAGATTTTCACAGTAATTCCATGGCAGTGTTAATGTAAGCCTACATTTGACATTAATAAATAAACTTTAAACTCCTGATCTGCAGTGTAAATCCTGTACATTACAGGGGTAAAGGCAATGTGTCGGAAGATGGGGTTAGAATGGTGGCTTTGTATCAACATTGACAAAATGAGCCAAATGGCCCCCTTCTGCACAGTATCATTTCCATGGTTCTGGAAACTGAAATGCAACAACCTAATACTGGTGCACGTGTTTTCTTTAACAAATAGCTCATCAAATACTTCAATTTAAATGCCACATTTTTTTTCTTTTACATTTTTAACTTTGCATCATAAACAATTATCACAGCAGAGCACCAACAACAATTTCAAGCTATTGGCGAAAAGTGAGAACAAAACAACTCTCATTTCAAAAGGAGATTGAGAGTTAGCCCTTTGAAAGAACTATCGAATCAATGTCCTCCCCTGCCCTGTCCCAGAGCCCAGGACGTTCTTCCTTTCTGTCGTGCATTGCACTGAGAAAATCTCAGCACTCTATTCATTCAAAGTCTGGCTGCGGAAATTCCAGTTTCCCAATTCCCCAATCCAGACAATCTCTGATTTCCATTGTTCTGCCATCGGCCGACATGCCTTCAGCAAATTCCTATGACATTATCAATAGGATTGATTACGCTCTCAATAAATCATTCTGCATCATTAATCAAGATACACAGACAATAAGAAAGTTGATCAGGAGGATGTCCAATTCTCTTTGGTTGTATATGATATTCTGGAATTTGGCAGTCCTTGACCCCAGAAGTATGATTTGGAATTTCGGTAGACACTTTTTCTCTTGAAACTAATTTTGCGTCATTCTTATGTGTATTGTACCATACACTCAATCACTAGGCGACTCAGATTCAAGTAAGTATTCCTTAGTAGTATTCACAACACTTGGGACTATAGAAATTGGTACTTCTAGAGATGATTCTAAAAAATCATTTTGCGTTGACAATTGGTCAACATGGCATCACCAAACTAGTTAATCTTCAGTTTGAACCATGTAAGAAATTGGATCTGTTTTTGTTAAAATTACAGCTGGCTCCCATTTTTCACTTGTGGCATAATTACACGCTAACACTCGATCTCGTTTTGAAATGGGAGTTCTTTTCGTCCAACAGCTTGAGATTGTTGTTGGTGCTCTGCTATCTCTGAAGTTTCTGGAGGTAATAACAAATCAAATGTTAATCTCATCATTCTCTTTAAGAGTAGGAATATGGGTGAACTCTGAGTAGTCAGAGAAGTTGCGTTCCTAAAGCTATTCATACATCATGACAATGAACCTTGCTCTTTTGAAGTTTGTAAAAATGTATTAAGGATTGAACAAAACTTTCAGCTAATCTATTGATTGATGGTTAGTGGATCATAAATTGTGGATTTTGAATACTGAATTTCATTTACTTTGAGAGAATTCTCAAACTCTTGTAACCAGTGAACCATTATCACTAACACATCTGTTCAGGTTTGCCAAATATTACAAAAAATTTCAACAAATATTTCAATGATTTGTTCAAATGTAGCAGATTGCTTGATAACAATTTTGGGCCACTTTGAGTGGGTATTACTTATCATGTAAATCTTAAACGAACAACAAAATCTGCATACAATTGTTGCCATGGAATTTAAGCCACTCCCAAGGGTGTAAAGGAGACAACAGTGGTGTATTTCATATTCCTCATAACTGAAGTTTTTGATCCCTGCAATCATTCTTGTAAACTGTTTCTGCGATGTGTTCATATCCTTCCTATAGTGTGGTGCCCAGGCCTATTCACAATATTCCAGCTGAGGTACATGCTACATGGATGAGAAAGGTGTGGAGGGATATTGTCCAAGTGCAGGTCGGTGGGACTAGGCAAAAAATGGTTCGGCACAGACAAGAAGGGCCAAGGGTCCTGTTTCTGAGCTGTAAATTTTCTGTGGTTCTGTGGTTCTGAGGTCTAACCAGTGTCTTATATAAGTTCAATGTAACCTCCTTAATCTTGTACCCTGTGCTGCTATGCACCAGTGTAGGTCCATGAGGCAGGAAACAATCCAAACAACTTGCAGTTTGTTAATGATAAAGTAAGCTCTGCAAGGTGCGACACTAAACAAACCAAATTTTGAGGGGAGGCTGAGGGATTTGAGGTTGTTTTCGTTAGAAAGGAGGAGGCTAAGAGGGGACCTGATCGAAACATATAAGATGATTAGAGGTTTAGATAGGGTGGACAGTGATAGCCTTTTTCCTAGGATGGAGAAAGCTAGCACGAGGGGGACACAGCTTTTAATTAAGGGGTGATAGTTATAGGACGGATATCAGAGGTAGGTTCTTTACCCAAAGGGTGGTTCGGGAGTGGAATGCCTGCCTGCAGCAGTTGTAGATGCGCCAAGTTTGGTGGCGTTTAAGAGGTTAGTTGATAAGTATATGGAAGAGAGGGAATGGTTTAGTTTGGAGGGGCATTGCTTTTTATATTGGTCGGCGCAACATCGAAGGCCGAAGGGCCTGTTCTGTGCTGTAATGTTCTATGTTCTATGTTCTAAATTTGATACTGAGCCAGGTAAGGACAAGTGACTGAAATCTTGATCAGACAGTCAATACTTAACAAGCAGGGAGAGATGGAGACATTTGTGGAGGGAATTCCAGAGCTCAGGATAGATGAAGTAAAGGAGAAGGGATATTATATATTTAAAAGGGTTGCAGGTAGCTTTAAGAGCTGATCAAATGATTTGATGCTGATGTTTGCACAGGCTGCTGTTTTATTTTCAGTTTGTACTCTGAGCAGAGAACATCTCTTTAAATAAAGCTTGTTGTTCTTTGAATTCGCATGTACAAACCATGTATTTCCTTTTTGTTGAAATTCATAACCCCTAACATAATTAGAACATTACACCCTTAACATAGTTAGAACATTGCACCTCTTTAGCCTGCAATCTTTCTCTCCAGATAATTGCCCAGTTCTGTTTTGAAAGCTTTGATTAAGTCCACTTGCACCACTCTCTCAGGTATTGCATTTCAAATCCTAACCATTTGTTACACATGAAGATTTTCCCCCTGTTGTCTGTAATTCTATGGCTAATCTCTTTTAGCCTGTGCCCTCTGGATTGTGGCTCTCTGTTAGTGGGCACAGTTTGTCCTTACCGACGGTCCAAGCCCTCCTTAATTTTGAACACCTCTATGAAATTGTTTTCAACCTACTCTTCCATCAGAACATTTCCAACATCTTCGATCCAACCCAAGTATCTGAAGTCCCTCATCCCTGTAACCATTCTAGTAAATCTGGAAGCGTCTGTTGCCTTTCCATTTCCGCAACATTCCTCAGACATAAGCTCTCTTCCTCGGGGTCCATCACTTACACAAAGCTCACTGCTTCATATGAGGAAGTTTGGTTTCAGTTACACACAGTCTTAGAACATAGAACATAGAACATTACAGCACAGAACAGGCCCTTCGGCCTTCGATGTTGCGCTGACCAATATGAAAAGCAATGCCCCTCCAAACTAAACCATTCCCTTCTCTTCCATATACTTATCAACTAACCTCTTAAAAGCCACCAAACTTGGCGCATCTACAACTGCTGCAGGCAGGGCATTCCACTCCCGAACCACCCTTTGGGTAAAGAACCTACCTCTGATATCCGTCCTATAACTATCACCCCTTAATTTAAAGCTGTGTCCCCTCGTGCTAGCTTTCTCCATCCTAGGAAAAAGGCTATCACTGTCCACCCTATCTAAACCTCTAATCATCTTATATGTTTCGATTAGGTCCCCTCTTAGCCGCCTCCTTTCTAACGAAAACAACCTCAAATCCCTCAGCCTCTCTTCATAAGACCTGCCCTCCATACCAGGCAACATCCTGGTAAACCTCCTCTGTACCCTCTCCAATGCCTCCACATCTTTCTTATAATGTGGGGACCAGAACTGCACACAATACTCCAAGTGCGGCCGCACTAGAGTTTTGTACAGTTGCAACATGACGTTGCGGCTCCGAAATTCAATCCCTCTACCAATAAAAGCCAAGACTCCATATGCCTTCCTAACAACCTTCTCGACCTGACTGCCTACTTTCAGGGATCTATGCACATACACACCAAGATCCCTCTGTTCATCTAGACTACTAAGAATCCTACCATTTGCCCTATACTCTACACATTTATTATTTCTGCCATAGTGCATTACCTCACACTTTTCCACATTAAACTCCATTTGCCACCTCTCGGCCCAGCTCTGCAACTTGTCCAAGTCTCTCTGCAAACTATAACACCCCTCTTCCTATCTACCACTCCACCGACTTTAGTGTCATCTGCAAATTTACTAATCCATCCTTCAATACCCTCATCCAGATCATTTATAAAAATTACAAACAGCAGGGGCTTGGTTGGATCCCACTTAGAGCATTGTTTTCAATCCCAGGTTCCTGCTCTCAGGAAGGTTATACCGCACTTGATGGGTGTGGAGAGTAGATTCACCAGGATGACACTGGGCTAAAAGATTTCAGTTATGCAGACAGTTTCGATAAAATAGATATGTTGTCCTTTGCATTTAGAAGGTTGAGGAGTGATTTAATTAAGGTATTTAAAATAATAAATAAATTCAATGGAGCAGATGCAGCAAAACTATTTCATCTCACGACAGTGTCTAATCGTAAAATTTGAGCCTGGAAGAAGGCAGAAAGAAAGGTTTGTTTTCTCAACCACTGGATATCCTGAAGTGAAACAGGAAGTGTAGTCATTGCTGTAATATTGACAATACCATAGTCGATTTGTACACTGTGTTCTCCTTACGTTCTGGTTGGGATTACAACAGTAAAATATACATGGCCCTAACTTGTTATAGTTTGGGTGTGGCCAAAGGTGGATTTAGTCAAATTATATTCTGGGAATGTGTCCCATTTCACATTCTAATGTACAAGTTTTAAAATGGGAAGGAAGTGTAGTGTATTATAAGAGGGTTACACTGCCTTCTCTGTGGGAAGTGTAAATAAAGCTAGTTTATGAGCTGCTTACAGTGAATTCACACGTAGAGTTTTTCTTAGTGAAATGCATGACATAAAGAAACAATGTACTGTGTTCTGGGACAGGGCAGGGGAGGGCATTGATTAGATTAGTTCTTTCAAAGGGCCAGAATAGACACAATGGGCCAAATAATCATAATGCCCTCTGGATTGTGCAATTCTATTCTCCAGGGCGATATAACACTCTAACCTGATCACACTTATTGCAATCGCTATTTAGAACTATCAAAAAGCCATCGCAAAGTCACACTGCACCCAGCTTTTCCATGCAGGGAAGGTAATGGCACACTGATATTATCACTCAACTATTAATCCAGAAACTCAGCTGATGTCCTAGGGACCCAGGTTTGAATCCTGCCACGGCAAATGGTGAAATTTGAATTCAATAAAAAAAATCTGGAATTAAAAATCTATCGAGGTCTACAAAACCATTGTTGATTGTCGGAAAAATCCATCTGATTCTCTAATGTCCTTTAGGGAAGGAAATCTGCCGTCCTTATCTGGTCTAGCCTACGTGTGACACCAGAGCCACAGCAATGTGGTTGACTCTCAACTGTCCTCTGAAATGGGCCTATTAAGCCACTCCCTTGTCAAGAGCAACTAGGGATGGGGAATAAATGCTGCTAGTGTCCCACGAATGAATATTGCAGACCATGGTGTGTCAGTGACGGATGTTTTGCTGGCCCACGGTAGTGGTTATCAGACAGGAAACAGTAGGCCTGGAGTCTCTCACAGCATTTAATTGAGGTGAATGGAAACTATTTCTTTACAGAGATGGTGTGCAAGGAAGCGTCAGCCTTTCAGGTGCTAAATATACCCTGAAATTATTCAACAAAGACAACACGCTGTTTACGTTCATTCTGAGATAACCCCCCTTTATACCCTGAACAGATACAAAGTCTGGTCGGTTTTGTTGTCTATTACCTCCAATCAATAGAAGAGAGACATTCATTCTAAATTTCTTTCCTCTCTGGGTTAATCGGAGTAATTAACAATGTTTGCGAGTGGAAATTTCAGATGTCTTTATGTCGTGTGGTTATCATTGTGGACTTTGCAAGTTCGAGGTAGGAACTGAGCACAAAAATGGTAAAAGTTGTGCAGACGTACTAAAAGTGTTGCATTGATTTGATGTTAAGTAATTTTGATATTACATATGATCACTGTGGGTTATAGTGCTTCAATCTTCTGCTGACCTTCAGTGAGATGAAATATTCAATGCTTATTAACTGTTGCTGCCGTCAAGGTTTGTATCAATCTCACCGAACATCTCCACTGGATTTTAGTTACTGTCAGACATGAGTATTAGAAAGAGCAAGTGATCTCATCTCATTTGATTTGACTTATTATTTCCACGTGCACTAGGACACAGTGAGAAGTATTGTTCCTTGCGCGCTGTACAAACAAAACATGCCGTACATAGGGGAAAAGGAAAGGAGAGAGTGCAGAACAAAGTGGCTAGGGTGAAGAGAAAGACCAATTTAATGCGAGGTAGCCTCATTCAAAAGTCTGATGGCATCAGGGAAGAAGCTGTTCTTGAGTCAGTTGGTACGTGTTCACATCGGATTTCAGTGAATGTTCTGCTTTCGCATCAAGGAATTTAGAAGGATTTGAAGGCATTTGGGATTTAGAGGAATGAAATCAGAATTGAGAGATTGCACTATCCAGAAAGAGTGCGTGCTCTCTTTGCTCTTGAGGGGGAATCTGATAAAGATATTCAAGATGCGCAGAAAGCAGGCCACACAATCATTGCAGTGATAATCAGGTAATAAACAGACCTGGTGATATTCATTCAAATATGAACACTGGGCAAAACTTTCCTCTTCTTCAGGCAGAAGGGTGGTCTGATTGAGATAAAGATCTCTAAAGGGGCTGATAAGATAGATGTGGAGAAAATATTTATGTGACAGAGCAGAACTAGAGTTTTAATTGCAAAATAGTCACAAATAAACCCAATGGGGAATTCATTGGATCTTACCCAGAAAGTGGGGAGAATATGGAATTCACGAGGGACTGGTTGAGATGAATAATATCATTACCTTGAAGAGGAAGTTTGATAACGACATGAGCAGGAAAGGAATAAAGCATAAGGTGAATTAGGAAGAGTTGGAGGAGGCTTGTATAGAAGAAACAATATGTCTGATCCAGCCTGTTGCAGTGCTACAAATATGATGAAATAATATGAACATTGCCACTGATCTTTTATATAATCCTCAGAGAATTCACAAGACCTAAGTGTAAAGGATCAACCATAATCTGACAACATCTGACAGTGCGGCGCTCCCTCAGCACTGACCCTCTGACAGTGCGGCACTCCCTCAGCACTGACCCTCTGACAGTGCGGCACTCCCTCAGCACTGACCCTCTGACAGTGCGGCACTCCCTCAGCACTGACCCTCTGACAGTGCGGCACTCCCTCAGCACTGACCCTCTGACAGTGCGGCGCTCCCTCAGCACTGACCCTCTGACAGTGCGGCACTCCCTCAGCACTGACCCTCTGACAGTGCGGCACTCCCTCAGCACTGACCCTCTGACAGTGCGGCACTTCCTCAGCACTGAACCTCTGACAGTGCGGCACTCCCTCAGCACTGACCCTCTGACAGTGCGGCACTTCCTCAGCACTGAACCTCTGACAGTGCGGCGCTCCCTCAGCACTGACCCTCTGACAGTGAGGCGCTCCCTCAGCACTGAACCTCTGACAGTGCGGCGCTCCCTCAGCACTGACCCTCTGACAGTGCGGCACTCCTCAGCACTGAACCTCTGACAGTGCGGCGCTCCCTCAGCACTGACCCTCTGACAGTGCGGCACTCCTCAGCACTGAACCTCGACAGTGCGGCACTCCCTCAGCACTGACCCTCTGACAGTGCGGCACTCCCTCAGCACTGACCCTCTGACAGTGCGGCGCTCCCTCAGCACTGACCCTCTGACAGTGAGGCGCTCCCTCAGCACTGAACCTCTGACAGTGCGGCGCTCCCTCAGCACTGACCCTCTGACAGTGCGGCACTCCCTCAGCACTGAACCTCTGACAGTGCGGCGCTCCCTCAGCACTGACCCTCTGACAGTGCGGCGCTCCCTCAGCACTGAACCTCTGACAGTGCGGCGCTCCCTCAGCACTGACCCTCTGACAGTGCGGCGCTCCCTCAGCACTGACCCTCTGACAGTGAGGCGCTCCCTCAGCACTGACCTTCTGACAGTGCGGCACTCCCTCAGCACTGACCCTCTGACAGTGCGGCACTCCCTCAGCACTGAACCTCTGACAGTGTGGCACTCCCTCAGCACTGACCCTCTGACAGTGCGGCGCTCCCTCAGCACTGACCCTCTGACAGTGTGGCACTCCCTCAGTACTATGTTGGAAGTATCTACCTTGATTTTGTGCTCTCAACTTTGATGTTTGACTTGACCCTATGATCAGGCCAAAAGGTGGGTGGCACGGTGGCACAGCGGTTAACCCTGCTGCCTTACAGTACCAGGAACCCAGGTTCAATTCTGGCCTCGAGTGACTGTCTGTGTGGAGTTTGTATGTTCTCCCTGTGTCTTCCGGTGCTCCAAAGCAAAAATGTGTGGGTTAATTTGATTGGCCATGCTACATTGCCCCTAGTGTCAGGGGATAAATCTATGGGGTTACGGGAATAGGGCCTGGGTGAGATTATCGTCGAGCAAACACAATGGGCCGAATGGCCTTCTTCTGCACTGTAGGGATTCGGTTACGTTAGTGATGGATAGGGATAGGCATGAAGCTGGGGGCAGTAGTTATAGCTGGGGGAAGGGTAATTATGAAGCCATAAGGAGAGAATTAGGGTGCATAGGTTGGACTAGGAAACTACAGGGACTGGGAACATCTGAAGTGTGGAGCTTATTCAAGGAGCAGCTACTGCAAGTCCTTGATAAGTATGTCCCTGTCAGGCAAGGAGGAAATGGTCGAGTAAGGGAACCATGGTGTACAAAAAAAGTTAATTCGCTGGTTAAAAGGAAAAAGGAGGCTTATGTCAGGATGAGGCTTGAAGGCTCGGTTCGTGCAATGGATAGCTATAGATTAGCCAGGAGGGAGCTAAAGAGTGAATTGAGGAGAGCGAAGAGAGGACACGAGAAGACTTTGGCTGATAGGATTAAGGAGAATCCTAAAGCTTTCTTTAGATATGTTAAGAATAGAAGATTGGTTAGGGCAAGATAGGGCCAGTCATAGACAGCAGTGGGAAGTTGTGCGTGGAGCCTGAAGAGATTGGAGAGGCACTGAATAAATATTTCTCTTCGGTATTCACGCAGGGTGATGTAAATGTAGGTATGGAGAACACTGAGGTACAGGGTTGCAAACTGGAAAGTATTGAAGTAGATAGGGAGGATGTGCTAGATATTCTCGAGGGTTTGAAGTTGGATAAGTCCCCTGGGCCGGACGGGATTTACCCTAGGATTCTCTGGGAGGCAAGAGAGGAGATTGCAGAGCCTCTGGATCTGATCTTCAGGTCCTCGTTGGTTACGGGTGTGGTTCCGGAGGACTGGAGGATGGCGAATGTGGTCCCATTGTTTAAGAAGGGGAAGAGAGACCTTCCTGGGAATTATAGGCCAGTGAGTCTACTTCTGTGGTGGGCAAGGTATTGGAGAGAATTATTAGGGATAGGATTTATAGTTATTTAGAGAGAAATGAATTGATTGGGGATAGTCAGCATGGTTTTGTGAAGGGTAGGTCGTGCCTTACTAACCTTATTGAGTTTTTTTGAAAAAGTGACCAAAGAGGTGGATGGGGGTAAGGCGGTTGATGTGGTATATATGGACTTTAGTAAGGCATTCGATAAGATGTCCCATGGAAGGTTTCTGCAGAAAATGCAGATGTATGGGATTGAGGGTGATTTAGCTAATTGGATTAGGAATTGGCTAGCAGATAGAAGACAGAGGGTGGTGGTTAATGGGAGATATTCATCATGGAGTTCGGTTACAAGTGGCGTACCTCAGGGATCTGTTTTGGGGCCCCTGCTGTTTGTAATTTTTATAAATGATCTGGATGAGGGTTTTGAAGGATGGATTAGTAAATTTGCAGATGACACTAAAGTCGGTGGAGTGGTAGATAGTGAAGAGGGTTGTTATAGTTTGCAGAGAGACTTGGACAAGTTGCAGAGCTGGGCCGAGAGGTGGCAAATGGAGTTTAATGTGGAAAAGTGTGAGTAATGCACTATGGCAGGAATAATAAATGTATAGAGTATAGGGCTAATGGTAGGATTCTTGATAGTGTTGATGAACAGAGGGATCTTGGTGTGTATGTGCATAGATCCCTGAAAGTAGGCAGTCAAGTCGAGAAGGTTGTTAAGAAGGCATATGGATTCTTAGCTTTTATTGGTAGGGGGATTGAATTTCGGAGCCGCAACGTCATGTTGCAAATGTACAAAACTCTGGTGCGGCCGCACTTGGAGTATTGTGTGCAGTTCTGGTCCCCACATTATAAGAAAGATGTGGAGGCATTGGAGAGGGTACAGAGGAGTTTACCAGGATGTTGCCTGGTATGGAGGGCAGGTCTTATGAAGAGAGGCTGAGGGATTTGAGGTGGTTTTCGTTAGAAAGGAGGCGGCTAAGAGGGGACCTAATCGAAACATATAAGATGATTAGAGGTTTAGATAGGGTGAACAGTGATAGCCTTTTTCCTAGGATGGAGAAAGCTAGCACGAGGGGACACAGCTGTAAATTAAGGGGTATGAGTTATAGGACGGATAGCAGAGGTAGGTTCTTTACTCAAAGAGTGATTAGGGAGTGGAATGCCCTGCCTGCAGCTGTTGTAGATGCGCCAAGTTTGGTGGCGTTTAAGAGGTTAGTTGATAAGTATATGGAAGAGAAGGGAATGGGTTAGTTTGGAGGGTCATTGCTTTTTATATTGGTCAGCGCAACATCGAAGGCCGAAGGGCCTGTTCTGTGCTGTAATGTTCTATGTTCTATGTTCTATGTTCTACCTTGTGTTCCAACAGCTTTCCGCATGCTTACAGCCCAGAGCAACAACAGGGCTAGAGCACACAAGCTAACATCTCTCACTCAATACGCATTGAGTTCTGTTTACTTTATCTGCAATGAAAATGGGAGAAAAGCGAGAAAAAGAAAAGGAAGAAAGAGAGAAAGAAATAAAAGAGCGAAAAGAAGACTGAAAAACAGAAAATGCAGGATAAACACAGCGGGTCTGGCAGCATCTGTGGAGAGAAAAAGAGAGTTAACACTTTGGATCTAAATGATCCTTCTATGAAAAGAAAGGCTCACTTGTATTTTGCATTTTGTGTGTTTAAATTTACGCTTCTTTACTAGTATCATAAGTAGGTTTACTTTAACACTGCAGTGACGTTACTGTAAAAATCCCCTAGTCACCACACTCTGGCCTCCGTTTGGGTACACTGAGGGAGAATTTAGCATGACCATTGCACCCTAACCAGCGCGTCTTTCAGACTGACCACCAGACATCTCAAAGTGCTTTACAGCCACTGAAGTACTTACGAAATGTAGCCACTGTTGCAATAAAAGCAGTCAAGAGAGCATCTTACCTCTAATGACTGAACGAGAACAATTTGAATTTATCTAGTGTCTTAAACTGGTTAAATATTCACGACGGTTTATGAGCCAGAGTTTATCACTGTGGAAGATACTCAATTAGATAACCAAACATGGTCTAGATTTTAAGCAGCAAGAGGCAGAGAGGTTTAGGGAGGGAATTCCAGAGCTTAAGACCCACAATCCAAAGAAGTGTGAATTAGATACTTTGGCAGTGCTAATTTGCCCCTTAGAGTCCGAGAATGTGTAATGTAAATATGTGGAGTTATGGGGATAGGACCTGGGTGTGATTATTGTTGGTGCAGATTCAATGGGCCAAACGATCTCTTTCTGCACTGTGGGGATTCTATGAGCCCAGACAGTTGAAGGCACATCTGCCAATTGTAGAGCAATTAAAATCAGGGATGCGAAAGTGGCCAGAATTAGTGGAACGCAGAGATCTCCTTTTCTTTTTCTCACTTTTCTCCCATTTTAATTGCTGATAAAGCAAACAGACCTCAACGCGTATTGAGTGAGAGATGTTAGCTTGTGTGCTCTAATCCTGTTGTTGCTCTGGGCTGTAAGTGTGCGGGAAGCTGTTGGAACACAAGGTATTTTTATTAAACACCAGATCAGTGGGTGGTCGGAGGTGCATGCAGAGCATTGACCCCAGTGTGCAACACATAAATGGAATGAGCTATTTCTGTGACATAGATTGTAGGTTAAAGGAAACCCATTCTGGTCAAACCATCAGGCCACAAGCTCATGTCGTAAAGAAACAGGGGAAAAAAACTGCAAAATATAAATGCAGCCAGGATTATAGGTGCTGACCCAAAAAGGAAAAGGCTCCTCATAGGAAACTATGACAGACAGACCTGTTGGTTAGGGTTTGGGGACTCAAGTCTGACCTACTGTGACCAGATGGGTTTTTTCTGCATCTCATGCTTTCATGTTGTAAGTTGCAAATTAAGACTTTTCTTCTAATTATAGATCTTTCACAGCCTGTGTGACAAGCTATGAATAAGTGGGTTCCACGATGACCAGGCAACTTTGAGTACGATTGTCAGTTTCCACTTGAACATTGATAAGAGGTGCTCTATCTCAGCACCATCTGTCTGACCCCCTCACTGCCTCAATATTATCGAACTATTTATCCAGGACCAGATGGGCGGAATAATCTTTCATTAAATCATGTGAAGAGCCTTTGATTTCACAAGGCTTCTTTCCTAGCCATTAGCTCTCTCTGTTTCTGTGGCACCTATCTGAGGTGCTGAGTCGGACTGCTTGTATCCTTCACATCTGACCCCAAGATGACCTTCCATGGATATATCCGTTGCTCTATTTTCACCTCCATCCCTGTCTCAGTTCATCTGCTGCTAAAATCTTCTTCCACGCCTTTGTGATCTTTAAACTTTGTTGTTCCAACATACCCCCGATTAGTCCTCTGATCTTCGTGCTCTATCTCATAACAATCCTGTTCACCCAGGAACAGGGCCCACTCACCCACACTGAGTATGGATCAAGCAATGCCTCGACTTTAAAATTTCCATCCTTGTTTTCAGATCCCTCCATGGTCTTGTTCCCTCCCGCTCTCTGTCACATCCTCCATTCCCACAATCCTCTGAGATGTTTGAGTTCTTCCAGTTTGGGAATGTGCCAGACGTGATAACACTGCCACTGGAGACAGCCTCACAGCCTGGGCCCTGGGATTCCCTCCCTAAACCTCTCTATCTCTCTCAAAGACACTCCAGAAAACCAATCTCATTGGCTGAGTTTTCCACAGTCTCTCATATCTCTTTATTGGCTTTGCGTGTAATGTTGTTTGATAACATTCATTTTGAACACCTTCAGGACATTTTCCTATGTTCAAGGTATTATATAAATGTCATTTGGTGCCATTGGTGAGTGTTACACTGTGACACTTTCAGTAACCAAGACCTCATTCTTGGCATCAGCTGCTAATTCAGAACTGAATGAGATCATCAGCTCAGTGCCTGAACAAAACTGTCCACCAATGGCATCTCCACTGACCAGCAGCCAAGTTAGCCTGAGATCACAAATATCTTTCTTCTCATTAATGAGATTATCATAGAACTAACAGTGCAGAAGGAGGCCATTTGGCCCATCGAGCCTGCACCAGCAACATTCCCACCCAAATCCTATCCCCATAACTTCATACGTTTACTTCCTAATCCCCTAACATTCAAGGGCAATTTAGCATGGCCAATCCATCAGGCCTACACATCTTTGAACTGTGGGAGGAAACTGGAGCACCCAGAGAAAACCCACACAGACACAGGAAGAACGTGCAAACTCCATTGTTTGCCATGAGGCCATGACATTTATTCACTGCTGCTTTCTACTTTACCAGTTCTTTTATTGAGAGCTTTGTCCTCACATTTCATTCCACCAGTTTCCACATGCAAAGCACAATCCTCTGCCAATTTTCGCCAACCATCACCAAATACATCTTCCCTTTACTCCCTGTGTCAGTATTCTGCAGAGACCGTTACCTCCAGGATAACCTAGTCCACTCCTCCATTATACCCATCACCTACCCCCTCACCCATGGCATCTTTCTATGCAATCACAGAAGGTGTAACACCTGCCCCTTTACACCTCCTGTGCTCACTACCCGAGGTCCAAAGCACTCATTCCAGGTTAAGCAGCGTTTCACTTGCCCCTCTTTCAGTTTGGTGTATTGCATTCACCGCTCCCAGTCTGGTCTCTTCTATATCGGAGAGACCAAGTATAGACTGGGTGATCGCTTTGCTGAGTATCTTCGGTCTGTGCGTAATCAGGACCCTGACCTTCCGGTTACTGCCATTTCAACACACAATCGTGCTCCTGTGCTTCCATGTCTATCCTTGTCCTGCTGCAATGTTCCAGTGTTCCGTGTAAAAAGAGGCTGGAATTTCTATGGCATGGAAGAAATCTAGGAGTACAGACTGACAATACACTAACTGAGGATATAAGGATGACTTACCAACAGTTTTCTCAATATCATAAGGCTCAGTGTGCCAGAGACATTGTCAAAGAGAGGAGATTTGAGCTTCTACTAGCGTGACTCACGGGATTGTTCTGATCAATCCTTGGTTTTGGCAATGAATTGCCTTTTCTTAATTTGCTTAAACTCTAATCGTTTTGTTTCAATCTGGAAGATACTCCAATTATTTCCTCAGATTTGCTAATGCTCCACCACTTATTCTTAAAGGCTTTGGCATGATTCATATTAACTGCAGTTTTTTTTTAGCTGTAAATATACTTTGCACAGCAAATTAAAGAGAGCAAAAAGACATTTTTTGTACTGGAAATTTTGAAACATATTGCAGGTGCAGCAGATGATCAAGAAGGCAAATGGAATGTGGGACTTTATCGCGTGGGGGATAGAATATAAAAGCAGGGAGGTCTTGCTGCAACTGTACAAGGCACTGGTGAGGCTGCAACTGGAGTACTGTGTGCAGTTTTGGTCCCCTTATTTACATAAGGATATATTGGCCTTGGAGGGAGTACAGAGAAAGTTCACCAGACTGATATTGGAGATGATGGGGTTAGCTTATGAGGAGAGATTAAATAGATTGGGTCTGTACTCATTGGAGTTTAGAAGGCTGAGAGGGGATTTTATAGAGACTTACCAAGATAATGAAGGGGCTAGATAGGGCAGAGATAGGGAGATTCTTTCTGCTTAGAAAGAAAAACAGAATTAGAGGGCACAGCCTCAAAATAAGAGAGGGGGGGCGGATGCAGTTTAGATCGGAGTCGAGGAGGAACTTCTTCACTCAAAGAGCGGTGAATCTCTGGAATTCTCTGCCCATTGAAGTGGTGGAGGCTACCTCTATTTAAGTCACTGGTAGATAGATTTCTGATAGACAAGGAAATTAAAGGTTATGGGGACAAAGCGGGAAAGTGGAACTGATCCACTTTGGATCAGCCATGATCTTATTGAATGGCGGGGCCAGGCTCGAGGGGCTGGATGGCCGACTCCTGCTCCTATTTCTTATGTTCTTATGAAGCTCAACACAGACTGGAGGAACAGCATCTCATCTTCCGGCTCAGCACTTTACATCATTACGGTCTCAACATCAAATTCAACAACGTCAGATGATTCGCTCCACCCTGCCTCCGCCCCCTTTAATTTTTAACTATTCTTTATCTTTTATTTCTTTACTTTCTTTCATTTTTCTTCCCCCATTCTTTCCCCCTATTTTATCCCCTTTCCTTATCTTTCTTCCCCCTTTGCTTCACTGTAACCCTTTGTTCCAAATTTTATCTCTTTTCCACCCCCCCCCACATACTCCCCCCCCCCCCCCCCCCACCCCAATCTTGCCTGTCACTGTTTACCTCTGATTTCAGCTTCTCTGTCTTTTGGCCATTCAATCTTCTATTCTGTCTACAGTTTCCCCTTGTTTCTGTGGCCATGACTCATCTTTCAGTCCCTCCCCCTTGCAATATAAATATCTCTTGCTTTCTCTGCCTTTTAACTTTGACAAAGGGTCACTTAAACTCGAAACATCAGCTCTTTGCTCTCCTCACAGATGCTGCCAGACCTGATGACATTTTCTAGCGTTTTCTCTTTTGGTTTTCAGATTCCAGCACCCGCAGAAACTTGCTTTTATCTTGCCCTGAGCTACCGGTCCGTGCAAAAGCAGCAACCCGATGGCCGAGTTCTGAATGAGGCTCCCATTCAGAGTGACTCCAGATCAGGAGCAGCACACATTTTGCAACGTTAACTCTTCACTGTCCTCACCACCCTTCCCTATTCTTCACAGAGTGCCACCAATTTCTTCAGGTCATATACCCAGCGGCACAGATTGAGATTGATGAAGGGAAGGAGCTGACGCTGAATTGCACTGTAAAATACACCAGCCTCGAGAATGAAAAGCCCCAGATACATTGGTGTAAGAGACTGGAGGGAGAAATCGGATGATCTGGAATTGAAAATGACAGTAACCACAGAGCTGATCACACAGAACCACAGCAACGTGAAGCTGGGAACTTTGTCGAAATTGTGCTGCTTCAGTTTTTTAATCTAAGTCTAGCAGATAGTGGGAGCTATCAGTGCCTGGCTGGTATAACTGGCAGCATAACATCACAGGGGCACATTATCACCCTAGCTGTTAAAAGTAAGTTAGCCAACAATACCATTACCTGTACTTGTATATTCAACCGAACAAGGTTCTGTTCTTTGTTCTGGTGCTGAGGAGTTATAGACTGAGTGAGCTGGGATCCATACTTTAGAAAAAAGTACACCAAGAGATAGAATTCTTTAAAACTGTGAAGCAGTTTGACAGGGCAGATGTAGATTTTTTTCTATTCATGGGGGAGGTCAAATCTCAAGATTGTCAATATAATACACTGGTTAATAAATCCAATGAGGAATTCAGGCAAAACTTCTTTATCCAGAACATGGAACTCACTCCCAGAGAGAGTGGGAGAAAGTGGGACTCGTTCCCACAGAGAGTGGAAAAAATATGGAGCTCACTCACACAGGGAATGGCAGAATGTGGGACTCACTCCCACAGGGACTGGGAGGAATGTGGAACTCATTCCCTCAGGGAGTGGGGAGAATATGGAACTCACTCCCACAGAGGGTGTGGGAGAATGTGGAACTTGTTCCTGAAGAGACTGGGGAGATTGTGGAGCTCACTCAGGCAGGGAATGGGGAGAATGTGGGATTCACTCCCGCAAGGATTGGGGAGAATGTGGAATTCATTCGCACAGCAAGTGGTTGAGGTGAATAGCAGAGATAAATTTAAGAGAAAACTGGATAGCCAGATGAGGGAGAAGGGAATAGAAGAGTATATTGTTGGGATTACATGAAGTTGGGTGGAAGAAGGCTCATGTGGAGAATAAACAGCAATATGGAGCAGTTGGGCTGAATGGCTCTATAATTAACATGTTATACTGTGTAGAGTTACAGTCTCTCCATCACACGCTCATTCCTGGGGAAAAATATTCATCAGCTCCAATTATCTAATTATCTTTGATAATAATGTCCCAAAATTCCATTCACTGAGAAAATGTTTCAAGAACATCAATTTAATATCAAAAGCAAGTTCTTTCCTTTGGGCTCCCTTGGATACAGGGTTCTCTCAGGGTCTGGGCATGTGGGATCTACAAGCATCTGCCAATCGAGAGAGCCTTCTCCGAGTAAGTGACTTACATTGATGCAGGAAGAGGCCATTCAGCCCATCAATCCTGTTCCACCATTCAATTCAATGACATCATCTTAAACCCATCTAACCTACCCTAGTTCCACAAACCTTAATCCCCTAAATCTCAGATTGGAATTCTCGCCTTGGTGTCCAGTCTCAGCAGCTCTTTGAACGAATGAGTCCTAGGCTTCGTCCCCCACACCCTCCCTACCCTATCCCCGCCAGCAGAGGAAACAGTTTCCTTCGATTCACCCTATCAAATCCTTTAATCATCAGATAGACATCAATTAGATCATCCAATAATCTTCTCTGGGTGGGACAATACAAGTGATGTGCCTTTTCAGATAACCAATCCTCATTCCACTCAAGGTATTGCAATATTTAACTAACTTCTTCGTTTTCCCAGACATTACAGGAAATTCCCAGTCGGAAGTAGATTCAACTGCTCGAAACAATGGGATGAAGTGGAACGTGTTTCATGCGCACAAACTGTGGATATTAATATTCCTTCTGCAGTGGTTCATGGGGGTCATTTATTGAGGATGTAAGTGGAAGTGGAAGATTTTCTTCTCAATGTCACAGTTATAACTGGGCAGCTTTCCCAACAATATCTATTTTATCTATTAAGTCTCAGGATGTGGGTGTCATTGGTTAGACCAGAGATTGTTGCCTACCCACACTTCCCTTCAGAAGGTGGTGGTGAGCTGCCTTCTTGAATCACTGCTATCCAGGTGGTGTCGGTACACCCACAGTGCTGTTAGGGAGGGAGTTTGACTCAGCGACATTGAAAGAATAGTGATATATTTTCAAGTCAGGATGGTGAGCAATTTGGAGGGGAACTCCAAGTGGTGGTGCTCCCAGATGTCTGCTGCCTTGTCCTTCTAAATAGTCGAGGTCTGGGTTGCGAGATGTTGTCAAAATTACTTTAGTCCCACACCTTGTTTATCTCTGCTTTTACTAGTGGCTCTTATTGTTTGAGAAATTATTATCTAGTTAAAAGAGAAGAGAGTTCTCCTTTGTGCCTGGTCAATATCTGTTCCTTGGCTAATATCATAAACTCAACAACATCGAATAACAATTGACCACCAGATTTTATCACATTGTGAGATCTTATTCTGTACTAATGTGCTGCTGATTTTCCTAAATTACAGCAGCAACGACACTTTGACGTCCATCCTTTGAGTGTAAAATGCTTTGGGATGTCTTCAGGATGTGAAAGATTTAATATAAATGTAAGGTTTTCCCTTCTTTCATTACCATCAATAAAGATAGTTGCACACATATCACAGAGGAGTGGGAGGTGAGCACTGCTGCCCCACAGTTCCAGGGACCTGGGTTCAATTCCCGGCTTGGGTCACTGAATGTTTGCACATTCTCCCCGTGTCTGCATGGGTTTCCTCCAGCTGCTCTGGTTTCCTCCCCAGTCTGAAAAACGTGCTGGTTAGGTACATTGGCCATGCTAAATTCTCCTTCCGTGTACCTGAACAGGTGCCAGAGTGTGGCAACTCAGGGATTTTCACAGTAACTTCATTGCAGTGTTAATGTCAGCCTACTTGTGATATAAATAAATAAACTTTAACTTTAAGTGTATGTAGAAATGTAGAGGGAATAATTCAAGACAATTGTTACCTCATGGTTATATATATGACACTGTCAGTAATACTCACCACAATCTATCCTGCCTAACTCACCTTTATTCACAAAACGATAGGGAGAAGATTGTAAAAGGACAGAGTAACAAGCAGATGATCTGTTTCCTTGCTGATTTGTATGAGGGAGGAATATTGGCCAGGAATGCGGGCGGAGAGATTTCTCTTCTCGTCTTCAAACCAGTGTCTTGGGATCATTACATCTAGCAGAGAGGATAGGCAGAACCTCAGTTTGAAACTGGCACTTTCAACAGTACAGCACTCCCTCAGAGCGGCGCAGAGAGTGTCAACCTGGAGCTTGTCATCGCTTTTTAAAGTTTATTTATTAGTCACAAGTAAGGCTTACATTAAGACTACACTGAAGTTACTGTAAAATTGCCCCAGTTGCCACACTCCAGCACTTGTTTGGGTCAATGCATCTCATCACCACGCCTTTTAGACTGTGGGAGGAAACCAGAATGTCCAGAGAAAACCCATGCAGACATGGGGAGAACATGCAAACTCCACGCAGATGGTGACCAAGCTGAGAATCAAACCCAGGCCCCTGACGCTGTGAAACAGTAGTGCTAACCATGTGCCACTGTGCCACCCATAGTGTCGGAGCGGTCTTGAATGATCTTGAGGTGTATCTGTAGTTTTGTCCCTGATCTCAATTCCAGTGTGTTTTCTAAAGCTCGGGGTACAGGACTGCGGTCTGGAATGCCTTCTTATTTGTTTTGTTACAGGTGGTTTCCAGGAAAAATTGGGAGTGTCACGAAACAGAAAATTGATGAAAAGCTTGTATCTTCTGAGATTATCTTAGTATTAAACACTGGAATATTGTGGATTGAACCTTCTCTTTGTTGGGTTAATTTTAGGTTATTTACACAGAGGCATTTAATTTCAAACAGTTTTGTGGTAAAGCCGGAACATCTGTTACATTTCAATCATCCAAAACCACACAGGTTCTGGAAATCTGAAATAAAAACAAAGAGGGTTAACATAGAACATAGAACATAGAACATAGAACAATACAGCACAAACAGGCCCTTCGTTCCACGAGTTGCGCCGATCACATCTATCAATCCACAGACCTATCTATAACCCCCTAGCCTATTCTTTTCCATATACTCATCCAGAAGTCTCTTAAAAGACCCCAGTGAGTTTGCCTCAACAACCTCGGATGGCAGTCGGTTCCATTCACTCACCACCCTCTGAGTGAAAAACCTACCCCTGACATCTCCTTTGTATTTGATTCCTTGCATCTTAAATCTGTGTCCTCTCGTAGTGACCATTTCCGCTCAGGGAAATAGTCTCTGAGAGTCCACCCTATCTATCCCTCTCAACATTTTATAAACCTCTATCAGGTCGCCTCTCAACCTACGTCTCTCCAGTGAGAAGAGTCCCAGTTCCCTCAACCTATCTTCATAAGGCCTGCCTCCCAATCCAGGCAGCATCCTTGTAAATCTCCTCTGAACTCTCTCAATAGCCTCTACATCCTTCCTATAATGAGGCGACCAATCTCAGCAGGTCAATCTCAGCAGGTCAGGCAGTGTCTGTGGAGAAAGAAACAGAATTAATGTATTAGGTCGATGATCTTTCATCAGTCAGACTTTGAACGAGTACAGAGGCAGGGAAGGTCAGGGTGTGAGTGGTTGGTGACGAAGGAAAGGACAAAAGAGAATTCCTGTAATTGGATGGATGGCAGGAGAGATACAGAAGAGTTGATGGAGCAAGACAGAATGAATATGAGAGCAGAGTACACTATTTGACCCTTCTAGTCTGCTCCACCATTTAACCAGATCATGACTGATCTATCTTAATGCCATCTTCCTGTACTATCCCCGTATCCCTTAATATCATTGATATCTAGAAATCTATCCACGTCTTCTTCGAAAATACTCAATGACTGAACTACCACAGCCACCCAGGGTAGAAAATTCCAAAGAGTTACCACTCTGCGAGTGAAGAAATTCCCAGTCAAGTCAGTCCTAAATAACTCATTCCTTATTGTGTCCCCTGGTTCTACCTCCTTTTTTCATCTGCCCTGTCAATCCCCATGAGAATTTTGTACACTTCAGTAAAGTCACCTCTCATTTTTCCAAAGATGTGCAGGTTAGGTTGATTGGCCATGCTAAGTTGAAGCTAGTATCATGGAGGTTAGCGGGGTAAATGTGTGGGGTTATGGGAATTGGGGCTGGGTGACATTGTGGTCAGTGAAGACTCAATGGGCCAAATGGCCTCCTTCTGCAGTGTAGGGATTCTATGATTCTATGATTATTCTAAACTCTGGAGCATTGGTTCTCAACCCTTCATATGTTGTAGCACTCCTCTATACTATAAAGAAATAGTTAGACACATTTCTTATTTTCTTTGCCTTCTTCCTTTACTGGAAGCTTCACCATTTAACTTCACCTCTCACCTGTCTTTTTTTAAGCTCTCCCTGTCTCTCTTGATTCTGCTGTGGAAATGCCAGATAACCCCCCAGTCCAACGCCGACATCTCCACACCATGGCTACCCATCGACACTGCAAACTGTCGGTTCCAGTGGAGAGGATCTGGAAGAAGAGTGCTGCCAAATAAATCTGTTGGACTTTAACCTGGTGCTGTGAGACTTCTTCCTGTTCTCTCTCACTTCTCCCAGGGTTTTTCATCTCTTTCTGAATTTTCACCTTCTTGTGTGGGCATATGAAGACCTTTGTCCTCAGCGCCAAGTCCCAGCAGTCATCGCACAAGAGCCTGACCAACGTAAACATCTAAAACATGCGTGTGCGGCTCTTCCACAGCGGCACATGAGGGAAGACCCACAATTTATCGAGTCTTGGAGATGCCAACCCCACAGCTGAAGGTGAAGGTTAGTTTTAGTTTAATTATATGAATGTCGAATCACTCTTAGTCTTTTTTCACAGCCCACCAGTCTGTCACGGCATATTGACTGGGGACCCCTGCTCTAGGAGGCACAGGCCCAGGGCAGGGTTTACCACCGAGAGATAGCCCGTCATTGGCCAACAGCAGAATCTACCACTTCTGCCATTGTCAATGGGGGTTCCTGGTGCAGGCATTCCTCACCACCACGAAACCCACAGTGGGGTAGACTGCCAGAAAGTTCCGGGCTCTATCTCCTCAATCTCTCCTCGTTGGACAATCCAAGAGGAAGATGACAAGAAAGTTGTGTGTGGGAGAGGAATAAATGGAAAAACAGAATCATTGCCAGAAACTGCTGTCCAAATGGGAGAAGTGGTTATAATCTGCTTCTGTTGTCGTGAGCAGAAAGATGCAAAATAATGCATTCTGATGAAAAGTTATCATTCATCAAACATTGTCTTTCCACAGAAGCTCCTAGCATGCTGAATATTTCCGGTTTTTATTTAAATCTGTCTGCAGTTCTGAACTAGTTTGATATTCACAGTTAGCTGCATAGTCCCAGTATTAAAAATGGATTCACTTCTTTAAGTTTCTCCCACTTGTGTTCATGATTCCTTTCTGTACATTGTGCGTCTTAATAAATGTACCTGTTATAGAAAATCATCTTAAAAGCAGGAAAACTGAGACACGTATTAACAAGGGGAGGCCATTCGGCCCCTCAAGCCTGTTCTTCCATTCAACACGACTATGGCTAACTCAACACTGCATCCCCATCAAAGATCTATCAATATCAGACATCAAACTTTACAATCGTCTTTTGCAAAAGAGTGTTGCAGGTGACTTGTTCTCTAAATTCATTCCTGAAAGTTTTGGGTCTAAACTGTGCCTCATCTCTCCCACCTGGAGAAATAGTTTCTCTCTATCCAGCCCATCAGTTCCAAATTATGTCTTCAAAACTCTGATCAAATCACCCTTTGACCTTCTAAATTCCATCAAATTCAACCCCACTTTCTTTAATCTTGCCTCACAATTTGATTCTTGGAGACTAATGCTCATTCTAGTAAATCAATAACACACTCCCTCTGAGATCCAAGAAGGCAGTGTCCTCAGCCCCTTACTATACTTCTTATACACCTATGATTGTGCAGCCAAATTCCCCTCAAACTTCATTTTCAAGTTTGCTAATGACACCACTGTAGTGGGCTGGATTTCAAACAATGACGGGACAGAGTACAGGAAAGACAATCTGGTGAATAAAATGAAGGAGATAGCCATTGGCTGCAGGAGGTGTTGTTGAGGACATACTCTTGTCTATATCAATGGGGACAAAGTGGAAATGGTCGAAAACTTCAAGTTTCTAGGTGTCCAGATCAAGAACCACCTATCCCGGTCCCCCCATGCCAACACTACAGTTAAGAAAGCTCACTAACGCCTCTACTTTCTCAGAAGACTAAGAAAATTTGGCACACCAATTACAATTCTCACTAATATTTACAGATGCACCATAGAAAGCATTCTTTCTTGTTTAATCACAGTTTGGTATGGCTCCTGCTCTGCCCAAGACCATAAGAAACTACAAAAGGTCATGAACATAGTCTAATCCATCAGGCAAACTAGCCTCCCATTCATTGACTCTGTCTACTCTTCCCACTGCCTCAGAAAAGCAGCCAGCATTATTAAGGACTGCGCACACTCCAGACATTCTCTCTTCCATGTTCTTCCATCAGAGAAAAGATACAAAAGTCTGAGGACACTTACCAATTGACACAAGTGTGTGTTAGTGTGTACACTTACATTAACATTTTAAAATAAATGATGATGTCATGGGTCAGTTACTGTTTGTTCTCGTTGTCACTGTTTGCAAGTTCAGAGACACCGAGGTTTCCTGGTCCAAGTCATAAAGATGTTGGTACAGAAAGTGATTAGGAACTTCCACAGTCCAACGATGTGTGCATGTTAGGTGGATTGGCCATGCTAAATTGCCCCTTAGTTCAGACAGACTAGCTAGGGTAAATGCATGGGGTTACAGGAATAGGCTCTGGGAAAGATTGTGGTCGGTGCAGACTCAATGGGCTGAATGGCTTCCTTCTGCACTATAGTGATTCTATGATCAAGCATGATCTGTTTGATTGGCAGAGCAAGCTTGAGGGGCTGAATGGTCTACCTCTATTCCTCAGTTCCTCCTGGACAGCAATTGGAATGTTGGCATTGTGCAAGGAGAATGGAATATAAAAGTTAGAATATTTTCTTGCAGCTTTGGTGAAACCATAGCTAGAATACTGTGTACAGTTTTGATCTCCTTATTTGTAAAAGGATATAATTGTTTTAGAAGCAGTTCAAAGAAGGTTCACATGACTCATGTGAGGATGAGGGCTTTAACTTCTGAAGAAACAGTTAGGTCTTTACCCATTGGACTTTAGAAGAATGAGAAGCGATCTCATTGAAACATAAAAACTTGATACACGGAGGATTTTCCCATTTTTGGGAGAGACTAGGACCAGAAAACACAGGTTAAGATGAAGGAGCAGATTCTTCTCCCAGAAGGTGATTAGTCTGTGGAATTCTCGCTCCCAGAGAGCAGGGTAGACTGCGGGTCATTGAAGGTATTGAAGGCTGAGTTAGACAGATTATCCATCAGCAAGAGGGAGTCAGGCTTATGAGGGGTGAATAGGAAAAGGGAGTCAGGGACACAATGAGATCGGTCACGATCTGATTGAATAGCAGAACAGGCCGATGGGCCAAATGGCCTTCCTCTATTCCCACGTTCTTATATTGTAAAGTAAAAATAAAATAACACTGCGATGAAGTTACTGTGAAAATCCCCTAGTTGTCACACTCCAATGCCTGTTCGGGTCAATGAACTCTAACCAGAACTCAGACTGTGGAGGAAACCCATGCAGACATGGGGAGAAAATGCTGACTCCACACAGACTGACCCAAGCTTGGAAGTGAACCCAGGTCCCTGTCTGGCGCTATGAGGGAGCAGTGCTAACCAGTGTGCCACTGTGCCATCCACACAGAGCAACAGAAGCAGGCCATTCAGCCTTTCGAGCTTGCTCTGCTAATCAAACAGATCATGGTTGATCATAGAATTACTACAGTGCAGAAGGAAGCCATTTGGCCCATCGAGTCACCACCAACTGCAATGCCACCCTATTCCCTGTTCCCTAACCCTATGCAATTACCCTAGCTAGTCCGCCTGACACTAAGGGGCAATTTAGCATGGCCAATGCACCTAATGCGCACATCATTTGCCTGTGGGAGGAAAAACCCATGCAGACATGGGGAGAATGTGCAAACTCCACACAGATGGTGACCCAAGCTGGGAGGTGAACCTGGGTCTCTAGTGGAGTGAGGCAGCAGTGCTAGTATGCGTGAGTGTGTGTGTGAATGTGTGTATACATGCGTGAGCGTATGACACGCCTCAATGGGGAAATTTGAAGGTGTAGTGAGGGTAGGGATTATCAGACATTCAGCAGCAGCTTTACAATGTGTGATTTGGATTTTACAGTTTGTGGTAAGATATGTACAATGTGTATATGTAACTTTCCCTGCTGTAAGCTGTGGGCTGGTGGAAAGTGAGTGGGAGGCAGATTGTAAACAGAAAGCTCATTGTGAATAGCAGAGATGTGTAACTCGCTCATTGTCCTCCAGCTGGACCTGGGCAGAGGGGATTGCAGATGTGCACTCTGTCTGATGGATTATACAGAAAAACAGGCCCCATTGTAATATCAGCTCCACCCTGAAATCATTGCAACCCCTTTGCAAACTGCTGCACCTTGTTGTGGCTTTGACTCCATCCACATTCTCTGCTGAAGCGTTGACATCTCAAAAAACTCATAAACGCTTGTCAATATTGATCAGAGATTCTCAAAAACCTTAGAAGAAATACGGTGTTAGTGGCATGATAAACACAGCCTGTTTGACGGCCACACAAACACACAACAACAACTTGCAACACCTTTAATGGCAAAACGATACACCAAATCACACCAGTTATATTAGGGCAAAAGGCCCATGGTTGTTCTGAGAGGGATGTTTTAATAAGGCTTTAAAGGAAGCGGAAATCTTTACGGAGGGAATTCCAAAGGTTGGGCCTCAGGCAGCTGAAGACACGGCTGCCAAGGTCGGAGCAGTTAAATTCACGATGCTGAAGAGGCTGGAATATCTGAGAGGGTTGTGGGAGCTGGAGGAGATTGTCGACACCAGGGTTCAAATTCCCCGACCATTCAAGACCCTCCCCCACCCGGCTAGTGAGGACAGAGAATTTGGCACTCAGCCACATCTCCGTTCACTGTAGCTGGTCTGGAAAATCCCACCGGCAGGAACAGCTGGAGAATCCCATCCCAGAGATGGGGGGAGGGATTTGGAAACAAGGATGAGAATCTCTGATGAAGGGTCATCCAGTCTTGAAATGTTGGCTCTATTCTCTCTCCACAGATACTGTCAGACCTGCTGAGATTTTCCATTTTTTGTGTGAGAATTTATTTTAAAGTTGGGATGTTTGTTAAACAGAAGGTAGCGTATGTCAGCAAGCCCAGGAGAGAAAGAGTGATGGGACTTGCTGTGATTAGGACACAGGTAGATATTCTGTCACAGAACCCTCAGTAATGAGAACATTTAGGAAAGTTACCTTCATGGAGCAGAAGACAGCAGCATAACAGAGTTAGCTTACAAACTAGAGAGAGAAAGGTTTCAGTGCATGGGAACACCATGCCAATGACACAAGGATTAGAGAGACAATAATAGAGACAGGAACAAGAAAGCACCAAGAACCATTGAGAGATCAAGTGAATGGACAGAACTGATGGATTTCAGACAAACTAAAAGCAGGAGGACATTCAGCCCATGGAGCTTACTCTGTCGTTCAACAGGCTGATCTGACTGTGACCTTAAGACGTGTTATTGTTAAATTCTCAGGCACTGCAATGTGGCGACCAGAGTATTTTCATAGTAACTCCATTGCAGTGTTAATATAAGCATACTTGTGACTCTAATAAATAAACTTTAAAAAAAAATTTACCTATTCCAACTTCTTCAGTGAGGGAAACATCCTCTCACATCCACCTGTCCAGTTTCCCAAAATCTTATATATCTCAATAAGATCACCTCGCATTCCTCTAAACTGCAATGAAATGCAGGTCTAATCTGCTCAACCTTTCCTCACAAGGCGACCCCCTGTCACTGTACCACCGTGAAACTGACAATGAAACATATGTTGTAAATATTAACTGTATTTCTAAAGGTAATGGAATAAACTGACTGGATTTGCTCCTTATTCAATATTAACACTGAGCTGTCACTTTGAGAAATTTAATGAATAAAGCATATTTTTGGAAAAGAAGTTGGCGAGAGACGGAAACAGGTAGAGAGCTTGTCGGCTCGTGAATAAACAGATCTTAATCAGAGGACGCATTCTAACTACAATTGTAATCTAACCAAAAATATCTAAAGCACATCTGTTCAAAAACTAACCACAGAGTTACATCACTTCTGGTGAAGGGGAGTGTGTCACTGAGCAACTCACTCACATGTTACTGGCGGTGTTAATGTTAGTAATGTTAACTGCTTTCACCGGGTTACATTTACGCTTCTTCAACACTGTGATCATTACTGCGAGCCGAGATTCATTCCCCAGCTTGTCCTGTTAATGGGTAAATGATCACTCATCAGAGAACAATGCGGCTGATAGAAATTTGCAACTATTTCCTCCTGGCTGCCTGCCTTTACTTTACCGTACACTTAGAAGGTAAGATATCACCGATTACTATCTGGGTAAGAGATATAAATTGTCAAGTCATTTAGTGAGGAACTGACTGCTAAACTCCATCCACTCTGTAATCACAGTTAATACTGTGTCAAGTTTTAATGTGTAAATATTCTTCTGGAGAAAGGTTTGAGCATAGACAGCTTAATTATCTCCATTGTGGCACATGCAGACTGGTATATTGTTCAGAAATTCAGAGTGGCCAAAGAGATTCAACAGGGAGTTAATTCTGATCAGGTCCAAAAACTTTATCAACTCAACAGAAAATTGTTCTTTAGAAGCTGTACATTGAGGCGGGAGTTCTGTTCAGCATGAAAAAGGCCATTTGGCCTATCACGTTGTGCTAGCTCTTTGAAAGAGTGAATCCAATTTATCTCTCTCCATGCCCATAGCCTTACAAACTTTTCCTTTTCAGTCATTTATTCAATAGCTTTTTGAAAGTTCCTATTGAATCTGCTTCCACTGCCCTTTCAGGCAATGCCATCCAGATTACAACTCGCTGTGACAAATAGCTCCTCATCTCCCCCCACCCCCCCTTCAATTTTTTTACCAGCTAAATTTAATCTAATTCCCTCTGGTTCCCAATCACCTATCAGTGGAAGCATTTTTTCTTTATTTACTTTATCACAGTCATCTGTGATTTTGAACACTTTTATTAAATCTCCCTTTAACTTTCTCTCCTCCAAGGAGAATAATCCCAGTCTCTCCGCATTAACTGAAGTCCCTCATTGCTGGGAACATTCTGTGAATACCTTCGCCCCTCTCCAAGCCCCTGATGAGAAGTAAGATCCTACTTGGGAGTTAATATCTCTGACTGTGATCAGAGGAAAAATTCATTCCTTGGATCAGATTGGGGCTTCACACTGGAAGATGAAAGAGGAAAATGGAAGGAATAGTTTTATAATGAGGGTCGTTAGAACACAGACAACTATAACATGGTTATTCAAGTGCGATTGGATCAGTATTTAATACGAAGGATAGAAAATGGTGCAGTAAAGTTGTGGCATAAATGGGGTCAGAATTGACAGCTCCATGACGTGCTGAATGGTCTCCTATGCTGTACTTCTGTACAGACTATCTTTTTATCCAGCCCGTTCTGTCTGTGCCTATCAGAAAGCGCTATCCAGCCTAATTCCATTTTTCTGCTTGTGATCCCTATGTCTGTAGATAAGGGCACCTCAAAAACATTTCTAAGTGTTTTTTTTTAATGTCATTAGGGTTTCTGTCTTTATCCCCCTGTTACGCAGTGAATTCCAGATTCCTGACCACCGTCTGGGTGAAATATATTTCTCAATTCTCCTCTAATCCTTTGTCAATGACATTAAATCTCTCCCCACTACTTTAATGAACTCTGTGCCAAGGGAAGTAGGTTCTGCTTCACTCTGCCTTCTCAGTATCTAGGAAAACAACCCCAGCTTCTCAATCATGTTTGTAAGTAAAATACTCCTACCCAGACAATCTTGTCTCTAACCTAATCAAATTCTTCCTGTAATGCAAAGGAACTGTACACAGAACACCAACCATGACCTAATTAATATTTTATCCTTACCCAAATGTATTACCTCACGCTTACTGGGCTGAATTCTGTATGTCACTTTTCAGCCTGTTTAACAAGTGCATTGATATCTTCCTGCCTGCTGCACAGATAATTCTTGCAAACTGCTTATCATTTCCCCACTCATTGTTTTCTGTGATTTCTTTTGGTTTGATCAGATATCCAACATTTCCTTGTAAACTGCACTAATTTAAATCTATTGTCCTGATATGAATGTTAACTGCAGAGGTATGCTTTAAGATACTAGTCCTTTCCAAACAAAACCATTTTGAAGTAAAGTCATTGTTTCTGAGAAGTGTCATCAGCAGAATCATTCAGTTCTGGTAAAAGATATATTTCCAAACCTAGTTATTGCAACTTCTGAATTTTTGCTTTTAATATAAAAACACTACAATTAAAATGCTGATTTATCCATGCCGTGTAAAGTCAGGGAGTTCAAAATGTATATTCAACTCACGCTAAATAGAATTTTATTCTTAATTCAGAAAACTATGTTAGGGTTTCTTGTTTTATCTTTAATATTAGCTTTATTTTTTGACATCACACTAACTTTGTGCCGATACATACTTGCTTCAATTGTTTCAAACATATTTGGAAATCCCTACTTCTTACGGTAAACCCTGTTTGTCATGGACAATCCACATATTGGACAAATAGTCACTACAAAAGATGCCCATTATCCTTCAAGGTGACAGGGCAAAGGTTATCAGATAGTTAAGAAAACAAATGGGACATGCAGCTTTGACAATAAGGTCATTGGCGACTAAAACAGGGAGGTTATGCTGAGCCTTTATAAACCACTGGTTAAATCCCAGCTGGAGGACTGTGTCCAACTCTCAACAGTGCGCTGGAGGGGATTTACTCGAATAAAGTCAGTGATGAGGATTTTTAGTTACTTGGATTGATTGGCAAGGCTGGATCTCTCCTTAAGGGGAGTTTGACTGAGATTTTCAACATCATGAATCATTGAATCATAGAATCCTGACAGTGCACAAGGAGGCCATTTGGCCCATCACATCTGCACCTACTCTCAATATGGAATCTTACCCAGGGCCACCCCATTCCCATTGCACCATGTGTTTATCCCTTTAATCCACCTAAACTGCACATCTTGGGACTCTAAGGGGCAACTTAGCATGGCCAATCCACTTAACCTACACATCTTTCAGACTGAGGGAGGAAACTGGAGCAACAGGGGGAAACTCACCCAGACACAGAGAGAACTTGCAAACTCCACACAGTCACCCACGGCTGGAATCTAACTCAGGTCCCTGAGACTGTGAGGCAGCAGTGATAACCACAGTGCCACTATGCTGTCCATGAAGAGTTTTCCTAGCAAACATTAATATTCCCTGTTTTCCCTGCCAGATGTGTTGGTAACCAGAGGCCTGAAACAATGGTGGAATCAATCCCATAAGAGCTTTGAAAAGGCAATGGGACATGCAGTTGAAGGGGACTGATTTTCAGGATGGTTCTGAGAAACTCAGAACCATCGGCTCTTTAAAAGTGACACAATGGGCTGAATGCCTCCTTCTATGCTATAAGAGTCACCCAATTGTTAGGGTACAGATAGAGGCCATTTGGCCCATCATGTTTATACTAGCTCTCCGGCATCATGACTTAGTGCCATTTCCCTGCCTTTTCTCCATAATCCTGCATATTGCTTCTATTCAAATAATCATCTAATGCTCTCTTGAAAGCTTAATTGAACTTACACCAACCTCCCCCCTCTCCCCATGCTCACAATCAGTAAATTCCAGACCCCGCCTTGTTTGAAAAAACGTTTTCTCACATCACATTTGCTTCTTTTGTATACCTGTTTATCATAGACAACCCTCATATTGGACAAATAGCCACTACAAAAGGTGCCCACTACCCTTTAAGGTGACAGGGCAAAGTTGATCAAGTGGTTAAGAAAACAAACAGGATATACAGCTTTGACAACAAGGTTATTGGGGACTAAAACAAGGAGGTTACGCTGAACCTTTATAAACCACTGGTTAAATCCCAGCTGAAGGACTGTGTTCAACCCTTTTAAATCTATGTCCTCTCGTCTTGATCCTTTTGCGAGCAGAACAGTTTCTTCCTGTCTACTCGGTCTCTCATGATTTTGAACATCTCTATCAAATGTCCTGCCACCTGCCTTCTCTCCAAGGAGAATGTCTCCAACCTCTCCAATTTACCCTCCAAACTAAAGACTCTAATATTGTGTGACTATGTTGAAAAGTTCAACAAGGACTTATGTGGGTAGCACAGTGATTAGCACTGCTGCTTCACAGCTCCGGGGACCTGAGTTGGATTCTCGGCTTAGGGCACCGTCTGTGTCGAGTTTGCACATTCTCCCCGTGTCTGCGTGGGTTTCCTCTGGATGCTCCGGTTTTTCCCACAGTCCAAAGATGTGCAGGTTAGGTCGATTGGTCATGCTAAATTTCTCCTTAGAGTCCTGGGATATGTCAGCTAGAAGGACAAGTGGGATAGATATGTGGGATTGTGGGAATAGGGACTGGAGTGGGAATGTGGCTGATGCATACTCGATGGGCTGAATAGCCTCCTTCTGCACTGTAGGTTTTCTACGATTCCTGACTTATATGTTTTTTGTAGGAGTGGAGGGGACGTGGTGATATCACTGGATTAGTAATCCAGAGGCTCTGGGGACACAGGTTCAAATCCCCTCAGGGCAGCTGGTGGAATTTAAACTCAATTAATAAATTCTGGAATATAAAATCTAATCTCAGTGATTGGTGACTATGAAACTATCATGGATTGTTGTAAAAACTCATCTGATTTACTCATGTCCTTTAGGAAAGTAAATCGGTTGCCTTTACCCAATCTGGCCTTTTATGTGACTCAGGGGTAATTAGGGATGGGCAACAAAAGCCTTGGTAACAATGCCCACACCCCTTAAAAGAATAAATAAATAAAAAGCTGTTGATTTCAATCCAGGTGGTTAGATCTTTGAGTTCTTTCGTCATTGGTTCCTCGCAGGTTAAATACCTGTCTAAGGAGATTCCGGACAAAACAATTTCAATTCTGATAATTCAAGAGGAAGTGAGGTTTCCTGTTAAAATTGTGTTTGTTACTTTGTTTATTGCACAGCACATGGTGTAAAATCCCACTAACAGCAGCTCTAAATGGTGAACAAAGTAATAATATTGTTATTCATTTGAAGTGTAGTCACCATTGCATTGTGGAGTATACCACTGTAATGAAAGGTACACCGATTGTAATGTAGGGTGCATCATTGTAATGTAGGGTGCATCATTGTAATGTAGGGTGCATCATTGTAACGTGAAGTAATTTATAATGAGGGTTACACCTTTGTATCGTCAGTATATTGTTGTAAGGTGGGAAGATGGCAGTGTGGTTCTAATGTCACTGTGTAATCCAGAGGCTGAGGTTAATCGCCGGGGAACACAAGTTCAAATCTCACCATGGCAACTGGTGGAATTTAAATATAATTAATAAATCAGGAATATAAAACTGGTTTCAGTGACTATGTCTATAATTATTTATCATGGACAAAAACATTGGAGGGAAGAAAATCTATGTACATCTGATTACAGACCCGTGGCAATGTGATTGACTCTGAAATGACTGCAGCAAACCATTCCTTTCAGGGGCAATTAGGTGTGGGCCATAAATGACAAAGTAAAGCAGAAATATAATATACATAGCAAGATCCCATAAACAGCCATGTGATAATGACTAGGATATCTGTTTGTGAAGTTAGTTGAGGATAAATATTAGCCATGACAACATGGTGGGATATATAGGAGGGATGTCCAAGATCGATTCTTTACTCAGAGAGTGGTTGGGGTGTGGAATGGACTGCCTGTTGTGATAGTGGAGTCGGACACTTTTAGGAACTTTCAGGTGGTTATTGAATAGACATGATAGGGAGTAGGATAGCTTGATATTGGGATTGGACATAGCTCGGCACAACATTGAGGGCAGAAGGACCTGTACTGTGCTGTACTGTTTTATGTTCTATGTTCTACAGCAGGTTGTAATGGTTTCAATCAGGCCATTGAGGTCAGAGTATAGACACCCTGATTCAAGATCCAATTGGTGGGCCAATCAGGGAGTATTTTCCTTGTATTTAACCAGGACTGTCAGTTCCTCTGGCACTCCCAAAGGTAGATTGCTGACAGAGCACTCTGTGCATTGCTTTTGGAATTGTAAATAAAGGCTTATTACAAGATATAACTCCCTGAATCTTCTCTACAAGAGTAGAACAGGCTCTTATGTGTCCACAGGGTTTAAGGTTTTATCTGACTGTGCAGCATTCCCTCACAACTGCAAAACATTTGTGCTCAAATCTGTGGAATTAGAGTTATTCTCATGACCTCCTGAGACCAGAGGTGAGATACAGCATGCAGTGGCAATGGTCAATGCTGCAAATGCTTCTCTCATTGCTATCAATGAGGTAGGTTGTAAGTTGATTAGTTAGCGATGGTGTTTGCTGAGTGAGGATTGGAGTCAAAGCGTGCAAGCTTTGAGGGTCTGTGTACGTAATGACCCAGGTCTCAGTTCCTGCTGTACCCCTTTATAAATGTAAACGTTCTATCATCAATCATTGATGTCGTCCTGTCAACGTGAGATGTTGAACGTGCAACAAATCAAATTTATCAGGAATGCAACAAGCTAACTAATATTTATTGAGTTTTTTGAAAATGGAGCAGATGATAACAATTGTCAACAACAATTTCATAATCTTAATAATATCCATTATTAACAATAATTACAATACCGTTCATCATTCCTTCAGTGTCGCTGGGTCAAAATCCTGGAACTCTCTTCCTATCAACACTATAGGTGTACCTACGTCACCTGGACTGTAACAGTTTAAGAAGGCAGCTCAACACCACCTTTTAGGTTAACTAGAGATGGGCAGTAAACGCTGGTCTCACCAGCAACACCCACATCCTGTGAAACAGTTTAAAAAAACACACTCTTTGAAATTATGAAAGGTTTCAATCAGGTAAATAAAGAGAAACTTCTCCAATACCTGAAAGCAGTGACTATAGAAGACAAATTTAAGCTGATTGACAAAAGAAGTAAAAGCAACAGTTTTGCAACCTGTAGTTAGGATTTGGTATGTATTCGCTGATAGGGTGACAGATACACTCTTCATTATTACTCTTCAAAAGGGAATTGGATAAAAACTTGAAGAAGGAAGAATTATAGCGGACAATCGAAGAAATCGAAGAAAGAGATTCAGCTGAATAGTCTCTTTCTGTGCCAGATACCAAAAAAATTTTCATCAACTCTTGATGAAATTGTTTTGTGGGATTTTGTGCATTTTGCCAATGCAGACTCAAAATCAGCCTCTGGCCAGTCCAGCCTCCTCCACATAAATGTAGCACTCTGTATCACAATATAACCAGCCAAAATCATGTAAATCCTGCAAGGGGCAAAAAGAAACCCAAAGTCATACAATGGTTACAGTCCTTTGTATCTGTGCTGGCGTTCCGTAAGAGCGACCCTTTGATCTTTCCTCAGAATGTTTCCTCTTCAGACAGTGATCCAATTCCCTTTTGAAAACCACGTGTGAACCCATTCCCCTCACACCCTCAGGCTCTGCATTCCGGACTTGAATCACTCGCAGTGTGAACCTGTCTCCCTCACATCCTCATTGTGTATTCTAGACTCTAACCACTTGCTGCGAATGTCTGTCTCATTTGCTCAGTGAGTCAGTGTCCACTCCAGAAGATGGTAACTGTGTTGCAAAGAACCAACTCCTGACATCCAACCTGGATAAGGCCTCAGACACCCTCAAGTTGTGGTGTTTGGTTCTCCTAAGCTGTTTAACTGGAACTCAATCTTTTCCCTTTATTCACTTTGGAAAACTTGATCAGATCAATCTCAAGTCTTCACTTCCCTAAAGAGCAGAGTCCACTACAGGGAATGACGTGAATAATCTACAGGATAGTACGCCAAACACTGCAATGATCCCTCACTTAGTGTGCCGCAGTGTCAGTGCTGATTAGCTACATGCCTGCAACAAGGGTTTAAAAAGTGACATTCTGTCTCAGAGGTGGACACGTTATCAATATCTCACAAACTAAGTTCAGAAAGGAAGAGGGGAACAGAAAATGTAGCAATGCTTCAAGTTTAGGTCCCATCAGCACATTGTGGGGGGGGGGGGGGGGGGGGGTGCCATGAATCCAACGCATTACAGGTTTTTATAAATTCTTTTACAGGATGTGCGTGTCACTGGTTAGACCAGCATTTATTACCCATCCACAATTGCCCTTGAGAAGTGGTGATGAGCCATCTTCTTGAACCACTGCCGTCCATGTGATGTAGGTACACCCACTGTACTGTTAGGGTAAGAGTTCCAGGATTCTGACCCTGACATAGTGAAGGAATTTCCAAGTGAGGGGATTGAGTAATTTGGAGGATAATTTACAATCGGTGGCATTCCCATGCACCTGCTACAATTGTCCTTCTCGATGGTAACGATCATAAGAAGATAAGAAATAGGAGCAGGAGTCGGCCATCCAGCCCCTCAAGCCTGCCCCACCATTCAATAAGATCATGGCTGATCTGAAGTGGATCAGTTCCACTTACCCGCCTGTTCTCCATAATCCTTAATTCCCTTATTGGTCAAAAATCTATCTACCTGTGACTTAAACACATTTAACAAGGTAGTCTCCACTGGGCAGAGAATTCCAAAGATTCACTTCCCTCTGGGAGAAAAAGTTCTTCCTCAATTTTGTTCTAAGTTGACTCCCCTTTATTTTGAGGCTGTGCCCTCTAGTTCTTGTTTCTATTCTAAATGGAAATAATCTTGTTGCTTCTACCCTGTCTAGCCCCTTCATTATCTTACATGTCTCTATAAGATCACCCCTCAGCCTTCTAAACTCCAATGAGTACAGGCCCAGTCTATTTAATCTCTCCTCATAAGCTAACCCCCTCATCTCCGGAATCAACCTGGTGAACCTTCTCTGCACCCCGTCCAAAACTAATATATCCATTCGCAAATAAGGGTACCAAAATTATACACAGTATTCTAGGTGTGACCTCACCAGTACCTTGGACAATTGCAGCAAGACCTCCCTGTTTTTATATTCTAACCCTCTCACGATAAAGGCCAACATTCCATTTGCCTTCTTGATCACCTGCAAACCGAGTTTTTGTGATTCATGCACAAGGACCCTCAGGTCCCTCTGCACTGTAGCATGTTGTAATTTTTCACCATTTAAATAACAGTCCATTTTACTATTATTCTTTCCAAAGTGGATAACCTCACACTTGCCAACATTATACTCCATCTGACAGATCCTTGCCCACTCACTCAACCTATCCAAATTTCTCTGCAGACTTTCCGTGTCCTCCATGCAATTTGCTTTCCCATTCATTTTTGTGTCATCTGCAAACTTTGTTATCCTACACTCAGCCCCCTCCTCCAGATGGTCTATGTATATGGTAAACAATTGAGGCCCCAGCACCAATTCCCGTGACACGCCACTAGTCACCAACTGCCAACCGGAAAAGCACCCATTATTCCAATTCTCTGCTTCCTGTTAGATAGCCAATCCTCAATCCATGTTAACACTTTACCCCCAACTCCACGTACCTGAATTTTATGCAGCAACCTTTTGTGAGGCAACTTATCGAATGCCTTCTGGAAATCTAAAAACACCACATCCACCGGTTCCCCTCTGTCCACCGCACTCTTTACATCTTCATAAAAATCCAGTAAATTTGTCAAACAGGACTTTCCCTTCATAATCCATGCTGTGTCCAGGTGTCCTGCTATTTCTTCCTTAATGATAGATTCCAGCATTTTCCCAACTACGGATGTTAAGCTAACCAGCCTTTTGTCTACCTCCCTTTTTAAACAGTGACGTTACATTAGCTGTTTTCTAATCAGCTGGCACCTCCTCAGAACCCAGCGAGTTTTGATAAATTACAACTAATGCATCTGCTATTACTGCTGCTGTTTCTTTTAGAACTCTGGGATGCATTCCATCTGGACCCGGAGACTTGTCTACCTTCAGATCTGTTAGTCTACCCTGCACTACCTCTTTAGTAATAGTGATTGTATTGATAGTGGTCATGGGTTTGGAAGGTGTTTTTGAAGGATTCTTGGTGATTGCCGGTAGTGTATCTGTAGAAGGTACATGTGGGCTGCCACTTTTTGTCAGTGGTGGAAGGAGCAAATATTTACAGTGGTGGAAATGATGACAATCAAGTTGGCTGTTTGTCCTGGATGGTGAGAAACCTGTTGAGTGATGAAGACAAGTGAAGAGTATTCAATCAACTCAACTTTTACTCCACCTATGTTGTTGATGATATTGATGTACTTGTTTTTATCCTACAGGTGCTTTGGTCCACCTTGTTGTCTAACGAGGGGCATACACGCGATGGGTCATGAGAGGGCTGCTCTTGGATTTTTTTCGAGAGTATCCTAGTGCTTCACGTCTTAGTGTACGCTTGACCTGGACCATTTGATGGGCAACACAACAGCTCAGTGACTATCGCTGTGCTGTGCAGATACATGGATTTGGGCCTGTGTCTGTGGGAGTTTGCACATTCTCCCCGTGCTTGCGTGGGTTTTCTCCGGGTGCTCCGGTTTCCTCCCACATCCCAAAGATGTGCTTTTAGGCTAATTGGCAAAACAAATTCTCCCTAAATTGTCTCAAATTTGGTTTTTAATCCATAGATTCTATAAACATAGACAGGGATCACAGGTAGCAGTGGGAACATTGGGGTGGCAGCACGGGCTCGTTGCGCTGAAGGGCCTGTTTCCCATGCTGTTTTGTTCTTTGTTTTTTATAGCTTAAACTAGCCTCTGAATAATTTGTGTAAGTTGGGACTAGAGGGGACATGCTGGAAACATTTGTTCTCCGAGTTGTGGGCAATGCAGGGCACATTAACATTTACACCCATACCTAGCTGTACTGATCAAGTGGTGATGTGTCCTCTTTTCCAACACTACCAGTCTTTGTGATGGTGATGATGAAGACAGATTGGTCTTAGGGGATTGCTGATGAATTATACTGTATCTTTGCTTGGTCTTACACTTCTCCCTCTCTCTGAGCTGCCATCAAGACCTCGGAGATCTTTAATTCCAGCCTCTTGCGCATTGTCATTTTCCAATTAGCCCACCATTGTTACTGGGTCTTCAACTGCCAAGATCCATCTCTCTACAAAAACCTCTCTGAACCTCTTCATCTCTCTGTCTCCCTTTAAACCCCACTCTGAAAAAACTCCCTCTTTAATTAACTTTTGGAAACGTAGCCAAACGTAGCCAAACGTAGCACATGTAGCCTGTGGCTCAGTGCAATGTGCCTTGGGATTTTTCAACAGATTTCAGGTGCTATATAAGTACAAGTTTTGTTGATAGGATATAAGCTAAAAGGAACTGAAAATATTTTGGTTTATAACCAACTCCAATGTCTCATTTGAAACAGGAATTAAAAGCACTGACTGGGCTTTCTGCAGAATGTTCTGCATAGTGATTAACATTGATTGGATAAATGACGTTAGCATCTGGATAAAAACAGAACTTCCCCAAATAGAGTTCTCTAATTCTCAGTAAAAAGAAGCTTAGGATTTCTGTAGCGCCCTTTTTAACCACCCCTCTCGCCTCCACAAGCATTTTGATTAATGAAGTGCATTTTGATGGGTATTTACTGAGGAAATGTAGGACACAAGTCATCCCAAATAGCACAGCTAGATTCCACAAACAGCAATATGATCATAATCCAGAGAATCTGCCTCAGTAATATTCATATTGGTCAGGACACTGTGGAAATCTCCTCTGATCTTCTCACAATGGTATCCTTAGATTTCAGATACCCATTTGAGTCAGCAGATAAATCTTCAATTTAACGTCTCATCTAAGGATGAAGCACCTCTGGCAGTGCGGCACTCCCTCGGCACTGGCCCTCTGGCAGTGCGGCACTCCCTCGGCACTGGCCCTCTGGCAGTGCGGCACTCCCTCGGCACTGGCCCTCTGGCAGTGCGGCACTCCCTTGGCACTGACCCTCCAAATGGTAACTGTGTGAGAGTGTGAATTGGTGCACTTTGAGCAAAAGGCATTTCAGAATGTGCTGTATCAATGGTTGCTACACGAGGCATGTGACAGAGGGGGTAACATGTTAGCATGGATAGCTGATTGGTCAGGCCATGGGAAGCAGAGAATAGGATTTAAAGGAGGCTTTTTCAAATTGCTAAGCTGGAACTAGTGAGTGCCACAAGGATCAGTGTAGGGTCATCAAATATGGCAACATGGTGGGACAGGGCTTATCACTGTGCCAGGGACCCAGGTTTAATTCCCAGCTTGGTGCACTATCTGTGCAAAGTTTGCACATTCTCCCTGTGTCTGCGTGGGTTTCTTCAGGGTGCTCCAGTTTCCTTCTACAATCTGAAAGATGTGCTGGTTAGATGCATTGGCCATGCTAAATTCTCCCTCAGTGTACCTGAACAGCATCTTTCTGCACTGTAGGGGTTTCTATTGTTCCATGGTTGCAGACAGGCACAGGAGTGTGGCAACTGGGGGATGTTCACTGTAACTTCATTGCAGTGTTAATGTAACCTACTTGTGATTCTAATTGACTTATTGCTTTTTACAATCTATGTCAATGATTTGGATAAAGGGATTGATTAGCCAAAATTGTTAAGGGGAGGTAGACAATCTGTAGAGTGACATTGAGACAGGTGAAGTGAGCAGGGACAAATTTAACAGATGGAGTAAAATGTGGGTAAACGTGAACTTGTCCACATCAGCAGGAAGAATAGAAAAACAGAATATTGTTTAAATGGAGAGAGACTGCAGAACTCAGAGGTACAGAAGGATCTGGTTGTCTTTGGTACATGATTTGCAAACTGTTAGTCTGTGAGAACAGAGTGATTTGATTTATCATTGTCACGTGTGTTAATATTCAGTGAAAAGTATTGTTTCCTGCACACTAGACAAAGCATACTATTCATAGAGAAGGAATGAAGAGAGTGTGGAATATAGTATTACAATCATAGCTAGGGTGTAGAGAAAGATCAACTTAATGCAAGGTAGGTCCATTCAAAGGTCTGACAGCAACAGGGAAGAAGTTGTTGTTGAGTCGATTGATACGTGACCTCAGACTTTTGTTTCTTTTTCCCGACCAAAAAAAGGTAGGAGAGAAAATGTCCGGGGTGCATGAGGTCCTTAATTATGCTGCTGCTTTGCCGAGATAGCAGGAAGTGTAGACAGAATCAATGGATGGGAGGGCTGGATTGCGAGATAAATTGGGCTACATTCATGACGTTTTGTAATTCCTTGTGGTCTTGGGCAGAGCAAGAGCCCAAACCAATCTGTAATACAACCAGAAAGAATGTTTTTTATGGGGCATCTGTAAAAGTTGGTGAGGCTCGTAGCCAACATGCCAAATTTCCTTAGTCTTCTGAGAAAATAGAGGCATTGGTGGGCTTTCTTAACTATAGTGTCAGCATGGTTAGGAAGGCAAATAGAATGTTGGCTTGTGCAAGAGGAATAGAATATAAAAGTTAGAATATTTTACTGCAGCTCTATTGGGCTTTAGTGAAACCACATCTGGAATACTGTGTACTGATTTTGATCTTCTTATTTGAAAAAATATAGGATTGTTTTAGAAGCAGTTCAGAGAAGGTTTATGTAACTCATTCCTGGGATGAGAGTTTACCTTATGAGGAAAGGTTGCACTGGTTAGACTTTGACCCAGTTTGAAAGAATGAAAAGTGATCTTATTGAAACATGCAAGATCCTGAGGGGACTTGATGGGGTGGATACTCAGAGGATTTTCCCACTTGTGAGGGAAACTAGAAAACTAGAATTGGGGGACATGGTTTAAGAATAAGAGGAATCCATTTCAAGGCAAAGCTGAGAAGAATATTTTCTCTCAAGAGGGCTATTCGAGTATAGAATTCTCTTCCAAGAAAGTAATGGTCTTTTTAATATTTACTGGCTGAATTGGACAGATCTTTGATAGGGAAGGGGGTCAAGAGCTGAGTGGGGGAAAGGCAAGAAAGTGGGGTTCACACCACAAACACATCAGCCATGATCGTATTGAATGACAGAATGTGCTTGATGGGTCGAATAGCCTATTCCTGTTTCTAGGTCCTGGTGCTGATGATTGGACAACACATTTATGCAAGAACAGTTAACCTGGTCATTTAACTCACTGCTTTGTTGGGATCTTGCAGTGCCTCAAAGGGCTGACATATTTACCCTGCGTTCTGATAGGGAGCACTTTGCCAACGTTAACCCCCCAGTGCTTTGGGACATTCTAAAGAAAATGAAATGAATGAGTAATCTGTAATGAATAAAGCCAATCATTTGACTCATAATTACTGCTTACAGATCAGTGGTTATAATCAATAACTCCCCAGTCACGCATTATTGGGATTTTCAGTGTAAAAGTACATCTTGATAGATTGCAACCACACAGGAGATGTGAGTGAAAGTGAAGTGGGAGTTCAGTTCTTCTCGGTTATTCAGAGAAGTTCTTTCATTTTAAAGTCTGACTGGGATTTCCAAGTTGCTAACGTATTTGGTGATCATTTTTCTTGATGCTTTGTACCTCAGTGAAACCACATTTACACACTGGCTTCCCATCTAGCTCAGTGTCTAACATGGGTAATTTGCAAGATCACTTCAGGAGACAGTTCAATTCAGCCACAATAGTTTGGTTCTGGACTCATGTCAAGACGATGCTGGTTAGTCTCGACACGTTCACTTCCCTGAAGACTTGTGAATGAACCTGCTGGGGTTTTTACATTAAGCCATCAGCTTCCGTGGTCGTTTTAACCAACATCGACCCACACTTATCAAATTCAGTCTGACAACATGTCCTCAGCGTGAGTTAATTAGACTCAGCCAGTGAGGTCCTTCTTTTCAATCCCTTTCTGGGAAAGGGTGGGGCAGCTGGATTTTCCAGGAAAAGAACCAGCACCTATATAATGGCCGGAATTTTACAGCCTCACTCATCCCGAAACTGTAAAATTTCTCCCAAGGTCAACAGACCTTTCCGAGTACTGCCCCCTACCTGCTCCAATTGCTGTGGCGGGCGGGACTGTAAAATTCTGGCCAAAGGCTTGAATGGCATCCTTCTGTGCTATAATGGTTCCATTCTATGGTTCAACGGTGGGATTTGAACTCGTGACTCTCATCATCATCATCATCATTATCATCATAGCCAGAAAGATCAACATTTTACAGCTGCCACAGTTCTGGGTAACATCAAGGGATTGGACCTGGTAATCTCCCTGAGACAAAATAAAATTCATATAGCATCTTCCACAACCTCAGAATGTGTCAAAGCTAGCAGTGAAACATGGTTTTGAAGTGTAGTCACCATTGTGATGTAGGAAACATGGCAGCCAATTTGAGCATAGCAAGATCCCACAAAGAGCAATCTGATACGGGTGAATCTGTGGTATTGGCCAAGGGTTAAATAATGTTTGAGTCGCTGCAGAGAGCTCCTCTGCTCTGCTTTGGAACAGTGGTCATGGGATCTTTATCATTCTCTGGAGGGCTGTCAGATCCTCGAGTTTTACAACTGCATCAGATCTTTCCCCCAATGTGACAGTTTTCTACACATTCCAGACAACATGCTGACTGCAGACAGGAGAAGTCTCCAAAATGTTAAGCAATAACCTTCAAATTCTGCTCATAAAGAAAGAAACATTTCCCAAACAAGGCTTTTGGTGAAACTGGTTAATAAAGAAACTTCATCTTATTGGCCAAGATTCGTAGACTAGAAGGAAATAGAAAATATTTTTCATTTGTTAAATGGGAATTTTCTTGGCCTTCATCTGACAGCCCCATAAATACTATTGCCCCGTAAATAAACTTCAAATCATTTACAAATTATAGATAAGGGTAGACTGATAAATGATTGAGAGTCCGACTTGGGAGATTGAGAGTCTATTTAATAAAATCTCTCCCTATTTGGGTCTGGCTGTTCATTAAATTGCATCTTTAGATGGACAGTGGTTAATGTTTAAGTAAAATTCTAATTGCACACATCTCAATTTTGGCTCAGTGGGTAGCCTGTCTCCCTGAAGGTTATTTGTTCCATTCCCATTCCAGAGATATGGCTGTATCATCCAGGCTGGTGTACAGTGCAGTGCTGCATGGTTAAGGGAGTTGTCTTTTTGATGGGATGTTAAATCAAGGCTCCATTTGTCCTCTTAGGTGAATATCAAGGATGTCATGATTGTGCCAATCTTCATTAAATAACAATGACACAGTGGTTAGCATTGCTGCCTCCCAGCACTAGGGACCCGGGCTTGATTTCCAGTTTGGGTCACTGTCTGTGTGAATGTCCTCCCAATGAGTTTCCTCTGGGTGTTCCAGTTTCCTGCCATAGCCCAAACATATGTGGGTTAAATGGATTAGCCATGGTAAATGGGTTAGAGGGATAGGCTGGGGGAGAGTGCCTGGGTAAGATAGGCTATCAGAGAGTTGGTGCAGACTCAATGGGATGAATGTTCCTCTATAGATATTGCAGAAGGAAGCCAATGGTGTTCTCCCTGAGACTGAAGCCCACATCAATAAAGTCAGACTATCTGGTCACAATCACATTGCTCTTTGCGGGAGCTTGCTGTACACAATTGGAGCCAGTGTTTCTGACAATAAAAGATTTATTCTATTTCAAAAAGAATGTAATGGGCCATAAAGTGGAAGGAGAGAACCTGAAGTCAGAAAAGGTGCTACAGAAATGTACACCTTTCCTCCTGCTTTCAACTGTTCCCCAATACTCTCCCAATTCTCATTTCAATACTGCGATCACAATCATTTCACGGCAAATCTGGGAATTGTATGCTGCTTTTCCCAATACACAAAACTGAGGAACAGGGAAACTCCAGCTGGATCTTCAAACCTTTCATAAACTCCTGTCAGAGAACCATGATCTACACTCCCTTATCCCAGCTTGCATCTCACAGCCACATAATCTCCTGCGAGAGACAATTGTACAGATGGTGCGGCGCTCCCTCAGCACTGACCCTCTGACAGTGCGGCACTCCCTCAGCACTGACCCTCTGACAGTGCGGCACTCCCTCAGCACTGACCCTCTGACAGTGCGGCACTCCCTCAGCACTGACCCTCTGACAGTGCGGCACTCCCTCAGCACTGACCTTCTGACAGTGCGGCACTCCCTCAGCACTGACCCTCTGACAGTGCGGCACTCCCTCAGCACTGACCCTCTGACAGTGCGGCACTCCCTCAGCACTGACCCTCTGACAGTGCGGCATTCCCTCAGCACTGACCCTCTGACAGTGCGATGTTCCCTCAGCACTGACCCTCTGACAGTGCGATGTTCCCTCAGCACTGACCCTCTGACAGTGCGGCGCTCCCTCAGCACTGACCTTCTGACAGTGCGGCGCTCCCTCAGCACTGACCCTCTGACAGTGCGGCACTCCCTCAGCACTGACCCTCTGACAGTGCGGCGCTCCCTCAGCACTGACCTTCTGACAGTGCGGCGCTCCCTCAGCACTGACCCTCTGACAGTGCGGCGCTCCCTCAGCACTGACCCTTTGACAGTGCAGCACTCCCTCAGCACGACCCTCTGACAGTGCGGCACTCCCTCAGTACTGAACCTCTGACAGTGCGGCACTCCCTCAGTACTGACCCTCTGACAGTGCGGCGCTCCCTCAGCACTGACCCTCTGACAGTGCAGCACTCCCTCAGCACTGACCCTCTGACAGTGCAGCACTCCCTCAGCACCGACCTTCTGACGGTGCGGCGCTCCCTCAGCGCCGACCCTCTGACGGTGCGGCGCTCCCTCAGCACCATCTCCTTCAGCTCAGAGTGAGTAATGCTCCACAGAGTAGCAGTTGGTGATGGAAGTGTTGCTTTATGTGGGAAAGCGAGGTAGGGAGGCCACTAGGGGGCAAATCCAAACTGTTCTTTGTGTTATTCCTTAGGGAATATTGTCAGTGAGTGTGAATTTAATCACTGTCACAGCAGGATCCTGGGTTAGTTTTAATTGAAAATTGCTGATTAGTGTGTACACCATGCCGTTAAATCCAGTGGATAGCGTGACTTCCTCACAAAGTGTGAACAATAAAGTGAGTGTTTTAACATCTGTCATTGAAGTGTTTAACTTCAGCTGCGAAAAGAAGCTCAATCTATAAAACTGTTGTAAGAAACCTCTCTACCTCCAAATTTAATAACACTGGCTAGAATTCTCCAATCTCACCCGCAGCTGCGATTCTCCATTCTCGCCGCTGAGATTTAGCTAAGCGCCAAATTCTCCGTCCTCTCTGATTAAAAGTACAAGTGATGTAGAGATGCCAGCGTTGGACTGGGGTAGTAAGAACTCAGTAAGAATCTAGCAACACCAAGTTGCTAAATTTGCGAGCTTTCGACCTTTTCGTCTTCGTCAAGCAAATGCAGTGTTCTGGTCTGCAATAGCACACATCAGCACAGACAGTCACAAATTGCTGATTAGAATGCGAATCCTCACATCTAACCTGCTATTCAAGTGTTAAAGTGGCGAACAATGTGTGTGAAGGGAATCCTGAGCATTGGTTAGAGAAATGTGTATTTTCTCCAGACAGCACAGTAAGTGAGGTTTTTTGCTAACAGGCAAGTCACGGGGGTTACAGATAGTGTGACATGAAGCCAAGATCCCTGTTAAGACCGTCCTCATGTGCAGAACTTGGTTATCAGTCTCTGCTCAGTGACTCTGCGCTGTTGTGTGTCATGAAGGCCCCCTTGAAGAACATTTACCCAAAGGTCGGAGGCCGAATACCCGTGACTGCTGAAGTGTTCGCCCACAGAAAGGGAACTGTTTTGCCTGGTGATTGTCGAGCGATGTTCATTGATCCGCTGTCGTAGTGTCTGCATGGTTTCCCCAATGTACCATGCTTCGGGACATCCTTTCTTGCAACGTATTAGGTAGACAACGTTGGCTGAATTGCAAGAGTATGTACCGTGTACCTGGTGAATGGTATCCTCACATTTGATGATGTCGTCCATGTCTATGATCCGGCATGTCTTGCAGAGGTTGCTGTGGCAGGGTTGTATGGTATTGTGGTCACTGTTCTCCTGAAGGTTGGGTAGTTTGCTGCGAACAATGATCTGTTTGAGGTTGTGCAGTTGTCTGAAAGCAAGAAGTGCGGGGGTGGGGATGGCCCTAGCGAGATGTTCATCGTCATCGATGACACGTTGAAGACTCCGGAGAAGATGTCGTAGCTTCTCCACTCTGGGGAAGTACTGGACAACAAAGGATACTCTGTCCGCCGTGTCCCGTCTTCGTCTTCTGAGAAGGTCAGTGCGGTTTATCGCTGTGACATGTCGGAACTGTCGATTGATGAGTCGAGCGCCATATCCTGTTCTCACGAGGGCATCTTTCAGGTGTCTGTCACGATCCTCCTCATCTGAGCAAATTCTGTGTATACGGAGGGCTTGTCCATAGGGAATGGCTTCCTTAACGTGTTTAGGGTGGAAGCTGGAGAAGTGGAGCATTGTGAGGTTGTCTGTCAGTTTGCGGTACAGTGAGGTGCTGAGGTGACCGTCCTTGATGGAGATGCGTGTGTCCAAGAATGCAACTGATTCTGGAGAATAGTCCATGGTGAGTCTGATGGTGGGATGGAACTTGTTGATATCATCATACAGTTGTTTCAATGATTGTTCACCATGAGTCCAAAGGAAAAAGATGTTATCAATGTATCTAGTATATAACCTTGGTTGAAGATCCCGTGTGGTGAAGAAGTCTTGTTCGAACCTGTGCATGAAGATGTTGGCATACTGAGGTGCGAATTTGGTCCCCATGGCTGTTCCGTGTGTCTGGATGAAAAGCTGATTGTTGAAGGTGAAGTCATTGTTCACAGCAAACTATCCAACCTTCAGGTGAACAGTGACCACAATACCATACAACCCTGCCACAGCAACCTCTGCAAGACATGCTGGATCATAGACATCATCAAACGTGAGGATACCATTCACCAGGTACACGGTAATTCAGCCAACGTTGTCAACCTAATACGTTGCAAGAAAGGATGTCCCGAAGCATGGTACATTGGGGAGACCATGCAGACACTACGACAGTGGATCAATGAACATCGCTCGACAATCACCAGGCAAAACAGTTCCCTTCCTGTGGGCGAACACTTCAGCAACACGGGCATTCGGCCTCCGACCTTCAGGTAAATGTTCTTCAAGGGGGCCTTCATGACACACAACAGCGCAGAGTTGCTGAGCAGAGACTGATAGCCAAGTTCTGCATACATGAGGACGGTCTTAACAGGGGTCTTGGCTTCATGTCACACTATCTGTAACCCCCGTGAATTGCCTGGGTGAGGAAAAAACCTCACTTACTGTGCTGTCTGGAGAAAATACACAATTCTGGAGAAAATACACAAGGATTCCCTTCACACACATTGTTAGCCACTTTAACACTTGAATAGCAGGTTAGATGTAAGGATTCGCATTCTAATCAGCAATCTGTGACTGTCAGTGCTGATGTGTGCTATTGCAAACCAGAACACTGCATTTGCCTGACAAAGACACAGAGTGTCGAAAGCTCACAAATTTACTGTCAAATAAATCGGTTGGATTTAAAATTGGTGTTGCTAAATTCTTACTGAGTTAAAAGTACAAGACCAGAGAATCCCAGCCATTATCCCTTTTATTTGTCCACCTTTTGCTGCCGGGTGTTGCTCTATCCTTGGGAGAGTTATCTCTGAGCCTTCCATCCAACTCCAAACGCAGAGAAATTCAGTGAATGTGGGAACACTGGGGAAGCTGGGATTGTTCTCCTTAATAAGAAGTCTCACAACACCAGATTAGAGTTCAACAGGTTTATTTGGTAGCAGAAGCCACTAGCTTTCGGAGTGCTTGCTGCCCCTTTGTCAGGTGAGTGGGAATTCTATTCACAGACAGGGTATATAAAGACACTAACTCAATTTACAAAATAATGGTTGGAATACGAGTCTTTACAGGTAATCAAGTCTTAAAGGTACAGGCAATATTTTACACTAGTGAAAGCTAGTGGCTTTTGCTACCAAACTGTCGTAGATAAAAGACATCTCTGAGACTGTTAGTGAGTAAAAATACAATAGGTTTTATTTCCAAAGCTTTTGGGAGAAACCTGGCCCCTAACAGTGGCTTACCAGGCTGAACACAAATTTATACATCATGATTCTCAGCAGCAGTCACAACGCAAACACTGGTATCAGTTAGAACTCGCAACGTTTCCACTTCTAGCCAGGACGCATCCCCTGTCTTCAACCAGCACTCACAGCCTGTCTGGCAGTTTCAATCACGATGCAGGTATCCGTAATATCATAATTCACAGTCTCTCCGGATGCTTCAGCAGCTTCTCCATTGAAGTTACTCAGGCAGAGGGAGCTGTGCCAGCAGCATTCCTCCTGAGAAAAAGCCGGTATCGCAATCTACCAGCTACAACTGTTTAACAATGTTCAGTTAATACAAACAGGTAAGGTTTGCAATGTCTGCAAAATAACATTCACATTTGACTATCTGTCTTTATGGGAATGAAAGTTAAAGAATGAAAGACATGAACAAGTAAGAAAAGTATGAATAATTTATATTGATACCAGTGGCAGTATAAACGTGAGGAAGGGTTATGTTTGTTATATATGCTAGATACAAAATGCATTAATTCATTAACCCCTTCCCTACTTCACAAATAAACCTGTTGGACTTTAACCTGGTGTTGTGAGACTTCTTACTGTGCTTACCCCAATCCTGGCATCTCCGCATCTTGTTCTCCTTAGAGTGGAGAAAGAGGTTTGATTGAAGTGTTCAAAATCACTCATGGTTCCAGTAAATAAATGGGAAGAAACTGTTCCCATTGGAGGAAGGGCCAGTACCCAGAGAAACACAGATTGAAAATAATTGGGAAAAGAAGTAGAGGGGAGATGAGGAGAGTTATTTTGATAAAGATAGCTGTGATCTGGAAGGTGCTGCCTGAAAGGACGGTGGAAGCAGATTCTATAAAAACTTTCAAAAGTGAATTGGAGACATGTTTGAGAATTTTTTTGCAGGGCTATGGAGGAACAGCAAAGTGAGAAAACTCTCTCAAAGAGACAATGGACAGAACACCCTCCTGCGTTGCAATATTTTAGGATCTTGTGTAATGATGGACAGTAGACCATATCGTTCATGGAATCTGTCTCATCCAGTCAAGATACGACAAGCATGATGCACAACATTACACATATACTAGCATCTCCTTGGCTAGAATAATAGTAACAAATTACATGGAAGAAGGCCATTCAGGCTATCACAGCCATGCTGGCTCTTTGAAAGAGCTATCCAATTAATCCACTCTCTTTCCTCTTAGCCTTGTAAATACCTCAGTTTCAAGAATACTCAAAGTCCAATGCAAGAGCAGCCTGAACTGGCCATCTCAGAGAATGGACCTTTGGGTAAATATTCTCCAAGGCGACCTTCACAATACACAGTGCAAAGTCGCTGAGCAGAGACTGATAGCCAAGTTCCACACACATGAAGACAGTCTTAACAGGGATCTTGGGTTCATGTCGCACTATCTGTTATCCCCATGATTTGCCTGGGTTTGCTAAACCTCACTTACTGTACTATCTGGAGACAATACACATCTCTCTAACCTGTGCTCAGTGCTCCTTCCCTCACATTGTTAGCCACTTTAAGACTTGAATAGCAGGTTTGGAGTAAAGATTTGCATTCTAATCAGTAATCTGTAAACAGTCTGTGCTATCTGAGGCCAGAACTCTCCATTCACCTGACAAAGAGAGGAACCTCGAAAGCTTGTGAGTTTACTAGCAAATAAATTGGTTGGACTTAAACCTGGTGCTCTCAGACTTCTTACTGTGTTCTCAGAGAGTGCATTCCAGCAACTAAAGGTTACTGTTATTCATGAAACAATTAACTGCTGCTTCTTTCTGTAATATTACAGATACAGCTGCTACGGCTAATTTGCCCACTGAGAGGTCTGATAAAATAGAGGTTTGTTTGATGGATAATTCTAAACAGATACCATTCAAGATACCTGACCACATAACACCACACGTGTTGGGGACTTGCCGTGAAACATCATTCTAATGTATCTGGTCAAGTCTATAATCTGTTCAAATGTGGCCTGCTGTTTGGACCCTGTGGTATTCTATTTATACAACAGGTGTGACACCGGTTTTCATCTTTAGAATTTAAGAATTTGTTTTAGGAAAGCAAGGTGTTTTTTAATAACAGATGGTATCGTGCTCCCAGCTAATGAGTTGGAAGCTGGACAGAATTTAACATTAAACAGAGTTTACATCACAGAAATAAAATTAACAACTGCTGGAAGTAGCTGATTGGATAGGCAACGCCTGTGGAGACAGAGAGAGAGAGAGGGACAGGGTTCACATTTCAGGCTGATAGCATTTCATTGGAACCAGTCACATCCCAGGATATTCCAAACTCTCCCTGTAACCAGAAACTCTCAGAAGTTTGCACTTCTATAGCCTGGGGAGTTCCAAAACACTTCCAGCCAGGCTGTGCTTTCTGAAATGTAGTCACTGTTGTAAGGAAATGCAACAGCCATTTTGCACACAGCAAGATCCCACACAAACAGCAATGAAATAAAGCCAAGCAGGTTAAGTGATGTTGGTTGAGGGATTAATATTGATTGTCACTTAGTAAGACAGAACATGAGTCTTGCTGAAAAAAGACAAATGCTGTCAAAGCTTGAATGTGAAAGGAACAACAATTTGTACTTCGTGTGGAGAGAGTGCTGATTGGTTTGCAAGTAGTATCTGATTGGTAGCGGCATTGCCACAAAGCATGCACCAGTGAACTGATGACTGACAATTAACCACCAAGCTTTCTTTAAACCCTAACCAGGCAGGTTGACTCTGGGTCAAGGCATTGCCCGAGGAATGAACCAGAGAATGGCTATTTTGTTTAGCTGAAACAGGTGCAATGTATGTACATGTTCTTCCTGTCTGCAAAGAACAAGTTTCTGCGTAGTTTTTAATATGTGCAAAGTGTACCACACTGCAAGTTCAAGTGACAATCTTAAATTTATTATCAGTATAATTATTAACACACTCAGGAATGGTCAGTAAATGTTGTCCAATCATCAAATCTTATGTTGGACACTTTGTTTTGAGTTTTGCAAGAACGAGTTGGTTGGGTACAGGTCTGTCCCTTGTTTGTTATAAAACATAGAAGGGACATGCTTTTTGATATGATCTATTGATATTTGGAAAGTATGGTCTATATACCTGCCATCAGATGGACGCTGCCAATCACATACTACATTATTGATATGTGTGTAACCAGAACCTCTTTTTGGCTTGATGGCAGCATCCTGTTAGGGCTGAATACCACCTGGTGTTGTTACTCGAACAGTGTGAAACAGCAAGCTTTACCTGTGGCTCAATATTTTCAGACACCCTGCCCTTCCAGGGTAATCTGAGGTACACAAGGTGTATTTTTTTTAACTCTTTCATGGGATGTGGATGTTGGAGCATTTATTTCCCTTCCCTAATTATCCTCGAACAGAGTGCTAGCTTGGCCATTTCGGAGGTAAGATTCAATCACATTGCTGTGACTCTGGAGTCACATGTAGGCCAGACAGGATAAGGACAGCGGATTTCCTTCCCTAAAGGATATTAGTGAAGCAGATGGGTTTTCCCGACAACCGACAATGGTTTCATAGCCATCAGTAGACTTTTAATTCCAGATTGTTTTTGCGTTCAAATTTCATCATCTGCTATGGTGGGATTCAAATTCAGGTCCCCCGAACATTACTCTGGGTCTCTAGATTACTAATCCAATGATAATACTATCACGGCACTGCCTAAAGTGATAGCTTTAGAACCATGTTTGAGTTTGTGAGATTATATAGTCAGCAATGATCTGATCAGGGGAGCCATTATTCTGTAGATTAGATGTTCTCTACTGCAGCATTAGCTCACACAGTGAGCAGATGTCTTGGCTCTCTCTGTGAGTTTACTGAAAAAAACCAATCTCACAGCGTGTGGAACTGTAAGAATCCCAATGCCGAGACTGACCAGTGCAGTGAGGCTCGCGCTGGGCAGGGGTAGAGAACCCACTGGCAGATTTCTTAACCAGCAACTGAGAAAAGAGAGCTCATCTGCTCTATTTCAAAAGATGAATTGGAGCAAAGGATCGGGCAGGTTAAAGGTGCATGCGGAAACTCTGAAATGCAGCAAATGGATCATCTACAGAACAGAAATACGCCAGAGGTCGAATGCTGGGTGGCATTTCATCAAAGGCATGTTTCTCTTACAAACGAACAAAGGTGTTTGCGAGAGCAGGGCATTGAGAGGATCCCATCGCAACACCATTGATTTGGAGTACACGGTGTTGGTAAAACTGAACTCAAAGTGTGTGAGTTGCTGAGTCTATTATTCCAATGAATACAGATCCATAAAGGTGGAGGGTTCAGATCACCATGATACAGTGACACAGTGCAAATACTTTTGGCTTTCTTGAGTAGTATATTAGCGATTAGGTTAGCAATGTTGAATAAGCACATATTCATAATTGCAAGTCCTATAGGGTCTTTGCAAATGTGAAGGAATCCTTCACCATGTGTGTTCTTAACTCATTGTAGCAATTCACTCAACTCATACTGTGCAGAATTGGTTATGGTTACAGAGTCTACTTTCCAACCAATCAGCACCCTCTCATTTCATAGAAACATAGAAGAACTACAGCACAACACAGGCCTTTCAGCCCACAAAGTTATGCTGAACATGTCCCTACCTTAGAGATTACTAGACTTACCCATAACCCTCTATCTTACTAAGCTCCACGTACTTATTTAAAAGTCTCTTAAAAGACCCTATCAAATCCACCTCCAACACTATTGCTGGCAGCCCATTCCACGCACCCACCATTCTCTGAATAAAAAATTTCCCCCTGACATCTCCTCAGTACCTACTCCCCAGCACCTTAAACCTGTGTCCTCTTGTGGCAACCATTTCAGCCCTGGGAAAAAGCCTCTGACTATCCACTCAGTCAATACCTCTCAACATCTTATACATCTCTATCAGGTCACCCCTCCTCCCTCTTCTCTCAGTTTCATAAATTGTTGTCCCCTTTACCTTGTGAATTGTCCTGATGAGTGCAAGATAAAAAGTTTTAACAATGTGTGCCTTTTTCAGCAGTACTCAAAATAAAATGTATTCGTTTAGAGAATGGACACTAGCCCTAATAGGAAAGGTTAAAACCATCCAAAGTAGGCTTGCCAGCTCTTCAGCTTTAACCAGGTTTGCCACAAATTGAAGATTAATCTCCAGAATGCTGCTCTGAGCAAAAACCAGGGTGAAATTTCATAGACAGAGACATTTGAAAAGAAGTTTTCTTTTCCATTATGACCATTTTTGTTTATTCTTTGTAAAATATTGAGGATGAGAAGGTTTGCTTTTGAGCAACTGGATGATTTTTGACAGGAAGTTTTGAGTTGGTGTGGCTACCACAAGAATGGAAGTGTTGGCTGGACATTGGTGGAGCATTGGGCAGAGTGTGGCAAGAGGAAATCATCTGATGAAAGCTCTAGAAATACATGTGACAATCGAAGAGGACATCAAACCTAAATACATCCAATTTCACAAAATAGAGAAGTCTGTACATTTCGACTCTCGACTTGTGCGGATCATTTTCTTTATTCCGTGTTGGAAGAGGAACTTGTTATTGTTCGTCCATCGTCATCGATGAGGACCTCGACACCGTTAGTCATTTTGAGGCTGGTTGCAGTGTATCTGAAGATGACTGATCAGGCCAATTCGGGCACGGAATGTCCTGGCACCTATTGGACAGACTTGTGTAGACACTGTAGTTGTGGTGGTTCTGAACTTGTGTAGCTCATGCTTAAGTTGTACTTCAGCAATACAGCTTGCTTCGTGAGCTTGACGGTCTTTGTGGAGGAACTGCAAGGAGTATCTAATCACAGACAGAGTTGGTGGATCTGATCCAACAATAAGTTCAGCACCAGTTAGGAATAGTAATAACTGGAGGAACACAATTTGGCTCAGCAACAAAGAGTTTATTAACCATGGGATGAAAGTCTGATAAACACTCGTACAGATCCACTCTCTTCACCTCCGTGGCCCCAACTGCTTTCCATCCCAGAATGTGTGTCCTCACTCCTGATTGGCCCCACTTCTCATGCAGCCACTCTATTGGATCTGGCCTGATCACATGGTCTGCAAAGGACTGTCCCTTAAAGGGCCTCGTTACCATGGAAACAATGTGAAAATTGCTCTCTATAATTGGAGAGGGAGGCTGCTATGAGACAGTGGTGTTACAGGATGTTGTTACCAATCTCTTGGTAGCCCTCGGTGAAACCTTTGGCAGAGGCTTAGGGCGGGATTTTCCCAGCTGTGCTCGTCCCTCTAGTCCAGAAAATCCTGCCCGAGGTCAGCACATCTTTTTCATGTTCCATCTCCAGACCGCTACAATTCCCGTGGCAGACAGGATGGGAAAGTTCTACCCGTAATCTCATTACAAACTCCTCTACAAATGCCCTCAAGTCAGACTGTTCCACTCATCAAAGGATGGTGGGTATGCAGCCCATAACTCGATGAGAACATAGAGATTATTGAGCCAGTATTTATAGTACATTATCCCTGGCAATGACCCACTCAGGTACTGATCATGGTTTCAACATGCTGTGAAAATGCAAGGAGGTCTTGAGGGAAGACAAGAAAAGAAGGATTTTTATATATATCCACCATCTGCAGCTTCACTTTATAGTTGCTGTTTGCCGGATCTCGATTCAGACATTCGTTCTGCATTATCAAAGTGATTAGATGACAAAATATCTTCATTGGTTCCAAAGTATTCAGGGACATTCGGGAAAGGATCTTTAGAAATACAAAACTGGTCATCATTCACTCTCACTCTCTCTCTCCCTGCTCTTAGGAAGGAAAATTAGCTTAACTCATCAATTTCAAGGATTCTTTCCCAGTTTGGGCATTCCCTCTCCAGTAACTATCTGGTTGCTTGGTTACATTCCCAGAAACACCCATATCTCTTTTTCTCACTTTATTTCTCTTTATTTAACTCAAATAAAGAGAAAACAAATCAACAAAGCCATTTCAGTGGAAGTCATTGAGCAATGGGAAGGAGAGAGATGATGGCTTTGTGGTATTGTCACTAGACAATTGGATTAGTAAATTTGCAGATGACATTAAAGTCGGTGGAGTGGTAGATAGTGAAGAGGGGTGTTCTAGTTTGCAGAGGGACTTAGACAAGTTGCAGAGCTGGGCCAAGAGGTGGCAAATGGAGTTTAATGTGGAAAAGTGTGAGGTAATGCACTATGGCAGAAATAATAAATGCGTAGAGTATAGGGCAAATGGTAGGATTCTTAGTAGTCTAGATGAACAGAGGGATCTTGGTGTGTATGTGCATAGATCCCTGAAAGTAGGCAGTCAGGTCGAGAAGGTGGTTAGGAAGGCATATGGAGTCTTGGCTTTTATTGGTAGAGGGATTGAATTTCGGAGCCGCAACGTCATGTTGCAACTGTACAAAACTCTAGTGCGGCCGCACTTGGAGTATTGTGTGCAGTTCTGGTCCCCCGCATTATAAGAAAGATGTGGAGGCATTGGAGAGGGTACAGAGGAGGTTTACCAGGATGTTGCCTGGTATGGAGGGCAGGTCATATGAGGAGAGGCTGAGGGATTTGAGGTTGTTTTCGTTAGAAAGGAGGAGGCTAAGAGGGAACCTGATCGAAACATATAAGATGATTAGAGGTTTAGATAGGGTGGACAGTGATAGCCTTTTTCCTAGGATGGAGAAAGCTAGCACGAGGGACACAGCTTTAAATTAAGGGGTATGAGTTATAGGACGGATATCAGAGGTAGGTTCTTTACTCAAAGAGTGATTAGGGAGTGGAATGCCCTGCCTGCAGCTTTTGTAGATGCGCCAAGTTTGGTGGCGTTTAAGAGGTTAGTTGATAAGTATATGGAAGAGAAGGGAATGGTTTAGTTTGGAGGAGCATTGCTTTTTATATTGGTCGGCGCAACATCGAAGGCCGAAGGGCCTGTTCTGTGCTGTATTGTTCTATGTTCTATGTTCTAGACTATTAATCCAGAAATTTAACTCATGGAGACCCAGATTCGAATTCCGCCATGGCTGATGGTTGAATTTGAATTCAATAAAAAATATCTGGAATTAAGAATCTACTGATGACCAGGAAATCATTGTCGATTTGTCAGAAAAACCCATCTGGTTCACTAATGCCGATTAGGGAAATCTGCCCACTTTACCCTGTCTGGCCTACATGTGATTCAAGAGCAACAGCAATGTGATTGACTCTCAACTTCCCTCTAAGCAATGGGCAATAAACACTGACCAGCCAGCGATACCCGCGTCCCACAAATGAATAATAAAAAAATAGGAATATCACCAACACTGTTTTGTAAGTCAGAGGCTGAACTTTCTTCTTTTAAAAGAAGATTTTGTCTGTGAAAGTACCTCAAGAGTTTTGATCAGTATCCAGTTTGGTGAAGGCACATTATGCCTTATGTTCAAAAGATACTGTGGGAAGCTTTTAGTCACCTGGACATTTCTGGCAATGTACAGGATAGGAGAATCTTCAGGTTGTTCCCTGGTGAAATACCATGGTGAATAAGGATTAAATACCCAATACACAATGGTAACATTAGAAAGTGGAGGAGGCCCTTCAGCCCCTCATGCCTGTTCTGCCATTCAATTACAATATGGTGGATCTGTATTTTAACTCCATCTACCTGCCTTAATTCACTCACCCAATTAAAATCAATTCACCTCAGTTCTGACATTGCCAATTGGCTCTCATCCTCAGCAGTTTTGTTGAAGAGAGAGAGAGTTCCTCTCCCTTTTTGTGAGGAGATTTTCCCCGGCATCACCCCTTGACTCCAATTTCATGGTCACACCCTCTTGTCCAGCGAATGGTGATTAAAACACTGAATCTTCTGACTAATACTTGAGTGTGCCTGAGACACAGAGAGTGAGCCATGGTTAGCATCTCGATTGGAAAAAAACCTCTCACTGTTCCTGCTTCTGAACGATGAGTCTCACTGTAATGTCACCACAATCTCCAATTGAACTTCTGCTTCCTCAATCCACTTCACTTTCTGATGTGTTTGTGTTGTCAGCCCAAGTGTGGTACCTGTTAATGGGACAGAAATAGTGCAATTTTGGGGCGTTGGCAACGACAATTTGCATTTATATAGCACCTTTACTTTAGCAAAGGCAGAGAACGCGGCACAAGAGTTATTATCAAACAAAACTTGGTACTGAGCCACAGAAGGAGACAGGTGCCGAAAACCTTGATCAAAGAAGTCGGTTGTTAGGAGTATCCTAAAGGAGGAGAGAGTTTTAAAGTTGAAATTTTAGAATTTAACATCCAGGCAACTGAAGCACATCCATCATTGGTGGTGATTAAAATTGAGGTTTATAAGAGATCAGAATTGGAAGGGAGTGTGCCTCTCCGTCTCACACTCAGGGTTTCTGTCAAACTCAAGGTGAACCCCCACAGTCTCCATTTTGTGCTTGTTTTATGACTTTTACTTTGATAAATCCATTTTCTTTTGCCTGAATGCATCCAAAAGATAAAAAGCAGAGAGAATACCAAGAGTGTGAAATGCTTGCAGAAGAACGACAGAGCTGCAGTTGTAACGAGGGTGGGAGTTTATGGGCTACAGAATGGAAACAATAGATGGGAGGGAGAATAAGCGGAGAACTGAGGTGGTGAAACCTCTGTTAGGAGGACATTGTTTCAGAGTGGTTTCATAGCATCACCTTCCCACATCCTGTTCAAATTCAGTAACCAAAAAAGACAACTTTAAAGGGCACAACTTTCTATTTGTACATTTGGAAAATGCATCTCACGGGTCATGCACTCAACTTGAAGCTTGGAAGACAAAACAGGAAGAAAACAATTTCTAACGTGATTGTTTCCTGGATTTGTTCTGCCAAGAAAAGGAACCATATTTGTTTTAAAATTGCAGAACTTCAATTTAGACATTGTGTAAAGTTTATTTATTGGTGTCATAAGTAAGGTTTACATTAACATTGCAATGAAATTATTGTGAAAATCCCTGAGTCACCACACTCCAGCGCCTGCTCAGGTACGCTAAATTCAGGGAGAATTTAGCACAGCCAATGCATCTAACCAGCACGTCTTTTGGACTGTGGGATGAAACTGGAGCACCCAGCGGAAAACCCCACACAAACACAGGCAGTGACCGAAGCCGGGAATCGAACCTGGGTCCCTGGTGCTGTGAGGCAGCAGTGCTAACCACTGTGCTGCCCTTATAGTGCAGAGCCCAGGAACAAACCAGCAGCCATTTGTAACAATGCATTTAATATTCACTCACTCACCTTGGCCAAAGTTTTACTGTTCTGCCTGCCACAGGAATTGGAATGGACAAGGAGAGGACTGGAATGGTCCAGTAACCTCAGGCAGGATTTTATAGTTTTGGGATGAACGAGGCTGTAAAATCCCAACCAGAAACTTTTAAATCCAAACTCTGCATTCAGTGTTATGGGTATAGGACTTCACAGCACAGGAGTCCATTCAGCCCATTGTGCTGGGGCTATCTCTTTGAAAGTGCTCTCCAATTAGCGCCATTCACCTGCACTTTCCTCACAGCCTCACAAAGTGTTCCTCCTTCTCGTATTTCTCCATCATACTTCTGAAAACTATAAACACCTCAGTCAGGTTAACCATACACTAATTCTTAGTGCACACAGTGGGAGCTAATCAGAGTGCAGGAGGAAAGGCCATATAGAACAAAAAAACAAAGAAAATTCCAGCACAGGAACAGGCCCTTCGGCCCCCCCAAGACTGCACCGACCATGTTACCTGACTGAATTAAAACCCCCTACCCTTCCGGGGACTGTATCCTTCTATTCCCATCCTATTTGTCCAGACACTCCTTAAAACACACTACCCTATCCGCTTCCACTACCTCCCCTAGAGCAAGTTCCAGGCACCCATCACCCTCTGTGTAAAAAAAAAACTTACCTCATACATCTCCTTTAAACCTTGCCCCTCTCACTTTAAACTTATGCCCTCCAAGTAATTGATTCTTCCACTGTGGGGAAAAGCTTCTAATTATCCACTCTGTCCATGCCTCTCATAATCTTGTATCAGGTCACCCCTCAACCTCCGCCATTCCTGTGAGAACAAACCAAGTTTCTCCAATCTTTCCTCATGGCTAATGCTCTCCATACCAGGCAAAATTCTGGTAAATCTTTTCTCTACCCTCTCCAAAGCCTCCACGTCCTTCTGTTAGTGTAGCAACCAGAATTGAACACTATATTCCAAGTGTGGCCTAAGTTCTGCGATTAGCAAATGTGCCAGTTAGATTGTGCAAAATAGACAGATAAACAGGCAGACATCATTTCAAATGAAACACAAAGATTGATTTATACACCACAATAAAACTTGCATTTATATAGCATATTTAATGTGATTTTAAAAATTCCACTTCAAACAAAATTTAACCCTGAACCACACGCAGCGATATAACAACTCACCAAAAGATTGGTCAAGGAAGTTGATCTAAAAGTCCATCTTGAAGACAGAGAGAGAGGCATGGAGGTTTGGGGAGTGAATCCCAGAACTAAAGGAATATCCAGCAACGATTAAAATCGGAATTGAAAGAACACAGAGGTCTCGGAGAGTAGTGAGATTGGAAAAATTGTCAAGATAGGGAGGAGCGAAGGCATGGAGCGTGTTGAAAATACATTTGAGGCTTTTACAATAATGGTTGAATATAAACTGTGTTTGTATTTTAAACCTGAGCCTGTGTGGCACGTCACTCACTCTCATTTCACTTGTTCCTGTCACTGACCCCAGTCCACAGCACTGACTCCCCGCCACCCACTACACTGACTCCACCAAAGCACTGACCCTCCCCCCCCGTAGCATTGACCCTTCCCCACCCAGAGCACTGACTCCCCCCCCCACACCCCACCCACAGCATTGACCCTCGTCCCCAAAGAACTGACTCACCCACCGACAGCATGACCCCCCCCCCCACCCACAGCACTGACTCTTCCCCACAGCACTAACCCCTGCCACCCACAGAACTGACCCCCTCCCTCCCCCCCCACCACAGCACTGTCCATCTTTGGTAATTAAACTATTAACTTTAAGCAGTTTTCACCATCATATATCGGCTAATCCCACCTCTAGTTAATCTGCTTGATGAGAGCGTTGATCAACAAGAAGAGATCTGACCCTTTGGGGACAATAGAGCAGCAGGAGGCCATGTCGCCCCTCAAACCTGTCCTCCCACTTAATCAGTTCATGGCTCATCCATACGTTGATAATTGAGACAAGCCTTCACTCTGTAAACTTAAGAGCAAAAATATTTGAACCTTGACTAAAATATAGATGGCGATGGAGCCTAGTTCCAATGTCCCCAGCAAGAAGAATAAAATACACAAATTATTGAACGTGTAAGTTATAGCAGGCTTTTCCTCAGTGAGAGCGGGAGAAATGAAATTATTCAGAAGAAAATTGGTCATTGTAAGTGCTTTGCAATACGGGAAAGAGGTTTGTTTGTGGTGGATTTCTGTGTAGATATTGCTAACCACAAGAAAACCAATGATGCAGACTTTAATTCTGAAAGGTTTTAGAGAGGAGATTAACCCAGAACAGTGCCAGGAATGAGGGTCTTCAGTTAATATTGGGAGGCTGGAGAATCTGCCTACAATCCCCACAGTGCAGAAAGAGGCCCATCGAGCCTGCACCGACAACAATCCCATTGCGGTGCTAACTCCATGTACTTACCCTGCTAATCCCCTAAAGGACAAGTGACACCAAGAGGCAATTTACTGTGTCCAATCCACCCTAACCAGCACGCCTGGAGGAAACCAGAGTACCCAGAGGAAACCCACACAGACACAGGGAGAACGTGCATACTCCACACAGATAGTGACTCGACGTCGGAATTGAACCCCAGGTCCCTGTGCTGTGAGGCAGCAGTACTAAAAACTGTGCCACTTTAGAGTAGGGAAGGTTAAGAGAAGATTTATTGGAGGTATGCCAACTCATTAAAAGATCATGAGAAATTTTCCAAATAGCCAGAGATCAATAATCAGATGAACAAAGATTTAATATAAATGTCAAGAAAGCCAGAGGGGGTGATAAGGAGGATTGAATCTGTGATCTGTGAATGTGCTGCCTGAATGAACAGATTCCACACTAACATCTAAACTGAGGTTTAAAATAGAAGCAGAACTGCAGGATTGTGAGGAAGAAGAATTCGTTCTAAGAGCCAGCACAGGAACAATGGGCCGAATAACCTCCTTCTGTAATCTGTGAGTCGCTGCAATTCTAGGAAGCAGAGTCAAAAGTGATCATAGCACTGAGGGCAAACAAGCTTTCTGTATTCCAACACAAGATTATGAGGGGGATAGATAAACAGGGTTAAGCTTTTTCCTAGGATGGACTCGAATAGCACGAGGGGTCATGGGCTTAGGGTGAGGGAGGTAAGGTATAATTTGGATGCTAGAGGGAGTTTTTTCACACAGAGGGTGGGGGGGGTATGGAATGCGCTGCCAAGTAAAGTGGTGGAGGCAGGTACTCTGGAGTTATTTAAGAAATACTTAGATGGGCACATGAACAGAATGGGAATGGAGAGGTATAGAAAACTGATTTAAAAATAGGGATCGTGAGCCTTGGGAGTCCCTGGGAAGTGTGTAAATAGATGATGATATTGATGTACTTGTTTTTATCCTACAGGTGCTTTGTCCACCTTGTTGTCTAACGAGGGGCATACACGCGATGGGTCGTGAGAGGGCTGCTCTTGGATTTTTTTTTCGAGAATATCCTAGTGCTTCACGTCGTTAGTGTACGCTTGACCTGGACCATTTGATGGGCAACACGACAGCTCAGTGACTATCGCTGTGCTGTGCAGATACATGGATTTGGGCTTGTGTCTGTGGGAGTTTGTGCATTCTCCCCGTGCTTGCGTGGGTTTTCTTCAGGAGCTCCGGTTTCCTCCCACATCCCAAAGACGTGCCCTTAGGCTAATTGGCAAAACAAATTCTCCCTAAATTGTCTCAAATTTGGTTTTTTAATCCATAGATCTATAAGCATGGACAGGGATCGTGGGTAGAGGTGGGAACATGGGGGTGGCGGCACGGGCTCGTTGGGCCGAAGGGCCTGTTTCCCGTGCTGTTTTGTTCTTTGTTCTTTGTACTTCCCTTCAAACTACTTAGCAAAGATACTGTTCAGTATCCAATCCCAGTGAGTGGAGAGAGGGTTAAGCACAGGTTAAAAAGATGTGTATTGTCTTCAGTTAGGGCAGTTAGTGAGCTTTTGCAAGCCATGGGGGTTACAGATAGTGTGACTTGAACCCAAGATCCCGGTTGAGGCTATCCTCATGTGTGCGGAATTTGGCTATCAGTCCCTGCTCAGTGATTTTGTGTTGTTGTGTGTTGTGAAGGCTGCCTTGGAGAATGCTTACCCAAAGATCAGAGGCTGAATGCCCGTGACCGCTGAAATGTTCCCCGACAGGAAGAAAACACTCCTGCCTAGTGATTATCACATGGTGTACATTCATCCATTGTCGTAGCATAAATGCTCCACTCGTACTAACATAATAACATAACATAAGAAATAGGAGCAGGAGTAGGCCATTCAGCCCCTCGAGCCTGTCCCGCCATTCAATAAGATCATGGCTAATCTATAGGGGTTCAGTACCACTTTCCTGCTTTCCACCGGAAACCCTTAATTCCCTTGTCAATCAAAAACCTATCCACTCTTGACTTGAACAGATTCAGCGAGGAAGCAAGGAAGCCTCCACCACTTCAACAGGCAGAGAATTCCAAAGATTCACCACCTTTGCATGAAGAAATTCCTCTTCAACTCCAATCTGACCCGTCCGCCTCCTAATCTTGAGGCTGTGCCCTCTAGTTCTGCTATCTTTGCTATGCAGGAAGATGTCTCAACCTCTACCCTATCCAGCAAATTCTGAAAGATAACTACCAGGGCATCCGCTATCACCTCTGCCATTTCCTTGAAGACCCGGGATGCATTCCATCTGGTCCTGGAGACTTATCTGCCCTCAGCCCCATTAGCCTATCAAGCACCACCTCTCTAGTGACTGTAATCTCATCAAAGACCTCATCTCCCACCACCCTTCTATCCTCAATTTCGGGCAAACTATTTACAACCTTCTCTGTAAAGACCGACACAAAAAACTTATTCAAGGTCTCCGCCATATTCCTATCATCCACCATTAAACCATCCCTCTCATCCTCCAACAGTCCTATGTTAACTCTGGCCATCCTCCTATTCTTCATATATTTATAAAAACTTTTACTGTCCTTTTTGATATTTCGAGCTAGTTTAGCCTCATATTCTATCTTTTCTTTTTTAATCACCTTTTTAGTCATTCTTTGCTGTTATTTACAACTTTCTCAATCCTCCGATCGCCCACTATTTTTAGCTGTTCTGAACACCTCAGCTTTTGATTTAATACTCTCCTTAATTTCCTTGGAGAACCACGGCTGATTTTCCCTTCTCCTACAGTCCTCCTTTATCATTGGAATATATTTTCACTGAGTACCGAAAAAGATTTCTTTAAAGATCCCCTACTGTTCCTCAGCCGTCCTACCAACCAGTGCACTCCTCCAATCCACAGTCGCCAATTCCTTTCTCATCCTATCATAGTCCCCTCTATTCAAACATAGTACACAGATCCGGGACGCTACTACCTCATCCTCCATCTGCATCATAAATTCTACCATACTATGATCACTCGTCCCTCGAGAATCCCTCACGTGAATATCCCTAATTCTACCCACCTCATTACATACTACCAGATCTAAGATAGCCTGCTCTCCCATCGGTTCTGTAACATACTATTCAAGGAACCCATCCTGACAGCATTCCAAGAACTCTTCCTCCAGCCCGCTGTGTGTACTGTGTGTACCCAAAAAGACTTGATACCTGTAAAGACTCTATTCCAACATTCTTCACATTCTAATTTGTTATTATCTTGCAATATATGCCCTGAACTAACCTCCACTCACCTGATGAAGGAGCACTGCTCTGAAAGCTCGTGACTCCAAATAAACCTGTTGGAATTTAACCTGGTATTGTGAGACTTTTAACTCTATTGTTGGTGTTATTTCCCCAGCAATGGGGTAGTTAGTGATGGGCTGGAAGATAAAGATGCTCTCTGCAGCTGCCATCAATATCAGGGAACTGACCCCAGTGCTCCTGGTTTTTAATGAGTATATTTCCTACATTCCATACTGGAAACAGAGCAAAACTACAGTGTGGTTAATAATTCCAGGTAACATTCAAAACTCATCTGATTGTTTCTTTTACAGGCAGTCATTTGTGTCCATTGAGGGTGGGATATCCAAGAGCGATGCTAAATTATTCGGTTGGTGACAGTCTGACGTTGAATTGCACGATACTACATTGTGGACCAGAACAACCTGAGATTACCTGGTGTAAAGTCCACTCAAACAGCTGTGAGTCACAAGGGGAAGCAAAAAAACTCAACATCACTCCTACCAACAATAGCACAGAACAAAGCATTCACGTCGTTTATACAATTCCTTCTATTAACCTGACGGACAGTGGCACCTATCAATGTCAGGCCAAACAAGGGAATGTAAGAGTAATGGGACACAGCATTGTTGTGAACGTGTTCGGTAAGAAAAGAAAATGAATTTTATGACCTGTTCCGTGATTGTTACCAGGGAATCTGTGACTGAAATAAACTGTTGGAAATGTTGTTGTCCCATTTGATACCGGGCAGAGTTTCTCTCCTATATTCTTTCCATTGAAATCACTTATACCCTACAGTACAGAAGGAGGCCATTCAGCCCATCGAGTCTGCACTGACCACAATCCCATCCAGGCTCTACCCCCATATCGCAACATATTTACTCACTAATCCACACATCTCAGAACACTAAGGGGCAATTTAGTATGGCCAATTAACCTAGCCCACACATCTTTAGACTGTGGGAAGGAACCAAAGCACCTGGAGGAAACCCACGCAGACACAAGGAGAATGTGCAAACTCCACACAGATCCATAAGATCACCTGCAAAATATCCCCTATCTGTGCAAGGATATCCTACCTCTGCTTAACAGCCTCTATCCCCACATAATATCCTCTATCTCTTCATAACTTCCTCAATCTCTATTTCTATCTTAACTCATCTGCCTCTGAAACCCTCCTCTGAGCCTCTTTACCTCCAGACTCGAGTATTTCCAATGCACGCTTGATTTGCCTGACACAGTGGGTTAGCACTGCTGCTTCACTGTGCCAGAGACATGGGTTCGATTCCCGGCTTGGGTCACTATCTGTGCGGAGTCAGCATGTTCTCCCCGTGTCTGCGTGAGTTTCCTCTGGGTGCTCCAGTTTTCTCCCACACTCCAAAGACGTTAGATGCATTGGCCATGTTAAGCTCTCCCTCTATGTACCCAAACAGATGCAGGAGTGTGGCGACTAGGGGATTTTCACAGTAACTTTATTGCAGTGTTATTGTAAACTACTTGTGACATTAATAATTAAACTTTGAACTTTAAAACTTCTCTGTTTAACCTGAGGACATCTAAAACTCTGCAAGCTACATCCTAACTCTCCCACCCTGCTCATTCATCAACCTTGTCTCTCATTGACCTTCACTGATTCCCAGTCCAACAATGTTTTGATTTTAAAATTCTTCCATTCTCAATTCCATCTGCCTCCATGTTCTCACTCCCACCACAAACACCCCCCGCCTCCGCTCCCATTTCTATTGTCTCCTCCAGTCCTACAGTGATCCCAAATTTCCACATTCCTCCAAATCTGGATTCTTGCACAACCCCAATTTATATCAATCCACTATTGGTGTTCCCTCTCCAACCTCCTACACCGCTCTATGTTCTTGCTCAGCCTTTGAGACTCTCCTTAAAAATTACCTCAGTTACAAAGCTTTCATTTGATGCATTCAGTTTACATTCCTCTTAGGATGTTTCAGCGCGGAAAAGGTGTTATATCAATGCAAGTTATTGTAGCTGTTGAGGGAGCCATCTTTTGATGTAACTATCATCAGCTAATGTTCTCAAATTCAATCTGAACATTATAGAATTTGCCATTATAGACATTATAGAAAGGAATTGTTAGATAATTGCTCCATCCTCTGAAGCTTCTTTAAGATCATTTGTTTCTCCTTCAGTTTTTGCAGTGACTTTATTCTCTTCAGCCCGTCTCTGTGCACAGGAATATTCCCAAAACAATAATCTGATAATAATCAGATATCGATTTATGGTGATGTTGGCTGAGACATGAAGATTGGACAGGATTGAAATCACCTAATCTTCTTACAAATAATGTCCATAGGTTCCTTTACACTCATTCTGACAGTGTGCACTCCTTCGGCACTGACCCTCTGACAGTGTGGCACTCCTTCGGCACTGACCCTCTGACAGTGCGGCGCTCCCTCAGCACTGACCCTCTGACAGTGCGGCACTCCCTCAGCACTGACCCTCTGACAGTGCGGCACTCCCCCAGCACTGACCCTCTGACAGTGCGGCACTCCCTCAGCACTGACCCTCTGACAGTGCGGCACTCCCTCAGCACTGACCCTCTGACAGTGCGGCACTCCCTCAGCACTGACCCTCTGACAGTGCGCCACTCCCTCAGCACTGACCCTCTGACAGTGCGCCACTCCCTCAGCACTGACCCTCTGACAGTGCGGCACTCCCTCAGCACTGACCCTCTGACAGTGCGGCACTCCCTCAGCACTGACCCTCTGACAGTGCGGCAATCCCTCAGCACTGACCCTCTGACAGTGCGGCACTCCCTCAGCACTGACCCTCTGACAGTGCGGCACTCCCTCAGCACTGACCCTCTGACAGTGCGGCACTCCCTCAGCACTGACCCTCTGACAGTGCGGCACTCCCTCAGCGCTGACCCTCTGACAGTGCGGCACTCCCTCAGCACTGACCCTCTGACAGTGCGGCACTCCCTCAGCACTGACCCTCTGACAGTGCGGCACTCCCTCAGCACTGACCCTCTGACAGTGCGACACTCCCTCAGCACTGACCCTCTGACAGTGCGGCACTCCCTCAGCACTGACCCTCTGACAGTGCGGCACTCCCTCAGCACTGACCCTCTGACAGTGCGACACTCCCTCCATCCAATCCCTTTATTGTTACATCAGAATGGAATCTCCACATGACACTGAGTCAGGTGATATCACAATGAGTGTTACTCACCAGATTACCGGATACATCTACAACAATGTTAAAGCAATTATGTGCATGAATTCAGATTAATTCAGATTCTTGACCATCCAGATTTTTCATCAGCGGATCTCAAATTTGGACCTTGTCTGGCAATGTGAATATTCTAAGTCCGTATCCATGTCCTTTAGTTCAGGAATATCTTCTAGTGCAGAGGTGAGATCCCGATTTTTCAATCAGGATATGGGCCTTCCAGCAAGGCCAGCATTTATTGCCCATCCCTCATTGCTCCTCGAGAAGCTGGTGATGAGCTGTCTCCTTGAGCCGCTGCAATCCATGTGGTGTACAGTGCTGTTAGGGAGGAAGTTTCAGGATTTTGATCCAATGATAGTGAAAAAACAGCTGATATATTTCCAAGTCAGGATAGTGAGTTCCTTGGAGAAGAACCTCCGGGTGGTGTTCCCAGGTATCTGCTGTCCATCTCCTTCTACATGGTAGAGGTCATGGGTTTGGAAGATGCTGTTGGAGGAACCTTGGTGAGTTGCTGCAGTGCATCTTGTAGATAGGGATCGTGGTGGAGGGAGTGGATATTTAAAGTGGTGGATGAGATGCTGATGGTATGTCAGAACCTTCCTTTCCTATTTATTTATATCTTCACATCCTTAATTCCTGTTTTATTTCTCATTGACTCCAAATGGAACTGGGAGATAAAATGTTACACTTTACATCTTCCCCATTTGATCTTTTTTGAATCTATGTTTATTTGTCTCTCTAGAATCGAAGAAACACATTGATCGGAATAATATCACTGGTGAGTCCGTTGCTGCTTTTATTTTAGCTCCAATTTGGGAGGGTGATTTACCAACTTGTCTTTTCTCTAGGTGACACAACCCCAGTGAGTTTACAATAAAAACAAATGAAAATTGTTTACTCGTTAGCAACATCTTCTCGTTGTACATTGCTTCCTCCAATCAGGATCCTCACTGGGTGAAACTCAATTGGTTTACAACGAGTCTCATTTCAGTCACTAGCCTCACCAACACGAGACGCAGCCTCCATTGTTATTGGCTGCCTGCTCTGTTGCTCAGCAACTGGACAATAATCTGCAGAAATGGCTGAATTCCTCCTCAATGCCAAGGGAGCTGGGATACAGGAGGATGGAAATCTTGCTGCGGTTTATATAGTACTTTGCTGAGATTTATATGGAGCTTTACTGCACTTTATATGGCTTGCAGAAGGATGGAAGTCTTGCTGCAGTTTATATGAAGTTTGATATGATCTCCTCTGGAGTAACTGTTTCCGTTTTGACCTCCTCACCCCAAGGGTATATTCATTAATCTTGGATGATGTGCTGATGGATCATTGATCAGGAACACCAAACCTTCAGTTCCAATTATTAATTCCAGTTACTGATGCACAAAGTCTCATATCAAGACTGATCCATTGTACAGTATTCCCTATCATTTATTCTTACATCCTTATATTCTTTGGATGGCGTAATGACACAATGGGTTAGCATTGGTGCCTCACAGTGTCAGGGACCCAGGTTTGATTCCCGGCTTGGGTCACTGTCTGCATGTTCTCCCCATGTGTAGGTTAGGTTGATTGGTCATGCTAAATTGCCCCTTAGTGTCAGGGAGTTTAGCAGGGTAAATGTGTGGGTTTGTGTGAATAGGGCTTGGGTGGGTCAGTGAAGTCTCAATCTGTCAGATGGCCTCCTTCTGCACTGTAGGGATTGTACGATACATCACTTCTCTCCAGCCTTGACTTCCCTCTTGCATATTCTTCATTTCTATCGCTGTTATTAGTGATGTACACTGTGGGTAATATCAGGTGGACAGGAACCGACCCCAGCTCTGCTATTTTGAGGGAGAACACAGTAAGAAGTCTGACAACACCAGGTTTAAATCTTATTGTGTTTACCCCAGTCCAACGCTGGCATCTCTACATTTTGAGGGAGAGCAGAGCTGTGCTCCCGGGTATCTTGGTCAATATTCTACCCTCAACCACAACCGAAAAACCCATCCAGTCATTATCGCGTTGCCATTGGTGGGATCTTCCTGTGCATATACTGACTGCAGCATTACCAATATCACAACAGTAATTTCATTTTAAAACCAGTTCATTGGCTGCAAAGCACTTTGAAATGTTCTGAGGTTGTGAAAGGTGAGGGGATAGGGTATTATCGCTAGACTATTAATCCAAAATACAGCTAATACTCTGGGAAACTGGGTTTGAATCCTGCCACAGATTAAATTCAATTAACTAAACCAATGAAGAATTTACTGATGACCATGAAACCACTGCCGATTATCAGAAAAACCCATCTGGATCATTAATATCCTTTAGGGAAGGAAATCTGCCGTCCTTACCTGATCTGGCCTCCAGAGCCACAGCAATGTGGTTGACTCTTGACTGCCCTCCAGGGGCAACTAGGGATGGAGAATAAATACTGACCAACTAGCGATGTTCACCTTCCTGTGAACAAATAAATAAATTAATCCAAGGCAATATTTCCTGGTCGTGATGTTTTAAAATGTTTCTGGGGCTGAAGAGGGGATTTGCTGAGGGGTTGAGGTGAGGAGGTTTGGGGAAAGTGAGGGGAAAGGGTTGGGTGGGGTGAGGAGTGGGATGGAGGGGGAGCTTGGGGAGAGAGAGGGGTGGCTGAAAGGGGGGTGCTGGTGGGGTGGGGGGGGAAATGAGGAGAGAGGTGTCTGGGGAGGGACGGGGGAGTGCTGGAGGGGGGCATTGAGGGGAGGGCGCTGTTTGCTTAACTTGTACACAGCCCGTGAACAATAAACTCTGCATTTTGTGTTTACAGAGACGACCACAAACTCCACTATGAAGCCAGCAGGTGCTCTGGGTACCCCGCTTTGGATCTTTTACTGTATTATTGTCATGGGGACTTTGGGCACTGTTCTATTTCTTGTGCTAATCACATATTTCTGCATCAGAAACATGAATGGTGAGATTCCTGTCCAATAAATATGAGTGCTATTTTTATTTCAGAACTTTATTTTCAATTATGTTTCTTCTGCCATTGATACATAATCACTTCATTTCATCATTTTCTAGAATTTCGGGAATCGAGACAACACAGTGATAGCTATGGAAAACATGAATGCCATGTGAGTCTGGATTTTTCATTATTTCACTCATGTTAGAACTAATGTCCAGCTGAAAACCAAAGCAATGTTTCTCTTCCTTCTCCACTGTGCCCCATATCCTTCATTAGCCAGGAAAAGGCCCTTCGGCCCATAGTGCCTTGTTCAAAGATGTGCGGGTTAGATTGATTGGCCAATAAGAAATTGCCTCTTAGTATCCAGGAATGTGTAAATTAGAGAGATTAGAGAGTATGAGATGTAAGGATATGAGGGTAGGGCGTGAAGTGGGATTGTGTTCGGTGCAGACTTGATGGGCCAAAGGGCCTCTCTCTACACTGTAGGGTCCTGGCTGTAAGAAGGAGCTATCTATTTGTCCCACTATCTAATTCTTTGCCCACAGCTCTACAACCCTCTGAGAACTCAGCGTTCCTCAAATCCTAGCCTCTAACTCACCCCAATTTTAATCACTCCACTAAGGGTGACCTTCAGCTGCCTGGCACCTCGGTCTCTCTATCTCCTAACTCTCCTTTCTTTAAGATGCTGCTAACAGCGATCTCATTGTCCAAGATTTTGATGATCTGCCCTAATATTTTCTTATGTGTTTCAGTGTGAGAGTATGTCTGAGAACATTCCTATGGAAATATTTCACTTTTATGGCAGTTACTATATAAATGTGAATCAATGCTGGAGCCTTCCAAATTTTCCTATTCAAATATTTATCTAATTTCCTTTTGAAACCTACTATTGAATCTGTTTCTATTGAACATTGTAGTAGATCACCACAACTCACTGCATCAAAGGTTTCTCCTTACACTCTGGTAGCAGTTTCATGCCAATTTTCTTAAATCTGTACCCTCAGAATAGCAATCCTCCCCTCAGCCTTCTCTGCTCTAAAGAGAAAAATCCCTGACTCCCAGGTCATTGGACATTAACTGAAGACCGTGATTCCTGGTACTGCCCCGGATCGATCTCCTCCACACTCCCCCCAAGTCTCTTGCCCTCCCTATTTCTGCACCATAACTCTCTGAGAAGCAGATTCCTCCAAAATAGGTTGACAGGCTCCCTCTGGAATAGGGAAGGCCAAGGGTGATCTGATTAAGGTCTTCAAATTAAGAATCATCGATGAACGATTTACAGGAGGTGTTTCTACTTATGGATGACTCCAAAACTCGGGGTCATAAATGTAAGATAGTCACTCATAAATCCAATGGGGAAGTCAGGAGAAATATCTTTACCCAGAAAGTGGAGAGAATGTGTAACTCGCTCCCAAAGGAGTGGGGAGAACATGAGCCTCAATCCCACAATGAGAAAATATGGAATGTGGGACTCACTCTCACAGGGAGTAGGGAAAATGTGGGATTTGTTCCCACAGGGAGTAGAGAGAATATGGGACTCTCTCCCACAGAGAGTGGAGAGAATATGGGACTCTCTCCCACAGAGAGTGGAGAGAATATGGGACTCTCTCCCACAGAGAGTGGAGAGAATGTGGGACTCGCTCCCATAGGGAGTGGGGAGAATGTGGGACTCTCTCCCACAGGGAGTGGAGAGAATGTGGGACTCGCTCCCACAGAGAGTGATTAAGTTGAGTAGGATTGAGACGTTTATGGCAAAGCTGGATAAACACACAAGGGGGAAAGGAATAGAAAGATATGCTGATAGTCTGAGATAAGAGAGGTGGCAGGAGGCTCGCGTGAAGCAGAAAAGTAATTAGGTTGAATTGTTAGTTTCTGTTATAAATTGTATGCAAACATGAGAGAAAGTCTGTCAACAACTAGTTTTGCTAGTTTTAATAGTTTTAAATTTAGTTTAATCCTTTTAAGTTGATCTTAAAATAACTCTTACATGTGAGAACAATATATATAACATTGATTTCCCACTGTGGGATCTTCTTGATTAGGATGATGGTGATTGAGACTATTAAATTTGACTATTAAAGATTTAGAAGATTATGGAAGGATTTTTATCCTAAAACAGAGAGCAGATAGGACTCTCTCAAACTAAAACCACATTTGTTATTGCTTAACTATCTTGTGATTAATTATATTTCAAACACACAATAATTATAACATTTATTCCTAGTTCCATCGCTGTAAGTCAGAGGCAGAAAATTGAGGGAGATCCAGCACAGTACATCTAACAGGTCACCTTTAGCCACTTAGATACTTACTTTAGTCTTACTTATAGGTTTAGTTGTTTTGTACAACTTCTATTTCACCTGATTCACACAGTGACTGCGGCAGACAGAATTGAGAATTTTAGTCCATTTTTTACTGGATGAATGAAACTTACAGACTGATCTGATAGAAATCTTGCTGATTGCCAAGAGGTTGGATGGATAAATAATGATAGGCAACTTCTACAGCAAATGAAGGCACAAATTGATGATGATCACAAATAGAATTGATGGATGGTTCCCAAAAACGTCTTTACGCACGGGGATCAGCACACAGAAATCCCAGTCACAGATCAGAATGAAACAGATTTCTAAACATCAGTGAATGAGCACTGAGAGAGAGAGTGGCATTAGACTCAATGGGATATTAAAGGGTGCGGGGAGTGAGGGGGAGAGTGGGATTAGAGTGGGTGGGATATTAAAGGGTGCGGGGAGTGAGGGGGGAGAGTGGGATTAGACTGGGTGGGATATTAAAGGGTGTGGGGAATGAGGGGAACAGTGGGATTAGACTGGGTGGGATATTAAAGGGTGTGGGGAATGAGGGGAACAGTGGGATTAGACTGGGTGGGATATTTAAGTGTGTAGGAGTGAGGAGGAGAGTGGGATCAGACTGGGTGGGGTATTAAAGGGTGCGGGAAGTAAGGGGGAGAGTGGGATTAGACTGGGTGGGATTTAAAGGGTGCAGGGAGTGAGGGGGGAGAGTGGGATTAGACTGGGTGGGATATTAAAGGGTGCGGGAGATGAGGGGGGAGAGTGGGATTAGACTGGGTGGGATATTAAAGGGTGCGGGGAGTGAGGGGGGAGATGGGATTAGACTGGGTGGGATATTAAAGGGTGCGGGGAGTGAGGGGGGGAAGTGGGATTAGACTGGGTGGGATATTAAGGTTGCGGGAGTGAGGGGGGAGTGGGATTAGACTGGGTGGGATATTAAAGGGTGCGGGAGTGAGGGGGGAGAGTGGGATTAGACTGGGTGGGATATTAAAGGGTGTCGGGAGTGAGGGGGAGAGTGGGATTAGACTGGGTGGGATATTAAAGGGTGCGGGGAGTGAGGGGAGTGGGATTAGACTGGGTGGGATATTAAAGGGTGCGGGGAGTGAGGGGAGTGGGATTAGACTGGGTGGGATATTAAAGGGTGCGGGGAGTGAGGGGGAGAGTGGGATTAGACTGGGTGGGATATTAAAGGGTGCGGGGAGTGAGGGGGAGAGTGGGATTAGACTGGGTGGGATATTAAACAGTGTGGGAGTGAGGGGAGAGTGGGATTAGACTGGTGGGATATTAAAGGGTGCGGGGAGTGAGGGGGGAGAGTGGGATTAGACTGGGTGGGATATTAAAGGGTGTGGAGTGAGGGGGGAGAGTGGGATTAGACTGGGTGGGATATTAAAGGGTGCGGGGAGTGAGGGGGAGAGTGGGATTAGACTGGGTGGGATATTAAAGGGTGCGGGGAGTGAGGGGGAGAGTGGGATTAGACTGGGTGGGATATTAAAGGGTGCAGGGAGTGAGGGGGAGAGTGGGATTAGACTGGGTGGGATATTAAAGGGTGCAGGGAGTGAGGGGGAGAGTGGGATTAGACTGGGTGGGATATTAAAGGGTGCGGGGAGTGAGGGGGAGAGTGGGATTAGACTGGGTGGGATATTAAGGGTGCGGGAGTGAGGGGAGAGAGTGGATTAGACTGGGTGGGATATTAAAGGGTGCGGGGAGTGAGGGGGAGAGTGGGATTAGACTGGTGGGATATTAAAGGGTGGGGGGAGTGAGGGGGAGAGTGGGATTAGACTGGGTGGGATATTAAAGGGTGCAGGGAGAGTGGGATTAGACTGGGTGGGATATTAAGGTGCAGGGAGTGAGGGGGAGAGTGGGATTAGACTGGGTGGGATATTAAAGGGTGCGGGAGTGAGGGGGAGAGTGGGATTAGACTGGGTGGGATATTAAAGGGTGCTGGGAGTGAGGGGAAGTGGGGATAGACTGGGTGGGATATTAAAGGGTGCGGGGAGTGAGGGGGAGAGTGGGTTAGACTGGGTGGGATATTAAAGGGTGCGGGAGTGAGGGGGAGAGTGGGATTAGACTGGGTGGATATTAAAGGGTGCGGAGTGAGGGAGAGTGGATTAGACTGGGTGGGATATTAAGGGTGCAGGGAGGAGGGGGAGAGTGGGATTAGACTGGGTGGGATATTAAAGGGTGTGGGAGTGAGGGGGGAGAGTGGATTGGGTGGATATTAAAGGGTGCAGGTGGGATAACTGGGTGGGATATTAAGGGTGCAGGGAGTGAGGGGGAGAGTGGGATTAGACTGGGTGGGATATAAGGGTGTGGGGAGTGAGGGGAGAGAGTGGGATTAGACTGGGTGGGATATTAAAGGGTGCGGGGAGTGAGGGGAGAGTGGGATTAGACTGGGTGGGATATAAGGTGCGGGAGTGGGGGAGAGTGGGATTAGACTGGGTGGGATATTAAAGGGTGCGGGGAGTGAGGGGGAGAGTGGGTTAGACTGGGTGGGATATTAAAGGGTGCGGGGATGAGGGTGTGGGGGAGTGAGGGGGAGAGTGGGATTAGACTGGTGGGATATTAAAGGGTGCGGGGAGTGAGGGGGAGAGTGGATTAGACTGGGTGGGATATAAAGGGTGCAGGGAGTGAGGGGGGAGAGTGGGATTAGACTGGGTGGGATATTAAAGGGTGCAGGGAGTGAGGGGAGAGTGGGATTAGACTGGGTGGGATATTAAAGGGTGCGGGGAGTGAGGGGGAGAGTGGGATTAGACTGGGTGGGATATTAAAGGGTGCGGGAGTGAGGGGAATTAGACTGGGTGGGATATTAAGGGTGCAGAGTGAGGGGGAATGGGGGGTTGGGATTTAAGGGTGGGGGAGTGGGGGGGATTAGACTGGGTGGGATATTAAAGGGTGCGGGAGTGAGGGGAGAGAGGGGAGACTGGTGGGATATTAAAGGGTGCGGGAGTGAGGGGGAGAGTGGGATTAGACTGGGTGGATATTAAGGTTGCGGGAGTGAGGGGGAGAGTGGGATTAGGGGTGGGATATTAAAGGGTGCGGGGAGTGAGGGGGAGAGTGGGATTAGACTGGGTGTGGGATATTAAAGGGTGCGGGAAGGGGAGAGTGGGATTAGACTGGGTGGGTATAAAGGGTGGGGTGGGGAGTGAGGGGGAGTGGGATAAACTGGGTGGGGTATTAAAGGGTGTGGGAGTGAGGGGAGAGTGGGATTAGACTGGGTGGGATATAAAGGGTGGGGGAGTGGAGAGTTAGACTGGTGGGATATTAAGTGCGGGGAGTGAGGGGGAGGGGGATTAGACTGGGTGGGATATTAAAGGGTGCGGGGAGTGAGGGGGAGAGTGGGATTAGACTGGGTGGGATATTAAAGGGTGGCGGGGAGTGAGGGGGAGAGTGGGATTAGTGGGGGGATATTAAAGGTGCGGGGAGTGAGGAGCGGGATTAGACTGGGTGGGATATTAAAGGGTGCGGGGAGTGAGGGGGAGAGTGGGATTAGACTGGGTGGGATATTAAAGGGTGCGGGGAGTGAGGGGGAGAGTGGGATTAGACTGGGTGGGATATTAAAGGGTGGCGGGAGTGAGGGGGGAGAGGGATTGAGGGGGGGATTTAAGGGTGCGGGGAGTGTTGGGGGTAGACTGGTGGGATATTAAAGGTTGCGGGAGTGAGGGGGAGGGGGGATTTAAAGGGTGCGGGGAGCGAGGGGGAGTGGGATTAGACTGGGTGGGATATTAAAGGGCGGTGTGGGGAAGGGTGGGGGAGTGAGTGGGATTAGACTGGTGGGATATTAAAGGGTGCGGGGGAGGGGGGAGAGTGGGATTAGACTGGTGGGATATTAAAGGGTGCGGGGAGTGAGGGGGAGAGTAGGGGATTAGACTGGGTGGAATATTAAAGTGTGCGGGGAGTGGGGGGAGAGTGGGTTAGACTGGGTGGGATATTAAAGGGTGCAGGGAGTGAGGGGGAATTAGACTGGGTGGGATATTAAGGGTGTGGGGAGCGAGGGGGAGAGTGGGATTAGACTGGATGGGATACTAAAGGGTGTGGGGAGCGAGGGGGAGAGTGGGGTTAGGCTGGGTGTCCCATAGTTCACTGGGTCAGACCCATGCCTGTCTGTTGAGGTGTGGGTTCATGTTCCACGTCAGCGGCCTGATCTCTATGCCTTCACTCTCGCTCTCCATCACTGCCAGCCTCACATTTCAGAATCAATTCACAAAATACACCCCTGGACCAGTCACAGATCATATGAAAAGCAGAGTTGCACTGGTCATGAAATAAATAACAGCCTGGCTAATATCGTTCATTGTACCATCATCAACAGATGGCATGGTCATCAAAGGCTTATAAGATTGTGCCCAAGGCCAATAGGGAATGCCAATCTGTGACCCTCTCCCGCACCAATATCGGGAGGCTGTGCCAATAAAATCAGGGCTTGATTTTCCACATTGAGTAATAGCATAAATAGAATAAAAGACTTTGCTTCCACTGCCTTTTGAGGAAGAGACTCTCACCCTCGGAATGAAAATAATTCTCTTAATCTCTGTCTTAATGAGTGACCCCTTTTTTTAATCAGTGACCCCGAGTTCTAGATTCTTCCACAAGAGGAAACATTCTCTCCACGTCCATCCTGTCAAATCCCCTCAGGATCTGAAAGGTTCGGATCAAATCACAACACCGAGATTGATTCAGAGCACTATCAGTGCTGCTGGGTTCTGGGCTTGGAAGTATGAACTGTCCCAGCAAAGGTGTGATAACTGGAGTTCTGGAGCAGTGAATAAAGTTCAACAATACAGTTCCTTTGCCCAACATTGAAACTTCCATTTGGTTTCCATGTTTATTTGTAAATCAATCTATTATATTATCGAAGCATAGCAATATTTATTTATGTATGTACGTATCTCATTGGTTCTTTTTTCATTTTTAAGGCAATGACTCAAACTAACGGCAAATCTACAATCAATAAAAACACAAATGAATGTTCTGAAGGCTCTAAAAATCCAAATTCATTAACTGGTAAAAACTGTAACAATCTTGCAAATCATGGAATTGATTCCTGTTCTGACATTGCTGCAAGCAATTCAATTATTTATGCTTCTCTGAACACATCCATGTTGAGTAGGAAGCCTTCAATCACTGTCCCTGATGAAGAAGACACAGAATATGCTGCCATAAATATTCGACATTAGGAGGTACTTCCTTATTCAGAGAAAGAGATGACGCCATTTGAGGAGGACGGCTTTTTCTTAACTATAGTTTTTAGATTTGGACTGGATCTGAGACCCCTAACTATTCTCTAAGGAATAACTTGATCAGCGCTGCGATGTTGGATTAATGGACCTGCTGTCAATGAGCAGATGAAGAGTGCAATTGTTGCTGAACTTTCACTTCTACCAATTCTAACACTGAGCCAGAAGGGGACATTTTCTTGACTACGCTGGTTTCAGATGCACTTGACACGATAAAGTGCAGGACAATTCTTTCACAGGGATAATGACTCCTCGTGTCCAAGGCTGTTTGTATATTTTACATTTTTTTAAACTAAATTAGACAATGAAAACATATGGGACTTCTGAACATGTGCACCAATTTTTGTAAAATGTAAAATTTGTTACAAGAAGGATGATTTTCATTTTCCTGTACTAAAATTGGACTTCTTGCAGAATAATTATTTAACAAATGCATTTAAAACAAATATTTTAATGATTAATATTAAATAGATTGAATATGTGTTCACATCATGTTGAATTGACTGAAGGAGATGTTAAGCTGAAATGCTGCCTCCTCTCTCAGGTGTGAAAGCTCCCAACACACTGCTACAGAACAGAGCAAGGGAGTTCTCCCCACTGTCCTGGGAAATTTTTATCAATCTCTAAAAAAAAATAGGTTAGTTGGGTGTTCTCATATTGCTGTTTGTGGGATCTTGCTGTGTGCATCATTTCCTATACTACACCAATCACAACAATTCAAAGATACATATTCACAACCAAGTGTTTCAGGATATCGCGAAGGTGTGAAAGACACCAAATAAATGAAAGTTCCTTTCCTTTAATGTCCCACCATCTCTCCACCAGCAAACACAAGCATAATTATGGAAGATAAAATCTGGTAAATTCCTCTCTGACACCATCATCCCCCCTCTTCTTGCACCCCACCTCCCCAACCCTTAAATGATCCAGCTGATTGAGTTGATTATCTATTATCCAGTGTTTTATCACTTTCAGTAACATACAGTCTTCTTCCTAATCAGGGCAAATCTTTGTTGTTATGATTCCTGTCCATTAATCTGTGGTACTTTGGGAGAGAATTTTAATGATGATTTTTTTGCAGGAGTTCTCCAAAATATCAGCTCTAAATTCCCAGAGGGACAACAAGAGGTGCATTCCTTTAGTTAATTTTGCTGATGGAGGTTGCGGTGGTTCCTCAGTCTGTTTACATTCCATCTGAGACACAACAAACCGAATTCCGATGTAAACTCAGCCCGTGCACCAGAGTTCCCAAGAGTCACTCCTGTGGCAGTGATAGAAAGAGGAAAGACTTTGGGTGTCATCAATGGAGGATGAAGATTTCCAGCATCCCTTTAGCAGGAACTAAATGCATTGAGTGGCTTGCTAGGCTTTTCCAGTGTCAATTACAATGCTTTGGATCTTGAGTCACATGGGTGCGGGGGTGGTTGGCAGGGGCCGTGTGGGGGGGGAGGGGGGGTGTTGGTGGGGGAACCATGGTATTGGCACTGGACTTATAATCCAGGGTGATGTTCTGGAAACTCAGGTTCAAATCCCATCCCCGTAAAAAGGTGAATTTAAATTCAATAAAAAAAATGTTCATTAAAGATGTACTGATGCCTATGAAACCATTGTCAATTGTTGTAAAAACCCATCTGTTCACTAATGTCCTTTAGGGGAGGAAATCTGCCATCCTTACTTGGTCTGGCCTACCTGTGACTCCAGACCCATAGTGATCTGGTTGACTCTGAAATGGATGAGCACATGTAAGTAAAGATGGACAACAAATAGTGACCTTCCCAGTGATGCCTGCATCCCATCAATGAATTTTTGAAAAGATCAGGTAAAGGACATTAAAGAATAATAATCGATGACATTATTATCGTCACCTATACTGGGACTATTCATGTTCACTCCAAGTAGTGGGATTTGAACCCATATCCCCAGAGTAACATTATCATCACACCACCATCTTCCACTCAGGGTGGTGAAAGCAAATTCATAATAATTTTCAAAAGAGAATTGGATAAATACCTAGAAAGAAAAATAATTGCAGAAACCTGGGGAAAGGACAAGAGAGGACCCAACATCATAGGAACAAGGAGCAGGAGTAGGCCATTCAGCCCCTCGAGTTTCCTCCTCCATTCCAAACAATCATGGCTGAGGTGTAAACTCCACATAGATAGTGACCCAAAGCAGGAATTGAACCCAGATTCCTGGTGCTGTGAGGCATCAGTGCTAATCACTGTGCCACACCTCAGCCTAAAACTTGACCTCTGATTCTAGAATGTCCAACAAGGGGAAATATCTGTTCTACGTCCAACCTGTCAATCTCCTTTACTACCTTATGTACCTCCATTAGATTTCCTCTCATTCGTCTAAATTCCTTTCAAAGAGCCAGCTCAGATCGAAATGGGCCAAATGGCCACCTTCAATGCAGTATAAATATGTGACAGTTCATTACAGAAGCCCACAATATTTCCACATGCTAAAATAAAACCTTAGAGCAAGCTGGGCAAGGTGTAACTCAAGGCTGGTGAGTTGTGGTGGAGTTTGTTTGTCCCTGTGTTGTAACATCAGTATCAGAGACACTGAAAAAGACATGAACACTACTATTTGTCACACCTGCCACCAATCTTTGCATCTTCAAACTTCACCATCCACCTTTGAGACAGACAGGTATATAGATAGATACAGAGAAAGTATTTCTTCTGATGGAGTGTGTACATGTTGTCGGGAGTGGAGGGGTGGGTTATGCATAACCTTAAAATTACAGCCAGATTGCATGAGCAAAATCATTGAGTTCTTCACTCACGGAGTCGGTGCAAAATCAGAATTCTCTGCCCATTAAAATGCTAAGGAAACAATTGGTGATTTCAACAATAAAATTATTGGAGGCAAATTTCAAAAGAGAATTAGATAAATATCTTGAAAGGAAAATATTTGCAGAAACCTGGTGAACAGGATCTTGATCAAATGGGCCAGTGAGCTAATGAATAGCAGATGGTGATGCATTTTGTACATCAGGATCAGGACAGGATCTATTCAGTTAATGATATGGCATTGGGGAATGTAATAGAATAAAGAAATCTAGGGGTACAAGTTCATAGCTCCTTGAAAGTGGAGTCACAAGTGGACAGTGTAGTGAAGAAGACATTTGGCATTCTTGGTTTCGTTGGTCAGAACAATGAATATAGGAGTTTGACATCTTGTTGAAGTTGTAAAGACATTGGTAAGGCCACGTTTGGAATATTGTGTACAGTTCTGGTCACCCTATTGTAGAAAGGATTTATTAAACTAGAAAGAGTGCAGAAAAGATTTACCAGGATGTTACTAGAACTTTATGGATTGAGTTACAAGGAGAGGCTGGATAGACTGGGACTTTTTTCCCTGGAGTGTAGGAAGCTTAATGGTGATCTTATAGGAATCTATAAAATAATGAGGGGCACAGATCAGGTAGATAATCCATGTCTTTTGCCAAAGGTAGGGGAGCCTAAAACTAGACGGCATAGGTTTAAGGTGAGAGGGGAGAGATACAAAAGAATCCAGAGGGGCAATGTTTTCACAGAGAGAGTGGTGAATGTCTGGAATGAGCTGCCAGAGGTAGTAGTGGAAGTGAGTACAATTTTTTCTTTCTAAAAGCATTTAGGTAGTTACATGGGAAAGATCAGTATAGAGGGATATGGGCCAAATGCAGACAGTTGGGGCTGGTTTAATGACAAAAACTGGGCAGCATGGACAAGTTAGGCCAAAGGGCCTGTTTCTATGCTGAAAACCTCCATGGCCCTATAATTGATGGGTTTTAGTCGATCAGGATAATAAAATTAGAATTGAGTGCCGATCAGCTATAACCTGACTGTTTGATGGAACAGGCTCAGGGAGCTGAATAGTCTCTTCCTGTTCCTATTGATGTTTGGCTGCACAGATGTATCTCGATATCTGAGCTACGGTTACAAACTGCACCATGGAACTCAGTGAGCTGAATGTTCACAAATCAAATGTTCAACTGATTCACAAGGTTCTCCATGTAGGTCGAATTCCCAGCTGGCGATGTGCATAAGATACCAGGTTTTATGTGGTTTTACAATTGTTTCAGATAGTTTCTTTAGTAACTCTGATTCCAATCACAAACCACAGCTTATCTGTCCAATCACCTGAGCTTTCCATATGGGAACCAGCAACTAGAACATTGGCTGAGGTTTGTTTTCTTTGTGGGTGCATCACACTTTCACTGTTTTTCAAAAGTAAAAGATCCAAACAAGACTGGTTTGCAGCTTGCAAACCAGCTCAACCTGGTAAACAGAGGCAGTTCAATGGAGAAAAAAAAGATAAATTAACAAGTGTCAAAGGCAGGGTTCAGCTCCCACACTTGACTGCTAGTGCACTACTGAAAAACAGCTGCTCTGACAGAGCACCGCACTATCAGAGGGTCAGTGCTGAGGGAGCGCCGCACTGTCAGAGGGTCAGCACTGAGGGAGTGCCGCACTGTCAGAGGGTCAGTGCTGAGGGAGTGCCGCACGGTCAGAGGGTCAGCACTGAGGGAGTGCCGCACTGTCAGAGGGTCAGTGCTGAGGGAGTGCCGCACGGTCAGAGGGTCAGCACTGAGGGAGTGCCGCACTGTCAGAGGGTCAGTGCTGAGGGAGTGCCGCACTGTCAGAGGGTCAGTGCTGAGGGATTGCCGCACTGTCAGAGGGTCAGTGCTGAGGGAGTGCCGCACTGTCAGAGGGTCAGTGCTGAGGGAGTGCCGCACTGTCAGAGGGTCAGTGCTGAGGGAGCGCCGCACTGTCAGAGGGTCAGTGCTGAGGGAGTGCCGCACTGTCAGAGGGTCAGTGCTCAGGGAGTGCCGCACTGTCAGAGAGTCAGTGCTGAGGGAGCGCCGCACTGTCAGAGGGTCAGTGCTGAGGGAGCGCCGCACTGTCAGAGGGTCAGTGCTGAGGGAGCGCCGCACTGTCAGAGGGTCAGTGCTGAGGGAGCGCCGCACTGTCAGAGAGGGTCGGTGCTGAGGGAGCGCCGCACTGTCAGAGGGTCAGTGCTGAGGGAGCGCCGCACTGTCAGAGGGTCAGTGCTGAGGGAGTGCCGCATGGTCAGAGGGTCAGTGCTGAGGGAGTGCCGCACTGTCAGAGGGTCAGTGCTGAGGGAGCGCCGCACTGTTGGAGGTGCTGTTTTTCAGATGAGATGTTAAGCCAAGACCCTCATCTGCCCTCTCAAATGGTCATAAAATTCCCTAGATATTCTTTCCAGGCAGAGCAGAGGAACTCTCCCCAGTATTTATCCCTTTACCCACATCACTGAAACAGATTCTCACTTTCTGCTTGTGGGATCTTGCTGCAGATGCATTAGTTGCATCGTTTCCTACATCACAACACTGGCTACACTGGGGTGTTATTTGTTATAAAATGTTTTGGGACAGCAAGAGGCTGATAAAGAAGCTAAAAAAAAGTACAGGTTCCTTCCTCTGTCCAAGCGGGAATGGTCACTGACTTGGAGAATCAGAGGCTATTGGGCTTCCTGGGGCACCTGAGAAAAATATCCTTGTTGCTGGTCACACACCCTTATAGCAAGCCTTGTAACATTATCCCATTCTCTCTGCTCCAACAGGAGGGAGTCACTGGGTGTGATACCCCTTACAGCAGGCGGTGAGGAAAGCTAATGGCATGCTGGCCTTCACAGCAAGAGGATTTGAGTGCAGAAGTAAAGATGTCTAGCTGCAGTTATACAGGGGCTTGGTGAGGCCACATCTTAAGTATTGTGTACAGTTTTGGCCTCCTAGTGTGAGGAAGGATATTCTTGCTATTGAGGGAATCCAGCGAAGATTCACCAGACTGATTCCCCGAATGGGAGACTGATATATGTAGAGAGATTGGATCAACTGGGCTTGTACTCACTGGAATTTGGAAGAATGAGAGGGAATCTCATAGTAACATATAAAATCCTGATGGGACTGGATAGACTGGATGGGGGAAGAATGTTCCTGATGTTGGTGAAGTTCAGAACTGGGGATCACAGTCTAAGAATAAGAGGTTGAGATGAGGACAAACTTCTTCACTCCGAGTTGGGAACCTATGGATTCTCTACCACCAGTTTGGGGCCAATTTGTGGCTAAAGAGGCCAGGAGTATGGAGAGAAAGTGGGAATGGGATACTGACAGGGCACAATCAGCCATGATCATATTGAATGGTGGTGCAGGTTTGAAGGGCTGAATGGCCACCTGCCACACCTATTTTCTATGTTTCTATGCCCCACAGAGCTTGGGGGCACATCATTCTGATCCAAATAGTGGTACACACTAACTGGATAAATTTGCTAAGCTCTCTGAGATGGCATGATAGTTAGCACTGCTGCCTCACAGTGCCAGGATCCCAGGTTCAATTCCAGCCCCGGTCACTGACTGTGCAGAGTTTGCACATTCTCCTCATGTCTGTGTGGGTTTCCTCCCTCAGTCCAAAGATGTGTGGGTTCAGTTGGATTGCCCATGCTAAATTGACCCTAGTGTCAGAGGGATGAGTATGGGATTATGGGAATAGGGCCTGGGGTGGGATTGTTGTTGGCAGAGACTCGATGGGCCAAATGGCCTCTTCCTGGACTGTAGGGATTCTCTCAGGGAAACCTCACAGGGTGGGACATGTTCATCAAGCTGCTATTGAAGGGCAGGAGAAAACATCCACCCAGATCCCAGTGTCCTTCCAGCTGGATTTCACGTCGCATGGTGACAGGGGGCCCGTTTAAACCTTTTTCGGATTCCTGCCAAACCTCAGTGGGGCCACCAAGACCAGCCCAGTTACAATCCAAACAGTGGTCAAATTGTCAAGGAGTGTCTGTTCGCTGGCAAAACCTAAAGAACTCCAGCTAGCCATTGATCAGGGCACTGATTGGTTATATTCAGGAATTACAAATTAATCTCGAGGACATTACAAAACTCAGGAATAAACTCATGGGGGCTTTCCTTTAAAACTATGTCTCTTTTTTTTCTCTTGAACACTTTTGTTTCTTGGACATAAACATATTTATTAATGGAAGAATAAAGCTGCTTGATTGTGATCAGTCGGGGGTGGCAGAGATCTAATTAAGCCTACAGAGCTGGCAATCTTATCATAGAATCCTACAATGATGAAGGAGGCCATTCAGGCAAATGAGTCTGCATCAATCAAGATTGCCCCCAGACCCTAACCCCATAACCCCACATATTTACCCTGCTAATCCCCCTGACACTAATGGCAATTTAGTATGGGCAATCCTGCTAACTTGTGCATCTTTGGGCTGTGGGAGCAACCAGAGGAAACCTGCACAGACACAGGGAGAATGTGCAAACTTCAGATGTAGTGTAGATGCAGAGGTAGTTTCAGTTTAATATCTCAGCTAAAAGACACCACCTCTAACAGTGCCACACTCCCTGGGAGGAGGAAGTGGCCTGGAGGATTTATTGCTGGACTATTACTCCAGAAACTAAGCTAATGTTCTGGGGACTGGGTTCGAATCCTGCCATGGTGGCTGATGGAATTTGAATTCAATAAAAGAAATCTGGAATTAATAATCTATTTGGAATAAAATGTTCAATTCTGGTCACCACACTACCAGAAGGATGCGGAGGTTTTAGAGAGGGTACAGAAAAGATTTATCAGGATGTTGCCTGGTATAGAGAGCATTAGCTATGAGGAGAGGTCGGAGAAACTTGGTTTGTTCTCACTGGAGTGACAGAGGTTGAGGGGGAGACCTGATAGAAGTCTACAAGATTATGAGAGACATGGACAGAGTGGATAGTCAGAAGCTTTTTCCCAGGATGGAAGAGTTAATTACTAAGGGGCACAGGTTTAAAGTACAAGGGGCAAAATTTAAAAATGTATGAGGCAGATTTTTTACACAGAGGGTCATGGGTGCCGGGGAACTCGCTGCCCGGGATAGTGGAAGTGGATAAGGTAGTCAGTTTTAAGGGGCATCTGGACAAATACATGGATAGGATGGGAATGGAGGGATATGGTCCCAGGAAGGGTAGGGGGTTTTAGTTCAGTCGGGCAGCATGGTCGGTGCAGGCTTGGAGGACCAAAGGGTCTGTTCCTGTGCTGTAATTTTCTTTGTTCTTTGTTCACACAGACAGTGACCCAATGTCAGAATTGAACCCCGCTCCCTGGTGCCGTGAGGCAGCAGTGCTAACCATTGTGCCACCGTGCCACCCACTGGGAACCAGAGAGGGTTGAGTAATCAAGAGTTCTGAGGTTAACTTGTCCTTTACAACTCATTAACTAACTTCATTTTTAAGCTCCCCTTGGTTCAGTAACAGATGTTGACTTCCTCTAAATATCAAGACACCTGGTATCTATAAATAAACTCAGGCAAAATGCAGCAACTATTTCAGTACTTCTGTTAGTAGATAATCGACCTCCTAATCCCAGGACAGACAACAAATGTGCAAGAGCTTCCTGGTCAACCACACTTGCTGCAGAGTGCTGCACTCTGGTGTTAACCACTTCTCTCTCTCTCTCTCACTAACAGGGAGAGATGTCTATGGTCCCACTGTATTAAAGTTAATGATAGACAGGCTGCTCCCATTATCTAGAATTTGGTTCCTCTTTATTCTTTGTGGTGATGTTTATCATGTTCATTATCTGGGGGTGTTGGGGGTGGGGAGGGGGGGGGTGGTTCCAGCAGGTATATTAGTGACTGCCAAGGCTGGTCTGTGTACCAGGGCAGGATAATGCAGATGAATGAGTTTTGGAAATTTGCTGGATCGGGAATGCCTCTCCTTTCATTTTCTTTCTGTCTCTGACGTGTGGTCGCTTTCAATGTGCTTTCAAAATGTGCGATATTACAGGAAAGAGGAAATGCTGGGGACGCACAGAGAAGCAGTTCTATTACTTTGGGTTGAGAATATAGACTATAAGAAATAGGAAAAGGGGTAGGCCATTCGGCCCCTTGAGCCTGTTCTACCCCATTCAATAGAATCGTGGCTGATCCAACATTCCTCGTGTCCAATTTCCTGCCCTTTCCCTGTCACCCTTGATTCCCTAACTGATCAAAAATCTGTCTCAGCCTGAAATATACACGAGGACTCTGCCTCTCCACCCCCAGCTCTCTGTAGCAAGGAGTCCCAAAGACTCTCAGCCTCTGAGAGGAGAAATTCCTCCTTATCTCAGTTTTACATTGATGCCCCTTTATTCTGAGACTCTGCCCTCTACTCCTGGACTCTCCAGGGAGAGGAAACATTCCCTGAGCATTTATCCTGTCAAATCCCTTCAGAATCCTCAATGTTTCAATGGGATCCCCTCTCATTCTTCTAAATTCCGATCAGCGGAATCCCACCCTGTTTAACCTTTCCTCATAAGAACAATCCCTCCGTACCGGGGATCATCCTGGTGAACCTTCTCTGAACTTCCTCCTGCCAAATCATATCTTTCCTTAAATAAAGGGACCAACTTGTTCTCAGTGCTCCAGATGTGGTCTCACCAGTGCCTTGTACAGTTGCAGCAAGACTTCCTGACTCTTATACTCCAACCCCATTGAAATAAGGGACAACATTCCATTAGCCTCCTGATTACCTGCTGTATCTGTGTGCCAGCTTTCTGTGTTTTATGCATTAATCCCCCTCCCCCAGTCCCTCTGTGTTGCAGCTTTCTGCAGTTTTTCTCAATTTAAATAACACTGTTCTTTTCCTCTCCTTTCCAAAATGAACAATTCACACTTTCCCACATTTTATACTCCAGTTGCCAATGTTTTGTCCACTTACTAAACCGATCATCATCTGTCTGTGAACTGTTTGTATCCCTCTCACACCCTGCCTTTCCACCTATTTTTTGCATTGTCTGCAAATTCAGCTACGGTACATTCACTTCCTTCTTCCAAGTTATTAATGGATATTGACTTGAGTTTCTCAGATGTGGAAATAAAGAGAAATGAAGACTTTGGTTGGGGCTTAAGTGAAAGTAAGGAGAGAACAACCATTACTCTAAATAGAGGATTGGAGTGACTGCTTTCTCTTCCTCACTCCCTTAATCTTAATCATTTATATCAGCTTTATTTATATCAGCCTTTTTCAGAACGGGAAACAAAGAACAGAAAGGCTTTCAAAGGTAAAAAAACATACCACATGTTAAATCAAGACTTTGCAAACTCCCAGGCCCAGAATTATTGAATTCTTGTGGAACTTCTGCATGGGGAATCATAGAATCCCTACAGTGCAAAAGGAGGCCATTCGGCCCATCGAGCCTGCACTGACAATCCCACACAGGCACTAAGGAGTTTGCAAGCAAAAGTTCCCTGCATTTTATTAACACTGAGTGTTAATGTTTAAGCAAGGTAGTTGAACATCTCTTCACACCAAGACGAGATCATATAAATTTACAAAAATCACAAATAACAGAGTTCTACAAATGTTTTTTTCTTTGAAAGACCTTTCCAATCTTTGTTTCCAGTTCTGAAGAAAACTGGTATAAACAGAGCTATGTATCCCCAAATATTTACCCTGCTAATCCCCCTGACACTAAAGGGCAACTTAGCATGGCCAATCAACCTGACCGCACATCTTTGGAATGTGGGAGGAATTTGGAGGAAACCCTCGCAGACAGTGACACAAGGCCAGAGTTGAACCCAGGTCCCTGGCGGTGTATAGTAGCACTGCTAACACTGTGCCATCATGCCAGGCCTGAATGTTAAACCTGGGAATATTTCAGGCATTTATTTTTAATTGACCACTAAGGTATCACAATCCCGAGGAGGTGCTCATAAAAACAAAGAGTTTTACAGCACAGAAGTAGGCCATTCAGCCCACCAAGTCTGTACTCTTTGAAAGATTTATCCAATTTGTTCCCTCTTGTCTCATGCTCTTTCCCCAGAGCCTCTCAAATCTTTCCTTTCCAAATTTTTATCCAATTCTGTTTCGAAAGTTCCTGTTGAATCTGCTTCCACTGCCCTTTCAGACAGCAACTTCCAGATCACAATAACTCGCTGTCTCAAATAATCCCATCTCCCCCTCTGGTTCCTTTACCAATTCGCTTTGTTACTGACCTCTTTGCCACTGGCACAGTTTCTCCTTATTTAGTCTCCCATGGTTTTGAAAGTATTTATTAAATCCCCTCTGAACCTTTCCTATCTGAAGGGAGAAACTCCCAGTTTCTCCAGCCTCTCCATGTTTCTCACTCCTGCCCCTTGTGCAGTAAGTTCACTCTGAGTCCTTTCTAAGAATTCTATCGCAAAAGCTGGTGCCCAGTTTTGATAAAATGCAGGGAGCTTGTGCTTTGCAAAAGGTTAAACCCTCTCATTTCACCAGCAAAGCTGACAGGTAACCGCTTTCATCAAGGCAACCGCCTCTCGGTGCTGGTGGGCAAGTGTGACTGAGCTATCACACAGGTGATAAGAAATTCTTATTCCACTTTGGTAGCGAATTCTGCAGGGTTGGGTCCATTTACATAACTGCCACAGTGCAAATTTCACTGGAGTCTTGCAATTGGGAAATAGATTGCGCAGCTCCTTTTAACCAATGGTGTAAGCATTAGACTGTCTAAAACTAGATTTCAAAGTGGTGTTATTGTTTAAGGAGATTGTTTTGGCTTCAAAGTGGCGAACACCATTGAGTTTAGCATACATGTTCTGTGGTTCACTCACCTCAATGTGCAAACTGCTTGAGGTTTCCAAAGCAGCGACTCAAACTGAATGCATGTACTTGCAATTTTAGCACAATTTTTCAATTATTTTTGAAGATTGAGCTGCTAATTGGTGTTACATCCGTGGTTCAATGGGTAGAATTCACACCTTTGAGACAGAAGGTTGTGGATGCGAGACCATGCTCACCCCCAACACCACCCCCCCCTCCCCACCCCAACATTGGCACAATGATTAGCACTGCTGCCTCACAGCGCCAGGGATCTGGGTTCAATTCCCAGCTTGAGAGACTGTCTGTGCAGAGTCTGCACGCTCTCCCCATGTCTATTCTTCCGGGTGTCCGGTTTCCTTCCGCAGTCTGAAAGACGTCCCGTAGCTATGCTAAATTCTTCCACAGTGTATCCAAACAGGCCCTGGAGTGTGGTGGCCAAGGGATTTTCACAGTAACTTCATTGTAGTGTTAACGTAAGCCTACTTGTGACACTAATAAATGAACTTAAAACATTCCACAGGCTTCAGCCCAAGGCTGACTCAGTGCTGCACTCAGTAAAATTTCACAACACCAATTTTAAATCCAACCAATTTATTTGATAGTAAATTTGCGAACTTTCGACACTATGGCCTTCGTCAGGCAAATGCAGTGTTCTGGTCTACAATAGCACTCATATCAACACAGATAGTCACAGATTGCTGATTAGAAATCGAATCCTTACATCTAACATCCTTACATCTAGATGTAAGGATTCGCATTCTAATCAGCAATCTGTGACTGTCGGTGTGGATATGAGTGCTATTGCAGACCAGAACACTGCATTTGCCTGACGAAGGCCATAGTGTCGAAAGCTCGCAAATTTACTATCAAATAAATTGGTTGGATTTAAAATTGGTGTTGTGAAACTTTACTGAGTTTACCCCAGTCCAACGCCGGTATCTCTACATCAGTGCTGCATTGCCAAGTATGTCATCTTTCAGAATAGAAAGTAAAATGTGGAAAAGGCTCGAGGGTGGGCAACGGTCCTTCCTGTTTTCACAATCCTAAACTGAATTCTCTCTTTGGAGGCAAAACCCACGGAACTATTGCAAAGAGCCAGGAGGAGTGAGGGGGTGGGGGTTCAACAGCAATGGTCAACATCATTAAAAATACATTATCTGACGGTCACCACAGAGCTATTTGTGGGAGCTTGCTGTGCACACATCCCCTACGCCCTAACTCTGATCATGTTTCAAAAACTGTGCAGACATTTATTGGCTGTAAAGAACTTTGGGATGTCCTGAGGTTGTAGAGTTAGTCACTTGATAAATGTAAATTCTTTTCTTCTTGTATGATTAATATATTTACATTTAAAAATGGTCACAATAAAATGAATTTGATACTGGATGTAAGGACCTCTATGAGATGGGCTTCTCGGAGTATGAGCTCCCTGATTGAGGTTGTGAGTATCTGCCCCGTCAGAGGGTCTACCAGTGCACATACTGAGGAGATCCAGGGTTGCTGACACTCCGGGTTCGGAATTTGCATTTGAAGCACTCTTAGGAGTGAAGATAATTTGTAAAATAAAGGAGACTGGTGAAGGGACACCAGCTTCTGTGGAGCTATTTCACACTTTAATCTTTACTCAAAGAGTGATTAGGGAGTGGAATGCCCTGCCTGCAGCTGTTGTGGATGCGCCAAGTTTGGTGGCGTTTAAGAGGTTAGTTGATAAGTATATGGATGAGAAGGGAATGGTTTAGTTAGGAGGGGCATTGCTTTTTATTTTGGTCGGCACAACATCGAGGGCCGAAGGGCCTGTTCTGTGCTGTATTGTTCTATGTTCTATGTTCTACTGCAACATTACCTTTTTAATATAGCCAGGCAAGGAAATTTGAAAATAGAATCTGTGCTTAAATTAGGACCTAAAACCTGACCTTGTACTTTATCCAGACTCATCAATCAGCAGGGATGTTGTGTTATCTACTCTGCGAGAGTCTGATCATAAATACCTGTAAAGATCAGCAATGTTTAGTCCTCTTGCAGCAATAAACAGCCGTATTTCAATAAAGAAAGAAATCCTACAATATATTGTAAAAGCTCAAGATGTACAATACTCAGGGTGGCACAGTGGTTAACACTGCTGCCTCACAGCACAGGGACACGGGTTCAATTCCGGCTATGGGTGACTGTGTGGATTTTGCACTTTCTCCCCCCCGCATGTCTTCATGGGTTTCCTCTGGGTGCTCCAAAGATGTGCTGGTTGGGTTGATTGGCCATGCTAAATTGACCCTAATGTCTGGGAATTAGCAGGATAAATGTGTGAGGCTACAAGATAGGGTCTTAATGGGATTGTGGTCAGTCCAGATGTAATGGGCTGAATGGCCTCCTTCAGTACTGTAGGGATTCTATGTCTCAAAGCATTTCACAGTCAGGCGGTTGGTTTTAAATAGGTGTAAGGTAAAAAATGCAATAATCAATTTACACACAGCAAACTCCCACAAATAGCAATGCGATGATGAATAAATCATCCATTTTAGAAATGTTAATTAAATAGCTATGAAATTAAAAACTGGAAAAGAACAAGGAGACACAAGTTCAAAGGAAATTTAGGACCCATTGTCAGGAAATTTCCCATCATGCAAACACGTAGAAAATGGTGTCCAGCCAATGAAAGAAATGCATTTCTAAAACACTGCTCAGAACCTCAGGACATTGTAAACTGCGATCACTGTCATAATGTAGATAGAGAGCCAGCAGCCCTGGCTGTCCTCAGTATGTGCACAGGTAGACTCTCTGACCGGGCAGATACTCACAACCTCAATCAGGGAGCTCATACTCCAAGAAGCCCACCTCATGGAGGTCCTTACACCCAGTATCAAATTCATTTTATTGTGACCATTCTTAAATGCAAATATATTAATCATACAAGAAGGAAAGAATTTACATTTATCAAGTGACTTACTCTACAACCTCAGGACATCCCAATTTTTTTACATCTGCATAGTTTTTCAGAACAAAGGAGAAATTTAATTGAAATACATAAAATGCTAAGGGTCCAAGATAATTGTAGGTGGTGCGAGAATGATATCGCTGTGGTTACAGGCAGATTGTAATCTGGATATTATAGAAAGGGAAAGTAGAAGCTCCAATATTCTTTAGCTAGCCAGTAATGGGTGTCTGCCCCAAGTGGAGTCTACACATTCTCCCTGTATCTGCGTGGGTTTCCTCTGAGTGCTCCAGTTTCCTCCCACACTCCAAAGAAGTGCTGGTTAGGGTGCATTGGCCATGTTACATTCTCCCTCAGCGTACCCAAAAAGGCACAGGAGTGTGGCAACTAAGGGATTGTCATAATAACTTCATTGCGGTGTTAATGTCAGCCTAATAAATAAACTTAAGATAACCAATTTTTAGTGCTTATTGGTATAGGAATTGGGCCCAGAACACCAGGGAGAATCTGTCTCCCTTCTCTTGGAAATAGTGGCCATGGGATTGCTTTTACATTCACCTGAGAGTGCAGACAATCCTCAGGTTTAATTACTTATTCTCAAGCTGTGAACGCAAAATTAAAATTTGACAGTTAATAGTAACAGCAAATCAGAAACAGTTCAGGCAAGAATTGGAGCTTGGACAGATCCTACACAAACAGATACACACTACCCTCTACTGCTCACACACCATTATTTCAGCTGGGCCTTTAGGTCTGTAACCAAAAATACAGGGCATAGCGGGTCATCGGGTAAAAGCCCAAGTGGCAGCTTAAAGCTGGAATTTCCTAAACTATAAAACCCAATGAGAATGCACACAAAACCAACGTAAAGAGTGCTATGACCAGGTGAGCAGGAATAAACTGGCATAAATTCAACCTCAAGTCATCACACCAAAGGCTTTCAAATTTACTTCCCCAATAGATGCCTGCTCCAAATTGAACTTTATTTTGTACTGTCGATGCAGGAAATCATAAAGTGCAAATCAAAAAGATTTTCTTGAGTCAAAGAAAGAAAAAGTTTATTAGCTGTTAAACCCGAAACAAAAATCATAAAAGATGCATTGACACACACAAACAAACATGCTCACACACACATCCTCTCACACACACACACATCCTCTCACACACACACAAACAAACATGCTCACACACACATCCTCTCACACACACACACACATCCTCTCACACACACACACACACATCCTCTCACACACACATCCTCTCACACACACACACATCCTCTCACACACCACACATCCTCTCACACACACACAAACAAACATGCTCACACACACATCCTCTCACACACACACACATCCTCTCACACACACACAAACAAACATGCTCACACACAATCCTCTCACACACACAATCCTCTCACACACACACACATCCTCTCACACACACACAAACAAACATGCTCACACACACATCCTCTCACACACACACACACATCCTCTCACACACACACAAACAAACATGCTCACACACACATCCTCTCTCACACACACACCACATCCTCTCACACACACACACACATCCTCTCACACACACACACACATCCTCTCACACACACAACACACACCCTCTCACACACACACACACACATCAGAAGTAAGGGAAGCCAGAGACCAAACAAGAGAATATACGGTGAGTTCTTTGCTTGTCTGGTGTGGATTGTTAAATGTTGTTTAGTTGTTTTAAAGTAATCTGGATCTTTGAAGCAGGGAGCCGTACAAGATGTTGCAAATCTTACACGATCTCAGTTTGTTGGTAGGTCCTGAATGTGCTGCTTTCTTGAGTCAGATGCTGCATTTATTTCCAGGAGAGAATGAGAGACATTGTGAGAATTAGACATAAAGACATAAATAGATATATATACATAGATATATATATATCTGAGTCTTGAAAGGATTAAAGCTCACGAATGTCCAGAATTTGGCATTTTTAACATTTTCCAATCATTCTTTTGAAGTGACTTTGACATCCCCCCAGGTCTGAGCAGCATATCAGACAGGTGCAACGTGAGCCATAAAGAGACTGTTCAGAAGTGGTCTGCTTACAATTCCAGACATTTGGTGACTTGTGGCAGCGATCAGCAGTCAGGGTCTTTTCTTGTGTTTTTTTAAAAAAAATCTTCTTTGAATATTTCATCATGTTTTAGTTAGCTGGTGAAGTTATCAGTAACCAGTCACAAATTCCTACTGTCATGACAACAGTGAGATGCAAACTCCATGTTTCTTCAGTTAGATACCCCTGCTGCCGTACCACCCTTTCTGCACATTACAACAACTTGCATTTCTATAGCAACTTAAACTGAGTGAAACATTTTGAGGTGCTTCACAGAAGCAAAATTGGACACCAAGGAGGTAATGGGACAGGTGATCAAAGCTAGGTCAGAGAAGTGGGTTTTAAAGAGTGTCTGGTGGAGGGGTTTATGGATGGAATTCCAGAATTTAAGGTCAAGACAGCTAAAGACATGGTCGCTAATAGGCGCAGTGATATAAATTAAGGATGTTCAAGGCCAGAATTGGAGTGTAGACATTCTCAGCACCAATTTCAGGAAAAACAATCAGAGAAACCGATAGATTTTTAATGTAATTTATTCTGATTGCATAAAAATTGAGAACTGAAAAAAAAAATCAAATATATAGATTCTAACTTCTGATTAGGGATGACATTAATAGAAATAGAAGAGAATGTTCAATTAACTCATGTCTGGAAAATGACGATGTCAATGGGGGAGTGAAAGTGAAGCTGTGCAGAACAGGATTCAAGGTAAGGAAGGCTCCACATGTACAGTGATATCACACAGCTGGACATTGAAAATACAGACAAAGTTCAGATAATGTTGAGTACCCTGATGATTCTGAGATTCTGCATTGACATCTTGCGAGTGGGAAGTTGGGGTCACCGTGCTGCTGTTACCCTCACCCCCCACCCCCTCCTCCTTAATGCCTAATGTTTCTCAAGAAGGGGATAAGAGTCTGGTATGTTCTCTCTCACTGCCACTTTTTGAATTGACCTTCTTTCCACTAAAGTTTTACATGTTTGCTTTGGAAGTGGTTGCATTTCTTCTGAACAAATGGATCCATCTCCAGGCTGTGCAGTGTAGACCTCTGCTACTGGGAATCAATGGTGAGTGCTCTGGCTAGCCCTGTAGAATGGGGAATTTCCAGCTCTGGAACATTCTCCAAGCCTGTGAGATAGTTGCATATCTCCAGTTCTTGCAGATCCCCTATTTGATTCACTCCAACAATAGCAACTGTAATTCAGCTGCATGGGCTCCAAGGTCTGGAATTACTTCCCTAAATCTCTCCTTAAACTCACCTGATTGACCAAACCTTCAATCTTGCATGACTCAAGTGTCTGAGAATCAGTCCTGTGAATGCTCGTGAAGTAAAGCTGCTACCTAAATGAACACTTTAAGAAATGACCTATTTTGAGTGTTCGTTGAACATTTCAAAGAGAAGTGTGTGCCTGTACAATGGGAAAGGAAAGAACTGGCCCTCAAAAACATACACAATCCATACCTACAGTTATTTGAGATGGCTGCTCCAAATTATCCTGACACTCCCAACCTTTGACCATTTGGTAACACGTGAAGTGGGGTAAGTTGGAGGATCTTCTCATGGGTCTACAGATGGATGTGGCCAGGGTGGCTATTAACAGGTAAAGGATAAATGCAGCACAGGGATTGGTTAGGTCACTCTGCCAGCCCACTTGTGCTCTGGGAATTGTCTACGCAGGGGTGGACCCAGAGAGGGAGTTTGTGCGGCCCACCAGGAAACTTGGAGTTTTCCGCAACTATGAGCACTACAGGGAATGTGCTCTCTGATAAACACTGCTAATTTTGTCTTAAATGACTCTATTTGGTTCTTAGAATAGAAGAATCATAGAATCCCTGCAGTGCAGAAAGAGGCCATTCAAACCATCAAATTTGTACTGACCATCTCCCACAATCCCACACCTTGCTAACTCCCTAACACTAGGGTCAATTTAGAAGGCCAGCCCACCTAACCCGCACATCTTTGGGCTGTGGGAGGAAACTGAAGCACTCGGAGGAAACCCATGCAGATACGGGGAGAACGTGCAAACTCCATACAGACAGTGACCCAAGGCCAGAATTGAACCTGGGCTCCTGATGCTGTGGGGCAGCACTGCTAACCACTGTACCACCGTTCTGTCCAAACCAAACTACAAGGGTGGAATTTCTCTCTGGAATCAAGCTGAGATACGGAAAGGATCTAAGAATACAGATTCTCAGTAAAAGTGCAGATTGACGAGGTTACAAAAGCATGGCAAAGTACTGGGTTTCACTTCTAAAATGCACAGTGATGATGTTGAGATATACCAGGAATAGCCAATGAAATCGCTGGTCAGTCCCACAAAGTTAATCTCTAGTTACAGCCAAATTTATTCACAATTATGTACAAAAACCATTAGAAAGATTCCCAATAAGATTAAGAATTAAACGCGCACAGAATCAATCATTTAGAAATGTTTCAATTGATTTACAACCAGGCTGATGTGGGAGTGACAGAAGACCATTCAGACAGCTTGCTGCTTGATATAGTGTCCTGAGACACCGCTGGATAACTGCCCAGGTCACTCTAGTTCAACACAAAAAGAATATGCACACACAATTTTCAACTTCCTGACCAATTAAAGGATTTGCAAAAAAAAAATTTGGCAAAGCTGAATTTAAATCGCTTCTGGTAGCCCTTGTCATGTGAAAACTGAGAGAATTAAATGTTATCCAAAGCCTCTCAGTGGGAGCGTTGCACTGGTCAAACACTCGCATTCAGACGGAAAACCAAACTGTCACAAAACCATCAAAAAAAATACAATTTTTGAGTGAGTTTAACACATCTCCAAGTCTTGCATATTTTGCTAGCACTAAATATCAGAATACTTCTGTTATCGGACTGCATTATTTTCCAACAGTTCTTGCTTTTACATCTCGCACCAATTTTGGGTTGTTAAATATATTCAGGGGTGAATTTGACAGATTTTTCAATCAGCAAAGGGAGTGTTGGAAGATCCATAAGAAAGTGGTATTAGGATCACAATCAGCTCACAATGCAGGTGGAGGAGGAAGTCACAAAGGGACACAGCATGTTTACCTTCATCAGCCGGGGCATTGAGTTTAAAAATTGGCAGGTGACGCTGCAGCTCTACAGAACTTTAGTTAGGTCTCATTTAGAGTATTTTGTACAATTCTGGTCACCACATTACCAGAAGGATGTGGAGGTTTTGGAGAGGGGACAGAAGAGATTTATCAGGATATTGCCTGGTATGGAAGGCATTAGCTATGAGGAGAGTTTGGAGAAACTTGGTTTGTTCTCACTGGAATGATGGAGGTTGAAGGGAGAAAGAAGTCTACAAGATTATGAGAGGCAAAGACAGAGTGGATAGTCAGAAGCTTTTCCCCAGGGTGGAAGAGTCAATTACTAGGGGGCAAAGGTTTTAAGGTGTGAGGGGCAGGGTTTAAAGGAAATGTACGAGGCAAGTTTTTTACACCGAGATTAGTGGATGTCTGAAACTCGTTGCCAGGGAAGGTAGTGTAAGTGGATATGGTAGTGACTTTAAAGGACTGAATTGACAAACATGAATAGGATGGATTAGAGGGATATGATCGTTGGAAAGGTAGGGGGTTTTGATTCAGACGGGCAGCATGGTTAGTGCAGGCTTGGAGGGGCGAAGGGCCTGTTCTTGTGTCGTAATTTTCTTTGTTCTAGATCAACCATGAACTTATTGGTTGATATACTGAATGGCCTCCTCCTATTTCATGTGTTCTTGATGGGGTTCGTATAGTTAATGGCACAATCTGTCATTTTTCAAGTACTTACTTGGATAAAAATAACTCTGGAATATTAATTTTCTTTTTAATAAAGCAAGAACTATTTTAAGAGGCTTTGAGCAAGCTGCCAACGAGTTTAATTTTCAGAAACCAACCCAAAGAATACAGCTCTGAATTACTAACGTGCAAGAAGACACGTATAATTTGGTGCCAAGGTGAGGATGGGTACTCTAATTTCCCAGCACTTTTGTGAAGGGTCCACATTTTTAAACTATTTAGATAAAAACCTCACTACAATATTTTAAAAAAACAAACATTTGCTTTGAACTGAAGTAAGAGAGTTCAGCTGAAACAGTTTTGCAATGTATGCATGTGTTGGACTATAAATCTGAGGAGGACTAGCAATGACTAAATGTGAAGCCCTGGGCACTATTTCATCAGTAGATCTGCACTAAACTCACTTCATCACAGAAACTGATACAAACATTCACAAGAGATAAAGTTATTTTAGATAAAATGAGTAAAAGGTCTAATTAGCGGTTAAGGTTACAGGACGTGGTTGCAGAGGTTTAACAACTAATCAGTCTGGTCAGGCCAAATCCCCGAGTGCAGTGAATTGGCCAGTGACAACGCAACTTGATTTTCACAGAATCAGAGAAACAAACAGCAATAAAGGTCATTCAGCCCATCATGCCTATGCTAGTTCTTTGAAAGAGCAGCAGTGCCTCCCACCCCCTTTTAGTCTGCTGCCTACAAGCTGGTGAATTAGCTCTTCAGAGCTGTCCAAAGGGTGGGCCTTTCAATTCTCCAGACTCACATTGTAAATCCAGCCCTGGGTGATAGTATTGAAATTCCCTCTGCCATCCCTGGCTTCCCAGGCCCCTCCTGAAGTGAATTCACAAGTCTCAGCCCACAGTGCAAGACATTTTCAGTAATGGCATAAAGACAAGTTAAGGGGGGGGTGGTGCTGGGAGAATAAATCGCACACTAATACAGTAGGTTGAGGCATTTTGCTGAGGCAGGGCAGAGGGAACTTTAACTGACACTGAGTAAAATGCTCCATGTCCATCCCGAGCACTGATGTGGAGATGCCAGCATTGGCCTGGGGTGGGCACACTAAATAGTCTCACACACCAGGTGTCCAACAGGTTTATCTGGCATCATGAGGTTTCAGAGCGCTGCTCTGAAATTCTTTCAACTTCCAAAGATATGTGGGTTAGATGGCTTGGCCATGCTAAATTATCCCATAGAGTCAGGGGGACTAAATATGGTAAATACATGAGATTGTGAGGATAGGACGGGATGCAGACTCAATGGGCCAAATAGTCTCTTTCTGCACTGTAGGGTTCTACGCTTCTATTTTTGCTGCCTGTAGAAGATTGAAATCAGTGGTAAATGATCAGAGCTATTTCTAGCCCAAACAATGTGGCCAGATACAGTGGGCTAACTGTGTCAACTGTGTCTGGGTCAACAGTGGGGATTCGCCGTTCCCGCTGCAGTGAACAAGGAATTCTCCATTCTCGCCAGCAGCGGTAGCGGGGCGTGAATTGGCCAGAGAATTCTGGTCCTCCTCTCTAGGTGTTCCACAGTGGCCAGATAGAGTTGAGGAAGAAGGAATAGGGATTCCAAAGGTTTCAAGAGGTGACAGAGGTTTAATCCGACAGATAGCTGTTACAAGTGGAAAGAGAATTGCACGAGCAGGTAGGAATGAGGTGAATGAAAGCCCTACTACCACTGGTGGGACAGCAGGAGAAGGGAATGAAACAAAAAAGGCCACAGGCAGAAGACTGAAAGGCAGGAGGCTGGGGGAAGATGGGATTTAAGGTGAGGATTTCAAAGTGAAAAGATAAGGGATCCATTCAGCAATGTAGTCAGCCAGGATGGAAGAACATAGAACATAGAACATAGAACAATACAGCACAGAACAGGCCCTTCGGCCTTCGATGTTGTGCCGACCAAAATAAAAAGCAATGCCCCTCCTAACTAAACCATTCCCTTCTCATCCATATACTTATCCACTAACCTCTTAAACACCACCAAACTTGGCGCATCTACAACAGCTGCAGGCAGGGCATTCCACTCCCTAATCACTCTTTGAGTAGAAGAATAACAGCAGCAGCTATAAAGAGGGTCCAAATTCACATATACTCAACCAATGTCCAACAATCACGGATATCACCCGTCAGAATTAGGAAATCCTCTAAGCCTTTTACCACCAGTAAATTGTGCCCACCCCCAAGCTCACAGGGGGGACAGAGGGGTGATAATGAGGAAATTAGCAAAACTCAAAGAAGAAGTTACAAATGCTTGAAAATAAAGCCAGTTCAGGGCTGGGTGGGCAGATAGGGGATGGGGGCAAATTGGATAGCTCTTTCAAAAAGCTAGCATGGACACTACAGGCTGAATGGCCTCCTTGTGTGCTTGGCAGGATTCTATTTGCTATGAACAAACCAAATCATGGAATGTGTGAATCATAATTTCTAAGATTGTGCTTAATTTAGCATGAGGGAAGTGTCTCCTATTATTTTGTTGACTAAAAGATTAAATTATTCCAAATGGCAACACAGCACAAAATTGAAACTGAGCAATTACTGAAGGGACCAAGGTTTGGGGGAGGTGAGGCAGAATGGGGTATGGGAAAGAAGAGGGAGGGCAAGAAAATGGCCTCAGTATGCAGAAGCAACAAGGAAACATCACCACCACAGTGGAGAAAGCAGGGGGTGCAGTATTTTATTAAGGATTCATTTAAGAAAGGTTTTACACTTTCTTTTGCTTTAGAAGTCATATTTGATGTTATGACATGCCAAATGCTCATCCAGATACTTTTCAGAGGAGTGAGACATCCTGCCTTTACCACCCTCCCAGGCAGTACATTCCTAACCATCACCACCGTCTGTGTAAAAAGGTTTTTCCTCACCACACCCCTAAATCTCCTGCCTCTCAACTTGAGACTATGTCCCCTTGTGACTGACTCTTCAACTAAAGGGAACAGCTGCTCTTTACCCACTCTGTCCACGTCCCTCATGATCTTGTACAAGTCACCCTTCAGCCTTCTCTGCTCCAACGAAAACAACCCAAGCCAATCCAACCTCACTGCCTTCATAACTTTAACACTCCATACCAGGCAGCATCCTGGTGAATCTCCTCTGTGCCCTCTCCAGTGCAATCACATTCTTCTTATAATGTGGCAATCAAAACCGCACACAGTACTCCAACTGTGGCCTCACCAAAGTTCTATACAACTCCAGCATGTCCTCCCTGCTGTTGTAATCTATGCCTCGATTGATAAATGCTAGTGTCCTATATACCTTTTCCAGCATCCTATTAACATGCCCTTCCACTTTCAGAGATCTATGGACAAACATAGAACAATACAGCACAAACAGGCCCTTCGGCCCACGAGTTGCGCCGATCACACCAAGGTCCCTTTGTTTCTCAGAATTTCCGAGTGCCATGCCATTCATTGAATACTTCCTTGTCAAATTACTCCTTCCAAAGTGTATCACCTCACTTTTCAGGGTTAAATTCTATCGGTCATTTATCTGCTCACTTGACCATTCTGTCTCCATCTTCCTGTAACCCAAGATAATCCACCTCACTATTAATCACTCATCCAATCTGTAAACTTACTAATCCTACTATTTATATAAATGATGAATAAGAGATGCAGCACAGATCCCTATGGTGCACCACTGAACACTGGCTTTTGTGACTTTTTGTGATCAGAACTCTTCATTCACCTAAGGGGCAAGCACCAAAAGCAATTGTGTCTACAATCAAATAAACTTGTTGGACTTTAACCTGGTGTTGTGAGACTTTTTACTGTGATTACTCCAGTCCAACGCCAGTATTTCTGCATCATGACCTCCTCTGTGGCCAGAAAGGAATTAAAAATTTGGGTTTGAGCCCCTGCAATCTCCCTCTCTGCCTCCCACAGCAGCCTAGGGCACAATTCATCAGTACCTGGAGATCTGTCACTTGCTTAAGCCTTCCAACATCTCCAATGCCTTGTCACTCCCTATGTCAATTTTCTCAAAAACCTCATAGTCTCCTTCCCTGAGTTCCATATCTTCACTCTCGAGTGAAGATGGATGTGGAGTATTCATTCAACAGTTTACTGATATTCCGTGACTCCACTTAGATTGCCCTCTCGGCCCCCACTCTTTCCCTGATTATCCTTTTTCCATTGATATACTTATAGAATATCTTGGGATGTTCCCTACTTTTATCAGCCAGAGATTTCTCATATGCTCTTTGCTCTACTAATTGCTTTCTTAAACTCCACCCTGTGCTTTCTGCACTGTCTGCTGAAAGCATTTTTCTTTCTAACTTTATACTCAATATGGTTCTCTAAGCTTGTTATTCTCTCCTATCACCTCAAAAGAAAAGCAAAATATTGCTGATGCTGAAAACCTGACTGTTCACGTTAACTCTCTTTCTCTTTCCTCAGATGCTGTCAGGCCAGCTGAGATTTTCCAGCACTGTCTGCTTTTATTTCATGTTACTTGTCAACACCACCTGTAGGTGTAATGGGTATTGTAATACGTGAAGTTACTGATTTGAATTATAACAGAAAATAAATTCTATTACAACTTAATAATGCTTACGTTCCCAAAATAATACATGCAATGTGAACAAAATGCGTTTTATTTTAGAAAATTCCTGCATTCTGTACATTATATTACAAAAGCCCAATAAATGGAGGTAGGTGCAATTTTAAGTTCTTTTTAAACTTATAACAACAGCTCCAAGTCTCTCAGCAAAACACAGGGATTAAATTGTTGCCCGTGTGTTTACGCACACTGAGATTACCTCGTCAAATTTTTTGTGTTGTGATACAAACCAGTTGGCAAGCTGGACAAAAGGACAAGCACGAGAGCTTGCCTGTGTAACAGATGTCTAACACAGATACGCCAGTTTGCTAGTGTTCTTTGCAAAAGCTAGATCGGGTTTGATAAAACTAAGATTTCTGCATGGAAAGCAAAGAATGCAAATGTGGTTTCTGACATTGGTGGGGAACAAGATTGTGCATTAAATATAATAATCTGTTTGAAGAATTTTCAGCAGTTGCAGAACCAACCCAAGTCTACCAACCCAACTCTGGAAATGTACTTGTGTGGCAAGTTGTAGTTTGCACACAATGCTGATGCACAAAATTATTTATTTTAAAAAAAAACACCTAAGACAATCGCAGCCCTGAAACCATTATAGTTTAACCCAAACATCTGACTAGCACCATTTAAAGCAACAGTCTAATGCTTTTACCCTAGCTGTCTCCTTGCAAACTAATCAAGTAGAACTGTCAATGTGACCCACACTGATGCATGCATTATAAACTGGGCTGAGAAGACTCCAAAATTTTTCCATTTGGAATCTTTATAATCATGGAAAAGGACGCTCATCGGAGGTTCCAGCCTAGAAGTGAAAATGCCGTCTTACTTCAAGAGTCAGTCCTTGATTAAAATTCAACGTCCGAGGTGTGCAAGATACAGAAACATCTGAATAGGAAGGTACAAGTAACCAGCTAGCTGTGGAGGTTAACACTGCCCTCTGCTGCTAATGCAGCATGGTGCAATCCATTTATATCAATTCAAGCGTCACACAGATAGAAATCAAACCTGTGATGAACCGGAGTTTATGGTCGGATGCTGTTGCAAAGGTCGTAACTTTATCGCCTGGAGGCAGATTTCAGACAGGGTCTTGCGGCGAAGGGCGAGGGTCACGTTCCGTCCCATTTAAACACAGAAGGTATTCAAAGCCCCTTCACCACACGTAATAACTCGATTGAAATACATTTATATAGAAATTAACTAGAAGTTTTATTTTAAATATTTTATACAACACATTATTCAGCACCTCATCCACAAAATAAAATTTAAATGCCTCTCTTCTATCTATTCTTTACCTTAAGTTGAGTTAATGGCAGCTGTAATTGGACTGAAGAATCTGGGTGGGGGCATGTGGGGCAGGAGGAGGTCGATTGTCAGATTAACTTACTCAGGCTAATTTGATTGAATGGGCATTATTCATTAAGAGATTTATCCTATTGGAAAGTGATTGTATTTCATAAACTAACAACATGACTTACCTTTAGATCATTCAAATAAAGGCCAAAAAGTTCATGTAAATCCCAATTCCTCCTCCTACAGTTTGCTCTGTTACACAGGCAAAGCAACAAGCCAGGCTGTGAGTCACAAAAATAATTATCATAGTACTGTATGCTCAAAATAATGATTAAAATCAGACTCAACAAATATTTGCCGCAGTGATGGTATCATTATTTTCCCCACATATTTACATTTTAATGCTTAGTCAATCCAATGAATGTCTTGAATTAATATATTGCAAACCTATCTACTAATACACTATATACAAGACATTTAATTCTGCCTGCAGTTTAGGAAAATTGTGTCCATGCCAACAGTAGGTGTATAGTTTTTGCATCAATGATGGTGGGTGGCCACCAGGCAACAGTTGTATTCACACACGCATCGTTCTCCCTAGTGTCCAATTCACTCACCTCAACGACCCCACTGAGATCGCTCTGCAAATGATACTAAACAGAAAGCATCTTGTACATGTCAAAGTAAAGTCCGTTTGAGGAGATAAACTAAAGATGGTTTGTGAGGGTGGGTGGCTGGGAAGGGTAGGGCTGATTTATAGATGGGCAATTCATATCCACACAAGAAGCAGATCCATAAATTCACTTTTGACCTTTCACTTCACACATGCAGCTGGAGCAGTCTCTCAGAAATAAAGATCCTACAGTGTCTAATCCTACACAGTAGAGCTGCCATCATGACCCAGTATGTGGCTTATATTGTGAGCAGATCGGTTTGAGTGCTGCTTGGAGACATCAGAGAGAGCGGGGTTGGTTAAAGGCAACAAAGGTGACATGGGCATGGCAGTAGTCTCGGGGGCCAGGGGAGCAGCAGCTATTTCAGGGAAGAGAGTGGTCAGGTTGAAGTTGGAGAGGTGGGGGGTGATGCTGGAAGTGTTGGCCATTGGTCTGGTTGGCATGTCTGGAAGAAGGGGAAAGTTTGGCTGTGGGAAACCCACTGGCCGAGGAGGGGACAGAATGGACCCAAATGGGTTGTTGAGTCCCCCAGCATTGGCCTTCTCTGTGCTTGGGCTGCTAAAGATTTGATTGGAAAAGTAGGGGATGGAGAGGTCATTGGAAAGGTTGGGGTGAGCCGGAGAGTATGGAGGGTAAAACGAAGACAAAGGATTCTGTGGTTCCACTGGTATGAGAGCTGGGGTACGGTTTGCACCTGGCTGGGTTACAGGAGGGATGAACGAGGGATTAGCATTAATCGGAGGGTTCATGCTACTTTCAGGAATGAAAGGGAATCCAAAGTTCTGAGACAGCGAGTGTTGGTCAGGGGCTAAATTATCATTTGGTAATTGTTGTCCCTCAGTCATGAACCGCACAATGCTTCCTGTCCGAGCACTCGCTGGCTGCTGGCGGCCAAGGATCATACTGCTACTGGATGCCAGGGGTAACTGTAGGCTATGCTCAAAAACATTTCCGCTTCTGTGGTTCCCGGAGCGAGACCGATCGGTCTGCCGCATTTTGGAAGTTGATCCCTCTTGGGCTGGATGGCGCCCTCGCTGGCTAATGCCTGAGGAACTGGGTTGCTGAATCGGGTGTCCTTGTTCATTCCCGCTGTGGGAAACTGCAGCATGAGACATCACTGGTCTAACTGCTCCATGCACATTGGGAGAAACCTGCGAGTTTGGGTGGCACTTATTTCCTTGATTTTCATTCATTCTGAGAGAGTTCTTTTGTGCTGACACATTCGGACTGGTATTTCGGCCCTGGCTATCCGCTACGGAGGAAGGATTGGTGTAGGAAATATTTAAAGAATTGTTTCTGGAACTGAGTGCGCCTAAAGTCATGTCACAACTTTCACGACTTTGCACCTCTCCATCCCTTCTCACATGAACACCCTCTCTAACAGACGGACAACTATATTCAATGCTGGCTGGAGGAACACACTGTGTGTTTCTTGGGTGTTCTGACACAGACCTTTGGTTTGCACTGATCTGCTCACTGAGTGAAGGAGCCAGTAAGCTTTGCATAAAGCTCTGATGGCAGGAACCATCATTCTCCCTTAAGGGAACTCCACTTCCTGACGGGATCCCTTGCATCGGCAAATAAGGCAGCCTGGCTTGCCTTTCAGGCCCTGTACCCTGGCCTAGCCTGAAGCTGTGTGACTGCATCCCTCTGTGTGTTGGCATACTGTTGACCATTTCATTGCCTCTTGATGACTGAACTTCAAAAGTGCCAACTCCCTGAGTTGTTACACTCACTTTAAAAGGGGGACAGTCGGGAAGACCTTGAACATCAGAATTTATGCAATGATCTAGTGACAACTTAGCCTGCAAACTATGCACAGGCAGGTTTTTGTTCATTGATAGATCAAGATAAGTTCGCATTTCAGATTGCTCCAGATTATTTCTGGTGCTCTGCATTGCTATTCCCATTCGGGATTCTACATTTGAAGGTGCTTTCCGAATTAAAGCTTCTGCTGAGTAACTGGAAATTCTGTTCCTCTCCTGTCTCTGGGAGGTAAACTGCATGTCTGAAGGCCGTGTCACCGAGCTGGATTTAGAAGCCATTTGTTGATCCAATGACCTTGAGGTCATCAGCCTCTGGATGCGAGACTGGCCAGACTGTTCTGTAGGGACACCAGCTCCTTGTTGCCCACTTCTGGCATTCTCCTGTTGCTGTTGGTGTATGAGATCTTGGCTGTGGAGATTCTGTGTGTGGTTGTTGTGATGGTTTCTGTTGGTCACAGAGTTGTCACACCTTTTATCTTGCTGTGAATTTCCAAAGTGCGAGTGTGGCATTTGCTGCTGGAGTTGTTGCTGATGATGGTGATGCTGATGATGATGATGATGGTGATGGTGATGCCCTTTCTGTCGCCCTTGGCCGTTTCCACTTGGATGCTGCTTTTGCTGCAGTGACAGCTGGGGGGTTTGACTCCCTCGCATCAGCCCTCGTTTCTTCTGCATTTGGATTTCTTGCTGTGCAGCACGGGGCTGCTGTGCACCCTGAGCCTGCGCTTGGACTGGACTCTCATTGTGCGGAAGGTGATGCTGAAGGTGATATAAATGCCTCTCTCGCATCTGTCCCTGATGGTGTTTGTAATACATGTGGCTATGGTGGACATTAAGCCCTGCTTGTGAGGAGACAGTCTGCTGGGGCATCACATGTTGCTGCAGTTGCTGGCTGCCTTGCTGTCCTTCTCCCTCTTGGATTTGAGGCTGAGTGTTGCAATGAGCTTCAGCTGATCTTAAAGTCTCAGCGGAATTAGAAGTCAGGAAGCTCGTTGATGGGAATAAGGTGCTGAGACTATCTGTATGTCCTGGATTACTGCCAGAAACTAATAAACTCGAAGAATTTGTTGGCAACTGACCAATAAATGTTTGGCCACATTCAGAAATATGTTCAGGTACAGTACTGATTGTGGACTTCCCTTCAAGCCTCACGGTTGTGTTCTGGCACTGTTTCTGTCGCTTTGCTGTCGAGATTAATTGGTCATCTGGCCCCGTTCGCTTTGTTGCATCTTTTCGGCTCTCGCTGTTTGGCTTCAAATGTGGCTCCAAAACTATGGGAGTCTGCGAATTCCCTTTCCTCGTTTCCAGCTGATCATGGGAAAATTCTGTCAATAGCGGGGGTTGGGGAGGTGGCTCCGTATATGTAACAGGCCCACCGGATAGATCTGCTGTAGCACAAACTGGAAGCTGCTGCACAAGTTGGGTTTGACCTGGTGAACAGGCATGTATTTGATTAGCTTCACTATGGCAAGCATGGTTAATTACACTCAGGTTAGCAGAGGCAGAAGATGGGCAAATCAGTGGCAAGTTTGACATTTCTTTTACAACGGAATTTGAAGTTTTATTTACAGACATTCCTGTTGAGTTTGTATCCATTGGTAATGTGCGCTGCATTTGATCTTCAGCTGCACTAGTCTTCATCAGGTTCGGACTGTTCTCTTTAACACCAAAGTTTTTAATTGATGGTTGGCTTGGACATTCTTCTTTATCTGCAAAAGGAATTTTCTGAGATTTAGATCGAACATCACAGACAGTAACATCTGAGGCCAAACTCTTCCCTGGGCTTCCATGTTCAAATATTGCTCTGGCAGCAAGGGCAACAATGTCATTCTGCTCGGACAAACTGTAGTTATTAAAAGTGCTGGTCATCGTACTGATGCAGGAAGCATCTTCCCGTGTGGCGTCAGGCAGCATGGAGGCAACAGAAAAGCCCCGGCTGCTCCCGGAGCTGGAGGACATGGGAGATTCAGTCTGCCGGTGGATAATCAAAGGGCCTTCCATGCTGTCCTGATCTGCGTTGCACAGTTGCTGCTGCACGTTACTTTCAGCCTCTGAGCTCACTAACAAAACGTCTTTCTGAGATTCACCCTTTTCATAAAACAATATGCCAGTCGAGGTCTCTCTGGAACTGCTCACACACAACTCATTATCGGCACAGGAGACCTTCACAAATGACAACAGGGAGCTCTTCTCGCTTGATGGTTCATTCTCGCCTTGTGTGACTCCATGCATCACGCTACTGCCATCTTGATTACCAATTTCTTTCGTTGTTGCAAACTTGTCCATTTCTAATTTCCCTTTGTGCCAGTCTTGGGTCCTTTCTTTGTTGCTTGCACTGCATTGGAGCTGTGCAGCTGCGAGAGATTCTAACTGTGCAGAAACACTGGTTATTCCAGGGGTATTGCAAACATTTGCTACAGCTGTTTGCAACTCAACTAAGTCACTGTCCTTGTCAACTGAAAACGTTCTGGAAACTTGAAGACCTGCGTTTGAACAATACGGTGATGACAGAGGAACTGATGTTGTTACATCTGTGATTACACATGGGGGAGAAGGTACACACAAAACATTCTTCATCAAATCGCCCTGACATGATGAGGGTGGCAATGAAGCAACTAAAGCTGATGAGGCTGAAATCACTGCCAGTATGTCGGGCTGTTCTTGGGAGACAGATTCAGGCAGTACTGGTTCTGTTAAACATGGTGCAAGCATGTGTTGAGACAATCTGGGTGCAGCCTGCTGCCTGTCTGCTCCCTCCTGTGAAGGGACACAAGTGGTCACTGTGGCAGCCGCTGGCGTTGAGATTTGACGTGCTGATGATTGCTGTGATACGGTCAACCCCTGCGATGGTGAAACCTGATCATCACTGGTTACAGACTGCAACGGATTATCTTTGTTAGATTTGGTATATTCAACACAACTGGTGTCCACTTTCGATTTGTTCCCAGTGCATGTGGCCTTCCTCAGGGTTCCCTGCTTTGTAGAGAGGGATTTCTTCTGCAGCTTTTTAGTTTTGCAGCTAGAGGGTGGCCCAGGGGGAGGTTTCAGGGAGGCTGAACCGCTTGTGTGCCACACTGATGCCTTCGAAATATCTATGCTTGTGCTGCTCACTGTGGCTTCAGGCGCTGAGACACTAGTGACCAGGCCGTTGGTGGCAGCTGAAGAACTGGCCGCATGGCCAGTGGTCAGCTGTAAGCCCCCCTGCCCTGCCATCTGAGAGATACTTTGGCTGAGGTTCGTCAATGCACCAAACGTATTAAGGGCCACGTTGGTGTTTGGATCGGCGCTGGTTGTCGGTTGGATGATCTGCATGGTATTCTGGTTGGAAGCCCCTGACTGCTTTACCGGCTGCAAAGCAAACAGCTGGCCATTGACAGAGATGGTCTGCTGTTGTTGACCTGATGCCGCGACAGTTAAGGACTGGGAGTTTGTGGAAGTGGATGAAGAAACTGGCCTTGGCAATATGTGAACAAGGTGCTTGCCCCCCACTGTTTGCACAGTGGGAGTGCACTGCGAGTTACTGTTGCTGCACACCAATTGATTGGAGTCCAGGGCTGGTAACCTATTACTAGTTTGAGCTGGGACGACAGAGACTGCGTTCTGACTGGCTGCTTGTATGATCACAATTTGTTGACCTGGTGCCTGGCTGTTGATGGCACCTCTCACTACAGCGGGTGAGGTGGGGTTAGCTGGCTGGAGGATAATCAGATTCTGATTGTTAGGAGTGGAGGAGACAGACGATCCCGCAGGGCGGGCCATCTGAATCACCTGCACAGGAGGAAGCAACGAGACCACCTTGGCTGCTGGCTGAGCTGGAACCGGCTGCAAGGGGGACTGCACAGTAACTGCCACCTGCTGCTTGAGTTGCCCGTAAGACGAGCAGAAGGAAACCCCCGGAAAAACTGCTGAAGCGGAGGAAACCACAGTCACATTATTAAACGGCTGGCCACTTTCAGAAATGGAGAAAGTATTTCTGGCGCTCAGATTTCCATTTAGTGGCATTGGCAAGTTATTACAGCCCCCCTGACTGACAGGGTGCACGGTATTGCCCGCGAGCTGTAATGTAGTCCATGTTGTCTGTGTATTACCTGCGGAACTCATACGTGAAAAAGTACTGACACTGTTTGAGTCTGAAGTGCCCGTGTACACAGAGGCTGGACAGACTATCCACGAACTGGCTATTGGACAGGATGACATCAGACCTCCACCAGACTTTGCCCCAAGTTTGAAAGATGGTGATGCAACAACAAAGCCACCAACTGACACAGGAACATTTTGACAGAAGTTTGACACCAACGTGTTTTGTGAGCATTCAGTAATGGAAAGCCTTGTTGATCTCACTTCAGGCCTCTGGCCACAAACAGACGACGATCCCAAAACCAACTGCGATGTCATCCCACTGGGACTCTCCACACCTGTGCATGGCGTACTAATCTGCTGAGTGTGCCCCGGCAAAGCAAAGCAAGTACTAGTAGCAATGTCAAGAACGTTCTGTGCTGGACAAGCGCTGGTGGTTTCCAAGTTGCTCTGTGCTAACGTGCCCGTGGAACATTCCAGTATAATTTGTGTGGAGGCGCTTGTGGGACAAGGTAAAGTTGATGCACAATTGTTAAGGGGACACTGAAGAACCAGCTGTCCAGAGCTGTTAGCTGGAACGTTTAACACACTGTGTACAGTGCTGCTGCTCGTGATAGTGGGACAGTGAGCAGCTTTCAGCAATGGTCTGGTTGAAGGAAGACATTCAGGAACTTCCTGCTGAGAGCTCTGTGTCTGAAGTTGAGCACCATTTGCTAACTGGCATATGTCAGGCATTGCAACAGGCACCATTAGATCAAGACATGTTTCTGGTGTATTACTGCTCAGAGTATTCAGGGCCTGTTCTGGTGAACTCTGAACTGCAGTCTGCTGGCAATTCCCATTCAATTGGTTTCCATTTGTGTAGACCAGAATATCATCTTGCATTTGGTTGGAAGGAACCACCATTGTAACTTTTGTGCTCTTGAGTTTCCTCTTCCAGTGAACTGTAGGGTCATCATGCAAGCAGATGTCATTGGCTTTCAGTAACTCCGCAAATCTGTCGTTTTCTTTCTGCAGCTCATTCAATTGCTTCCTTAGTCTTACAATCTCTTCACCTGCCAGACAAAACACATATTTAATCAGAAATAAATCAGAACTTAAATCTATTCAAGCCTGCTCTCAGATATCTGATGGTATTCAAAATAAAGAACAATTTTGTCTTTTCATCCAAAGTTACTATTCCTATACCTTAAAACTAAGGATGTGGCATAATCCAAGCTTTGGACCTTGACAAAAACCTCCATAACTGATATTCTTGTAAAAAGATGTTAGGTGTTAACTTTCCCAATGGCTAATCATCTTTAAATTCTCAATATACCATGGGTGGATTGCACATCCAGCACTGTAAAAATAACACTATGCCTGTCAGTGCAAACATTTCCTGTTCTTCACAATGGTGCCTTCATTCTTTACCATCTTAACATGATGCAGCAGGTGGTAAAGGAAGCAAATGGCATGTTGGCCTTCATTGAGAGAAGCTTTGAGTACAGGAACAGGGATATGTTGTTGCAATTATACAGGCCTTGGTGAGACCACAGCTGAAGTATTGTGTGCAGTTTTGGTTTCCTTTTCTAAGAAAGGATGTTTTTGCTCTCGAAATACAGCAACTGATTCTAGGGATGGTGGGACTGATGTATGAGGAAAGATTGACTGGCTTAGGATTGTTTCCACTGAAGTTTAGATGAAAGAGGGGAGGGGGATCTCATACAGATTTATAAAATTCTAACAGGACTAGGCAGGGTAGATGCAAGGAAGATGTTTCCGATGGTGGGGGAGTCCAGAACCAAAAGTCATTGTCTGAAGTATCAAGGTAGACCATTTAAGATGAAGGTGAGGAGACATTTCTTCATCCAAAGAGTGGTGGGCCTGCGGAATTCATTAGCACAGGAAGTAGTTGATGAAAAAACATTGAATGCAATCAAGAAGCGGCTGGATATAGCACTTGGGATGAACACGATCAAAGGTTATGGGGAGAAAGCAGGATTAGGCTATTGAGTTGGATGATCAGCCATGATAGTGATGAATAGCGGAACATGCTCAAATGGCCGAATAGCCTCCTCCTCCTGCCCCTATCTACTATGTTTTTGTGAGAGATGTTCTCCAATCTCCTGTGGCAGTCCTATAGATTTCAAAGGTTTAAAGAACCAAGTGTTAACTGCATGTTTTGAATCAAATAGTTAAACAACATAAAGGTCACTGCTCTGCAGCTTAATGAGCTAAACTTCCAGCAGAATAAAAATCCAGTCGTACAAAGCTGCCCTTTCCAACATTCCCCAAAACCAAGACATCTCCAGAGAGGACACATTCTTCACCATTGTACTGCTTTTTGCCTAATCAACAGAGAAGGGCACAAGACTGTCTTCATGGCAATGGCATCACAGAGTAACTAGTGTTTACTTAGCATATTTAATATAACTTCCCAAAAGGTCTGCAGAGGATTATAAAAATAAATTTGACACTGAGCCATATAAGGAGATATTAGGGCAAATGACCTAAAGCTTGGTCAAAGGGATAGGTTTTAGGCAGCCACTTACACAGGGAAAGAGACAGAGGGGTTTAGAGATGGAATTAGGTATTGGCAGCTAGACCCAGAGCTACCATTAGTCAGCAAAGTAGTGGGATGCTCCAAGAGGCCACACTTAGAGGAGCAGAGATCTCACAGGGTTGTGGAGCTGGAGAAGATTGCAGAGATGCAGAGAGACTAGATCACAGAACCTTTTGGAAAAAAGTATCAGAACTTTAATATAAGGTACTGCTAATTGGGGGCCAGTGTAGGTTAGCAAGCATAGGAATGATGGGTGAACGTGATAGTGAGTGATGATAAGGATACTAGAACACAAGTTTATGAAGGGTAGAATGCGAGAGGCCAGTCAAGGATACATTGGAATAGTCATGTCTGAAGGTAACAAAGACATGGATGATGGTTTCAGTAGCAGAATTGAGGCAGCAGCGGAATCTGGTGCTGTTACAAAGTCGAAGCAGACTGTGAGATCAGAAGCTCAGCTTTGGATCAAATATGACACCAAGGTTGCAAACTGTCTTGTTCAGACTTAGATTGCTGTTTGGAAAAGAGATGGAAGTTTGTAGAAGGAAATGAAGGAACTGGCTGTGGCAATATGTGAACAAGGTGCTTGCCTCCTACTGCAATGAGACCACCTTGGCTGCTGGCTGAGGACAGGAATTTGTAGTGGGGACTGAAGACATTGACATCAGTCTTCCCAGTATTTATCTGGAGAACATTTCTGCTCATTCAGTACTGGATAGCAGACAAACATATCCAAATATTGTCCAAACAGTGGGATAATATAGAGAGAGAATGCAGCAGTGAAGCGGGGTAACAGTGACAGTCACATTGGATATCATTTGTGCAAATGAGCTGCACAGGTGGTGGAATAGCTTAAAAAACCTATGCTGTGACAATCCAAAAACTATTATTTCTCATTTAGTATCAGGTTCCTCTATTTGTGAGTGACTTCAACGTATATGAGAAAACAAAAGGAAAGCCGGTATATTCATGGTGACCATGATGTGGAGATGCCGTGTTGGACTGGGGTAAGCACATTAAGACGTCTCACAACACCAGGTTAAAGTCCAATCATTATCTTGTAAATTGACTTTGTGTTTTTATATGCACTGTTTGTGAATACAAGTCTTCACTCATCTGAAGAAGAAGCTTCAGGATCCGAAAGCTAGTGCTGCCAAAGAAACCTGTCGGACTTTAACCTTGTGTTGTGAGACTTCTTACTATATTCACGGTGGACAGAGGATAATTCTGGTTCTTGTAAAGACTATTGTTATTCTTCCATGATGTCGAGATCTGTTCTGTATTTTCTAACAGCCTCATTATTTGTTCAGACCTGTTACTAGCAGCTGAGCTTTAGAGCTGCCAGTCCACAACACCAGAGATACTGTCAAATCTGACCAGCTTGTCAACTAGCTCAAACTGTTTCTGTTGCACACACTGTCCCCAGTCTCTCTCCAGCCCAGAGTCCCACTTCCTACTAGTTGTGCTCTCTATGTCCCACCTATCAAGTCAGATCTCTCACCACTCTGTCCACAGGACTATATTGAATGCAAACAGGCTATTTAGCCCAACTGGTCTTATGCTAGTGTTTATGCTCCAAACAAGCCTTCCCCCATTCTACTTCTCATTATACTATCTATATATCTTTCCTATTCCTTTCCCCATCACGTGTTTATTTAACCTCCCTTCACTACGTCTATGTTAGTCATCTGAATTGCTTCATGTGGTCCAAGCTCCAGATTCTCTGTATAAGGAAGTTTCTGTTGAATTCCCTGTAGAATTTTACTAGCAATTATTTTATATCATGGATCCTTTAAGTAAACAGTATTTTGGAAGTTTATCTCTCAAAACATTTCTGGACAATTCCACTTGTTAAAGATGATCTCAGTTTTTCTTGTGAGAGGCACACTATTTATGGTGTTGCTTCTGTTGATTGTATCCTTTGTCTGAGCACAAGGGACTGTGAGGCTCTTGTGATATCAGTGAAGTAAAAGACATAGGCACAGATTCAATTTTGCATCTACATACTTAATGATGATGATATTCTGTCTAAGTGTTCACCATCCTGTTGCATTTAAAGAAAGACAAAATTCGTAGAATGGAGAATGATTTGATGGGAAGGGAAAAAGAAAACAAATTGTTGAAGGTAACTGGAAGTTTAACTTATATTGAGATAAGTTATCACCTCTTAACTTAAAGAAATGGAAGTGATTATACAATGATTGTCTCATCATACACTTACCTTGCTCTTTGGTTCCTCCATTCAATAGAATTTCATTATTCTGGCTCTTGAGTTCAGAGATGTACTTGTAGGCTTGATCTAGTATCATGTTCTTACTCTGCAGAAAACAGAAATAGTAGATAAACTACTCCTGCAATTTTGAGAGGAGTGTGGGGGAAAACTGGGCTATGGGCTACAGTTCAAAGAAAGATGCTGTCATGTTGGCACAATTAAATAGCGAGGATCTAAGAACTATAGTGGAACAAAGCTATGGGAGTCAAAATACAGCAATTATTTAAAGCTGGATCACAATTAAAAAAATCAAAAAACAATCAGAACGTTGATCTTTATATCAAGAAAGCTGGAAAACAAAGGCAAGGACGTTATCCTTCATTTAGAGTGTCTCGGTCAGATTGGAGTACTGTATTATGATTCAGGGCACTTGACCTTGGGAAAAATGTATTGGCCTTGGACAGAGATCAAACACCAGGCTAACAGATATACAAAGAAAGAAGCACGTGTTTTTTTGAATTATAGGATAGCAGAAATCAAGAATTCTCTTCCTGAAACAGCATGGAGCTTTCTGGACTGAGAGTGATAGGTTTTTGATAAATAAGGATAATGAGAGGATAAGGAACAAAGATAGGTAAATGGAACGGAGGTACAGACCAATCCTGATAAAACTGAATAGCGAACTTGAGGGGTTGAACACCCTCCTGAAACTATCTTTGGCTCTCTTTCTTCATCTACATTTTTCCACAATCCGTCATGAACCTTCTACTGTCTCTCTGCTGTCAGGCTTTTTTAAAAATTCATTTGCAGGATGTGGGAATTGTTGACTAGGTCAGCATTTATTGCCAATTCCTAATTGCCTTGGGGAAGGTGGTGGTGAGCTGTCTTCTTGAACCACTGCAGTTCTGTTAGGGAATTACAGGATTTTGAGCTAACAATTCTGAAGAAGCGGCGATATATTTCCATTTCCGAAAGCGAGTGGCTTGGAGGGGAACTTCTGTTGGTGCTGCTTGTCCAACACTCAGTCCTAGATGAGCCCCAACTTCCTCTGGTCAAACACGAGGGAAAGTGAAGCAACAGCTTTCAGCCCTGATCATGAACTCCACGTCCTAACTGCTGATTCCCTGTCCATCATCTCGACAGTCTTCTCATAAGCTCAGTGTATAATTCAAATCATGGTTAGCTTGTGTAGGAGCACTTTCACTAGAGGCAGCCCCTGCTTCTGCACTTGGCATTTCAATTGTGGGAAAGTTGCATTGTTAGAGCTACAGCTGCAAAAATATTTTTTAACTAAATTTTAATCATATTACAGTAATAGTCAAATGCTTTATGCAGCACTAAGAAGCTGAGAAATAAATATTGGTCAACTTATCAGGAGAACTCTACTGCTCACACTGGATATTTTAACCTGAACAGACAAACAAAGCCTCAGATTAACAGTTCATTCAGAAGATGACATATAGAAAAATACCTCAACATCGTATAAGCAGAGAAATGGCATGAATTCTCAACAGAATCTACTGGGAGGAAATGACATGCAACAGTTAATTTGTGGACTACTTTGCATCCTGAACTCTTGCTTCCAAGTGGTCAACATAGCTACATAAACATACACACCCACGAGAGCACGCCACATGACCAGCACCAGATACCAAGCAAATTTATTGGAATGGCAGGAATCATAGAAACTCTATAGTGTAGAAAGAGGGCATTTGGCCCATTGAGTCTGCATTGACTTCAACCCACCCAGGGCCTATTCCTGCACATATTTACTCTGCTAATCCACCTAATACTAGGTTCAATTTAGCATGGTCAATCAACCTAACCCACACATCTTTGGACTGTGGAAAGAAACTGGAGCACTCAGAAGAAATCCCTGCAAACTCCACACAATGACCTGAGGCCAGAATTGAACCCAGTCCCTGGCAGTGTGAGGCAGCCGTGCTAACCACTGTGCCATCAAAGATTCAGAAAGCTGAATGGCCTATTCCAATTCCTATGTTGCTGTCAACAGTATCGCCAAATTTTGCAACTATGGTAATGAACTACATGTGATACATTCTGCAATTCAACTGTGATCAGCTAGATTTTCAAGTTGCACAAATTGAGAGCGAAATACTCCTCGGTTCTGGCTCTGAAAACATCCATTTTTAGAAAGCTGAGGTACAGAGCCCTGTGGCTTCAGCTGCACCACCTGATTGCAGCAGTTCAAGTAGGCAATTCACCACCACCATCTCAAGAGCAATTTAGGGATGGACAATAAAAACTCAGCCTAGCCAGCAGCATCCACATCCTTAAATGATTTTTTTTTAAATGATAGCAGGTCAGGGAGTGCAGTTAGTTGTTCCACACCCCAATTTCAATGATTAAGGTCTTTTTTATAGACTGGGAATGAATCACAATAGAAATCTGGGGAATATAACAAAGTATAACAAAGTGTGCAGGAAGGTTTTTTGACTCAGTATGTAGATAGGCCAACTAGAGGTGAGGCTACATTGGATTTGGTGCTGGGCAATGAGCCAGACCAGGTGTTAGGCTTGGAAGTTAGTGAACATTTTGGTGATAGTGACCACAATTCGGTTACGTTCACCTTAGTGATGGATAGGGATAGGCATGAAGCTGGGGGCAGTAGTTATAGCTGGGGGAAGGGTAATTATGAGGCCATCAGGAGAGAATTAGGGTGCATAGATTGGACTAGGAAACTACAGGGACTGGGAACATCTGGAATGTGGAGCTTATTCAAGGAGCAGCTGCTGCGAGTCCTTGATAAGTATGTCCCTGTCAGGCAAGGAGGAAATGGTCGAGTAAGAGAACCTTGGTGTACGAAAAAAGTTGATTTGCTGGTTAAAAGGAAAAAGGAGGCTTATGTCAGGATGAGGCTTGAAGGCTCGGTTAGTGCAATGGATAGCTATAGATTAGCCAGGAGGGAGCTAAAGAGTGAATTGAGGAGAGCTAAGAGAGGACACGAGAAGACTTTGGCTGATAGGATTAAGGAGAATCCTAAAGCTTTCTTTAGATATGTTAAGAATAGAAGATTGGTTAGGGCAAGATTAGGGCCAGTCATAGACAGCAGTGGGAAGTTGTGCGTGGAGCCTGAGGAGATTGGAGAGGTACTGAATAAATATTTCTCTTCGGTATTCACGCAGGGTGATGTAAATGTAGTTATGGAGAACACTGAGGTACAGGGTAGCAAACTGGAAGGTATCGAAGTAGATAGGGAGGATGTGCTAGATATTCTCGAGGGTTTGAAGTTGGATAAGTCCCCTGGGCCGGACGGGATTTACCCTAGGATTCTCTGGGAGGCAAGAGAGGAGATTGCAGAGCCTCTGGCTCTGATCTTCAGGTCGTCGTTGGTTACGGGTGTGGTTCCGGAGGACTGGAGGATAGCGAATGTGGTCCCATTGTTCAAGAAGGGGAAGAGAGGCCTTCCAGGGAATTATAGGCCAGTGAGTCTTACTTCTGTTGTGGGCAAAGTATTGGAGAGAATAATTAGGGATAGGATTTATAGTTATTTAGAGAGTAATGAATTGATTGGAGATAGTCAGCATGGTTTTGTGAAGGGTAGGTCGTGCCTTACTAACCTCATTGAGTTTTTTGAAAAAGTGACTAAAGAGGTGGATGGGGGTAAGGCGGTTGATGTGGTATATACGGACTTTAGTAAGGCGTTTGATAAGGTGGCCCATGGAAGACTTCTGCAGAAAATGCAGATGTATGGGATAGAGGGTGATTTAGCTAATTGGGTTAGGAATTGGCTAGCAGATAGAAGACAGAGGGTGGTGGTTGATGGGAGATATTCATCGTGGAGTTCGGTGACAAGTGGTGTACCTCAGGGGTCTGTTTTGGGGCCCCTGCTGTTTGTAATTTTTATAAATGATCTGGATGAGGGTATTGAAGGATGGATTAGTAAATTTGCAGATGACACTAAAGTCGGTGGAGTGGTAGATAGTGAAGAGGGGTGTTATAGTTTGCAGAGGGACTTGGACAAGTTGCAGAGCTGGGCCGAGAGGTGGCAAATGGAGTTTAATGTGGAAAGTGTGAGGTAATGCACTATGGCAGAAATAATAAATGTGTAGAGTATAGGGCAAATGGTAGGATTCTTAGTAGTCTAGATGAACAGAGGGATCTTGGTGTGTATGTGCATAGATCCCTGAAAGTAGGCAGTCAGGTCGAGAAGGTTGTTAGGAAGGCATATGGAGTCTTGGCTTTTATTGGTAGAGGGATTGAATTTCGGAGCCGCAACGTCATGTTGCAACTGTACAAAACTCTAGTGCGGCCGCACTTGGAGTATTGTGTGCAGTTCTGGTCCCCACATTATAAGAAAGATGTGGAGGCATTGGAGAGGGTACAGAGGAGGTTTACCAGGATGTTGCCTGGTATGGAGGGCAGGTCTTATGAAGAGAGGCTGAGGGATTTGAGGTTGTTTTCGTTAGAAAGGAGGCGGCTAAGAGGGGACCTAATCGAAACATATAAGATGATTAGAGGTATAGATAGGGTGGATAGTGATAGCCTTTTTCCTAGGATGGAGAAAGCTAGCACGAGGGGACACAGCTTTAAATTAAGGGGTGATAGTTATAGGACGGATATCAGAGGTAGGTTCTTTACCCAAAGGGTGGTTCGGGAGTGGAATGCCCTGCCTGCAGCAGTTGTAGATGCGCCAAGTTTGGTGGCGTTTAAGAGGTTAGTTGATAAGTATATGGAAGAGAAGGGAATGGTTTAGTTTGGAGGGGCATTGCTTTTTATATTGGTCGGCGCAACATCGAAGGCCGAAGGGCCTGTTCTGTGCTGTAATGTTCTATGTTCTATTTCTATTACCCACAGAGATAAAAAGATACAGAACAGGTCTTCTACAGCATTTAATGCAACCAACACTCTTGTTTGTATCTCAGTTAACTATCTTCAGTAGATGCATGTTCTTGTCTGTTTCACCTGTACTAATGATTTTCAAATATAATATTGAAAATAATTTTACCTGCTTCAAGGCGGGAGAGCATGGAATAAGTTCTCCAATTTTATTTATTCCAGAGTTAATCTTTTTCTTTCGATGTCTTTCCACTAGGAACAACAGAACTTGTTTTAAAAAAATACCAAGTTAGCACAATTACTTTCTGTTTTTCTTCCCTTTCCCTCAAGATCTCTTCAGTTGCCCTTGGGTCAGCTGGCAATTAATGTTATCATTATGTAAGGTGAACTGTATTGCTATCATTCTGCATTACAGCCCAAAGAAATTCATTTATTTATTTTTTTTTTTACGAGCAACACAGCACGGGAAACAGGCCCTTCGGCCCAACGAGCCCGCGCCGCCGTCATAACTATATAGTAGCAATTCCATTATCCTATTCTAAATTTAGATTATTCCTAATATGGAAGACTCTCACTATAGGGACAATTTGTTTCCCAATCAGCCTAAGAGCGAATTTTTGGGTTGTGGGAGGAAACCGGAGTGCCCGGAGAAAACCCACGCAACCACGGGGAGAACGCGCAAACTCCCGCAGACACCGGCCCAATTCCAAGTGTCTGCACAGCCACATCGATAGTCTCTGAGCTGTCATGGTGCCCTTCAGATGGTCCACATAAAGCACTCATTTACAACATGAAGCACCAGGCAACCCATGAATCAACATCCAAGAGCTGTCCTCGCACCACCTGCCGAATGCATGCTCCTTGTTGGTCAAGTATGGACCGAATTACCTGTGGAAAAAAGCCATAGTTAAACAGTCCTACTATATCCCTCTATCTGCATACCGCTCATGTGGCTGTCCAAGAGACCCTTAAACAGCCCTAGCGTGCCTGCTCCCACCACCTTACTCGGCAGTGCATTCCACACCCCCACTACCCTTTGTGAAAAACTGCCCTCTAATATTCGTCTTATACATAGCCCCCCTCACCCTAAGGCCATGACCCCTCGTCCTATCCATTTCTGAAGGTGGAAAAAGTTTACCTCCATTTACTCTATCTATACCCCTTATAATCTTATACACCTCTATGAGATCCCCTCTAAGCCGACGTCTTTCAAGGGAAACAACCCCAGTCTATCTAATCGTTCCTCATAAGACAGTCCTTCCATACCAGGCAGCATCCTGGTAAACCTCCTCTGCACTCTCTCCAAGGACTCCACATCCTTCCGATAGTACGGCAACCAGAACTGGACGCAGTATTCCAAGTGAGGCCTAACCAACGTTCTATACAACTGCAACATCAAACTCCTACTCTTGTATTCTATACCCTTTTCTATGAAAGCTAACATACTAGACGCCTTCTTTATCACCTTCTCCACCTGTGAGGACACCTTCAGAGACTTGTGAACCTGCACCCCCAAGTCTCTCTGCATCTCTATGCTCCGTATAGTTTTACCTTTTATCCTATAACTCTCTTCTACATTTTTCCGGCCAAAATGCATCACCTCGCATTTATCCGGATTAAATTCCATTTGCCATCTATCTGCCCAGTCTACCAACCTGTCTATGTCCTGTTGTATTGCCTGGCACTGCTCCTCTGTACCCGCCAATCCAAGCATCTTGGTGTCATCAGCAAATTTGCTGATCTCACCACCTACCAACTTCCAAGTCGTTTATGTAGACCACAAATAGAAGAGGACCTAGTACTGAGCCTTGTGGCACTCCACTAGTGACAGGCTTCCAGCCGGAAAAAGAGCCTTCCACTACTACCCTCTGTCTCCTCCTCCCGAGCCAGTTCTCGACCCATCTACATACCCGACCCTGTATCCCATGCGCCTTCACCTTCTCTATCAGTCTACCATGAGGAACCTTGTCAAACGCCTTACTGAAATCCATGTAGACGACATCAACAGCATGTCCTTCATCAACTGTTTTTGTCACTTCTTCAAAAAATTCCACTAGATTTGTAAGACAAGACTTCCCCTTGACGAAGCCATGCTGCGTATCCCTGATCAGATCACGGCGCTCCAGATGCTCATACATCCTGTCCCTAAGGATCCTCTCCATTAGCTTACCTATAACTGAAGTCAAGCTCACCGGCCTATAGTTCCCTGGGTGATCCCTCTGACCTTTTTTAAACAACGGTACTACGTTTGCTATCCTCCAGTCCTCTGGGACCTCACCTGTGTCCAAGGAAGAGACAAAGATTTGCGTCAGAGGCCCAGCTAGGTCTTCCCTCAACTCCCTTAGCAGCCTGGGGTAAATGCCATCAGGCCCCGGAGCTTTATATGTCTTTAAGCTGCCTAACAGCCCCAACACCTCTTTCCTCGTAATCCTTATTTCCCTCAACCGATCCTCAACTTTGTCAACATCAGGCACAGACATCTGGCCAGTCTCCTGCGTGAATACCGACGCAAAGTATTCATTCAGGATCTCCCCCATTCCCTCAGGCTCTAAGCATAGATCCCCTCCTCTGTCCCTGAGAGGTCCAATCTTGCTTCTAACCATCCTTTTGCTCCGTACATAGGAGTAAAATGCCTTAGGATTTTCCTTAATCCTACCTGCCAGAGCCACCTCGTGGCCCCTTTTTGCCTTTCTAACACCCCTTTTAAGATCCCGTCTACACTCTCTATAAGCTTCCAGCGCTGTCTCAGTCCCCAGTTGCCTAGATCTAATGTAAGCCTCTCGCTTCTTCCTGATCAAGTCCTCAATATCCCTGGTAAGCCACGGTTCTCTAATCCTACCTTTCCCATCCTTCCTCCTTGCCGGCACGTATCTTTCCTGCAGAGAGTTTAGTTTTCCCTTGAAAGACTCCCACATGTACCTCGTCGACCTGCCCTTGAAAAGCTTATCCCAGTCGGTATCTTTAAGATCTTGCCTAATCTGGCTGTATCTAGCCCTCCCCCAGTTAAATACCTTCCCTTTTGGGCCGGTCTCGTCCTTTTCCATTAATATCCTAAAGTATCCTAAAATATCCTAAAAAATTATGCAGCACATTAACTAGATATTTGAAAACAGGTATATGTTTACTGAATCATACAGTGCAAAAGAGGCCCTTCAGCCCATCGAATCCACAACAACACATGAGAAACACCCGAACTTCCATCTAATCCCATCTTGTTAAATAGATGATAACCGGTCACCCACCTTACATAATCATTCAGTCAACATTCCCTACAACACAAACCTAGCGATCATCAATTTTGAAATTCAGTTTGTACCTAGTGCTTACTCAATCTCAAATGATCAGATTTCTTGGTTGAATGTCTGCTTCTTTTAGGCACATGCTTTATTATTCCAACCCAACACTGCACTCCTCAGCTTTCTTTTCCACACCAGAATTGCAGGGAAAGGTTATGTTGTAATTCCTGTACTCACTATGAACACCCGACTCCTGCTCTATTTTCTAAAGAGGAGCAGCAGGCACTTATTTCTGCATCATTTATTTTTAAAATGCCATTAAAAGATCAAATCACCTGATAATTAAAAAAGTTAATGTGTATTGCTGTATTAAGCATGACAATTTCTATAACAATACAATGGACATTACTGTAACAGTATAACACATTATATTTGACCATTACTGAAAAAAACACAATAGATATCACTATTGTTTTAACAGGATGTTAGTGCAACTGGCCACTGCTGTAATTGTAATTTACAGTATAGTGGAGTGGAATTCACATTGCTGTAATGATACAATACAATTTATTTGCTGATTGTAATACAATGAATATGCCCAAAGCTGTGGACCCATTACTTCAACAGGACAATACAATATATCAGCTTCTCTCCTAGGTTAGCTGTATTAACCCTTCCTATCTGCTCTCTACAAAAACACATATCTCTCATAGCCCCAGGAAAAAAAGTGAGAAAGTCGGTGGGAAGGAAACAATCTCAGCTAATGACAGATTACATCTTATTGCATCTACTTTCCTTTTCTGTTCTAGATAAGAGGTGACCTGAGAGACATCATACAGACCAGCAAAGCACTGCTATTTGGGCTCATGGGTTTTCCCTGAAACAACTTCGAGCTTTGTTAAAAATACTATTGTTTCTTAATTTATTCTTAGGACAAGGAATCATCGCCAAGGTCAACATTTCTGACCCATTTCTACAACCAAGATGCAGCAACTCATGATGGTGTGGGAATGAAGTCACATACTGAGCCTAGACAAGAACGGGAAGTTTCCTTTCCTAAAGGACACTAGTCAATCTATTGGAGTTTCACAAAAATCTGATGGTAACTTTTACCTGATAGAAGGTTTTTACTTATAGATCTTTTTGAACTGAATTCAAATTCTAATGCTGGGATTTGAACTCTCATTCCTATAATTTATCACCATGTTCCTGCTCTAAAGAAGAGTCGCACGGACATCACATAATAATACTATCTCTCTCATCACAAATGCTGCCATACCTGATTTTTCCAGCTTTTTCTGCTAAATTTTATAACTGCCCATGTAAATTAAAATATCGTTGACAAAGAACTGGAAAAGTAGACAAAGTACAGAAGACATTTTTTGAACTCTAGAACTTAGTATTTTGTTGATAATTTGCGATTTAACCCAAGATTCTAACATTCATTTCTTGAAGACAAACTGGAAGTCTGTTATCCCAATTTGATATCACACACATTTAACAACAGTTTAAATATAAACAAACACTTTAAGATATATTGCATATTTCCATTTTCTACTTAGCAGTAAACACAATTATTCTATTTCAGTAGGCTACTTTAGTGCTTTGAAAGCCCGTAGATGTGGGCCAAATGAAGACTCAAAGTCAGCAGTGAACACCTCTAGAATTCACCACTGATGAGAACTTGCTGCCATCACAATAATTCAGTGGTTTTGCTGGTTCTATGTGGAGTTGTATCTTCTTTCTTTCTCTCCTTCCCCTCGGAGAAAATCACACAAAGATATATGAGATAGCCTATGCAAGTCCTTCCATGTTTCCACTCCTTTTCTGTGAGGCGAGTAGCTTGGCTTCTCCAACTTTACTTCAGGAATTCATAAAGTGCAAAGCCACGTGCTGCCCTCTGTACTATTATCCATAACAGCTTCTCTTAAAACAAACCGTTAGACAGAAGTTAGAGCAAAGTTTCTGTATTAGTTATGTGCCAACTATAAGGTAACACAGGCAACAAATTCTGGGCTAAATACTTTATAAAACTACTGACTTTGGCAAAGTGAATAAAGAAGTAGCCCTTTTGACCTTCTCTTCTCCCAACAATTCTCTGTCCTTTGCTTATTCCTAATAAAGATGTCTTCTTTATTGGTTCCAGATTATTTGGAACTAAACAGTAAGAGGTCTCACAACACCAGGTTAAAGTCCAACAGGTTGATTTGGTAGCACAAGCAAAGCTTTTAAAGTGCTCTTCCTTCATCAGGTGAGTATCTCTGCACATACTTGGAACTGGTCCAGCCTGGTACTTTACCTGTCTTACTCTTCTCTTATTTGGATACTGATGAACACTGAATAGGTAGACTTGTCCTTAGAACGATTAGCACTAATAAGATTGGTGGGCCTAGACTGAAGTGCAGCTCGAAATGTATTTATCACGTGCAAAACAGGGGAGAGAGACCAACACTGAACATTAGTGGTGACATTAACTCGACTTTACCAGAAAATGACATGCTTTCTCATTACATGGTCCAAAACTAAAACTAGAATTCTGAAGATTGCATCATTCAAACAGCAACAGTTGCAAACACTTACCTGCGTTATGCGTTTCCCGGTTTTTCTTCCTATAAAACAAAACAAATCAGACACTGTACGTCACACACAATTACATTGAATTTACAACAGAATGAGACTATTCAACCCTATTGTGTTATACTGTGTACATTCCACCCTATCAACATACCCTTTTATTCTTTCTCCCTCATGTGTTTATCCAGCTTCCCCTTTAATGTATCTATGTTATCACCTTCACCCATACTGTGGAATCAAGTTCCATAAACTTTCCATTCTCTGGGTAAAGAGGTTTCCCCCAAATTCTCTTTGGATTTACTAATGACTATTTGATATTGATAGTTCAGAGTTTTTGACTCTGTCACATTTGAAAACATTTCCTCAAGTGCACTCTATCGACATAATTTTAAAGAGCTCACCCAACAGCCTTCTCTTTTTTTTTAAAAGGAGAACAGATACTCATCTTATTCAAGCATTCCCGATACAGATAAAAGTTATCTGTAACTTTTGTTACAAATTATTTTGAGTATTTTGCCATACAGGTTTACTGTGATGGCATTTCTTTCTCCTGTGCTCACTGCCAAAAACAGCAAGAGTAGCATCACTGAGGGAACGGCAACTCCTTAAGATTCCCCTCCAAGTCACACCCTACTCTGGCTGGCCACTTCTTCACTGTTATTGATGTAATATTCTGGAATACTCTGTATATCCAGTCAATCACCACTTGGGCCCAGTGGATCAAGGAATCAGACCATAACCACCTTCTCCATGTAACACTCAGCCATGCCATACCTAAAAATTACATTATTAGAAAGAAAACAATTTGATTAACTCCAACAAGTCACAACTATTTCAATATATTTCTAATATTATAGCATGATTTATGCTGAACTTTGGTAAATCTTAAATATATGCTCACTGCAGTACCATACTTGCCAGATCTCAGGACATCAGCTTGTGTCAGTGTATTCCTGCTTCGTATGAAAAATTAGTGATTCCAGGAGATTGGGATGATCAATATCAGATTCATTACAAGGTTCCATTCTGATCTCCGTAAAACCATAATTACGGAATCACAACATCTAAACAGCTTCCTACCTTGCTCTCCATCACTTCCATAACTTAATAAACAAGATATATCATCTACATCTATATCCATACAATGGGGGTAATTGAACATAGAACAGGCTCTTCGCCCCAGCACGTTGTGCCAAGCCTGACACCAAATTAAACTAATCCCTTCTGCTTTGATCCATATCCCTCTATTCCTTGCATATTCACGTGCTTATCTAAAAGCCCTTTCAACACTTCTATTGTATTTGTCTACACCACCACTCCTGGCAGCACATTCCAAGCACCTACTATTCCCTGTCTAAAAAAACTTGCCCTTCACATCTTCTGTTAGTTCAATTAGCTGAATGGCTCATTTATGATGCAGAGCAATGCCAACAGCGTGGGTTCAATTTCCACACTGGATGAGGTTATTCATAAAGGCCTGCCTTTTCAATTTGAGGTGTGTTGACCCTCAGGTTAAATCACCACCAATCACTCTCTCCTTTGGGTCTGTCGTTAGCTTACCTTTACCAAATCCATACACCAATACCATTAATAAAGTGCAACATATTTACAAGCACATTCAAGTGTGCAGTTGTATACAATACCTATATATATTCTAAAGGCAAATCAGAATCATTTATGAATGGATTGGAAAGTTGGATGTGAGCACACTCTAAATAATTGAAATATGAAACAGAAAAATCCTTTGGGATCTGGTCATTTTGGCAGAACGCGATGATAATTGAATGTGGCCCCAAAGAGATACTTTACCAAGGCCTGTCCAGTGCAGACTGGATTCAGAATATAAAAAGCAGTCCTGTTTGTTCTGGATTCTTGGTACATGAAAAAACAAGCTTTGTACCCTGAAAATTGTCAATCATAAATCTGCTTTCAGAAAATTGCTCCACACTTGCCTGTGAGTTCTACGCAAGGGTGTCTGATTCTCTGTCATCTCTGGCATTATGACTGTAGACTCCCCTCCACTGTCTTCTACTGTAATAAATAGATAAACAAAATACATTAATGGCATAAATCTATAAAGGTCAGTCCATTGGAAAGAATGCAAGACTGGATTTGGATATGTTCACAGCTGTTAGCAATATTCCCTGTGGTGAAATAACTTGCAAACATTCACCATTAAAATTCTCAAATGTAAAACCACTATTTGAGTGAGGCGCTGGACACTGTTAGGCTTAAGTGAAACTGCTCCCAGACAAGCAGACATTTCCCCACTCAAACCAAGTGTGAACTGAAAGCCGGTAGCCTAAACACTCCTGGCCAGAAATTGCTGGCAGAATAACGGTGAGTTAATTGATGTGTAAACTCTCCCTCCAGCAACATGTAGCAATGAAGAGATTACCTATAAGCTGTGAGTTACCACAAGTTACTGAATGATTTGCTCCCGTCATTAGTCTCATCAAAACAACAACTTACTCTTAACCTCCCCATGAGTTTCAAGGAATTGCTGCATTTGCACTTTAATTACTGTAGATTCCAGTGTATTCAAACTGGTGCATTCAGTGCACAGGTTGGTCCCTTTTTCTGTGCAGACATATTAGGAGTTGGTCTCAACTTTTCACCTCACAAATGCAAATGTTATACACGCTTGTAAGCTGGTTCAAGGGATCAAGAGATGATGCAATCATGATACGAAGATGATGTATGCGAGTATAAGAAATGCCCACACAGAAGAGTCCACGATGACAAATAAACAGAAATGGATCCCTGGCAAAAAGAATGAACAGTAAGAAGTCTCACAACACTAGGTTAAAGTCCAACAGGTTTATTTGGCAGCACAAGCTTTCGGAGCATTGCTCCATCATCGGTGAGTGAAGACTTACATTCACAAACAGGGCACATATAGACACAATCTCAATTTGCAAGATAATGGTTGGAACTATTCCAAAGTGTTGTCCACTTGTGTTTATGTTTCCAACCATTACAAGACAATGGTTGGAACCATAAACACATGTCCTCACTCACCCGATGAAAGAGCAGTGCTTTGTGCTGCCAAATAAACCTGTTGGACTTTAATCCGGTGTTGTGAGATTTCTTACTGTGCTTACCCCAGTCCAACGCCAGCATCTCCACATCAAAAAGGATAAAGTCAAAAAGCTGGTTTCAAGTTCAATGTTGTAACTTTTGCCAACTGGAAGTCAGCATCAAGATCTTTTGATATTTAGCTTCTGAGTGATCTTGGTCTCTTACCACAACACTAGGCATTTTAGTTCCATAAAACGGCTAAGCTCACTAGTTGGGGTTTACACTTTATATTTGTTTCTGGAAAGATTTTCCGAAGTTCCAAAGGTCAACTTCTCTGCTGAGATCCTTGGTGCCCTTTAAATTTACTGCAGAAAGTTACAGCCGATATCTTTTTAATGATGAGTTTATCCTCCTAAAATGCCATTTAATCTCTCAAGCCCAGAAATTGTGTTGCCTCATTCATGCCACAGCAAATTGTTCTTGGAGTTTTTATATTTTAATTTGTTTTCCCTCATTTTTTCCTGTGGTTTTCCTTTTCTCTCTTGGTTAATGTAATCCCTCGTTGTTACTTTCTACACCTGATTTGATTCTAATTTACCAGATTTCCTTCTCTTACATTCTTGTCTTTTTTTTCGCTTCAACCTTTAAATCTTATTAAGGAGGTAGATTGTTGGCGCTGTTGTTCGTTGAAGTTCCAGATTGTATTTTGTCCTCTCCACATTGCTAGCGACTCTCACTCCCTGGATGTAACAGGATAACATGTCTTTGAGCTGAAAGTTGAGGAGTAAAATCTAACTAATGGTGCATGGTGTCAGATAACTTACTCCAGTAAATTCTGAGCACCATTGAGAAAATCAGCTTGGAGGAACTCTTTCAAAACAAGAGGATATTCTTCATTCACTTTCATGTCTGGTTTTTAAAACATAATTCACTGAACAACAGCACACATACATGATGCAAGATACTTATCCTACCCAAAATTAAGATACATCATTGGTGACAAGAAGACCATAGGTTTAGGAAAAATTTTGAGAGCCGTACAAAAAGATAGTGACGAAAGCGTGAAAATATATTTTAAGAATTCTCAGAAGCCAGCCCGAAAAACGTGGCAGCTACTGTGTTTTAAGGACTTGTATAAGGATGTTGTGTGTCACACAGAATGCTATTCTTGTATCCCAGACTGATTTTTGTGCAGTGTCTATCACAGTGGAGCTCAGCTGCTGAAACCCTCATCCATGTGTTTACCATTAGACCCAACAATTCCAATTCTCTCCTATACAGCCTCCAATCGTTCATCTTCAGTGAACTCAAACTCATCCAAAACTGCAATCAGCATTCTAACTGCACATAGAGCATCCATCCAACACACTGTGTGCACCAACCTGTATTACCTCCCTATTCAGCAACAGCTTAATTTAAAAGTTCTCACCCTAGTTTGAAAAATCCCCATGTCCTTTCTTATTTCTGTAATCTCATCCAGTCCTCAAACTCTCCTGAGAATGCGCTACTCATTCAACTCTAGCTGAGCATACAAGATTTCTAATCATTCCACCATTTAAAGGCATGCTTTCAGCTACCAAGGTCTGGAATTTCCTCCCTCAACTTCTCTCTCTCTCTACTCCCTTAAGACTCTCCTATGACCGAGTTTTTGATCACCTGTCCCAATATTTCATGTGGCTCGGCATCAAATGATCAAACAAAATTTGAAAAGGAACAATGTGCAGGCGTGCAGGGAAAAGGCAGAGAAATGGCACTATGTCATAATGCTTGGTTGGAGAGCCAATGCAAACATAATGGGCCAAATGGTCACCATCTGCACCCTAACAATTTTGCGAATCACTCCTATAAAGTGTCCGGTACATTCTGCTACATTAATGGTGTTATACGAATAAAAATTGTCGTTGTTTAGACTATGACTGCTTCATCCTTGTCGGGTAGCTCTCCAGCAAAAGAGAGATTGCCAGAAGGTGCTGAGCACAACAGTGAACAGCTGCATTTTAGAACATGGCACAAACACAGGAGATATAAGAGGCATTTATCGAATGTTACATGAGCAAAACTTAATCATTAACCTAACTGCTTTTAGCAGATGATGTTGTAATCATTAAAAACATCAATGCTTAAAATCACATCCAAGGTTCCCCCACAACTACAAAGTTAAAGAACTGATGATAGTTTAAAATTATTCATTTTAATCTAATTTTGGGAAAAGTTGTGGATCAGAATGCACAAGTCAAGCGTGCAGAGCCTGCAAGCTATTGACATGCAATTCAGTGCTACATTTTCAGTAACTTCCATATCTTCTTCACTGTCAACACAAAGGCAAAATCTGACTTTGCACAACCATTTTAATTCATGTGATTTACTAAGGAGAGAGAGAGAGAGAGAAAGAAAATGCGTAGTTTCTGTGGCCCACATGAAAACAATTGTGCAAAAATGAAATAGAGAGGTCTTACTCTCATGTGCATCACTTATTGGGTAGACATGGAACTAAACCTAACCCAGCAGTGTTTGTTACTGATCCTGGGTACAAATGCAGCAAATAATTTAATTTGCCTTTCTGGACACATAAATCTGCCTGAAAATCAAAAAATCAGTTTTCCTGGTTTACCGGGGAATTTCAATCAGCACCTTTGTTCCAGACAACAATAAAGTGCTGGCAACATTTTGAATTAGAGTTGTCCTACTCCAAGTGATGCAGCTACTATCACACTAGATGTAAGCCATATTCTCAACAGACACCAATTTGTACACCAAAAACCACAAATAATAGCTGTATCTGGGCTACCTCAAAAACGTGACTGCCAATTAACATAATGTGTACAGCAAGTGCCATAATGGCCGTGGTCCTGGAGAGCTTCCTAGAGGTCACTCGTTTGAACTCTCCTCTGCAAGGTGCGGAAATTAACTTACCAACTAGCTCCAGAAAATGGCCCCTGTTAGTAGTTGTGTGTGTCACCATATTGTGATAGTTCCAGATTATTAAGGTATTTATTTAGGAAACAGGTTGATATTTAATCAGTGTAATAAAATAATTCACTGCTGATCTTAATGATTTTTCAGGAGTTGACAAACTGCAAGCATTTCTGGTCACCTTTCTCTTGCTATCACTTTCTTACCAGCACTCTTGATGTTGGCAATAAATTAAGATTAAGCTGAGAAGGAAATTCTTCTCTCAAAGGATCGTTAGTCTTTGGAATTCTCTTCCCCAGAAAGCACAGTAAGAAGATTACAACAACAGGTTAAAATCCAATAGGTTTATTTGGTAGCACAAGCTTTCAGAGTGCCGATTCTTCATCAGGTGAGTGGGAGTTGGGTTTATAAATTGAGCATACATAGACCCAAATTCAATTACAAGATAATGGCTGGAATGTAATGTGGAAAGAAAGCAATGGAGGCAAAGCATTGAGTATATTCAAGGTTAAGTTAGATTCTTGATCAACAAAATAGTTATGGGGCACAGACAGGAAAATGGAGTAAAGATCACAATCAATTCAGCCATGATCTTATCAATGGCAGAGCAAACTTGAGGGGCTGAATGACATCTTCCTACTCCTAATTCTCATGTTCTTATTATCAGAGAACATTATTTAATGCATGTGAATTGTTCATTGCTACCCCAATGCCACTTGAATTCTCTGCATTACTGTTTCGACTAATATTCCCAAGTCAGTTATCCCAGCTGTCCTCCACAGATCAAATTGGTGAGGTAGTCAATATAGCCCCAAAACATTATGTAATTTATTTTGTAGACTAGAATCTACTAGTAAATGGGTTCAGATTACCCGAGTTCAGTCCATGCAGTTCCTGAAAGCTGTGAAGGGAGATTTCCACAGTTTCCCTGCTGTTCTTTGGAAAGTACCATGGGATCTTTTACACATGATTTACTGCCCCATCCAATAAACAACACTTCTGCGAATGTCAGGCTGAATTATGGGTTCACGTTTCCAGAGTAATAGCACCAAATCAAGGCAGACATTGGGGCAACTAAGTAACCTGAACCAGTCACCTTTTACACCATTAATGACACTATAAACACAAGCTAAGATGAAACCACACCACACCACTACATGGATACACATTCACTGCTACAAAACATCATCAATTTATAACATTAAAAACAAAGTGTTGGAAATATAGAGTAGTTCTGGCAGCACCAGTGAAGAGAGTTAACATTTAGAAATCAAAATAAGTCTCTTTCTGAATAGTCCCTATTTGACTCGAATCGTTAACTCTGCTTCTCTCTCCACAGATGCTGCTTGACCAGAGTTATTCCAGCATTTTCCATTTCATCTCTAATCTCCAATATTTTGCTGTCAGTTTAAGGGACTGCTTTAATACTCCACAACAGTCCTGGCTGAGTCATTATCTGGCACTTGTTCGATGATGTGGCTTCTCACATAATTTGTTAATCGAATGGAGCATCAAAGTGACAACCAGAATCACGCACAGTCTCACAAGAATACCTCTTCCTGCAGCTGCATGCCATTAAATCTCTGAACTGCAAACAAAAGCATGTTCATATATACTGCTTAGGCAAGCATAATCATGCCACACAACAAGCATACAATCTATACACTGTGTGTGTGTGTGTGTGTGTGTGAGAGAGAAAGAGAGAGACAGAACGAGCTGGTTTCATAATGCAAATCAAGAGGAAAGCCAGGTCCCATTTCACTGAGTTGTTGGGAAGTGTCTGGGACAGAAGTGTTTCTCTACTATGAGGAGAGGGAAAATTATACAGCAGAGTGACCTCCAGTGATTTTCAAAAGCTGCAGGATCAACGCTTTCTGAAAGATACTGCAGTAACTTGGGAAAATAATAAGGCACTAAACAAGTGACACAAAAGAGAGAAAAGTCAGTTTTGTGTTGCACTTTCCTAAAGACATACTGGAAAAACAACATCAATATCAAGCTGCATATCCATTCTCTGACTAGGATTGGTGCTTTCTGTCTAAAGCATATAATTGCTCGTCTGGCATCTTACGTGCCTCAATGCAAAATCATCCAAGCATTAAAATATCCCTATATAAACCTAAGCTAAAAAACTGAACTAATTTCCTCACTGCCAGCATTTACAAGAGCAATTCTTCGAAAGTTTCTAAAGACTGTACATTTGAATTAGTACACACCCAAAAGTCTAATAAGTTGGGATCATTTCATATATTAACCTGTCCTGTTCATCTGTCTTTCATCCATCTTCACTGAGAGGTGGTCACACTTTGAACAATCTTTCTCCACTGACTTCTATTCTCTGTTGCTCTCGCTGCTTTTCCGACAGCAAGGCCACTAAACAACTTTTACTTTTTAAATTAGCTCAGTGAAATTGCGATTCTTTTAAAGCTTACTACTTGTTCCAGAATCATGCTACGATTTTACCCAAAAAGCTTGAAATGGACCATTCTGGGTGGCTCGAAATGTGTCAAAACTGCGTTCAAATACAAGGTATTAACTGATATCGTCAGGAACACATCATCTCACATCCTTACTCTTCTCCAATATTTATCTGATTTTTGTAACAATAATTTGATAATTTATAGCCCCAAATGAAATGGATAATTCAAACAAACTATGTTTATATAATCCTTTTCACACAGTCTAATGTATCAATACAATGATCACAGGAAAGGGTTATGAACGTGGATGAATTATTAAAAGTGATAAACTAGAGATTGAATTATTATAATAACTTGTATTAATATAGTGCCTTTAAATAAAGAAATGTCTCAAGGTACTTCACAGGAGTACTATGAATTAGATTTTGACAGCTACCCACTCTAGGCGATCTGAGTGCAAATGGCCAAAAAACTTGGTCAAAGAGGTCGTTACAAGGAGCATCTCAAAGGGCAATAGAAAGGTGGGGAGTCTCATAGAAGGGAATTTCAGAGCATAGCCCTCAGGCAATTGGAAGCACAGCCATCGTGGTCGATCAATTAAACTCAGGAATGCTCCAGAGGCTGTAATTAGAGGAATACAGGGTTGTGGAACTAGAGATCACAGTGGTCGGATGCAGTGAGAATATGGAGGGATTTACAAACAAGGATGAGAATTCTAAAAGCAAGGCATTGTTTGACTGGGAACATGTATGGGTCAGCAAGAACACAATAATGCAAAGCAAAGAGAGGGTAACAGAGTCTTGGATGAGTTTAGGTTTACAGAAGATAGAATGTGGAAGGCCAGCCAGGAGTGCATAGTGACAGTCAAATATAGAGGCAGGATAGACATGAAAGAGCTGAGGCAGGGGTGCAGGTGGACGATGATACAGAGGTGGAAACAGGCAATCTTAGATATGTGTTTGAAAGCTCATCTCAGAATCAATCATGATTCTCAGATTAAGCCTTAGACTATTTCCAGACAGAGGGTTGGAGATGGTAGCTAGGGAATGAAGTTTGTAGAGAGAAGATAAAATGACACTTCATTTTCTAGCAGTAACAACAAAGCTCTCAGCTGCTGCATACTGCATACACTGAGTAAACATAGAACATAGAACATTACAGCACAGAACAGGCCCTTCGGCCTTCGATGTTGTGCCGACCAATATAAAAAGCAATGCCCCTCCATACTAAACCATTCCCTTCTCTTCCATATACTTATCAACTAACCTCTTAAACGCCACCAAACTTGGCACATCTACAACTGCTGCAGGCAAAGGAATGAAGGCAAAGAGTGAAGGAATATACAACATAGATTTTGCATGCAGTCCCAACTTGCAACAGGCCAAGGAACACTAGCAGGCCTAAGCTGGTACTAGCCAATGTTCTAACAACAGAAACAATGCTTTGTCGCTCTCTATTGGTTGAGGAAACTGCAAGCTACAAGTCCTCTATCAATGGACATAAAACAGTTGAAGTGGGATTTCATGTACACTTACAAGTATTAAAGGCTTTCAATTCTCTGACCATAATTTCACACATTGCAAGTAAATCCCTCATGGGATTGACTTAATAAAGATCTGAATTACAAAATTCAGAAAAATAAGTTGTGTGATGAACCTTTCAATAATAATCCTCTCTGAAGGCCTTGAGGGGATACTGAGATGATGATTTTCCTGTGGGAGATATTGGAACTAGGAGACACATTGTAAGAAAAAGAGATCTCCCGTTTAACATGGTGATGAGGATTATTTCTTCTCTGAGTTTAAGTTTACTTATTTATGTCACAAGTAGACTTACATTAACACTGCAATGAAGTTACTGTGAAAATCACCTAGTCGCTACACTCCGGTGCCTGTTCAGGTTCACTGAGGGTAACTTTAGCATAGCCAATGAACTAAACAGCATGTCTTTCAGCCTGAGGGAGGAAACTAGAGCACCCAGAGGAAACCCACACAAACAAAGAACACTACAGCACAAACAGGCCCTTCGGCCCACAAGTTGCACCAATCACATCTATACCTACCAAGCCACAGACCTATCCATAACCTCCCATCCCATTAGTTCCCATATACTCATCCAGAAGTCTTTTAAAAGACCCCAGCGAGTTCGCCTCTAACGGCAGCCAATTCCATTCACTCACCACCCTCTGAGTGAAAAACTTACCCCTAACATCCCCTCTGTATTTGCTTCCCTGCACTTTAAATCTGTGTCTTCTCGTAGTGACCATTTCAGCCCGGGGAAATAGCCTCTAAGAATCCACCCTATCTATTCCTCTCAATAAGACATGGGGAGAACATGAGAAAATGACCCAAGGTGGGAACTGAACTCATGTCCCTGGCGCTGGGAAGCAGCAGTGCTAATCACTGTGCGACCGTGCTGCCCGACTAGAGAGCAGTAGCGGGTAGGTCACTAAGTAAAGTCAAAGCTGAGGTAGACAGATTTTTGATAGTCTAATTGTCAAGGGTGACAAGACCCAAGGCCAAAGGCGACTCCAGCTCCCAAGTTCTCTGTTCCTAAACCAAGAGCAGAGAAGGCTAAGGAGTGATTCAATGGAGGTGTTCAAAATGTCAAGGGGTTAAGTGCAAGAAGATGTTTCCACTGCATGGATGGAGATTTAAAATAATTGGCAAAAGGACCAGCTGAGAGAGGAGACTTATCCAACACAGCGAGTTATTGTGATCTGGATGGCACTGCCTGACAGGGCAGTGGAAGCAGATTCAGGAGAAAGTTTCAAAAGGCATTTGGATTTCTAGGGTGTGTGCCAAACTTTGACTGTCATTCAAATGCCAGCAAGGAATCTGGAGTCAGACTGTTGACACTGGAAATTATAAAAAGCATTGGACAGTGTTCAAAGGCACAGAGGGAGAGCAGCTCAAATTAATTGAAGCGTTATCTATGGCCCAAAAATATCCAGCAAATAGTTTATCAAGTTCCTATCTCTATTTCTTGCTGGTGGTTACAACACAGTGGTAATACCAAGAGGCCTGTGATTTGCAGGGTTAGCAGCTGAATTAATGCTGTTTCCAGACTAAGCCATTTATAAAGAATGCTACTGTGCAGAATGAGCTCATTCGGCCCATTCAGAATACTGGCACATGCTGAAAGAGCTAGCAAATTATTCCCATGCCCTAATTCTCCAGAGCCCTGCAAACATTCTCCCCTCCATTTATCCAACTCCTCTGATTCCATTGCCTTTCCAGGAAATGGACATCACATCTCACTCATTTTAAAAATTCTCATCCCTCCTGGATGTAATGATCCGATTACTAAGCCTCCTGCCAGTTTCTCCCATTTGTTCAATCAAAATCGTTCATAATTTTGATATTGTTTATTCACTCGGTCACCTGAACATAGGATTATTGCAATTAAAACCCAGACTCAAAGAGTTAGGGTCAAGAATTCAGTATCTAAAATATTGGAATTATACTTCAGAAAGCATAGAGGAGAACATGCCCTTGTCTACATCAACAGGGATGAAGTAGAAAGGGTCAAGACCTTCAAGTTTTTAGGTATCCAGATCACCAACCTGTCCTGCAACCACCCCCCTCCCCACCCATGTCGACACTACAGTTAAGAAAGCGCATCAGTGCCTCTACTTTCTCAGAAGACTAAGAAAATTTGGCACGTCAGTTACAGCTCTCACCAACTTTTACAACTGCACCATAGAAAGCATTCTTTCTGGTTGTATTACAGCTTGGTATGGGCTCCTGCTCAGTCCAAGGCTGCAAGAAACTACAAGGTCATGAATGTAGCCTAATCCATCAAACAAACCAGTCTCCCATCCATTGACTCTGTCTGCATTTCCCTTGCCTTGTAAAAGCAGCCAGCATAATCAAGGACTCCACATCCTGGACATACTCTCTTCCACCTTCTTCAATCAGGAGAAAGATACAAAAATAACTCCTTCCCTGCTGTCATCAGACATTTGAATAGACCTACTCTGCACTAAGCTGATCTTACCCTACTATGCCTGTAACACTACATTCTGCACTTTCTCATTTCTTTCTCTATGAACAATTTGTCTATATAGTAAGCAACAAATAATAAATGCTTTTAAATAAATGCTAATACATGCAACAATAATAAATCAAATCAAATATTGGGACAAATATAGCAAGCTTCTTTTTAAATCATAGACCCATTCTTGCACAAAGTTACCATGGAAGGAAAAGTCCTTGGAGTGGACTTCCAGCCTATCACGGGTGTCTAGACATTCTGCCTACAGCCTGCGGATTTTTTGGGGTTCTGTGGGAGGCACCATGAAAACAGTGGAGAATCCATAACATTTCTCTCCAATTTGCCAGTATGGGGGATCTGAATGCTGAATATGCTGAGAGCCAACACAGACTGCTGTGTTGAAACATACACTATATTTCAACATTAGAGTGTCAAGACAGGGTTGGGAAGAGCAGCAAGGGCATGTGCTGAAGCAATTTTTAGTTTAATTTTTACTTGCAGCTCAGGAGTTTCCCACATTCTGACTGCTGTTCTCGATTTCCATTCTCATTTTTATGGGATTCTGTTGGGTTACCACTCCCATCAGCAGGAAATTCCTGGCAGTGTCACAGGATTACTGATACCTTACAACAGGATAAATTTCCCCAAGGAGCTGTTGAAGCTGGGGATAATTGTAAATTTCTAAAATCGAGATGGATAGATCCTTTCAGGTCAGATAACTTCTTAAATATTTGTGTGGCTGGGGAAGCAGTTATAATTCAGTTTCGAGGTTAAACAGTCAGTTCAACTGCTTCAGCTGAAGCAGTGTGAATGGTTGTGATACCACCAGGAATGGATCTCTCAGGGCAATGGTTCAATGTGTGGACGATGGCCTGAGCTGGACGGTCAGTGCGGGGGCGATGGCCTGAGCTGGACGGTCAGTGCGGGGGCGATGGCCTGAGCTGGACGGTCAGTGCGGGGGCGATGGCCTGAGCTGGACGGTCAGTGCGGGGGCGATGGCCTGAGCTGGACGGTCAGTGCGGGGGCGATGGCCTGAGCTGGACGGTCAGTTACAATTTGAGCTGCTCCTCATGTGGAACAAGAATCCACATCTTCTCCAGCCTGTCCTCAAGTGTTGATGGTTCCAGAGTTTCTGAAGAAGTTTGGAAACTGGGAGTTACACCCAGACCAGTTACTGGGCTGCGGTTGGTGATGTTTGCAGTCAACCCAGAAATTCACCATCGAGGGATGAAGCTATCATCAGTTTGTCAGGTGTAGGGTGTCCTCCAATCAAGTCTATTTCAGACGGGTGCTTCAAGTTTTACTTTGAGATCCTGTTTCAGTGGGAGAGCTTCGATAGCTGTCAGTTGATAGTGTTCTTTGAGGAGGATGTTATTCTTGTGGACATCAGGAGGTTCAATGTGTGTTAGCACAGGAAGCCACTCACGCAGTATGATTCTCAATGTCCTAGAAATAATCCTCATGACTTCCCAGAGGTAGATATCTGTCAGGTTTCTGTGGCAGCTTATGAATCAGCTTCAGCAGCAGCACGGGTGCTGTTAGGTGGATCAGGATGAGTGAAGCAGCATACAACGTGTTGACTCTTTTGACCCAGGCACAGCCAGTTTCCGTATAGGATCCACTCTCTTTGGATCCAGTGATCTGGAGGTGTTGCCAGTAGCTCAAAGTACAGACAACAAGCAATGCCAGAGTATTGGCTGAGTAGTTGGTCACAGAGCTAGACATGAAGGTTTTCCCTGGTTTCAGGTTGTTCAGGTGGAAGGCTGAAATTACAACCTTGGTCGTGTTTAGCTGAAACTCTCTGAAGGAGGCTTCCAGAAGGCATACAATTTTCACTGTGTGTTTTGTCAATATCCTGAAGTTCAGGTAGTTAGCATTCAAATAGAGATTATCATGACCTCAATGAATAACTGCACTGGGGCTAAATAACCTCTTTCTGTTCTTAGATGCAATTCCATAGTGGAAAATCCAGGAAAAAAACTTAGCAGTTACACAAAAGTCCACTTCCCAGTTGTCTATTTATGATGTACCTAGATTCACCTGCGCAGGCCGGAAGCTCAGGAATTCCCACCCTCAACCTCTCCATCTCTGTCTCCTCCTTTATAATGCTCCTTAAACTCCTCACCTGTGTGATCAAGCTTTTAGTCACTTGTTCTAATATCTCATTGGTTTGTGTCAAGTTTTATTTCTTAACATACTTGCAAAACGGTCGGGGACATTTTACTACATTAAAAAACAAAATACGGCAGATACTGGAATCTGAAATAATGGAACATGCTAGAAAATCTCAGCAGGTCTGGCAGCATCTGTGGAAAGAGAACAGAGCTAACATTTCAAGTCAGAGCTCTGACGAAGAGTTATCCAGCCTTGAAACGTTACCTCTATTCTTACCACAGGTGTGTCAGATCTGCTGAGATTTTCCAGTGTTTTCTGTTGTTGTTGTGGGAATGCTAGTGTTTATGTTTCACACAATCCACCTTCTGTCCCTCTGCATCTCACTATCAGCATAACCTGGTTTCTTGCCCATATCATTTGTCAAGATTGCCATTAAATACTTCAAATAGGTTGGAAGCATGAAAGCAAGTATCCAGGTGGGGGTACCTGCAACTGGTACACACTGGGATAAACTTCCTTGTTGGAACACAATAAAGAGAGCAGCAATAAATAAACTGAAAATCCACAAGCCCATAATTCTGGAGATCAACACAGTATGCATTTATATTGTATCTGCAACATAGTAAAATGTCCCTGGTTATTTTGTGGGACTTAATGTAACAAAATCTGACACTGAGCATGCAAGATGATATTAGATGACCAAAAGCTTGATCAAACAGTTGGGTTTTAAGAAGTATCTCACAGGAAGAGAGTGCGACAGAGAAGTTTCGGAAGGAAATTCCCAAGCTCAGGGACCAGACAGCTGGCGACACGGCTGCCAACAATGGAGCCCTGGGAATCAGGTAAATCAAGAGAAAACAGATAGAAAAGAAAAACTTGTATTTAGACAGAGTGTTTCAGGTTTTCCTAAGTACTTGGCAAACAATGAAGCACTTTTGAAGTATGATCACTAATGCAATTTAGAAAATGCAGTAATTCTAGTCCATCACACAAACCAGCCTCCCATCCATTGATTCCTTTGATACTTTTAGTGGCCTTGAAAAAGGATCCCATGCACCCTGGACATACTCTTCCATCTTCCATTGGGAAAAAGATACAAATGTTTGCCATCAGACTTTTGAATGGACCTACCATATTTTAAGTTGATCCTTCTCTGCACTCTAGCTATGACTATAACACAATATGTTGCACCCTGCCCTTTTGCTCTGTGTGAACAGTATGCTTTATCTGTACAGTGTGCAAAAACAATACTTTTCAGTGTAGCTCAATACATGCGACAATAAATCAAATCAAATTGCACACAAAGCAGCACCCTAGTCCCACAAACAACAATGTGATAACAGCCAGATAATGTTTGTTCCAATGATATTGAAATATAGATGTTGATCACGGCAATAATCCTCTGCTTTTCCTCCAATTGTGCCATGGGATCTTTTACAGCCACCGAAGAGAGTAGCCAAAGTTCAATTTGAGGAATCGGCTGAAAGATAGCTTCTCTGACACTGCAGCACTCCTTCATTATGGCACTGGGAGCATCAATCTGGATTTTAAGCTCACATTTTGAGAGTGGGATATGAACCCTTGACTTTATAACTCACATGAGAGTCACTCACTGAAAGTTGCCTGGCCACTTGTTAACATTTCAGATAGGTAATCAAGAAACAGACGCCAATGCGCCAGTGCCAGCACAGGGAGCCAGGGGAGGACATCTGAACTTCACAAACGCACGAACTCTCGACAAATGGCACCCACATCACCCAGCCATCCCACCCAAAGGCCCGGCCTTACCTCAGGGTCCGGTCAGGAAGGAATCCACAGCTGTGCCCTCCTGCACAGTGCTGGCAGTCGGTGCCCACATCGCCCACCCCTCTGCATCCCTCACTCACATCTTTTGGGGGAGGGAAAGAGGCTGGGGGGGAGTTAGGGCTGGGGTAAAGTGGGGTTTAGTGTGTTGGGGGGGGGGGGCTGGGCCAGGATCCTGGGCTCTCAGCTTCTAGCAAACCATCAGCCGGGGGTGAAGAGCAGGCCTAATTCCCCCAGTCCCTGCCTCCCTCCACAAAGGCAGTGCAGGCCTCAGGGCCTGGGGGTTAGGCTGAGGAGAGGGTTTGGGGTCAGACCCCTTGCTCTCTCTGCCCTCAGGCTCCCAAACTGCTGGAACTTTCTCTGTGGGCCTGTCTCAGTCTCGGGGGGGTTCAGGCCTCTCTTTCCCCCCGCCCCCCCGACCCAACCCCCCCCCCAGAAACTCAGCTCCCGGTGCAGCCGGACCTGCTGCCCACCGTTGTCATGGCGATCGGCCCGTCGGCGCGCCGGCCATGACGTCACCTGACCAATGGCTCGGAGCCGGAAGTGCCGGCGGGGGCGGGGTCTGCCGCCTATGACGTAATTGATTGACAGCCGGTCCTGGCGGCGGGGGCGCGGCTTAATGGTCCGTTGCGTCACGATGAAGGGCGGGCTTACTTGTCAGTTACGTCAGCGTGAGGGGCGGAGCCTGCATGCTATCGTAAGGGGGCGTGTTTCCCGGTCCGACGCCTGCCTGCGTGTTGGGGCGGGGTCTACTTCGGTCTCCCCGCCCCTGTTCCAGGTGATTGACAGCTCAGTTCTCTCCTTCCTCCCCGCCCCCTCCGCCCCTGGCCCCGCCCGCGCCAGGAGTCAGTGTAGTGAGTTCGAGTCCTGTTTCCGGAACATTGGACACTTGGTTGATACCAAAGCAAAACACGATGGATGTTTGAAATGTGAAATAAAAACAAATTAAATTGGGCTAGGGGAGATTTGAATCAGATGTGTGAAACAATGTGGGACTTGGATAGAGTGGTTAGGAGAGGTCAAGGACTATTGGGTGTGGAGTGCCTGGTATAAGAATTAGAGAGAAGATGAGGAAAAGTACAACAAAAATTGACCCGAGAAGCTGTGGCGAACGGTCATCTAGACTGTAAATGCTTAGAATCACTACAGTGCAGAAGGAGGTCACTCGGCCCATCTAACCTGCACCACCAATAATAATCCCACCCAGACTCTATCCCCACATATTTACCCTGCTAGTGCCCTGATACTAAGGGAGAATTTAGCATGACCAATGAACCTCACCTTCATGTCTTTCGGATTGTAGGAGGAAACCAGAGATCCAGAGGAAACCACCCAGACACGGGGAGAACACACAGTCACCCAAGACCAGAATTGAACCCGCCTCCCTTCGGCTGCGAGGCAGCTGTGTTAACCAATGTGCCGCTGTGCCTTGGCTCTGCTCTCTCCACGGGCGCTGTCAGATCTGCTGAGATTTTCCAGCAATTTCTGCTTTTGTTGCAAAGGTTCACCAGACTTAGAACAAAGAACAAAACAGCACAGGATACAGGCTCTTCGGCCCAACGAGCCCACGCCGCCACCCCAATACTCCCACCTCTACCCTCGATCCCTGTCTATGTTTATAGATCTATGGATTAAAAACCAATTTTGAGACAATTTAGGGAGAATTTGTTTTGCCAATTAGCCTAAGAGCACATCTTTGGGATATGGGAGGAAACTGGAGCACTTGTTCTGGGAATGGCAGAAACATCTTATGAAGAAAGATTGGGCAAACTGTCTGTATTCTCTAAAGTTTGGAAGAATGCGGTAATCTCATTGAAACCTACAAAATTAAGGAACAGACTCAGTGAATGCAGAAAAGATCTTTCCCCTGGTTGAGGTGTCTGGAACCTAAGGCTGCGATTTCGAAATAAGGGGGACGCCTCTTAGGGCCAAGATGAGGAGAAATGTCTTTGCACAGAAGGTTGTGAATCTTTGGAATTCTCACCTCAGAGGGCTGTGGAAGGTCAGTCATTGAGTATGTTTAAAGCAGAGATTGATAGATTTCTGAATAACTATACCATAAATGGTTATGGAGATTGTGGTAAAAAGCATTGAAGTGTCCAATCAGCCAAGATCATATTAAATGGTGGAGCAAACTCAACAAGTTGAATGGTCTACTCTTGTTCCTAGATGTCTTCCCCATAGGGTTGTGACGTTCTGGAACCTACTGCCTGGAAGCCTCAACTCATTTAAAAGGTGTCTGGATATGTATCTTAAGGCTGGGGATCAAATGCTGATAAGTATGGTTAGGCTGGGTGGCTCTTTTTGGTTTGGCACAGAAACAATGGTTTAAGTGACCTGTTTCTGTGTTGTAAACTTTCCGTGATTCCATTCTCTCATTCTAAAGTATTGGAAATTTCAAGTGTCACTAATGAAGTAGTACTGCACAGGACTGGTCAGAGTCGCGTCCTGGGCATGTGCCCTGCCAGTGCGGCAGTAGAATGGACACCACCAGAAGGAAGAATATGGGGCTGGCCTGAAGAAGGAGCTTCAAGAGCAGGCTGTCAGCTAGGCTGAAGCAAAAGAGACTGTAATCAAGCAGAGCCAGTGACACAGTCTTGCTGCTGGTTGTCCTGTATTGGATCAGAGACACAAATATTGAGCAGTGATTTTTTTTATTTATAAGAGAGTTATGGAGAGACAAGCAGGAAAGCAGCATTCCAAGTCATAATCAGATCAGCCATAACCTTACTGAATGGTAGAGCAGGCTAAAGGGGGCAAATAGTCTACTCCAGCTCCTATACTTTATAGAAACAAAGAAAATAGGAGTCCCTCAAGCATGCTCAGTTGTTCAACATGATCATGGCTGATTCTCTATTTCAACACCACACTCCTGCGCTTCCCCTTGATGCCTTGAAATCTATTCGTAAAAATGTTCAGTGACTTGGCTTCCACAGCTTTCCTTGTAGAGAACTCCACAGGTTCACCAGCCTCTGAGCGAAGCCTCTCCTCATCTCAGTGCTAAATGGCTGTCTCCATATAGTAAGACTGTGACCCCTTATACAAGATGGTACCCCAGCCAGAGAAACCTTCATCCCTATCTGTCCAGCCCTGACAGAACTACATACATCTCAATAAGATCGCCTCATAATTCTAAATGCCAATCTCTCCTCATACGACAATCCTGTCATCCCTGGAAGGCAATGGCCTAGTGGTATTGTCACTCGATTATTAATCCAGCAACTCAGCTAAGGTTCTGGGGATCCAGGTTCACATCCCACCATGGCAAATGATGGAACTGGAATTAAAAGCAAAAATTCTGGAATTAAGAATCAACTGCTGTTCATGAAACTATTTGTTGATTGTTGGAAAAACCCATTTTGTTCACTAAGCTCCTTTAGGAAGAAAACCTGCCTTCTTTATTTGGTCTGGCCTACATGTGACATCAGAGCCACAGCAACTTGGTTAACTCTCAACTGCCCTTGAGAACCAAGGATGGGGAATAAATGCTGGCCAGTCAGCGACGCACATGTCCCATGAATGAATAAAAAAATCAGTCTGGTGAACCTTCACTGCACTCTGTCTATAGCTGGTATAGGCTCTCTCAGGCAAGACCAAAACTGCACACAGAAGTGCTCTTGTGTGGTTAGACAACACCTGTGATGAGAGAGAGAAAGAGAGAGAGTGAAAGTTTCTGGCCAATGACCTTGCATCAAAACTGGAAGTTAAAAAGTGTGATTGGTTTTACGCTAGGGAAGAGGATGGGAAAAAGCAAAGTGGAAAGTCTTCAATAGACGAGGACTGGGAGGCATTATAACACAAAAAATGGTGATACTTAACTCAAGATAACTTGGGTAAATGCTAAAGTTCATCAGTTCTGGAATTTTTTTTAAGAAATCCTTAACAATGCACTTAGAAAATCAGAGAAATCAACATAGTTTTTAAAAAAAGAAAGTTGGATTTTGTTTTTTTCTTGAGGATGTAACTCAAAGAGTAAAGAGAAACCTGTAGATTTCTAAAATGCATTCGATAAAATGCCACACGAAACATTAGTACACAAAATAAGAAGTCTTGGAGTTGAGGGTCATATATTAGCATGGTTAGAGGATTGAGTAAATAAGGAGCAGGCATTAGTGGACAAAGTTGCCATGCTGTGACAAGTGGAGTTCCACAAGGACCTCAGTTATTTGCAATCTGTATTAATGACCTTGAAAAAACAGAGCAATGATTTAATTTTGCTGAATATACAAAGCACACAGGAATGCAAGCTATGGGGAGGACACAAAGAGGCAGCAAAGAGACATAGGTTAGGTAAGTGGGCAACAAGATGACAGAATGAGTATAAATGTAGGGAAGTGAAAGATTATTCACTTTGTCACAAAAATAATAAAGCTTTTTTTTAAGAGCAACACACACAGCACGGGAAACAGACCCTTCAGCCCAACGAGCCCGCGCCGCCGTCATAACTATATAGTAGCAATTCCATTATCCTATTCTAAATTTAGGTTATTCCTAATATGGAAGACTCTCACTATAGGGACAATTTGTTTCCCAATCAGGCTAAGAGCGAATTTTTGGGTTGTGGGAGGAAACCGGGGCGCCCGGAGAAAACCCACGCAACCATGGGGAGAACGCGCAAACTCCCGCAGACACTGGCCCAATTCCAAGTGTCTGCACAGCTACAGCGATAGTCACTGAGCCCTTCAGATGGTCCACATAAAGCACTCATTTACGACATGAAGCACCAGGCAACCCATGAATCAACATCCAAGAGCTGTCCTTTTAAGTGAGTGAAACTTGTAAATGATGATGTTCAAAGAGACATAGGTATTCTTATAGTGTGAGCAGTTTTGGTCTCTATATTTAAGGAAGGAGATATTTACTTTGGGGCAGTAAAACAACAGTTCAAGATTGGGGCAGAAGTGAGGATAGATTTCTTCACTTGAGTGATTGTGAATCTTTGAAATTTGCTTTGCCAGAGGCTGGTGAATACTCAATCATTGAACTTATATTTATAGAGATTTTTGTTGTCCAAGAGAATAAAGGGTTATGGGAAGCGGCAAATAAATAGAGTTGGAGCCCAAAATTATATTGAACTTTGAAGCAGGTTTGACAGGCCATATGATCTACTGCTGCTCCTATTTCTTATGTACATTCCAAGATGAAGAACACATCAATACTCAATTTCAACAAGAACTTCATTCATACACAGATGTGGACACCAGCAGCATGTATTACCCATCCCTAATTGCCCTTGAGAAGTTTGTGTTGAGCTGCCTCTTGAACTGCTGCAATCCACCGGGATATTAGGGAGGGAGTTCCAGGATCTTGACCTAGCGACAATGAAGGACGGCAATATATTTCCAAGTGTGGCTTGGACAAGAACTTGTAGATGATGGTATTCCTATCTATCTGCTTCCTTTGTCTAGGAACAAGCTATCCTGGTCCCCCTCCCCCACACTGACACTATAGTTAAGAAAGCCCACAAACACCTCTACTTTCTCAGAAGACTAAGGAAATTTAATGTCATCTACGAATCTCACCAATGTTTACAGATGCATCATAAAAAGCATACTTTCTAGTTGTACCACAGCATGGTATAACCCCTGCTCAGCCCAAGACCACACGAAACTACAAAGGGTCATGAATGTAGCCCAACCATCATGCCAACCAGTCTCCCATCCATCGACTCTGTATACACTTTCCACTGCCTTAGCAAACAGCCAGAATAATTAAGGATCCCACACACCCCAGACATTCTCACTTTCACCTTCTTCCATCAGGAAAAAGATACAAAAGTCCGAGATCACATACCAGCAGACTCAAGGGCAGCTTCTTCCCTGCTGCCATCAGACTTTTGAATGGACTTACCTTGCATTAAGTCGATTTTCCTCTCAACTCTAGCTATGACTGTAACCACTACATTCTACACTCTCATTTTTTTCTCTATGAATGGAATACTTTGTCTGTATAGTGTGCAAGAAACAATATTTTTCACTGTATACTAATATATGCAAGAATAATAAATCAAATCGAGGTAGATCACGGGTTGAGGCTGTCAAAGATGTTGGATTATTTTTATTCATTCGTGGGACATGTACATCACTGATCAGCCAGCATTTATTACCCATCCCTAATTGCCCTTGAGGTGATGGTGGTGGTGAGCTGCCTTCTTGAATCACTGCAGTCCATATCACGTTGAGCATTTTATTGGCTCTTTCCAGTTTTTAACTGGTACAACACTGCTGTCTTCTTTTCAGCCCATTTGCTAATTTTAGTCAGCTTTTGAGTAAAACAGTTGAATTTGGAGCTTGGATGTTTATCACAGAATCACAGGAGGAGGAAAAAGCAATATAATTAAAATATAATGCTGATCTGAAAAATCTTCCTTAATGAAGCTCTGAAAATACTCCAAATTTATAAGCAATGAATTATTGGAACTCAGCTGAAACTTCAGAATAGAATATACTATAACATGGGGTAACTCATATATATCCAAATTTGGTTTCGATCCATACATCTATAAACACAGAAAGGGATCACGGGTAGAAGTGAGAACAATGAGATGGTGGCACGGGCTCATTGGCCAAAGGGCCTGTTTCCTGCGCTGCTTTATTTTTTGTGCCGTGGGTTGACCCACAATACTGCTATGAAAGGAATTCCAAGATTTTGACCCAGCGACTGTGAAGGAACAGTGATTATTTCCAGGTCAGGATGGTGAGTGACTTGGAGGGAAACTTGCAGGTGGTGGTGTTTCCATTTATTTGCTTCTCCTTCTAAATGGAAGTGATTGTGGGTTTGGAAGATGCTGTCTAAGGACCTTTGATGAATTGCTGCAGTGCATCTTGTAGATAGTACACACTGTTGCTACTGAGCATCAGTGATGGAGGGATTGAATGTTTGTAGATGTGGTGCCAATCAAATGGGCTGCTTTGTCCTGAATCGTGTCAAGCTTCTCGAGTGTTGTTGGAGCTGCACCCCTCCAGGCAAGCAGGGAGTATTCCATCACACTCCTGACTTGTGCTTGTAGATGGTGGATTAGCTCTGAGGAGGCAGGACATGAGTTACTTACCACACTATTCCTACCCTCTGATCTACTCTTGTAGCCACTGTGTTTATGTGGTGAATTTCTGTTCAACGTAATTTAAATGGAGGATTCAGTGATGTTTACACCTTTGAATGTCAAAGGACAGTGGTTAGAGTGTCTCTTATTGGTGATGGTCATTGCCTGGCATTTATGTGGCATGAATGTTACTTGCCACAGCCCAAGTCTGGATATTGTCCAGATCGTGTTGCATTTGAACACTGACTGCTTCAGTATGAGGAGTCATGAATGGTGCTGAACATTGCTCAATCAATCCCCACTTCTGATCTTACAATGGAGGCAGTGTCATGATGAAGCAGCTGAAGATTGTTGGGTCTAGGACACTACCAAGGAACTCCAGCAGAGATGTCCTGGAGCTGAGATGACTGACGCTCCACAGTCATCATCCTACGTATCAGGTATGACTCCAGCCAGTGGAGAGTTTGCCCCCAATACCAGCTTCACCTGGGCTCTTTGATGCCACACTTGGTTGAATGCAGCCTTGATGTCAAGGGCTGTCACTCTCACCTCACCTCTGGAATTCAGCTCTTTTGTTCATGGGAGCTGAGTGACCCTGGCAAAATCCAAACTGGGCGTTACTGAGCAGGTTATTGCTGAGCAGGTGATGCTTGATAGCGCTGTCAATGACCCCTTCCATCACTTTACTGATAATCAAGAGTAGACTGATTGGGCAGTAATTGTTCGGGTTGGATTTGTCCTGCCTTTTGCGTACAGGACATAGGCAGGCCATTTTCCACATTGTTGAGTAGGTGCCAGTGTTGAAACTCTTCTGGAATATCCTAGACCTGTTTCTTTGGCTGCTCCCTGATTTGCACTGTCCATTTCCTGGAGGAAACAGTGGTCATGGCATTGGGCTAGTAATTCAGAGGCAAAAACCAATACTCCGAGAACACAGGTTCAAACCAAAAGAGATAAAGCTATTAGACTTGATCCTCACCAATCTCTGTTAGGTAGCAGTGACACCTCCAAGGCCTTATGAAGATCAAATCCCACTCAGCATACACTTATGGTGCTGTGTGGCATCACCATCATTAATTCAGAAGACCCAATAGCTCATCCATGAGATGATCAGCAGCAGCACAATTGTATCCAACCACTATCTGTAACCTCATGGCCTAGAATATCCCTCATACTAACCAATCCAAGGGGTCAACCCTGGTTCAAAGAGTGCAGGGTGGCATGCATCAAGCCTACCCAAAAGGAGCATCAACCTGGTGAAGCTACAACACAGGACTATTTGCATGACCACCAGCAGAAGTGATATGCAATAGTCAGAGCTTTGGAGCTAAGGATTCCAATATAGCTACAACTCTGACATCCACACAATATGAAAAATTGCTCAGGCATATCTTGTCTGCAAGAAGTGGGACAAATCCAATCCGGCCAGACTTTCTCTCGATCGTTAGTGACGGAAAGTGTCGTCGGCAGTGCTGTGAAATGGCACTCACACAGCAATAACCTGCTCAGTGATGCTCAGCTAGGGTTCTGCTACAACCATTCAGTTCCAGATCGTTCCCTGTTCCAAATGTGGACAAAAGGACGGAATTCCAGAGGCGAGGTGCGGATGACTGCCCTTATCATATCAGCATTGGACAGAATGTCGCATGAAGGAGCTCTGGCAAAATCGAAGTCAATGGCAATCAGGGGAAAACTCTCCACTAATCAGTCATGCCTAGCACAGAGGAAGATAGTTCAAGTTCTTTGAAGTGAATTATCTCAATCACAGCGCTTTGCTTCAAAGATCCTCATAATAGTGTGCTAGATCCAACCATTTTCAGTTGCTTCATTAATGATCTTCCTACCACCATAACAGATGATTGCTGATGACTGCAGAATATTCAGCACCATTCAACTCCTCAGATACTGAAGCAGTATGTGTCCATCTGCAGCAAGGCCAGGACAACATTCAGGTTTGGCTGGCAAATAACAGTGTGTCATACAAGTGTTGGGCAATGGCCATCTCCAACGAGAGAGAATCTAACCGTTTCCCCATGACATTCAATGGCATCATCATCACTGAATCCCCTACAATCAACATTCTTGGAATTAGTATTGACCAGAAACTGAAGTGGACCAGTCATATAAACGCTGTGGTTACAAGAGCAAAGGCTGGGAACTCTGCAGTAAGTAACTCACCTCCCAATTCCCCAAAGCCTGCCCGCAATCTATAAGGCTCAAGTCAGGAGTGTGATGGGAGAACCATTTATGACAGAGAAACCTCCATGATCAGCACTGCATCGAGTAAGCTAAGCATTCACTCCCTCCACCAATGACACAAAGTGGTAGTAGTGTATATTATATACAAGATGCACTGTAGCAATTCCCCAAGGCTCCTTTGACAGAACCTTCCAAACCCTCAATCACTACCACCTAGAAGAGCAACAGACACATAGGAATACCACCACTTGCAAGTTCCCTTCCAAGCCACATACCACCCTGACTTGGAAATATAATTGACCTTTCTTCACTGCAGTCAGGCTGAAACCCTGCAGTTCTCTCACAGCACAACGGGTGTACCTACTCCACATGGACTGCAGAAGTTCAAGGCAGCGACTTGCCACCATCTTCTCGAGGGCAATTAATAATGGACAACGAATGTTGTGAGAGGAGACAACGCCCACATATCAGATTGTTATTAATTTACCCAAGGCCCCATTGCTTCACCTCAAGCCCCAACAGCTGAGCCTCTGTGTTCCTGCCACAACCCTGAGGTTTCATCCAATCCTTGTGTGACACAGGCTTGGCTTGTGAAACCTGATAACTCATGGCTGGGCTACACATTAAATAGGAGCAAACACTGGAATTGAGACCAGTGTGTGGATACACCAACAGCTCCAGCAGGACAAAGGAAAGGACGTGGTTCCAGCTGACAAAATGAATCAGTGAGCACACCAGACTATCCAATATCACCTTTAAAATTGAAATATTTATTCCATGAAATGAAAAGTGGGAGATATAACTCCAATAGGCACAAATAAGTTTGTAGGACAATTAGTTCTTCAAAGTACTAATTCAACTTTTATGGAAAAAAATGAACTATGCACGAATAGGTCTGAATTTCTTTTTAAATACAAAATCAGATCACTTCTTTGCACGTTTGAATTGGAAAACAAAAAAAAAATCCCATTTAGAACTTGGTAAAGTAATAAAAACATGCCTAAACCCCCATGCTTTGATTACAGTTCTGGCAGATGGGTTGTTTGTCTCAGATACATTAATTCTAACTGGTGAAGATACAGAATGCTTTATGCGAGAATAATTTTGAGTGGTTTCAGGTTAATGTGGTAAGAATATTGCCACAACGCGTTGTAGAGAACAGGTTCCTCTCGACGCTCGCCCCCCAACCGTCTGTACAGACTTTTTTGGCAACAAACGTGCACACTCAGCCACAATTTCACTTCTGATTTTCCACACTCTGGCATGGAGAAATGTATTTGAGGGTTTTCTGCAAAACATGTGCGTCAGCTGGCTCTATCCTCTTGTAGTAGTTCTTTTTAGTTTCTATTATTCCAAAGCCAAATTTTCTGTAGAATTCAATAGCTGATTCATTGCTGATTTGAACGTGCCTGCAAAGATAAATACAATGTTAATGTATACAGCACCTTTAGAAATTCAGCATTTACTTCAGGATGCATTTACAGTACAGCTGCAGCATTGGGGTGAAACGCTTTTATGTTAGTAATTGAGAACTCAATCTGGAACCTGCACTTAACCAGATACCAAAAGGAAATGAAGCAAGGGTTCCCTGGGGAAGGGGGTCGTGCTTTGCTTTGGACTCAATTTACAGGTCGAGTTCAGCATGTGATCTTGATTTTGCACCAGTGTTAAACTTTGACACACGAACACCCTGCTATTCTGGCATACAATGGCTGAATGTCATTCACTGGTGCCCGATTTGGATTGGCAGACAGAGAATTTGGAGAGCTCAACAGCTTTCATCATCGTAAGTTCCCTCAGTGTAGGTTAAAGCCAGCAAAGTTCAACTTCCACACTTAGCCAATAGTATAATTACTGTAAGCCCAAAGGGTCAAATTTATAACAAGAACAGTCTGTGTTTATATTGCTGGCAGCTCCAAAAGCTGTCCAGAATGCCAGACCATGCACTTCCTAATCAACAGCTCACTTGCTGCTGCTTAGGTGGCTTGTTACGTGAGTTTTTAAATAGGGCAAGAGTTATTTATGCTTGCTGTGCACTCGGGTGGTTGAAAAGATACACAGACACCTCTGTCAAAGCTCAAAAGGAAAAAAAAAACGGCAGTTTCCCTCACCCCCCCCTCCTCTTCATCATCACTTATCCCCCCCAAAGCCAACAATTGCTGCAGCAAGTTCTAAATTTTAAAATGAGATTGAGTATAAAGCTACTTATCAACACTGTTGTGTTTTTAGAACACACAAACCTCAGAACAAAATAGTATGGATGGATATTTAAGCAAGAAATTTGATTAAAATGCAGGAAGGTTACATGCTAATGTTGCCACTTTCTCTGTTGTGTTTGTATGATCCCAGAAGGAAGGAGGACCTTTTAAGTAGTTTCGGCAGCTGCAAACAGGGCATTTCACTGCTTTCACCCTTTGCTAGACTCCACACTACATTGCCAATGTGCTGCCACATCTTCCAAGATTACCAACTACCACGTAACACTTCATGCCACCACCAAACCTTGATGGATACAAGGAGTATCTGAGTGCTAATTGCTGAGTAAGATTGCTTGCAGACTGTGCAGGCAAAAGCTGAGGTCATTTATACTGAATGTACAGAAATTTGTTTGCTAAACAAGCAACTTCCTTGTACAGTCTTATGCAACAACCATTTTCAAATTTGCGTTTAACAAAATTATCTGCTGGGGAGGCAGGAGGAAGAACTGATTTGAAGAAAACAGTGCATACTCACAGATAAATATTGTCAAAAGTTCCATCCTTTTCACAGATGTTTAACACATGATTCAGCATTTTAGTTCCTAAATAATGATAGGAAGGAATAAATCATTCAATGCTGGTAGTCACAGCTCTCATTCTCTGAAAAAAAATTGCCTGTGCATCACAAGTAACCCAAAATGTTATATACACATAATCCAATATAGGGCATGATGAGGAGCAACTCTGATATGTCAGGCTATGCTCCAGAAAACAGAGCATGACCATAAAAGCTCTCAGAACTTTGCCACAGATATGATGCCTTTATGCAAGTGTGACAAAACATCAGGTCTGACTACTGAGTTTCAGTTCTAAACTTCAAACTGGGCTTTTACATTGACTTTACTTCATTAATGCATATATTTGGAGCTAGATGTTAAAGCACAAATCATAGAATCCCTACAGTGCAGAGGCCGTCATTCAGCTCATCAAGTCTGCACTGACTTTCTAAATACAGCATCTTACCCAGGCCATCTCCCCACACGATATCCATAACCCCACACATTTTCCAGCTAACTTACATATCTTTGGAGTGAGGGGGAGGAACCAGAGCACCTGGAGGAAAACTTGCGCAGAGACAGGGAAAACATGCAAATTCCCAAGACAATCACCGAAGGCTGGAATCGAACCTGGATCCCTGGAGCTGAGGGGCAGCAAATATCAGCCTTCCAGTTTTCCTCAGTTTTAAAGTTATGAAAATGCTTTTCTTGTGAGATTGCACTTACTGAAAGGTGCTTCTACCGGTCTAGTGGTTACATCCAGCAACAAAAAGTCACCAATGGCACTTTGCCCCATGACAACATCCCAATTTAAAGTGGAGATCCACTGGATTAAAAGGTAAATTACAACCCCAGATTTTTTTTTAAATGTAGGCAGCTGATAACAGCACTGACTTTTATACATAACCTTTAACCGGCCAACTTCTGACTCAAGCTCTCTAGTGCTGGCAAATTGTCAGAGAAGCAAGGATATAAATTCCATCCAGGAGTTACTGTCATGTCACACATCTAATCAGGCAACTACTGTATTTTTGTCTAGTTGGAGAATGTATGTTGAGTGGTGTGAATTCTTCATCAGCACTTTAAACAGATACATCCCAAAGTCAAAATAGGAACAGGTCTAAAAGGCCTGTTAAATGAAGAAGCTTGATGGGCTGTCAGTTGGTGTTGCAATCCATTCAACATGTTCCACTGCCAAATACTGGACAAGACTTATGGAATTAGATGCCATTAAGCAGAACAAACTGTTCTGAAAGGTCATCAGCTTGAAACGTTAACCCGGTTTCTCATTTCAGAAACGCTGCAAAACCTTCTGAATTTTTCCACTATTTTGTATTCCTGATTTTGACGTTGCATAGTCTAATCAGCCTGTCCAGTTAACTATAATCAAAGGCTCTTCTGTATATAATGGATGAAGCAAAAATACTGATCCAAAATAGTGATTTTTTTAAAAACGAGTCCAGATATTTTGAATGGCAATCCATGCAAAGTGAGAATCCACTGTAGCAGCTTTTGCCCACTTACTTATCCAGTCTCGTGCAGACACCTCCTGCTATGCTCAGAGTTCATTCCCAACGTTTCAATCACAATTTAATTCCAGCAACAAGCATTTGGCACATTCCCTGCATTCAGCTGTTAAACAGCTTTAAACTTTGGGGCAAATTTCATGCCCATTAACCATGAAAGGGCAGAAACAGCAAATTGTTAATGCGTACATTTCATTACTAAACTGCACACTGGAATGGACAGCCTTTACATTTCAATCACAAATGTACAAGAATATGGAACTCACTACCTCAGGGATTTGATGAGATAAACAGATGGAATGGTCTGCTTCTGCAATGCAGATGTTATGTAAGGACAGCTGCTTTTTACAGTCCTCTGAATGTCCACTCCATCTTGGAACACTAGCCCCTTCATTTTATTTTAGGCTCTAATTGAATTACTATTTTCCTCATGCATTCAAATTTTCGTTTTTCCAATATCTATCGACTATCCTTTAAAACCACCAGCCAAGTGTTTGAAAATTGGATTCGGATTGTTGGGTAGTTTGTTCTTGATGGTACAGAGTTGATGGATTGAAGAGCCTTTTTCTATGCTGTCAACTTCTATAAGTCTACAACCTTAGGTTTTGCTACCATCACTGTTTCTGGCAGGGCATGCCATGACTTACAAACAGAGATGAGAATGGAAACTCCTGTCCTCTTCCCTTGCTCTCCTTAATAAGTCTATCTTTTGGAAAGGAAGATGTGTGTGTTTCTTAACTTTTAGCGCATAGTCAATTTGAATAATCAACAGCAAACTTTTGTGAGTTTAAATAACAAGAGTTATTTATTCATTGTTTTTCCTTGCAAAATCTAATAGTATATCATTCACTAACCATCTCTCTCACACACAAAAAAAATACAGTTAAAGAGAACTTTTACGCGTTACAAAAGGATAGTGCGTAAATCATACAATTAGTTGATCTCAATGTAGGCCTGGTGAAGAATAGGTTCTTTCCAACATTACAAACGTAGCAAGGACAATCCAATAACTGAAGTCTGAGGGAATTGTCACTGCACAATTCCCTCAGAGATGGATTTTTCTGCTTGTAGCTTATTACTAGATCAGTTTTCTGTGCCAGTGGATTTGAAAAGAATAAGCTTAGGGACTTTAAGTTGTTGCAGTCTCTAGTTTTAGATTTTGCTACTGCTAATGTTTTTTGCTGTGCTGTTTGTAGACTGACTGATTTCTTTTGGAGTAAGCAGGACAGTCATGTTCAATACTTCTGTTGTCCATCCAGAATAATTTGGAATTTGAAGCCATTGTTACACAGTGGGGCTGGATGGTGACCATTGACATGTAACTTACGATTTGACTGGTTTCTTTGCAACTCTCTTTGATAAGTTACAATTTCTGGAGATAGTAAGTCTAGGCACATGACCTTATGGGCCATTCACGCCATGCGCCTGCTGCAGCGAGGCTGGAGAACCTGGCGCCCAGCCTTATCTTGTTCACTGCAGTGCGATGGGAAAATTCTGCTGCCATGAATGGCAGTAACAGTCCAGCCTAGGATTCCACAGACAAGAGCTTTGGGTAAGTCCACAAACGATAAATATGAATTCTATAGGGGATTTCAACTTAGTATGTCCATTCAAGAGGGGACTTCATCCATGGTGTTTCAATTAGGAAGTCTCCAGAGTTTTGAGACATATCTGAATCTATGCAGAAATTGTAAAAGTCACATGACCCTCAGAGTCAATTTAGCAGCCTTTTAATATCAATTTTTAAATGAAAAGGCAGTTCTAAAAAATTCTATACTGAATATAGTCCATTTGTAGTGTTATGACTAAGACATGCCTTTACTGGGCATAACAACCAACTTAACCTTCTTAGATTTTACCTTAATATCTCTCTACTAAAGTTGATGACCTCTACTCACCAACTAATATAACAAGACTTTTGGAATTTCTCAGATCAGAATCTCAACTTCTGAACACATTTTCACAGTTAGCGAATCAAAATTAAGTGTAAGCATCCTCACCTCGGACTCTGAAGATGGGGATTTGGAGAATCGAAATTTTTGAATGTAGTGAAACAGGTTAACAAAGCAGTCAGTAAAACATATGGGATTCTTGGCTTTGTAGAGGCACAGAGAACAAAAGCAGGAAGTTACATTAAACCTTTCTAGACCCCAGCTGGAGTGTTAAATTTAATTCTGCCCGCTACACTTGAAGTTACACAGTGAAGATGTAAAGGATTTGAAGAGATTTACTAGGTTGGTTCAAGGGTTGGGAGATTATGGTTCTTTGGAGAAGCTGGGATTGTTCTCCTTGGAGCAGAGAAGGTTAAGAGAAGATTTAATAGCAAATATTCAAATGTTAAAAAGGTTTAGACAGAACGAAGGGAAACTGTTTCCAATGGCTGAAGAGTCAAAAGCACAGATTTAAGGTAATTGGACAAAGCAAAAATAGACAACATGAGGAAAAGCTACTTTACAAACGAGTGGTTATGATTTGAAATGTGCTGCCTGATTAGGTGATATAAACAGATTCAGTAGACAGTTTCAAAAGGGAATCATAAAATTGCAAGAATATGGGGAAGAGATTAGTTAGCAAGTGGGACTATCTTCAAGAAAACCAACGTAGGTTCCATAGGCCAAATGGCCATGTTCTAAACTGTGCTATTCTATGACTTCACAAACTCAAGCATATAATCCAGTTTGACACTGCAGTGCAGCCTTGAGGGAGTGCTGCATCAGTGGAGGTGCCCTTTTTCATATATGCCACTGAACGAAGCTCCTATCTACCCCCTCAAATGGACTAAGAAGGTATCAGTACACTAACTCGAAAAGCAGCACAGGAGTTAGGCCCTAATACTTCCATAGATATCTATTTCTCAAGCAGTATTAAAAAGATGATTGAACAATTGTCACTTCTGCTTGTGGGATCTTGTTGTACGTAAATTGGCCGCTGTGCTTCCTATACCACAGTGACCACACTTCAGAAGTATTTAATTGGCTGTGAAGAACTTTGGTATTACTGGACATTGATAAAGATGGTACAGAAATTCACCTAATTAGTAAGCAGTTTCCCCAACATTCAGCCAATCTTATATTTCTCAAAACAGGTCAGGTCTTGCTGGTCAGAGATCCTAAGAGCGAAAAGGAGCCACCTTCTGGAAAAGGATGGACCATGAGAAGTGGCACATTGTGAAGTGAAGCAAAGAATAATTTTCCCATAAAGAAGTTTCCACATTTCTTAAAGTGACATTATGAAGGTATGTGCCTGTATGCCCAGTAGGTGGCGGTGATAGGAGATGTGGTCATTTGACCAAAGCTAAATTCTTCTCTTTTGACCCCAAATGGATTCAGTTCGCACAAGGAGCTCATTTCTTCCAGCACTATTCCCCAGAATTGCTCTGAGGTTTCACCAGAGCTTCAAAAATATTACTTCTGCAGTTTGTTTCACAAAGGTGATATTTCATTGAAGAGAAAAATTAGATCAAACTGTCTTCAGTGAGACCTGCCACAAAAAGCCACATATCTGCTGCAGATTCTATAAAAGCAAGTCAGGCTTCCTACTTGTTCAGCAACATAGTTTATCTAGTATGCTTGGCGTCCAGCCATCCCCATCACAGCCTTAAAACATGGACTTGAGCATCTGGGTTCAAGGAGGAGTGTTAAGCACCAAGAGCAGCTAACTCTATACCCATCAACATCTGGTGTAAAGAACAATTCGAGGTAGCATAGGAAACAAAAACATTTCAAATGGTTTTGTATTAGATGGGAAAATTGGAGTTCTACCCAAGTTCTGCACTGGCCTAGGAATGTCATCATCACTCCACATAGCAGAGAAGTCATCAATGGTATCCCTGTAAAGCATCTCTGCTTTATTCATGTCCAGTAGGCTTGAGCAAAGTTAACTAGCAAATGATGGTCAGAACAATCAATGTTGTATTGCTTATAATGATGCTCCAAGGAATATGCTGGATAAACAGAAACAGACACTAAAAATCAAAACCAAAAATGAGAACAGGCTATTTAATACCCTGAAGTTCATCGCTTGACTATCATTTAACATAGCATCCAACTCTAGTTTGAATGTTCCACTCTAACTCTATCTAACATCAACTTGAATCATCTTAAATCCCCTAATAAGATCAGCCTTTAAACTTCTATGCTCAAAGAAATACAAGCAGAGTTGAAGCAACATTGTCTAATTAGAATAGATACTTTGAGTTTATAAAGGCACAGAGGAAACTTAATTTTGTAACCTTCTTGTTCAACTTACCTATTCCTAGCCTGCGGTAAGGTGCCAGGCATCCCAGGGTCATGATGTACAATCGCTTCTGATTTTGCGAATGATCCACCCTACAACACACTGCACCCACTGCAATGTCATTGAAATAAGCTGAAAATAAAACAGATAAAACAATTCTTTAATATCACCATTTAGCACTAAATATATAAACATTTCCAACTAAAACAATAGCCCAACAAAAATTATTATACAATAAGCTGCATTTCCTCACTACTACATCATTTTCTGATGATACATCTTTTTTCAAAAAAGATTAAACATTGTGTAAAGTATTTTTCACATTTATTTACAATTAATCACTTTTTTTGAAAAGTATCCTAAATTTTATAATTTAATTTGACCCTATCATTCACCTCACAGCTCTCCCTTCAGCTTCTCCAGTGATGCAGGTTAGGGTGACTGCCACTGGGGATCTCAATCATTTCAAATTTAATCCTCAGAGCCGTGCAAGACCTTCTTCCAGGCAACTAATGTTGCTTATTCAGCCTTGCAGGAGGTAACCAGTTGTAAACCAACACCAAAACTGGTAAAAATCCACATAAAAAGAGCAAATCAGATGTTGATGAGGCAGTGACGTAGCAAAGGGAAGAAGTAAGGTGCCAATATTTCATTGTTAGTCTTGTGAAGATTATAATGGAGTTTTGATGGGATAGACAAGGAGAAACCGACTCAAGGACAGCTTCTTCCCTGCTGCCAATAGACTTTTGAATGGACCTACCTTGCACTAAGTTGATCTTTCTCTACACTCCAGCCATGACTGTAATACTACATTCTGCACTCTCTCCTTTCCTTCTCTATGAATAGTGTGCTTTGTGTCTTTTGCATGCAAGAAACAATACTTTTCACTGTGCATTAATATATGTGACAATACTGAATCAAATCAAACTGTTTCCATAGGCTGGAGACAAGTAACCAGCCAGAGGGTTTTTTAAAAAAATCACAATGAATTGTTGAGATTTGGAATGCACTGCCAGGAAAGATGATGAAAGCTGATTCAATAGGAACTTTCAAAAGGGACCTGGAAAAATGCTCAAAAGGAAATAAATCTCACTTCAGGAATGGTTTTAATTAGCTAGCTCTTTTCGCGGGCCAGCACAGACACAATGGGCAGTAAGGCCTCTGCTGTGCCAAATGATTCTATAAAGCTATATAACACAGGAAATATTATATATTAGAACATTTCTTTTTATTTCCAGGCTTTATTTCTCCTTGAACACAATACCAAAAAAACTAACAGAATTGCTCAAATCTCATACCAACCATTGCTGTTCAATGCCAAGAGAAGCTGCTGAAACACAGATGGTCTGTGATCAGTGATGCACGTGTGCTCTTGCAGGTTTGAATGGCCCCTTCTGTTAACATTTCAATATGTAGTGACGATAGGCTTGCCTTTGGATTCAATTAGTAAAACTGCTACAGATTTCTGTTGTACAGTCATGGGATTGTTTCTTGCATATCCCATTTAACTTTTCTATAAAAATTGTACAAGTTCCTTTTAGAATAGTAGCATAGAAATAGTGACAATCTGTAACTGGCTTGCATGTAGGGCATTCTTGCTACTTTAACAAGCACAGACAAGGATTTGGTTATTTCAAACCAGAAGTTCAGGGTAGTCAGACATACAAAATGTCAATATTGCTCGTCCGCCTATTATATCTGCTTGGGATTTTGTCCCTTTAAACTAGACTAAACCAATATGGGTTCATCTCCAGATTGAGCCAGTACCACAGAAGAGAACCATGACCCCATTCCTAATCAGGCTGGATCAATGCATAAAAAGATTCAATGAAGAAAGGCAGCTGGCATCTCAGAACCAGAATTCATAACTGATGCCAATGGAAAACTGAAGGAGTGTTGCATTAGCAGGAATGCCTCATATGAAAAAAAGTACCAGCCACCTGTGGCATGAACACAAAGTCATGGACTTCTCAGGAGTAAAGCTTTCAAGCTTCCCTGATATAAAACGATTTATTGATGCAAGATTTGCAATGAAAAGTTAGGTTCCAATGTGATACAAGATTGCCAACAGCTAGATGCACGGGGAACATCAAACTCACTACACGACACAAGAATATGTTTCAATCTGCACAAACGTACGTACAGACTTACACACGCACAATCCCCAAAGCACACACACAAGGAATTAGATAATCTGGTGTTATACTAATAGAAATCAGGGCCACTCCAGATCTTTCAAAATATAAGCCTCTAATACCTGCAATTTTAAATGCGCTCAAGCTCTGGTTACAGATCTTGTTCATGCCTTCAGTTACATAGAATTTTCAGGACAGAAATAGGCCATTCAGCCCAACTGGTCAATGCTATTCAGGTCTGTGACATGAAGCTTTAAAAAAAATACAGTGAATTATTGTCAGCTGGAATACGCTGTCTGAAAGGACGGTGGAAACAGATTAAATAGTAATTTTCAAATGGGAAAATAAATTATCGAGCAGTTGAAGAGCAGCAACGTAGTGGGATTAATCAAATAGTCCTATCAAAGGACTGGCACAGGGCCAAATGGCCTCCTTCTGTGCTGTATCACTCTATGGTTTAATAAGCCTCCTCCCACCCCTTCAGTGTGCCAAAGGAGAAGCTGTTGCCCCTTTAGTTTGCAGCTGTAGTCACATTCTATGGTCACTTGCCATTCTTCGTAACAAGCAATAATTTACCTACAGAACAGAAATAGAAATCTTGACTTTCTGAAAGCATGAGTTAACTGCCAAGAGAAGCAGAAACCCTGTACTGATCTTCACAATCCAATCTGGATTTCATCTGCTGCATACACGTAAAAAAAAAATGCTGGGTGGCATGGCATTCAAAAGCTAAAATTTCAATATTCCCTTTGGGAGAAACTTAGGTAGAAATTACCCTGCTGCGCGGTCCCAACATGCAAGCAGTTAGCGATTCCAAAAAGCATTCAGGACACACACCAGTCCAAAGCTCGACTGAATGCATGGCAGTAACACTATTATTTTACTTTGGTTATTGGGCTTGAAAGAAAATCAAAAGATGTATCACAATTTTGTGAAGCTAGATTCAGATCCCAAGCAGGAACAGGGATTTTTTTGGTGGTTTCATATACTCTAAACCTTTCGATGAATTCCTCTGCTTTGCATCACCTTCAATAAATGGCTGCTTGGCACGGCATGCAAGTATGTGTACAAAGTTGCAGGTGAAACAAAATTGGGTGGGACAGTGAGCTATGAGAAAGATGCAGAGATGTTTTAGTGTGATTTGGGCAAAGCGAGCGTGTGCTTTTCTGCATGGCAGATGCAGTATAATGTGGATAAGTGAGAGGTTATCTACTTTGGTAGCAATAATAGAAAGACAGATTATTACTCGAATGGGTGGAAATTGAGATGGATATTCAATGAGACCTTGGAGTCTTTGTCTTCAGTCAATGAAAGTATGCAGTACAGCAGGCAGTAAAGAAGGCAAATGATATGTTGGCCTTCATAGCGAAAGGATTTGCATATAGTGAGAAATATTTTGTTGCAATTGTATAGGGCATTGGTGAGGCCACATCTAGAATACTGTGCGTACTTTTGGTGTCCTTGTCTGAGGAAGTATGTCCTTGCTATAGAGGGAGTACAGCAAAGATTTACTACGCTAATTCCTGGGATGGCAGATCTGTCATGAGGATAGACTAAACTGATTAGGACTATATTGACTGGAGTTTAAAAGAATAAGAGGAGATCTGATAGAAACTTACAAAATTGGAACAAATGGACAGGGTAGATTCAGAAAGAATGTTCCCAATGGTGGGGGTGCCCAGAATTAGGGGTCACAGTCTGACGATAAGGGGTAAATCTTTTAGAACTGAGGTGAGGAGAAATTTCTTCATCCAGAGGTTGGTGAATGCGTGAAATTTGCTCCAAAGAATATAGTTGAGGCCAAAATATTGTCCGATTTCAAGAAGAAATTAAATATAGATCTCGGGACTAAATGGATCAAAGGATATGGGGATCAAGATATTGAATTCGAAGATCAGCCATGATCAAAATAAATGGTAGAGTGGGTTCGAAGGGCCAAATGGCCTATGCCGACTTCTAATTTCTGTGAATGGTGGAGCAGACTCGGTGGCTGAAAGGCCTATTCCTGCTCCTAAGTTCCTAAATGCTGGCCTAATGATAGCCACATCCCATGAATATTAAAAAAAATTGGATTCTCATTAATTTAGCTAACTATTTGATTATGGTGCCAGCATAGGTTTCAATCATGGCAAAATACAACCAAACAAAAAATTTATTTTAAAATCAATTTAGAGTAAATACATGTACATGCAAAAATTTTACCTAATTTTGCAAGTTCTCCAACCTCCAGCACATCCTTGTAGAATTTGTCGTTGTAACTGACAGGGAAGATGACTTGGTTTAACCGTTTCAGCTGTTTGATGTTATGTGGAGTAACATCTCCAAGCTCAATCCGGCTACTGAAACAAAACAAAGGTGTTTCATATAACTGTGCCTAGACAAATACTTCAATTTGAATCATAGAAATTTACGGCAGGCGAACATTCAACCTGTCATGCTCATGCGGACTCTTTGAAAGAATAGTCTCCACCTTTTGTCCACAACCCTGCAAACTCCTCAACCGCAAGCACCTATCAACTCACTTAAAATTATTCATGGAATAAGCTTCTATCACTTGTTAGTAGAGTTCCAGCACCTGACAACGCAAAGTGAAAACATTTGCTCTAGATATTTGGCTAATGATTTTAAACCTTTGATCTCTGGTTATTAACCCATTTACCTAATGGAACAGTATTTCTCTATTTACTCTAAGAACCACCTTAAAAATCACAATTAGGTCATTTTTAGCCTTCCCTATTTTAATCAGAACTCTCCTAACTTTTCCAATCTCTCCTCAGAGCAAGATATTGCTCAGAACAGTGAGATAAACTTCCTCTACACCCTCTAAGATCTTGACCTTCATCCTGTTGTGCCCAGAATTGCCCACCATACTACAACTGTGATCTAACTAATGACATACAAACAGAATTCCGTACCAGTGTTTGAATACAGAAGCCATGCCTAAACTCAATGATCTGATCATTGAATAATGCAGTTTTGAATAGTACAATTCAGGACATTCAGCCCACTAAGTCTGCCAGTTCTTTAGAAGGGCAATCTAGTTAGCACCATTCCCATTATTTCTCCAAATACTGCAATTCCTTCTCCTCCTAGTATTTATCCAATTTCTTTGTGAAGGCCATGATTGAATGTGTATCCACTACTCTATTCCAAATCCTAACCACTCATCATTTAACAATTCTTAGCTCATGGTGCCTCTGCTTCTTTCACCAATACCCTTAAATCTGTGCCTTCTGCTTGCCAACCCTTCAGGTTTGAAAAATATTTTTGTTACTTACTCTAACTAACCTCCTCATAGCGTCAGAGGTTTACAGCATGGAAACAGGCCCTTCGGCCCAACTTGTCCATGCTGCCTTTTTTTTTTAAAACCCCCAAGCTAGTCCCAACTGCCCACATTTGGCTCATATCCCTCTATACACATCTTGCCCTTCTCCCAATTAAGGGGAACATCCCTAACTCTTCCACCCCAACTGTAACCCCCTCATCCCTAGAACCATTCAAGTAAATCTCCTTTTTATCCTTTCCAAATCTTTCACCAAAATTCTTAGTTGATCATCCTGCATTTACTGATATGAAAATCCAAAGCTGGTTATTTAGAATATCATTTACTTCCTTCAATTCTTAGGTTGTTTAATTTGAATTATCCTTTCAAACAATTTTAAAATCTTGTTTTAATTAAAAGAGTGGGAAATTTTTTTATTTCTATGGCACACTTCATAAACTTAGGACATCCCAAAGTGCTTTACAGCTAATTTACACACACAAATTCCCACAAACAGAGACGTGGTACTGATCCGATAACCTATTTTACTAACATTGATTGAGAGATAGACACTGGCCACGGTGTTAGGGAAACTCCCTGCTCCTCCTTCAATAGCAGCCATGAGATTTTTACATCCCCAAGGGCAGCTGCTGCCTCAGTTCATCAGAAAGTCGGCACCTCTAACAGTGTAGTACTCCCACAGTGGTGCACTCAAATTGCAACTCCAGGCTGAGACTTAAGACTCTGCTGAAGGAATGGAATCAGCAATCACTGACTTCAAAATCTGCATACAGTGCTAAGTGTATCAAAACCCATTAGGTTTCTTGCATGGAGCACTGATTGCAAGGAACTGCAACTTAATATGTATAAATCATTGACTAGGCCACTTCACTGCACTCTATTATGCATAGAAATGATATTAGGGCTATGGATTGGATCGAGTAAGTTTAATGGAATGAAAACAAGAAGAGATTAATAGTGAAATGCTTAAACAAAGGGAAACAAATCAGTGAGAGTATCAAAATAAGATTACGCTATTTAGTTTCAGTTAAAGATCCAGCACTGACACATTGGGCTGAATTGTCCCTTCAAAACAATGAAAAAATAGAAAATAGCTTTGTTCAGTGAGTATTGGAGTTAACTCATACAAGTAAACAGAGAATGCTAGTACATAGATATAGCAAGCAATTAGGAGGGCAATTGGCAAATATTGGACTTTACTGCAACAGGAAATACAAGAAGAATGTCTTACTACAATTGGATAGTCTTTTTGTGAAGCCTCACCTGGAACAGTGTGCACAATTTTGGTGTCTGCATTTAAGAAAGGATATAGTTACACTACAGGCAATACAGTGAAGGCTCACTAGATTAGTTCCATCAATAAGAGGGTTGTCCCATGGCAAGAGGCTCAGCTAATTGGGTCTACGCTCTCTGGAGTTTAGGAGACAGAGGTGATTTCATTAAAACATTCAAGATTCTGAAAGGACTGGACAGTGCAATTGTTTCTGTTAGCTAAGAAACGTAGAACACAGGATCACAATCTCAGGATACGAAGCCAATCATTTAGGACTGAATGAAGAGAAAAAAATCTCACTTAAAAGTTTTTTGTATTCTCTACCATAGAAGGGTGTGGATGGTCTATCATAGAGTATACTTAACATTGATGTGGGAATGCTAGTGTTGGACTGGGGTAGGCACAGTAAGTAGTCTCACAACACCAAGTTAAAGTCCAACAGGTTTATTTGGTAGCACGAGCTTTCGGAGCACTGCTTCTTCATCAGGTGAGTAAGATTTAGGTTCGCAAACAGGCATATATAGACACAGAATCAATTGCAAGATAATGGTTGGAATGTAAACTTGAACAGGTAACCAAGTCTTTACAGGTGCAGACAATGCAGTTGCCATTGAGATAGACAAATATTTGGCTGTCCAAGGAATTAGGATCCACTTTCCAGGCAGCGGGTGGGAAAGTAGAGTTAAGGCAGGAGATCAGCTCTCATCATGTATTTGTCCAATTGCCTCATGTATCTACCACCCATTACTTACTTCAATCAAGACAGAAATGACAGTGGAAAATGGACCCTAACACTATCAAATACCTAACTCTTAAACATATTCAATGACTATTGGCTCCATGGCTCTCGAGAATTCCAAAGACCAACGACCCTCAGACAGAAAAAAAATCTTCCTCATCACAATCTCAAATGGAAGACTCCTTATTTTTCCGTTGCCTAGTTCTAGATTCTCCCACGAGGTAAATCATCATCTATATACTCTGTCAAGCTCCCTCAGAACTGCATTTGTTTCAACAAGATTACCTCTCATTCCTCTAAGATCCAAAGAGCAGAGGTCCAACCCACTCAACCTTTCCTCAAGACAAACCCTTCTATCCTGGAATCAGCCTTGATGTCAGTCCACATTTTACTGACAAATCTTCAGAATCCTATTTTTATACTAGGATAAAAGCAAACTGGAATCTAAAACAAAAGCAGAAAATGCTGGAAAATCTCAACAGGTCTGACAGCGTCTATGAAGAGGGAAAAGAGCCAACCTTTCAAGTCAGGAGTTCTGACAAAGGGTCACCCAGACTAGAAAAGTTAGCTCTGTTCTCTCCCCACAGATGCTGTCAGACCTACTAAGATTTTCCAGCATTTTGCATTATTGTTTCTATTTTTATAGATTGGTTTATTCAGAATATGAAAAACCACTTCTGTACTTTTCCATTTTTTTCTGAGTTTTGTATCTACATTTATGAACATTTCTTATTTTGACCTTAAATTGATCAATGCTGGACAAAATACACACATCTAACAGTTCTAAACCTCAGGCTTACGAGCCTACCTAGGACTTTGCAAATAAACTTAGCTGTTATAGGTTAGAATGATTTGCTACGCTTGCAGTAACAGCTGTTAAAGGACACTGCTTAGACTGTCTGAACAGGTGTTAGTGTTAAAATAGTATCGTGCTATGGGATTTCAATTTCTTTACTCATCGTTGCTGACAGGAATAGAGTTTCCTTATTCTCCATCTGACTGTACTCAAACTTGAAGCAAACGAACAACTAAGCACCTTGGAAGCAACTCAGGACATTAGATGGATTGGTTCCTATGTGGTCATTATTAATTGATTAACATCTATGCATGATGGAATCTCGCACTTAAAAAGGAAAATGACTCTACAGGAGTTTGGCACAATACAGAAGCCATTTGTGGCAGATATTTTTCCCAAATCTCATGGCATATACTACATTAGAGGAGTTCAGGGGAGAACAGACACACCCACTATCAATCCCATCCCACAACTATCTGGAACAGACCATGAAAGACCCACAGCAGAACTGTTCCATACACACCAAAGCTGCAATCATCACACTAAGAAGTTTGTTAAAAGTTGTTATTAATGCTCAACAATATTCTAAGGCAACCTCAGACCCAATGAGTAGCAAGGGATACAACACTACATGTGGTAAATCAAACTGCTGATGGTGACAATGCCAAAGGCAAATATCAACACATCAATTAAACATATCAATTAAAAACACCAGAAAAATTAGATAGCAGCAGAATGAACAGGCATTATAATGCTCATCAAGGTAAGATGTTAGCTGTGGCTCAGTAGATAGCACTCTCCCCTCTACAAGACCATAAGATATAGGAGCAGAATTAGGCCATTCGGTCCATCGAATCTGCTCCACCATTCAACCAGGGGAGATAGGTTTCTCAACCACACACTTCCACTTTTTCTTTGTAAGCTTTGATCCCCTTACCAATCAAGAACCTATCTCTGTCTTAAATACACTCAACGACCTGGCCTCACAGCCCTTTGTGGCAATGAATTCCATATATTCACCAACCTCTGACTGAAGAAATTCCTCTTCATCTCAGTTCTAAGTAATTGTCCCTTTACACCTGAGGTTCTGCCCTTGAATCCTAGTCTCTCTCACTAATAGAAACACCTTTCCTACATCAGAAGATCATGAGTTCCAAGTCTCACTCCAGCCAGAGTGTAATATCCAGGCTGGCAATAATGAGAAAGTGCTGCACTTCTGGAGGTGTCATCTTCATGTTAAGGCCCGGAGCAGAGTTCCGGCCCGGCCCGGCCACTGTTCTCCGGACAGAGATTTTTGAAGAGTGGCTGGTGAGACTCCTGATTTGCGATTTCTGTCTTTCACTTTAGTTCTTAGAGTGTTTATCTCGGCGCTCCGTAGCAGGAGATAGGCGCGGGGGGCTGCAGGGAAGGAAGCGCGGGAGTATAAAAGGAAGGCCAAGGTAGACAGCGGGCAGCGTCGGGAGCGGGCAGTGGAGTGAGACGGGAATTAGAGTGAGAGCAATAAGGGCTTAAGCTCACTGGGCTTGGGCGAGCGCAGGCTTGGACGCGGTGAGTAACTTGATTCCTATCTAACCAACACTCTTTTCCCAACACCTTTAAAGGGGGTGTACAAAATGCCACGATACTTGGCCAAACGCGTCCACTGTGTACGCTGCCATATGTGGACCTTCTTGGAGGCATCACGTCTCCCGAAGGCCCACATATGCGCAAAATGTTTAGAATTGCATCATTTAAGAGCTAGGGTGAGGAAGCTGGAGCTGCGCTTGGAGGACATGTGTCTAGTGAGGGAAAACAAAGTTATAATGAATAGGGAAGGTAGTCCTGCGGGGACCCCAGGATCTAGTAGTAGGGACGGGCTGGTTACAGATACGAGGAAAAAGAATAAAAATCAAGGCACAAAGGCCATCTCAAAGGAGGATTCCCAGAAAACCAAGGGAAGGGTAAAAGCTGTGATGGAGAGGGCAAGTGAGGGGGAACAGAATGCCACAGAGAACAGCAGGAAAGCAGGAAGTGAGATATTGGTGGGGGATGGGATGGTTAAAGGGATCGATAGGCATTTCTGTGGGCAAAAGAGAGACTCCAGGATGGCAGTCTGCCTCCCTGGAGCAGGGGTCCAGGATGTTTCAGAGAGGGTAGAGGGAATTTTGAAGGGAGAAGGGTCTAAGGCAAATGTAATAGTTCACATAGGACAGAATGATGTTGGAAGAAAGCGTAGGGGGGACATACGTAGGCAGTTTAGGGAGTTGGGGGCTCAACTTAAAGGTAGGGCCTCCAGGGTGGCGTTCTCTGGGCTGCTGCCTGTGCCTGGGACCGATTGGGTAAAAACAAATGAGACACTACAACTAAATGCATGGATGAGGGATTGGTGTAGGACAGAAGGCTTCATATTCATTGATCATTGGGAAGTCTTCAGGAGGGAGGGTCATCTATTCAAGAGGGATAGGGAGCAGTTGACTGGGAGGGGAACACATATTTTAGCTGAGAGGTTAGCTGGAGTGTTTCAGAAGTGTTTAAACTAATAGGGAGGGAGGGTGGGGAGAGAGAGGGAACTGGGAGTGGGAGAGAGAGGGATGATATGGTAACACCAGAAGGTAGAAAGGAATATCCGAGAGCTGAGGGTCTTCAGTGCATGTGTTTTAATGCGAGGAGTGTGACTGGCAAAACAGATGAACTGAAGGCAACAATGTTCACGAGGAGTTTAGATGTGGTGCTGACCGAGACGTGGTTGAAGGAGGGGCAAGACTGGCAATTGAATATTCCAGGATATAAGTGTTTTAGGCATGACAGAGTTGGTGTGAGGAGAGGCAGGGGAGTGGCTTTATTAGTTAAGTACAACATCATAGCAGTGCAGAGGGAGGGAGGTATGGATGATTTAGGAATTGAGTCTCTATGGGTGGAGTTGAGGAATAGGAAGGGAGTGGTTACTCTGTTGGGTGTTTACTACAGACGCCCAACAGCCCGCGAGCCGTGGAAGAAGGGATATGCAGGGACATTTTAGATAAGTGTAGGAAAAATAGGGTAGTAGTAGTGGGAGATTTCAATTTCCCTGGAGTAGATTGGAGAGTGCCCAGAGCTGTAGGAGTGGACGGGGAGGAATTTGTACAGTGTGTTTTGGAAGGGTCCTTGGAGCAGTATGTGGATGGCCCGAATAGAGAGGGGGCTATACTGGATTTGGTTCTGGGGAATGAGCCAGGCCAGGTGGTTGACGTCGAGGTAGGAGAGCAGGTGTCAAATAGTGATCACAACTCTGTCTGCTTTAGGATATTAATGGAAAAGGACAAGACTGGCCCAAAAGGGAAGGTATTTAACTGGGGGAGGGCTAGATACGGCCAGATTAGGCAAGATCTTAAAGATACCGACTGGGATAAGCTTTTCGAGGGCAGGTCGACGAGGTACATGTGGGAGTCTTTCAAGGGAAAACTAAACTCTCTGCAGGAAAGATAGGAAAGGTAGGATTAGAGAACCGTGGCTTACCAGGGATATTGAGGACTTGATCAGGAAGAAGCGAGAGGCTTACATTAGATCTAGGCAACTGGGGACTGAGACAGTGCTGGAAGCTCATAGAGAGTGTAGACAGGATCTTAAAAGGGGTGTTAGAAAGGCAAAAAGGGGCCACGAAGTGGCTCTGGCAGGTAGGATTAAGGAAAATCCTAAGGCATTTTACACCTATGTAAGGGGCAAAAGGATGGTTAGAGGCAAGATTGGACCTCTCAGGGACAGAGGAGGGGATCTATGCTTAGAGCCTGAGGGAATGGGGAGATCCTGAATGAATACTTTGCGTCGGTATTCACGCAGGAGACTGGCCAGATGTCTGTTGCTGATGTTGACAAAGTTGAGGATCGGTTGAGGGAAATAAAGGTTACGAGGAAAGAGTGTTGGGGCTGTTAGGCAGCTTAAAGACATATAAAGCTCCGGGGCCTGATGGCATTTACCCCAGGCTGCTAAGGGAGTTGAGGGAAGACCTAGCTGGGCCTCTGACGCAAATCTTTGTCTCTTCCTTGGACACAGGTGAGGTCCCAGAGGACTGGAGGATAGCAAATGTAATACCGTTGTTTAAAAAAGGTCAGAGGGATCACCCAGGGAACTATAGGCCGGTGAGCTTGACTTCAGTTATAGGTAAGCTAATGGAGAGGATCCTTAGGGACAGGATTTATGAGCATCTGGAGCGCTGCGATCTGATCAGGGATACGCAGCATGGCTTCGTCAAGGGGAAGTCTTGTCTTACAAATCTAGTGGAATTTTTTGAAGAAGTGACAAAAACAGTTGATGATGGACATGCTGTTGATGTCGTCTACATGGATTTCAGTAAGGCGTTTGACAAGGTTCCTCATGGTAGACTGATAGAGAAGGTGAAGGCGCATGGGATACAGGGCCGGGTATGTAGATGGGTTGAGAACTGGCTCGGGAGGAGGAGACAGCGGGTATTAGTGGAAGGCTCTTTTTCCAACTGGAGGTCAGTCACTAGTGGTGTGCCACAGGGCTCAGTACTAGGACCTCTTCTATTTGTGATTTATATAAATGACTTGGAAGAGGGGGTAGGTGGTGTGATCAGCAAATTTTCTGATGACACTAAGATGCTTGGATTGGCGGGGACTGAGGAGCAGTGCCAGGCAATACAACAGGACATAGATAGGCTGGTAGACTGGGCAGATAGATGGCAAATGGAATTTAATCCGGATAAATGCGAGGTGATGCATTTTGGCCGGGAAAATGTAGAAGAGAGTTATAGGATAAAAGGTAAAACTATTCGGAGTATAGAGACACAGAGAGACTTGGGGGTGCAGGTTCACAAGTCTCTGAAGGTGTCTTTACAGGTGGAGAAGGTGATAAAGAAAGCGTATAGTATGTTAGCTTTCACAGAAAAGGGTATAGAATACAAGAGTAGGAGTTTGATGTTGCAATTGTATAGAACGTTGGTTAGGCCTCACTTGGAATACTGCATCCAGTTCTGGTCGCCATACTATCGGAAGGATGTGGAGTCCTTGGAGAGAGTGCAGAGGAGGTTTACCAGGATGCTGCCTGGTATGGAAGGACTGACTTATGAGGAATGATTGAATAGACTGGGGTTGTTTTCCCTTGAAAGACGTCGGCTTAGAGGGGATCTAATAGAGGTGTATAAGATTATAAGGGGTATAGATAGAGTAAATGGTGGTAAACATTTTCCACCTTCAGAAATGGATAGGACGAGGGGTCATGGCCTTAGGGTGAGGGGGGCTATGTATAAGACGAATATTAGAGGGCAGTTTTTCACACAAAGGGTAGTGGGTGTGTGGAATGCACTGCCGAGTAAGGTGGTGGGAGCAGGCACGCTGGGGCTGTTTAAGGGTCTCTTGGACAGCCACATGAGCGGTATGCAGATAGAGGTATATATTAGGACTGTTTAACTACGGCTTTTTTCCACAGGTAATTCAGTCCAACTTGACCAACAAGGAGCATGCATTCGGCAGGTGGTGCGAGGACAGCTCTTGGATGTTGATTCATGGGTTGCCTGGTGCTTCATGTCGTAAATGAGTGCTTTATGTGGACCATCTGAAGGGCACCATGACAGCTCAGAGACTATCACTGTAGCTGTGCAGACACTTGGAATTGGGCCGGTGTCTGCGGGAGGTTGCGCGTTCTCCCCGTGGTTGCGTGGGTTTTCTCCGGGCACTCCGGTTTCCTCCCACAACCCAAAAATTCGCTCTTAGGCTGATTGGGAAACAAATTGTCCCTACATTGAGATTCTTCCATATTAGGAATAACCTAAAATTAGAATAGGATAATGGAATTGTTACTATATAGTTATGACGGCGGCGCGGGCTCGTTGGGCCGAAGGGCCTGTTTCCCGTGCTGTGTTGCTCTAATCATAACAGCCCTGCCTGCTCCCACACTGAAATACAGTCATGGAATCTCATATGTCAAAGATGATGTCTGGGCCAAAATTTATCCAGCAAGCGACATCACTTTCAAGATATCTGGTCATTATCATTCTGCCTATCTCAGTGTTTCCATCATAAGACACTGAGGGCTACATAAATGCAAATTCTTTTTCTTTTGACCAAGTCAAGCACTCATTAACCAGGTCCACAAGGAAGATCCTTCTGCTCCATATCTTGGCCATGACTTCAACACAGCATCCCCTTAATGAACAATGTTAAAAAGATGATCATTCTCAGTTGCCATAGTCTGATATCTGTGTGTTATTGGCGTGGTACATACTGGTGATTGTGTTCAGTGCTGTTGGTTTGGAAGGCATCTTACTAGAACATAGAACATTATAGCGCAGTACAGGCCCTTCGGCCCTCGATGTTGCGCTGGCCAGTGGACCCTCTAACCTAAACTATTCCAATATCATCCATATGCCTATCCACCGACCATTTGAATGCCCCCAAAGTAGGCAAGTCCACAACTGCTGCAGGCAGGGCATTCCACGCCCTCACCACCCTATGTGTAAAGAAAACTGTTCAGTCTCAATAGCTAAATTGTTTGTGCCCCCAGATTAGGTCTTTATTATCCTAATTCACAATGACTGGAGTAAAGAGCAACCTGCCACCATCTCAATGGGACTGCAATTAGGTGGAAATCAAGCATTTCCAAGGGAACCCTGATGGGCATGGCTCAATCATCTGTTTGGTTAATGTTTTGAAATCCCACAAAATGCTATCCCATGCAGCCAGGCTGGAATATGGGTATAGATTTGTGGCTAACATGGCTTCAGAGTGTCCCAAAAGTCCTTAAAGCCAAAAGAGAATTTTCTGAATTGCGGTTATCACTGTAAAATAGGAAAGAGAGCAGCTACACAACTAGTAGTCACAAATAGCAGGATGGTTCTGTCTGGATCATCAGTTTTTCACTTGAACGCTGCATTTGGCTGCAGTAATTATGTGTTTGCAGGATTTCCCTAAGCCCAGAACAACCAGCTTCCTGGAAAGTGCCACCAACGTAGCTCATCTTTAAACTCTCAACAGGAAGATTGCTCCCTTTCAAATTCCAATATCATGCCAACTGTATTAACTTGACCTGATTTTTGGTCAGTTTTAATCTGTATCTACACAGGAAATAAACTTACTAAAACAGATTCTCATAGCAATGTCTCATCACCAACAGCAATGAGGTCAGCAGCATGGTGGCACAGTGATTATTATTACTGCTTCACAGCACCAGGGACATGGGTTCGATTCCATCCTTGGATAACTGTCTGTGTGGAGTTTGCACACCCACCCCATGTGGATGTGCAATGGGTTTCCTCCGGGTGCTCTGGTTTTGTTCCACAGTCCAAAGATGCGAAGCTTAGGTGAATTGGCCATGCTAAATTGCACTTAGTGTCCAAATATATAAATAGGTTAGGTGAATTAGTTATGATAAATGAGCAGAGTTATGGGGATAGGGTGGGGGGCCTGGTAAGATATTGTTTTGGATTGATGCAGACATGATGGGCACTGCGGGGACTCTGTGAAGGTGAATCATTAACGGCTGCTTTGAAAAGCCTTACCTGAGATTTAATTGTCATGTATTGTTTAGGTAATGAGTGCTTTGGCCGGAGAGGAACACTAATAAGGAAGTATGCATCCTTTCCAAGGGTGACACCAGAAAGGAGAGGACATACCTATCAGGGAGGCTGAATGGGCAGTCATTTTATTCCTCTGGCAAAGAGATCGAGATGTGGGGACAGCTGCTAAAGATCATTACCATTATCAGAGAGATCATTATGGCAGTCATAGAGAAAATGTTTCCACTCGTGTGGGAGACCAGAACAAGGAGCCTTAAGTAGAAGATAGTCAGTAAGAACTAATACTGGAGAAACCTCTTATCCCAGAGAGCAGTGAGAACACAGGTTGCAAGAAGGCTCATGTGGAGCATGAATAGCTTCATATTGTGACCCACTGAACAGTTTGTTTCAATGCTGAATACACTATCCAATTCTATGTAACATAAAAGAACATACAACAATGTTTAAATCTGATTAGTCATTTACTTGGAACTGCTGATGGTAAGAAGCCTTCATAGCAATCCTGAAAACTTTGGAAGGTTGTTCTTTGCCTGCCATATTGGTAGGAGATGGAAAAATCATGCATTGAGATGGCATACTACTCTTCAGAGGCAAGAAGTTAAATAAAGTTTCATTGCAGCATTTACAGAACAAATGAAAAACAAATGCATTCTCCAAGGCCGCCTTCATAGAACATAGAACATTACAGCACAGAACAGGCCCTTCGGCCTTCGATGTTGTGCCGACCGAAATAAAAAGCAATGCCCCTCCAAACTAAACCATTCCCTTCTCTTCCATATACTTATCAATTAACCTCTTAAACGCCACCAAACTTGGCTCATCTACAACAGCTGCAGGCAGGGCATTCCACTCCCTAATCACTCTTTGAGTAAAGAACCTACCTCTGATATCCGTCCTATAACTCATACCCCTTAATTTAAAGCTGTGTCCCCTCGTGCTAGCTTTCTCCATCCTAGGAAAAAGGCTATCACTGTCCACCCTATCTAAACCTCTAATCATCTTATATGCTTCAATAAGATCCCCTCTTAGCCGCCTCCTTTCTAACGAAAACAACCTCAAATCCTTCAACCTCTCTTCATAGGACCTGCCCTCCATACCAGGCAACATCCTGGTAAACCTCCTCTGTACCCTCTCCAATGACATGTGGCAATGCAGAATTGCCGTGCAGAGACTGATAGCCAAGTTCTGCGCACGAGGGCAGTCTCAACCAGGATCTTTGGTTCATGTCACACTATCTGTAACTCCCATGACTTGCCTGGGCTTGCAAACTCTCACAAATTATCCTGGCTGGAGACAATACACACCTCTTTAACCTGTGCTGAATCCCCTCTTCACTCATATTGTCTGTACCTTTAAGACTTGATTACCTGTATTCTATTCATTATTCCACCCATATCTTGTAAATTGAGTCTGTGTCTATGTATGTCCTGTTTGTGAACAGAACTCCTACTTACCTGAAGGAGGAGCAACACTGAAAGCTTGTGTGACCAAATAAACCTGTTGGACTTTAACCTGGTGTTGAGAGACTTCCCACAGAACAAATGAGGTTAGGCAATATAACAATGAACACACTCCAAAAACAAAATCATAGAATCCCTATAGTGCAGAAGTGACAATTTGGCCCATTGAGCCTACACTGCCCACAAGTAACCCCATGTATTTACCCTTCTAATCCCCTTGACACTAAGGGGCAACTTGGCGTGGCCAATCAACCCAATCAGCATATCTTTGGACTGTGGGAAGAAACTGGAGCACTCTGAGAAACCCAACGCAGACACTGAGAAAATGTGCTAACTTCATAAAAACAATCAAAAGCTGAAACTGAACCCAGATCCCTGGTGCTATGAGGTAGCAGTGCTAACCACTGGACGATGAGGGGGAAGCTGATAGGGGTTCACATCATTATGACAGGCTTGGATGGAGTGGATAGTCAGAGTCTCTTTCCAGGATCAATTATTCAGGGGCATAGGTTGAAAGCGATGGGGGTGGGGGGAGTTTAAGAGACATAACGCCAGGTTTTTCCACTCTGAGGGTGAAAAGTACCTGGAAGCACATTCTATAAGAACCATGTGTCTGGATACATACATGGAGGGAATAGGACCATGAAGAGGCAAGAAAATATTAGATCAGAGACATCTGTGCTGGCACAGACTTAGTGGGCAGGAGGGCCTGCTCCTGTGCTGTACAGTTCTTTGTTCTCATTATTCTTTGTACCAAGCACTATGCCACCAAAAACAGAGGATGAGAAAAGTACAACTTCATCTTTTAGGTTGCCATTACCTCAGCGACGACTTGGAAAGATGGCCAGAAAAACTAAGTCCCATCCTCATGCAGGTTTTTAAAATTTGCAGTGAATGATGAAAGAGGTATTGCTATCTGCTGTATACCACAGGGTTCATATAGCCAAATGGCAGCAGAAAATTAGGCAATGCTCAATTAAAGGAATGCTCTAACTGTCCTGCTCTCCAATGCTGATACATAAAAATACTTTTGTTCCTGTGTTAAAAAGTACAGTATTTTTTTAAACAATCACTAGGTTGTAACCAAACAATCTAGTCAGCTATAACAGATTATCAGTGATGAATTGGAACATGAGGAACAAGGGGCAGCTGCTCACACCCCTCAAGGCTGTTCTGCATGAAATTAGATCATGACTGGCCCATACCTCAACTCCATATTCCACATGACCCTTACCCAACCAAATCTAACCTCTTCAGTTCCGAATCTTTCATTTGACACCCCTCCAACAGTTTTTTTTAAATGGGACAGGAAGGGAAAGATTTCCATGATCCTTTCTTTTGAAAGATGCTTCCTGACATCAGCGCTGAACCTCTCGGTTAAGAATTAAGAGGCATTTTCTTCCCTCAACTAAAACTCACTGGGCAGTAGCCTTGTCTGAATCAGAAGGTTGTGGGTTCAAGCACCAGAGCCAGGCATGCACTGCTGGAGATGCCAGGCTCTGCTGTTTAAATTATATGGCACAGAAAATGGTCATTTATCCATAGGTCTTGGAATTTCTACAACTAGCTAGCTCAATGTCACACAAATCACGTATTGCCCAGGGAACACAAAGGTTAAAATCAATATTTGATCACAGTGGGTTCTCCAAAATTTTGTAAAAGGAGGAATCTCTTGGGTTTTCCTGCATGGAAATACAGTCACCTTCACTGACGTGTCTCATTTACAAACATATTCCAACCATTTTGAATTTCTAGTCAACCCAAATGCAAGATTAAAAATTACTTTGTTGCTCACAGTGCCAAAAGCAAAGAATCATAGACTGTCATTTTTAACATACAACATGTAATCAAAGAAGATCCTGCACAATTTGAAACCACATCTACAATTTCAACTATTACATTACTTTCCATGCAGTTAAGCCAATGTTTTCATTCTACCCAATGACAGAAATCTAGACAAAAATGGAGCATGATAACTTCCAGACATTTAACGTCATCACATTATTTAACACGTTAAAATTATGGAAACCTGCAGGCCATTTGGCTCATCATGTCTGTGCTAGCTGAAAAACAACATTCTAGCCTAATTGCACTTTCCAGCACTTGATCCATTGGCCTGTCAGTTATGGCATCAGTACATACCACAGTACTTTTATTAAACACTGAGAGGGTGTCTGCCTCTATCACCCTTTTTGTTAAAAGAGTTCTAGGCAACCATCACCCTACAAATGAAAACATTTCAAAACTCCTCTCTAATTCTTCTACCAATTATTTTAAACCTCCACCCCTTCAGTACTGACCTCTCTATGGGAAATTTTCTGAATAAGAAGGACCTAAGCCTCTCATATCAGACACTTCAGTTAAATCTTCCTTTAGCCTCTCCTGTCTTTCCTCAGTTACACTTCTCCGCCTACAATAACGTGTCAAAAAATTAATTGGTTAGATCCATTCTAAGTCACAGAATTCAATCTGAAAATAGCATGTAGCAGGGAAGTCAACACTCACACCTTCGCAATGAAAACCATTGGTGTAACCTTGGGACACATACAATTGCAAAATTCTCTCTTTCTTGGTCTACGTGGCTCTGCATTATGACACATGCGGGCATGTGCTGGGGAGGTGGGGGGGGGGGGGGGGGGGGGGGGGGGGGGGGGGGGGGAATTGTTTGACTGCATCAAAATACAATACAACTTTCCCAGTCTCCACACTACAAAATGGATATAGTCATGAGAGAAAATGCAAAACAGATTCAAAGTTAATTAGTCACAAGCAAGTTTACATTAACGCTGCAATGAAGTTACTGCAAGGATAGTCTCAGAACTATTACAACTACCAAGTAAGATTGGACAGGCTGTTCTTGAAAAAAAAGAGAAAACCTGGTTTTCAAAATTCTCATTAGGAGTTCATTAGGGTGAACACAGAGGTGTTTTCATTTGCAGGGGAGTAGAATAGTAAGGCCATAAAGATAAACCCAATCAGAAATTCAGGAGAAATCTCTTTAACCAGAGTGTGCTGAGAATATGGAACTCACTACCACATGCAATAGTTCATGCACATGGCATAGATACTTCTTTAAATTCATTTGTGGGACATGCCCATCCCTAGTTACCCTTGAGAAGGTGATGGTAAGCTGCCTTCTTGAATTGCTGCAGTCCATATGCTGTGGATTGACCCACAATGCCATTAGGGAGGGAATTCCAGGATCTTGACCTAGCAACTACAAAGGAACAGTGATATATTTTCAAGCCAAGATGGTGAGCTGCTTGGAGGGGAACCTGCAGGTAGTGGTATTCCCATGTATCTGCTGCCCTTGTTCTTCTAGATGGACGTGGTTGTGAGTTTGGAAGGTGCTAAGGATCTACGGTGAATTTCTGCACTGCATCTTGTAAGATAGTACACACTGCTGCTACTGAGCGTCGGGTGGTAGAGGGAGTGGATGTGGTCTAATCAAACAGGCTGCCTTGTTTTGGATGTCAAGCTTCTTGAGCGTTGTTGGTGCTGCACTCATCCAGGCAAGGGACAGTATTCCATCACTCCTGACTTGAGCCTTATAAATGATGAACAGGCTTTGGGGAGTCAGCAGATGAATTACTTGCCACAGTATTCCTTGCCTTTGACCTGCTCATGCAACCACTATGTTTACATGATGAATCCAGTTGAATTTTTGATCAATGGAAACCCCAAAGATGTTGACAGTGGAGAAATTCAGCAATGGTAACACCATTGAATGATGTTTAAAATGTCTCTTTCTGGTGATGGTCATTGTCTGGCATTTAAGTGGAAAATAACATTCACAACACTCATCACCCCAAGCCTTGATATCGTCCAGATCCTGAAGAATACAGCTTACATCAGTTCTGATGAAGAATCATCCTGAAATTTTGACTCTATTCTTTCTCCATAGATGCTGTCAGACCCGCTGAGATTTTCCAGCATTTTGTTTTTGTTTCAGATTCCAGCATCTGCAGTATTTTGTTTCATATTGTTGTCCTGAGATACATAGCTTAGAGAGATTAATGGATAATATATGTAAGAATATGGGAGTAAGGTCTGGGTGGGATTGTGGTCGGTGCAGACTCGATGGGCCTCTTTCTGCACTGTAGGGTTTCTATGATTTCTTTGATTCTATACAGTCATTCAAGTGGGGAATCAAACCCAGATCTTTAGCGCTGTGAGATCACAACCATAGTGCCGCTGTGCTGCCACCCCAGTCCTGTTCTGAGAATGAGCTCATTACACATCAGTACATCAGTTCCTAGATATCAATATTAAGCTGAGACTTGCATGCAAGATGAGAGAATGCTGGCTGAGACAGTTAGGATATTGTTTGTGATTTTTAAAACTAAACAATGCTGGCACAGAACTACATTATGAATGATTTTCAAACCAAACTAATAGGCATATGAGAACAAATCTTCCTTGGGTCTTTATTACTGAGTTGAAAGATCTCCCTCCCTCCACAATGCACTGCAATAAGCGCTGAGCCAATCTCACAAATTTCATTTGCGAAATAAAGAGCTAGGACTAATGAAAGTGACCATAAAGCTGTTGCACTACTGTAAAATAATCCAATTTGTTCATTCATACTCCTTAGGAAAGAAACTTGTTGTCTTTACTGAGTCTGGGCCTATGAAACTGTAGTGTGGTTGATTTTTAGCTATCCTTTGAAGTGGCTGAGGAAGACACTCAGATGCATCCAGGACAATGAAAACTTAGGCAATAAATGTTAGCCTTGCCAGCGATGTTCTCATCCCAGATTGAATGCATGAAAATGAATTCCTCACATCTGCAAATAAATAATAGAGATCCCTAAAGTGTCTCACACTGTGGCTCGATTCCACGTGAATAGAATGCCAGTACAATTTGCCCAATTGCCTCAGCAGTTTATAAACTTAAGCAGAAGGTGATGCAAATACTCAGTGGCAGGTCTGCTTCCACTGTTAGAATACAAGAAGTTTAGCTCTGATCCCATTTGATTTCTCTGGCCTGGAGGTGTATATCACTACATCGATTTAACTTTACAAAAAGCAGAAAAGAAACAGCTGGAAATGTTTAACAAGTCAAACAACATCTCTAGAGAAGGAGAAGTCAAACACCTCAACAGGAAGGCTCTCGGACCTGTTAAGTCAACTGACACAACTTGTCTCTCCACAGATGCTGCCGAACTGCTGACGATTTCCTGGATAATTACATAGAAATAACAGCCTGGCAAAAGGGCATTTGGCCCAACAATTGACACTAGGGGGTCAATTTAGCGTGGCCAATCAACCTAACCCCGATGTTTTTGAATTGCGGAAAGAAACTGGAGCACCTGGAAAAAACGCATGCATTCCTACTCCTCTATCTAACAGCATAACCCATTATTCTCTTCTTGCTCACACATATACATGTGCTTCCCCTACGGTATCTATGCTATTCACTTCAATCACACAGATAGCCAGTTCCACATTCTCACCATTCTCTGGGCAAAGGTTTCTCCTGAATGCCATGCTGAATTTATTACTGACTATCTTGTATTTACATTCCAACCACACTTGGGTAAATTAATTTATTTTCCTTGGCTGCTCTGAGACTACTTGTGGGAATTACCAAAGTGCTTCTAACAGGCTATCCATTTGTACAAACAGATTTATCTTCCCAGTAGCTCATGTTCCATACATCTGAAATCTATAAAAGTTGTATACAAGATTTGATTACATTCTGTGCTGTTTCCCAGGTCAAAGCAATGTGATATGGCCTGACAGTTCTACTATTTCTACTTCCTGAATAGTGACTCTGACACACACAAGAACCATGTCCAGAATGCATAGCTCTAGTGTTCCTTGGTGGCCAAGTCAGGAAGCAACATTATTCTAATCACTTGAGCACAATGGGCTGCCTAAATCAGTCCTGTCCGCTTACATTGTTTACCTTTTATAAAAAAAAATGAAGAATTCTTAAATGACCTTTCAGATTCAAACCATTCCCATTTCTTACTCTCACATATCAAGCCAAATAGCTTCACACCTGGCTCACTTATTTCTCAGGTGTCCTATAAATATAGTCGCCATTTACCATGCTTGTCTCTAACACAAGCACTTCTTGCCAAGTGTTTCTTTGTGTAATGCCTGACCCTGAACTGATCATTTCAAATAAACTTCCTCAATCTATCCTGCTTTCCATTTGCTATTTTTTCATCACAGTTTCACTTTAGGAGAGTTTAGAAAACATCAATTAGGGATTTACATACTTACTGTCTTCTAAGGTATTTGTGTCTTTTCCAGTAACAGGACACCATCGCTCATTACCAAGAAGCAAGACTCTGTTAACAACTAGGAAGTACTTAAATTTGGATTCAAGACAGGAAAGTATTCAAGATGTTTCACCGCAGTATAATCAGATAAAAAGTGAACATTTTTTTCAGATACCAAATCAAAGGAAAAGCTTTCAGAATAAGTGACCAGTCCTTTAGTCAAAGGGGTAAATTTCAGGGAGTATCTGTACGGAGGAGAACGAGAGATAGGGAGGCAAAGCAGTTGAGACAGGAGGCTATTCTAGAGGTTGAGGCAGAGGCACAACTGCTAATGATAAGGGGGGGATATACAACAACTGACTTGGGGGAATATAGATGTCTCAATGTTGTAGGTCAGTTGGAGGTTAGAGATAGGGTGTGTCTGTAAGCTGTGGTAAGATTGAACACATGAAGATGAGAATTTGTAAAATCATGACATACACTGTTTTTCTTATTTTATAAGAAATCACTAAATTTACTTACTCATTCTCATCTGTTTGAAAACAGAAAACATCAATGCTGATCATGATTTCGGACATTCACAAAATGACTGGTGTAGATTTCAATTTCCCACTTTATCACATCAATTTTCTCTCTGAAAACTTAGCATCCTTGAAAGTACCCAACAGAAAGCAATGTACACTCTGTTAGTTTGGCCTGAACAATCACCCTCTACACGTGAGTAAGTATTGCCAAGTTACTCCACTATAAGGAATTGCACAATCTCCGATTCCAGCAAGAATTACTGGACAGCAACAAGCAAGAGAAATCCTGACTGATTTTCCCCTCTCTGACCCAGTAATGCAACATCTACTGCAGCTCTTCAGCAAATATCAATAAACTTAACACAGGCCGGGAATCAAACCCTGCTATTCTGTACGGCCTAGTTATGCACAAGCTTTAATTAGCTGTGCTGCCACTGTGACTTATTCTAATTCATAAAAGTTAAATAAACATGACAAAACATTAATAATTATGTATCTTTTTCCAAAAATGGAAGACTAATAATAGCTATTTTACTAATTCTATTCCTTCTTTTAATTTTTACTCCACAAAAATTAGAGTGCATGCCCAGACAAACTGTGCAGGACAAACTTTGTATATTCTTTAATACAAAGCTGTTTTGGAATTCATCAAAATCATTGAGTAGAAAAAAACTTTTATAAAATATATTACACAGCGTCAAAACATCCCAAATTGGTTTAAAGTCAAAGTCTGTTTCAAATTGTACAACTGCTTTTGCATAATTTAGGCCATACAAAAATATGTTAAAAACATAAATGGTAGTCAGACAAAATAGTTAAAGCACCGATGACAGCATTTTCATAAGTTTAAGAAACATCAGCAAAAACTTGTTATCATTTTTACGTGAACAGATTTCTTTGGAAACTTCAATCCTCACCCTTCCAAATATATTGGCAATTGGCATTTCAGTTACTGTGCTAAATGGGAGTTAAGTGTTGACACTGGTCTTCCAGCTTCACACAGGAAACGTGCTAAATGATTAAAAAGTAAATGATAGAAAAGTTCAGAGAATTTGACTGTGTTGCCCACAGGCCACCAAGGGGCAGAAGTTGGAAAATTTTACAAATAACTTAAGATTTTAAAAAAATTCCCAGACAATCAATGTTGAAGAAAAAAGTGACAGAAAGCACCAGGTGAAACATTACAGCCAAACTTGCAGACTGTCAATGTGTAGATGTATAAAAATACATCATAAATCAATGGTTGGGAGGCTGGGGGTGGAATTCAGTGGAATATTATAAGAGAATATCTGCGGGTGGTTGAGCTTCTGCTCCAGGCTCTGATCCGGATTGTGAACGCAGCTCCCGGACTCAGAGCAGGAGGGGAAGGTTCCCCTGTATTGGGGAGAGTGAGGCATTGAGTCAGGCCCCAACTCCGGCAACAACTTTAACTCAGAGCAAAACTCTGGCGGAGCAACTCCCGCCGCTTCCCCAAGGCCGCTGAGGGGGGGGGGGGGGGGGGGGGAAGGGGGGGGGTGGAAATAGAGCCCCAACAGGCCCGGCCTCTTCTTCCCTGCCAGTCAGCCGCCCGCCCGCCAGCTCTACTCACCCCTTCATGATGGGCGGGCGCTTGTCCGTCTTCACTTGGTGACCGAGCGGCGGGGGACAAGGAGGATGGAGGTAAAAAAAATCACCCAAACTCTTCAGCCTCTAACACATGCCACTCGCCGCGCACGCTCCGCTCCGCGCCACCCACTCTCACCTCCGACCTCTGACCCCTCCCCGCCCCGCCCCCGGGAAGGGGGCGCTCCGAGCCGAGCCGAGTCTTTCCGAACTCGGCCCGAGGGCCTCCAACCCCGGCCCGAACAGAGTCGTGTATCTCCGAGACCTGGCCCGAGCCTATCCGAATTCTTCCGAACCTCACAGATCCGAGCCAAGCCGTGTCTCCCCAGACCCGGCCCGAACCTTGTACCTCTGAGCCTAACTTAGTCACTCCAGCCCCGGCCCGAGCTCAGCACAGTCTCTTCGACCGAGTCACTCCGAGTTCCCACTCCAGCCCCGGTCCGAGCTCAGCCCAATCTCACCGGCCTCCCCTCCCCCGCCGGTGACCGAGCCTGGCCGAGTCTCCAACGCAGGGCCCGAGCTTAGCCGAGTTCATTCGACAACTCACGGCCCGAACGCCGGTGAATCGAATCACCCCGGCCCGAACCGAATCAGGCCGAGCCGAGCCGAGTCTCTCCGAACCCTGGCCAAGCCGAGCCGAGTCTCTCCAAAGCCGGCCGAACCGAACCGAATCTCTCCGAACCTGGTCGAGCCGAGCCGAGTCTTGCCGAGCCTAGCCGAGTCTCTCCGAACCCTGGCCGAGCCGAGTCTCGCCGAGCCGAGCCTCTCCGAACCCTGGCCGACAAGAACCGAGTCTCGCCGAGCCGAGTCTCGCCGAGCCGAGTCTCGCCGAGCCGAGTCTCGCCGAGCCGAGTCTCGCCGAGCCGAGTCTCGCCGAGCCGAGTCTCGCCGAGCCGAGTCTCGCCGAAGCCGGGCCGACTCTATCCGACCGCCCCCATCTCCCCTCAGCACCACCATCTCCGGCCGGACTCCGTCGGAACGCCAATTATCCCCTCAAAAATAATCAATGGCAATAAATCTCCCCGCATTCATCTTTACTATGTATAATGCTTCACAAAATGTTATTAAATTTTTTTTCAGCCGGAAACAAAATTTGCTACAGGAAGGACGATTGATTTGTGTGACCTTTTAACCCTCCCCTGCTCAACATTTTATATTTATTCAACTTCGCGTCGAAATGAAATTTCTAATAAACCCTGTCTGAAATTACAGTGAGGTTTTCCCTTTTTATTATTCAGAAAATACAGTTATAAAAACTGATGATCACATGATTGGACGATTTTTAAAATTGTAATTTATGAAGAGAAATACAAACAAAATTAACTTTTCAGACGATTTAAAAACTGAAATAATGGAATTTAATGGAATTTGTGTTTTAGAAATTTTTTACGAGTGAGATTTCTGTTGCTGACGTCACTGAGCTCCTCCCCCGCAGCGATTAAAAGCAGGAATAAGGGTTTAATGTTTTATTTACTCTCATCCCCTGGATTTTATTTTTTTTATTTCACTTGGTGGGTTTTAAGCCGCTCCGGGGATAATTTTATTAAATTTAAATCTGAATGTTTATTCCCCAACGCTCCGCCTCTTCCAGTGCCGCGCTGCGCGCATGCGCCAGGGCCAGTGTCAGGTCAGCTGACTGTCAGCAGCGCCGAGTGGAGTGGAGGCAGGAGCAGCAGCAGGTAAACCCCGGGGGGAGAGTCCGGCCCAGGTCCCCACACACCGGGGGAGAGAGTCCGGCCCAGGTCCCCACACACCGGGGGAGGAGCGGAGGAAACGGGGAGAGAGTCCGGCCCAGGTCCCCACACACCGGGGGAGAGAGTCCGGCCCAGGTCCCCACACACCGGGGGAGAGAGTCCGGCCCAGGTCCCCACACACCGGGGGAGAGAGTCCGGCCCAGGTCCCCACACACTGTGGGGAGAGAGTCCGGCCCAGGCCCCCACACACTGGGGGGGGAGAGTCCGGCCCAGGCCCCCACACACCGGGGGGGGAGAGTCCGGCCCAGGCCCCCACACACTGGGGGGGGAGAGTCCGGCCCAGGTCCCCACACCCCGGGGGGAGAGTCCGGCCCAGGCCCCCACACACCGGGGGGGAGAGTCCGGCCCAGGCCCCCACACACCGTGGGGGACAGATATTGCTGGCAGTGAGCAGCCTGCTCGGCCCAGCGTGGGGATGGATCCACGCACAGCTTGCATAACCCCGGTGGGTCGGGGGGAGATGGATGGAGCCCCGGGAAGATAGCCGCCGCTGTCCCGGGTTTGACAGCCGGCTGCGTGGAGAGTGCAGGGGAACGAAACGACTTGTGTTCCCTGTCAGACTGCTGAGGGTGTCGCAGCTCGGTCCGATTCCATTCCCCACCTATCCCCCCATCCCCTTGCCTCCTGCCCCCCCCCATCCCCTTGCCTCCTGCCCCCCCCCATCCCCTGCCTCCGCCCCCCCATCCCCTTGCCTCCTGCCCCCCCCCATCCCCTTGCCTCCTGCCCCCCCATCCCCTTGCCTCCTGCCCCCCCCCATCCCCTTGCCTCCTTGCCCCCCCCATCCCCTTGCCTCCTGCCCCCCCCATCCCCTTGCCTCCTGCCCCCATCCCCTTGCCTCCTGCCCCCCCATCCCCTGCCCCGCCCCCCCCATCCCCTTGCCTCCTGCCCCCCCCATCCCCTTGCCTCCTGCCCCCCCCCCATCCCCTTGCCTCCTGCCCCCCCCATCCCTTGCTCCTGCCCCCCCATCCCCTTGCCTCCTGCCCCCCCATCCCCTTGCCTCCTGCCCCCCCCCATCCCATGCCTCCTGCCCCCCCATCCCTTGCCTCCTGCCCCCCCTCCCCTTGCCTCTTGCCCCCCCATCCCTTGCCTCCTGCCCCCCCCATCCCCTTGCTCCTGCCCCCCCCCATTCCCTTGCCTCTGCCCCCTCCCCTTGCCTCCTGCCCCCCCCAATCCCCTGTCCTCCTGCCCCCCCATCCCCTTGCCTTCCTGCCCCCCCATCCCCTTGCCTCCTGCCTCCCCCCATCCCCTTGCCTCCTGCCCCCCCCCATCCCCTTGCTCCTGCCCCCCCCCATCCCTTGCCTCCTGCCCCCCCATCCCCTTGCCTCCTGCCCCCCCATCCCTTGCCTCCTGCCCCCCCCATCCCCTTGCCTCCTGCCCCCCCCATCCCCTTGCCTCCTGCCCCCCCCATCCCCTTGCCTCCTGCCCCCCCATCCCCTTTGCCTCCTGCCCCCCCCATCCCCTTGCCTCCTGCCCCCCCATCCCCTTGCCTCCTGCCCCCCCCTCCCCTTGCCCTGCCCCCCCCCAATCCCCTTGCCTCCTGCCCCCCCATCCCCTTGCCTTCAATGTCCTCTTTCCATACACACCTCCCGTCACTCACACATCCCCTACACACAGACCCCCTCTCTTACACACACCCTCCTCACAAACACTCTTCTCTCACAACCCCTCACCTCCCCCCACACACAATCTGCCCTCACCTCCCTTCTCACCCATCTCCTCCCCTCCACACTCCTCCCTATTATGCCCTTTCCATCCCACGTCCTTTCTACTGGCATCCCCTCCCTCCCAAACCTGGTATACTTCCCCACCCCTGTGGATGCCCTCCCCCCAGCATCTCCCCTATATGTCTACAGCTTGCTTCCCTGCTGTACCCTTGCCAGATTTTCAGCTTTTTTGCTCCATCTTCAAACAATATTCATACACTCTCTCATCTGTCTCCATTTATCTCACTCCATTTATCTCCCCAGCTCCTTTCCACTGAGAGTTCCATCAAACATCCTCCCCCAATCACAAAACAAATAATTTCTATTTCCTGCCCATAGTGACATATTTTGCTGTAGTAAGTGAATTAGCTGAAGATCTGCTCTATTATTGCATAACTGCACCAATCGTCCAAGAAATATAGGGAAGGTGAAATGGAGGAGTTGAGTAGTGACTTGTACCAATAGTGGGAAGTGAAACAGTAGTTCTGCAATTCATGGAAATGTGAATGCATTATGTACCTCCCCACTGGAGAGAATTTTAAACAGGCATTCTAAGTTAAAATGATCCCTCATTGTAAATGTGCAAAGCATTGCTGATATTGAAATCTGTATAAAATTTTTAGTTGTTAATATACAGTTTCTTTGATATGTTATTTTTATCAATGTATAATCCTGGTTTCTACATAATATCAATATATGAATTGGTTTGGGTGAACAAATATGCATTGGTGATTGATTTTTTTTTTATGTTTGTTGTCTGATCTGCACTTGTGACTTAAAATTGTGAAATTGATCTTTAAAACTGATCACCCCACATAGAGAATTCATAATTTAAAAATTTGTTTGGCTCCACAAGTGTTTACAAATCCTAAATATTTAAAGCAGAATAACAGGGATGTCAAGCAGACAGGGGAAAGGTAGTCAAAGTCTGTCATGAAAATAAGATTTTTCAGAGACTTTTGAATGCCAACAGTGAGGAAGCAAGGTAAAATGCCCTAGATAGTATTATGCTTGAAATAATGCACTAATAATTTGTATTAAACTCCTTTTAGTATTCTTTCAGAGAATATTAACTTTAAGAACTAAATTCCTTCTGGAAAAAATGGTTAAGAAGGATGATGTACAAATAACAGAGTAATTATATTTTGCTCAAATTGTGGATTTTTATTAAATTAACTGTACCTTATAGACATGCTGAATATTAAGCCGTTTCCAAGATGTTGGGGTAATATTTGCAGACTGAAGGAAGAGAGAAATCTCAGTTTTGGATGGAATGGATGCTAGTGTCTGTCACTAACTGTCTATAAAACTGCTGAAGCAGTTATAGTTTACAGTACAGTAGCCTCCACAAAGCCTGCAGCAAGCTTGGTATTGATTGAAAAATGAAGGACAAAGTAAATTGAACGAAATAGTAAGCAAAATCAGAATCTCGTCTATAATCATGGTACTTACCCATGATCTGAACCGTCTGAAGTAAGCAAGGTCTGGAATATTCGTCTTTATTTAGGGATCAATTAGCCTAGTTTAATTTTAATATGAAAACACCAGTATTTTTGCACAGAATTATTTAAAAAAATGTACCTGCAGTCAATGTTCAATGAAAATTTGTGTAAAATTACTCCAACTAGGATGATTAAATAGTGTGTATACCAGGTATCATTTGCTAATATCCAGTGTATAATACAAGTGCAACTTTAGCTATATTGTACCAAAGTACATTTGGCCCTAAGCTTTAGGTATGTAAATCATTAGATCACCTGCACATTCTGCTTTCTTTTCATGCTAAAAGCTCTGATTCAAACTATTTTAAAATTATGTTAATTAATCATAGATACTTTGCCTAATTAGTAATTTATTTAGCTTGCAGAGTAGTGAAAGTCTTGAATTCAATTCAAAAAGTTATTTTCTGCTGTGGAAGGAGTGGGCTTTTTAATCTATTAATCAATTTCTGGAATCTCCCAGAAAAGATACATACTGGAGTGCTAATTAAGTTTTAAGACTTCACATGAGAGTATGAAAGTGAAGTATTAATTTATAGATTCCTGTCCAGATTGGAACTTGAAATGAAAGCATTGAGAAACACAGGGCTTTTGGCTGAGTGTTCAGTGGTCCTCTGGTATAATGGGAAATGAGGAATGTCACCAGTACGTTGGGTGCAAAAGCTATTCACTGATTAACTGTACAAAGCACTGGGATCTTTGAGTAGAATTTTTGGTGCTCTGCTATTTAGTGTGATGTGCCATGAATGTAATCTGGTGAGAGTTAGTATATTTTGAATTAAATTGCTACTCTGAGGTCTTAGAACATTGAAATGTTGTGTGCCTGCAATCGTACTGGAATGTGATGCCAACTATGATTTCTAGCTAATAAATTTGCTAATATATTGCAGCTAATTCAAGGATCTAGACTTCTATTGTGTGAACAGTAGTTCTCAATGCATATTATGAATGTGCATTCAGTAATGTGGGGTGCTAAATCTTTGAGCAAAACAAAGACAATTAACTATAAAATAATAATTTGGATTGGATTTGAGTTGAGATGATCCCATTTGCACTGATTCGGTAGCTGTGTGTTGGCTAGTTTGCACTGACGTGATTCAGTAGCTATGCATTGGCTAGTTTAAGTTCTTAGCTGGCCAGCTGTAGCCAGCTTGTTAAATACCACAACAGTACATCAGGTGAAAATGTGCATTCCTGCCCAGTAGCAGGGAGATATTACTTTTTTCTCCTTGAGACTTCCACCTCCTGCTGATATCTTCGCTATAGGAGCTGCCATCGACATATGGATGGAATGTTATGGGGCTATTGTGGATTTCTTTTTGTTTTCTGTTCACTTTCTTCATTGCTCATTCTGAAATTATTAATGGCTGGTACAATATAGTGAGTGCATTGGAATGGCTGCTAAGACGTGAATTCAAATCAAACTATAGAAGGTTGCAAATTTAAATTGAAATAATTTGTTGGCTAGGTAACAGAAAAGAAAAACAAGTGTTCCTGCATTGTTGTACAAACCCAATCCCATACTATATGGCAGCTTCAACGCCCTCTGAAGTGCCTTTGCATGCTACCCAATTAAAACAATTCAAGACCACTTCATATCATCTTAGAACAGTCAGAGGTGGGGAAATAAATGTCTTTCTAGATTTCAGAAACAAATGATCATTGTTCTTGTAAATTTTCCATTCTGGAATAGGATAGACATTGGTTTTGCAATCCTGTAGAGGTTCACCCATTTGGCGGTTCTTGACATGAGCCTAAATTGGTGTTCTGTTTAACTGTTGTTACAGTTGAATTGTTCCTGTCAATGCTCAGAATTCATATATGCACATCTAGTGGGATCACTAGGTAGAATTCAGAAATAAGAACCTGTGCTGTTTATGATTCTCCTCTAATCTCTGATGTTGCACACCTGCGTTCCAACTAAGGTGAATTAGCAACATAGATCAGGAATCGATCCTGAAACCTTCTGTGTCTTTGAGGCTTGGTTACTCACAACCATAATGAGCCAACCTATCTGGGGAGCTCCATTGTGCTCTTAAACAAATTGTCCTGGAGCGTTCTCCATGGGTGCAACCTGGAAATTGCATCTGACGTTGCATCCATGTGGGAAAAATGCTCAAACATCATCGCAACCTCATGACCATGTGCCACATTGATGATGGATTTAAATTAGCATATATCACTTGAAATAATGGGGCCAAAGGAATGCTGAATCTACATTAATATGTTTCCCTCTTGAATCCTGAAAGTTTTTCAGCTTATTTAACCAGCTTTTAACATACCTCAACATGTATAGGAACCTTTAACAGGGTTCAGTTTTTAATGTGACTTACATTTTTATATAAAAGTGCAATAAAGGAAATAGATAATGCAGCACAATTCTTTGTGTTATCTGTTAAGAATGGACCAGAGAAATTACTTTTGTGCTACATCTGAAAATGTGATCACAAGTTTTCCGTCAGGAAAATGATACAAAAGTCTGAAGTTACATATCAACCAACTCAAGATCAGCTTCTTCCCTGCTGCGATCAGACTTTTGAACAGACCAAGTGTATGCTTAAACTGGACCATCTGATGGGCAACATGACAGCTCAGAGACTATCGCTGTTGCTGTGCTGACACATGGATTTGGGCCTGTGTCTGCAGGAGTTTGCGCGTTCTCCCCGTGGTTGCGTGGGTTTCCTCCGGGTGCTCCGGTTTCCTCCCACATCCCAAAAATGTGCTCTTAGGCTGATTGGGTAACAAATCGTCCCTATATGGGAATCTTCAACAATAGGCATAGCCTAAAGACACGGATATGTCATTAGGACGTTAGGACGGCGGCGCGGGCTCGTTGGGCCGAAGGGCCTGTTTCCTGTGCTGTGTTGCTCTTTGTCTTTGTCTATGTCACATTAAGTTGATCTTTCGCTCCACCCTAGGTATTACTGTAACTCTACATTCTGCACCCTCATTTCTTTCTCTATGTACAGTGTGCTTTGTCTGCATAGCATGCAAGAAACAGTATACAATATATACTAATACATGTGACAAATCCAATCAAAGTATTGGGAGACTTTAGTTCAAGGCTGAGCTGTTGGAGGATGTTCGTATGTATCAGGGACTAATGGCTGTTTTAATTGTAGCTAAATCTATCACTAAATGATAATTCAGACAAGAGATTTGATTGACTGATGGAAACTTGCAGGGACTCTCAGATGTTGGTATGTAGTTACATACCAGATGTTGGTATGTAGTTACATACCAACTACACACAATCCCCTGTATTCTAAACCATGTAATTAGTGTCCTGTTGTTTTGTATTTATGCATATATATGGAAGAAGCCCCAGGCTATTGTATCTGGGTCAGTTCAGTTGCAGTAATAGTAACTGTGTAGTACTTTAAATATTTTGATACTTCAAAACGAGCTGAAATTTTTGTCTTGCAATTATGGATTCTATAACATTAGCTTTATAAAAGGATTGGCAAAATTCTTAACACAGGAGTAAGCTGTTCAGGCCTTTGAGTTTGTTCCATCGAACACCCATCTTCACTTTTGACTTAAGTTCACAAAATATTTCTTGCCTTTTAATCTAAATTTAATCTCTACTTCTGTTGATTTCTTTAGCAATTTCAAGAAAAAGTTCTACATATCTAGATTTCAGTCCCATGACAACTCATTGATTGAAGTTATCAGTTTGAGACTGGGATGCTGGGATTGTTTGAACAGCTCTCCATCACCGGCGGGGCAAAGCAAGACTCTACTTATGTGCTTAAACATTGGCTATTGCCCGGGAATACTGTGGTTGCATCACAGCCTTGTTGCAGTTTGCAATGGGCAAATTATAGGTGATTGATAGTGGCTATACTGTGCCTAACAAGTAGGAGTGTTGATGAGTAGGTGAAGGCAAAGTGATGTGCTGATTTATTCTTGTACTGGGATACAGGAACTGCCTGTTGGATCTTGGTGACGAGTGAAAGCCAAGGGGCTGTCACCAGAGGCCTCGTTAATGAAGTGAGGTCACACAACATTAGGTTTTTGTTCAGCAGGTTTATTCCAAATCACAAACTTTTGGAACATCAGATAAATGAGGGGAAAATGTAAAATCAGTATTCAAGTTTTGAGACATTGTATTATTAAGTTGGTACCATTGTTGAAGTATTTCTGTCACAATTGTAGGTAGTAGAAAGCAGAACCTCCTGGTTTTGCAGTAATAATGAAACTAAACATTTTACCAGTCCAGTGTAATCAGCTGTATTCACCATGAAGAGAATGGCTACAATAATAGCTGCTTTGAAAGATGAGTGTGCAAATCAGCATTTAAACAACAGAGCCCCTATCTTCATTTTCAAACACATATCTACAGCCTCACTTCATTGTCTGTGCAGTCTTTTCCAATCATGTCTAGCCTATGCTGCATGTTGAGAAAGTATATCAGTTCCTCTGACCCCCAATTGTCCCCCACTTTGCTGCTTTCCAAACCTCCTCCCACTGCACTCCAGCATTTTGTTCAATTGCAATGCTGGTCTCTGTGCCCTGTTTACGATCTCTCTTTAATTCTTCTCTTCGTTGTCCAGTTGTTCTCTTTAGTTAAATCTTCAACAATTCTACATTACAGGAGCTGTATACATGGTTTTTATTTCTCTGCTATAACACTGTTAAATGTCTTGCTGTTCAGTAAGAGGAAGATTTAAAAATGGCAATTTTGATATTACAATAAATCTTGATGAAAAGGTTTTCACTCTACAAAAATGTTGATTGCATTGCACAATCCATGGCAAAAACATTTCCAATTAACCACATCATTGACCTGTTCAAGATGCCCGCCACTGTTATTCCTGAGTGATTATAGACTTACCTCAAAGTTAACTACTTCTTCAAGATTTTCATTCAGCTTGGTCTTCCTTTATCAGATTCTGTCTTATTTCCAGAATCAGGCATAGTGTAAATTGTCATTAAATAATATGCCTATAAAAGTATAAAAGAACTCATGTTCAAACTAACTTTGGTTTCACAAAACTTCACATAATATAATTATATAGATATACTGAAAACCTTGTGTGTTAGAATTGGGTGCTGAATATTTATAAACTTTAAAATCAATCATGAAGATTGTTATTAAGTAACTTTCCTTTGGGAATGGACTTTCCATTGGACTTGTGTGTTTTTATATTGGGCACATTTAACTTATGTTCTTCAATGTGAAGTGTCATGGATCTACCTGTGGCTTTGTGACCTCAGGATTAATATTTCACTATTTAACTATATTGTTAGTGCACAGAACATATTTTAAAGTTAACTAGCTTTGGACAGACTGATGCACAGATGTACTTATGTAGTCCCTTCAGAGTCTTGACTTCAAGCCTGAAATTTACAAGTCTTCTAAATGTCCCCAATTTTTCTATTTATATCTGATCTGCTTTGAATTTTTTTCAGATTGATCAAGATGGATTTCAGCAAACTTCCCAAGATACGCGATGAGGACCATGAGACTATGGTTGGTTATGTTCATGGTGTCTCTGGTCCTGGTGAGCATTTATCCATTTGTCAGCTGCTAAACAACTGGTTTGGTATAGGGGGATGAATAACCTGGTTATTGTGTAAAATGCATGCTCCTTTGTCTGCCACAAGTGTTCAGTGGTATGCTGAGATATTGATGCTGCGTGGAAAATTTGATTGTAAGGAGGCATGGGGATTTATTTACTGAGGATTAATATGCAGAGTCAGAGGTACCATGTCATGGTTGCCAAGTTTGCAGATGACACATAGGTGGGAATGTAAGTGATGAGGATGATGCAGTCTATAGAGGGGCATAGACAGGTTGAGTAGGCAAAGAAAATGGCAGATGGAATATAATGTAGGAAAATGTGAAATTATGCATTTTAGTAGGAAGATTAAAGAAGCTGAATATTATTTAAAAGGAGAAATTGCAGAAAGCTGCAGCACAGAGGGATTTGGAGTCTTTGTGCATAAATCCCAAAAACCTATCCTACAAGTTCAGCAGGTAATAGGCAAGGCAAATGAAATATTGACCTTCATTTCAAGGGGAACGGAGAATAAAAATTGGGAATTCTTGCTCAAACTATACAAGACAATACCTGGGATACTATGAACAGTTTGAGTCCATTTATCTAAGAAAAGATATATTGGAATTGGGGCAGTCCAGAGAAGGTTCATTAGGTTAGTCTTGATGTGGAAGGATTTTCTTATGAAGAGAGGTTGAATTGTTGGGCCTATACTCATTGGAGTTTAGTAAAATGATAGGCATTGAGACATACCGGATTCTCAGGGGGCTTGACAAGATTGATGCTGAGAGGTTGTTTTCCCTTGCTGTGGGGGGGAGTTGAGGACCGAGGGAATATTCTCAGTAAGAGGTTTTCTATTTAACACAGATGAGGAGGAATTTGTTCTGAGAGCGTAGTGAATCTGTGGAATTCTTTACCACAGAGGGCTGTAGAGGCTGGGTCATTAAGTATGTTCAAGGCTAAGACAGACTTCTAATCTGTAAGGGAATAGTGGGTATGGAGATAAAGTGGGAGAGTGGAGTTGAGGATTATCTCATATGCTCTCATAGCAGAGAAGACTCAATGGGCTGAATGTCTTACTTCTGCTCCTATGTCTTATTGTCTGTACTCACTGCATTCCTCACCGTCCTCTTATTCAAGGTTGAGAATCTAACCTTTAAAGTCTATTTTCTTAAAGTTTCTCCAAATCAAATATAAATTATTCAGTTCTTTATCTGCAGTAATCCTCAATCCAGAAACCTTATTCAAATTTAAATGGGTAATTTTTCTTGCAAATACAGAGGTTTTAAAGTTTATTTGCTTCACATGATGCACTAACCTGTTTGCTGTTTCTTTAATTTATGTGTCTTCCAGTTGTCACTGCCTCCAATATGGCTGGAGCAGCAATGTATGAACTGGTTCGTGTAGGTCACTCTGAACTGGTTGGTGAGATTATCCGCTTGGAGGGAGATATGGCCACAATTCAAGTCTACGAAGAAACATGTATCCTTTCCAAATTGATTAATTGTATAAACTGGAGCGAGACGTTCAGAGCAGTTTTTGTTGGGATGAGGTGCTTTGGCAGAAACGGTATTTTTGTTGCCTGTTCTGCACAGGTGATTGACTAGACAGGATGCATCTTGCAGCAAATGACGTAATTGGAGGAGAGGATACACCAGCGGTGAGTGCACAAATTATTGGCTGATATGAGACCAACTAGCCTTCACGATTGTTTCTGCACAGATCGTGTGCATCATGTCCACTCAGTCCAATTTACCAGCTGAGGAAAAGGCCTATGTGTTCTTCCTGTAACTCCAGATCAATGCCATCTACCATCAATAATTACATCTGTTTTGGGCAAGGAAAAGGTTTATTTTAAAAATCCATAGTTTTTATTGTCTCTTGCTCCTCGTCGTCATTATCTGAAGCCAATGAATTGACGGTTTAGAAAAGACCAGCTGATTCAGTCTCGTCCACACACTCATGGCTGAAGCTTTGTGACCAGACACTTGTCCCCCATCCCTTAATGCTGCTAACAGTCAACTTGCAAAGAGACAAAAACACGGGCAAAAAAGTTATCTCCTACTGAAGGCAACCAAACTATGAAGCAATTGTATAGGTAAGTTATCCTCTAGTAAATTCAATGACCTATCTTCTGTGTGTGAGCTTGAATAATGGGCAATGGGCCGCAAGCACTTATTTACTAGGCTCACCCTGCCGTTACACGTTTCTGGAACTTGATTATGCTTAATTTTCTGACTAGGAATGTTGGAAGCAATGTTTTCCTAAATTCCTATCTATTAGCTGGTGTATCTGTCGGTGATCCAGTGCTTCGTACAGGAAAACCCCTTTCAGTGGAGTTGGGACCTGGCATCATGGGAGCCATCTTTGATGGGATCCAACGACCTCTAAAGGACATCAACGATCTTACACAGTCTATTTACATCCCCCGTGGTGTCAATGTGAATGCTCTGAGTAGAGACTTGAAGTGGGAATTTACTCCTTCCAAGAGTATGCGGGTAAGAACTTTCATTAAATCAGTTTAATCGATTCTCTCAGATGGGCTGAATCTTCCTAAATGACTAGCTTAATTATTACCAACATTGCAATTAATTCTAAACCATATCTTGGGGAGAAAATTTGCAAAGGCTATGCAGGGGGCGTTAAACTGATTCAGAGGGGGGTGGGATCCTGAGTAGTTGGGGTGCTAAGAGGGACGAGAATAGGGGGGGTCATAGAGGAGAACTGTAAAACACAGCAGCGTACGGGTGGAGTAGGGCATGGTTTGAAATGCGTATACTTTAATGCAAGAAGTATTCGCAATAAGGTGGAGGAACTTGCAGCTTGGACCAGTACCTGGAACTTCGATGTTGTGGCCATTTCAGAGACGTGGGTAGAGCAGGGACAGGAATGGTTGTTGCAGGTTCCGGGGTTCAAATGCTTTAGTCGGAGTAGAGAAGGAGGTAGAAGGGGGGGAGGAGTGGCATTATTAGTCAAAGACTGTATCACAGTGACAGAAAAGAAGTTTGATGAGGACTTGTCTGTTGAGGTAGTACGGGCTGAAGTTAGAAACAGGAGAGGAGAGGTCACCCTGTTGGGAGTCTTTTATAGACTTCCTAAAAGTTCTAGAGAGGTAGAGGAAAGGATTGCAAAGTCGATCCTGGACAGGAGTGAAAGTAATAGGGTAACTGTTATGGGGGACTTTAACTTTACTAATATTGATTGGAATAGCTATAGCTCGAGCTCGTTAGAGGGGTCAGTTTTTGTACAAAGTGTGCAGGAAGGTTTTTTGACTCAGTATGTAGATAGGCCAACTAGAGGTGAGGCTACATTGGATTTGGTGCTGGGCAATGAGCCAGACCAGTGTTAGGCTTGGAAGTTGGTGAACATTTTGGTGATAGTGACCACAATTCGGTTACGTTCACCTTAGTG